>OU612047.1:87731844-89111368 GCA_914767935.1 Coremacera marginata | reverse complement strand
AAAAATAATAGCAAGTTGCCAAAAAAAAAAATACCCATAAAATATTTTTTTGACGTGAAGTTTGTCGTTTCTTAGTTCTAATTATTAAAATTGTAACAACTTAAGAACCATTTAATAAGCAGAATTATGGTTTCTGATTATGAGTACTTATGATTTTTATTTAAGTCCAGTAATTTGTGACAAAATTCTGTTTTATTCACAAAAATTATCGAAATAACCATAAAACAGCTTAAATATTGGTATGAAAAGGTACAGTTGCTTAAATGATGCTTAATATCTTTAATCTGATAAAAAAAATGGCAATGGAACTTTTCTTAAATCAAAAGTAGGAATAGTAGGCATTACTAAAATGAGGTTTTCGAGGCAATATCAAGTGGCCTCATTTTTTAAATTGCTACAGAATACTGTCTTTTTTACAGTTTTACCAAAAAAATTAGTTTTTTCTATGAGTTTCAAAACATAATTCCTGATAATAAATATTTGTATATTTCATTTCAGTTGTTTAATTTATTATTGTTAATAATATTACCAAAAATGAACTTAATCCTGTTTCATTAACAAAAATTATCATGGTAAGTAAGAAACGTCTTAAATATTGGTACGAAAAGGAACAGTTGCTTTTATGAAGGTTTCGATCATTTAAAAAAAATGGCAATGGAACTTTTTATAAATCGAAAGGAGGGATATTAAGCGTATTTAAAATTTAGTTTTATAAGAAAATTCATGTGACCTATTTTTTTTAAATGCCTACTGAAAAGTTACATTTTTTTAATTTGGGAATAAGAATAAACATCGTTTTTTATTGTAATTTTGTTAATTTTCTGGTGATTTTTCTTAATTCTGTTTTAAACATATTTAAACAAAATTTAACAGTGTTCTTTTATAAGAAAAAGTTATTAAAAATTATTTTTTAAGAATAAAGTTATACTTGTTGAAAGTTGACACACATCTTTTGCGTTGCACTCACTTTTTTGCCGGTTGAAAAAACTTCAAACTTAAAAAAAAATTACAAATGTTTGTTAGACTTCTGGTATTGTTTTTTAATTAGATAAATATATTGCTTTCACAATAAGAAATATTTTTCTTTTTAAATCAACAAAAAAATGTTTGGAGATTTGTTATCCTAAAATTGAAAAATCCGCATATTATCCATATATTATAATAATTGAAATTATTATAATAATTTATAATTTATGGAACGTAATACAACGCACAATACAGGTGATCCACCTACAACACGTAAATAAAATATCAGTTTTCGTACATGTAGGGGATAACCCTACTTGCAGGGATTTTTGTTGCAAAAAATAGGCACAGGGAAAAAATTACAGATTTTTTTTTAATTTTCCGAAAGTAGGGAATTTTCAGCAGAGAAATTCATGCTAACATTTATATAACATACATTTTATGTTATTTTTTGTTTTTAGGTATTTTAAAAATAAGTGTTTGTAAATAAACAAAATTAATAGCAGAGATATATTTTTGATGTTTCTTTTAATACTAGCTTAAACCTGGCGCACTTCGCGTCGCTCAGCGCTTAACCCTAAAAAGTAGGCGTAAGTATAGTTTGTATGTAGTTTTGAAAGAAGAAATAAAGATTTGATAATTAAATGTCAATCACTGTATGGTTAAGAAAATTAATTGTCTTAAATTGTTTTTAATATAGTTAAAATATTAAAAAAGGTTAAATTATATGTAATGTTATTCTAACTCAAGTTTCGAACTATTTTTTATTTATATTGAATAATGAAAAAAACAAATATTTAATATGAAAACACTTACAACTCAGGACTTATATTGGTTTCTGAAAAGTAAGCGTAAATAAAGTACCACGCCCATTTTGAGCACAGTTGTTGACAGTAAGGATACGAACTTAAATACAAAATTTTAGTCTTATACGACTAAAACGCCTTAAATATAGCATTTATATTGATTTAAGGGCGCTAAAAGCGGGTGAGGCAAATTTAAACTATGCCTACATTTTTTGCACAAGTGCAACAAATAAATTGATCGCAATCTGATGGACGGTATTGCCGCATATAAAATTCGAAAAACAAACAAAAACCTAACAAATATTAATTTTAATATATTAGATTAAAAGGTAAAAATTCGTATCTTTATTAAATATTAAACAAGAAAATTAAACAAGAAATAATTTGAATATTTATTTCTTCTATTAATTTTAGCAGCTCTTTCGAGAATTAAATTTAGTAATTATATACCTTTTTATAATTGGGGAACAGGGGGCGAACCTTCACATGGCAACGTGTCTGACCGCCTCAACCTGGCGAGGCCAGCATTATCCATGTCGAAATCGTCTCAAGTCGACTCAAACCTCCACGTGGTGCTCCCTGGGCAACGGCAAACTGGCATCCGTCAGTTTGACGGCTAATTTGAGCGGCGGGTCACTCCATAGACCTTAACCATGGAATGTGCGCAGGGTTTGGGTCCCGCCACATTACTACTGCCCAATGAAAACTAAACCAGCCTCGGATAAGAACCCCAATTACGTTGACGACCACCGCAAACGAAAAACGGACAATGATTTACGGATATGCACCTGGAATGTCCGAACCCTTTATAGGGAAGGTACCATTATCCAACTGGCGGAAGCCCTCAAAACAGTAAAGGCTGACATCACCGCCATCCAGGAAATGCGATGGAAAGGGCAAGGCTGCTCTAAACAAGCACACTGTGATATCTACTACAGCTGCCATGCGGAGAGGCGCGAATTTGGATGTGGATTCGTTGTTAGCCGGAAACTACGCCACCTTGTTTCCCGGTTCACACCTGTCAATGAAAAATTGGCAACGATCCGCATCAAGGCAAAATTTTTCTCCATCAGCCTTATTTGCGCGCACGCCCCGACGGAGGAAAAGGACGAAGCCGTCAAAGACGCTTTCTACGCTAGTCTTGAGGACGTATACGACCACCTTCCGGTCCATGACGTGAAAATAGTCCTCGGCGATTTTAATGCGAAAGTCGGAAGGGAAGGCATCTTTGGCCCCACTGTCGGTCAGTTCAGTCTTCATGAGACCTCCACGAACAACGGTCTAAGACTGATTGACTTCGCCGCGGCGCGAGACATGGTAGTTAGTAGCACCAGATTTAAGCCCCTCGACATCCACAAGGCCATCTGGCTGTCCCCGGATCAAAAAACGCGAAACCAAATTGATCATGTTGTAATCGACGGAAGGCATGCCTCTAGTGTTCTAGATGTGCGTACATTTCGGTGTGTCAACATTGACTCCGACCATTATCTTGTTGCAGCCAAGATCCGCAAGCGATTATGCAATGCGAAGAACATACGCACAGGAATGCAACGAAAGCTAGATGTCGCTAAGCTCCAATTACAACGGACTGCTGAAGCCTACTCCGCTCAACTCTCGGTTAAGCTCAACCAACCAACCTCTGGATCCGACGACGCCGGCGGACTCTGGGCGCATATATCCCACTCCATGCGCGCTGCCGCTGAAGAAGTCATTGGTTTCCGGCGCCCGCAACCTCGGAACCAATGGTATGATCAGGAGTGTCGCATTGCGACTGCAGTAAAAAACGCCGCTTATAGAAAAACGCTGCAGTCAGCTGCAACGCGAGCCGTGCGAGAAAACTACCGCGAAAAGAGGAAGGAAGAGAGGCGCCTTTTCAGACGCAAGAAAAGAGAGCAGGAAAAGCGTGAGCGTGAGGAACTAGAGGTATACCAGGGCAAGAAGGATGCACGAAAATTCTATCAACAGGTTAAGCGTCTAACCCAAGGTTTCAAGCCCGGAGCATCAACTTGTAGAGACGAAAATGGAGATCTGAATACGGATACGCAGTGTGTGCTGAGATTGTGGAGACGGCACTTCTCCAATTTACTTACTGGCGACGATTCCACCAATGCCGCCCATGGAGAGCGCAGTTCAGAGCTACCAATCAACAATGACGGAGTGGAAGTACCACCACCTAGCCATGAAGAGGTTCGAGTTGGTATCCAACGACTCAAAAACAACAAAGCAGCGGGTGCTGACGGCCTGTCAGCTGAATTGTTTAAAACCGGCGGCGATGAATTGATAAGGCGCATGCATCAGCTCATCAGCAAAATATGGCTAGAAGAAAGCATGCCCGACGATTGGAACCTCAGCGTACTGTGCCCTCTACTTAAGAAAGGAGTCCCAACAATCTGCGCAAGTTATAGAGGTATCAGTCTTATTTCCATCGCATATAAGGTTCTCTCAAGCGTACTGTGTGAAAGATTAAAGCCGATTACAAAAACACTGATTGGACCTTATCAGTGTGGCCTTCGACCTGGTAAGTCCACCATAGACCAGATTTTCACGCTACGACAAATCCTGGAGAAAACCCACGAAAATCAAATTGACACACACCATCTCTTCGTCGATTTTAAAGCTGCGTTCGATAGCCCGAGAAGGGATTGCCTATACGCAACAATGTCTGAGTTCGGTATACCTGCAAAGTTGATTAGACTTTGCAGAATGACGTTGAGCAACACACGCAGCTCCGTCAAGGTTGGAAATGACCTCTCCGAAACCTTCAATGCCGAAAGAGGTTTCAGGCAAGGCGATCCACTGTCTTGCGATCTCTTTAACATCATCATGGAGGGGATCGTACGAAAGGCCGGTGTGCATCGTAATGGCACCATTTTCTACAAAGGCGTCCAGCTCCTTGCGTACGCTGATGATATTGATATTGTCGGCAGAACCAAGAGAGATGTTACCGCTGCTTTCGCCGCTATCGAAAAGGAATCAGCCAAAGTGGGTTTGACGATAAATGAGGGCAAAACAAAATATATGCTGTCTACAAACAAGGGAGCTCAGCGTTTAGACTCCAACGTTTCATCCGGCAGCTATAACTTTGAAGTAGTCAAGGAGTTCGTTTACCTTGGCACCGCCATTAATACCAAAAACGAAATCAGCCTGGAGATAAAGCGAAGAACAATAATTGCTAATAGGTGCTACCACGGGCTCAGTAAGCAACTAAGTTCCAGAGCCCTCTCTCGATCGACAAAACTAACACTCTACAAGACGCTCGTTCTACCTGTGCTGCTTTATGGCGCTGAGGCATGGGTAGTTTCGCAAACTGACGCAGCCGCTCTGGGGGTGTTCGAGAGAAAAGTTCTTCGCAAAATCTTCGGTCCTGTTCGAGTCGGCGATGACTATCGCATCCGAATGAACCACGAGCTGTATGAGCTCTACGATGACATTGACGTAGTTCGGCGTATAACTGTGCAGCGACTACGCTGGCTGGGTCATGTCCATCATATGAACGACGAAGCTCCAGCGAAAAAGGTGCTCGAGGCAAGGGTCGCTGGTCAACGACGACGAGGGAGACCATGCCTCCGATGGATGGACCAGGCTGAGGAAGCCCTAACCGCACTTGGTGTATCCGATTGGAGAAGGCGCACGCAAAGCAGAGGCGCCTGGCGAGAGCTGATGAGGTCGGTTGAAACCCGGACACGGGTTGTTACGACCAACTAAGTAAGTAAGTAAGTAATTATATACCTTAAACTGTTTATATATAGTTTAGCTACATTTGAATGTTACGATACATTTATTTGAGTTTGAATACTCTTTGTTAAAGCGGAAATGTAACAAAAAAAGTAGTAGGAAAGATTGCAGGGAATAATTTTTTGAGCGTAGGGAAAAGTAGGGACTTTTTCGGTTTCGTAGCGACTTTTTAAAGTATATACCAACACAGCTTTATATCTGAGGAAAATATTAGATAAACTTACTAATCCATCTTTGTAATATTATAAAGCCGCCAAAGGAAAACCGCGCAGAGGAAAATAGTTCTTAGGTCTAATTCTTTTTCTTCTTTTTATATGTATCATACGTATAAAAGCGTGGAATTGAAACTAGAATAGAATTGCCAAAACAAATTTTTTTGTCTTAAAGCCAGTAGTTGCTAAATTAACACTAGTTAAAGACCAAAAAATAATTTTTAGAATACTTAGTGAAAAATTCGTTCAACCAAAGGCGGAATGTACCTAAAAAGAAGCGATTGTACCTAATGTATTTTTAAGTTCAAAAACGTCAGGAAAAGGTACAATTGAATTTACTTTTTCATCCCAGCTTGAAATTTCAAAGCAACGAATATAAAAAATAGCTTCTCGCCAACATAGTCGAGAGATATTTGTAGTATGTGCTCTAACAACCATTTGTAGCACTCTTTCTCCAAATTTAAGCAACATGAGCTCGCAGTTTGCCGTTGTAATCGCTGCTTTGTAGTTTGCTGCTTGTCACACAGTCCTCATCAGTGATTCTATAAGGGGTACAATTGTACGTTTAGGGGTACACTTTCAGTACCGTCAGTACGAAAGTATGCCTTTTTTTTCAAAAGGTATATTTTTGGATTTGGTCATTGGTCAATGTTTCATTTTCAATAACTTTTTGGGTTTTTCCATTATATGCGAATGTTTGTTATGTGTTTACGTTAATATCTAGTTACTAATTACCTGCTATATCTATCTGCTAGTCTCTAGCTGTCGGTTTCTAGGTTTCGTCACTTTTCATTTTTTAATAAAGTTTTTGTCTTGCTGATTAATTTGGGCACACATGGAGAAGTGAGTATTATAATGTATGCAAAGAGGGTACATTTAAATGATCCTGTTTTTTTATTCCAACTAAGGATTATTGCCTCAAAAGCTGCCCTTAATGGTGAAGTACCCTCAATTCTGCCGTAAGCTAAGCTTTTCCCAAACGTTTTAACCAAATCGGTCTGGGAAACCATTAAAATAAAGGGTGGTCAGTTGACGGATCTTATAAACAGTCTTGGTAAAATAAGGATTTCACTTAATAAAAAAGAGTCCATTATTTTCGTAAGGCTATGGCATGCCTTCCACATGGAAGTGCAGCATCAGAGCGAGTGTTCTCTGAATTTAAGCTCATTAAAACAAATCTTCAAAACATAAAAAAAAAAAAATTAAATGGCCATCTCAGCCCTTGAAAGGACTTTGACCGAGCTTCTAATGATCAATTGTGTTGTGTGTGATGTGAAATGGTTGCACACAAATGATCGAGAACTGGACCTACATGCCTGACTCTGAACGGCGTATGTTCTCAAAAAGTTTTTCATGGCAGTTTTTACTCTCTGAGGCTTGCCATTGTCTGCAGAGAGGTGACGGCCGAACAGAAAAATTAATTCAATTGAAAAAACTTTCTGTGTCAGATGGAGGATTCGAACCTGGGTTCTCTGGCGTAAGAGTCACACACTGTACCCACTACGCCATGGCCTCCACATATCTTCAAAACATACTAGCCGTTAAAACTTGCAACGCTTGTTGCTTAGATGTTATTAAATAAATGTTGAGCTCGATGGGAGCCTAGTGATGATATTTTAAAAAGGAAACAGAAAATAACTGATGCTGGTGAAGTAGAGGACTTCGATATTTTTGAAACTAAAGAAGAGTAACCGCTTTGCGGAGTACCTGATTAACTAAATGTTCCTTTTAAATACATACATTTCAGTACAAATTAGAATGTGATTTATGTTATACAAGCAGGATCCATTTGTCCGCGGCTTCGCCACGTTCAAGCCACCGTACCTATTTATTTGTGGGCGCTGAAAGAAGGTGTGGCAATCATTTTTTCCCCGTAAACCATCTCGTGCTTTCTTAAAGTCTTAAAGTCTTAAAGAGTCTTAAAGATTTCTTAAAAGTGGGCGTAATTGTAGTGCCACCACGCATATTTTTACTACAGTTGCCGACTTAATTACCAAATTTCAGTTTTATATCATATAAATATATCATTTTCATTGATTTGTGGGTAAAAGTGGGAGTAGAAGCCCAGTTTTAGTACAATTGTCGAAAGTAACCATACAAACTAAATTATAAAATTGTAATCTCAAACAATAGAAACAGTCTGAAATATTGCATTTTTATTGGTTTGTGGGCGGTTAAATGGAGCGTGGTTAAAACTAAGTATACTAAAACCTAATCTAGGACGTAAGTAATACACGTTTTAAGTTTGAGCGAAATCCCTTCAGCCGTTTAGATTTGTATATAAGTCAAAAAACAAACCAACATACAAGCAGAAAATGATTTTTATTAATATAGAAGATATCAACATATAACAAGGATTTTCATAATAAATTTTGTTTTAAAAATAATTAGTTGTATTATTGCTATTATTATTCTATTATTAATATTAATTTAAAATTTAAGCTGATATGGCAGTTTTTTAGCTTTTTTGCTAAACTTCAAAAAAGTAAGTTTTTGTGTAAAAATTTACGTTTTTTTCAATTAAAAAGGTATACTTTGAAAATTTCATATAGCATCACTGGTCCTCATCGTCATGTCACCGAGCTTCTGCAAATGATTGAGTGAAGCAATGTCTGCTTACTACTAGTCTCTGATTTAGGCTTTTAATAAGCATAAAAAAAATTGGCTGCTTATAGCTGCCAACCTGCTTTTAACAAACAAAAGAGTGAATGCATATTTATATCCATATGCTTATTGTACACATTATCACAAGGAATGTGTAATATTTTTCTTTTCTTCTTTCTTTTTCTGATCTTAATTATAATGGACATTCCAAAATGTAATATATGTAATTAGAAAAATATGTATTTCTTTAATTATAAAAATTAAACAAAATAATGGGAAAAACGAAACCGGCTGCTTAGCCAACTAAGCTATCTCGGAAACTTGTGGAGCATAGTTAATTGTTAAGACGCATTCTGTTTTAGCATTTCTCTCTCACATATATATGTGACATATGTAACAATAAAAGTAATCAAAGAAAATTAAGCTTAAATTTAATCTCAAAACATAAAAATTAATAAACTGCACGAAAGAAATTGGCAACATAATGTTTTTTTTCTAAGCATATTAGAGACATGACATTGGCAATTGTTTGCAATTATTCATATTTTCTTTTTTTGTAAATTATTAATGAAATTTATTTAAAACATACATAATTTTAGTTAATTTAATTTATTTTATTTATTAACTAGGTGAAATGGAATATATTTATTCACTCTGTGGAATTAGACTAATTATAAGTTTTTTATTCAGGCAAATATGCTTTTATACGATTTAATTATGTAGGATGTAGAGTACTCAATTTCTACAATTGCAGTACGTTACGTTTGAATAAAAGTTTTTAGTTAACATTGTTGGAGGTGCGTTCTTTAGTACAGTATAGGTTCAATGAAAAAAGAGTTTTAAATTTTTGTGTTATATGGGAGATGGGCGTGGCTGTGGGCGGATATCAAAATATTCTAACATGTGCTCTAATAGAGCTTATTGCAAATTATATTCAAAATTGCATCGATCTACTACTAGACGTTCCTGAGTATTAGATGTTATGCAAATTTTTTATGAAGGGGGGCGTGACAATTTTTTTTTTTAAATCTATGCATATTTTTTTATATTCTTGATTGAATTGTTTTGATATAGCTTTCATAAAAAAATATATCGTTTTAAATATTTGTGTTATATGGAAGGTAGGCGCGGTTTTCGGCGGATTACAAAATATTTTTTCATTTGTTCCAATAGAGCAAATTCCAACTTACTAATTTTATTAGTTTTTATTAGTCAAATTTTTATGAAACCACAGTGCGCCACGGCCGCCACATTTTAATTGGAAATTTTAGTGTATAATAACCAATAACAGAAAATTTTAAAACAAAGCAAAAAACAATGCGCCAGCCGGGGATTTGTCCTGGGCAGTCTCGCTTACAAGGCAAGCATCTTAATCAGTATGCCACGGCCATCACAATCTAATTATAAAATTTGGTTTATTAAAGCACGATAACTAATAACATCAAATTAAAAAAAAAAACAAAAAACTAAAAAACAATGTGTTAGCCGGAAACTCGAACCTGGGCTGCTTTGCTTATAAGGCAAGCAAATTAACCGGTACCCCACTACTTAATTGGAAAGTTTGGTTTTTAATAACTAGTAATAGGAAGTTTAGCTAAAATCAAATCAAATTTTGCATTTTCCTAAATATAAGAGGAGTGATTTCAGTTTGCAAAATTTTTTCTAAAATCGCCCCGTAATTGATCAAACATTTGCTGATTTGCGTTTAAGTAAAACAATTGTCTAATTCAAGCAAAATAATTTTCTCTGTGTAGCATTGTACTAACTAATATAATACTAGTACTAAACTGTACCAGTCGATATAAAATTAGTATTTAACTGGTAAAAATATACTAGTACGCAGGTGGTCAAAATCATACCTGTAAGAACCCTACTTTTGATTATACTAGTATTTTACTGGCTTTAAATGTACTATTTCCACAACTAGACAAAAAAGGCCAGTTAAAATACTACCTCAAATCATATCGGGAATGGGACAATTGTCTTTTCCTTTTACATCCACACATAAAAATAACCAGTTTGTGCAAGGTAAAAAGCATTTGGGCTGAACTAGTGCTGGTATTTTTGGACCAGTTAACTAGTTGGCTACACTGCAGGGTAACGTTTTCTCTCTCTTACTAGTATTTTGGTACAAAACTTCTTTAACAATTCATAACTTTTTTAACGTCTCACGTCCACGTACGTAAGGCAAATTTTCACTGCAATAGAACTACCTCATGTACTTGAACGACAAAAAATATCGAGACGATTTATGCTTATGAAATGGTTCATGAGCCGTACAAGGCAATGAATAAAAAAACGGCATAGTAGAACTCCCAGGTAAGTGAAAGGAATTTTTATTAGTTCTATAGGCTCCTTAGCAAAAGTCGAGCTTAGTATGTATTTTCTACAATTTATTTTTTTTGTTTGTTTTGTGGACTCTTAGAACAAATATCTTTAATTTTCTGATAAATAGGTGTAACTTGGAATCTTCTTCAAAACTAGTGCGGTCATTGCAACTTTTTTGGGCTTTCTGGACTTCTTGGACAAAAATTTCGAACTTTTGAGAAATAGATTCCACTTGGACAAATATGTTCTACTTGCACTTTTGGAGCTAGTTGGATCATTGGTCAAAAAATCCAAAATTTTTGTTCAAGAAATCAGGATAGTTAGAATATACCAAAATTTCCAAAAATATTGAAAGTGGAACCTATTCCTCAAAAACTCAAAGATTTTTGTTCAAAGAGCCCACTAAGCCAATAAAGTTCCAATCGATCACCTTGTACAAAAAATATTGCAAGTGGAACCTATTTCCCCAAGTCGAACCTATTTTTAAAACATGTAAGATTTTCGTACAAGGAGTTCACAAGACTCAAAAAGTTGCAAGTACCAAGGTAGTTCCCTAGAACCATCCGCTATGGAATCATCGATTTTTGTTAAAGACTCAAACTACTTAACTCAAAAAGTTTCAATGACCCAACTAGTTCCAAAAATATTACAAGTAAAACGTATTTATCCAAATAGAACGTATTTGTTAAAAAATCAAAGATTTTCGCCCAAGAAGTCTATTAATCCCAACTAAGTTCCAATGACCCAAGTTTTTCTAAAAATATTGAAAGTGGAACCTATTTGTCCAAGTGGAAAGCCCATTAAATTCAAAAACTCCCAGTGAACCATTAGTTCCAGAAATATTCCAATTGGAAGTATTTGTCCTAAAATCCAAGATTTTGTCCAAGGAGTCTACGGTTCAAATAGCCCAACTAAACCAAATCCATAACCATCATCCATGTTGAACCCTTTTGGCCATGGATTCATAATTTTTTTTCCACAGAGTCTACAGAAATCATAAAAGTTGCAATGGACTCTAATGGGAGCTAAATTTTTCCATAAACTGCTTAGCTTTCATTCCTGCCCTTCATTTCTGCGAGCGGCTCATGAGCTGACTCATAAGCACTAAGTAGATACGATATGGCGATTCTGGACCAGGAGGCTCAGAGGCTCAAGCCGATGACGTCACGCCCCGCACCCCAGCGCCATCTAGTGGGGGCTTTTTTTGCTAAAAAATGTGCAAAGGTAATACACCTTCGTTTATACAAAGACACACGTCTTTGCTAAAAGCTATTAAAAATTGGCAAGTTTGGTGTATGTCTTTGCTAAAATATATTAAAAATCGGCAAGTTTGGTGTATGTCTTTGCTTCAAGCTTTTAAAATTGGCATGTTTGGTGTATATCTTTGCTTTAAGTTTTTAAATTGGCAAGTTTGGTATATGTCTTTGCTTTAAATCTTTATATCTTTAAATCTTTCTTCGTATATGTCTTTTATGTCTTTTTGCTTTTGGGGTATGTCTTTGCTTTTAAGCGTTGATAATAATTTTATTTACTTCATTATCGGTAGTGGTAGTCGAGCGAGTTCTTATCAGTGTTTGCATGTTTTGTTTTTTTCTTAACCCTCGAATTCGTTATAGCAATGACTCAAATTCTGCTGGTTGACTTTAGCTGAAATGATATGACTTGCTTTATGAAAATATATATATTAATATGGGTTGAAGCAATTTAGGTACGGCGAAGGTTGAAGGGTTAAAGAAATGTTTATAAATTTATCATAATGGGGCTAAGTATTAGGTGCGTGTATTATATTTGCATAAGTAGTTTTAGAATTGGATGACAACCATTTGAAACATAGGCGTATATTAGTGGGATACATTTGAGGTACAAGTCTCAATCCCCCAGTCAAGTCGTCCAGCAAAATCTCCACCTCTGGCTTATATTTTATATAAATTCAAGAGTCTGTAAAGCTTCGAGATGCAGAAACTTCGAGAACATTTTAGAAGTCGACTTATGTCATTGTGAATGGCGTGAGAGGGAAAGGGGGAGAGAGAATTTGATAGTAAGAGAGGGAAAGGGAGATAGCAAATAGCGCAATCCTATACAAATAATACTTCAGAATCAACCTAACCTAAGCCAATGCCATATGAATAGGGGGGGGGGGCATTCTTTACCTATATAGGTATCTAGGCTACTCTATAGGTATAGACTACCAGTTTATAACGAATACGCATAATGTCAATAACAATCTCTTTAAGAGGAACCACTTCAACTCTTGTTGCAAAATATTTTCCTCCGGTTGAATTACCTACAAGATATGTTTGTGGACTTGTAGACTTTGTATCAATTAATTCTATACCAAATGTATATGATCACAATAATTTATTCCATATCATATGAACTGAAAGACATTGCTTCTTTCTTAGAGTCAAGTTTAAAATCCATTGATGATTCAATTTACTTAAAAATTGAGCGAAACAATAACACCCTAAAAACTGAAATTACTTCTTTCAAAGACATAGATTTTTCAAAACCAAACAGTGTAGGACAGTTGTTGGGATTCAGTAAAAGAAAGTTGATAGAAAATGAGGTACCGTACGAGGAATTTATCAAAGTGGTTACTATAGAGCCATTACAAGATATAGAAAAAACAAAATATATAAATATAGATCAGTCAGATACAACAAGAAATTTTCAATCTGACTTACCTTTGAATATTACAAATTGATACGTATTGTATTCAAAAGCAACTTGACAGATGGATCATATATTAATAGCACTTTGGTTCACACTATTCACGAATTTCCTCTAGATGTTCCACCCGGGTATAAAATTAAAGGGAAACCTCAAAATGTCATTTATTTACCTGTCAACTGTCAACAATTAAACAACATAACGATTCTTAAATCAAGACGGCGACCTTATAAATTTTCGAGGAGAAAAGATTACCGTAAGGCTACACTTCAAGCCAGAACAATTATAATTATGATTATTTATAATAAAAATAAGATACAAAGAGGATTTACAGTTAGTCCTACATCAACACTGGAACGAGGAAGAAGAGCTAAAAAACCATTGACAAAATATAATATAGAATTTTTAAGATCATTCGGTCTTAATCTTGGGAGAAGAGTCAACAACAACTTTTACCAAACTGCCAAACTGGTCTGTACTATTCAACAGCTAACTGCTAAAACTGATCTGTGCTGTTCAACAGCTAACTGCTAAACTGGTCTGTACCACTCAACAGCTAACTGCTAAACTGGTCTGTACCACTCAACAGCTAACTGCTAAAACTGATCTGCACTGTTAAACAGCTACCTGCTACGTATAAAACTGATAGATAATTAATCAATCAATCACAATATCGATAATCAATCAACCAATAATTCAATATGAATGAAATACTCAATGTACTTCAACAAACTATGTACGATGAGAGAATTATAAAAAGAGACTATCATAGTTACTATTCATACCAAAAATCGTTCAACAATAACGATGAGATTCGTATACCCATTCAAAATCAGGATCTCTTTGTCTTACCAAGTGAGAGTATGATTTACATTCATGGCTTTATAGTAAAACAGGAAGGAGGAAATGATGTAGTAACAGGTGTGAAATTTAAAAACAACTTTGTTTCATATCTGTTCGATGAAATTCGATATGAAATTAATGGTTTTGAAGTTGATCGTACACGTAATCTTGGAATTTCATCAACCATGAAAAATTTCGTATCATTGAATAAAGCTGAAAGTGGCGCATTAAGAAACGCGGGTTGGGTTCTTGATGAAAATTTCACATTGGAAAAATCTCATTTTAGTTGTTGTGTGCCGTTGAAAATGTTCCTGGGTTTTGCTGAAGATTATACTAAAATAATATTAAATTCGAAGCATGAATTTATCCTTCAACGTTCTTCATATAATGAAAGATCATATCATTCTACAAATGGAACTGATCAGTTAAAGCTAACAATACTGGACATAGTTTGGAAAATGCCTCATTATTCCTAATATTGCCTAATTATCAGACTTTGCAAAATTGGAAATGTACAAGATAATTAAAAACGAAAATTTGTTAATACGAATGGCGTTTAGAAGTTGGGACTATAATATAAATCCTATACTACCAAAGGAAACAAAAGTTTTATGGAATGTAAAGCTTTCACCGCAAAATGAAAGACCACGATATCTTATAATCGGTTTACAAAGAGAAAAAAGTAAACAGGAAGGAAATATATTTGATCATTGAAATATATCTAATTTAAAAGTATATATAAACTCTGAATCATATCCCTATGATGATTTAAATAGTCGCTTTGAAATGGGACAGTATGCTGTACTATATGATATGTATGGAAAATTTCAACAAAGTTATTATATGCGGGAACCTAAACCATAGATGTCGTTTGATTTAAGGCTATTGCACCACTTATTGTTGTTGATGTAACACATCAAAATGAAGAAGTTAAAGTTGGACCTATTGATGTACGAATTGAATTTGAAACCGAAGCAAACAAACCGATTCCAGATAGAACCTCAGCCCACTGTTTAGTAATTCATGATCGAGTAATTGAATATTCACCTCTAACAAATGAAATCAGAAAAAATTAATTATATAAGATCACTTTTTTCTTTTAATAAAATTATACAATTTGTTTATATATATCTATAAATAATAATAATAATAGTAATAAAGAAAAATTTAAATAAAGTTTTATGTCTATGCCTATAGAGTAGACTATATACCTATATAGGTAAAGAGTGCCCCCCCCCCCCTATTCCTATGGCATTGGCTTAGGTTAGGTTGATCTTGAAGTATTATTTGTATAGGATCGCGCTATTTGCTATCTCCCTTTCCCTCTCTTACTATAAAATTCTCTCTCCCCCTTTCTTTCGCACGCCATTCGCTTCGGCTTACAATGACATAAGTCGGCTTCTAAAATGTTCTGGAAGTTTCTGCATCTCGAAGCTTTACAGACTCTTGAATTTATATAAAATATAAGCCAGAGGCGGAGATTTTGCTGGACCACTTGACTGGGGGATTGAGACTTGTACCTCAAATGTATCCCACTAATATAAGCCTATGTTTCAAATGGTTGTCATCCAATTCTCAAACTACTTATGCAAATATAATACACGCACCTAATACTTAGAACCATTATGATAAATTTATAAACATTTCTTTAACCCTTCAACCTTCGCCGTACCTAAATTGCTTCAACCCATATTAATATATATATTTTCATAAAGCAAGTCATATCATTTCAGCTAAAGTCAACCAGCAGAATTTGAGTCATTGCTATAACGAATTCGAGGGTTAAGAAAAAAACAAAACATGCAAACACTGATAAGAACTGGGTTGACTACCACTACCGATAATGAAGTAAATAAAATTATGATCAACTCTTAAAAGCAAAGACATACCCAAACTTGCCAATTTAAAAGTTTAAAGCAAAGACATACCCCAAACTTGCCAATTAAAAACTTAAAGCAAAGATATACACCAAACGTGCCAATTTTAAAAGCTTAAAGCAAAGACATACACCAAACTTGCCGATTTTAAAAGTTTAAAGCAAAGACATACACCAAACTTGCCGATTTTTAATATATTTTAGCAAAGACATACACCAAACTTGCCAATTTTTAATAGATTTTAGCAAAGACATACACCTTTGCTCATTTTTTAGCAAAAAAAGCCCCCTCTAGATGGCGCTGGGGTGCGGGGCGTGACGTCATCGTTGCTCCTCCGCTCCTCCTGCCCCAGAACCGCTTTATTGTATCTACTGCACTAAAAGTCTCATTTACGTTACCGTCCACAAGCGTGTTCGATTTTGGTAGGTACACGGAAAGAAATCTCATTTCAAAGTCTCACTACAAAGTAGGCGCTATTGGATGAAATAAAATATTTTGTAGGGTTTTTCTAGGGTATTTTCTTGTGCACCTTCTGAAATGGTACTCTCATTAAGGTACGCAAGCGAATCATTCCGTATCCTGAATTTAACCACAAACATCGTCTTTCCTTAAAACTCTGGCTTTGACACTAACTGCTAATGAAAAATTTGCACAAAATGTTTCATATATATCATGTCTTTTATTAATGCATTGATTGCGTTTTTGGGGCTTAAATTTGTTTCTTAACATAAAAAACATTTTAAAAATATGTATACGAATGTTATAATATAAAATATTTAAAATTCTATAATACTTTCCGTTGTTGTAATTCTAATAAGTTGTAGGTTTATTAAATATTTGCAGGAATAAAAAATGGTTGGTTTGAAATTAAATTATATTAAAATTCAATTCAATTCAATTCAATTCAATTCAATTCAATTCAATTCAATTCAATTCAATTCAATTCAATTCAATTCAATTAAATTAAATATCAAATTAAAAATCGTACTTTCGCCTGCCGTGGAGATTTGAACCCACACCCATCGTTACCACCGATTGAGATGTCACTACACTACGCATCGAGCCAAACTCCTTCGTTATGCAGAGTGATTGATTCCATATTAATTACAACTGTAGCTATGCTGCAGCATAACACAATAATCTATTAATAGATTTTTGTTATATAGCTATCAACAGAAAACTGTGGCATACTGCATCTGTTATTACAGCATCTGTTAACATAACTGTTTGTTATATCAGCAAACATTAGCAAACTGTTTGGATCAGTGGGTAGAGCGATGGACTGGCACCAAAAATTCCAAGTTCAATTCCTCACGGCGGGCAAGGAAATTTTTTTTTTTTCATTTCTTTTTGTTGATGAAATGTAATAAAATTTACTGGTGTGAATATTAACTTGCACACGAATTTCTTATTCTCGTATACAAATATGATTTTGAAGAAAACATTCTTTGAAGTAACAGACTTTGTCTTTGAAACAATGAAGCTTACTTTAAAAAAAAAAAAAGAAGAAAAATTGTTGATTTTACATACTTTTTTCAATTCCTTGTTAACAAAGAACTAAATAGTTATAGTAAATATTTTATCTTCACGGCAAAGATTGTTTCATTGATTTCGCTTCAAAGAACTTCAGTCTTTTGTTTCGATGATGTAGCACTTGCATAGTTAAAGGATAAATCATTATTGCAACGTTCTTTTCATTGTGGTAAATACATTTTGGTTACAGTTTTACAAGAAATTTTTTTCTTTGATTTTAAGGCATTTAGTTTTCTCGGTGTAACTATAACAACTAGAGTTCGCCAAAGGTTGAAATTCGACCTTTTCGCATACATTCTCGGTTGATTCGGTACAAAATTAATATCAAAAACAATGTTTTTCAAAAAAATTTGGCATTTCCTCTTTCCTTGCGCATGTGCGAATATAACCAAACACATACCACAGTGTAAAAAAAAACTAACGAATCAATGCCAAAAGTTAATTTCTTTCTCTTCTTTTTGTGCGATGATCTACGTGTTTATGATACAACAATAAGTGAAGTCATTCGTCGTTTCACTTTCACATAATTTTAGCTGTTCACAGCAGGTACATTTCTTATCAGGTCCACCCCTTCTCCCTATTCTGATACATTTAAAAAAAAATCATTAAAATCGGTTGAGAAACACCCTGAATGCCATACCACCCCCGGGTGACGTGGGTATTTAAGCTAGCATTTCTCCTTAAAAACTATTCGGTGCATTATTGCTTTTTTTCTGTTAAAAATTTCTTATTCTACCATACTCCATGATTTGTTGTTGGTTTTTCTTGTAATTGCTTTTGCAATCTTCAAAATAATTCAATGGTGATAGCCAATGTAAAGTAATTGGAATGAAGTTAGCTCAGTCAAAGAATGGCCTTTTCTTAGCAATTATCCATACAGTCACTCGCGACGACTAGTGTTTGCAAATAAAGTATGACCTCGCTAAACGGAAAAATATAATATAATATGGAATTTTCGGTTTTTGTAGGCATTTTTTTAAAAATTTGTTAAGAATAGCAAACGTTGGAATCACAAACTAAAATTTTGTGTAAGCCTTTAAAACTGATGTATTATAATTACACACAGTGTATCCGTTTCATATAAGCTGTGGCCAAAACTATTTGCAGTTGCCGCAGAACAACGAAATTTGGTGTGGACGACGCTTTTATATAGATTAAGATTATAAATTTTCTAAATATTGTGCCAATTGGACAATGACCACGCCTACCTCCCATATAAAACAAAGTTAAAAATCGATGTTTCTTTGGAATCCTTCAATTTTTTTAAAACAATTTCATATTTGGTCTAAAATCACTTCAAAAAACATACGTCACAAAAATGGCTATAATCACACACCATTATTCGGGGTACCCTCCATATAACCAGAATTTTAAATATCTGGTATCTTTACAAATAAATACTTTATTTTATAACTAGCTTATCCCCTAAAAGAGGGCGTAGCTTTAGTGAAGCCATGCTTTTATAGTAAGTTCTTACCGAGTTTCATTGATGTGTGACTTATTTCGAAAGCTATACCAAAAACTTTGGGTGCGGAAAAAGTACCACACCCCTTGTTGAACACCCATAAAATGTTACCTGTGGAACAGCATGTGTAAATTGAGGTCGAATACTGAATTCCGAGGCTGTGCGACCTATAATTCCAAAACTGTTCAAAATTGAAAATTTTTGGTGTATTTAAGGTGCATTTTACGATTGGCACCAGACTTCACAGGAACCCTTTCAACGCTTTGGTATAAAAATTGGCTTAGTGGTTTCGAAGTTTTTACGTGATATACACATATACCCACATATGTATATACATTAAGTCGCCTCACGCTCTTTAGGAAAAAAAATTGTTCAATCTCGTTCTTCAAAATAATCGACTAAAAATATTGGCTGGTATGGTAGTTAAAAAAAAACAAACGGTCAGAAATAAGAGTAGTGAAAAAAATTTTGCATAAAAAATCTTAAATTTTTCCGTTGGACCAAAGATAATGCGGATTTTTATGGATTGTTTTAACTTTATTCATATTATTTTCACTAAAATGCAAACGAATCTTTTCCTATACTACTTTTAGCCAAATAAATTGTACAATGTAAAAAATGTGTGCATTTTTTGTAATTTCATTCAATTTAGTTATTCATTTTACACTATATTTTATCATCAATAGATAAATTATTTGACTAAAAGTAACATGACAAAACAAAAAAAAATTTAATTTGAATTTTAGTGAAAATAATACAAAAAAAAAGTTAAAAGATTAATAAAAATCTGCATTATCTCTGGTCCGACTGTAAAAATTTAAAATTTGTTGGTGCAGATTTGAAGAAATATTATTTCTGACCGTTTGTTATTTTTAACTACCGCACCAGTAAATATTTTTATAAAAAACTCGTTTTTTACAACATTTTTCAAACCATTCCGTGGCATACTGGTTGAGGTACGTGGCTTGTATGACATAGAACCCAGGTTCGAATTCTACCTGACACACAAAGTTTTTTCAATTGAATTCATTTTTCTGTTCGGCCGTCAACTCTCTGCAGACAATGGCAAACCTCAGAGAATTAAAACTGCCATGAAAAGCTTCTTGGAAACATAAGCCGTTCGGAGTCGCCATACAACATGTAGGTCCAGTTCTCGATCATTTGTATTTAAACATTCCACAACACGCACAACACAATTGATCATAAGAAGCTCGGTCAAAGTGCTTTCAAGGGCTGAAATTCGCCATTTCGTTTTGTTTTTTTTTGTGGGTGGTACAAGTGGGCGTGGTAAATTAGAGCACCTGCGTATCAAGTGTTAATATCAAAACGTGTACAACTCAGGAATAAGCATGATTTCGAAAAAGTGGGCGTAGATATGTTGCGACCACGCCAACTTTTTAACAGCTGCCGACAGCGACCATATGAACTAAATTGCCAAATATTTGTCTTCTACGGCAAAATCCGTCAGATATAAAGTATTTTTACTGATTTGTGGGCGGTAAAAGTGGGCGTGACAACGTTTATATTTACATAGTGACTGCCACTTGGACCAATAGCACCTGCATACCAAGATTGACTATCAAAACGTGTACAACTCAGGAATAAGCAAGATTTCGATAAAGTGGGCGTAGATATAGTGCGGCCATGCCCATTTTTTGTACATTGCCCGACAGTAACCATACGAACTAAATTACCAAATCTTAGTCTTCTACGGCAAAAGCCGTCTGATAAAAAACGTTTTTACTGATTTGTGGGCAGTAAAAGTGGGCGTGACAACGTTTATATTTACATAGTGACCGCCACTTGTATGCATTGCACCTGCATACCAAGATTCACTATCAAAACTTGAACATTTCAGGAATCAAAACGATTGCTGAAAAGTGGGCGTAGATATAGTGTGACTACGCCCATTTTTTGTACAGTCACCGGAAGTAACCATCTGAACAAAATTACCAAATTTTAGTTTTATATGATTAAAACCGTCTGTATATTAAAACCGTCTGTAGCATTTTGTTTGGTTTGTGGGCGATAGAGCCAATTTGGGTTGTATGGGAGGTACCACGCCCCCTTGTCCAATCAACACCAAACACTTCCAGAATGTTGCTTTAGTATCCCTAAAAATTTCATAAAGTTTGGTTTGGTGGTTTTGGAGTCTTTACGTGATATACACACATATCCACATACCCACATACCCACATGCATACATTCATTTTTATATAAATAGGAGATAATCACACGCAAATATTTTCAGTTTTATAGCAATGGTCTTTACTAAAAATGGGCTGGGTCTGACCAGTTTTTGGGGTACCCCTCATAAAACTTCCATTCTTAAATCCCGAGTACTTTTATCATAATCACTTCATTTAAACAAAATAACATAGAGAACTTATCCCAACTAAGTCTTTGCTTAAAATAGCTCGAATTGATACATTGTTTGGGATACCCCCCATGTAACCCACGATTTTGAAACACTTTCACTTTAACATTTTATAAAAAAAGCGTTTTTCCAAATAAAGATTTCTTATAAAATATGCTAACTCCCTTTTGTGCTACTTCAATTTAAACCAAATTTTCAAAACACCAAATTTTCAACACAAAAAAAAATTTGAGATCATTTATTAAAAAAAATTTTTAAATAAATAATATATTCATATATTTTATATTCTATATTTAAAAAAGAAAATAATGAAAATTAAATTACAAACAGAAAAAATTATGAATAAGAATTTCTGTAGTTAATCTGTTTCATCCGAAGTGTCACTTGAAACAAAATCTTCAAAATTTATATCAGAACTGAAGCTATTATGAACATCGGCATCTGTACTTTCTTCTATAATATATGACAATAAATCTTTATAGTCATTTCCTTTTGTTTTGGCAATATGTTTGTTCGAAGAAATGAGAGGATCCGAATTTATCAGTAATGCAGCCATAAGATCTCGATTGCAATTTTCCCTTGAATTTTTCTTTGTGTGAACTAATCGATATTTTCTAAATTCCTTATGACTAGATTCTAATGTGTCTTCAGATAAAAGACCAATTGGACTTTTAAATTAAAATTTTTAATTATTTCACATCCATGAATCAATATATTGTGGACAGTTATTGGCATGTTATACCTTTGATAATTATCCACATATATTTTAAAAGTATCCTTTACAAGTGTACTGAACTTTGTAGTATTTATTTTTTGCCGCTTGACAGTATTCTCAGAATTAAACTGAAATTTGTTAGTAAACAAATATTTATGTTTGTTATTTCATACATCATTTCAATATTTGAAAAAATCTTCTGGCAGTATTTCCATCGTTTGAAGTGCCATATCCTGTTTTTACTTTATCAATAATAAGAACCATTTTATATCTAAGCTCCATTTGTATTTTTATTTTTTGCTCTAAAAAAATTCGTTTGTTTTCTTCGGCGTGTACCTGCTTGCATTTGAGAGGCATCCAGTATGCAATATGAATTAGGCATTCAAAGGTTTTAATCCATGCATGCAATGTAGAAAATCCATATTGTAGATGTCTTTCGTCTATAGTTATTTGCATGCAATGAAAAGAATTCATTACAGATAGAGTCGCTCCACATAGATAACAATTCATTGATGCCCGATTATGTGCCAAAACGTTTGTAATGCCCGTATGATACTTAATTTTTTTTGTTCAATTTTAAAATCTGAGACAAGTGGCGCGTGGGCAGGACAGATATATTTTGTAAGAAAAGGATAAACGTTGTTCCTTTTTTTCTTCTGGTGTTTTGAAGAGCAGCTGCATTAAATAAATTAATATTAGCTACACACATCACTTCCCATTCAGCATACATATATATTAAATAGTTTTGTTTTCTCTAAAAATGTCAAATTTATTACTAACAGCACAGTAAATATTTGATCGAAACTTAACGAAGAACGAATTGAAAGAAACGGCAAAAGAAATGCAGAGAAAATGCAGTCCGTCCTACAAATTTTTCTCCAATTCGTACTATATGCGTACTCACTCACACCAATTGAATCCATGCATTCGTACTATTTGAACTGCTCTAGTTTTAATTTTCAATCACAAAAGTTGTAAAAAAAAATTAAGTATCATACGGGCATAACTGCACTATCAACCATTGTTAAATACAATTTAAAATCAATTTCAACGTTAAAATCAATTACTTTTGTTTTGAATGGCAGAAGTTTTTCTATTTGCTCCATTAAGTCCATTTCTTCATTTTGAATTAAAGAAGGGTTCTCTTGCATAAAAATAAGTTTAATAGGTCTGCAAATTAACACAGATGATGGGGTTTTGTTCAACCATACTTCTCCCTGACTATCAATATTAGTCATTTTCAGAGGAACCATTGCAAAAATAAACAAGAATACATCAGTTATGTATTTATCAGAAAATTTTTGTTTGTAAACACTATGACCGGAACTACCATCAAAGCCATATTTGCATTCAAGGACACAACTAATATTATTTAGCTCTTACTTCAGCTGATGCTTCTGAAACCATAATAGGCTTTGGTATAAGATCGTTTTTGTGTATTTCAATTATTTCGTAATCTGGAAAACATTCAGGATGAAGACTGTTTACAACCGAACGCAATATTCTATAACGCCTTACCGATAATTTCAAGTCATAATATAGGTCGAGTGCTTGAAATAGTGTCTTAATAAGCTCGCTGCACTTTCAATTTATTTTTGTAATTTCTTATTGACTAATTGCTGAACTTTTCGGTGCTTTGTTCGACTGGATGCTTATTCGAAATTCATTGGTTTTGTACCCCCTTTGGTTTCAGTTTTTCTAAAAGTATGAGTATCTTGTGTGTCTGATATATTCCGTATGCCTCTACTGGTACTGGGTCCCTTGAATTTATGTAATTAACTATATATGAAATATTTCAGGTTTACTTTAACTCGAATTCTTCAGAGCCCTAAAGTTTAAATCTAAAGAAGCCAACTTGCTGTTCCAGAAGAATCTGAGTTAAATTACTAAAACATATGAACATGTGTACCAAGTTTCATGTAATTATCTTAACTCCTTCCGATAATTCTACGCTTACGGACCACATTTTTTCAGGTGACATGTTCGGGAGCAGGTTCTACGAAAAAATTGTTTCTTGCGTTAATACCCTAGGACTTAAAAATTTAAAAAAATACTTATTTCTATATAAACATTACTTAAGCTTAAAAAATTTTTTCCTACATGAAATAAAGTAATTTTGTATGTAAATTTTACCAAAAAATACCCTTAACGAAAAATTACGTAAATATAAAACAACGCAAAATCGCACCTCTCTCTTTTCAACATATTTTTCAAATAAACTGATAAATAACATATGCTTTTTGGAGCTATTCACTCTCAAAGTTTATTTATTTATTTATTTATTATGTCTATGTCCTTACAGATTATTGGAATTTAAATTTAAAGTTAGGTATAATTCTCTCTTAAATCTTTCTCTGCTATCAAAAAAATCTAATTGGTGAGCGACTAAGTTGCATAATGCCAAGCATCTAGTTATTGGCTCATTGCAGCCATAATTAGTTCTGTGAAAGTCAGTGTTGAACAGATTCCACTCTCTTATGTTTCTAGCTGGAACGTAAAATTTTATTAATTCTAGCAAATCTGGACAATAAATTTTACTTTCAATCAAATCTCTTATGAACAATACACTTTGTGCATTTCGCCTTTCTGATAGACTGTGCATACCTAACAATTGACAGCGAGTTTTGTAGTTTGGTAAGTTATCATAAGGAAACATGTGACGTAAAGCAAACTTAGTAAACCTTTTTTGTATTTTCTCGATTCTATTTATTCCATTTTCATAGTATGGGCTCCAAACAATGCTACAGTATTCAAGAAGTGATCTGACTAAGCACATGTAAATAGATTTTAAAGTAAATGGGTTTTTAAATTCCTTTGAGTTTCTTTTTAAAAAACCAAATTGGGAGTTCGCTCTGGAAACAATGTAGTCAATATGGCCAACAAATGAAAACTTTGTATCAAAAAAAAATGCCCAGGTCCTCTGGGCTCTTTGAAAGGAATTATTATTACCATAGAAATCATTTTGAACAATGGGTAATTGTCTGCGGGAATAGGACATTACTTTGCACTTAGTGTAGTTTAATCTAAGTCTGTTATTGCAACACCAGGAAATAAGTGCATTGATATCATTCTGGAAATAAAAGCAGTCACCCGAATTTTTGACGGACATGAACATTTTTATGTCATCCGCATAAAGTAAGCATTTGCTATGTTTAAAAATATAAGATATGTCGTTTATAAACACAATAAATAAAAGAGGACCCAGGTGACTACCTTGAGGAACTCCTCATATAGCATCTATTTGTCTAGAAAAATTTTTGCTAACCTTAACCATCAACTTCCTATTACGTAGATAAGACCACAACCAACGCAAAAGGCTAGAGTGAAAGCCCAATTTCTCTAATTTAAAAATAAGAATTTGATGGTCTAGGCAATCGAAAGCTTTGACAAAGTCAGTATATAGCGTATCGACTTGTAAGTTATTTTCAATAGCTGCAATTCCTAATTTTGTAAAAATTGTCAGATTGGTGCATGCAGATCTACCTGTGAAGAAACCATGCTGACCTGTAGAAATATAATTTTTTATTTCTTGGAATAATCGGTTGCATACAAGTTTGTCTAGAATTTTAGGTATAACCGAAAGTTTTACGATATGCCTATAATTTTCGACAATGCTTTCTTGGCCTGCTTTGTAGATAGGAGATATATAGGCAATTTTCCACTCATCTAACATAATCCCAGACGAGAGAGATTTGTTATAAATCAAAGTTAGCGCAGTGCATAACGAAGCAGCACTATTTTTAAAAAACAAAGGCGGAATCAAATCGTATCCAGCCCCTTTCTTTGTGTCTAAATGAGAAAGAGCCGTGAAAACTTCTTCTTCAGAAAGCACAATATTGCCTACGTTTACAGCATTCGTTAGAAAATAATTTTTGGTTTTTCAATTTCAGTAAATTTAACATCACTAAAAACGCGATGTTTAATGATGAATAACTTTTGAAATAAGGACTGGATTTAAATAATTAAATTTATATTGAAAATATAATTATGAAGAAATTTCGAAACTTTTCAAACATGATTCATTCTTTTTAAAATTCATAAATTAAAATTTAAATTCCACAGCAGACTCAAATCACTCAATTTACAAATTTTTATTTTAGGTAAAAAACTGCCATCACATGTAATTGAATTAAAGACAAAAAACGCAAAATCGTACCTCTATATTTTTCCTCATGTTTAAATAAAAAAAATATCACTTTTTGAAAGTTTAAGCAAAATCAAAAAATAGTTTTTTTTCCTCTTCACTGCTGAAATTTTCAGTTTTTTTAATAATTTTCAGAAAAATTATATTTTTCAAACTAATTTTATATCTTATCTAATTGAAGGACTTCTTCAAAAAGAAATACCATCTAAAGCATTAGATTCTATATTTTTAAAATATATACAATTTTGTATACTTTGAATATCTCGTTCGGGAGTTATGATATTTTATCTGTAGAAAGAACATATATGCAAAGACGAAAATTGGTAAATTTACAGAAAAAAATTATCAATTTTCCGCTCATGCTGTGTGTCCAAATCTTCACGTATTTTCAAAACTTTTGCAGAATTCTCTTAGTTGAAGAATTATCTGTCGATTGATTTATAATAAGTCATAATATTAAAAAAAAAATACAAGTTAGTTTTGGCCGCAATTATTACACTGTGCTACACTATATTCAAAAGGTCAAAAATTTACTGCAATCATCATGAAAAACGTGACCGATAACTTGAGGCTAAAAAAATTAAAGATATTTCATAAAAAGAGTCTAAAAAGTACACCACAAGAAAGACCCATTCAAGGTCTTTAAAATATATACAAGTTTTTTTCTGTACGACTAACGGTTTTGAAGTGACAGCTCTTTGAATACATGGACATTTCAAATTATTTTCACGAGCACTACTAACCTAAAATATTTTAGAAAAATCGGAATCAGAAAGGTCAGATATTTAAAAAAAAAAAAAATAATTAAGTCTTTTCCTATAATCCATCACAATAAAATGGAACAACAATGAAATTGCATTGCTATCTTAAGCAAAACACTGCCACACTGGAGTCTATTGGATATATGTACCTTGTTTTGAAGCAAACAACTGTAGGGGTATAACTTAATTTGCAGGAAACACATTTTTTCTTGGAATTTTAAAAAAAAATCCATACCATACTTCTCGACAAACTTACACAGAAGGTGTGTAAGGTCCTAATCTATACATTGACATTGCTAACTCAACATTTCCAAAATGTGATTTAACTTGATTTGCACGCTTGCTCTTCATATAATGAATGTTTATATGTAACTAAATAGGACTAAATACAAAATGTAGCTAAATACAAAATATGCTTTGGAAGGCTGCGGCAAGCCCTGACAGAGCGCAATGTAAGCCCAATAATAGTAAATTGGGTAGACAATATGCTGAAACACAGGGCGGTCAATATGCAGAATGGTAGAGTCAAGACTAGAGGTGGAGTAAGTAGATTATGTCCCCAAGTCGGGGTGTTATCGGGCATACACACGATAGAGTACGCAGATGACATTGCGTTGCTGGTCTGTGGTTTGTGCATTGACACCATTTCTGACATCATGAAGGGATCACTCCTTACCGTAAACGCAGGAAAACCAGACAATATTCTCTTTACTAGAAAAAGGGCAGGTCTGAGGAGAGAACCACTCGGACTTTTTGGAGCTGAAATCAACATGTCCACGAAAAATAAATATTTAGCAAACTGAACTGGAACGAGCATGTAGAAGATAGGATTCAAAGAGTCAATAGGGTTCTGCTTCAGTGTAGATGCGTTTGTGGTCTCAAATGCGGGCTAATCCCAGAGTCTATGAAATGGGTATACACTATGATGGTTAGACCTGTCATCACGCATGCTTCGGTGAATTGGTGGACAAAAGTCAGCCAGAAAACCATTAAGGAGAGACTGGACAGAGTCCAACGGCTGGCGTGTGTTGGAATAACAGGTTCAATACGCACCACTCCAACAAGCGCAATGGAGGTTCTGTTAGGTATGCTCCCTCTGGATTTAGAAATAAAGAAAATGGTAGCGCTAACATCCCTCAGGATGTTGTGAAATGCTACGTGACATGGATCAACGGCTCACATGGCTATATATGCGCATCCTTGATATTATAAATAGAGATGTCAGAAAGACGGGTATGCCTATGGACGGAAGGCAGAGAGTAAGGATAACAGAAAAATGTTATAAAACTCTTATAACAGATGGAGTAGTCTGTGAAGAAATCGCTGGTAACGATATCAGTATATTTACTCTGATGAGTGGCAGAGCCGGGGCAGTCGTTTACTAAGAAGAGATGTACTGAGATGTACTGAGATTAGGAAGGTTTGTGTCTGTATACCAGGCGGAAATGCTTAGTGTGGTGCATGCACTAGACCACCTGATAGATGGCCGGGTCAACGGCAAGAAAATTGTCATTGCCCTTGACAATCAGTCGGTGATTAGGTGCATGCAACGTACAGACATCAGTTCCTGGTTGGCCATAGAATGTCTTACCAAACTCAATAGGTGCGCTCAGACAAATGATCTCACACTTATGTGGGTGAGAGGACATTCTGGCATAGAACAGAATGAAAATGCTGGTTCTTTAGTGAGAGAAGGATCAACAGAAGAATTCTGTCGACCAGAACCACGTATCGCCATAGGCGACAACATGGTGGCAGGCCTTATTAAGCAATGGACGGACTCGGAACACTGTGCAAGGTAGGAAGAAGCTGTTAGTTGCAGGCAATCGAAGGCGGCTGTGAAGTGGTCCTGTAGTGAGACAGCAGAGGTTATCCGATACAATCGAAGGACTTTAAGATGGCTTACAGCACTGGTCACAGGACACGTTTCCTACAAATACCATCCCAGGACACACATTCTGTGCCAGTGTCCGGCGCTGGCTAAGATTGGCCATTCTGAGACGTCCATTTATTGGCAAAGCCGAGATTGGTCAACTGACCTACAAGGATTTGCTTGAGGTGACAAAGGATGCTTATGTAAGGAGCATGCTCACGTTTGAGGGCTCCGGCAGTGGAACGTATGGGCGGTAGCATCCTTTGTCCAATGGGGACGAAAAGGGACCCACTGTGGTCCACTTCGCCCAAACCCTAATTTATTATAAATATAAAAGGAACTAAAAGTATGTAATTATTTTTGCAAGTGATCCGTAAAGTATGCAACATAAATCGTAAATCAGAACTTTGTAAAGGATGTTTTTTTAAGAGGTATGGAATTTCCTGGAGGGACCACATGTTTCTGACAGTTATGATCAGTATACTTTGACAGTTTATCATACTAAAACCTACACTGAAAAAAGTCGTGTAGATTTATTTTCAAAATTAGCGTTTTGTGCACTTCGCACATATTTCGGTGCACGGTATAATCGTCTATCTGTAGCGGTATTCCTAATCGGCGTTTCAAACGTGATTAAAAAACTCAGTTTATTTTTCGTGGCAATTAACGGGATATTGAACAAGGCGTTTGCAAAATAATCTTTTGCTCAGCTGAGCCTTTTTCGTCTACAAAACCAAAATATTTATATGCCGTCTGCGGAAGCAAAGTTTTTATACATGCTGCACGCTCTTTTGCAAGTTTTCCACATGCTGCACGCACTTGATTACCATTATTAAAATTTTCACAAGAACTTTCTGAAGGTGGTCAGTGAATCCCCCTTAAGCGAGCAAAAACTGAATGATTCTCATTGTTTTGTGGCAGTTAACGGGAAATTAGACGAACTGAAACAAACGAAATTTTTAACCACTATTTCGTTCATTCTAATCAGTCAGTTCTATTTAATCTTGACGTGCAGTTAATATTATTCTGCTGAATAAGTGCTGAATTTAGATTTTTATAATTGCAAAATAAGCTGAAGTCCAATTAATATTTAATTTATATATGCTTTCAATGTTTTCATATCCGGATAATAGAATTGCAGCAAGCTGAACCGACTTTGCATTTTATGAAATTTGCAAACAAATTGAAGTCGTTTTCATTTCTTTTATAACAATATTACAAAAAGCGAAATGGTAATTTCAGCCCAGTGTTGCCGTTTTAGCTATTTATAGCCAAAATTGGCTATTTTCTTTTCCGCGTTAAATTGGCGGTGAATTGGCGAAAATTAATTTTACGTCCTAACCTAAATGATTTAAAATTTTTTCGCCATGATGAATTTTCCCTTCATGTCAACACGACATGCCAATAATGTCAATCGTGCAGTATAACGCAATAAGGCTGTGTTCAAAATTGCAACTAATTTAGAAACAGTGCGCAAAAAGAGCTGCTTACACTGACCTCATTAAGCCGACTTTCTTTGATATTTGTAGTGAGGCCAGTGTCGACTGCTCTTTTTGCGAATTGTTGGTGAATTAGTTGCAATTTTGAACACAGCCGAATATGCAATAGTTTGACATGTGGCAACTTAAATCATTTGTCACTAAAGAGTAGGCAACAATGATGGCTTTAGTCATGAAATGCAAATAGTGAAAAATTAAAGAAGTTAAAAAACTTAAGCAAAGTTATGAAAATCAGCATGGAAGTTTTCTTTTTTTTAAATACATGAATAAATATTTTGGCGATTTTTTAATGTTTTGGCTATTTTTATTTTGTGTTCTGGCTAAAAAAAAAAGTTAACTCCGGCAACACTGTTTCAGCACTTGAAAGGACTTTGAATGAGCTTCTTATGATCAATTCTGTTGTGCGTGCTTTGCAATGTTTGAACCAGGGACGTCCCGTGGTACAGGCGAAGCAGGCCCACGCCTGTAGCGCCATATTAAAGGGGGCGCCAAAAGCGCCAAAATAACGTTTTTATGTATTTTTTTATTCGTTATCAACTTTTTAAAATAATTTATTATCGACTAAATAAAATTCGTAGTATTATACTACTAAAAACTGTGACACTGTAACCCACTTCTATTGATAACTGCAATCGATAAAAGTTACATCTCTAACTAATAAGACTTTGACAGCTCGCTTGTGGCAATTAAAATATTCGCAAAAAAAGTTAGATTTAAACATTTCTAATTAGATAATTTAAGATTTTATGCAAAAGGCGCCCACTTCAAAAACAATTAGTGAAATATCTTTAAAATGAGTCAAAAAAGAAAAAAATTGTCTGGTGCGGCGAATAAGAAAAAAAAAAAAGCGCTGAGGGACAAAGAGGCGGAGTATCTACAGAATTCTATGACAAATTTCTTAAGTTTTCAAAAAGAAAAAGATGGCGAGTAAGTTAATTTAGTAGCTTAACTGAATATTTTCATTATTTTTAACGAATGACTAGGTAACGACGAACAAATACGTATGAGCGGTGAAGACAACAGCGTTGTTGATATTGACAGTCCGTCTTCAATTCAAGGAAACAGTTCTGAAAATTCGGAAAAAATAAATTTGGAAAATATTGGTTTGGAAAATGTGAGCAGAGAGGTAGAAGGTGCTGATAGCATTGACTTTGATCCTGCCAACTGGCCAATTCACATTTCCGATGTTGAGCGGCAACTGATTGTAGAAAACGGGCCAATTTACACTTCAAATAATTATTTGTATCCAGTTGACCACAACGGGAGGCATTTCTCCAATAAACATTTTCAGCTGACCTTATCAAACGGGGAAAGTTTCATGAGATCATGGCTTGTGTATTCCACTTCTCACGATAAAATATTTTGCTTCTGTTGCAAATTATTTTCGGTTTTAGAAACAAAGTTCGTGAGCGGATATAACGACTGGAAAAACGTATCTTATGCCATCAGTTATCATGAGAAGAACTTGCAATATCTTAAAGCGTTTAGTGTTTGGACAGAGCTTCTTAAACGAAAGAAACTTAATCAGACTTTTGATGCACAGTACGAACGGCATTTAAAAATTGAAAGTTTGCATTGGCGAGATGTTTTGAAAAGGTTGACTGAAATCATACTAACATTAGCAAAATTAAATTTACCATTACGTGGACGATCAGATTTGCTTTACCATCAAAACAATGGAGTTTTTTAAAATTTGTTGAATTGGTTGGATTATACGATCCTGTTTTAAAAGAACATTTGCGTAGAATTACAAATGAAGAAACACATATTCACATATTGCAGGGTTACGATAATTGCGCTAATATGAAAGGCAAACAAAATGGGCTTCAAAGGCAAATTTTGAATACAAACCCGAGGGCATTTTTTGTTCCTTGCTGCTGTCACTCATTAAATTTAGTTTTGAGCGACGCAGCAGAGTCAAATATTGATATGGTTAATTTTTTTGGCACAGTTCAATCAATATATAATTTCTTTTCCGCATCACCATATAGATGGTCGATTTTACTTAAGCACATCTCTCGCTTTACACTTAAGTCTGTTTGCACTACTCGATGGGAAAGCAGAATAAATGCTATAAAGCCCCTTCGTTTCCATATTGGAAAAATTTATGATGCGTTAATTGCTATCGTAGAAGACGGCTCTTTAACTGGTGCTCATGGCAATAAAACCAAGATTGATGCAAAAACCATAATTCAAAAAATAGAAAACTTTAAATTCATTTGTACCACAGTATTGTGGTATAATTTGCTTACAGAAATAAACCGGGTTAGTCTTTTATTACAAAGTCCGAAATTTTCAATTTCTTCAGCAACCAAAACAATTGAGTCTGCTCTTGCTCAGTTAAAAAAACAAAGGACGGATGAAGAATTTCAAAACCTTTTTGACAGTGCGCGTGAACTAGCAGATAGCATTGATTTGGTTGCACAATTCGAAGAAGTCAGAATAAGAAAACCAAAAAAACATTTTGAATATGAATCAAATGATGATATTATAGATGACCCTCTTCTTAAATTTAAAGTTTATGTATATAATAATATATTAGATATAGCCATTAACTCTATTCAAGAACGTTTCATTCAACTTTCAGATTATAATCAACAATTCGGATTTTTGCATTGTATTTATGATTTAAAATCATGGGGAAAAAAAAGAGATTTTTAAATATTGTAAGGATTTAGAACTATCATTAACGGACAGCAATAGAAAGGACATTGACAGTTTAGAGCTGGCAGATGAGCTTTGTTTCATAGCTAACTCATTGTCGCCCTCAGATGATCCTAATGATGTTCTCAAGTATATTGTGGATAATTTTTTGCAACAAATTTACCCAAATCTTTATATAGCCCTTAAAATTCTATTAACATTGCCTGTTAGCGTAGCGAGTGGAGAAAGAAGTTTTTCTAAGCTTAAGCTTATAAAAAATTATTTAAGATCGAAAATGTCACAAGACCGTTTATCTTCATTAGCCCTTTTATCAATTGAATCTGATATATGTACCAATTTAGACAAAGATGATATTGTTATGGATTTTGCTAGTGCAAAAGCCAGAAGAAAATTTTAGGTTAGTGTATATTAGGCTGGGTCGATTTGAAAACCGATGTTGCCTGAGTGATTTTCGGTTCGGGCATGAAATAATATTTTTAATTGATCATTAATTCGTTGCCGTTCTGATTAGTGACCATTAAACATCACGTTGCCTTTTCGTGTCTGTTTTAGCGTTGTGCCGTAAGTGAGCATCAACCTTTAGAGTTCAAAAACGTCATTTTATTTAAAAAAAAATTTTATATATATTGTCGGAAAAAATATGTATTATCATTAATTTATTATATGGTTTTTATTGATTATAATTAATTTTGATCATTATTTCATTTAATGTTTATATACCTTTGATTGTTCATATTAAATAATTTTATTTTGTTTGTGTTATTAATATTTTTAATAATTGAAATATGTGCCTAAAAGAAATTAGTTTATTTATTTTTTTAATAAATATTTATAATTTTTGTGTTTGTTAAAAAAGAAATCCTTCGCTAAAATAAAAAACATACAATGCATAATACGCAAATTCATTGGGGGCGCCAAAATAATAGTTTGCCTGTACCACCAAAATGTCGCGGGACGCCCCTGGTTTGAACACAAATCTTCGAGAACTGGACCTACAAGTCTTATGCCGACTCCAAGCGGCTTATGTTCTTAAGAAGCTTTTCATGGCAGTTTCTTACTCTCTGAGGCTTGCCATTGTCTGCAGAGAGGTGACGTCCGAACAGAAAAAATAATTAAATTGAAAAAACTTTCTGTGCCAGGTGGGAATTGAATCAAGATTCTCTGGCGTATGGGCCACGCACTCTACCCACTGCGCCATGGCCGCCACATTATAACAATATAAGCGCGTTTATTTTCTGGTCGAAAAAACTCTTTGTTCGGGAGATGGTACCCTAAACGCGGCTCTTCTTGAAGAAAACTCGGAAATAAGTCGACTTTTAATCATTTCTTGGTCATATTCAAGATCATATATATTCAATTCGAAAACGACTATTACATGTTCAAAAATTTCAAAAAATGCTGACGGGGGAAGAAGTCGTCGCCGCTGTAGAGGTGTGTGTGTGAAATGCGTGAAAACTGAAGATGGAGCCAATGTTAATGTTAATGTTGAGCGCTGCAGGCAAATTATTCGTGACTTTTTGTTTTCGAGAATATCGATCGTCTAAGTGCTAATTGGTTCATGCAGGACGGTGCAACAAGCAATACAGTGCGTTTTTGGGAAGTACCTTTGGTGATCGAATCATATCAAGAAATTTGCCTGTCATTTGGACACCTAGGTCATGTGATTTAACTCCGCTAAGACACTAGTCTATGCCGATAAACCAGCTACGACTGGAAACCAACATTTGGCTCGCTATTGGCGAGATAAGGCCGAATATGCTGGAAAAAGTGGTGCAAAATTAGACCGACTGGATGGTCTTTATAAAACGGTGTCGCAGTGGCCATATTACCAAAATTGTTTAAAGACTAAATGCCATAAAATTTAATATAGCCAAAATATTGACCATTTCATTAATTGTTCTGGGTCTTATTTTAAAAAAAGAGTTCTATACCTCTAAAAAAGCATTTTATATACACATTTTTATATCACAATATTTTTGATTCTAAAAGGTACTGAATTGAAGTATTTATGTGAGCTTTTTAACGAAGAAATTTAAACTTTTAAACGTGAAATTGATGTCAATCGAAGTTTTCTTTCTCTTTTTATCATGTGCATTTACAAAAAAAATTTTTTAAGAACAGTGTCAAGTGTGTGAAATCTGTGTTACAGTTTGTCCGTAAGGTCAAGCGGATGCCAACAAAGAAAGGCCAGAGAAATACAATCCAAAGAATTAAAAGAACTTGCAGTATCTATGCTTCAATTTGTCAATAAATCCTGAAAGAATGTAGCCTTCTCACGTAAATCCATAAAATTTAACAACATTTTAGCTGAATTAATTTTATTATGTGTCCTTAGTATATGTACATAAAAGATAGAAAACAGCAGCAGGAAAACAACATTAATTCGCAGAAATTATTGAAAAGAATGCATCTGTGAATGCAAGAAAGAAGAAATTTTAAAGCTTGATGGTACCTTAAAGTTTGTTTTAATGAATGGATTTCAGTAAAAAATTTTTTTTTTTTAGTGTCTATAATTTATTTATAATCCAGTTTTTGCAAAAGTTACATATATTCTATGCATCATAACAAAATTATTATAACAACAATAAAAAATTGTAAGCAAAAACAGAATATTTACAAATTTTAATCTAATCTTTAATCTTTGTATATTTTGCAGTGTATTTACACTCTAACATTAAATAGCCACAAAAACCGTCCACCCAAAGACCTCATTAATATTTACAATTTATTAACCAACATATGGCAACAAAGAGATATTAACTGGCAAGACTGTTTTCCTTAGTTGTATTTTTTATTCGTGCTCTTGAAATAAATTTAAATTTGTTAATTTTCGTGAAATTATTGAGCAAAAAATAATTCGAGTCGGTTTGCTAAACATTGCTGAGGATCTTCACCTTCCTGTTCCTGTTCCTGTTTTTCATCGCTTAAAAATCCTTTTTAAAATATTTGCTTTCGTACTATATATAAATATATATATTTCTTATTATTTCAGTTTGTTTAATATCTAGCAACAACAACTTTATGTTTAGCTTGTTGATGCAGGAGCGAATCTTGGTTTTTAATTTCAGTTGCACTTTGACGCTAACTCACTATTTTCCAGTGGTGCTTCTCAAACTGTTTTGATAAACAATTTGTTTAGTTCTCAAACTGTCACTGAAATAGAGCTGTCATAGTACTTTTATTGCACTTTTTATTACACTTTTGTAAATTTCATTTCTTTCATTAAAAATTTACTGCAATTTTCGCAACTGCACTGTAAAAGGTGAATCTGACCAGCTGGTTAATTGCTGGTTGTGTGATGCTTTTTCATGTAAAGTGTGCAGCATTGAATGCGAGAATTTTTGATGGACTCAATGAAAGTAAGAGCTTCGTTGGTCTTGTACAGACTGCAGATCTACTGATGTAGATATTTTAAAGCTAATAAGGCAATCTAGAAGAGGCTTTTTAGAAGTGTCTAAGGACTTGGTGGCGGCTCAAGCTAGATGGGCTGATTTTGAAGATTTGTTCAAAAAATGTAAAATCATATATGAAGCTTCTGTTTCCCATAAGCCTAAACGACCACCCATGAATCTTCGAAGTTCTGCTAAATCTGCTAAGCCTGGTGCTATATCCATGTCTCCGTCTGTTAATAATAATAATAATTTAATTTCACTTTCACCTGTTTTTAACTCTCCTTCCAAAGCGCAATCCACTGGGTCTGTAAATAAAGATCAAAATGCTGAATATATTGACCCTACTTATGAGGCTGCATCAGCTGATCTGAATTTACATCCGGTTGAGTCTTCTGAAGTAGTACCAACTATAATCGAAAGTGATGATTCTCCGGGAAATTCTGGTAAGAAAAATATTTATGCTGAAGCCTGTACTGCTACTAATACTATTCCTTCATTTTCCGTTATGAGCTCGGCTTTAACTGGTGCTATACCTAAACAAATATTGAAAAAAAGCATTATTCTGCCGTTTTGTAAAGAGCTTGTGGTTGTCCAGCCTTCTTGATCTATATTTGTGTCTCGTTTTGCCCTTGATACATCCGAAGAAGACGTTTTACATCATATAAACTCTAAATTGAATCTTGTTAACAAGAATATTTCGATTTACAAATTCAAGTTTTTATATGAGCGCACTGTATCTTCTTTTAAAATAAATTTGCCTGGGAATCTCTTTAATACGTTAATTAGATCAAGGTTTTTGGCCTGAAAATACGTTTATCCACGAATATATTCCTAGATCACAACCCAAAACTACACTGGCTACTTTACCTGTTCGTACTACTAAACAAAAAAACTAGATTGTTGCCTTGCATTCCTTATCTTATACCAAAATGTTCGAGGATTAAATACAAAGTTAAAATATTTACATATTTTAAGCCACAACCTATTTTTTGACAGAATTGTTTTCAGTGAAACTTGACTTAAGCCTAACACTCTAAATACTGAAATTCTATCTAATAATTTCAATATTTGCCGCAAAGATAGAAACGCTATTGCTGGTAATTCTTTTAATGGCCGTGGAGTATTAATTTCCGTTAAATCTTCTTATTTCTCACATCCTGAGGCATCTCATATTGAATTTTGTTGTGTTCTTGTAAAGTATGGTTCGTTAAATCTTTATGTAACATGTTCATATATTCCTCCTGTTTCCAGCGTAGAGGTATATTTGAAACATTTGGCTTCGATAAATAAAGTGTGTTAAAAACTTCAGCCTCATGATCACATTCTAATAACTGGTGACTTTACTCTTCTAAGTGTCGCTTGGAACTGCTGCACCGAAAACCCTGCAATATTATTGTCTTCGTCTGAATGCTCATCTGCTAATTCATTTTTAAATGAGCTTTCAAGTCAAGGACTTTTTCAATTAAACAGCCACTTTAACAAGAATAGCCGTTTTTTAGATCTTGTATATTTTGACGACAGGAATATTATTTCAGTTTCAAGGATAGACCCACTCGTGCTCCCTGAAGATCCATACCATTCAACTTTAGAAATTGCTCTTAATTGTCCTAAACAATCTGTAAAGAATCGTATTGCTCAACCTCCTGCTGAGTTAAATTTTAAAAGAACCAATTATGTTTTGTTAAAAAACAATATATCTAATATTAACTAGACATCCGTACTAAATATCGTTAATAAACAAACATCGCCAGAAAACCTTCATTCGGCTGTCTCTGCTTTTAATATAACTCTCAATGATTGTTTTCTATCATCAGTACCACAGAGAAAGCCTGTTTAGTATCTGGAGAAAATTAAGAAACTTAAAATCCATGCATTATAAAAAATTTAAAAAAAAAATTAGCATTACAGATTTTGGTCCTTATACCTCTATTAAGTACAAGTATCATCAATTATGCAAGTAACCTTACAATATTTATTTAATAAAAGTAAAATTAAACATCAAATCTGATGCTAAATCATTCTGGAACTTTTCAGCACAAAACGCAAGATTGATTCCTATCCTTCTTTTATGAAATATAAAATTGTTGAATCAGATAGCGAGAATATCATTTGTAATCTTTTCGCTGACTTTTTCAAAGCAACCTATTCATCTTCATCCTATGATAATCTAAGTTATTCATTTAGTGTTCAATCTGGGGATATTTGTATCCCAATAATTGATACTAACACGGTTCTATCATACTTAAAAGCTCTTAAAACGTCATATAAAAGTGGTCCCGACAATATACCGTCATGTATACTAAAATATTGCTGTGATGAATTAGTAACTCCAATCACTTTGCTTTTTTCTTCTTCATTAAAATTTTGCTATTTTCCAGTTGCCTGGAAGTGGTCTTTTATTATTCCGTTGCACAACTCTACTAACAGGTCTTTAATCAATAACTATAGTGGAATTGCAAAATAAAGCGCTTTGCCGAAGCATTTCGAGTCAATCATTACTTCACAATTATCACATAGTGTTAAATCTTTATTGTCTCCACTCCAACATGGATTCGTTTCAGGAAAATCTACGGTTACAAACCTACTTGAATTTACTTCCAAAACCATTGAGCATTTTGGAAAAGGTGTTATAAACACAGATTTTAGTAAAGCTTTTGATGTTGTTAATCATAAACTCTTAGTCTTAAAGCTATCTCTTGCTGGATTTCCCACAACACTTGTAAGATGGATTGAATCTTATTTATGCAATAGAACACAACGTGTTCTTTTTAAACTTGTGAAATCTCGTGAGTTTCCTGTCACTTCTGGTGTACCTCAAGGAAGCCACCTCGGGCCTCTTCTTTTTTACTGTTTATAAATGATTTGCCATCTGTCATAAAGCATTCGAGTATTTTAATGTACGCAGACGATGTGAAACTATTTCAAAATTGCTAATGATGCCGTTCTCTTGCAAGCTGACATAGACCATCTTTATAGCTGGTGCAACGTGAATCGTATGAATCTTAACATGAAGAAATGCAAGCACATGACTTTCACTCGAAAATCTCCTGTCACACGTATTTATAGAATTTGTGACCATACATTAGAGTCTTTAGATGTCTTTCATGATTTTGGAGTAAGTATGGATACTAAACTTCGTTTTCATATTCAGATTAATAAAATTATAAATCGAGCTAATAGTATTGTACCTAACGTTTTATTAAACGATGGGCAAAAGAGTTTAATGATCCCTATATAACAAAAACCTTATTCACCTCTCTAGTGCGACCTATTTTAGAGTATGCTTCAATTGTTTGGTGCCCTCGATACAGTTGTTACATTGACGGTATAGAATCAATTCAGAAAAAGTTTCTTTTGTTCTTTTTAAGTCATCTTTACTACAATTTAACTATCACCTACCACCTTATGAATATGGTCTGCAACTTTTAAATCTTCCTACTTTAAACAATCGGAGAATTATGCTAAATGCTACTTGAATTTTCAAACTTTTACATGGATATGTAGACATTCAATATTTTCTGAGCAGAATTTACTTTAATATTCCTCTCCGACCTAGAAGATCTTTTAAGTTACTTTACATGAACCTTTGTAGAACTAATTACTTGCAAAACGAACCACTTAGAAGCGCTTGTGGGACTTTAATTTTGTTTCAGATGCAATTTCTGTAAATGAATCCGTTTACTCAATTAAATTTAATATTTTAGATTATCTACAGTATCGCCACTAATCATGCTTCCAAGAGTAGATACGATATAGCGATTCTGGCGCAGGAGGCGCGGAGGCGCAAGCCGATGACGTCACGCCCGGCGCTCAAGCCGATGACGTCACGCCCGGCACTCAAGTATGAACGGATTTCTACTTGTGCTGGTGGACGGACAGACAAAAAAAACCGCAAGTTGTTTTTGCTTTAAGCGTTGATCATGTTCTTATCAGTGTTTGTATGTTTTATGATTTTTTTTTTCATAACCCTAACATTAGTTATAGCAATGACTCAAATAAATATATATTTATAAGACTTCTAACGTAGACTGCGTGGTGGCATACTTATCAGAGTTCGCATGAGTAAACGAAATACATAGCAACCAGGAAGAGTCAAGAAGTTTCTAGAAGCTTCGAGATGTAGAAACTTCGAGAACATTTTAGAAGCTGACAACAACATCACCAAAAATTTTTTTTCAAAAGCGTTGATCATAATTTTATACACTACATTATCGGTAGTGGTAGTCAAGCGAGTTCTTATCAGTGCTTGCATGTTTCGTTTTTTCTTAACCCTCAAATACCTAATAGCAATGACTCAAATCCAGCTGGTTGACTTTAGCTGAAATGATATGACTTGCTATATGAAAATATATATATTAATATGGGTTGAAGCAATTTAGGTACGGAGAAGGTTGAAGGGTTAAAGAATTGTTTATAAATTTATCATAATGGTGCTAAGTATTAGGTGCGAGCATTAGATTTGCATAAGTAGTTTAGGAATTGGATGACAACCATTTGAAACATAGGCGTATATATAAATATCTATTCGTCAGCTGGGGGTCATCGAGGTAACAAGCCCCCTCTTAATAATCATCGGCCAAGTCGCTTATACCCAGCAACTTCTCCGCCGCTGTATTTTATTTTAAGTAAACGAAATACACCGCAACCAAGATGAGTCAGGAAGTTTCTAGAAGCTTCGAGATGCAGAAACGTCGAGAACAATTTAGAAGCCGACTTATGTTATTGTATGCCGATTAGGTCACCCATCCCCATCCCGATACGGATTTTAATTTAATTTCATTTCAATTTTAATACTAATTTCAAGGTTAAAGTGATAAGAGCCATGCTTCATAGTAAGCGCACTCATAACCCGCAAGTTCAAGATAAGGCAGCAATGTAGAAGTTCAACATGTTTTTGTGTTACTTCTAAAATAATTTTGGCGTGTTACATCAACAACAATAAGTGGTGCAATAGCCTTGAATCCAACGACATCTAGCAATGGTTGAGATTCCCACATATAATAACTTTGTTGAAATTTTGTATACATATCATATAGTACAGCAAACCGTACCATTTCAAAGCGACTATTTAAATCATCATAGGGATATGATTCAGAGTTTATATATATATACTTTTAAATTAGATATATTACAATGATCAAATATATTTCCTTCCTTTTTACTTTTTTCTCTTTGTAAACCGATTATAAGAAATCGTGGTCTTTCATTTTGCGGTGAAAGCTTTACATTCCATAAAACTTTTGTTTCCTTTAATAGTATAGAATTTATATGATAGTCCCAACTTCTAAACGCCATTGGTATTACCAAATTTTAGTTTTTAATTATCTTGTACATTTCCAATTTTGCAAAGTAGCCCAACCAGCGTTTCTTAATGTGCCACTTTCAGCTTTATTCAATGATACGAAATTTTTCATGGTTGATAAAAGTGCAAGATTACGTGTACGATCAACTTCAAAGCCATTAATTTCATATCGAATTTCATCGAACAGATATGAAACAAAGTTGTTTTTTAAATTTCACACCTGTTGTTACTATATCATTTCCTCCTTCCTGTTTTACTATAAACCTATGAATGTAAATCATACTCTCACTTGGTAAGACAAAGAGATCCTGATTTTGAATGGGTATACGAATCTCATCGTTATTGTTTGCCATATTTTGCTGATGAGCTGATGATGCGCCTTATCAATTCATCGCCGCCGGTTTTAAACAATTTAGCTGACAGGCCGTCAGCACCCGCTGCATTATTGTTTTTGAGTCGTTGGATAGCAACTCTTATCTTTTCATGGCTAGGTGGTGGTACTTCTACTTCGTCATCGTTGATTGGTGGCTCTGAACTGCGCTCTCCATGGGCGGCATTGGTGGAATCGTCGCCAGTAAGAAAATTGGAGAAGTGCCGTCTCCACAATCTCAGCACACACTGCGTATCCGTATTCAGATCTCCATTTTCGTCTCTACAAGTGGATGCTCCGGGCCTGAAACCTTGGGTTAGACGCCTTACCTGTTGATAGAATTTTCGTGCATCCTTCTTGCCCTGGTATACCTCTAGTCCCTCACGATCACGCTTTTTCTGCTCTCTTTTCTTGCGTCTGAAAAGGCGCCTCTCTTCCTTCCTCTTTTCGCGGTAGTTTTCTCACACGGCTCGCGTTGCAGCTGACTGCAGCGTTTTTCTATATGCGGCGTTTTTTTCTGCAGTCGCGATGCGACACTCCTGATCATACCATTGGTTCCGAGGTTGCGAGCGCCGGAAACCAATGACTTCTTCAGCGTTAGCGCACATGGAGTAGGATATATGCTCCCAAAGTCCGCCGGCGTCGTCGGGTCCAGAGGTTGGTTGGTTGAGCTTAACCGAGAGTTTAGCGGAGTAGGCCTCGGCAGTCCGTTGTATTTGGACCTTAGCGATATCGAGCCTTCGTTGCATTCCTGTGCGTATGTTCTTCGCATTGCATAATCGCATGCGGATCTTGTCTGCAACGAGATAATGGTCGGAGTCAATGTTGACCCCCCGAAATGTACGCACATCTAGAATACTAGAGGCATGCCTTTCGTCGATTAAAACATGATCAATTTGGTTTTTCGTTTATTGATCCGGGGACAGCCAGGTGGCCTTGTGGATGTCGAGGTGCTTAAATCTGGTGCTACTAACTACAATGTTTCGCGCCGCGGCGAAGTCGATCAGTCTTAGACCGTTGTTCGTGGAGGTCTCATGAAGACTGAACTGACCGACAGTTGGGCCAAAGACGCCTTCCCTTCCGTCTTTCGCATTAAAATCGCCGAGGACTATTTTCACGTCATGGAAAAATTTTGCCTTGATGCGAATCGTGGGCAATCTTTCGTTCAGAGGTGTGAACCGGGAAACAAGGTGGCGTAGTTTCCGGCTAACAACGAATCCACATTCAAATTCGCGCCTCTCCGCATGGCAGCTGTAGTAGATATCACAGTATGCTTGTTTAGAGCAGCCTTGCCCTTTTCATCGCATTTCCTGGATGGCGGTGATGTTAGCCTTTATTGTTTTGAGGGCTTCCGCCAGTTGGATAATGGCACCTTCCCTATAAAGGGTTCGGACATTCCAGGTGCATATCCGTAAATCATTATCCGTTTTTCGTTTGCGGTAGTCGTCAACGTAATTGGGGTTCTTCTCCGAGGCTGGTTTAGTTTTCATTGGGCAGTAGTAATGTGGCGGGACCCAAACCCTGCGCACATTCCATGTTTAAGGTCTATGGAGCGACCCGCCGCTCAAATTAGCCGTCAAACTGACGGATGCCAGTTTGCCGTTGCCAATCAATCTAGCTGTGTAGCTTAATATGATTATCCATAGCGAGACCACGTCCGTCTCGCCTGGCATATGCCGGTTTGACGCCGTATGACTAGCCTTGCATGTGTGAGCTGTGCTCTAATCCATATTTATATAGATATACACGCTATAGATATATTTTGATTATCCAGAGCAAGACCTCGTCTGTCTTGCCTAGCACATGTATGAGCTCGACCTCGTCCGTCTAGCCTGGCATATGGGAGCACCGCTCTAATCAATTCATTATAATCAAGAAGCTAACCGGATTACAACTGTATATACCTGAAATCCTGACAATTTTACATTTTTATAAAATTTAATTGTACATAAATTAATTGTATGATATTTATTTTGTCTAATTTTAATTGCTATAAAGCCATCTGTGCTAAGCATTCAAATAAATAATAAAAAATAATAACAATAGAGTTCAGCTACTACAGCTATATCGCACTTCCTCAGCATTAACCCATCTAAAGCCACTACCCAGTAATCATTGAAAATATCAATGTTATGGATACCCGTGACCACAAACAAGTTAATGTGGGAAAAATTTACCCACCAATGAATGGGTTGGGCTCAGGGACAACACAAGACGTAACAACTAACCATGCGTATACATAGATCTATTTACACAACTAATTTTAATCTACTTTTGAGTTGACCTTTTGACAAATTAACATCAAAAACGCTACAATTGTTAACAAAGGAACTCATTCGACTTAAAGGAGCAGTAGCCATATAATTTGTTCTACTAAATGGCAAATAAATTAAGTTGTTAGCGTTTCTACTGCTTCTACGGTTAGTGTTAAAATTTATGTGAGAAAGAAGTTCTGGAGAATCGAATACACCTGTTATGAGCTGGTGTAAATATACGATATCTGCCGATTTCCTTCGATCACCTAAAGACTGCATTTTTAATAGTTTTAAACGATCCGCATAAGGAGGAAGGTTTAACATGTCAGTTCCACTTAAGCCCCTTAGAGCAAACTGAACAAAACGTTTTTGGATTCTTTCTATTCGATCAACATGCACATTGTAACTTGGGGACCACACTTGACTTGCATACTCTAAGTGAGGACGCACGATTGCATAATACAACGTTGTAGTTGTAATCATGCTATTAAATTATTTGGCCCATCGTTTTACAAAACCAAGCATTGAAGATGCTTTTTTACAAATATTATCAATATGAATGTTAAACGATAGCTTAGAATCCTATATGCATGTACCTAAGTCTTTGACGGTGTCTACACGACTCAAGGCAGTATCTTTAATCTTATAATCAAAAATAAAATTATTCCTTTTTCGCGAAAAAGTCATAGTTCGGCATTTATCTGGATTTAAAAACATATTATTTTTAGAACACCAAACTTCAAAGGATTTTAGATCAGACTGGAGTAGATCTGAATTATCTCTAGAATTAATCGTTCTGTATATTTTCATATCATCGGCATAAATAAGCAGATGAGAGTGTTCAATGACGTGAGTTACATCATTGATAGCTAAAATAAACAGAAGAGGACCAAGGTGACTACCCTGAGGAACACCTGATCCAGCAATAAATTCAGAAGACAATGCGCCTCGGAAACGTATTTGATAACATCGCTCCACCAAATACGATTTAATCCTAATAATAATAATAATATTAGATAATAATAATAATAATAATAATAATAATAATAATAGATAAAAATATAAATCAAAACATTGACAAACATTCCAAAAATTAAATCGCTAAAAAAATAAATTTAAAAAACGTTTAACGTAAACAAAGCATTTAACATAAGTTTTTTGCGATGCACTTAACCACCCTTTTACACTTGTGCCGCTAAGATACCACACAAGCAAATTTGCGCAAGCGAGTGTTGTATTACAAATGCGACAAGTTGAACTTGTGCCAATGACACTTTTAAAGCCAAGGCTACAAATTAAGCAAACCAATTAATATTGGTTTAGAGCACGAATTTTAAGGGGAATTTTAAAGAATGTCAATGAACTAAAATGATTGGTCTATAATTGAATTTTAAAATTAAACTCTAAAATTATTGGAATTGTAGGAGGAGTCTTGAAAATAAGGGTAAAATTAGTTTTAAGAAAATGCTGTTTTATTTGTGATATGAGAAAAATATTTTCAATAATAAAATCAGATTCAAGTAAATACTAATTCTGAGCTCACCAGCTATAATCTTTTTTATTAGCAATCTCATCTTTTAGTCATCACCAAAATTAAGCGCGGCTTCAAGCCACCAAACGTTTATCACGACAGGCTCATTTCGTGATAAACGTAAAATCATTCTACTTCCCGCTATCTAAATAAAATTCTTAACACCTAAAAGAAGAACTTCAAACTCTTCAATTTAAAATATTGATATAGAATGACCTCCTTTTGGGGGTGAAAAATCTATTTTCAGCCCAAGAGCTAGCACCCCTATCTACGCCACTGCATATATGTGTGTAAGTCTGATTTGAGGAACATTTTGAAAAGTCTTAAATAGTAGTACAATATCTTAAAAAAGTTACTTGTTGGCAAATTGTCAAAAAAATTTATACAATACATGCAGAATGCCTTTAAAGGTGGCGGTTGTATTCAAACAGTTAACTGAGTGGACCACTCAGTTTTTTATTTCTGACCACTTTTCTCTGCAAACAACTACAAACCTCACATAGTACAAATTGCCATAAGAAAGCTGCTTGAGAACATGAGCCGTTCGGAATCGGCATATAACTTGTAGGTTCAGTTTTTTCAACATTTGATAGCACGCCGAACACAATTGTTCATAAGAAGTTCGGCCAAAGTCCTTTCAATGGCTGAAATGGCCAATAAGTTTTTTTTTGCCTTGTCCTCAAAGGTCAGTTTTATTTTTTGAAATAAACTTTTCAAACATATTTATATATAATTAGTTTAACGCACCTAAAGTTGTTGTTTTCATACGGACCACTGCGCTTACCTAATGAATTTTATGAATCTAACTTTTTATATGTGGGTAAGATATGTATCTTGGCAGTAAGTTTTTGATCTTCATGTCTTCATGATCTTCATGAACACCAAAATATGTGGCACGATTTACTGCAACATTTTTTGTACTTTAGTATATTATAAATGCCAAGAGATAGCCACACGTTGATAACCTGCTCCAGAATCAAATCGGTATCAATCTCCACCCTCATTCAATTAGGCAAATTATACCCTTCAGCCGAGTTTCTCGGAAACACTGCCCAATATTCCCATAAATCTTGAAACGTTTATATAAGAATTGGCACAACTTGCTAAACAATAACGAACAGAAATAGAAAACACTGACCATTTCGCAAAGTCGTCGCCCACAAAATCATCAAGCACACCGAAGTTAATGAAAAAAAAAAAAAACACAAATTCAGTAAAAAGTCATCGAATCAATCGCGTGATGCGTTGCCAAAATAATTTATGAGAATTAACCTCAAAAATTTTGCGTGCAGTGTCGTTATGAACAAAAACAAAAATTATGAAATGCAAACAAAAAAAAAAAAAAAAGAACACGATTACCAAAAAAGGTGTATTCCAACCAACATTATCACAGAATTCAAAAACAAAATAAAAAAAGTAATAAAACATAAAACGAGTTATGGTGCTCTCGAGGACGAATTGTATTTAACAAGTTCATCAGTTTAACTCACTATGGGAACTTAATTGGTAAATAAACTCAGATTAACTTTAAGTTATTTGCATACACGACGTTTCGAGCTGATGAAATCTATACAACACAGCATTTTTATGGTGAGTCTTTTTTTCATTGGGAGCCTCTCTATCATAACTATGTTTACTTACTGTGCTCAATAGCATTAAAATTACCTACCACACAACTAGACATTTGACATTAAGAGATGTAGAAAAGGGTTTTATAAGTTTTTAGCAAAATACATAATTGTCAAATTAAAAGTTTCCAAACCACATGCAATTATTTATTTGCGCGTTGAAGTTGTTTTTGAATTAAATTAACCCGTAGTCACTACACACACCAAAACTACTAACTTAATATTTATAAAATTTTATTCATAACTGAAAAATCAAATAAGTTTTTGAAAAACTATTAGGCCGGGTAAAATTTTTTGACATCAAAGAATATAGCAAAAAAGAATTCTACGGGCAATTCTAAGAAACTTTTCCCAAGAAACCTTTAGTCTGAAGTCAATATCGAGCTGCCGCAAAATTCGTTTAAGTTTGCAAGTCGGAAAAAAATAAATTCTCACACAAATAAGATTTAAAATCTTATTAATTTTTTTATAAAAACTTGTCACGGGGGTTTTTAGATGGGGAATCTATTTTATTTATTTAGTTTTTCTAGGGAAATCGCCAGAGGGCGCTACAATAGAATTTTTGCGTTTTTTCTATTTTATGGAAAATAATCGTTTTCCACATTTTTGCAACTAAAATACAATAAAAAAAGGAAATTTTGAGTTTATCACAGCATAAAGTTTAAAGTTTTGTAAATCTTTCTTACTTTCCATTTTGAGTACTTTACATCGACTTTCTAATATCGATTTCATAACCCCTTCACGATTTTTATCGGTAACACGTCGTGAAACGCTACTTTAAAGCTGAACATGTCATTTTAGTGCCTAAATATGGCTTGTATATGCTTGTATGTATCGGGGTCAAGCAACGGTGACTCAGGAAACCAATGTACTGTACCAAATGCTTGTATGGATGACTTGCTATAAATGGAGGATCAAATAAATTGTTGTCATCATTCAAATTAATCATACCGAAATAATCTTTGCAATTTAAATTTATAATTGGTTTTTTATACGGTCTAACTTCGCTTGGATTCCACAAATTCTCTTTAATATGAACTATTTTTCTTAAAGTTGCTCGACGAATTTCCACTTTTTTATCAAACAACAAGCTTATTATTGGCCTTCTTCAATTTGGGTAACAGGTATTCATTAATTACAAGCGAATATTTCCATTCAAAAAGAGAAAACCTAAAAAATTCTATTGTAGCGCCCTCTGGCGGTTGCCTTAGAAAAAAATTAAATATTTAAAATAGATTCCTCGTCTAAAAAAAACAGGGGGTCGTTTTTATAAAAATTTAAAAAAAGTTTTAACCTCAATTGTATGAGAATATTTTTCCGACTTGCGAACTTAAACGAATTTTCCGGCAGCTCGATATTGACTTCGGACCAATGGTTTATTGGGCAAAGTTTCTTAGAATTGCTCGTAGATTTATTTTTTGCTTTACTCTTTGTTAATTCTTTTTTTCTTCCGAACAAATTGACCCGGCCTAATGTCTATATTCTAAATGCATACATTTATATAGAGTGTAGAGAAATTTCTAATATCGATTAAAAAAAAAATTTGTTTTTGATGATATCAATCTCTACATATAAAATCGTTCGTGCGGGATGGTATCCGTTAAGATTTTAAGAATGGTAACACCTAAGGCCACCAAATTTACAACATCTTTTATCAAGGCTAATATCTCAAATAATAAAAAAAAAGTTGCCACACCCGCTATTACCGCCCGCACATTAATACAAACGCTATATTTCAGACGAATTTGGTTGTATTGAATTACATTTTTTTTAATTTAGCTTGAATGGTTTCTCTCAACTGCACTAAAAATGGGAGTGGTTGAAGCAGTATTAAGGGGAACAAAGCCCCGAGAAGCGCGAAAAAAACCAATTTTTCTGGATTTTTTTTAAAGGAAATCTATAGCAGTAATCAAACCTATTGTTTTTATAAATGAAAATGCACGTTTTTAAGAATATGTCAAATTTTTTTTATTAAAAAATATCCAATATTTGTCGAGTAATCCGGTGGTCCGTGAAGTAAAAAAAAAAAAACGAAATGGCCATTTTAGCCCTTGAAAGGACTTTGACCGAGCTCCTTATTGATCAATTGTGTTGTGTGTGTTGGGAAATGTTTGAACACAAATGATCGAGAACTGAACCTACTTGTTTAATGCCGACTCCGAACGGCTTATGTTCTCATGAAGCTTTGATGGCAGTTTTTACTCTCTGAGGTTTGCCATTGTCTGCAGAGAGGTGACGGCCGAACTCAAAAATTAATTCAAATTGAAAAGCTGTCTGTGTCAGGTGGGATTCGAACCAGGGTTCTCTAGCGTATCGGCCACATACTCTACCCACTGCGCCACGGGCGCCACGGTCCGTGAAGTACGGCAAATAAAATGACCTCCACGGTACGCACTCCTGCTTCATCTGTAATCATCAAAATCAAAAAATCCAAAAAGATTATTAATCTGGACAGTATAATCTAGTCTTTGTCATGGGTGATTTTAAAATATCGATTTTTGACAAAATGGAGGACGTTTGAATGTACATAGCGATGTTTTGAGAAAAATACGACCTAATTTTGCCGATTAAAAAAAACTATAATTGTAATCGGTTCATTAGTTTTCGGGATATCTTGCGTACCGACTTCAAAAACATGATTTCGAGAAAAACGCATTTGAAAGTTGAGCAATGAATAAATCGCCCTATTATAAATTCCAAACGCCTTAACTAAATCGGCCAAACCTCCGTTATTTTTTCGAATTTTTGCATGCGGCTTTAAGTAGACATTAAGAGGTTAAGCTTGAAGAAAATCAAAAAAACGAAAACTCATAAATTTCGAAATTTCTCAATGCGTTTTCGCCCTTAAAACCAGTTTTTTAAATTTGATTTTCACTTTTATTTCTTACTTACTTACTTAAGTGGCGGTTAAAACCGTAAGTCGGTTTTGGCGTGTTGTAAGAATTTCCACCAGCCATTTCTATTTTGCGCTAGCTGGCGCCAGTTGAAAGCTACAAGTTTTGTCCTTCCAACGGAGATGCGGTCATCATCTTCTGCGTTTTTGTTATGTGCTTACATGTATTGCCCATACAGCTCATCGTTCCATCGTATTCGGTGCTCGCCATTGACGCATATTAGTCCTTAGATCTTGCGAAGGATCTTTCTCTCGAAAGCTTCCAAAGTCTTTTCATCGGAGCTGCTCAACGTCCAGGTATGTGCTGCATATAACAGGACGGGCATGATTAGTGACTTAAAGAGCGTGAATTTTGTTCGTCGAGAGAGGGCTCTGCTTCTCGATTGCCTACGTAGCCTAAAATAACACCTGTTGGCAGCATTCTACCGACCATATTCTGCATAGTAGCTCGTGAATGCGCTTAAGGCCGGCAATACATTTATAGACATCCCAAAATCGAAATATTTTTTCATTTTAAGTGACTGCATATTTGAGTTGTTGGCTTGACAACCAGCGCAGTTCCTTTTCAATTTCTGGTATGCAATGGTGAGTAGTATCATTTATAAGCAGCAAAATTAGGGCATGAAGCGCAACTACTGCATACAAAAACAGCGCTTCTTTTTTCTCCGAGCACAAATTATTTGCAGTTACTTTGCGGTTGCTTTGCGTGACAAGAACGAAGTTTTTATAATAAGCATTATAATAAACATCTTTATGAATGCGGATTTTTGTTGCGGATGCGGATGTGGATACAAAAAGTGAACCTTACCTCAAAAAATGGTTAATTTTTACCTATTTTCTTCGAGATATGGAAGAATATAAAATCGAAAGATACCGAAAAATTCTCGAAAAATCTTCGAAAAAATCGAAAAATAAAAGTGATATATCTAGAAGGGGAAGCAATATAGGTAACATAGGCAATATAGGAAAGCAATTGAGACACACAAATTGAAGAAGGGTCTATTATCCCCCATCTTAAACATTTTTAGGGGGGAGACTTCGAAACACGTGGTTAACTGTCCACTGTAAGTCAAATTGCATTAGATGAGAAAATAAGTTTGGGTAAAAATATTAATTTTGACATACACATCAATTAATAAATTTTTTTTTTTTAATTTGGTTTTCTCTTGTACAAATAATTCAAAGATTAAATTTTAAATTCCTAAATATTTAAAAATATTGCTCAAAAGCAGAGGCTAAACAATAATTATTTTTAGATTTTGAAACAAAAAAAGCAGTGTGAAAAAATTGTTGCACCGCCGCACAGTGGCTCAGAATAGGATTTTATTGGCCAAAATTCTATAGCTTTTGAAACGATTGAGATATTTGAGTAATATTCTGAATGACAGATAATCCCTTGAATTTATTGTGTTTTGATAAAATTTTGTTAAAATCGATTGAGTACTTTTTCAGAAATTCACGGCCAAAGTTGAACTTTTGAAATTTTGAAATGAAATTATGAATATTATGCTTCGAAATTCTGCTTTTCTTATTTTTTAATCTTCTCTATTTATTAAAAAAAGTTTAAACATAAATAACATAACAACAATAACATAAGCAAAAATACAATTTTTTTTATTATTAATAACACTCTTCTACACGAAAACTGTACAAGACCTCCAACTATCTGCATTTACAGAATTTTTGTGTCATTTCGAATTTTTCGTTAAGGACCTCATAAAAATATTCGTACTTAAAATATTCGTACTTTGCCTTATTTGGCTTATCATAACTTTGCTTCTGCTTATGACTTGCAGTTTTGTACTCTAATTTAAAAAATAAAAATATGTGCATCCATTTCAAAATAAAAAACGCTAAAACATTTAACATATATTTTTATTATTTATTTCTACATTTTCTAACCGTAAGAAATCAAAAAAAAATCTGCTGACATAATTTTGTTTATTTTTTTCTTCAGAAGACAAAGGTTTTAATTTTTGAACTGATTAGAAAATACTTAATCGGTTAACTAATAATAAAGTTATTGATGAAAGGACGATTTAACAAATTTTCAAATATTGTTTATTTAAAAATATCGATTTAGAAATTTAGAGTTAATATTGATAATATTGTTCTTTTTTATATGTTATGAATATAGTTTAACAATATATTTTAATTTTAATTTACTATTTGCTTGTGTAAAAACTCTTTGACGACCTTTTCCTCTTATATCAATAATAGCTGGTTTCGCGTTGAAGAGACTAACAATATTCCATTAACATGGAAATTTTGCTTTTTTCTACGAAAATTGTTTCCATTTTTGAAATTTCATGGTGGAATCTTTCACCATGTTCGTCACTGAATTTATCTAAGTTTTGTGGGTGGAAAAAAATCCAAATGTGAATGTAAATAATGTAGTTTTGTGGACATATTGCATCCCATATCCTAAAATGCGATTAGCAATTTCTTCACAGTTTCTAAAAATTTTTATAAACTGCATCAAAATAATCAGTTGCATAAGCTATTGCAATACTTGGGCATATGTTTTATTGTGCAAAACGACTGTTTTGAAGCATAGAACACATTTTGTGATATAATATTCAAGTATACGAGTATACTACAAAAAATCTCATTTTTACTTTTGGTGGAACCATCAATAAAAAGTTTCCATTCATTGGCATTATTTTGTTATTATAAAATATATGTTTATATACAAAATTTTGCAAATATTGCATTAACATCGTCGAAATTAACTAAAAAACTGCACTCTGCGGTCCCAATGAATGACTGAAACGCATTCGTTTGTTTAGTTCTTCCAAATATAATGATAACATAATTTTGTAGAAAGTTCCACTGTTGCATTCTGGATCCTTATAATTCTGTTTGGCATTTCAATAATTACAAATCGCGACGATGTAAACAAACTGTATATGAAGAAAAAGCTATCCCATTTAGCGCACATTTTAATCAAGTCTTATTAAAAAATCTTGAGAATATTTCACCGTGGCGCTTTGGTCAGTGTTAATCGCTTTACTAAAACCATAGATAAAAAGATATAAAAAGTCTTTGACAACTGATACGAAAATAGACAAAAATGTCTGTCGTGAGGCTATAAAATTGCGCTATTGTTTTAAGGCTAGAAACTCAGCAACTTCAATATCTAAGCTGTTGTGACCACATTCAGCTTCTTTTTGAAAATACATATGTTATTGCTACCGCTTATCGCTACAAACTAGAAGCGTTTTAATTTCAGCCGATTGACGTAGCAGCAGATCTTGTATTTCTTTGAGAATTGATTATACAAAAAACCTATATAAAAATATTTTTTTTGTTGTTATCGTCCGTAACTTAATTATTTGATTACCGATTTCAGTTTTTTTACAAGCATTTAAAATCTAATACCTTGGCCTTTATAGACAATTAGTCAAAAAAATTTATATCAGAATAATTTGTTGGAATAATTTTAAAAGCAAGCACAAATTATAAGAAAAAATATTTTTTCTTAAGATTTTTTCTAAAAAATTAAAGGACTTAAAACATTTAGGCAAAAATGGAACACAACATTATCCTTTTTTATTATGCTTAAAAAAAAAATGTTTGGTGAACAGAAGCAAAGTTATGATACACTAAGTAAGGCAAGGTACGAAAATTCGAAGTGATGTCTTAAATTGGCCATTGGCAAAGATATCGATGTGATGAAAACAATCTGAAAACACAGAAAGTCACCATTTGGATCGGCAAGATATAAAATATTGCTGGCAACTCTTGTACATTAAAACATTTTTTTTGTAGAGCAGTGTTATAAATATGATTTTTTACATTGGGACATTTTTTGTTTTTAATTTTTTTTTTCTAATATTATATTATCTTACTAAAACAAGAAATATCATATTTTAATTATTATTTATTTGGTTGGAAAATTGATTGCAAATATTCCGTTCTCAGTTCTGAACTATTTTCGTCCTGTAGCAGCTCTTTCGCTTCTTTATCTAAGCTCAGGTGTTCCACATTCTATTGATGTCACATGCTAAAGATTAGCGGATCTGACCTTGCCAATAATATATTAAAAAATTCTTCATTTGTGCAATTGCGTGACATTTTTCTGGTGTTTTGTTCTCTATAAAATCTTTAATCCTTATTTCTTTTTTCCTGATCTTCCTTCAATAGATCTCCAAGTGGTACTAAATGATATTTAATGTCATCTTCTCCATGATAAAGGGTTTTGTGAACTATTGCAGACATATTTCTCCATGGGTATTTCGTTGAATATATTTTTGCAGTTTTCTTAACGTAATCCAAATTTTTTTCGATGATTTTACTTCGATGATTATTTTAAGCCTAGAAATAAGATTTAAATCAACTCCTGTTATTTCGTATGCTCTCTCCGTTTCTGAGAAAAATCTTCTTGCTGTGTTGCCATCATTTGTATTGCCTGAAGCTTGTTTTGGCTGATCGGTTGGCAACTAAGTAATTGCGGATTTCACTCATAGATGGCGTTAGTTGAATTTTGAGGTTAGCTTACGTAATCGAAATGTCAAACACATTTTGTTTTGTGATAGTTGGTACTTCAACTGTCAATAAGAAAAAAATTTTTTTGATCGGTTGTGTAGTTTTTGTTTGGCGTCTGTTGAAAAATGGAAAATCAAAACGAACATTTTCGTCATATCTTACTTTTTTATTTCCGGAAAGGAAAAAACGCATTGCAAGCTCAGAAAAAGTTATGTGCTGTTTATGGTGACGAAGCTTTAAAAAAACGGCAGTGTCAAAATTTGTTTGCCAAATTTCGTTCTGGTGATTTTTCACTCAAAGATGAAAAATGCTCTGGTCGTCCAGTTGAAGTTGAGGACGACCAAATCAAAGCAATAATCGATTCCAATCGTCACAGTACAACACGTGAGATTGCAGAGAAGCTTCATGTATCACATACATATATTGAAAATTGCTTAAAACAACTTTGCTATCTACGAAAACTCGATATATGGGTTCCTCATGAACTGAAAGAAAATCATTTAACAGAACGCATTAACATCTGCGATTTGTTAAAGAAACGTAATGAAAATGATCCATTTTTAAAACGATTGATAACTGGTGATGAAAATGGGTTGTTTACAACAATTCCAATCGGAAAAGATCGTGAGCAAGCCAGGTGAACCAGCTCAAACAACATCAAAAGCTGACATTCATCAAAAGAAAGTTATGTTATCAGTTTGGTGGGATTACAAAGGAATTGTCTACTTTGAACTTTTACCACCCAACCGAACGATCAATTCAGATGTCTACATTGAACAACTAACAAAATTGAGCAATGCATTTGAAGAAAAGCGGCCCGAATTGACAAATCGAAAAGGTGTTATATTCCACCATAACACTGCTTTGGTCACTCGGCAAAAATTATTGGAATTTGGTTGGGATGTTTTGCCACATCCACCATATAGTCCTGACCTTGCACCATTTGATTACTTTTTTTTCTATCTTTGCAAAACTTCTTGAATGGTAATAATGATGATGTCAAATCGTACCTGGTTCAGTTTTTTGCTGATAAAAACCAGAAGTTTCATGAACGTGAAATTATGATGCTGCCTGAAAGATAGCAAAAGGTCATTGCTCAAAATGGGCAATACATTACAGAAGAAAGTTATTTCGTTCCATGAAAAAATTGTCTTTTATTTTCTAAAAAAAATCCGCAATTACTTAGTTGCCAACCTGATACTAACTAAAATATGTGAACTAAAATAAAAGCCAAAAAATTTTTTAAATACTGGTTTTAATACTGTTAAAATGAAAACTTTTCATTCCATTTAATGGTGTATGCTCAAGTTTGTGAGTAACTGTGCATAAATTTTGTCACACCTGCTTTTACCGCCCATATATACAAATTAAATCGTTTGTGGCGGTAGCTGTCTTAAGATCACAGGAACGATAACACAACAAGGCCACCATATTAAGAACATCTGCTATTACGATATATATCTCGGTTTATAAAATAAAGTGGCCACACCCCCTTATACCGCCCACAAATAAATAAAAATGCTTTATTTCAGCTGGTTTTGGTTGCATTTGACTAAAATTTTGTAATTTAGTTCAAATGATTACTGTAGGCAACTGTAGTTAATATGGGCAAGTGTATTTAAATCACACTAAAGCTGCGCCCACTTTTCAGAAATCATTATTATTTCTGAATTATACAAGTTTTGATAGTCAAACTTGGTATGCAGGTGCTATGAGTCCAAGTGGTGCTTATTATTTATAAAAATTGTGCCACGCCTCTTGTTAGCACCTATCTAAACATCATCGTGTCTGTATGTACCCCAGCAACTCCTCCACAGTTTGCCCGACATCAACCCAATTTTTCACATATATTCCTTGGTATAGTGAGCAGCCCGAAGTTTAGAAAAGTGAGCGGGATTATACAAGGGCGTGGCACTTCAATTTTATTTGCACTCCTTGTACACTATTTTTCCGACTGTAACCAAATTAACTCCGCCAGGTTAGCAACTTAGTTGCGCCTGCCTGTCCACAGCCAGGATAAAGGAGGATGGTTGTTTGTAGGATACGTCCTGCAAACGTTAAAACTGATAGGGCCAACCAAGAGCTCGGGGTGGCGCCCATCTTGGTAGCAGGTCATAGTCAGCATATCAATATGAAACAAGCCTGCGAAGGTATAGCAATTGACCTTAAAACTTAACCCGTCAAATGGGGTAGACCCTATCTATCCACCCCACTGAGACCTTAATTCGGCTTCGGCTTTCCTAAGTGTCAAGTGTTTGACTCGCACCCTCAAACTAGCACAGCAGTCACTGAGGGAAGTGTTGAAATGGTGAATAACTAAGGGTTCCCATACTGAGCACGGCAGTCCCTGAGAACAGTGGCCAATACTCTATGTCTGGATATTGAAATCCGAACGGCCAGAGTAAGAGTGGCATTTGCAAAGGTCCTCCAGAGTAGGTACCAGTCATGCGTAATAGTTTCCAGTTGTGTCGGCAGCTGAAAATTGTTAGCCTAGCCCTTTAAGTGCTCATTGAGCACGGTCATAAATAAGAATGCACTTTTTCGTAATTGCATTTGTGTATTCTTGGTCATTTTGCGGGGATGTTGTGGATCCTCATTGACGGGATCGAGTTGCCCAGATGACTGTCGTGGGCTGGCCCTTCGGCGAGTCGCGTACTGGTTGTGATTGTGTGAATGCTACACAGGTCTAGATTGACCGGCGGGCTCGCGCAATGGTACGGCCGGGCTGGCATATCTGTCTTAATATGCAAGAGATTGGGTAGGTCTCGTCTTCACCAGTAGATGGATTGTAAGTACGTCACTACTGAAGTCTAAACTGGTAGTGCTATTACGGGCAGTATGTAATTTATTACATAATGCTTCTAATCAGCAGTGCACTGGGTGATGCTTTGTGTTTGTGAAACAGCTTCCATGTTCGTGTTGCCACACCGGATGCCCCGTATGTTTTACTTGTTTTAAAACATAAACGGGTCCGCGTTGTGGTTCAGCACAAAGTTCTGGTTGTCGGTTTCATGAACTATTACCCTAGGTCTGGACGACCCAAGTACTTAAGCCTAACGGCAGGCGTACTTGTAAAGCCAGTACCCTTCTGTAACCAAATTTTGCACATATATTCATTGGTATAATGCAGAGTTTTAAGCCCAGAAAAGTGGGCGATATTAGACTACGCGGAGTGGCAACTTAATTTTAATCTAATTCCTTTTACACAGTTTGTCCGACACCAACCAATTTTTGCACATTCTTTTTATTTCGGTCCGCAGAATAGAAAAGTAGACCGTATAAGACAGGGGACATGGCATTTGAATTTAAGTCGAATACCTTCTACACAGTTTTTCCGACTTCAACCAGATATTGCACACACACACTTTTAAAAAGTTTTGAAAATTATGACAATTATGATGGTAAATTTGCTATGTAAAATTAGATATTTGTGTAATTTCAGTACAAAATATGTGTACAAATGCGTTTGCATAATGCTTGTGCAAAACTTCGAACATTATTATATTAGTTTTACATTTCGTATGTAGTTCCAAACATTTTTTGATTAAAATTACCAAAAAATGTGTAAAATCGCTTATCTTATTACAAAAAAAGCAAGTATGCTGCTTCGCACCTAATATCGCTGAAACTGTAATTATTGTGTGCTATTATTACAGTACTTTTCCAACATATACTGTCCTGAAAATGGTCAGCCTGAAAGTATGCACAGAAAATTAATTTGATGATTATCAGTGAGTATGTGCATACTTTCAGGCAGAACATTTTTCAGGGCAGTATATGTTGTAAAGGCACTGTAATAATGGTCAAAAATAATTACAGTTTAGGCGTAAATGCTTCGGATCCGTCGTAGGACGGGCTTTTATACTAGTGTTTACATAAAAGATGTGTAAACTTCTCAGCCTGCATTGACGCGATTGCTTGCTTAGCGCGATTACTTCGCGACCTTTTTTTTACACCATATAGCGATTGTTAAGCGAGTTACACGAACAAAAAGCGTGGGAGTGTAAATTAACGCTTTAACCCTTAAAAGCCTGACTTTTTTTCTTGCGATGAAAAAAATATATTTGGTGGATTTTGACATCTTGTACAATGTTTATTCTACGATTTGGTCCAATTTAGAGTTTTGTACATTTTAAGGATGGTTTTATGGATTGGTTCTTTGAAGAACCACAAGGCACTCATTAGAAAACTAAAGTGCACATGGTAAGCTTATAAAGAATCTTTATTTTAACGAATTTTTATTTAATGTATAATTTAAATCAGCTCAATTTGATTGAAATTCATTAAAACAATTTTTTGTCGACTTAATACAAAGTTGTACATCGCATTTAATGCAATATACAGTTGGTTGTGAGGTGCACTCTGGGTTCTTGCAACGTGTTTTCCCCGTTGTTGAAACGAATGTCACTTGGCTGCAATGTTGAACTTCTTATTCGGCATTCGGGTTTCATTAGTACTTTAGAAGGGTCCATGATAAATTCACGCAAATTCAATATTTTATCCGTACGGGGGCACAGGTTGAAATGGCGTTTGTATAGAATTCAAGCATTTATCATGTCCATGTCCAGCATATTACCTATTAACCGATTTGTCCACTTGCGTGACTTCATTCCTATGCGGCTTTTGCCAAAACTTGAATCCATGAAGTCAACCCCTCCCATGTACTTGCTGTACTCATAAATTATTGCAGGAGACTGAATGTTTTCGGTCACTTAAGTCTTTTTGTTATATCTGAAGCAAATAAACCAATTTATACAAAAAAAAAGTATTTCTTAAAATAATAAAATACCTTGAACGGTGGATTTGAATAGTTTGATAGTAAGCAATGTCGATGCCATGTTCTCGACTTTGTTATTCTTCCATGCTGCAGTTGTTATATCAATTCCATGAATATTGGTACCATATTCAATGGAATCTCCTCGATTCAATAATTTTTCTGGCAGTTAGCAGCCAGGAATTCGATTCCGACGAATCGTTCCTAAGCCATAGATACCCTGCGTGCGTAAAACGGAATGCTAGTATAATAGTTATCAAAAAAGGTTCTGTAGTTCATGAAACTTCAAGTCTGGTTCATTTTCCAACACATGGTCTTTATTGCCAGAATATATTTCAAAATTATAGCAGAGTTCCATATCCTTGACCATCAAAAACGGCTTATTGCCCCATGGGTGCGGCTTATTGGGAATGTATTGCTTTAAATAGTGTCTTATTTTTGTAGCGCAAATTTATTCGTAGACACATAAACGACCTCTCTTTGGAACTTTGTCAAACTTAGTGGTTGAAGCAGGTTGTTGTCGACGCGATACTCGTTTTATAGAATGTGGTGGTTGTTGATTTGACATAAGTGGCATATTCTTGTTGTCATTGAAATGCAAAAACAGGCGTATTTTGGCATGACGATTTCTTGTCATGGTTTCCATGATAGCCTGATTGCCAAATTCCCCCCAATACATCCTTACACTTGAGTACTTGATGCCGGACTTGATGCCCAAAAAATGTTTCATTTCATCTGGCGTTGTATTTAGGAGATGCGATGGATCTTTTTGAGTTGAATCAAAGACGTATATATAAAGATCTTGCTTCAGGGAGAGGTAGAGTAAATTCGAAGTTCTTGAAGAAACAGGCGAGAGCACGGGCGAGTAAATAACGATAGCGAGTATTAAAAGTAACGATTAGATACAAAGTGACATTAACGAACGCGGGCAGCGAAAGTGTGGCGCGACTAGTTCTGCAACTACAAAAATATTTTCTTACGATGATGCAAACAAAAAAAGACAAATTCATTGATAAAGTTTGTTATTGTTTTTATATGCATGCATGTGTGTGGGTAGCTGAAATGGAAGAGAGAAATTTGCATGCATTTTTTATATTCTGCTTGTTGATTGTCTGATTCTTTTGAAAATTTATTTATCAAGTTTGCTTTTCAGATTAAGCTTTCTAGCTGTCAAGCAACAAGAAAACGTACAAGCAGCGCTTGATCAGGTGAATAGTATAAATTTGCAGGCATTTATTTATTTTGTTTTCTAGCTGCCAAGCAACAAGCAGCGTTCGATCAGTTTATGCTGCCGAATCGTTTCTACCCTCTGCCGTGCTGCATGCTGAAATTCGGCAACAAGACAAGGTTGTATGCTTGTTGTTGTTGCTATTCTATAGTAAGCTATGATTTTATCAACTGCCATGCTTGTTGTTGGTATAGTGAGCTAGGATTTTTTTCTTCTTGCTAGGATTTGAGGAATTTCAAAGTTTTGTTGTTGTAGTCAGCTGGGCTTGTTATTGGTACAGTTACCTAGAATTTTTTCGAAATTCTCAGTCGAAGTCAAAATCGTCCCAAGTCGATTCAAACCTCCTCGTGGTGTTCCCTGGGCAACGTCAAACTGGCATCCGATAGTTTGACGGCTAATTTGAGCGGCGGGTTGCTCCATAGACCTTAAACATGGAATGTGCACAGGTTTTGGGTCCCGCCACATTACTACTGCCCCATGAAAACTAAACCAGCCTCGGATAAGGACCCCAATTACGTTGACAATCACCGCAAACAAAAAACGGACAATGATTTACGGATATGCACCTAAAATGTCCGGACCCTTTATAGGGAAGGTGCCATTATCTAACTGGCGGAAGTCCTCAAACCAATAAAAACTGACATCATTGCCATCCAGGAAATGCGGAGAGGCACGAATTCGGATGTGGATTCGTCGTTAGCCCGAAACTACGCCACCTTGTTTCCCAGTTCACACCTGTGCACAAAAGATTGGCTACAATCCGCATCAAGGCTAAATTTTTCTTCATCAGTCTTATTTGCGCGCAAGCCCCGACGGAGGAAACGGACGAAGCCGTCAAGGACGCTTTCTACGCTAGTCTTGAGGACGTATACGACCACCTTCGACGATTTGAATGCGAAAGTCGGAAGGGAAGGCATCTTTGGCTTCACTGTCGGTCAGTTCAGTCTTCATGATACCTCCACGAACAACGGTCTAAGTCTGATCGACTTCGCCGCGGCTCAAAACATGGTAGCTAGTAGCACCAGATCTAAGCACCTCGACATCCACAAGGCCACCTGGCTGTCCCCGGATAAAAGAACACGAAACCAAATTGATCATGTTGTAATCGACGGAAGGCATGCCTCTAGTGTTCTAGATGTGCGTACATTTCGCGGGGTCAACATTGACTCCAAACACTATCTTGTTGCAGACAAGATCCGCATGCGATTATGCAATTTCGAAGAACATACGCACAGGAATGCGTAAACAGGTTAAGTGTCTAACCCAAGGATTCAAGCCCGGAGCATCCACTTGAAATATGGATGCTCCGGGCTTGAATGAAAATCCGGATATAAATGAAAATGGAGATCTGAATACGGATACACAGTGTGTGCTGAGATTGTGGAGACAGCACTTCTCCAATTTACTTACAGGTGACAATTCCACCAATGCCGCCCATGGAGAGCGCAGTTCAGTGCCACCAATCAGCGATGACGGAGTGGAAGTACCACCACCTAGCCATGAAGAGTTTCGATTTGCTATCCAACGACTCAAAAACAATAAAGCAGCGGGTGCCAGCTTAATTGTTTAAAACCAGCGGCGATGAATTGATAAGGCGTATCATCAGCTCATCAGCAAAATATGGCTAGAAGAAAGCATGCCCGACGATTGGAACCTCAGCGTACTGTGCTCTATACTTAAGAAAGGAGACCCAACAATCTGCGCAAGCTATAGGAGGTATCAGTCTTATTTCCATCGCATATAAGGTTCTCTCAAGCGTACTATGTGAAAGATTAAAGCCGATAACAAAAACACTGATTGGACCTTATCAGTACGGCTTTCGACCCGGAAAGTCCACCGTAGACCAGATTTTCACGCTACGACAAATCCTGGAGAAACCCCAAAAAAATCAAATTGACACACACCATCTCTTTGTCGATTTTAAAGCTGCATTCGATAGCTCGAGAAGGACTTGCTTATATGCAACAATGTCTGTGTTCGGTATACCTGCAAAGTTGATAAGACTTTGCCGAATGACGTTTAGCACCACACACACAGCTCCGTCAAGGAAGGAATGACCTCTCCGAAACCTTTAATACCGAAAGAGGTTTCAGACAAGGCGATCCACTGTCTTGCGATCTCTTCAACAACGGTGTGCATCAATGGCACCATTTTCTACAAAGGTGTCCAGCTCCTTGCGTACGCTGATGATATTGATATTGTCGGCAGAACTAAGAGAGCTGTTACCAGTGCTTTCACCGCTATCGAAAAGGAATCAGCCAAAGTGGGTTTGACGATAAATGAGGGTAAAACAAAGTATACATATACGGTCTACAAAAAGGGAAGCGCGGCATCTAGACTCCCACGTTTCATCCGGCGGCTATAACTTTTAAGAAGTCAAGGAGTTTGTTCACTTTGGCACCGCCATTAATAACAACAAAGAAGTCAGCCTGGAGATAAAGCGAAGAACAATAATTGCTAATAGGTGCTACTACGGGCTCAGTAAGCATCTAAGTTCCAGACCCCTTTCTCGATCGACAAAACTAACACTCTACAAAACGCACGTTCTACCTATGCTGCTTTATGGCGCAGAGGCATGGGTAGTTTCGCAAACTGACGCAGCCGCTCTGGGGGTGTTCGAGAGAAAAGTTCTTCGCAAAATCTTCGGTCCTGTTTGAGTCGGCGATGACTATCGCATCCGAATGAACCACGAGCTGTATGAGCTCTACGAAGACTTTGACGTAGTTCGGTGTATAAGTGTGCAGCGACTACGCTGGCTGGGTCATGTCCATTGTATGGACGACGAAGCTCCAGTGAAAAAGGTGCTCGAGGCGACGGTTGCTGGTCAACGACGACGAGGGAGACCATGCCTGCGATGGATGGACCAGGCTGAGGAACCCCTAACCGCACTTGGTGTATTCGATTGGAGAAGGCGCGCGCAAAGCAGAGGCGCCTGGCGAGAGCTGATGAGGTCGGCCGAAACCCGAGCACGGGTTGTTACGGCCACCTAAGTAAGTAAGTAAGTGTTATCTGAGGTTATTCCAATTAGAGGTATCTTGCAATCGAAATTTTTTTTTATATAGCAACATATTTATATGAAATCTTAGATATTATTAATAGATACTTACTTCAATGTCTTAATGTTTTTAAGAACATATTTTAGTTTTTTAGAGACAATAATTTCCTTTTTAAAAATTCGTCAAATTATTGTCATAATTATAAGACAGTAACTTTGTTTCCTGAAAAAAGATGTTTATGAAAAATTGTGGAAAAAACTAAGTAAATATTTTTTGGTAAGCAGGTTAGGTTGATTTTCTAATTAAGCTAAAAATTTGTTTATAAAAAGCATTCGTTAGAGCAGCAAAGGCGCGCTCGATATTTAAAAATTTGTTAAAAGTATTTTTAAATGTTGCTAGATTTTTCCACTATCCCAATTCTATCCAATACGATCTGAAATTTTTTCTTGTAAATAATAAATATTTTTCAACTTTATTCAAATTAATTTTTCATCATCATAAATTTAAGAGGCTGTTTGGCAAAGTTTTAAAAATATATATTTTCTGAAATATTTTTACTGTTCTTAGTAGGCTTGTTGTGGGTCTAAAACAGTATTACCGTAATACGTTATTCCTTTTATAAATAAAGGACCTTAAATTGATCATTTTATTTTAATGTATTTTGTGGATCCTTAGATATTGCTGATTCGATTTTATTGAATTTTTTTAGTTTAACTAATTTATTGCTTTACTATATGGAGATACATTTTACCAGTCTTTTTTTATTTAATAGATTACTATTCTTAAAAAATATGTTCGTTGAATTTGTGCAAAAAACAAAAATTAGCAGGTATAAAATAAAAATTACAAAAATAATTCATATGATATATACTATATAACATATTCAAAAAAGAGGAATATTTGCACATTTAAGTGCATTCAGAAATTTTATTTGTCATTCGTTTTTTTCAAATAAATCCCAATAAAAAAATTATTATTTTGGTTTTTCATATTAAACCCATTATTTTTATCACATTGAATGATGTTGTCACGAAAAATAACTTTTACCCTATAAAAGGTAATTACATTTTTAAGTTTTTAAGTTTTTAAGTTTTAAGTTCAAGTTATTAATGTTAAATATCATTTCAATAATGTATCTATTATAACATTTATTAATTATTCTAAACAAATTTCACAAAACATTTGTAATGGTAGAAGGTATTTTTGTGACATCATTTAAAATGAAATAATAATTAATACACAATAAATGAAAATAAAATGATAAATTCAAGGTATTTTATTTATAAAAGGAATAACGTATTAAAGTAATACGGTTTTAGACCCACAACAAGCCTTCTTAGAACACTAAAAAAAATTCAGAAAATATATTTTGTTAAAACTTCGTCAAACAGCCTCTTAAATTTATGATGATGATGAAAAATTAATTTGAACAAAGTTGAAAAATATTTATTATTTACAAGAAAAAATTTCAGATCGTATTGGATAGAATTGGGAAAATGGAAAAATCTAGCAACATTTAAAAATATTTTTAACAAATTTTTAAATATCGAGCGCGCCTTTGCTGCTCTAACGAATGTTTGTATAAACAAATATTAAGCTTAATTAGAAAATCAATCTAACCTGCTTACCAAAAATATTTAATTAATTTTTTCCATAATTTTTCATAAACATCTTTTTCCAGGAAGAAATTTACTGTTTTATAATTATAACAATAATTTAACGAATTCTTAGAAAGGAAATTAGTATCTTTAAAAAACAAAAATATTTACTTAAAAACATTAAGACTTTAAAGTATCTATTAATAATATCTAAGGTTCATATAAATATGTAGCTATATTAAAAAAGTTCGATTGCAAGCTACCTTCAATTGGAATAACCTCAGATAACAAGATTAGAATAAATCATAAGGTGCTAGCAACCAGAAAAAATTCTAGATAACTGTACCAATAACAAGCCCAGCTGACTACAACAACAAAACTTTGAAATTCCTCAAATCCTAGCAAGAAGAAAAAAATCCTAGCTTACTTTACCAACAACAAGCGCGGCAGTTGATAAAATCATAGCTTACTATGGAACAAATTTCAGCATGTAGCACGGCAGAGGGTAGAAACGATTCGGCAGCATAAACTGATCGAACGCTGCTTGTTGCTTGGCAGCTAGAAAACAAAATAAAAAAATGCCTGCCAATTTATGCTATTCACCTGATCGAGCGCTGCTTGCATGTTTTCTAGTTGCTTGACAGCTAGAAAGCTTAATCTGAAAAGCAAACTTGATAAATAAATTTTCAAAAGAATCAGACAATCATCAACGCTATCGGAAATTTCAGAGTGCTTTATTAAAAAGCAATTAAAAAGGGCTTCACTCTGCCTATGAATAGTGCTTTTGAGAAGCTTTGCTCTCGCTACGCATTGAGCTTTAAAAAATCGCTTTGCTTTCACAATTTTCCCTAATTTGACTCTTCGATATATTTATTTTTCTCATCACTACTTGTCACCACTCATCACTAGTATGCGAGGGAAATTTAATTCTTGAAAATATTTCAACAAAATAGTGAAAAATAGTGAAAGGTAAAAAACGTTTATAAACTGTTTTAAAGTAATATTTTTATAAAAAAGTAACAAAATGAGTGTGAAGTGGTGCGGTAACTCAAAACGCAATTTTAAAAGATTAGTTTGGGTAAAAATATACACCTTAAAAAATGAAGTTGCACTTGTAGGTGCAAACGAAGAAGGCGCAACAGCAGCAGAAAATTGAAGTGGACATAGTATAGACTATATATAGGCAGACTATATGCAAAGTGCTGTAGAAAATGAAACTCGACAAGTTTTACCAGAATTCAGCCATGGCGGTGTGGATTCCATACAAAGTGCCAATTGTGAAAATATACAATACAAATTTCGTCAGAAATTGACACTCAAAAAGAAATTCGGCATTTTGATGGCATTTTGCGAATTTTACTAAGAGTGAGCTTAAAAGTGCCCTCTTCAACAAAAACTTTATTTTCAAGGGCGCAAAATAATACCACTATTTGCACACGTGAAGTCAGCCTGGGAAACTACTTCCACTATGGACTAGAGACAAGTATTTGTCAGGACTTGAAGTTGTCGTTAGCAGAAGATATTAAAATTTTAGAAGTAGATATTGGAAAAGACAGATTACCCTTATACAAAAGCTCTGCAATAGCCGTGTGGCCTATTTTGGGTTCCATATCAAACTGCGGCAATATCATACCTTTTATTATTACAGCATATCTTGGCAACAGGAAACCTGAAGTTATTAATGATTTCTGCTGGACTTTGTTTTAGAAACAGAGAGCTTAAGTGAAAGAGGTTTTATCGTCAACGTTAGAAGGGTTTTTATTAAATTGCGAGCATTTGCTTGTGATGTTCCTGCGAGAGCATTTGTTACGGGAACTGTTGGTCATACATTCTCGACAGGATGCTCCAAACGCTACCAAGAAGCTGAAAAAAACAATCGGCTGCATAATGAAAAAAATGTAGGGCTTAATTGTTAATGGGAAAATGTGCATATGTTACTTGACGTCTGATAAAAAATTAGAATAAATAAAAGATTCATGTCGTCCAAGTCATTCATTCCAAAAGAATTTAACAGAAAGCCTCGTTCTTTTGATGATATTTGTAGATGGAAAGCTGAGGAGTTCCATATCACCTTTCGAAACAATAACTTAACGCTTTCTTGAATCACTTTTCGTTGCGAGAACGAAGCACTTTTTTTTAGATTGCCTTTCGTAGCGAGAGCAAAGCGCTTTTTTAAATCATTTTTCGTAGTGAGAGCAAAGAGTGAGAGCAGAGAGCAAAGTGCTTTTTTAAATCAATTTTTATAGCGAGATCAAATGTCTTCTACCCAATGACATGCCAATGTTAAAAAAAATCACTATTAAAAACGAGAACAAAGCGCTATTCAGATTTTTTAAAGTGCTTTGAAAGTAGTTTTTACACCAGACAATTGTGATAAATATTTCATAATCTGTATTAGTTGTCAAATTATTGTCATCTGCAAGGAAATTGTCTGATTATGACGTAGGTGGGCAAGACAACTCCAAGACAATAAATGACATTTGTTTCTTTATTGGACGTTTCCTTTAAAAGCGAATAAAAAAAAGAAAAATAATATAAAAGCGCTGTTTTTAGTTTGCATATATTTTTTTCGATGTGAAAGTTGTGAGATCAGAGAGAATGGTCTTATGCACAAAATTTAATTTTTTTTTATGACCAACGATTTCCAAGTGCCACCACAAGCAGCACAAGTAAGTGCAACTTTAATTTTGGTTAACATCTTCCAAGTGCCACCACCAGCAATATAGGAAGTGCAACGCAAATTTCTTGCTCCTTTCGCTGGCCAACGTCCTCCAAGTGCCACCACTAGCAACACAGCAAGTGCAACGATAATTTTTGTTAACATCCTCCAAGTGCCACCACCAACAACACAGGATGTGCAACGCATTTTTCTTGCTCCTTTTGTTGCACTTGCTTCTGTTGCTGGTGGTGGCACTTCGAGGATGTTAACAAAAATTACACTGCACTATTAAATTGTTAAACACTTATTAAATTGTTATTTAATCAAACACTTATTAGCATAACTTACTTATGCTGTTGGTGGTGGCAATTGGAGAACGTTGGCCAGCGAAAGAAGCAGGAAATTTGCGCTGCGCTGATTTGTACTGGTGGTGATGGCACTTGGAGGACGTTGGCCAACGAAAGAAGCAAGAAATTTGCGTTGCACTTGCTTCTGTTGCTGGTGGTGGCACTTGGAGAATGCTAACAAAAATGTTTAAGAAAATTTTAACTAATGCACCGGGAGATCGTTGGCCAACGAAAAAATTCACACTGCCTTTCTGTTTCGAAGTGCTTTTTTCTAGTTTTTTAAAATTTCTCAGCATTTTTTCCAAGGAAACGTCAAAAATTGTCAGCATACGTCAAATCGTTGTTAGCTAATTGTCTGCCTGACAATTGAGACAATTGAGCCGCCGACTGAGAAAATGTGAATGTGTTTGTAAAAAATGTGTGAGTGTATTGGGATTGTTAAGACAAATTGTCTGGTGTAGACGCTGGGTAAGGGGAAGCAGAATATAAAAAATGCATGCAAATTTCTGTCTTCCATTTCAGCTACCGTCACACATGCATGCAAACAAAAACAATAACAAACTTTTTCAATGTCTTTTACAAAAAAGGATATAAAGCTGAAAGGTGTTTCTAACACAAATATTTTTGGTGTCAAAGCGACATTGTTTTTAAATTCAACCCAACTAGCGTGAAGCTGCATGCTGTCTTCCTTCCATATACATCTCTTGAAATCTGATGAATCCTTTTCAATGATAACATTTTTATAAAAAGTCGTTTGCTCATGCCATTGCCTACTGTCTCCAGGTACAACAATATCATGAATTTCATTTTGAACATTCACACCAGCAATTAGTTCCACATGTGCTACTAGTTTAGCTACTAATTCATTTTCATGTTCAAACACATCGTCCTCCAATTTATCATTTATATCCTCATTAGCCAGCACGTTGAAATTTGGATCGTCAAGACTGTCGTCCGAAAAGTAAGAAATATTGCCAATTTCACTTGCAGACCAGCCGATATCGTTTAAAAATTTTTGAAATTCCTCGTCTGTGGTAAAATCTTTATATGTCCGCGGCATTCTGTTTTGGAATAACAGAAAATTATGAGAAACAGACAAAAATACGCTCAAGCACAAACAAATTTCACATCTCTGCTGGTTCTTTGAAGGACCATTCGAACTTTTTACAAAACAACACTCATAAATATAATTTTATAATTATTTCTTTACTGACATTGATTATATAGTGGCTAAAAATCACAAATATATTTTTTTGAGTATATTTTTGTAAACTAATCTAGTATGCTATCAGCTTGAAAAAGTGAGTTTTTTTATATTTGACTTTTTGTGAGGTTGTTTAAGAAAAGCTCAAAAAGCATATGTTCAGTGGTGTTAGCCACGTTGAAGTATTTACTACTAGATGGAGCACACATCACTACGAGTAATTAGTACAAATACAATAAGAAAATAATTAAAAATACTCAAAATACACGCCTCTAAAGAAACGGTTCCTAGAGGTACCACCAGGCTTTTAGGGGTTAATACGACGAAATGACGATTGCTTAGTAAAAAACATATTTGCTTTCTTCAGAATTCTATATAAAGCATGTGCAAACATAAAATAAACGAGGATTAATTATACCGTTATCCGAAATCTAAAAAAATGGTTGATTTGCAACTTCGATGGTTGTTTCGTTTTAGTTGCTTTATGATCTTTGAGAAATTTAGTTGCGTCGGAATTTATTAAAAGTGTGTTTTTTTTATTAATGTTTTATATTTAAAAAATGCCAACGAACGCAATAAGAGTGAGAAGTAAACGGTAAGCTTCAAAGATAATAAAATCAATTTTTAGTGAAAGTCATCACTCTCCGCAATGAGGTTCAAGAATTAAAACGCAACAACCAACTCATTTTCCGTCGATTTGCTACCGCAATTTTCTCTACATACACGCAAAGAAATTTTTCGTTTCCTGCAACTGAAAAATTCACCAACTATACTAGGTTTGCAACCTGTAGTTGTCGCAAACAAATATTCAGTAATCAGTATTCATTATTAATATGATTTAATTAATATGATTTAAAAAAATATATGCTTTCTTATTTCAATCGAACTCTGACTCCGTCGATTTCTTCTTTACTGCACGCTCTACTTAACCTGCTGCACCACCGTCTATTGTATTTTAAGTCGGCTTTTTTTAATGAGAAAAAAAGTTCGTTTCCTACAAACGAAGGAAAATTTTTATTTATTTACTCTATTTATTGGTTTGAACCGACCAATTTGTCATTAAGGGGATGGTACTATCTTAAAGCCGAAAAAAGGCATTCAAAATTAGTTTAAAAGGTAACATGTTTTCCGAGGTGCTACCGAAGAGTTTTTCTTTAAATGTTTTTTTTTTTTGTAGCGTTTTGAAGTCAAAAATGCGATTTTACGGCATCGTGTTCACCGACTTCAAAAATGTTGTTTTCCAGAAAATCGATTTAAAGTGTGTTTTTTTATCGAAAATCAATAACAGGGTATAATTTTTTATTCTTATACAGAATCATCAATCCAGCTCCGTACAGTAAAACGCTGTCATTTAGGATGTCCAATGCATTTTTTTGCTCTTGCCTTCGTTGTATTCTACCTCATTTACTTGCAGCTTGTTCGTCCGCTATGGTTACTCGTAATTTTTTTTGCAAATAAATATACCACGCCACAAGACCGAAAAGAAATAAAACCGGAAAACTACGATACAATTTTAGTGTCTCTGTATGGGAACCCCCCTCAGAAGGGGTCAAAATGATAGGTCCTAAGGAAAAAATGCTCCTCTTGGAAAAATAATGGAGGTCGGTCATACATTTTAACCCTCCCCTGCCATCCCCAAAATGGGAAATATTGATGTAGGCGCTTAGAGCTTACCCTGGACCCGCATTTAGGAAGAACCTTACGCAGCCGCGTAGCCAGGATTTACCTTATTGGGGGTTTTGATAAAAAATCTATAAGTAGATACCAGTAACAACTGAAGGAAAGGATATGAAAATTTTTAAGCAAATCCATTTTCTTTTAAGACTATTTGTGAATATGCCTGTTTTTAAATGACCATAAGATAGATGAGAAGAGTTTATTTAATTGTTTTTTTACAAATCAATTTTGAGTACTAAGTTTTTTGATTTTTGCCTATGGTTTGTTGGAAAATGGTCCAAATTGAGAATTTTTAATTTCTTTTAAAAAGTATTATTCCGAAAATTAGCACAAAAAGTAAAAAAATTTCTGTGACAAAATTTTACTAATTCAACAATATTAATGTGAACGGTAAAAATAGGTTAGATTTCTTGCAGTTTATTAAAATCAAAATTAAAATCAGCTATGAAAAATGCAAACATTGTTTAATAAGTTCAGCTGGTGAAGCTGTATTCACAACTTTTATGGACATAGCATATAAACGGGAGAAAAAAAATTTTAGTCTGTAGATTTGGTTTCTTTTTGTCTATCATACGCTATCTTACCTGTGTGAACCCTAGTTCGAGATATCGTTAAGGGCTAAAATATTACTGTTCTCAAAAACGATTTCGACAATTTAAATAAATTCAAAAGATAATATATTAAGATCTTTAAAAATTTAACAGTTTCATTTTCTCATGATTTAATTCCAATAACAATTACTATATCTATATATTTTTTTTTTAATAAAACTTTGATTATAGGAATCGACTCCTATAAAGTCATATTTAAATTTCAGAATATTTTTCAAAAACCGTAATTCGAAAACTGGATTTTTGAACAGCACCAGTATCTTATACCCAATTTATTATAAAAGATATCACATGAAAAGGAGTTCATGTTAATATTAAAATAATTACTCAGCTAGATAAATTTTTATAAAAAGAATGAAACACTAACTTTTTTTGGATATTTAAGAATTTAAGATATAATAATAATAATAATAAATATATAATAATAATAATAAAGAATAGTATAATAATAATAAATATTTTTAAAATGCTAAAGCTTAAAAAACTGTAATTGTTAATTTTTTTATGAAAATTTGGTAACATTATTAAAAAAATCATCAAATCACTATAGAATTGGACTGTATAAAATCTTTTAAAAATATTTTTTCTGTTCAGAATTTTTTTTCGAAAAAAATCATATTTACATTTAAGGTAATTTTCCGAAACCTGTTATTTGGAAAACGCTTCCCAACGCTTCCCTTTCGAGGTAGCAACTCGATTTTTTAATTTTTTTTTTTTAATTTTTTGATTTTATTTTCTAAGTTAGACCAAACTGAATATTTTTGGAAAGTTTCATCATTTTAGCTCGGGAATATGGGTCAGTCCATGATGGGTTTAAGCACCGCAAACGACTCTTTTTGAAGATATCATGACAATTAACAGTTACTTCCGATACTCTGAACTTAAGCGATCAGAATACGAGCTCTTTTACGATTAATTCAATCGTTTCTCTGATTGCAAGCGACTATTTCGCGATCAAAACTGCTGGTTGGGTTGCTACCATCTCGCCACTTCTTACACCACTGTTAAAAAAAAAAATAGTATTGATTTTGCTTTTGATGGTTTCATAGAAAATTATCGAGAAAGTTTGTTTGTAATTCGTGGCGACAATTTGCGAAAATTTCAGTCGCAGTAAATATTTTTGTCGTTTTTGTTTTTATACTCATGAATCATTACAAGCATTTTATTCGGAAGTATCGAGTGAACGTAACCCTTCAAATTATAGATATTGTATTGCTTATGTAACAACAAATGGTACGACGAGCATGGATGTTAAAAAGTTTTCATGTTTAAATCGACTGGGAAACTATTATGTCACTAAATTTCTTCCTCCTTGTATAGCGCTTGATCTGTTTCAAGGCATAATTCCATACGATTTAATGGAAATATGCAAAGATGTTATTGGAAAAACATAATTTCTATTAATTACTTAAATCTTACATTAAAATCTATTAGAAAAAACTTTACACTTTTCCTAAATTTTTCTAATATAGACATAACGATGACTAAGATGCCAGAAAAAACGAATGATATTTACCATATTTTGATGTATACTCCTTTAGTTTTTTAAGTAAAATTATTTATCAGTTTGTAAATTTTTAACAACAATGGTTGAAATGTGTCGTATTTTATGTAATTACGAGACACAAGATATCCATGTATCATTACTTTTACATTTTATACACGCTTACATGGAGCATGGCAGAATTATAAGGTAAGGTCATCACGGAGAGGAATGGAGTAGAAAGCAGAATAAAGCTAGATTGATGTCAAAATCAGCTGTTCATCGCGAATTTCTTTATGCTCACGTTTCGCAGTTGTTTTTAGGTTAAAACTGTTACAAGTTTTTTTTTGCAATTTTAAGACTTCTTTCACATTTTATAGTTTTTATTACACTTTTTATATAATATTTTCACTCAAATTAGCACAAATTTAATACCCGCGACCATTTAATACCATGTTTGCAACTTGGAAACATAAAATATTTTCTTCATTTGCAATTTCTACGAAATTCGTCGTTTAGACTTTAATGTTGCTTCTCATTATCCACTCTTCGTTGACGCGTGAGAGCACTTAGTATCATGGGCCTACCTTATCATTGTATCATGACATGGAGTATAAAAAGGAATGCTTTCCTCAATGTTAACGTTGCCATCATCTCTTTAAGAGAGGGAATGTTCTCTTTTTTGCTCGAATCTTTTTTTTTTGTTTTTTCTTAAAATAAAAAGGTTCTCTTTTTTTTTGAGATATCGGAATTTCTTCTATTTTTCTCAGATAAAATTTTTCCCTTATGCAGAATTTTTATCCAATATCTGATATAGAAACAAAAATTATTTATTTTGGCAAGTTAAAAACTGACAAATCAGAACTATTGCCAATTATATTATAAATTCGCTAAGCAAATTTTATTTATACTATACTGATGCAGAACTTAAACGAGCACTAATCGATAGCGTATGATTCACAATGCAGTCCAACACGATATAGACAGTTTGCCATTTGATGTTGAGTCTATCGTGCTTAAAATTTACAACTCAAATCATCAATTTACATAATTCGAGTTGAAAATGTAAAGGAAATTTCTGCTTTGATGCTGAAGTCAAATACAAAAAACTTATATTCTAGAAAACGATGGGTACCTATAGTACCAGTAGCGGAACGAATTTTAAAACTGTATCCAGAAATAAATACAGATATTTTACTCATATTTGTTATTATTACTACACTAGCTTATACCCGGCGTGCTCCGCTGCGCTCAGCCTAAAAGAGGGCTTTATTTAAGCCATTCTTTTATAGAAAGTTCGTACCAAGTTTCATTGATGTGTGACTTATTTCGAAAGCTATACCGAAAATTTGGGTGCTGAAAAAGGACCACGCCCCTCGTCTAACGCCCATAAAATGTTACCAGTGGAACGGCATGTGTAAATTGAAGTCGAATACTGAATTCCGAGGCTGTGCGACCTACAATTCGAAAATTGTTCGATAACAATAATTTTAGGTGTATTTACGGTGCCTTTTACGATCGGCACCAGACTTTGCAGGATCCCTCTCAAGGCTTTGGTTTAAAAATTGGCTTTGCGGCTTCGGAGTCTTTACGTGATGTAAACATATACTCACATACGTATATACATTAATTCGCCTCACGCTCCATAAAAAAAAAGTTCTTCGGTCCGGTTCTTCAAAATAGTCCATGGCTCATTTGCGATGATCCCCAAAATATTTCGACTAAAAATATTGGCTGGTATGGTAGTTAAAAAAAACAAACAAACTGTCAGAAATAAGAGTAATGAAAAAGTTTTTTTGCATCAAAAAATCATAAATTTTTTCCATTGAACCAAATATAATGCGGATTTTTATGGATTGTTTTAACTTGTTTCATATTATTTTCACTGATATTCTAAGAATTTTTTCGCATTACTCTTAGTCAAATAAATTGTAAAATGTAAAAAATGTGTAAATTTTATTGTAATATCATTCAATTTTATTCTTCACTTTACACTATATTTTATCATAATTTCTGTGACAAAAAAAAAAAAAATTTAAATTGAATTTTAGAGAAAATAATATATAAAAAAAGTTAAAAAATTAATGAAAATCCGCATTATCTCTGGTCCTACTGCAAAAATTAAAAATTTATTGGTGCAGATTGGAAGAACTTTTTCATTACTATTATTTCTGACCGTTTGTTATTTTTAACGACCACACCAGTAAATATTTTACAAAAAACTCGATTTTTAGAGCATATTTCAAACCATTCCGTGGCATACTGGTTGAGGTGCGTGGCTTGTATGCCATAGAACCCAGATTCGAATTTCATCTGACACAGAAAGTTTTTTCAATTGAATTAATTTTTCTGTTCGGCCGTCATCTCTATGCAGACAATGGCAAACCTCAGAGAGTAAAAACTGACATGAAAAGCTTCTTGAGAACATAAGCCGTTCGGAGTCGGCATAAAACATGTAGGTCCAGCTCTCGATCATTTGTGTTCAAATATTTTACAACACAATTGATTATAAGAAGCTCGGTCAAAGTCTTTTCAAGGGTTGAAATGTCCATTCCGTTTTAGGAATACATATAAATTTTATATATACATACATTGACTGCCACTTAGAAAACCTGCATATCAAGTGTTACTATCAAAACGTGTTTAACTCAGCAATAAGCATGATTTCGAAAAAGTAGGCTTAGATATGGTGCGACCACGCACATTTTTAACAGTTGCCGACAATGACCATATGAACTTAATTACCAAACCTTAGTGTTCTACGGTAAAAGCCGTCTAATATAAAGCATTTTTACTGATTTTTGGGCGGTAAAAGAGGGCGTGACAACATTTATATATACATAGTAACTGCCACTTGGATCGATAGAACCTGCATACTAAGATTCACTATCAAAAAGTGTACAACTCAGGAAAAAGCATGATTTCGATAAAGTGGGCGTAGATATAGTGCGGACATGCCCATTTTTTGTACATTGGCCGACAGTAATCATATAAACTAAATTACCAAAATTTAGTCTTTTACGGCGAAGCCGTCTGATATAAAGCATTTTTACTGATTTGTGGGCGGTAAAAGTGGGCGTGACATTGATATTTACATAGTGACTGCCGTTTGGATCCACATCACCTGCATACCAAGATTCACTATCAAATCTTGAACATCTCAGGAATTACAATGATTTCTGAAAAGTGCGCGTAGATATAGTGTGGCCACGGCCATTTTTTGTACAGTCACTGAAAGTAACCTTCTGAACAAAATTACCAAAATTTAGTTTTATACGATTAAAACCGCCTGATATATACCATTTCTTTCTTGGTTTGTGGGCGAGAGAGCCAATTTGGGTTGTATGGGTGGTACCACATCTCCTTGTCCAATCAACACCAAACTTAACAGGAACACACTCAGAATGTTGCTTCAGTATCCCTAAAAATTTCATAAACATTGGTTTGGCGGTTTTGGAGTCAATACGTGATATACACTGATACCCACATACCCACATACCTACATATCCACATACCCACATACATACATCCATTTTTATATATATAAAAGACAGATTGTCCAACTTCGCTGAAAAATTGTTTTCAGTCGGAATTAATTGAAGCGTATTTATTTGCAGTCCATTCATTTTGAGTTTTATTTCATGACAAAATAACGGCTATGGAAAATAAAAGAGTTTCTCTTATAGAAACAATGAACAATCTTATATCCGAATTGGTAGATACGATAATGGAAAGATGTAGAAATTAATTTTTTCCTTTGAAAGTTAAACTGATTTAAAAAATTTTAGTAGACAAAAGGTTTATGAAAGTGAAGACAAAATATGTTATGATTATTTAAAAGCATGGTTCTAAAGAATATCAAAAGTTTTCGAATGAAACAATTTAATTAAAATACCTGACGTGAGTATAATCACATTGAAAATTGTACTGAATTTGTTAACTTACAAAAAAGATAAGTGATTTGAGTAATGGTACTTACTTACTTACTTAGGTGGCCGTAACAACCCGTGTCCGGGTTTCGGCCGACCTCATCAGCTCTCGCCAGGCGCCTCTGCTTTGCGCGCGCCATCTCTAATCGGATACACCAAGTGCGGTAGAGCTTCCTAGGCCTGGTCCATCCATTGGAGGCATGGTCTCCCTCGTCGTCGTTGACCAACGACCGTCGCCTCGAACACCTTTATCGCTGGAGCTTCGTCGTACATACGATGGACATGACCCAGCCAGCGTAATTGCTGCACACTTATACACTCATACAGCTCGTGGTTTATTCGGATGCGCTAGTCATCGCCGACTCGAACAGGACCGAAGATTTTGCGAAGAACTTTTCTCTTGAACACGCCCAGGGTAGCTGCGTCAGTTTGCGAAACTACCCATGCCTCAGCGCCATAAAAAAGCTCTGGAACTTAGTTGATAACTGAGGCCGTAGTAGCACCTATTAGTAATTATTGTTCTTCGCTTTATCTCCAGGCTAACTTCGCTGTTGTTATTAATGGCGGTGCCAAGGTATACAAACTCCTTGACTACATTAAAGTTATAGCTGCCGGATGAAATGTGGGAGTCTAAACGCCACGCTCCCTTGTTTGCAGAAAGCATATACTTTGTTTTACCCTCATTTATCGTGATACCCACTTAGGCTGATTCCTTTTCGATAGCGGCGAAAGCAGCGGTAACATCCCTCTTGGTTCTGCCGACAATATCAATATCATCAGCGTACGCAACAACACCTGGAAAATAGAAAATGGTGCCATTACGATGCACACCGGCCTTTCGTACGATCCCCTCCATGACAATGTTGAAGAGATCGCAAGACAGTGGATCGCCTTGTCTGAAACCTCTTTCGGTATTGAAGGTTTCGGAGAGGTCATTTCCTACCTTGACGGAGGTGCGTGTGTTGCTAAACGTCATTCGGCAAAGTCTTATCAACTTTGCAGGTATACCGAACTCAGACATTGTTGCAAATAAGCAAGTCCTTTTTGGGCTATCGAACGCAGCTATAAAATCGACAAAGAGATGGTGTGTGTCAATATGATTTTTGTGGGTTTTCTCCAGGATTTGTCGTAGCGTGAAAATCTGGTCTATGGTGGACTTTCCAGGTCAAAAGCCACACTGATAAGGTCCAATCAGTGTTTTTGTTATCGGCTTTAATCTTTCACACAGTGAATATCACAACTTATATCTGCCGTAGCCGCCGCCTCTCAAACACACCACATGCATACTGATTCAACCTGGAAATTTGGTTCCGAGTTTCAAGCGCATTTCCAAGGTTGAAATCCCCATTCACACTGACAATCTCCATTGAAAGCAAATCGCGAATATCCTCATAAAGAGGACAATCACGAAGTACGTGCAACCAATCCTCACGGACTGCCCCACACACACAACACTCACTCACACTCAGGTTCCTCTCATACAAAAATGCATTTAAGGAACCATGCCCAGTCAACAGGAAACCCAGGCTTTAGCCGAAGCTAAAGTCCGGGCGTCCAGCCACAAACATCACATCACGTATAAAATTATACCGCCCATTAGTACATGAACACCATCTAGATTGCCATCTAGACCTCACACACTCAAACAACCTGGACTTCCGCTCACTCACACTCAGACCGCTCACATCGGAATGTGAGACCCAGTCAAACAATAAGGAGGCAAATCCTTCCTGATCCCATCTCTACAAGTGGATGCTCCGGGCTTGAAACCTTGGGTTAGACACTTAACCTGTTGAAGGAATTTTCGTGCATCCTTCTTGCTCTGGTATACCTCTAGTTCCTCACACTCACGCTTTTCCTGCTCTCTCTTCTTGCGTCTGAAAAGGCGCCTCTTTTCCCTCCTCTTTTAGGTTTCTCGCACGACTCGCGTTGCAGCTGCGTTTGAGTAATGGTATGTTAAATTAAAAAATTTGCTAAGGAAAATTAAAACAGCAAGGAATTCAAGCAATCCTTTACTTACCAAAAATAAATGAAATACTTTCAAAATTGTTCGATTAGCGAATTTTATTCAGAAACTTTAAACATTTTTCAGTTTTTTTTCATTGCCTGTACAAAACGCTTAAGTGAAAAGCAGTTTCGACTTATGAGCTTGCAGTGGTAAAAAGGAAGAAGTAGACTGAAAATATCAACGGTACGAGCTCTTTTATCAATAAATTCTAATTTCACAAGCGTATCGTGTTTGGAGTTTTTCGACATATGTTAAAAGCATAAGCACTTATTAAAACCTGCTCAAAAAAGCTTTTCGTATGATTCTGAGGAGGATTGACAATTCAATCTCAATTTGATCTCGTTTTCTATTTTAATTCAAGAAACCTTATACAAAAATTCAAACTCGGTTTTTTATTTATTCGGTGCCACGTACTTAAGCCTTTAGCTTGTTTAACTTTTTGAAATAATAAGTGTAGTTAATTTTTGTTTACTTTTTATGATTTATTTATGATAAAGTTTAACGTAATGTGTTTTTATAACTCAAATAATTTTTCAATTATACAACAACAATACTCTTGTATAGAGAGTAATCACACAGCAGACTAGACAGACTGTTTCGTTGGCCACTAAGCCAACCAAATTTTTTTTCAGAAAAATCATTATATAGTAGTTGAAATTGGTGCAGAGGAAAATATAATTGTAATAAAGATTAAATTAATATTTGTTAATCGAACTTCAAAAAATGCTATTTTCTATAGGACAGTAATAAAGTTATGGTATAATTATCAAAAAAAATTATTTGAAAGTAACGATGTTCAACATTTATACACATTGACAGATCTTAAAAATTATTGATAATACAACCAGTGAATTTATATTACTTCAAAAATAAATATCATGTTATCTTGAAAAATGACAAAAGAGTTGAATTCAAACAATTTAACTTACATATTTGGAAAATACGTACATTATAGCATGTTCTCACTGCAGTCTAAATTAAGTAATTCGGCCTATGAATTACGAATGTGGATTACCCTGTTCTGACGAAGCAATCGTAATTCGGTTTGACAGCTGTTCTTTGTGTATTTTATTTTAATTTTATTTGATTTGTTGTGGAGAACGAATATGGGAAAAAAGGTGCAAAATAAATATCTGTTTATTATATTATTTATTTTTTTAAGCAATGATACTCACTTTGTGTGCTGAATTCGAGAATTTGACTATTTGTTTTGTCTTTTTTTTTTTCTTGTGTTTTGCTTGTGGTTTTCGATTAATTTTCGATAAAAACTAGAGATGAAACCGATTTCTACGTAATTCGGATGTTAATTCAAACTGAATTACCTTCAAATGAGGTAATTCGCTTGTCAAATTTTGTATGGCGAATTACTTAATTCGGAACATAATTCAGCCTCGAATTACGAATGAGAGCCGCATTACGTTGTTCAGGGAGCCGTGAGAACATGTTATTAGGGTGACCAAAAAAAATCGAAGTTGTTTTTTTTTGTGGTACCCCCTCCAGTTTTTCGAATGATGTTTAAGTAAATGTAAAAAGAATTTGGTGTACTTAAACGAAAATCTCCAGAGTTTTGATTTTCTCCTTTTCGAAAAAACTCCTTTTTGTTCTTGTTGTATTAAAAAAAATCTAAATGTTGAGAGATATTTGTAGTCTGCGCTCTATCAACATTTCTACCACTCTATCCGCAAACTCTACGAACATGGTGGCGACTGCACAAATATCGGCAGCGCTCAACCTGCACAGATGCTCTTTAAAGTTAATTTCAGAACTCTAATAAATTGTTACCAGTTTCGGCAGTCAAAAATTCTCAAGAGCGAAGTGGTGTTATCTACACTATATATACTCATTGAAGAAACGAAGAGAATAAGAGCACGACGCTTTACTAACAGCAGCACAGACTATGATAAGACAGACATTGCTTCACTCAAAAAATGTGGACTTTGTAGATGCTCGGTGACATGGCGACTGGGTCCTACAAATTGTGCGACAAAAACCAAACTACAAGCAGCACAGATGTTGCTAGAGTTTGGTGAAAATTGAAGATAGAGCACAGACTACGAATATCTTTCTCTCTGTGTATATCTCAACAATGTTGGCGAGAAGCCTTTTTTTTATATACTTTTCTTTGGAATTCCAAGCCGACGGCTGGCTTACTTGTTTACTTTTTTTCAGAGTTAAGTGGGAACCAGAATGGTGTAGCTTACAGCACGTAGTATGACCTGTCAAAAGTTCAAATATACTAAATGCACGGAATCGCACAGAGCGTGTAGTACGTCTGTGGCTCGTAGCTGTAGTTGTAGCGCAAATTAAGCTAACTTTAACTTTTGAGTACTACGCTGGGTCGAAAATTGTATAAACGATGCTTTTTTTAGGATTGAGTATATCAAATCGATACTGCAAACGTTGTCGGTACTGAAAAAAGAGTTGAAAGTGTTTAATATTTGTAAAATCGAAAAAATTTATAAATAAGTGTTGTCTGAAGCGCTCATGTCATTGTGGACATATTTTTTTGCGTAGCGTGCTACACACTGAACAGCTGATGAGGTTACTACCTGGAATCGCTACAACTACATCGCATTCTATTCCACGCTTTAAGAAAGCCCGCACCGGGAGCACGCATTTGCGTACATTTTAGCACTTGCACAAACCAGTGTGCTGATGAGTTGCACCCAGCACAGCACCAATAAATGTGCTGAGCAGAAACTGTTTGCCCGCACTGCGTTGCCGGTGCTTTTTCAATAGCACCAGCACACTTTATTCGGAGCTGGGGGCAAACAAAATAGCACGTTCACAAGTGCAGTGTGAAATTACTTCTGCCCGGCACAATTTTATCGCAAACGAGCACGGAGCCGGAGATGAAGTGTCGAGCGCAGCACCGGTGCACAGCACAGAGCAGCCTGTGTGCCAGCCTTGGCACGCTTATGTGCTTGTCGGTGCACTGTTTCGGGGGCTCGTTTCGGTGACTAAAAACTGTTAGTTGCGGTGGGAAAATTTTTAGCGGCTAGGCTTGCGATTTAAAAATATGTTTTTAAATGGACAGACAGTACTTATAAGGGGGTCGCTGATTTAATATCTGACGTTAGAAAATCAAAATATTTTTAACACTATGGTGGTCTCATAAAACTGTTTTTTGTTAATTTACAAGTTTTATTCATGTGTTGGTAGTAGAAGGGAGTCGCTGACTTAATATCTGATGTCAGCATCGACAAATATTTTTTTTTACATTTATTTATATTTATATTATATATATATTAATTATATATAATTATATATATATATATATATATATTAATTAATATATATTAATATATATTAAAGAACGCACACGAAACAAAATTTAACAAACATCTTAGATACCTTGCCGATGTCATGCATGCGTTTTGCCGCGTTTCCATGTGATCTTTCAGTATCTTATCTTATCCCATATCACAAAACACATGCAATAAAGAGCGAGATGCATATATGTACTTTTTCCTATAAAAATTTGACATTTGCAAAATATGTAAACAAATCATAAATTTATCAATTTCTACAAGTTTAGTGATTTCAAGACGTGCTTATTGAAATAACTTCTTGTCTACGTACCCTAAATTGTTTTATATAATTATTATTGTGCAGACAGCATCAGGTGTTACAGGTAATCCAAGTCGTGTGCCACAACTGCAGCAACATCAGTGAAATACACACGAAAAAAAATATAAAAAAAAAAATTTTAAATAATAAGTTTTGGTTAATCTACCAAGCACCAAATTAATGAAAAAAAATCACTGATGCTTTCCATAAATGCGCTTAGGAACTCTCTGGCCAACTCTAGATCCGAGTCGGGAAATCATCTGCATTAATTGCTTAGCCACGCGATGGTTAGAAAAACCAAGAATGTTTATTTATTTTAAATCATACCCCTTGACCTGATTTGATTTTCTTTATTTTCCAATTTGTATTCGTAATTCTGTACTATTCTAAAACAATTAATATTGGCGCAAATAAAAGTGACAGCTTGACAGCAAAAAAACCACAACTATAAAAATGAATGTCATATTTATAACATATGATCAACTTTTATAGCAAAAGTTCAAGAAGTTGAACTTTTTTGATCTCCTAGCATCACAGGGGATATCACATGCTATAAAAATGAAAAAGGTATACCTGTTTCACACTCAAATTCATCAATGCCATAAAGTAGGGCTCACATGCTATTTCTTTCTTACAAAAAATGTGATACTAGAAGAAAATAGAAGATCACATGGAAACGCGGCATTTGTTAATTCCATATTTATTGATATCATCTATTTTTTTTTGACACTTAAAAACGGACTTCTCAACGCACTTGTGGGCATTGCTAATTTTCTTCGTGCCAACAATACCACAAACGCATTCACAAGACAAACACACCGATGCTGGAGACACCTTGTGGCAAATTAAAGCAAATTTTTGTTAGTTGTAGCATAGAAAATACACAATCCTCTATCTATTGATATATGGTGCCGATCTACTGCAGCAAAGCTTCTGTTATAATTAATATTGAATTAACAACTGTTTCTAAAAAGTCTTTGTGGCCTGGTGGATAGTGTGTTGGACTCTCATTTAAGAAAATGCGGGTTCAATCCCCACGAGCAGGCCAAAAAATATTTTTAGTATTTAATATTAATGTATTAAATTTCCTTGTTGTAATAAGCGCTAGCAACAAAAAAACCACCAAGAAAAAATTTGTCGAAAATTTTTCAGATTTCACTCCAAGCAAATCACAGAACGAGGAGTAAAAAGCTTCGCTTCAAAAATTTGTTCAGTGTAGCCAAGTTCACAACCATGTGTGGATAGTTAAAATTCCAGAATTTCGCTGGCATTTATATGACCGTACATTTAATTGCCGCGGAAATTTGACATTCAACAATAAAAAAAAGCAGTAAGTATGTGTTGGTGTTGAATTTGTTATTAAACAAATATATTTATATTATTTAGTGCTTTTTCTCCACACAAAAAATTTTGTCTCGGCACTAAAATTTCGAGTATAGAATTAAATGTCCAAAAAATTTCGTTCCTACAGCATACTTAGCTTAAGCATGGTAGAATGATTTACAAGGTAGGAGTGACAATTCTGTTGGCGATTTGGAGTTGTCAAAAACACATCGAAAAGAGAAAACGAAGAAGCAGCAAAACAGATGACAAGTTAAACTTTGAATTGATTTGACAACTCCCGATCGCCGCTCGTGAGAAAAAAGGTAGTTGTCAAGGCTACCTTGTAAATTATTGTATCATGAGCTTAAACATCAAAAATTGAATGTATGTAAGGAACTGAATGCAAAAATGCATTTATGGAAATATATCAGTGAAATAACAATCAACCACGCCCGCGTTGCTTGTTGCCCAAAGCCGAAGCAAAAAATAATAAAATAAAACCGATTTTAAACGACGAGTACAAGCACGCACGCACATTTACAAAATTTAAACGCACGCTGCAGAGATAACTTCATTTTACGCTGGCAAAATTTCGTAAGTGTTTTTCTTCTGTGAAGTATTACACACTGTGTTGTCGGAGTACATTTTTTTTTAGCCAGAACACAAAATAAAAATAACCAAAACATAAAAAATAGCCAAAGTATTTATACATGTATTTAAAAAAAAAAACTTATATTTTTATTTGTATTTATACTGAAACTCCATTCACTTTAATCCAAAATTCATTAATATCCATTTCGTTTTTAAAATTATTATCTTTCGACAATAGAAGCAATTTAAACTGTGTAAAAATGGTTTCATGGTCGCAATTGAATAAATTAGGGAAATGTGACATTAAGGAAGAAATACATATTTCTAAGTCAGATAAAACAGTATTAAAAGAATTATCGTATATTCGGCTGTGTTCAAAATTACAACTAATTCAGCAACAATGCGTAAAAAAAACTGTCCACTATGGCCTCACTACAAATGTCAAAGAAAGTCTTCTTAGTGAGGTCAGTGTAACCAGCTCTTTTTGTGCAGTGTTTCTCAACTAGTTGCAACTTTGAGCACAGCTTTATGTCGTTGTGCTGCACGTGTTCACATGAAGGGAAAATTCACCTTTGCGAAAAAATTTTGATTCATTTAGGTTAAAAAAATAGCCAAATAAGAAATAAAATCGGTAAACAGCCAAAAACTGACTGCGAAAATGAAAATAGCTAATTTTTGCTATAAATAGCCAAATCGGTAACACTGATTGCACACTGTTTTTGTTCTGTGCTCTTCATATAAAGTAGACTTCTCCGAGAAATTATTAAAAACAATATATCAATTAACATGTCGTTTGTTTGCTTCAAGAAATTATATAAAACAAAAGTGTTGACTTTAATTTCATTTCGTGTTGTGTAGTGTTACCACTTAAGAACCTACAAATAATTCAATAATAACATAAATCAAACAACAATTTTTTACTCATGCCAAAGTGGCTGAAAATCCTGAAAAAAGTGCTGCTCATTCACTCCCGAACATGTTCAAACTCTTTTGTACGCAACTTGCTTGTAGCACGTTAAGATGATCACGACTACGTACGACGGCGAGTCAGAATATGAAGCATACTTAAAATATTGAAATCAAATTTCGTGTTAGAAGTATAGCAATATTTTTGAAGAGTATGAATGAGTAGTACAATACGAAATGATGCGTATATACTCGAGCCTACTCTGTTTATAACTACTTGCTGCAGATTTCTGATGCATATGCATTTCAGGGAGAAGGCAACTGCCCTCACCAACCCTACCCACGCTACGCCTTTGTGGATATGTTTATCCCTTTCAGACCCACGGCGATAAATCGTTATTACTTCACAAAAATTAATTATTTTTTTGCCCTATCTTCAAATTATTATTCAAAATGACAATTAAAACAATTTCCCATTCTTATTATACGCAAAAAGGACCTCGCACGTTTGTGTATTTTGGGCATCTAGCCCTCAAATGATGTTTTTTCTTATCAGAAGGGCACAAAAGCTTTTATAATTTTTTAAATAATAAAATAATAAAAAAAATTTATAAATAATTTTAGTTAATTGGGCATTTGTGGTACATTTTAAAGCAATCTTTATCCTTTGCAATACATAAATGGATTTTGCATTTTTGAAATCTGGCTCTAGTTCGAATAACACACTCCGATTTGCGACATTTTTTGGCTGTTCCATAAACCATTTCGGGCCAATGATTGTATCTGGCGTACCTTATGTCTTCTGGAGCATCATGAGGCCGATATTAAGTGCCATGATAAGCCTCAGATAATTGGAATTCTTGTGTTTCTAGTGATCATGGATCCTTTTATTTTGCCAACACTTCGCCAATTTTCTATATTCCATCCAAGATTTAAAGACTGCTAGATCCAAGAAATGGAAAAAACCGTCAGTGGCCATTTTTTTTTTAATTAATTTTTACTCGGTAGTACTCCATCTTTTGATCACCAATACTACACCACCCATATTTGAGTTGTAGTCCTCAATAACGGCTGTTATTGATATTGGTAAACAGCGTTTTTAATTTTGAGGCCAACGATCTATTTCTTCAACAGGATCCTTTCGACATTTTGTTAATGTTATTGTAACACACTTCGAGTTGCACCATTTCACCACCACTAATTCGTCATTTTTCACATACTAGCCGTGCCATACTTTTTTCCAGTGGCAAATTAATTTGCTGCTTCAATCGTTTCCTATTATATTACCTGTGGCTTTGAATGGTCGTACAAAATCGGTCAAAATAAAAGTGTCTGACGACTGGTAAAAACTTGGTTTAACATAAGACTATTGAAAGTCCATGCCTAGCCCTCAGTCTGAAAACGTTCCAGCACCTTGAAATATCTCGGACTCAACGATCATTCCATTGAAAGTTGCACAAACTAGATTTTTCAGTGCGACAGGACAAGGTTTTGATCTTATTACTTGCCGTGCTGGACATCTTCCCGTAAATGGCACCATTTGCTCGTCGATGGAATATGAGGTTATTTCAGTAGCCAGTTCATTACACCGGCGTCTTACCATTTCTACAACCGTCTGCACTCTCCAGAGTTTATTAGTTATACTTGGTTTGCTGGTGTTCATAAAAAGTATTAAGTTTCTCAATTTCATAAATGCATTTCTGGACATTGAGTTTGAAATTATATCGTTCCGATAATGTGTGCTCCAATAAATTCTAATTTTAGGGTAGCCTAAGCAACCCATTATAATACAATTTTTTCAATTCTGTTTTTGTGGTATTGAATTCAGCGGCGTTGTACTATACAGGGTGTCCCAGACTTAGAGTATTATAATGTGGGGGCTGATTCCTCGTGATGAGGCGAGCAAAAAATCGTATGGGTGGGGGTGGTCGCAAATGCCCCCCTAGGGGGCTAGGAGTGAAAAACAACAAAAATAGGTATCGTTACGTTTTAATCCATAGCTAACATATCCCTGCAACGATTAAAAAAACCATAACTTTTTGAAAAGAAAATTAAATTTGCTTTAAGTTAATAGTGCAAAGTTTTTCCATAAAGTCATAAACAAAAAATGTATAAGCATCTGAAGTCAAAAAATAGGTTTTTTTCTTTAAAAATTCAACTTTCAAGGCAATTTTCTCAGAAAAAAATTAAATGTATTATTATTTTTTATGACGCAGTTTTTTTTCTTGGTCAATTCTCTAAAAACCCGTCATACATTGTTTATACTTCAGAGATAATATTGTTTGTATAAAATCGATTTTCCGATCTTACCACTTTTTCCTCCCACTGAGGTACTTAATGCAAGCAAACGACTTTGTTTTTTTGTTGCTAACAATAACTAGTAAAACAATTAGATTTAACGGAATGTGTGGGCAGGAATTATGGGCAACTTGCTTATTGGCCCCTTCTTTCTTCCGGCGCGTCTATGCTCCGAAAATTATCTGGAGTTTTTGCAACAGGATTTGCCTGAACTTCTTGAAGAAGTATGCTTAGAAGATCGTATTTCAATGTTTTTCCAACAAGACGGAGCTCCTGCACACAAAGGAAATATCGTAAAGCAACAGCTAGACAGAACCTTTCCTCGCAGGTGGATTGGTGAGCGAGGCCCTTTCCGTTGGCCACCAAGATCACCTGATCTGACGCCTCTCGACTACTTTTTATGGGGAACATACAAATCAATTGTGTACAACAAAGAAATTTTTTCATTGGAGGAGCTGAAAAATAAAATTAATGCTGCAACAGGTGATATTCGTAGCGTACTCCGGAATATGAATCTGGAGCAAGAGTCAAAGAAAAGGGCACAAGCATGCCTCAACGTTAGGGGCGGAAACTTTGAGCAATTTCTTTAAATCACTTGTTTACGTTTAATTATGAAGAATAAATGAACTTTTTTTACTTAATTCCGTTAAATCTAACTGTTTTACTAGTTATTGTTAGCAACAAAAAAACAAAGTCGTTTGCTTGCATTAAGTACCTCAGTGGGAGGAAAAAGTGGTAAGATCGGAAAATCGATTTTATACAAACAATATTATCTCTGAAGTATAAACAATGTATGACGGGTTTTTAGAGAATTGACCAAGGAAAAAAACTGCGTCATAAAAAATAATAAAACATTTGTGTTTTTTCTGAGAAAATTGCCTTGAAAGTTGAATTTTTAAAGAAAAAAAACTATTTTTTGACTTCAGATGCGTATACATTTTTTGTTTATGACTTTATGGAAAAACTTTGCACTATTAACTTAAAGCAAATTTAATTTTCTTTCCAAAAAGTTATGATTTTTTTTAATCGTTGCAGGGATATGTTAGCTATGGATTAAAACGTAAAGACACCTATTTTTTTTGTTTTTCACTCCTAGCCCCCTAGGGGGGCATTTGCGACCACCCCCACCCATACGATTTTTTGCTCACTTCATCACGAGGAATCAGCCCCACATTATAATACTCTAAGTCTGGGACACCCTGTATTATGACAGCCAAAAGCAATAGGTAAATTAGTATTCGGCTACTCTTTACTCTTCCAAACACCCTTCTTGGTTGATTTTACAATAGTGCTTCTTCAAGATAACTAGAACTTGACTCAGCTTCTGAGAAATTAATTTTGGAAAACCACAAAAATATAGCACAGTTCTTTACCTAATTCATCGTCAGATTCTTCATCATTTTCAAGAGCCCTGGGTTTCCAAGTAACATCATCTTGCTCATCATCATCAGAAAAGTCATCGTCTGAGTTTTTAAGGATATTAAGAATCCGTTGAATATCTTTAATAAATATGAGAAAACACAAATGTGAGCTTGATTTGAAAACTCAAATTTGTGCCCAAGCAACACCATTGTGTTATCTGTTTTTAGCTTGTTGTGAAATCAACAGAAGTCATGACTTTCCCGAAATCAAACGATCGCTAATGCAAATAAGTACCGTTATAAACATTATCCCGCTTTAAAAACGTAACAAAACTAAACATGATATGATCTGTGCATACTTACCCGCAGACATGCTTCCAACTCATTCGAGGTATGCGATGACACTGAATTTTTAATTTTTTGCCGAACATTTTGCGACACTTCAGTCATCACAGCGGAAAAAACAATACATTCACAATCCATGCTTTCACGTCTTTACTTCAAATTTTGTATAAATCACTCAAAAATTAAATTTGAAATCACATCTCACAATCGCTTAACTTGGGTCTGAAAGGGTTATATATGTATATTAGGGTGCCTTGAAAAAAAGTTACCACTGCCACCGACTAAAAGTGAACCCCGATCTGTTTTATCGAGATTCTCAAAATATTTTGGATGTCACGATAACCACCAGTGAGCTAAACCATTTTTAAATAATCTCAAAAAATCATGTTTTTTTGTAAAAATTCCGGCTAGTATGGTTGTTAAAAAAGAACCAACGGTTAGAAATAATAGTACTAAAAAAGTTATTCTAAGCTGCATCAAAAAATTTCAAATTTGTACCGTTTAACCAAAGATAATGCTTTTTTCAAGCAATTTTTTATATTTTTTTATGTTATTTTCACTAAAATTAAAATAACTTCATTATGTTTTATGCTATCCTCGTTGTGAAGATATCTTTTGAAAGGTTTGATTTTTCATTGCTTACATGATGTTTGAATTAGGTGTTTGCTGCAAAATATATTGTTTGTTTAAATATTTTAGTTTAAATGGTTATGAAATTTATCAACTCCGTCCAGGAATGAATTGAAGCAGTCAAAACCTTTCCAACGATATCTTCACAACGAGGATAGCATTAAAAATAATGAAGTTATTTATTTAAATTTTAGTGAAAATAACATAAAAAAATAGCAAACATGTGCATTCAAATCAGCGTTATCTTTGGTTAAACGGCAGAGGCTTAAAATTTTTTGACGCTATTTGGAAGAAGTTTTTAAGAGCCATTGTTTCAGACCGTTTGTTTTATTTTAACAACCTCACCAGTCGAAATTTATGCGAAAAATATGATTTTTGGAGGTTATTTAAAAATGATTTAGCTCACTAGCGGTTAACTTGACAGCCAAAATATTTTGGGAATCGTAAAACAGACCAAAGTTCGTTTTTAGTCGGTGGCATCGATTCCTTTTTTTCTCTTCTATGGATGTCGAGCCACCTTAAAAATAGAAAATAAATAAAAAAATAAAATAAAATTTAAAAGTCGGATGAAAATTTCCTTAGTTGTGATATTTTACTTTTTGAAAAAAATTCCATTTTCTTTCTTGTTGTAATAAAAAACCCCTTAAAAATCCAAATTTTAAAAAATTGCAATGAAATGTTGTTGATCTATTTTCTGAACCAACACCTAATACAAATACAAAAACTGTGTGATTACTTTGAATAATTTGGCTGTTATGGACTTTTTTATTAGAAGTGTATCTTTTGAAAATGTCGAGCTTAAGTATTTTTACAAAAAAAAATTCTCAAAAATCCAAAAAATGCAAAATGTTAACCAACCTCAAATTCCCACAAAAAAAAAACCTTTTTCCCACAATAGCAAAATTAATAACCACGAAATTTCCCACGGTACAAAGTTGACAAAAAAATCCCACGCTCTCTTAAAATAACAGCTAAAATCCCACGCAAATAAAAAAAACCACGAAAAATCCCATTCGTCTATAAATTAACCACAAAAAAATCCCTCCTCTATTAAAAATTAATACAGTTAATACCAAGGACATAAAAAGACACAGTTTCGATAGCATCGTAGGTGTGGATGTAGAATTTTTTGTTTGATATATTCATTCATGTTCATTTTTCATTTTTATGTTGGTTAAAAATAATAAATATTTCGGAAAATTCAATTGAAAATTAAATTTATAGTGAACAAAATGTATTTTTAATATGGAATCAATATGAAAAGGGGTTCTTAATAAATTAAGTAACACGTTTAAAGGGAAGGGGGTTGATCATTTGGGACGCAGTGTGTCTTGGGGGGAGGGGAGGAAGTCGGTCGTGCGTTACATCGCAAAAAAATTTTTGAATTCCGTTTAAAAATTTAAAATTTTATTACGAAAGTGTGTTATAGGGAGCGGGGAGGGGGAAGGAGTCTGAAATTGGCCAAAGAAATGTTACGTTATTTATGAACAGCCCCTAACAAGATAAAACATTTTTCCATTTTATTATATTTTCCAATAAAATAAATGGCAAGATAAGATAAATTCAAAACGACAAGACCTCCATGCCAAACCGCACTGTAATTCTACGTAAAAAAAAAAACAAAAAAAAACAACATATTTCTTTAATATTTTATAAAATTCTACGTGTACACTAGATGGGTTTTTTTCCTAAACTATTTCAGAACCTCCCTGCAAGGCCAGATTCTGAATGCTGCACACAAAATAACCACGATAATCGAAAAAAAGTTCAGAAAAGTCTCAAACTGGATGGGCGCCGCACAAAAACGTGATTTTTTGCGCGAATTTAATAGACATCAAATTTAATTTTATTTTTTTACATTAAGGGTGTACAAAAAATTTTTAATAGCGCATTTTTATGTAAAATTGTCCGCTAAATCCGAATATGCCATCAGATTTTTTATCAAATTAACCTCTGACCCAAAATTGGCATACTATGTTTAAAATTTTTAAGTTTTTTTAACAATTTTGGAATAAAATCTTTACCTTCACCAAGATGTCTGCAACTTTCTGAAAATTAATTGATGCAGAATTGTTGGCCATTTCATTTAGTTTATTTATAAAAAAAAAATTGTCTAAGTCGGATTATGAAAACAGTGGAAATTAAATTTTTTTAAAAAATACTTTTAACCAATTAATAAATTAAAAAGGCCAGTTCTATCTCTTTGTCTGCCACCAACGTTTTTGTGTAAAAAAATATAATATGACCATGAGAATCAAAAAAAGAAGCCTAAAAGAAATGCTACAAGAAAAAAATATTTAATATACGGCTTACAATAAAACACTGGCGTAGCTGTAAAAACTAACTACAGTAATTATTGTTGTTCTGGCACCAAATCTTTTTAGTACCTTACAAAAAGGTCTTTAGAGTCCCATCCGATAACTGTCAGTCATTTTAAAGTCAGTTGACAATTGTAGACTAATTTTACAAATAAAACGAGCTTTTTAAGATCTACACTGAAAATATACCGAATAACTTATATTTGATTGGTGAGTTATACTTTTTCGCAAAGTCTTTTAAAGAAATTAATTCTGTGTATTGTGTATTACTGTGTATTACTTTAAGAAAACTCCTTGCGCAATTTTTCGAAAATAACATTGCCAACGTACGAGCACGTGCTTAGACGTCTATTATATCTAAAGCTTCAAAACAAATTGGCTGTGAATGAATGCATAAAGCATGTCGTCGGTGAATTAGTGAGCGTGTAGTCTAATTTATCCGTCATCACCAGAAAAAAATCTTCAGTGAAGACTTTAGTTAAAAAGTTGTATTCGGAGTACAATAATCTTAAAAAAGGAAGATAAGGAGTGCGCACGTAAAATATGTAACATTGAAAAATAAAAAAATTAAGTAAACCATGAAAATATATTAAAAAATAAAAGCAATTTATTAAACTTCATTTCATGCTAATTGTTAATGTAAATACAAAAATTTCAAAAATCTTTATTAAAAGCAAAATTTTTCACTTTTACCGGAACGCCTTCCATCAAGGTCTTTATGGTACATTCAGGAATTTTTTTTGATGCTAAAGTCCACTTTCTTTTAAAATCTTTAAGGTCCTTAGACACTGCTTTTGTCTCCTTCATTCTCCTTTTTATGAGAGCCCAATATCTTTCTACTGGTCTAAGCTGTGGACAGTTTGGTGGATTTGCCTCTCTTGGTACAATATTTATGTTATTTTTTGAGTACCACTCTTGTGCTATTTTTCCATAATGGCATGACGCCAGATCTGGCCAAAAGTAGTTAGACACCTTGTGTTGATTTAGGAATGGTCGCAATCTTTTTTGCAAGCATTCTTTTATATAAATTTCCCCATTTATCGACCCGGATGTCACGAATGGCTGACTTCTTTTGCCACAACTACAAATTGTTTGCCACACAAGAAATTTTTTCGGAAACTTGGTTATTTTTTGGGTCCTGTACGTCTCTGCTACATTTCCCCGGCGGTCTGCTACATAATAGTCCTGACCTGGAAGCTGTGAAAAGTCTGCCAAAACATATGTTTCGTCATCCATGATGCAACATTGAAATTTTTGAATAAAATTTGAATAAAGTTTTCTCGCTCGTTTTTTTGCCTCGGAATTTTTTTTTGCATTCCGATCGGGGACTTTTTGGACCTTATATGATCTTAATCCAGCGGTTGTTTTCACTTTTCGGACAAATGCTTCTGAACAATTCGCGATAAGAGCTGCTTTCCTTCCTGATGTGTTCGGAGCCTTGCTTAAGATTCCTAAGACTTTTTTGGCCTTTTTAACATCTCCAGATCCATATTTTCTGCCAGATCCAGGCTTTCGGTCAGCACTGATGGTTTGCTTAAAGTTTTTTAAGACGCGGGAAACAGTTTGTCGGGAGACTTTAGCTGTTTTTGCTATTTGTTTAAAATTCCAATTGGGATTTTCTTGTGATATTTTAAGTATGGTTTTTCTAACTTCTTTTTGACTATCCATTTTTCACTATTACTGTCACAAAAATGTAGAGAAATGATTTCAATTATAACTAACATTAAATACAATGGTATTGCCATATTTTAATTTTATTTCTCACGTTTGTAAAATAAGTAGTTAGCAAAAACGTATGTTACAATTTTAACGTGCGCACTCCTTATTACCATAATGATGCAAAGAAGAATCTTGGAGAGTCTAATTTTAAGTTAAAAAACCAAAAACTATTCAACATTTCTCCTATAGGTAAATATTTAGTATTAACATTGTTTTGGAGTTCCTCTAAATAGTTCTTTTGTTAACAGATGCTCTGGAAATAATCGACAACGAAAACGTGAAGGAATTTTTGGAATGTCATAGGAATAACATTGAAAATTATAGTAAAATTAAGCTCCTGAGCAAGAAAATTCGATTTTTTCAAATGACAACAGCAAAAAAACGTGAAGGAGATTTATCAGCCAAATTACCAAGTTTAATTACACAAAAAAAACTATAAGAAACTCATCTCCAAGTACATCTACTTCTAGTTCCATTTCGGACTATGAACCGCCAACAAAAACAGTGTCTCTAAAAATTTCAAATGCGTTAAAAAAAGAAATTATTACGCCTGAAGTAGTATCTGCAATCGATCGATGTAGAATAAGTAGTCAAAATGCAATGCTTGTGGTATCAGCAACTCTAAACGCGGCTGGTAAAGATATCACCGATATGAATCTATCTAGATCAACAGTTCAAAAACGTCGTCGCACACATCGTGATGCAATTGTTAGAAACATCAAAAATACATTTACGACGGGTAATTTTTTCGTGAATGTGCACTATGACGAAAAGAAAATGAGTGATTTCACTGGCGGAATCGACCGACAAAACTCGAACGTTAACAGATTGGCTATCGTCGTATCCTTCGACCAAAAATACAAACTTCTCGAGATCCCGAAAATCAATAATGGTACAGGAGCTACCGTTGCGAAAGCCGTCCATGATGCACTCGAAGATTGGGATTTAGGAAGCAAAGTCCAAGCGATTTGTTTCGATACAACGAGCTCAAACACAGGATGGCGTAACGGCAGCGCGTTTATTCTCGAAAATATTATGAAGAGACCGATTATGTTTTTTGCCTGTCGCCATCACATTTCGGAATTGCTGTTGAAAAAATCATTCGAGTTAACCGTGGAAAAAGAAACGATTGGGCCAAATATCACAATTTTTAATAGATTCAAAATTGAATGGACGAAATTTATTATTGACCACGATAGGATACTAGCAAATAGTGCGGTGAATGACACTGAAATACAGCAATATTTTTGTCCTCATATTCGCGATGAATTGGTCCAATTCGCATACAATCAGCTCAACACACATCATGATCGCGACGATTATAATGATTTTGCCCACGTAGCTCTATTATTTCTTGGAGAGCGGCCACTAAATGCAAAGAACAAATTTAAAAAAATAAAGGTACCAGGTGCTGTATCGCGAGCGCGGTTCATGGCGATGGCAATCTATGCCCTAAAAATATACATGTTTCGGGATAAATTTACTTTATCCGGTACATTCAAAGCTAAAACTAAAGTTGTTAACAATAATACAGTCTATTTGAATTCTTTTATTCTTCAGATGTTGAACTAGCGGCTTTTCGAGACTTAAATGCATTTATCGTCACCGTTTATATGCGTTATTGGTTTGAGTGTCCTTTGCCATCTGCTGCGCCGAAAAATGATCTACGATTGATTGGGGATCTCATCAAATACCGTCAAACTAACGAGGACGTTGCCAGAGAAGTTCTTAATGTATTTACTCGACACTTGTGGTATTTGTCTGAGACACTCGTCGGTTTTGCCTTCTTTGATAGAACCATTGACGTAAAAACAAAACAATTAATGGTTGCCGCACTTAAAAAAGAAGGCAATATTGAGATGTGCAAGCGGGCAAGTTTGGAGGCCAAATATGAAAGAAAAGAAAATAAAAAAAAAAGCATAGATTTGAACTCATTTGATGTTTCAAAACTAAGCATAAATGGTTTCGTAACATCAAATACTAACAAGTTTTTTGACTCTTTATTTGCAAACGGTTCCACAGAAGAAGATCCAAAAAATTTCCTTACCATCGATCCGAGTTATTGGCTCGAAAACAAAAATTATTTACGTGCTGAAAAAATGAACGTGAACGATTGTGCCGAAAGGGCAATTAACTTAATCACTCGCTTCAATGCAAATATTACAAGCTTAGAAGATGAGAAACAGTTAACTCTTCACGTCGCAGAGGAACACCAAAAACTTTTTCCATACAACATAACGAAGAAAGACATTATTGCAAATATGGTATGATTTATATAAAAACAGTCAACAGTGTCTCATCTTCTAAGTTGGTAAAGCACATTAAAGCTGCTTGCACTTTTCAATTTTTCCTTCCTTCTTTAACGCGGCGGCCATTAATCGTTTAATATTTGCGTCAATGCTTCTTTCGAAACCGAAAAAATATATATAATAAAACAAATAAAATTTTGAATTAAAGTATGTTTAAAAAAAATATAATTTCCTCTGTTTTAATAATCCGACTAAGACAATTTTTTTTATAAATAAACTACATGAAATGACCAACAGTTCTGCATCAATTAATTTTCAGAAAGTTGCAGCCATCTTGGTGAAGGTAAAGATTTTATTCCAAAATTGTTAAAAAAACTTAAAAATTTTAAACATAGTATGCCAATTTTGGGTCAGAGGTTAATTTGATAAAAAATCTAATGGCATATTCGGATTTAGCGGGCAATTTTACATAAAAATGCGCTATTAAAAAAATTTTTTGTACACCCTTAATGTAAAAAAAAAAATTAAATTTGATATGTCTATTAAATTCGCGCAAAAAATCACGTTTTTGTGCGGCGCCCATCCAGTTTGAGACTTTTCTGAACTTTTTTTCGATTATCGTGGTTATTTTGTGTGCAGCATTCAGAATCTGGCCTTGCAGGGAGGTTCTGAGATATGTTAAGAAAATGTATGGAAAACAAAACCTATCTAGTGTACACTTACAATCATTTCGAAGCTGTGTGTTTTTTCTTTTAGATATTTTGCACTTGTTTAGTATTTGTTTCTATTTTTTTCACTATGTCATGTCATGCACGATAGCAAACAATAACAATCACGAAAGCAGCTGATATGAGGTAACATGTTAATTTCAAATACACACATACACATTAATAACAACAACAACACGATCAGTTACTGAGAACTTCGTCAAACGATTCTATTGAATTGGGCCCACACACAGGCGTACTGTGTTTTTTTCTTTTTGCAACGCACCAAGGAAAAATTTTTTAAAAATTAATGGAATTCTCATAAAATGTGCACAAAAAATTAAATTAACTTTTTAATAAAAACATTTAATAAAATGTTTAATTTAATAAAAACAATAAGTTTGTACGTGAACAACTCTATCTACTGCTTGACTTGTTATACAACTTATTGGTTTGTATGCACGAAAAAAAAATTTTTGATTTTGTCTTCACAAACTGACGAAATTCTTAATTGGGCCGCCACACTGCCACAAACAGGCAAACATTTCCGCAAACCAACCAAGTCGCGAACATGACCGCCTGTATATAATACCTACAAGAAACACCACGATGGTGCGTTCGTGATTTAGGCATGAACTAAAGCACCAAGCATAAGAACGTCAGCATTAAATGAAGCTTTAATGCATACATTTTTTCATACATAAATGTGAATTTTTTTCTTCGATTTTCAAAACAAAACAAAAAAAATCCCAAAAAAAAAATCTCACATGAATTAAAAAAAACCACACTCAATTAAAAATAACCATGGGAATTCCCATTTCCCACGGCAATTAAAAATAACCTCAAATAGGATTTTTCCCACAAAGGTGGCAATCGTGAACAGCAGTGATGCATATGGCATAGTCTTGGGCTATTTTGTACAAAATATTAAGAAAACCAAAATTCTAAAAAAAAGTTATTTATTGCTTACTTCTTGAGAAAACCACAAAGAAACTCTCAAATAGACTTTAATTCATAAAGGTTTTTTGAATCTTCCGGCTTGTTTAAGACTAACTTCAACGCCGAAATTTTGAGTTTAAAGGCTGCGTAAACTTAAAATACAATTTTTTCTCGTCTTCTCCATTAAGGTTGATGTTTATGATATTGATATCATAGATATGCTCGTAGTGGGTAGAGAGTGTTGCCCATACGCCAGAGAACCCTGGTTCGAATCCCACCTGACACAGAAAGTTTTTTCAATTGAATTAATTTTTCTGTTCGGCCGTCACCTCTCTGCAGACAATGGCAAACCTCAGAGAGTAAAAACTGCCTTGAAAATCTTCTTAATATCATAAGCCGTTCGGAATCGGCATAAAACTTGTAGGTCCAGTTTTCGATCATTTGTGTTCAAACATTTCACAACACAATTGATCATAAGAAGATCGGTCAAAGTCCTTTCAAGGGATGAAATGGCCATTTAATTTTTTTTTTTTTTTTTTTATTTGCTCCATATGCGACCTTTGCGATGTGTAGGATGCGTTAAGCCTTAAACAGTACGTAACCAAACAAGCGTTCAACGGTTGTTTAAGAAAATCTATTGAATAAGGCTATACATAAATATGTAGTACGTATCAAGAATAACACGGTAATGCAAATTTGCTGAAGGCATAGTAAAAGTTGTAGGATTAATGAAAGATAAAATTACTGCATGCTTGGTTTTTCGAATATACCCACAAAATCGCGATTCGTTTTTTGACGATTCGCAAAAAACCCGCTTGAAGGTTGGTGAACGAATAAAACGAAGTGAAACACCGGCATTTAAAATTTGATTTCAAATAAATGTCTGTCAATTTGTAAGAAGAATACCCAATGGTAGAGTGTCTTTTAAATAGTGTACCATTTGAATTCTTAAAGGGTAAAACTACAAAGAGACAATCGAAATAATTAGAAATTTATGACCATATTTTTACTTCATTAAAAATTTTATGAAAAAATCCGATATGAAGGCACTAATGTATTTCGATACAGTGCAAACTAATAATATTCTGCATTCTACTATTTAATTCTACTAAAATTTAAATCGGTTGAAGATTGTAGGAAATGTCAAATTTTAAGCATCTCAGCTACTCGTATTATATAACTCACAAAAAAAATTTGGTCACTTATGGTTTTGTTTCGCCAAAAAAGAATAGATTTTAAATGTTTAAAGTACTCACATTTTCGGAAATATTTCTCCATTTCCAAACAAAAATTCACAAGTTTGCGAAAATGGAAATAAAATAAAAAAGAAAACAGAAAACTATGAAGATATAAGTAAAACTTGTATTTTTATATGAATAAGTTTTCGTGTTCAAAAGACATAATTTTAGCCTTTAAATACGTCAAACGTCATTTGCATTGGAAATACGTCAAAATGACGAACAGAAAATAAAATATGGCTTGTTACGTGCAATACTGCCATGGAAATCATTTTTTCGAACTACTTTTCTGTTCGTTGAAATACTAACGTTTTTCTGCAAACATATTTTGAAGTCATTGTTGATTTTTGATGCCGATATTCGAGGGCTTTCTTCGAGGACCAAGTTTTGTCTTTATTTGAAATGCGATTAATTTTGTTATGCCTTTTTAAGATATAGTGAATGCTGCTGCGACTCATGTTAAGTATTTTTGAAATTTCTGCGTAACTTTTTCCTATTTTATGGTGACAAACCTCCAATTTTCGTTCATCAATAAGTGTTTGCTTAACGTTTTAAGTTGTCGCAGGAAAATTTCGAAAAAATCTTTGGAAACTTTAGAAAACAATGTGCATAACATTATCTATCGCGCGTAATGACGAAAATCAAGTTTTTCGCCGAAATTGAAACAAACTGATCAGCTGTACGATTTAAGTGACACCACTCTTTTCTGTCAAGTTGCTGCTATTTTTGAACATATAAATAAAATATATTGCATTAACATACTTTTCCATAAAATTTTGAATAAAAAAAATTTTTTATTTAGGAGTAATTAAATATATTGTCAGCCTGCACTTACTATACGATTTTAAGTGACACCCACTGTAAAAGTTAGGAATTAAATACGTCCTAATTTCCTTCAATATATAATAATACCTTTATTTATTTTTTTCTAGGTATAGATTGTGCAGACACAACAAATGTGTCACAACTATGAAGTTCCGCAACCTTATATTATAAAAATTTTTACAAATGCAATATATGAAAACAGAAACAAACACTGGATAGATATATAAAAAGCAAATATGCTCGGTTTATTTTACTTTTAGTTCATACTATACACATATTTGCTGTATACATATTCAAGTGCAGAATAATATTTAGATATCATATCTCTCTTATTAAATTTAGCAATTTTCAGCCATTTTTATGGAAATTTTCAGACAGTATTTTTCATTGTGGGCTGGCAATGCTGTAGATAGCATACAGTATAGAGAGAGTCTCGCTCTCATTGTTTTTTCGATGCATAAAAGTCAAGTTTAAAGTGGAAACCAGAATGGTGTAGTATGACCTGTCAAAAGTTAAAATATACTAAACGCACGGAATCGCACAGAATGCGTGGTACGTCTGTGGCACGTAGCTGTAATTGTAGCGCAAGTTTAGTTAACTTTAACTTTTGAGTACTACGCTGCTCTAAAAATTGTATTAATGATGATTTTTTTAGGATTGACTATATATTAAATCGATACTGCAAACGTTGTCGGTACCAAAATAAGTGTTCGAAATTAACAAAATTTGTAAAATCGAAAAAATTGATAAATAAGTGTTTTCTGAAGCGCTCATGCCATTGTGGACATTTTTTTTGACGTAGCGTGCTACACACTAAACAGCTGATGAGGTTACTACATGGAATCGCTACAACTACATCGCATTCTGTTTCACGCTTAAAGCATCAAGCAGCGTGGACCTTTTTGCATGAAGTCACACTTCTTGTCGATCAGTTCGGCCACGAGCTAGATAAAAAAAAGCTAAATCAGCAAAAAAAAAAAATGTCAAAATAAACTAATTGGCTTGAAAAACAAAGTTAAAAAATACCAGTTTTTTTCATACAATTTTAAATTTTCATTTTATTTTTAACATAAAATTGATATTAAATATATAGTTACAAAATTGTGAAAAAGTGAAGAAATTCATATATTCTTATAAAAATAAAAAGTTGGAAAAAGTGATCTTTCTTGCACTAGCAACTTATATATTCCACTATGGATTGAATATATTTCAGATATAATTATTTCTCTTCATAAGATGAATCGGATGAACTGCAGCGTACATAAGCACTGCGTGAATCCATGGTATAATGAGACAAGGTAGTGTTAGTAGTTAAAATTCTCTCTTGTGGAGGATGCTGCACCTGTCAAAACCAGGTTTTTACGAATAAAAGAAAAACAAATAACAAAATTTGCAAATTATAATATTGTATGTGTTTGACAGCTGCGATACCCGCCGCTCCGAGATGACACTACCTTTTTAAATATACCTTGCGTGAATCTAACAAACTTATAAGATCATCAGTATCTTCGAAGTCATGACATAGGTTATGTAATCTTTTTTGCGATCATCGAATATTAAGCAACGAGTTAAGCATTAAATTGTTTAGCAATTTTCATTGCAATCCCGTAATTATTAACGTACATAATTGCTAATATTATTAAATACCTGATCCCTTTGCTGACGCTTGCATTGCTCTGCCTATATCTTTACAAGCCGAGCTTTCGTTGCAGTTTTCATTTAAATTCACTCCTTTGTCACGTTTTAGTTAGTTTTTTGAAATACCTGCAAGAGCTGGCTGTGCTAATGATCGCCCAAAACCCTAACGCGCAAAAACAAAAAATTTTTTGCTCAGTAAAATGTTTGGGCGATAGCTCATTAGACTCATTTTAGGTAATAGTTCACAATGAACAATCGCCCAAAATTTGTCAAATGAATTATAGCCTAAAAATGAAAATGAACGGTTGCCCAAAGTTGTATTTTATTAAAAAATGTCTAAAACTTTAACGAAAATATTTCGTACAAAGGAAATTATTATTTGCTTTGTACAAAAGAAATAAAAATTAAAAATTTAGGAAAACATTCAAATATTTCACTAAAAGAGCGAAAAAATCATTCTTTAAAAATCTTCTAATTTTTTACTTGCGGGAAAATAATAAAGATTAAACATTTTTAAATAACTATTTCCCTTTTACAAAATGTTTATGTTTTCGTAAAATTTTCCACATGATTCCTTTCGTACAAAGAAAATATTTTTTTTTTTTAAAACCACTAGATTTTTCCTACGATACATTTCCTAAAAGGTCGCGGTGATCACGCCGGGCACGATTTTTTGGAGTTCCTAATGATGTACAATTACCCAATTGCATTGCTTTGGGCATTTGTACATTTTTGGAAATTTTGGCGATTGTTCATTATGAGCGTTCACAAAAAAATATGTCTTTTTGTCTAAAATGTGAAATAAATGATCACCCAAATTATTTTTGGCACTCGTTCATTTTCGTTTTTGGGAGTTAGGGTTTTGGGCGATCATTCGCACAGCCACAAGAGCTATGTTAAACTCATAAGTGTTTAAACATTATACTTTTTCTATCCATTGTCTTTAGCACAAACAATAATTTTTATCAAAACTGTACTTTTCAAACCTGTATGCGCGAGCGCATACGGCTTATAACTCAATTCCAAGTGAACTAAACGCTGCCAACATTCGAATACCTGAGCTCTAAAATGTGTATTCATTTATTTTTAAAATGCGTATACAAAGAAATTATTACCTACTAAAGAACGCGTTGAACGAAATTCGGTGGTTGTTTCAAACCGTTGCACAGTGGCGTGCCCCATACGATTTAGACGGCCAAAATTATTTATTGATTTTAAACAATAGGGGATGTAAAAACAAGCAAAAAAATGTATGAGAAGTGGGGGTCTATTTTGACCCCCTGGGGAGCTAGGGGTCAATTTGCGTGTTTCTGGAGGTTGTTTCACTTTAAACGTGTTTGCAGCGGAACTCATTGACGTGGAACTTTTTTAAAGACGTTTTGGAAAGAAAATTTAATGGTCTTTCTGAGGATATATAACACTAGTTAGGATTTAAGTTAAACATATCATTTTTTGAGGTCAAACAAAGAAATTTAAAAAAAAATACATATTTTCTAGGTTTAAAGTAAAATTTTTCAAAAAATTCTAAATGAACCTTTATTTTTTTATTTCAAATTTTGATTACTTATAAAATTTTCTTTAAAAATTATATAACTCTTATATACTTTACACCAATTATTTATTCTAAAACAACTCAAATATCTTCATTTTGACTTCATCTTATGAATCCGACGATTCAGAGTCGTAATCTGAAGATGTATCAGAAGACGAACTGTTTCCTTCGAGTGTTTCTTCCTGCTGCATAAGAAATTTTTGCATCTCTAGGGTAAAAGATTTATGTTTTCTTAACGGATTTTTGCGGTATGAATTTATCACAGGATCTGAAGATATCAACAACATATTTAGAAGATCTCTATTTGTATTAACCCTTGATGACTTCCGCGTATTGCACATACGAAAACGCCTACAATCCTTATTACGGGCTTCCTGAGCCTCCTCTGATAATTGCCCAATAGGCACAACACATTGTTTTATAATTTCTGATCCATGGCAAAGAATTTTGTGGACACTAACTGGCATACAATACCAGCCATATAAACTAATGTATAATTTGCGAGTTTCTTCAAGAAAAGTCTGGAAGACTGGTAAATTAATTTCAATACCTGACGATATACAGCTAAGGATAATATTAAAGTTTTTAATTAACGCTACGTTAATTCCTGTTATATTTGCTGATTTCTCAGGATTTTTAAAAAAGGTTCTAGCAGTATTGCCATCATGGGTAGTTCCATATCCTGGCTTGCATACTTCAATTAATACTCCAACTTCTTTTCTAAAACGAGATTGAATAATTTTTTTTTTTTTCTATGACCAACTTATCAGCTGGTTCTCTTATTGCCCATTTTCTAACGTCCAAACGATAAGCTATATGCAATAGGCATTCAAACGCTTTAATCCAGGCATGCAATGTTGACAAACCGTAGCGATAAAATTCAACTGTTGGCGTTTTTAAAAATGCCACGTTGTTCATTTCACTCGGCCTAGCTCCGCAAATGTATCATGATTGCGTTGACCTTGTCGATGTTAAAAAGTTAGCTATTTTTCCATCTATCATCGTTAAAACGAAATTTGTTTTCACCGTAACATTCATTCACCGAAGCCACGGACGTAGTAACCGGTTGTAAAGCGGAGATTTGGTTTTCTATATCATTAAACTCTTTTACGGATAGGTCTTCGGATTCTTTTGCTAAAATCAGTTTGAATGGGCGACATAATTGAGTGGATGATGGGCTAGGATTTTCCCAAATAGTTTGTTTTGAGACATTTTCTATGTATAGTTTTATAGGAACAAAACTTAAAATGAAGAGGTATTCATCAGTACTGGATTCATCTTGAAATTGTTGTTTATATCTACTATACCCTGAGCTTCCATCTCCACCCCATTTGCAAACAAGGGTCAAAGTCATCCCGTCAGCAACATGGTTCGCTATAAACAATGATTGTGATTTTAGCAGTCGAACTATTGTCATATCAACCATATCTTGCACTTTCACTGCAGCACTTATCTCATTTACAAGGATGGCAGTCTCATCTGGAAAACATTCTTTTTTTGCTTTCATCGTATCTGCTTTTATCCGATTTCCATCTGCTCGTTGAGACTTTTGAGCAGCGTAGGTCAATTCTTCAGAAGTATGTTATTCCAACAGCTCTTGCACTTTTCGACGTTTTGTTCGCTCAGCACAGCTTTCAAATGATTTTATTGGTCTTCCTGCTCTTTTGGAACAGGTAGGTTGCTCCTCCAAAATTTCGTCATTATTCTCCTCTAAGTTAATAGTAATATCAGCCAGTTGCAACCAGCTTTGACAAGTTGTAAGAAACCTGTAACAAACATACATTGCAGATGATAAAAAACAAAAAAAAAAGGCTATATCAGGAAACTAAGCTGATCAAGAAAATGTATACTAGGGTGTATCGAAAAACTAACAGCAAATTATACCCCTAAATATTGAAATAGGAAGGAAAGACAAAGCAGAAAATATTTTTTAAATTTTTTTAGAAAAATTCCTGGTTCCCCAAATAACGGTAAACAAAGTGTAGGTAAAATATAAAACATACCTATCCTTACGACAGCCAACTTTATAAATTTTCTCGTTAAAAGTGTGGAGATACTTAGATACGTTTGTTTTAAAAATATCTATCTGGTCAAAATCTTCCACACAAATATTTGATTTATTACAAATATGCAGTACCAATCTATCGAGTCTTTCACTTTTAGGAACAGTACAACACACATCAAAGAGTTAAAACTACGTTTGTACTTTTCATTTCACTAAATTAATTAATAAATAATTAAAGCACTTAAATAATTTAATTTGATATCTAATTAACGCGCACTCTTTGACTTCAACAGAAGAAATAATCATACATTGAATTGTGTCAACAAACAAAAACCTTAGCTTAAAAATTATTACAATTAAGTTAACAGTTAATTTGCGAAAAATGTAAACATAAACGAAGTGCAATAACCTTATACTTCAGCTTTTTCTATTAGAAAAAACAACAACAGAACAAAAACACTTGCATTTAATAAATCTTGTTGACCTGTTATTTGTTATTACTGACTTACTTTTTCGCTCTACACTCTTTATTATAGGGAAAGGTGGTGGAGCAGAGAGGTTGTGTTGATAAAAATTAGTATTTTCATTCAATTTTATTAACATTGCACTAAAATACTGAAAAACAGTGTGGTAGCTGTTTTAATGCATAAAAACTACATTATATCTTTGCTCAAAATAAGGGGTTAAATACGAAAACCCCTTGAAAAATAAGGATGCAGATGTTTGCAAAATCTGAAACTATTAGTATATGAAGTCGATATAATGCACTTTAAGATAATGATGTAACAAAAGCTGGGAAAGGCTCGGAAAATGGTAAAATTTCAACTGAAATATGGCAAAAATTACCGTTTTTGAGAACTCAAACATAACTTCAGAAAGACAGGTACAAATATTTGACAAGATATTTTTTGGTGGACTAAGAAATAAGGGGCTTACCGTGGCGTTGGAAATAGTAGACCAAAAAGTGGTCTACGGTTTCTGTGTTGCAGTTTGTTTAGAAGTAATATCATTTTTAAAAATGTGGGAAATCGTAGTGTAAGGAAGCGAAAAGTCAAATTTTCCCATACAAATTTTCGTAACTTTTTTTTCTTAAGGCCAATCGTTGTTAATTAATTAATTATTAAATAATTAACTTAATTTACACATAAGGAAGATATGCTTCTTAAAAGCTTAAGTCCAAAATTTCAAATTATTCCGTACACTCAAACCCGAGTTACAGAATTAAGACCGTCTAAATGCCCCAAACACGCCACTGTGCGTTGCATTCAAAAAGTAGCCAAATTAAGCAAGTCGCATTTTGGCGAAAACATTGTTGGACAAAAAATGCCATATGACGCGTTCAAAGCAAAAGGCAGCAATATTTTTTACGCACGCAAAAATCGAAAAGAAAAATGTTCAGCGCAAATGTGAACACAACTTGGTTGCACTGCGCATCAAACAGAAGTTGCATGTGGACGATGGTTTTTTGGTTGATGGATGGAAAAGGGGTTGCTGGGTACATGTTGAAAAGCATGAATGCTTGGTGTTGGTTTGATCGTCGTTATGCTTTGATATGCGTGGAGCAAAATCTTAATTTTCCAAACTTCTAGCATTTCTAGATTTTTTGCGGTTATCTTTCTTCACCAAGCATTGGTTACGGTTACGGCGTGGAAGTAATTTTAAGTGTGTAGTGAATTTTGATAACTTATAGATTTTTCGATCGAAACGTTCTGTTACGGAAAAAAAGGATACAAGTGGAGAATTTTGAATACTTGAATTTTGATAACTTATAGATTTTTCGATCGAAACGTTCTGTTACGGAAAAAATGGATACAAGTGGAAAATGTAAGTTTTTTAACCATATATACATGTTAACTTAAAAAAGTAATCATTAATTATGAAAAACTAAATATTTTTAAATACAAATTCTAATTGTTTGATAGTTTAAGCCAGCTGATCTAAATACAAATTCTAGATGTTTGATAAATAAGTGAAAGCCTTACGTCAAGAAGTTAGAACAATAGTTAATTATTTATTCCAACATCCAAAGATCCCAAGAGGCAACTTCGAAAACTTATTAGGAATTAGAATCACCACTAGCTTTATTTTTATTGCAATCTTGGCCTTGCTAAAGGGCTTCATCAAAAACCTACCAAATATCTAGAATTTGTATTAAACCCTCTAGCCGGCCAAATTTATTTTTGCATACAAAATTTTATACACGGTATTAATTCAAGTCAGAAAATATAAAATTAATTAATTTTTTATAATCGTTGAGTAGTTAAGCTCCCATGTAAAAGAAGCACCTCGCCTGTAGTCGAACCTGGCGGTTTTGGTGTGAATAAGTGAAACAAAAAACAAAACCTTAACAAATTTTTGATTTTATTTTTATTTTATTATGTTGATTTGAATTTTCTGCACTGGCAATGCCACCGTATTAACGTATTATAATTTCCCTAAAGTAATAAAAACAAAAATTATTGAACTGAAATTTGTTTAAATTAATTAATTATTAAATAAATGAATTCTTGATGATTTCTGAAAACATTTAGAATTTGTATTAATACCACAAAATCTATAGAAAGTAGGCTAAACGAAGTAGCACCCAAATGAAATTAAATTTTAATTACATTGTTTTTTGCATTTTGTAAATTAAATAATTTTTGTCATGCTTTTCTATGTTGCTCTGCGCATTTTACAAAATATTCATTTTGTAAAAAATTTTTTATTTTGAATTTATTGTATAATTTTATTTATTGTATATAAGTTTAAGAAATGAATTTGTTTATAATATTCAATCAAAAATCATCTTAACAAAATCATCAAGTGAACAATTTAATTGCTGAAGTGACTATTCACTGGGGTTTATTTCATTCATTTTGGGGATAATTTCATTTTGATTTCAATGTTTTTGTTTTTCTGGGATTACTTCATCTCTTTTGGGGGATATTTCATTGGGGCTTAGTTAATATTTTTATTTCAATTCATTAATTTTTTATTGGGTGTTATTTCATAATGAAATAAACCCCAAATATTGGAACTTAATTCATTTTCCATTTGGGTGTTATTTCATTGCGTTTGGGTTTTTTCATTGGGGCTTACTCCATTGGGTGTTATTTCATTCGGAGTTATTTCATTTCGGGCTATTTCGTGGAGCCAAAATAAGGGCTCAATTCAAATCATTTTCAAAAACAATTAATATTTTTAGTTGATATTTGTCCACCAAAACGCCAAAAACGACAACATTTACATAAAAAGGTCATATCAAAGGAAAACGTTGAACGGGGTAAAGAACATAAAACTGCTTCCGAAAATATTGTAAGAGCTAAAAAGTTTGAGGCCCAAGTTATATGCAAGTGTGGCAAAAATTGTTGCAATAAAATTGATGTCTGCCGGCAAAAAGATATTTTTGACTCATATTATTCGGGAAGTGGGACTCAGAAAACTATTCTTCTGCGTTCCTGGATAAAAAAAAAAAATAGAGCGTCTTCCAAAATCGCCAAACACAATCCAATAATTCCTTTAATGGAAACTAGTTTTAACTTTGAATATACGCTTATAGATGATACAGGTACATCTCAAAATGTGTGTCGATTCTTTTTTATGAATTGTTTGAAAGTCACTTCTTCCCGAATATATACTGCTGTCAAATCATCGCTTAAAAATCCAAATACTTTTGAGAAACGAGGAGCAGTACCGTCTGTAAATAAAACTTCTGAAGAAGACAGAAAAAAGTAATTTTTTTCATAAATCTATTTCTTAAGTACGAATCGCACTACAGTCGCGCCACTTCACAAAAGAAATATTTACACCCAAATTTAAATATGATTAAGCTCTATAAAGAGTATAAGAATTCATGTGATCTGAAGCACCAAAATGTTGTTTCGTTAAATATCTTCAGATCGATATTTAAAAATAGTTTCAGCTTAAACTTTAAACATCGACATTCGGCTACTTGTAAAACCTGCGATCACTTTGAATTCATTTTAAAAAGTGATTCGACAGGTGAAGAAAAAAATTTAAAAAAAAAAACCGTCTACAATATCACTACAAAGTAAAAAATAATTTTAAAAATACTTTTCCTTTTAATTTCTTGGTCATATTTGATAATTTATTTAAACATATTATTATATATGATATCTTATTGTCTTAATTTTTATTTTTATTTAAACATATTATTATATATGAAATCTTATTATCTTAAATTTTTTCTTATTAGTTTTATTTTTATAAATATATTAATATCTTGATGAATACAAAAGCTTTTAAGGTCGGCGCTAAATAATCAGACTTTTAATCAGAAGCGCCAACTTCAAAGCATTTGTATTCATCAAGAAATTAATATATTTATGATAATAAAACTAATAAGAAAAAAATTAAGATAATAAGATTTCATATATAATAATATGTTTAAATAAATTATCAAAATGACCAAGAAATTAAAAGGAAAAGTATTTTTAAAATTATTTTTTACTTTGTAGTAATTTTGTAGTCGGTTGTTTTTATTTAAAATTTGTATTTCTTCCTTTTTAGAGAATATGATAAATTTTCGAAAAAAGTGTAAAAACAACATAAATACAATTGTTCCGAAAAAATTTGATCTATTAAATTCTGAAAGTTTGTTGTTTATTTTAAATATCTGGCTCTTAAATTTAAATTAGATGTCACACGTTTTGAAATTATTATACCCATTCTTGTAACGAGTTTTATTACCCTAGTGTCAATATTATTCGAGATAAAGTGTTTTTCTAATATTGCCACGCCCCTCTGTTAAATAAGCGCCCACTTTCTTGAGCGTTATTTCCTATAATTGTGCCAACCCCTGTACTTAATTTCAGTACCCCAGCGACAATATTAACTGCGATAGTGTTTTTCTAGTATTGCCATTTATCAAATAACGCCTACTTTATTGGCCATCATTTTTAATAATTCTGCCTACCCCTGTATTATAATAAATTTCAGTGCCCTAGTGTCAATATTATTCGAGATATACTCTTTTTCTAATATTGCCACGCCCATTTGTCCATTAACGCCCACTTTGTTGACGGCAATTTGTAATAATTGTGCCTACCACTACACTAAATTTCAGTACCCTAGTGTCCATATTATTCGAGATACAGTGTTTTTATTATATTGCCACGCCCATTTGTCGAATAACGCCCACTTTATCGGCCATAATTTGTAATAGTAATGCCTACCCTTATACTAAATTGCAGTACCACAGTATCAATATTATTCGAGATATACTCTTTTTCTAATATTGCCACATCCATTTGTAGAATTACACCCATTTTCTTGCCCGTAATTTGTAATGATTTTGCCTACCCCTACACTTAATTGCAGTACCCTAGTGTCAATATTATTCGAGATACAGTAGTATCTAGTATTGCGAGATCTATTATTGCCACGCCCAGTTCTCGAATAACGCCCACTTTTTACGGGCACTTCCATGCTTATGATATCTATCTGTTCCCCAAAAATTATGGCAATCAGGAATATGGTTTAGGAGTTATCAATGTACATACATTTAAAAAACAAACAGAGAAACCGACGAACTTGAGAACCTCCTCCTTTTTGAAGTCGGTTAAAAAAGGAAATTGAAGAGAAAAAGAAGAGCAACATATGGCACTTATTGAAAAAACAAATAATGAATTCAGACAGGACGTTGAACATGCCATTGAAGGACGCAAAACTTCAGTCTTAGCATTTGATCTTCAAAAAACTTTAGAAACACCATGATTGACAACATCTGTTGCATATTATAAAAGACAACTATAGACTTATAACTTATGTATCTATGATGAAGTAGAAAAGAAAGGTAAGTTATCGAAATTATAAATTGCCTTTTTTTTAGTATTTAAATCAGAGCTAGACATTCCTACACAACCACAAACTCGGCACTTATGTCTATGTATTTGTGCATTGAAAAGCTTTGTGCTGTCAAAAGAAAAGATGGTTGCGTGCATGGCAGAATTATAAGGTAAGGTCATCACGGAGAGGAATGGAGTAGAAAGCAGAATAAAGCTACATTGATGTCAAAATCAGCTGTTCATCGCGAATTTCTTTATGCTCACGTTTCGCAGTTGTTTTTAGGTTAAAACTGTTACAGTTTTTTTTTTTTGCAATTTTAAGACTTCTTTCACATTTTATAGTTTTTATTACACTTTTTATATAATATTTTCACTCAAATTAGCACAAATTTAATACCCGCGACCGCACTGTTTGCAACTTGGAAACATAAAATATTTTCTTTATTTGCAATTTCTACGAAATTCGTCGTTTTGACATTAATGTAGCTTCTCATTATCCACTCTTCGTTGACGCGTGAGAGCACTTAGTATCATGGGCCTACCTTATCATTGTATCATGGTTGCGTGGGGTAAAGCTTCTAAAAAAGATAATTGCGCAGAGTAAAGATTTTAGAAAAAGTGGTTGCGCAGAATAAAGTTTTTAAAAGTTGCTTTGATACACTTGTAAAATATTTAGTTTTTTTAGTGAATGGTATTGTTTATTATTTATAATAATGTTTGCAAGCAAAACAATAAGCGAAAATGCGCATCTGAAAGCTCTAGCAGCGTGAGTGTTTTTTATTACGTTTGAAGGGAATGCGTATCGACATTTTCCCCTCATGAGTTTTCAAATCATACTGAAAGCTATAGCAGCGTACGTGTGCTTAAATACGTGTGACGGCAGAGAAAGCTCTTTGCTCTTGCTGACGCCAGTTGATTAGCTCTGATTTAAATACATAGAATAAATTTAAATACACAATTTAACCTCTCAGTAAGAATTATAGTCATGTCATGTTTTATATATGTCATCTTTTTTATCTCATGTTATGTTTTCTCTCTGAGATATTAAGGTTCAAAGTTAAAAGTTGAAAAGGAAAAACTACGTACAGGCGTGGAATTAGCTCGCCAAGTTCATCCAGAAAAGCTTATAAGTTGCTTGGACAAGAAACCTTGTTGACCAGTGAAATTTAATACCTTACTCCGCCCTTAAGTACGAACTATCAGAGCTCTTGCGATTTTTTAGTTAATGAGAGCATATTAATTAATACGAGCATAAAGTTTTTTAAAAATTGACCCCCTTTAAAATATTTCTTAGTTGATAATGTTGGTACTCAAGGTATATTTAACAAGGTAGTGTCGTCTCGGAGCGGCGGGTACCGCAGCTGTCAAACACATACAATATTATTATTTGCAAATTTTGTTATTTGTTTTGCTTTTATTCGTAAAAACCTGGTTTTAACAGGTGCGGTATGGTTGGTACTTATCACAATTTATGTTCTATTGCAATTTGGTCACTTTTGAAAGTCTTATAATTTTCTTTATAGGGTTCATGTACGTATGGAATGAGAGCGTGGCTTCGCGAGGAGGGCAAGAAATTGGATCTAGTCTGTTTTTATTCATCTCAAAAACTACATTTCCTCCTCAAATGAGAACATAATTTTGTATTATGACTTGTGGCGGTGAAAATCGTAATATAAAAGTCACTTTACTTTTACATAATTTTCTATCATCAACAATAAATTCAATCGAATAAAATTGTTCGTATCTGGCCACAGTTATAATAGTTGCGACAGATGCTTCAGCTTAATTGAAAAAGAAAAAATTACACGAGGTCGTTGCAACGCCGGATGATTGGATGGAAATTATAAAAACACAAAAAAAAAAAAAGAACCAAAATTTTTGGTAAAAAAAAATGCAAGCAAAAATCTTTTTTACTGCAAACGAATTAGAAAAGCTTATAGTTAACCGTAAAGAGGACATAACCGGAGAAAAAGTTAACTGGTTTAGCATTCGAAAAATTTTTCATGAAAAAAAGAAACCCTTTAAGCTAATTTTCTCTAATCAAGAAAAGACACAGGTGTTCAATTTAGAAAAAAGGATTGTTAGTGCAGATGAGTTTAGGCATATGAATTAGGGCTATTTGTATCCACTTCGAAATAAAATTACTAAATCAAAATACATGGACCTTTTGCAGCTTAAATCGTATATTCCAGCTGTATGCCGCAATTTTTACGACAACTTAAAATATGAAGTACCAGAAGATCTTGATTTTGGAATTGCCAGTGACGTCAGCGATATGGAAAATTAACCGTATTTTAAAATTCTACAAATATAAATCAGTACAAATGCATAAAGTGATATTCAGATCTCAGAATAATAAGTACCTTTTAAAAAAATGTTCCTTGATTTTTTTGTTTTTAATAACTATTGTTTTGTTTTTAATATTGTTTAAGCTTTATTTGTGCTTTTTGTTTAATTTTTTGTTTCACGAATATTCCTATGAACGCGAATAATTTTTTAAGTTGTATTGTTTTAAAAATAAAAATTTTATTAAAATGGATGTATAAAAATAATTAATTGTTTGTATTATTTGTTGGTAATTAATAATCTAGAACCATTGTTCATAAAAAAGTAACAATAAGATAAAACCGTTAAAACCCTTAAAATTTAAATTTATAATTTCATTCAAAGCTGGCCGACTTTACTAACAAGGAAAGCTCCCCAGGTGTCACACTCCAATTTGAATAATTTTCGGATATGTGATAGAGGACAAAAATCTAAGTTTGACGTATTTTTTTATATGTGCTCAAATTAAGGTTTAGGGTCAAAATGGCATTCAAAAACCATTTGAATTTCGTTCTTTTACCATAACTTCATTATTTTCGATGGAAATATATTCAAATTTGTTATCAAATGAAAGGTATTAAAAATGACCCATGATGGCATTAAATTGTAGAAAGTTTTGACGAAAGAACGAAGTTCCGAATGATCTTTGAACGCCATTTTGAACCGTAAACCTTAATTTGAGCACATATAAAAAAATATGTCAGCCTTAGTTTTTTGCCTTAAACAAACCAAGTTGTGTTCACTTTTGCGCTGAACATTTTTCTTTTCGATTTTTGCGTGCGCAAAAAATATTGCTGCCTTTTACTTTGAACGCGTCATATGTCCTAAAGTATTTCGAATTTCAAAAAACCCTTTTAGGGCGATATTCTCAAATATACAAGCTATAAAAATATGCAAAAAAAGAATTAAAAAAAATTTTTGCCAACCAGAAATACTATCTTAAGAGAAATTTGTTAAAACTATGAAGATATAAAAAATTCGCTTATTTTCACCAGTAGTCAATTTCAAACAAGCAGCAATTATAATTTCAACAAAATTACTTCTCTCACTTCTACTGCCTATAACTGTTAACTTACTTTGGTGATTTTCCGACTTGGAGAATATTTGTTGTTAAAATATTCCGTTATTTTCATCAAACTCGAAATTCAATTTTGTCCAGCTAGCTTGTTCTAGACTCAACACTGTGCAACGCTTCGAAGCCATCATAAGAAGTTAAGCAATCATTTTATTTTAAAATTTTTACGCATTTAAAATAATTGGAAATGCGTGTGTGGAACTTCTTTTATGGAGGAATTTAAATACTTGTCAATCAATCGATTCTGTGAGTTTTCTGTCTTGAATGACTGACTTGTGCAACAACAGTGATTTTAGTTGACAGCTGACTGGCATAGATTTAGTCTTATTTTATGTTAAAAGTAACTCGAATGTTAAATTGGTTTGCATATATGTAGATGAGGAAACACATGAAAGTCATTGACCTCTAAAATTGATCACATTGTAGTTTGGGATAGTCACGAAAGGAGGAGGAGGAGGAAGAAGAAGAAGAGAAAGAAAACAAGAAGAAGAAGAAGAAGAAGAAGAGAACAAGAAGAAAAAAGCTGTGCCAATTTATAGTTTTAACAAGTTAAAGAATATAAGAAATACTATTTAAAGAGATGAAGATATATTCCAGGCATCACAAAAAAAAAAAATAAATATATAAAGACATGATGCTTTAAGAAAACAAAAATCATAGTTTTCTCTTCGCTGGCGTCAAATTTAGCTGACAATATTAATTTGTTGGTGGCCGTATGCCAAAGAAACGTGGTAGACTCAGTTCTAAATCCCACCTGACTCAAAATTTTTTCAATAGAAGTTATTTTCTTAATCACACGTCATTTCTATGCAGACAAACCTTAGAAAGTAAAAATACCAAGTAAAGTTTCTTGGAAACATGAGCTGTTGAATGTCGGCATAAAATTTGTATTCCCTCGATCATTTGTGTACAAACATTTTATAACACCCAAAACAAAAATTGATCAATATAATCTCGGTCAAAGCGCTTTCGTGGTAAATTTAATACAGAAACTTGACCGGTTATTAAAAATTTATGTAACAAACCTCTTCAATTTAACAAAAGTCGGAACCATAAAGTCGAATATTACAGCTGACTATAATTTTTTCTACGAAAAAAGTTAAAAAAGTCTTTTGAATGAGTGTTTGTTTAAAATTTGTTTTTTGTTTAAAATTTCAGGCCAATTTCAACAACTCTTATGATATGTTATCTTAAAATAATTATCATGTTCATTTTATAACTAATATGCAATATTTAATTTGAGTTCTAAAAAATTATTAAGTTTTTGAAATTGACCCTTAATGTTTCTATTATATATTTGCAAAAATGTATTTAAGTTGTTTATGTCTTCTTGCCCATAACTACACAATAAATGTTTAAAATTGTACACATTTTTTTTTTTAAATAATCCGCAAACCTTAGAATTCAAAAATATTTTGATACAAATTTTGGAAGTAACATCTACCAGTCAAAAGTCTGAGAAGTCTGTTTTCAAAAGCAGTAGCCTCGTAAGTCATTTTCATGATTTAAAACCCTCTGAAGCTGACGTGCTTTTTTAAACTGATTTCCTATGATGAAGTTTCTGACTGTAACTTTCTTGTCCTTATTCCAAATAACAGCAAATACATTTTAGGCTAATATAAGAATAAATAAATAAAAAGAATAAATTTGAAATAAAATACGTTTTTTAAAAACAATTGGTTCGAATTTGGCTTCAAGTTTTACGTTTTTACGTACGAAATTTTGATTTTCGGTGTCTGTGAGACTACCACGTCAGCTGCAAAGGGTTAAGATATATGTACAATTAATTTTGTTCCGTTTTATTTGTTAATAAGGCCTTTAAGACTAATTTAAATATAATAAAAAAACAGACTACATGTTTTATCTACCCCTAAGGAAAAAATCAGTTTTTTGCTTCTCCTGAAAACCTAGATTTTTTGGCTTACGGGGTTAAGTCAGAGACCAGTCGATTTATCGTTAGCACTGCTAATGCATGCATTTCTAATCCATCTACCAGGCAAGCAAAAAACACAGCAACGTTTTCGTGTTTTTTGTATTTGGACCCCCAGAAGGGTGGCATTCATAGGGGGTAGGTACTTTCAGGAGAAATTTTTTTTTTTATTTTATATAATACATTTATTTGCAATCTTATTTACATTAATAAGCAACTCTTTTCAGATAACAAAACTTAACATACAGAATAAATATGCATGCGCCACATTTGACACAATTTGCTAAATACCATATGTACACAAGTACATATTGGATTAATTTTGCTTACAAGTAAATGTTTTGATCGTTTTCTATATGGAAGATCTAGAACATGGTGCCTTTTCAATCTTCTCAATTCTTCACTTTCATCTAGTAGGCTGATAGCTAAAGGATTTATATGATCACTAAGTCGCTGCAAATATCTAGTGGTAATATTATTTATTTTATCTTTTACACTTGGGAGATTTAAATCATTATGTAAAGCACTATTTGTTACAAACCAGGGCGCATTTGCTATTGTTCTAATGGTTTTAGATTGGAATCGTTGAATGATCTCGATGTTCGAGTTACTGGTAGTTCCCCAAAGCTGTATTCCATACGTCTAAACGGGTTTCAATATGGTTTTGTAGAGAATAATTTTGTTTTCCAAGCGTAGCTGTGATTTCGGTCCCAGTAACCAAAGCATTCGTTTCGTCTTAATATTAAGATGTTCTCTCTTTGCTTTGATGTGATCTTTCCAGGTCAGTCTTTTATCTAGGTGCATTCCTAGATATTTAGCCTTACAGCTTGTAGGAATTGGACAACCATTGAAGTGGGGTGTTTAGCAATGTCTTAACGTAAATGTGACATGAGTAGACTTTTCGCAATTTACTTTAATGTTCCACATATAAAGCCATTGTTGTAAGCTATTAAGCTCTTGCTCACACTGCTCCTAAAGGATCGATAGGTTTCATGAAAATGACAAAAAAAACTAAAAATGAGGCTTGATTTGTAATTTTCTTACGATCAATAATATGTTGAAGTTTAAGTCGGCGCTGCTCCTTTTTGGGAGCTAAGGGGTTAAGAAGTATTTCACGATGTTGATTCATGCTATTGTTTCTAGCAGAAAAACAAACACACATAATACGTATTTAAAGAACTCATTGGAAAGGTAATAAAATCACCTTTTTAACAATATATCAACCAACATTATAGGCTTACTCGTTCCCGAGCTGTGCTCGTGTGAAGATGAAATCAATCAGTTGAAAGTACTGATTCTGAGAAATTCGCTCTCAAAGTCAAAACTTAGTACTTTCAACTGATTGATTTCATCTTCACACGAGCACAGCTCGGGAACGACTAAGCCTATAATGTTGGTTGGTTGATTAGGAGAGGCAGTTGGAGTTGACAGAAAAGCAGCTTCATGAATTAAGTTGGTAAATGTTTCAACCGCATCATCTAGTTCATCACCACTCTTAATAGGTATATTTAAGGCGAGATTCTTATCCATCCAATATCTAAACGAGTAAAGATCCGTTTTTGATGAGAGCAACTTCATCGTTTTAGGAGCGTTGCTTAAAATAGTATTCTTATTCAATATGATTGGCGTGTGGTCAGAGCTCAGATCATTATTACCTATTATATCCAGCTTGGTATAACTTTATATAAAATAAAATCTAATAAGTCTGGTTTTTTATTTGGATCACTAGGCCAATATGTAGGTTGTCCAGTAGAAAATGTATGGTAACTATATTTACAAATACATTTATAAAGCTCTCTTCCCTTGGGATTGATAAGTCTTGAACTCCACCACGGATGCTTAGCATTAAAGTCGCCTCCCTCTATAAAACGAGGTCCTAGTTTCTATGAAAAAGTGTTCATAGTCTTGACATGAAACACTATGTCTTGGTGGAAGATAAATCGAAAATATCGATACAAAGCTATTATCTAACATTACTTTTACGCCAGCTGCTTGCAATTCAGGTTGTCTGAATTCTTCTTGGATCTCATAACTGATGGTGGATTTTATTAATATTGCTGAACCAGCGTGAGCTCTTTCATCAGGATGATTTGCAACGATTAAGTTATAGCCTTTTATTTTAAAATATGATTTTTTAGTGAAATGAGTTTCAGATACTAATAAAATATCTATATGCTTAGAATGGAGAAAAATTTCTAGCTCATTTAATTTACTCGAAAGTCCGTTGGCATTCCATATTGCAATTATTAAGTTTAATTGCATAATGTGTTGATAAGTATTGACATCATATTTAATAGGGTATTAGTCAATTCAATTTGCTTATTTAACATGACCTCTAAATTTTTCATTATATTGCTTTCACTTTTATTTATCGTATTTCCTTTAAGAACATCTGAGTATGACGTATTTGTAAGGAAGGGATTTCCATTGGAGTTAACATTATTAGTTGAATTTATTCGTGGATAGTCATTACGATTCATTGTGTAATTAGCTGACGTTTGTTGTTGTTGTTGTTGTTTTTGTTGTTGTTGTTGCTTGTTAAAAACTGATTTTTTATGAATAAGCTGTTGGTATACCCGGCAGCCTTTGTTTTGCAGTGTGATTTTGTAAGCAATGGGCGCATCGAGCAGGAGAGCTTTTTTCCTTTTGGCACTAAGCTGTTGGATGATCTTCGCCACATTTTACACATCGGTGAGGTTGCTGACAGTATGATTTGGTATGACCAAATTCTTGACAACGAAAACATTGAACAAGATCATTGGATTTATGGGGGGGTTCGACAGTCATCATAGCATTACCAACATTTTTTAATTCGTTCACAGTTTTGTTACTTTCATTAGGCTCGAGATCAACAAAAAATATTGGCAATGGTTGTTTAGTAATACGACTTTTTATATTAACTATATTTCGAACCTGTAGCGGTATTCCCAAACATCTTAACTTCGATTACGTTAACTTTAACTGACCTTAGCTACAAAAATTGTTAACTCGTATTCCCAAACTTAACCTTAGATATTTTTGTAGATAGCTTTGACAGTTCGTTAACAATATGTTAACGTATCTGTAGCTAGCTTAACAACGTATTTTAAGACGTTGTTAACCATAGAAATGCCAACGTTTAGCGTAAAATAAGGTTTTTTTTTGTGAAGTTTTAACTAAATACTTTTAATAAAGATCCAAATATTTATGTCAGCATGTTCCTTCGCTGCTTCGGCTTGCATCTTTAAGCATAAAAAACATTAAAACACATCTTGTTCCAAAAAACTGTGTACTCACCGATATAGCATTCGCTTGTTGCGTTGCTATAGTTGCAAACTGTATGCACCGTTGGATTGGAGAGCAAAACGTTGGGCACCGTTGAAGTGGAGAGCAACACGTCATTTTCGTCTGACTCCAAGGCGATTTGCAAATGCTATACCAAAAAAATTAAAAAAAAAAAAAACGACCGACTACAAAATCACTACAAAGTAAAAAATAATTTTAAAAATACTTTTCCTTTTAATTTCTTGGTCATATTTCATAATTTATTTAAACATTATTATATATGAAATCTTATTATCTTGATTTTTTTCTTATTAGTTTTATTATTATAAATATATTAATATCTTGATGAATACAAAAGCTTTTAAGGTCGGCGCTAAATAAACAGACTTTTAATCAAAAGCGCCAACTTCAAAGCATTTGTATTCATCAAGAAATTAATATATTTATGATAATAAAACTAATAAGAAAAAAATCAAGATAATAAGGTTTCATATATAATAATAATAGTTTAAATAAATTATCAAATATGACCAAGAAATTCAAAGGAAAAATATTTTTAAAATTATTTTTTACTTTGTAGTGGTTTTGTAGTCGGTTGTTTTTTTTTTAAAAAAATTTTATTTCTTCCTTTTTAGAGAATATGATAAATTTTCGAAAAAAGTGTAAAAACAACATAAATACAATTGTTCCGAAAAAATTTGTTCTATTAAATTCTGAAAGTTTGTTGTTTATTTTAAATATCTGCCTCTTAAATTCAAATTAGATGTCACACGTTTTGAAATTATTATACCCATTCTTGTAACGAGTTTTATTACCCTAGTGTCAATATTATTCGAGATAAAGTGTTTTTCTAATATTGCCACGCCCCTCTGTTAAATAAGCGCCCACTTTCTTGAGCGTTATTTCCTATAATTGTGCCTACCCCTGTACTTAATTTCAGTACCCCAGCGACAATATTAACTGCAATAGTGTTTTTCTAGTATTGCCACTCCCATTTATCAAATAACGTCTACTTTATTGACCATCATTTTTAATAATTCTGCCTACCCCTGTATTATAATAAATTTCAGTGCCCTAGTGTCAATATTGTTCGAGATATACTCTTTTTCTAATATTGCCACGCCCATTTGTCCATTAACGCCCATTTTGTTGACGGCAATTTGAAATTTGTAATACAGTAGTATCTAGTATTGTGAGATCTATTATTGCCACGCCCAGTTCTCGAATACCGCCCACTTTTTAACGGGCACCTCCATGCTTATGATATCTATCTGTTCCCCAAAAATTATGGCAATCAGGCGTATGGTTTAGGAGTTATCGATGTACATACATTTAAAAAAAAAAAAGAAAAAAAAACAGAGAAACCGACGAACTTGAGAACCTCCTCCTTTTTGAAGTCGGTTAAAAATAACTTATGAAGAATACTTCTAATAAATTGTTATATAATATAGCTACCTCTTCTTCCGGAATGCTGTCAGCGCAGGTGCTTCTCCCTTCCACATATTGCGGCCCAAGGATGCCCAACACCCGCATATCCAACTCTGTGAGCGCAGATAGGGACAAGGGCTTCCCACCCGTCGAGGCCATTTTCTTCCTGCGCTCTCGCGCCTTTACCGACGTCCGGCATTTGAGATCACTCCATGCCTATAATGAAAAAATTACGTTTTAAAATAGATATTAGACTTGCATACTATTTTGCTTACCATACAGTGCCACAAACTTCCCTTCTGCCAAACCAGCATTGGCCACGAAGAAGCCCAGCATCAGCTTATATTGCTCAGCTGTTGCACGGCTGCTTCTTTTTTTTTTGCTGCTTGCATTTTTATTTTTGTTTGATTGTTTTGCTTTTTTTTTATTTATTTTATTCTTCTATAAATTTTCGCAAATTTAAGCTGTCAAATGCCAATTCTGCCATATTTTCAATATTTGTTAACAATGATTACACTAACTTTATTAATGCAACTCTTAGCAAATATTGTAGCTAAGCATAGGTTTGGGAATACGGCAGTTGTTACTGCAAGCTATAAACGTTGTTCGTTAACTTTAGCGATTGTAGCACGTTAACATTTTGGGAATCCCGCTACTGGTGTCCTGCTGACACAAGCTCCGCTTTGATGTTTTCAGTTGGTGTAGAAAAGTGAAGCCCTTTTAAAACAACTTTATAGGCGCGTTCTAGTTTTAATTGGTATGTATGAAAGGCGATCTTATTAGCTTCAAGATATTTTACAATCTTTCTGTATGAGTCAGTTGTTTTAATCATTAACTTAACTTGATTATTTCTTAATGACTTAAAATGAAACTCATTGCTACAAATAACACTACATAACTTTGTTACCATTCTACTTATATTGCTAACATCGGGTATAAATAAAGGCGGCGGTTTTGGAATCGAAGCATTCGAGTTATCATCTTCGCTAGTATTGTTTGCAGTTTCCAGCAACGAAAATTTATTGTTAGTTGAAGTTGTTGCAATGCTGTCGATCACTTGACGTTTTTTCAGTATACTTGAATTTCGCCAATTGTTGTCATTGTCTTCACTGCTTTCATCGTCAGAGTTCATGTTGCTAACCAAGTCCGTTAGGTTAACTAGACTTGTTTTGCTTAGCAGCACACTTGTTTGTTTTAAAGTTTTTTTTTTATACTTAATGTTTTTGTTTTTAAGTTGCACCTCATACGTCTGTTTACGGTCGCGGTCAAATGGAGACTATAGGAGAAATATTGTAGAGCGAATAATAGGCGCAGTTCATATATCTGACCCCTCTAGAGATCAATTTGGGAGAGATATGAACTATAATCGACAGTTATATAAAAATATAAAAACCCCATAACCCCTATATTTATATAACCCCTATCCTGGGGTTATATAAAAACCCCAGGAAGGCGGCAAATATGGGGTAAGTGTATTCAGAAGAAATGTTGAGTGGAAAAAATATTAAGATCAACTCATATACTTGACGCCTCTAGGGGTCAATTCGGGAGAGATTTTTTTATTCGAAAATTTGGTGGTTTATTCGATGGTTTACATTCGAAAAAAGATTTATGTTAAAATGTGACGATATATCTATTATACTAATTAGAGACTTCAAAATTAACTTTGCAGCTGACAAAAATCTACCACCAATTGAACTTTTGAATGAAGCACTAGGGGTGACTGTGTGCTATGGTCGAAAACTCAGTACTACTATACTAAATGGAAAATATATAATAAATAATAATAAATAAAATAATTTATTAAGTAGTAATATAAAAATAGTATTTATACGTAAATGTTTAAAATTTTTAAAACAAAACAAAAAACAATGCTCCAGCCGCGGACTCGAACCTAGGCTTCTTCGCTTACAAGGCAATAACCTCAACCAGTATGCCACAAAACAATTGAAAATTTGGATTTTAATAACTAATAGCAGCAAGTTTAACTAAAATTAAATCAAATTTTGCTTACGAAAATTTAAAAACATAAATAACAAAACGGGTTGTAAGGCAAATATGTGATCTATCCATGTAAACATTTAAATACAATTTATGCACGGGCGCGGACACTTTTAATATGCGTTATTTCGCTTTGCCTAAATAAAAAACGACGACCGGTGCGGTTTTTACACGATACTTACACAAATACTCATCAAACATTTTTGTGTTTTTCTCTAGTGACAATAGACAAACTGTTGCCTTTTTGGAATATAATGAAATTACAGTAAAACCCGCTTAAGTACCTGACCCAAAAATGTCAGCATTTTAAGGTAGTTAAGCGGGTTGGGTACTTAAGAGGGTAAACATTCATCAATTTTCGTGAAAAAGGTCCGAATATTTTGGGTACTAAAGCGGGTTAGGTACTTAAAGGGGAAGGTACTTAAGCGGGTTTCACTGTATTGAAATATGAATGATTTGATGATACAATTAGTTTCAAAATTAAAAAAAAATATGTGTGCGTGTCTGCTACGACGCGCGACTGCAGTTTACTCCTGTAGATCGATTAACTTGGAACTTGAGATGTATATTAATGGCAAAGGGGGTGAAGAAAGGCATCTCTTATATTGGGCTGTAAGGGCTGTATAAATTTTCTAATTTCTCCAAAAAGAAAAAAACATAGCCATTTCGCTGATTTTTTCATGTAAAGTGCCAAAACTGGTGATTTTTTGAAATGTTTGTATGGGGAACCCCACAGGGGGTTCCAGGGGGTGTGCCACTGGCATGGGTGGGTCAAGCCTCCAAAGTTAGTGGGGGTCGGTCATACATTTGGACTCGATTGGAGCACTCTAAATGGGTCAAAGTGGGATTTTTCAAAATTTGCCCCTACCCAAAACTTCGACCCAAATTGGGGGACATCAGAATTCGTTTTAGAGGTATGGTTCTTTCGGCAAAGTTTCTTATTTTGATCCCTAGAATACGATTTTCACAGAGCATTGAGCGATTTTTAAATCGACCCGCCCTACTACATACATAACATAAATTCATTATGAGGTAAATTGATGAACTTCATTAATAGTAATGTCATTATTAAATACTGTAACAATTGGTTTGTGGTATCTAAAATATGAGACGTGAACATCGGAAGTTACTTGATTTTCGAATTGTGAAAACATCGCATCAATGGTTGTACCAAGTCTAGTCGTCAAAAGTGTCCCACCAGAAAATAGACCAAAATTTACTTCTTCTTTTAAAAATTGCATTAAGCGCAATCCTTTACCAGTATGATCAAACAGTTAAAAATTTCCTCAAATTTTTCATATTTTTTCTCTTTGAGATCATATTGTGGACATATTTTGTATTAATGCTCCAATATGTCGTAGCAATAAAATAACTAAAATAACTCTTGTACGAACAAATAGCTAATTCTAAATCCAACAAGTTTCATTTAATTGAAATCGGTTGAAAATTTGTCGAGATATTCAACTTGAAGTATTTTTACTTCACTACAAAATCACCAAAATAGCTATGGTTTGCAAAACAGTATGAAAAACATCGATTTTGTGTTGTTTTTAACAGAAATATTAGTGCTAAAAATTGAAAATGAAATAACTCGATGAATTTTTAACTTATTTCAACGAAATAAAATTTTAAAAAAAACACGCTTTTATATTATTACCTGTTATAATAAAAACTATGAGCAACGGCTACGATGCGAATGGGCACATATTCAAATCAGCGTTGCCAATTTTTGGGTAATTCCTCAAAATCGGAGTGTAAATATTAGTACAAAAGGTTTGGGGGTAGGCGGGGGAACGAAATAGAGAATTTTAGATTGAAAATGAGCTTGTACATTAATGTAGATAGTACAAAAACAATTAATTTTTTTGTGAAACTGAAACAACTTTTGCTAATACAAGCAATGTCATATGAAAGGCAATAAAAAATGCAATTTATATTAGTACAATAGGTGGGGGTAGGCGGGGCTCGAAATAGAGAATTTGAAATTGAAAATGAGTTTGTACATTAATGTAGATATTACAAAAACAATTAATTTTTTTGTAAAACTGAAACAACTTTTGCTAATACAAGCAATGTCATATGAAAGGCAATAAAAATGCAATTTTTAATTTGATTTTTCTTACGACAAAAATAATGTATACGCCATTTTTTGAGAAAACCTTAAATATTATGGACCTTTCTTGAAAAAAATTATTCAAAAATATAAATGCCTTCCTAACGATACTGCTATTATTAGGTCTGTTCCCGTACTTGAAATTTCCTGCCATTTCCTGCTTTTTCCAGTTCCCGTACCCAAAAAATGCACAAGAGGGCGAAAGTGAGAAATAAAATCCTTTTTAAATGTTGCTATTTTCTGCTACTGCCAAGCAAAATTCGCAACAATTAGCAAGCTGCCATATTTTGACAGCTTATGCTAAAATATTGCGTCAGCCAATGCCAGCTGATGATAAAATTTAATAAAAGAAATAATAAAATGTAAAAAAGTGTTCGCCAGGCACATTTAAAAGGATGCAAAGTGGTTAGCAGTGTTTTATAATGAAAATAACTTTTTTTCTTTTGCAAATATCAGCTACAGTAGTTGACGTTTCTTCAAAAGTTGCTACTTGTTGCGAAAACCTGTCCCCGTACTTTTTTCCGGTACTCTCTGCAAATTTTGCAAATTGCGAATTTCTCCAAAAAGGGACGGAACACACTTATTATTTTTGTAACGAACATTTATTGACGTTCAGAGAAAAGAAAAAGAGTAACTTGCATCGAAAGTAAAAACTTTGAATTTCTGATCACTTTTTCTTGCTTCAGGTAACATTGACATTTTCAACAATTCACTGTATTAAGAGCTTCTTACGTTTTGAAGATATGTTAATGCTTTTAGTGATAAGCTAACGGTAAAATTTAAAAATTAATTAACCTTAAGAAATTTTGAAAAGATACTATACATGTACATGTATTCAATAGAGAAATGCATATTGTAGGCTGTTCGTTAGAGATTGACAAAATTAGTCTAAGTCGTGTTCGGTGGGGTGAAGCGTTTCGAATTTTTTTTGCAGGCTCACAGAACCCCCAAAAATTTTAATTTTTCAATGTTTTTTTTGCTTAAATCGTAGAATGGACATTAGGGTGGTTCTTATTCCTAAGAAAAATGTTTTTGTCTTTTAATTTCACGGGGCAACACATTATTTGAATATATACCATAAGAAAAACTAGTACATTTTTTCTTATAATTTTTAAATGATATTTAGGGGTCGCCTCCTAGGCTCATTGATACCAATGGCACAAATTAAAAAGTAGTCAAAAATTATAAATTCAAAATGGTGGCTCCAATATGGCATTTATGTGAAATAACGCATTTATGTGAAATTTTCCGGCGCCATTTTAAATCTTTAAATTTGAGTTTCCACACCTATAAAAATTTACGTGTACCTTAGATTTTTGTCCTCTATTAGATATCCGAAGCTAATTCAAATCGGCCAATGACACCAAGGGACGTTTTCTTGGGAGAGGGCTAAACTTAACAAAAAAATCTCTTTGAAAAGAAAAAAAAAAGAAAAAGATGTATATGATCGAATAATGGCATGCCGCGATGATAATTCAAAAGTCGAAAAATAAGGACAACCCTAATGGAAATTTTTCTTAATTTTATGAGCTTGGATTTGAACATTTTCGACTTCGAAAATGTTCACATTTTTTTAAATGGTGGGGTGAAGCGTTTCACCAAAAATCTTTCAGTTGGCATGTACATATAAACATCAACATAAATCGGTTTAATGGCCTCGGGCAGGCTTCTAGGTCAGCAGGAAACTTAAATACTGAATAAAAGTTATCGATTCCAAATTTATTATTCATCGCTAATATCGAGATCAGAGTCGCAAACTCCAAATTTAGTATTAAAATCAGTAAATACGCATTAAAACGGAGTTTGCGTGTGCAACGTTTCATTTTGAAAACACGGCTGGCATCACGCTACCACTCGATAGATATTTCACAAACAATTCATATATTTTAAGAACATTAAACCAACACGACTGATATAATTACCTTGAATTTGTGTTGAGTAGTTGGCATAAAACACGATAAATTCACTCATCAAAAAAACTTTTTTTTAAAAAAAAAGATGTGTGTGGCTGCCACGCACGGTTGAACTTAAGCTTTTACCCAAAAAAAGAATTTCTGGGAAGATTGCTAATTTATTTTATTAACATTCCCTCCTTCAGTGCAACCAAATGGTTAACAAGCAGTCGGCCTTTATACCAGTATTAGCACGAGAAAAGTCTTTTTTTTCATAAAGCAAACTAGTATTTTCAACATGGCGATATCATTGGAAATATTAATTGTGCCTTTTGTTTATTGACAGTTACTGAAATCTTCAATATTCACGTATAAAATTCGATTTCATATATTGCCCGCGGTATGAAAATTTTATGGCGAGTGAAATTGAGCGTTATTAGATAACAAGCGTTACGCAGTTAGCGTTAAACCAACAAAATGCATACTCACAGCAGAGAAATACCAACAACGAAGAAATACCAACAAAATACACACAGCAGCAATCTGCTATTGTTTTGCAAATTGAATTGCAAATTTTTTTTAAACTCCAAAACTACTGAGCCGATTTTTATCAAATAAGTTTTAGAATATTATATTTGTGCCACAGCACATTTTCCTTTCAGAATTTTAACAGTAAGTATATTTAATTAAAATGTAAAGATTTATATGAAATCATCCCCGATGCCACGCATTGCTTGGTCGTTTTAACCAGGGCTCTCATCACGTATGACGAAAATCATTTGACGATTTCGTTTTGACGATACTTTACCATCACGTTACCTAAAAATTTTACTGTCGCCAAAACGATATAGTTTTGCTTGCTTCATGTATGTATAACAACTGTCAAATGCTATCGTTTTGACGATTGAATTACACGATAGATAATTTGGTATGTTTGTGCCATTTATTTGATAGTAATTCATTAAATTTATATAATTTAAATATTTTGGAGCCGGAATTTATTTACTTTTTTGTTTGCCGATGAGGAAGAGAACAAATTGAGTTGTTGCGACAAAGCGGGATCCTTCGGGATAAATCGAATCCTTGATATCTTCCATTAAAAAAGTATGTGTTGTGCTTACAATATTTCAGTGTACGTAGTGCTAATAATTCATTTTCAATAAATTTAGCTTGCGTGCATGCTCATCAACGAAATTGATTCATATTTTAATTTGCTTCTGAGCAAATAATTTTATCTAAAATATAGTTTTGAACACATTAATACGAGAGTATTTGATTGAAAAGTCAACAATACTTATATTTTGCTACAAATGTCACGTCGAAGCACAACAAACAAAAAAAAAATGTAAGAAAATGTCACTTTTGGTAGAGAACATATGTTTTCTAGTGACTTTCAAACAGCATTGCCATATGTTTTTTTGAAAATCCTGTAATTTTCAAAAAAAAATCCTGTATTTTTAAAGAAAATACTGCTCTTACAAAAGGACTAAAAACAAATATTTTAAAATTTTTTTATTATAACATTTTTAATATTCCTTTTCTTACCAGGTTTTGTTAAGTATTTGTCCATTTGTAATTTGCTAAAGACTAGCGAAAAGAAATTAACAAAAACGATGACTGCAACAGTGACAGGAAAAGCGCTGCCACATGATCAAATTTTTGAAAGGATGTAAAAAGTAGTAGCAACTTTATTTGCTACTTTTATATAACTTTTATATATGTATATATATATATGTATTCATAAGTTAACGCCACATATATTAAAAAACTCCAAAGCGCATTCCAAACGTACACGCGCATCCGCGCAGCACAACAAAAACGTAAAAAAAACAATAAGCACAGCCGATCGAGTTGTCGATCAGAGCTTGCTCTGATGTTATTTTTTAAAAATAAAAATTAATAAGTGAAAAATTAACTGGCGCCCGAGCAGGGACCCCAAAGTGAAAAGTTCCGGATGAAAAAAATCTTTTGAACGAATCTTTGGGGACATCAACTGGACAGCTTTAGACGGTAAAATCTATTAAGCTTCAGATTGAGAAGTTTCAACGCATCCAAGGATACAGTAACCAAAAGGCCCCCCAGTACGAACGGAAAAGGACAAAGCCCGAGGTCCAAAATCTAACAGGCATCGTTGGAATGTTTATTGTAAGTTTATATTTAAGTTATGTTTTTGTAAAAGAGTGAAAAACTAAGCATGTTAAAGAAAAATTAAGAATCGAAAAAGTCAAAGAAAAGTTAAAGATATATTTTTGAGAAAAAGCAAAAGTTAAGAACTTAAAGAAAATTTAAGAAACAAAAAAAGTAAAGAAAAATTTAATATACATTTTTATGAAAAAGTGAAAATTAAGAATTTTTTGGATAAAAAAAAAAAAAAAAAAAAAAAATTTTTTTTAAGAATTGAAAAAGTTAAAGTAAACATTTAAGTGACGAAAAATATGAAAAGAAATATTTGAAATTTTTTTTTGAGAAAAATTAAAAAGAATTTTTTATTATTACATTTTTTAACAAAAAATATTTTTTTAAGAAAAAAAGGAAAAAAAAACTTACTTGTTGGTTAAAACGAGAATTAAAAGAACAAGCTACAAAAATTTAATCTATAAGGAAAATTTAAAGTTGTTTTTCCCTTTGTTTTTATAAATAAAGCAAAATGCCAGATAATCTAGTTGAGAAATTAGCAAAACTTAGTGTTGGTACTACACCTTCTACCTCTGGTACAATCCAACCACAAACAATGAACGAAAATTTAGCTAGGGAAATAACGGAGTTAGTTACTTCCACCATTAGAAATCTTAGCAATCCATTTTTAGAAACAGATACGGAATCCGATTTAGACTATACAATTCAAGTGAATGCAACGAACGCAAACGAACTAGACAAAATTCCAGACATAGTTAAATGTCTCAGGGAATTCTCCGGGGTTCCAGGGGAATTTAATTCATGGCGGAAAACTGTGGACCGCATATTCACAGTCTACGACCATATTAAGGGAACACCCAAGTATTATGCAATATTACATATGATAAGACACAAAATTGTCGGAGAAGCCGACACAGCACTGGAGTCATACAAGACTCCCCTAGAATGGGGTAAAATAAAAAACTGCCTTATGATGCACTATTCCGATAGGAGGGATATTGGAACTTTAGAGTACCAATTAACCACCCTTACCCAGAGAAACTCCACAATCCACGAATTTTATCAGAACGTTTATCAACATTTATCTTTAATCCTGGACAAAATTGCTTGCTTGGAGTTAGGCGAAGAATCACTGCGAGCAATGACTAACTCGTATAGGGAGAAGGCATTAGATACCTTCATACGCGGACTTAATGGGGACTTACCACGTTTGTTAAGTATACGCGAACCTACTTCATTGCCACAGGCACTAAATTTATGTCAGAAACTAGACAACATGTTATTCAGAATGAACTATGCCCAAAACAGTTCTAATAGCTTCAGAAATGCGCCACCCAAACCACCAAAACCGGCGAGATTTAATTTTCCTCCACAGAAAACGAACTTTTACCCAGAATTAGCCCACTGGCCACCAATACAAAATAACAACCCATTCATTAGAAATAACCACAAAAATCCGTTATTCCGAAATACGTATGGTTTCTCACAGAATCCAAACCCGTTTGTACAAAACAGGCATTCGAATCCATTTGCGAATAATATGTTCAGGCCGAATCAAAATGGATTTAATAATAGACTAAACTTTCCCCCAAAACCACCCCAACCAATGGAGGTTGACGCATCAATCCATTCGCGTCAAGTAAACTATCAAAATAGGCCTAACTTTCAAAATAGGCCAAATTTGCAAAATAACAACTTCACCCAAAAACGACCTCTGACTCAACAACACCACGTCCCTAATAAGGTACAAAAAACCTTCTTCACGAACACATATAATCCAACCTTTCCTGACATTAGGTACCAATATCCACGTTATGATCCTTATACGTATCTTGCTCAACAAGAAGTAAATTTTCATAATATTCCCTCATCTCCTTATTAGCCTTACAATCCTGATATGCATTTTGACCAAGAAAGCTACTTTCAAGATATTTCTCTATCACTTGACAATCCTTATGACCCCGAAGACATTTTCACTTCACAAGTAGAACAATGGGAAGCTACTGAAGAATATCCTGTAGACTTGCAAGAAACAAACCCATTCCGATGTAGTAACGTTAATCCAACTCAGACTAATGATAACGCACAGGACAACCCTCAGCAAACTGACAACATCCATTTTTTAGAATAAAACCATCTTCACTTCCATATTTTGAGTTTGTTACTGGATGTGGAGATGTGCTAAATTTTTTGATAGACACAGGATCCAACAAAAACTACATACAATCCACCAGAATTCAGTATCCTTTACTCAACGACGAGTTATTCTCCGTTAACTCCGTAGCAGGAAGCATTGAAATATCTCAGCATACATTTTTAAAAATTTTTGGACCACAGACACCAGAATTAAAATTCTTTATTTTACCTGGATTAAAATCATTCCATGGAATAATAGGTAATGACACTTTGAAGCAATTAGGCGCTGTAATTCACACAGATAAAAATTTTATGACCATATTATCAGACTTAATTATTCCATTAAAACAATACATAGCACAAGACGTAAATAACCTTAACCTACGTACGTCGCATTTGACAGAACAACAAACAGAAAGACTTAAGAAATTAATTGAAGGATGTCCTAACTTACTTTGCGAACCTAATGAAAAACTAACATATTCAACTACTGTAAGAGGTGAGATACGAACGACAAATGATACCCCAATTTATTCGAAAAGTTATCCATATCCAATGGCGTTAAAAGAAGAAGTTGAAAGGCAAGTGGAAGAACTTTTAGCTGATGGCATAATAAGACCATCTAGATCGCCATATAACGCTCCTGTATGGATCGTCCCAAAAAAAATGGACTCATCAGGTGAAAAAAAGTATCGTATGGTAATTGATTACCGCAAACTAAACGAAGCTACTATCCCGGATAGATACCCGATTCCGGAGATACAAGAAGTTCTTGCCAATCTTGGCAGAAATCAATTTTTCTCAATTGATTTAAAAAGTGGGTTTCATCAGATTCCTCTAAAGGTATCTGATATAGAGAAAACGGCATTTTCCATAAATAATGGAAAATACGAATTCGTTAGACTTCCATTTGGGCTTAAAAACGCCCCAGCTATTTTTCAAAGAACTTTGGACGATATACTTCGCCAACATATTGGCAATAAATGTTACGTTTACGTGGATGACATAATAATTTTTGGGAAAGATTTAAATGAACATTTTAAAAATTTAGAAATTGTATTAAAAACACTAGAAGCCGCAAACATGAAGGTGCAGCTAGATAAATGTGAGTTTTTAAAACAAGAAGTAAAGTTTTTAGGTTACGTGGTTGGGATAAATGGTATAAAATCAAATTGTAATAAAGTAGCAGCAATAGCGAAAATGCCGATACCAAAGACACTGAAAGAACTTCGGTCGTTTCTTGGTATGTCTGGTTATTATAGGCGATTTATTAGAGAATATGCAAAGATTGCAAAGCCCCTAACAAATCTTCTACGAGGGGAAGATGGACGCGTGTCCAAACATGCCTCGAAAAGTAAAACAATAAATCTTAATGAAGATGCCATTGACTCTTTTAACAAAATAAAAAATTCATTAACTTCAAAAGAAGTAATTCTTTCTCACCCCAATTTTGAAAATGAATTCGAGTTAACTACTGATGCCTCCAATTTCGCGATAGGAGCTGTACTATCGCAAAATGACAGACCAATAACATTTATTTCTAGATCGTTATCGAAAACCGAAGAAAACTATGCCGCAAACGAAAAAGAAATGTTGGCAATCATTTGGTCATTAAATTCACTTAGAAGTTATCTTTACGGTTCAAGAAAAATAAAAATATATACAGACCATCAACCACTTACCTACGCTCTAAGTACAAAAAACGCGAACAGTAAAATGAAAAGGTGGAAGGCCATCCTAGAGGAATACAACTACCAGCTTATCTACAAACCTGGCAAAGCAAATGTTGTAGCTGATACCCTTTCTAGGATACCAGCCGCAATTAATTCATTAACACCCACAATCCATAGCGATGAGAGTTCCAACCATAATTTAGTGCCTTGCACTGAGACTCCGATCAATGTATTTAAAAATCAAATTTTTCTAGAACTCGATGACACACCGTCTTACCAATTTAAAATAATATTCCCCGGTTATCATAGACACATAATAGCAGAACAGCACTATACAGAGGAAAAGCTCTTAGCTCTTTTGAAAAGATATTTAAACCCTTCCGTCATAAATGGCATTCGAACCCAAGAAAGAATCATGGGTAGCATCCAAAATATTTATCCACTTCATTTTGCAAATTACAAAACACGATACACCCAAAAACTGGTTGTAGACATTATAAATGAACAAGAACAAGAGAACATAATCCTCGAGACGCATAATCGTGCTCACCGAAACGCTCTCGAAAACAGATCAAAAATTATTGATAAATACTATTTCCCCGGAATGATTAACAAAATTAAAAATATAACGAAAATGTGTAGGACTTGCAAGGAAAACAAGTACGAAAGGCATCCGAACCAAATCAAATTAAATGAAACACCATTACCAACCTTTCCAGGGCATACAATTCACATAGACCTATTTTTGACAGAGAACAAAGTAGTAATGACAGCACTCGACAAATTCACAAAATATGCCCAGACCAAAATAGTAAAGAGTAGATCAATAGAAGACTTAAGACGACCCCTTAGGGACATTATATTTGTTTTTGGCGTTCCAAAAGCAATAATCATTGACAACGAACCATCTCTTAATTCAAATTCGATAAAATTTATGATGAGAGACGAATTAGGCATTAATTTGTATACGGCACCCCCCTACAAAAGTCAAGCGAACGGCCAAGTGGAACGGTTCCACTCAACGCTAACAGAAATAATGCGTTGCCTGAAAGAAAGTGGAACGCATAGAAATTTCGAGGAACTTCTAGAGCGCGCCGTTTCCGAGTGCAATCATTCAATACACTCGGTGACTGGAAAAAAACCAGTCGATTTATTCTTTGGTAGGCACGTAGACTTTACACCTGAAGATTTCGAAAAGGCTAGGGTTGCGAATTTTGAAGCATTACAAAAGAAGCAAAAAAAGGATCTCGAATACCATAACAAGAACAGACAGGAACCTAAACGATATCTACCTGGACAAGTGATTTATGTTAAGAGAAATAGACGGTTAGGAACAAAGTTGTCAAAATCATTTGTAAAAGAAATAGTTAGAGAAGACAGAACCAGTACACTCATAACAGAAACCGGACGAATAATACACAAAAGTCTAATTAGAAATTAAATTATTTCAGTTAATATTTTTTCTGGCAACATGCGGAGCCGACTCGCAGATACTGGATTACTCAAATTCCCAATTGGTCACAATAGAGACGGGAGTAGCAAAATTACAGACTGGAACATTCAAAATAATTCACGTCATGGACTTACGACAGTACGAAGACGCAATCAACGATCTTGAAATGACAATCAGGACCAAATTCAACACAAATCACTCCTTCTTCCCATTTCTTTCGTATGAAATCACCAAAATTAAAAATCATTTAGGTAGACTCAGGCCAAAGGGAAAAACAAAAAGATCATTGGATTTTATTGGCACCGCATGGAAGTGGTTAGCTGGTAGTCCCGATCATTCAGATGAAATAATTCTTACTGAAAAAATTAATAATGTTCTCGCAAACAATAATCAACAAGTGGTTATCAATAAGATGACTCTAGATAGAATCAGTGAAATAACTAACATCACGAATACAATCTTAAAATCTGTCAGATCCGAAAATAATGTCGAAGATCAATTTAATATGAAATTAAAATACAAATTAGACCTCATTAAAGAGGAAATTACAAATATCGAATATGCCATTCATTGGGCTAAAGCTAATGTTATCAATTCATACATATTGTCAAATTCAGAAATAGATGTTGTAAAAGAAATTTTTAGTAAAGAAAACATGCCATATCTTAGCATAGATGAAGCATTAGAGTTTTCAGAAATAAAAATAGCTTCAAATGATGATACGATAATTTATATTGTAAGTTTGCCGAAAACAAATATTAAATACTGTAAAACTCTAATTCTTAAGCCAGTAAAAGTCAAAAATCAAATAACCAAGTTCGATTATAACTCTGTACTTCAATGTCAAAATAAACTCTTTGGAATTAAACAAAATTGTAACAGTTATAATAATTTATCAATCTGCCCATACAAAAATGTAATAGATATAAGTAATTCCACATGTATTCCAAATTTACTCAAAAGCCGCATGCCAACTTGCCAAATGATCAACAATCAACACGTACCGGGAATAGAAGAAATCTCTCCTGGACTCCTATTTTTAAATCGATTCAATGGTACCGTCAATATAAGGAATGAAACAGTCATCTTAGAAGGGTCTTACCTAATAAGATATCATAACGAAACGATAGCAATTGGAAACAGAATTTATTCCTCAAACGAAACAAAAACCTACGCACCATTACCAGCTTTGCTACAACCGAAACCTATATCGGGAAATATGGAAGAAGTATTATCATTAGAAATGATGAAGGAACTTAATACAAAGAATACAAAATACATAAAATTATTGGACGTACGCAACAAAGTATCTCTAGTTGCCGGCATAGCAGTACCACTCTCAATAGTAGCATTGGGAACAGCAATTTTAATGATCCACAAACATAAAATAACAAAAATTAGGGAAACCCATCCAGAGTCATCAAAAGAACGAAGCCACCAACTTTCGGAATCAGCCATTGAAGGACTTAATCAAATTTTTAATAAAAAAACAAACGAGGACGTTTGAATTAAGGAGGGGAGGAGTTAACGCCACATATATTAAAAAACTCCAAAGCGCATTCCAAACGTACACGCGCATCCGCTCTGGAAGAATATGCTGACGATGCGTCTACTTGCAGTAAAGCAGCAAATAAAACAACAAATAAAACAACAGCACAACAAAAACGTAAAAAAAACAATAAGCACAGCCGATCGAGTTGCAGTCCAATAATTAAGTTATAAAAATTGTTAGTTCAGTTCTTAAGTACTCATTGCATAATAAAGTTCAACATCAGAGCTTGCTCTGATGTTATTTTTTAAAAATAAAAATTAATAAGTGAAAAATTAACTTATATACTTTTATATATGTATATAAGTACTTACATATAATTTATAAACATAAAATTTGTATTTTTTTATTCAACGAAAATTAAAAAACTGGATTAAAAAAATCCTGCCCAAATCCTGGGAGAAAAATGATCCTGTCTACCTGCTCAAAATACTGCCCAAAACAGGATTAACTGCCCAGATGGTAACGTTGCTTTCAAACCTTAGCAAACCTTCAAACCTTAGAACGATAGACGAGACGACAGTGATGCATTTATATGAAGGAAGCACTTGACGATATCGTCGAAGAGTATGGTTTGAACGATGATCGTTTTTAAAGTTACGTGATGAATAGTTATTTTGGTGATTTTAAAGTGAAGTAGAAATACTTTAAATAGAATAACTCGACGATTTTCAACCGATTTCAATTAAATAAAACTTGCTGAATTAACGATTAGCTGGATTTTTTTATTGCTACGACATAATGGGACATTAAATACAAAATATGTCCACAAATTGATCTTAAAGAGAAAAAAAATGAAAAATTTAAGCAAATTTCCAATTGCTTCATCTTAGAGATGAAGGACTGACCATAATGCAATTTTTTAAAGAAGACGTTCATTTAGATTTACACTGGTAACAACTAGATATGGTACAACCATTGTTGCGATGTTTTCCCGATTACCTTAAACCTAATATTACAGTATTTAATAATGACGTTACTATCGTGCTGGATTCACTGACCACCTTCAGCAAGTCTTACAAGTTTTTTTATATGAAGTTATTGCGCTCTCCGCTCAGTGAGAGAGACTTGCTGCACGCTCTTCAACTTGATTAACATTATTTTAATCATGGTGTAAGAAAACCAGGTGAAAGCGTTTTTTTCACCTCTCTCACAAAAATTGTACCCGCATCTGTCAAAAACAGCAGATATAAATGGCTGCGTTCAGCAGGTACAATCATGTTTCAATCATTGGCTGCATTCAGCGGAAAATTTGCTACGTAGCTGTTGAACAACTTTCGGGCTGAATGGTATGTTGCATAAAGTGCTCGCACAACACGTTCCCTGAGCGGTCGCCATCTTAGGTAGCGAAAATATTTTATGCTACTTCAGTTGAGCGGCTTACGCTTACTTTATTTTGACAGATAAATATACCAAAAATTAAATTTATTAATTATTAAATTATTAAATTGCTTAGTAGTGCTTTTAATTAAAACTATTTGTTTGAAACTTGCGCACACAGAACATAAAAAAAAGAAATTTGAGACAAAAAGCATTTATTGTCGAACAGCTGTTTGCCGTTTGAGGTTTCGAAAAAAAAAATAGTTCAGCAGAAAGTATCACTTTATGCATGGCAGAACTATAAGGTAGGGCCGGTTGGTTCAGTGTCCTCACGCGTCAACGAATAGTGGATAATGAAAAGGTTGGTAAGTCGTCAAAACGACGAATTTACAAGGAATTGCAAATTAAGAAAAATTTTTATGTTTCCAAATTGCAAGTAGTGCGGTCGCGTGTGTTAAATTTGTGATAGTTTGAGTGAAAATATTATTAAAACAATGTAATAACAACTTTAAAACGTGAAAGAATTCTTATATTGGGGAAAAAACCTGTACAAATTTTAACCTAAAATCGACTGCGAAACATGAACATAAAGAAACGTGAGATGAACAGCTGATTTTGACATCTAGCCCGCTTTATTCTGCTTTCTACTTCATTCCTCTCCAAGTCGGCCCTACCCTTTAATTCTGCTATGACTATGCTATTAAATGGAAATAAATATTTCGGAAAAATATGAATTTTTTATTTTTCCCAAGTGAAGAGCTTATATATCTTAAATTAATTTGAAAATTTAAAATTTTAACAAACAAAATATATTTTTAATGTGTAATAAGTATAAAATTAGTTCAATAAATACTTCGAATTTACTATGATACTTAAAGAGTCAATAGAGTTTTGATAGCACAATGACCATGCGCATTCTCTGTATATGTAAACCTGCGCAGTAGTAATACACATTTTTGTAGCTACATTCTGGCTCTACAGCACACCTCTATTATACATCTGTATTGTTTATTGTATTTATCTCGCTGAAGATAAGCAAAAACAATAACAAACGATACAAATTAAAACAGCTGATATACGTATTAATAACAACAACAATACAAGCCGATACTGAGGAATATTTGTAAAAACAATTCATTCCAAGAAACAACACGATGTTGCGTTCGTGATTTCGGCACGAACAGCAACAACCCTAAGAACGTCAGCAGCAACTGAAGCATCAATGCATGATTTTTCTTATTATATAGATATAAGATAAAACTGATTTTCGACATATATCTTATCTTTGTAAGATGAATATACGTATTAAAGGCTGTAAGTATATTCCAAAGTGCTCTCCAAAAACGTTAGGATGTGCTTGAAAAAATTTTGTGGAAAAGACCCCCAAAAATGACAAACGTCCTGTAAGACGTAATTCTACGTCAAAAATATTTTTACGTTCTTGAAAATATGACAATGGTTATATCACGAAACACTTAGAAGACATATTAACACAACCATTAACTATAAAATATAGTTTTATATAAAGGGTGATTTTTTAAGAGCTTGATAACTTTTTTTTTAAAAAAAACGCATAAAATTTGCAAAATCTCATCGGTTCTTTATTTGAAACGTTAGATTGGTCCATGACATTTACTTTTTGAAGATAATTTCATTTAAATGTTGACCGCGGCTGCGTCTTAGTTGGTCCATTCGGAAAGTCCAATTTTGGGCAACTTTTTCGAGCATTTCGGCCGGAATAGCATGAATTTCTTCGGAAATGTTGTCTTCCAAAGCTGGAATAGTTGCTGGCTTATTTCTGTAGACTTTAGACTTGACGTAGCCCCACAAAAAATAGTCTAAAGGCGTCAAATCGCATGATCTTCGTGGCCAACTTACCGGTCCATTTCTTGAGATTAATTGTTCTCCGAAGTTTTCCCTCAAAATGGCCATAGAATCGCGAGCTGTGTGGCATGTAGCGCCATCTTGTTGAAACCACATGTCAACCAAGTTCAGTTCTTCCATTTTTGGCAACAAAAAGTTGGCCATTTTGAGGGAAAACCCTTTATAAAATAAAAAAAAGTTCTGCGTTGACTGAACAAAACTAGCTATCTTTTGTCAAAAGAGGAAAAAGTAAACATTTTTGATTTTCCCAAACACAAATGGAAAAATCACTATTTTTATACTTTTGGTTAAAGAAACTATTTTAAACTATTTTTGAAAACATTATTCCAATAAATTTTACATATAAACTGACTATATATTTTTTACTTATTTTTACTCAAATATAAAAAAAAAAACATATAAATATGTAATAAAAATATTCATACAAACTCTCTATTAAATGGGTACAACATTCAGAAGTTTTATTTTTCCAATATTATTTTACGTCTGAAATGTGACCATAACGTTTTTAAAGCTCATAATATTTTGGTTCAACACAAGCAAGTATTTCAAATAGTAGTAGTCAAATGTATCTTTATTGGTATGTACTATGAAAAAGTATGATATTCCGGCAACTGCGTGATTTTTATGTCATTACAAAATTGCTCTTTTGCTCTCCTCTTCAAATAAGAGTATACATTCTTGTGAGTAGACGTCAAATATCTGGACAACCTTATAATAATTGACTCATGCGGCAATGTTGTTGTCGTCGTTAATGTGTTTAAGCTATTATTCTTGTAAGTTGACGTCATATATCTGAACAACCTAATAATAATTGAATAATGTGTACAACATGTTGTGTCTCTGATCAGGCATCTGTTCACGCTCCTTTTTTATTTCTGTGAACACAATTGTTTTAAAAGTGATCAAATAGGGGAAGAATTGTGTTTTCTCGTTATATTTTTGGAAATACTCAATACGTTGAGCAAATGTATCAAAAATATAAAGTGCGGCGAAAGACAGACATTTTTACATGTTGTGATTAGACACTGATATTTTTTCGTTCAGCAGACACACACTTACCGATTGCACAAAAGTTGTACCTGCTGAACGCAGCCAATAAAATTTGGCACTAATCAACAGTTGCTCTCTCCCTGTCAGAATTTTTTGGCAGACCAGGGGCAATTTAAAATGTGGTGAAAAATTCGCTTCCACCTGGTTTCCTTACACCATGATACCATTCAGCTCGAAAGTTGTTCAACAGCTACGTATCAAATTGTCCGCTGAATGCAGCCAATGATTGAAACATGATTGTACCTGCTGAACGCAGCCATTTATTTCTGCTGTTTTTGACAGATGCGGGTACAATTTTTGTGAGAGAGGTGAAAAAAACGCTTTCACCTGGTTTTCTTACACCATGATTTTAATTTTCGCAAAAACTTGCTAAAGGTGGTCAGTGAATCCAGCCTTAATGAAATTCATCAATTTACCTCATAATGAATTTTTGTAATATATGTAATAAATATATATTTTAAAATTTAAAAAGTATACAATCCTTTTAGTACTATAAGATACATCTCAAATTTCAAGGTAATCAATCTAAAGGATTAAACTCCAGTCGCGCGTCGGAGCTGATACGCACACTTTTTTTTTACTTTCGTAACACATTTGGTTATCAAGAGGATTTATTATTTTAATTTGATGACTTAAGTAGTACCCGGGCTCGATCCTCATACCACATACGACAGATCTTGCGGTTTTTTTTTTATTAATTATATTATTATTTATAAATATTTAAAAGAAAAAATTTGTCGAAAAACCTGTGGCGGGAATAATGCATTTCTTCCTTTCCGTACTCGCATCGAACCGTGTACAATTCGCCTGCAAGTTGAACGTGCTACCATCGCATCATTGCCTCCCTTGTACGAACAAACCCGACAGCAAGCATAGGCTACATCTTTCAATTTATTTCATAGGATTGATGACAAAAAAAATTTTATTGCTTATCCAAAATATTCATTAATCGATTATAACTTGGGCTGTATTTATATAATTTATTTTTAATTTGTCTTGAAAAAAACAAAAGCTGCCAGTATAATTGATTATATTTTTAATTATAAAAAGCACAAAATTTCAACTGCAGAAAGGACCACTAAACCTTTGCTTCGTGGTCAGAGCACTGACCTTATGCTACCGAGCATACTTGTTTAGGTTTATTTTACCGTGCCTACACAGTTAAAAATGTTGATGCGTTTTTAGGTACAAGACTTGCATCGTATTTTATGTTGCATTTGCGACGATATTTCCCAGTAGTCCAAGTCTTATAGAATTAATACACGAACCATCAACGATTTCTCTTTATCTTTGACGAAACTTGCTGATTCGGCCATACATTTCATTGACGAAAATCCCATATGAAATTCACACGAACTCAACACAGAAATGATGAGATTTTTCGTGCATGAATATATTACTGAATCGTTGCGGAAGTTTCTTCAACAATAAGACAGAAATATGAAAAAAATTGTTTTCCATTTTTATATACTCCTTGATTTTATTGTACATGTTTTTTTTTGGATCAGATTATTTTCGATTTGTAATCTTTGATATATCAGTCATGCAGTCGATTAGTACAACACGTTTTTAAAATGATATATATCGTAACTTTTAATGAAAAAATGACCCCGATATATAAGCCTTTGTAGTAAAAACATGAAAGAACACAAAGCAGAAGGGTTGAATTCTCGACAAATTTTCTAATGAACGAACACAAGCCGGACGCGTTAAAAATTATCGCTATATCGATATAAAGACTATATCGGTTATCGCGTGTTTTACTGTTTTCGTTGTTTCAATGTTCTGTTTGTTTTTTTTATTTAATGTTGACGAAACCAATGCAGATGAGTTAAAGAATATTCTGCAAGGCTGTTATTGACGAATACAAGCCAGAATCGATAAAGAATATTCTGCAAGTCTGGCTTCTGCAGCAAGTTTGTTAAATTTATTTAAAAGCAGAGTATGTAGTCCGGTAACTCAGTTGATAATGGAAGAACTTGTGACCATCCGTAACTGTGTGCCCAAATACCACAGCATGCGATTTTTTTAAATTTCGATAAAATGTGTGTTAAAAACTGAATTTGAATTATAAGAAATATAAGGTATTTATATAAAAATTCACAGATCTATGAATAAAACAAATTTTAGATTCAAAGTTGCATTCGTTAATATTGCAGCATGTTATGTTTCCAAATCAATCAATGCAAGGCCTACTTCGAAAATTGCTTTCTGATTTTATCAAAACTCAATTTCAGAAATGCCTAAAAGTATGCTATTATGAAAAAAAGGTACGTTCTGATTGAAATTTTTAGACCGTAATGTACATTTAGAGTATTGAACGAAAGAAAAGAACTACTGATTGCAAAATTTAAGATAAGTATGAGCTACTCAAATAAATATGTCTCCGTGGCCTAGTTGGAAGATCAGCCGACTATGTATACACAAGCGTAGTGTATTCAAACCCTCGGTGAAAGCAAAAATATGAAAAATTATTAAATAGCCATTTTTCCGTATTTATACAACCAGTGCTGCGAATTGCTGTGTTGTTGTTTTAATAAGAACCATTTCGTTACATTGGTTTTACCCCCCATCTAGCTCGCTGTATTGTTGCATACCCGGCTATAAAATTTCACTTCAAAAATTTTACCACTGTTTTGGAAAGGCAAACAATGTACGTCTGAACGCTTCGCTGTATCATGAAAAACTGTGCTGCAGTGAAAGAAACACGTGACACATGAAAATTTAAATTTCAAAATCACTCCAACCTCCAACTCCAACTCCAACCAAGTTTTAATATGTACGTCAAATACCACAGAAGTCGACATCAGCTGTTCTGATATGCGGAAAAAATAAAGTTAAATATAAATACACATAAAAGAGAAAAAGAAGATATTTATCACCCGTCACGCTTTGCTACGTTTTATTGCATCTTGTACTACAGTGCTCTCTGATGTTCAGGATATAGCAAATCAGTTGCTTTATCTCAAAACAGATCAAGAACAACATACCTTTTATAAAAATAATTCTTATCGGATGAGTGGCTTAGAGTATTTTTGCGGTATTTGTACAATATAGGTCCAAGGCCCTTGCCGTACTCGAAAATTCCTATATTCACACTATAAAGAAAAATTTATGTATCCCGATTGCAGCGCCACCTGCTGGGTCCAATAATAAATTTGAACCATTCAGGAACCCCCTTAAGCATATACAAAAAATGTCATCAGATGTACAGATTTTTTTCTGTTACAATTTTATATATCCCTAGATAACTAATACGTATATGGACTCCAATAATCGATTTTTTTTTTTGACAATTGTAAAAACACACCAATCTAAAAGTTGCATTTCACATTTGATTTAAATGAATTTGGGCTTATTAAATGTTATTGAAAACTAATTGCAAAAAATACTAAGCGTTTGTGTTCAAGGGTATACAAAAATTTTAAAACTAATGCTGGAGCGCCCACCTGCGTACTGTGGCTCAAGAATTAAATCCATTAGCCAAAATACCCAGTTTTTGTGGTAACCGGTTGATAAAATTTTCGCGCCATTTTGTAGTAAAAATATCCAAAATTAGGTAGCCAAAAATTTAGGTCAAAATATCTGTTTTTGCTTATTTCAGAAAAAAGTGAGTTTTTTATTTTTTCATCAAAAATGAATGGCCATTGCTCGCAAACTATAATCAATAGAGGGTTGAATTTTTTTTGTTAGGTTGGTTGGTTAGCAGTTGGTTAACAGCTACAACGTACTATTTATATTTAGGATATTACGAAGTGTTTTCAGAATGTTTTTTGTATAAATTTTAACTTTAGTGGAAAAGAACTTCTAAGGATCAAAACGGTGAAAGTCTCCTCTTTCACTCCATATATACTTTTATATCCCCCACGATCCCCCCCGTAGAAGCTTTTTTCGTTTTAATGAAACTACTTACACAAATATTCGAATAACGCTAATTTAAACGCATCCCTATAAGTATTTTACTGCATGCAATTTAAAGGATTTTTCAGTTTTATTTATCCTTTTAACTCCGAACTCTATAAGACAGGTCCATAAACAAATATATATACAGGTTCTGGTTATTCAAATAGTGCATAGAGTTTTTTTTATTTAACCCATTTCATTCTACCTGTATGAAACATGTGCAGTTTTGGAGTTATGAGACATTTAGAATCTTTTTTAACTAACCTCATTTCATTCTGCTTGTATGAAACATGTGGAGTTTTAAATTTTACCTCTATAGAATTGGTGCAGGTAATAAGTAAATAGATACAGGTACTGATACTTGATGTAGGTCTTATGAAAGCACTATGGTATGGAAAGGCTTATAAGAAAGTGATATTCGGATACAATCTCAGTAGATATAATATCTCATAAATTGGAAATAAATAAATTGATTCGAACATCATGGAGAAATTCAATATAAAGACTTGACTGAGGAGTATTTTTAATTTAAGAAACAAAATAAAAAAGAAGTATGCTTGTCAGCTCCGACGAGCGACAGAAGTTTACTCCTCTAGATCGATTACACAGTAGGCAGAGTGCGTGGCCCATACGCCAGAGAGCCCTGGTTCAAATCCCACCTGACACTGAAAATTTTTCAATTGAATTAATTTTCTGTTCGGCCGTCACCTCTCTGCAGGCAATGGCAAACCTCAGAGAGTAAAAACTGCATTGAAAGGCTTCTTGAGAACATAAGCCGCATAAACTTGTAGGCCCAGTTCTTGATATTTTGTGTACAAAAATTTCACAACACGCACAACACAATTGATCATAAGAAGCTCGGTCAAAGTCCTTTCAAGGGCTGAAACGACCATTTCGTTTTTTTTACATACATTACATAAATTCATTATGAGATAAATTGATCAATTTCATTAATAGTGACCTTATAATACTGTAATATTAGGTTTGTGGTAACCAAAATATGATACGTGAGCATCGGAAGTTACATGATTTACGAATCGTGGAAACATCACATCAATGGTTGTACCATATCTAATCGTTCCGTGTTCTACAAGCAACTAAAACTAAATGAACTTCTTTAAAAAAATTGTGTAAAGCGATATCCTTCATCTGTATGATGAAACAATTAAAAAGTTCCTTAAATTTTTCATATTTTTTTCTTTGAGATCAATTTTCGGAAATATTTTGCAATTAATGTCCCGGTTTGTCATAGCAACAAAAAAATCTAGCCAATTCCAAATCCAGCCAGTTGTATTTAATTGAAATCGGTTGAAAATTCGTCGAGTTATTTAATTTAAAGTATTTCTAATCCACTACAAAATCACCAAAACAACTACTCGTGTTTTGCTTGTTCTTACTTGCGAAGAAACAGCATGAGAAACAACGATTTTGTGCTGCTTTTTTTAACATATTAATGTTTAAAATTAAATAATTCGACGAGTTTTAAACTTATTTCAATGAAATAAAACTTGTTGGATTTATAATTAACCAAGCTTTTATATTATTACCAGTTATAATAAAAGCGCGCTTTAATACAAGCTACTTGTAAGAGCAACGGCTACGATGCGAATGCGAACATATTCAAACACACAAAAACAATAAAATTTATTTGTTGTGCTGTGCTAGCTGAGCATAAAAAGAGAAGAGTAGAGAGCAACATGGAGTTTATTGAACTCTCTCAACACAATGTGTGGAAAGAAATCGATCAAGCAATGCGTGGCATCCGGGATGATTTCATACAATTGTTACATATTAATTAAATATACTTACTATTGAAATTTCAAAACAAAAATACCCAAATACTATGCTGTAGCACAAATATGATATTTAGAAACTTATTTCATAAAAATCGACCCAGTACTTATGGAGTTTTACAAAAATTTATTTTATTAGGAGTCACAGACGAATGACAAAAAACGTAACGCTTGAGTTTTTGTTCATCGCTTCTAGTATTCGCACTCGCTATAGTATTTTCATACCGCTGGCTATATATAAAATCGATTCTTATTTTTTACAATTTAAAAAAATAATGCAAATATAAACAAACAAGTTTTGAACTCTTTTTTAACACATGTGTGCTTAAATCAAAAACGAAATACACCAGGGTACGGAAAGCTCCGCTCGCGTACCTTTGTGAGCGTACCTTTTTAAAAGGTACACAAGAAATCGTACGCGCTCGCGGGCTTGTACCCAAGAAAATATTTTATTGCTTCCGCCCACGAGCGCTTATGTTTTGGTGAGACTTAGAACTTTGGCTAGGTACTCATTCCGTTTACCTAGCTAAACGTACGCGCTCGTAGACGAGGATGTAAATTAAAGCTGCTTCAGACTATCTGAGAAAGCATACAAATAATGAAAGTTACAACAAGGCATACGATTTGTTTGGCTTTAGAGTTGTTTCTATAACTATCAAAGAAGTCAGATCAAAATTTGTTTTTTAATTTCGAAAAATTAAAAAATATGAAACCAAACGTTAAAAAGGTAAGGAAATTGGTTAAATTAAAGTGTACCAAGAAAATAATATAGAAAGTCTGAAAGTGAAAACACATTCATCAGAAAATGTTATGAGCTGCCAGATAATTTGAGAGCTCTGACAAAAAAAAAAGCATACAAACAATTATATGCTTTCTCAAATAGTCTGCAGCATCTTTTAGACTTTTAACGCACATGAGATTTTAACGCTCATGAACCGCTCCCGGAAATGAAAGGCAGGAATGAAAATTGAGCGGTATAGGGAAGAATTCAGCTCCCTGTACAATCCATTACTTTTATGATTTCTATAGACTCTAATTGGGTCATTTGGACCTTTTTAGGTTCTTTGAACTCCTTGGACAAAAATTTTGTTTTTTTTGGACTTGGACAAATAGGTTTCAATTGTAATATTTTTGGAACTAGTTGGGCCTTGTAACTTTTTGTGGTTAGTGGGTTGACACCTTGAATATAATTTTTTGACAAATAGGTTTCACTCGGACAAATAGGTTACACTTTTAATATTTATGGAGCCACTTGGGTCATTGGAAGTTTGTTGAGTTTAATGGCCTCCTTAGACAAAAATCTTTTTCTCAAAAAATCAAATTTTTTGAAAAATACGTTCCACATGGACAAATAGGTTTAACTTGCAATATTTTTGGAACTGTTGGGTCATTAGTTAGTTTAGTGGACTTCTTGAACAAACATTTTTTGGAATTTTTATAATTAATATTTTTGGAATTACTTTATCAATGGAACTTTTTTGGGCTTAGTGGACTCCTAAGACAAAAAATCTTGTTTTTTTTAACAAATTCGTATCATGTGCACGTTACACATATGTAGGTTCCAATTGCAATATTTTTAAAATATTTGGGTTTTTGTAATTTGTTGGGCTAAGTGCACTCCTTGAAATTTTTTGATGAATGTGTTCAACATTCAATAATTTTGAAACTAGTTGAGTAATTGAAACTTTTGAATTTTGTGAACTTCTTGGACAACAATTTGTTTTTTACAAATATTGTTCCACTTGCTATATTTTTGGACAAAATTCTTGGATTTTTTGACCAATGACCCAACTAGTTCCACAAGTGCAAATGCAACCTATTTGTCCAAGTGGAACCTATCTGTGAAAAAAACAAGATTATTGACCAAGAATCCCACTTAACTAAAAAAATAACCATTTAGTTTTGTGCAAGAAGTCCACAAACCCAAAAAGCTCTAATGGCCCAAGTAGTTTTAAAAATAACGCAAGTTATACTGATTTGTTCAAGTGGGTCTTATATTTCAAAAATGTTTATTCAAGGAGTCCACAAGAAGCCCAAAAAAGTTCAAATGACCAACTAGTTTTAAAAATTGTAAAGATGGAATCTATTTGTCCAAGCGGAACATATTTGGCAACAAAGTTTTCGTGTAACTAGTCTACTAAGCTAAAAAGAGTTTCAATGACCCAAATAGCTTCAAATTTAATTTAAGCGGAACCTATTTGTTCATGTGGAACCTATTTGACAAAAATTCCATGTTTTGTCTAAGGAGTCTACTTACCCCAGTATGAGCCGACATCGACACAGTAAAGCGCATAAAAATCGAGTGGCTTCGCTGGCTAGGTCATGTAGAGCGGAAGGTAGTCCACGCTCCAGCGAAGAAAACATTAGATTCGGTACCCAGCGGCGGTCAACGCAGAAGAGAATGAACGCATCTCCGTTGGAAGGACCAAGTAGAAGACAGCCTGACGAAACTTGGTGCTTCCAATTGGCGCCAGTAAGCGCAAAACATATGATAAATGAATGACGCAATTTCTCACACCAGGCGAAAACCGACTTACGGTTGTAGGCGCCACCTAAGTCTACTTACCCCAAAATACTTCTTATGATCAAAGCAATTCTAAAAATATTAAAAGTGGAACCTATTTGTTGATAAAAACCAAGACTTTTCTCCAGGGAGGTCACAAAACCAAAAAGTTCCAATGATTCAACTAGTTCCAAAAATATTGAAAGAGACACATATTTGTCAAAAAAAAATGTTTGTTGAAAAATTTTGTTCAAAATGCTAAATATTTTTTGTCGTTCAAGTTCATGAGCTGGCTCTATTACTTTGAAAAAATATGGCTCACATACGCGGACATAAGACGTTATAAAAGGCACATGAGCGTGTACCAAAATGAGTTGTGTACTAGCTCGCGTGCGTACACGAGCGGACCTTTCCGTACACTGAAATAAAATCTGATTCATATTTAAATATGATAAAATGACTTTTATTACGTTGTTCTACTTCTTTAATATGTCTTTAATTTTTCTCTTTTTTTTCCGAAGGTAACAACAAGCAGCTCGGGGTTTTGTTCCTTAATATGAGAGAGGTAGATTGTGAAATTCTCTTGTAAAAATATTGATATAAACACGTGCGACCTCTATATAATTAAAAATCCTTCCTTGAGCAACATACAAATGCAAATAATGTTTTGTTTATTTTTAATTTCTGATATATTTCCAAATGGGAGCAATTTCAAAACGCTTTAAAATCACAAATATTTGAAATACTTCCTTTTAATATTTGCCTTTAGTCGTAATTCTGAGATAATGTATTGCGATTATGGTCTGGATATTTTCTTCTATAATCTCGAACAAACCGTATAAAATGAAAAGTTTTGCAAATTTATAACAAAGAAAGTAAAGAATAAATTACATAAAATGGAATAAACGCGTGTGCCAAAACTGACTTTTAGGATTTTATAACTTAAACGTAGGCAACCCAATTTTCTAAAAAGATTTTTGCAACCCCGGAATTCCAGAATTTTGCGAAATAAAATATAATATATTTTTAAGAATTATTGAAGTCATTTCAAATGAGAAATGTTTTTTTGTTTTTTTATGATTTTTTTCTGTGTTCCATATTCCAGAAAAGGGCACATTAAGGGTTTTGGAAAAAAAGTCAAGTTTCAACAGCTATACCTTTCTGATCTGATTTTTGGTTGTTTTCATTTTTTGTTCAAAACTGCTCAAAACTATTCTTAGTTCAGTTTTCGTTTGCTTTTTTCAAACTTTGTGTTTTTAGATTTTTGTGATTTTTTTTTTTATAAAAATACTCAAACTCGAAATTTCCAAGAAGGCATACTTTTACCTTTTTTTCTTTTAACACAACAAGAAAAAAATTAGGTCTTTTCCAAACGTAAACAATCTTCACTCTGTTAATTTAGGACTGATTTTCATGTTCGATGACTCATTTTAAAGAAAAATTAAATAAAAAACGAAATGCGTACCAGGTTTTTGAAAACTTGAGCCGAAAACAATGTAATTGGGATTTTTGGGATAGCACTATTTTCCCATACAAATCAGATTTTCAATAAAGAGGTCGCTTGCGGCACGTGTTAATATCTATATTTTTTCCTGAAAATTGCACAGTTTACCTGTCTCATGTTAAGTAGCAAAACACCGGGGTGCTCGTAAGGATCAGAAAAAAATGTTTGCTCGATACAAATAAGGACCACTCTAATTTCTAATTTAAAGTTTTTTTTTACGAATCCATTTCTATGATCATTTCAATACCATGATTACCGATGTGTAAACTTCAGATTAAGAGATTCTCGACTAGATTTTCGCCGATATTTTTGTATGCTGAATAAATTCATGTAGAGTAATAGAATAATCATGGGCGTAGAAAGGATATCAGTCTGTTAAGGGAGAGGGCTGTGGGTGGTGGTAACATTTTTTTATAAGTTTGATTCGTAAAAAGTTTCTTTAAGTGGAAAAAGTTTAATTTGAACTGGAAAAATTTTATTATGAAGTCAGAAACCTGTATAGTAGATAAGGTTTTTTTGTACTGAATTGCAAAAGTTCTTATGATCCGTGCACTAGGGGGTAAATATGAAGAAGGATATGAATTGGATCAGAAATATGAAATTTTGAATTCAATATCTTTTAAACTGAGTGATCTGAAAGCAAAAAAAATATCTTTTTATAGACGTTTTCAAATTCAGTTTTTTAAAGTATAAAATTTCCGATTGTAAGAAAAAGTTTATCACTTGATCGCATGCCATTATCACTCTTTGCAAAAATTTGTCTCCTTAACCCGCACTCTATCAAAGTTAAAAATTTGAATTTTTCGTTGAATTGAATTTTTGCTTCAAACCGATGCAACGAACTTGATGGAACTTGCCAGTGTCAAAATAAATACCATTGGCTGATGCACAATTTTATGGAGATAATCCGTAAAGTATATTTTTTATCGAAAAATACGTTTCTGATATAATAACTTCAATTTTACTCGTCATAAAAATTTATAAAAACACAGATTTTAAGACTAGCATATTAAGCAGTTAATGACTGTTGCCTTACATAAAAATGGTGACAAAAGAAGAAAGAAACAAGCGTATATTAATATGGACACAGCAGATATTGAGGATTTGAAAATTGAGAGTTTTAAATGCCAGTTACCTGGCATTGCAGATTAAATAATAGTAAGTTTATCAACCGATAATCTTAAAAATACATGCTTAATTTCGGAAAACAAATGCTTTAAACGCGATTTCCTCGAAACTAGTTTTTTTTAAACGGTTCGATAGATAACTCGAAATCTATTGGCTCAATTTCAATGAATCTTAGTGCATTTTGTTGTATTTTGTCCTTTAAGCATCCCCTCTAAATTCAAGTACCTACTATTTGTTGTTTTTTTTATAGATAAAAAAGCGCGAGAAAATCTATCTCTTTTTTAACTTTTTACTCTAACCTTCGCATAATTTAAAAAAAAAACCCCAGGGGTCATGCGTAGGGAGGATGCCGAACAAAAAAATATTTTTGTTTCAAAAACATAGGAAAGGCGATATCTATCGAACCGTTTTGGATGTTTTTTTTTAATGTCATTTTCAGCGCCCTCTATATAGAAGCCTGAAAGTTATTTAAAAAAAAAATATTTTATAAAGTACTTTTTATGTACAATAAGCTGTATAAATTAGAAAAAAACATAATAACTCTTTGTATCTAAAAAAATGTTGGAAAAAGCTGATTTTTTTTGGTTATAACACGTATATTATACCTTAAAAAAAAAATTTTGGCAGACAAATCAGAAAGTATTGCACTACTATGGACCAACTGGATTTCCAATTTAGGAACATTTGTACCAATACGTAATTACTCTTCTTCATCTTCAAAGAAGTCGCAATAATTATCTTCTATATAAAATAAAATATAATCTTCTATATACAAACCAGCACATATCGAAACTCGATATTTATTCGTAAAAATATCAAAACTTTTCCAAAATTTTCTATAAAGAATATTAATATAATAATCTTATATATTATTATATAATATATAATCTATAATAAATATATAAACGAATTCTTTAAGAGAGCTCAACGCATTAGCCGGAATATCATATAAATAAATATAAGGCTTAATTTAACTGATAAAGATAGTGTCAAAAAATTTGAATTGAAAATACTTTCTCACGCAAGCTTGAAAGTGCACAAAGCTCAATTAATAAAAAAAAAAATCGAATTTCCCATATCTGCTCTGGAAGAGATTGTGGCTTAGCTTTTTATGATAAATGGGTTGTGTGTTATTAAATGTTTGACAATAATTTTCGAGAACTAGACTGAGGCTTATGGCATTATTAATTTTCTGAAGCAGGCCCTTAGCAAAAGGAATTATTTTCGGGGTTAAAACCCCGCTGCCCCCATAGAGTCAAAAAATTAAAAAAAAATTATGAAGCAAAGATTTGTAAGGATAACTGAAAGATTTTTTACTCTACAATAACATTAGTATTTAAAGGTTTCATGCAATTGGTTACCGGTTTTTAATGATGTTTGCAAGCTTCATCATACGCCAAACAACATGTAAATGCAGAAAGTCTTGCACCTTTCTGGCAGAGACTGTTAATAATAATTATTTTTAGATTTTTAAACCAATACAAGCTTTATGAAAAAATTGTGGTAACGCATTTTTTATGGCACCATTAGAATCCTCTCAGTTTATAGAACATGATTTCCTATTGATTTTAAAAATTTGGACGTTTAAATTCTTGAGCAAAAAAAACTGTTGGTTTTGATTTAAATTTTTTAAGGCAAAAATAAAAAGCAAAATTTGGCAAAATTCCGGTCATTTTTGATTTTTATTTTTTAAGGCAAATCCGTAAAGTATAATTTTTGTCGAAAATACGTTTTTATAATAAAATAATTTTAATTTTATAGAAACGCAAATTAATCAAAATTCATAAAAACACAGATTTTAAGAATAAATTATCAAATAAGACTATTAAAAGGACTTCTTATTGGTTGTTAGATAAGGAAACATTTTTTTGATGTTGTCCAGTAACTTGTTATACTATTTGCTTGAATTTTTCTTAGTTTGTAATTTTTCTATTGAATCGAGACAGACAGACAGATGTTTTGCGTCGCAAAAAAAAAAATTGTGGCTTCGAATTGCGTTGTTCATGCTTCGGTTTGCGTCGTTTTCTAATTTGTGCATACAAAGGGGATTCCCATTTTATTAGCTTTTGATCAAATATGTACATAAAAACAACGGCATTCCCCGTTTTAATATTTTTGGTGTCAGTTTACAAGAAGTATTTGTGCGATAAAGTGTAAAGAGAAATTTCTGCTCAATAAAAAAGAAATAAAATGAGTCAAAAGCGAAAACAAATTACATTGAAACAAAAAATAGACATTTTAATACGTTTTAAGTCTGGTGATAAACCGGCTGACATTGCAAGAACTACGGGCTTTGCTCCAACTACAATAAGAAGTTCCAGAATTAAAGGCATACAGTTCTTCTTAAAATATAGAATTCAAAATGCTTTTATTGATAGACAATGCTCCAGGGCATCCAATATTTTCAGATGATATTTCATAAAATATAAAAGTTTTATTTATGCCGCCAAATACCACATCAATTATACAGCCTATGGGCCAAGGTGTAATATCGAACTTTAAGTGTTACTATCTACGACAAACTTTTACTCAGCTACTTCATGCAACAGATGGAGACTATAAACCTTCCTTGAAAGAGTTTTGGAGAAATTATAATATTTTGATGGCCATTGAAAATATAAATCAATCCTGGATTGAAGTAAAACAAACATGTTTGAACGGAGTCTGGTGGCAAATATGGCCTGACTGTGTCCCAAATAATATTCCTGAAATAAATGATGTTAATAACATTTGTCAAGATATTGCTGAACGTGCTAGCACAGCAGAAGTTTATGGTATGGAAGAAGACGATATAAATGAGCTATAAATGTCACACGATGAATTCCTTAATAACGAAGATTTATTTTCTATTGATGTGGAACATGCATTAGACGACGAAACACTTACACTTACTCAGATATCAGAAGCTATGCAAGTTATATCAAAAGCCATGGATATTTTTACAGACAACGATCTAGACGAAAACCGTAGTAGCAAAGTTTTAAACGCTATGACAGATGCTATTGATTGTTATAAAGAAATTTATTTACAAAAAAAACAGTTCAAACTCAACAAAAAATAGACCAATTTTTTTTTAAAAAGATAGACAGCTATCGAATCAAAACACTGATGTAACAATTATGTTGGAGTAACAAATATTATTTAAGAATTAAATTAATTGAGTTAATTATATATTTATGTTCACTTTTTACATGTATGAATTGGCTTTAATTTATTTTATACTTTACGTTATCTTTTTGTCGCAATAAATGATAAAAAATAAATCTATACATGCATTTATTTAAAGTAAAAATTTTCAACTTTTCTAAAAAGTTCTTCTGGAACGAATTAAAGAAAAAACCACACCAATATATGAAGAAAAGTGATTCGATTTGCGTTGTTTCGCATTGCGTCCCGTTTTGTCGGTCCCAATCAACGACGCAAGTCAGGGTATTAGTGTATGTATATTCTAGAAACTACTAAGAACACATTAAGCAATAAAAATTTGCATGTATATTATACCTTAAAGAGATGAAATTTCGTGTTTCCCTATCTTTGATGCGATGAAAAACGTTGGCAAAAAGTCTTTATTCAACTCTTTATGCAAATTAAATGTCTTTTTTAGCGAATCTGGAAAATTGATCTGGTCAAAGGTACATACAAATATTTTGAAATCTTATAATGCACTATAAAACCGCCAACTGTTTTAACACAACTTTTACCATTATTATGAAGAAAAAAAGGAGACAAAAGCATTAACTAATTAATTTAAAAGAATATTGAACAACCTTAATAGTTTCTCCAATTTTTGTATAAAATGCAATTAATCTTCAAAGCCTTTCAAGTGTGCATTTGGTACAAAAAACAGTGGATACGTATGGAAACGTATGGAAAGATCAATTATTGATATTGCTTTTTTGGAGATAAGTTCTTTTGTCAAAAGTCCACAAAATTGTAGGTTTTCACGAATAGGTCTGTAAATGCAAAATTGTATAAATAACTACCTAATTCTAAAAACTGTGGAAAAAATGCAAAGATTTTTCGATTTTAAGCAATATAATTTATGATTTCAAACATATAATAATGAATTCAGACCTGTATAAGCTCATCTTTAATGATATCGCGGATCACCTATTTTATTGAATTCAATTTAAACTATTTGTCAGTGGATGCTCGATTTTTTTAAGAAATCATTCGTGTGATTGGAGTATACCAGAATGCTCAGGTATGGCGAAAACCTACGATATGAGGCGAATAGGCTTGAGAGTGCAACTCTAAAATGTAAAATATTCATAACTTGTATATTGAAATGAATATTTGACACATAATTTCAGATAAAATATTACAAATGTTGTAAGAGAGTTTAAGCATTTGTTACGCAAATAAACTGTATTTAAGCATTAATTTTATTTTTAAACTAATAAACTATTCCGTTTAAAAGTATTTTCTTGATTTAGTCAAAGGCTTAAGAAAGTGTAAAATCACAATGCAATTTCAAAATCTTTCTGACCTGACACAAAAAATTTAAAATGCACGGGTACAATATTTAACTTAATTATATCACACCTATGTGGGATTTCTTTTGTGTGCCATGCATTGATGATTGAAAATGTTCAATACGTTGAGTATAGGCAGTTGCTCGATGACTAAATATTAAAATTAGGTTATTATATTATTAATGAAAAGAGTTGAAAAGGGCTGCAAATTGAAAGAAAAAGAAAGGAAACGACACTACAAAAATGTATTTGTTAAGCTTAATTCAACTTTTAAAAATTGTTCAACTAAGCAAATGATTTTATTCAGATAATTTTTTTAAAATCTTTAGGAAAAGTCTTAAAGCTATAGAGTAGTTTTTCTATGCATGTCCCTTAAAGTTAAATTTGTTATTTGGTCCTTCTAAGGAGCCGGTCCGTCTAAGAGAACATTACCTTATTAGTATTATTATATTTAAAATAATAGAATAATATTAAAGATTTTCCAGTCAGTTTAGTATACTTTTGCTCATACTTCAATTTTTAAATCCGGTTTATAAGTTTAGCTTATATGCATTAATATATCCTAATAAAGTAAAAGTCAGTGACTTCATACTTTTTTATAATTGAAGACATGAATGAATGAAGGTGATATGTTGCAATTATCTAGTTTCGAGAAAGTCGAGTTCAACGTTTCACATTTGTTCTGAAATCTATATTTAATCAATCTTTGTCAAGTAGCTTATTTCTAAAATAGCCACAAACATGGTAGTTTTAAGTTTTAAAATTGTTTCTATGCACATAAGAACTTAATCCATGCATAGAACACAAAAAACCCGGAAATGCTACATATAAAACCGGAATCAATTATGCTACATATTGCATGTAAAATAAAAGTAAATAATTTTAGTTTTTTTTACTGAAATCATTCCAAATTCTAAAAAATTGTTTATGATTATGTAACACATATAATATAGTAATATACATTTCTTTGGCGGAGCTCTAGGGGCAAAAGGCAACCGACCCACCCTGCTCCCCTGTGGACGCCCATGGCAGCATCCACTTCAGACATCGAAAGTGAAGCTGTACGCTGCATGAGGTAGTTGTTCCACATTCATTGAAATACATGAGTTAAGAATAACACATTCTATATTATTATAACGCAAGCGCATTTTTTGTGATGACTATAAAATCTATTCTATAGACGCAATTTTCATAAATAGGGTAGCAATTGAAAGGCCTTGCTCTTTAGATCTGCAAAAAGGTCTTATTTCTTCTTAAATATTGTGCGTTTTTTAAAAAGCTGAAACAATTCTCTACGAAAAGCAACCAAATTTCTTTCTGATGCCTAAAAGTATGTTATATATTTTTATTATAATGCTATGATAAATAATAACTGGGGGTCAATTCCCGTTTTGCGTTAAAGTGAAGTGAAAAAAAACTTTTCACAATCGTTTTCATTTGACGTCTTCACTTTTTCACTTCACTACGCACAAAAACGCGATTCTTGTTCGTCTAATGGAAAGTAGTTGCTGAATAGCATATAAGAGTTGCTGAATGCCTATTAAACAAAGCTTTTATGAAAAAATGTAAACAATGTATAAGAAAGAAGGAAACTTTTGCAAAAATGACTTCATCATTAATTTCATTTCATTTACGCAGAAGATATTGGAAATAAATAAATATGAACAAGATAAGTTTTGCGACAGCATAAAACAGCTAAAAGTAGTAAAGCAAATAATATTTACTTGTTATTGGCAATATCAACATTTTCCTCTAAATAGTTGATAAGATGCTGTTTCTGCGTACCACTTGTCCTTTTTCCCTAAGCTGCTTTTCTTTTTACATTATTTATTTTTAATTTAAAGTCATTTTCTGTCCATAACGTGCGTTTGCTACCGGCGTTAACTTTCTTTCCATTTCAGCGAAAAATGAACAGCTGTTGCCCTGTTAGCACACAACGGGAATCGCATTTTCCGTGTAAAGGTGAAAACATATTTCACATGACGATAACGCAGGACAGGAATTGACCCCCTGGTCTACTTAACAATTCAACAGAAACAGAAAGTTTCTATGAAATCCTTGGCTCAAAGGTAAAAATAGTCCTTAAAATAAGACAAAATTACCTATCACGAGATATTTTTTACTATGGCGTTTTAACACCACATGGGATTACTAGTTTTATTTAATAATGATGATGTTCCTTCCCATCAAAAAGTAAGACAAAAAGAAGTTTTGTACAGAGTGTCTACTTAAAAAAAAATAAAAAAATTGGTACTTGTACTTTTTTTTCCGTATGGAAGAGATATTTTTTTGGAATTTTTGGTAAAAAATAAATAAAGAAGTGACAACCGTGGTCGTGGGTGAATTTGAGCAAATGCGTCACGAAAAATGTTTGCGACCGCCACTTCAAACCAGGGGGTCAATTCGCGTTTTGCGTTAAAGTGAAGTGAAAAAAAAGTTTTCACAATCGGTTTCATTTGACGTCTTCACATTTTCACTTCACTACGCACAAAAACGCGATTCTTGTTCGTCTAATGGAAAGAAGTTGCTGAATAGCATATAAGAGTTGCTGAATGCCTATTAAACAAAGCTTTTATGAAAAAATGTAAACAATGTATAAGAAAGAAGGAAACTTTTGCAAAAATGACTTCATCATTAATTTCATTTCATTTGCGCAGAAGATATTGGAAATAAATAAATATGAACAAGATAAGTTTTGCGACAGCATAAAACAGCCAAAAGTAGTAAAGCAAATAGTATTTACTTGTTATTGGCAATATCAACATTTTCCTCTAAATAGTTGATAAGACACTGTTTCTGCGTACCGCTTGTTCTTTTTCCCTAAGCTGCTTTTCTTTTTACATTATTTATTTTTAATTTAAAGTCATTTTCTGTCCATAACGTGCGTTTGCTACCGGCGTTAACTTTCTTTCCATTTCAGCGAAAAATGAACAGCTGTTGCCCTTTTAGCACACAACGGGAATCGCATTTTCCGTGTAAAGGTGAAAACATATTTCACATGACGATAACGCAGAACAGGAATTGACCCCCAGATGTGTAAAGAAAAAGAACTCTTCTGGATTAATTCCCAACTCGGGTTGGTCAGGCTTCAGGTTCCATTTGATTACAAGCATACGCTGTTTATGTTTTGTTTGAAAACATATTTCACATGACGATAACGCAGAACAGGAATTGACCCCCAGATGTGTAAAGAAAAAGAACTCTTCTGGATTAATTCCCAACTCGGGTTGGTCAGGCTTCAGGTTCCATTTGATTACAAGCATACGCTGTTTTTTATTGTTTTTTTTTTCGATTTTATCGATATGAACTCACCATCATAAATTTCTGATCCTCGAACTGGTGATCATTCGTTCTATGTATGATATGCATGTTTGTTGTTTGTTATTACTTCTTAACTGATGAAAGATGGGATGAAAAGTAATCTGAGTCCAATCGTAAACACACTATTTGCTCTTCTTTTACTGAGGGAGTTACTGAATTATTGTGAGTGGAACAGTTGTTGAAAATTTTTTAAGACTGTCATTTAAACACTTCAGGTTCCATTAATCAGAGGTTACAGGTACATAATATTAATGATAATTGGCACTTTTTAAGGCAGCTGTATTTTTTTATTAATTTATTAAGATATTCCGTATATACACTGATATATGTGTTGCTCTATATTAAAATGTATACGAAACACACACATTTTATATAAAACCTAATGACAATCACGACGCGTGCCGGTTCACGCTTAACACATTCGCAAATTAAAGAAGTTTAAAAAAGTTAACTTAAGTCTCAATACTAGTGCACGAGTTGCTCTCTATGGCTAAAAATTGGTTTCGATTTTTATCACTTTGATTGTACTTATATTTTCCGTGGCACGCGCCCTTTTAATATTTAATTAGAGTTAGTGTAGTTTATGGTCCTTCGGCTATTTGCCAGACCGTGAGCAGTGAAACATTCTTAAGGACACGTCAGGTTATTGGGCTTTGCTACAACAGCATTTGGATCACAAAACAAAAAAAAAATAAACAAATAATTTATCAGCATTTACTAATAGACAAACACGACGCGCAAGCGAGCAATTCTTGCGCAGCTACAGAAGGTAGTTTTCGACTGAGACAAAATTTTTTGGTCGGGCACAAAAACCTTCGGGGTATTGAGGCGACTGCTGATTCCTGCGCTATCTCGCTGCATGCATGACAACAACATGACTCCAAAGTCCGGTGCCACTGCTGCCGACCGCCTGCTTTTGCAGTGAACAGTGTAGGGTGGTGTTGGTATGCTGCACACGCATATGAAGAAGCCACATTCGGCAGTAGTTCGTACCATCTAACGAACCCATGGCATCGTGACCATGTCTCTCTCTTGCTCTTTGAAACTCCAAACGAGTGGCCGGTATATGTGAAACCTTCACGCCGCTATTGCAAATAGCCGTTAGCTGCTGCTCTCTTTCAGTCGCACCCATGGCAATATATCTGGTTTATTTTCTCCCTGTTTACGCTCTAGATGCAATCTCTAGTAGAAACCTAGAAGAGCGTAAACAAGGTAAATTTTATCAGACTCACAGAGCAAAGTTCCAACTGCAGTTTCTTGTCTCGTCGCAGCCACATATCGGCACACTTGTGTGCTTGTGAACTTGTTTGTGGATATTCCTCACAAACACACAGCAACATTACGTTGATTGTTTGTGTTGAAGTTGTATACTACCTGGAGAACTGCTTTTGCAGCCATTTGTATTTCCTTTAGGCCACGCCTACCATGCTCTTCAATAAGCGATGGGACGGCCTACTTCTGCAGCGTCAGCGTGTGTTTTGCCCGTAGTTGTGCGCATTGTTTGTTGTAAGCGCAAGAAACAAATTACTCGGGTTACAATTCGCAGCAATGCCTGGGGGGTGGCTCGAGCTGCTGGCCAGGATTCAGGCATTGGTAGATGCGCCGAGGGCATGCCGCTTATTCCTATATGAAAAATCGTGCTTCCCTTCGTGTTGCTTGATTACATATTCAGAAGCTTGCGCAAAGGATGCTTAATTAAAATTAAAAAAAAAAATAAAAAAGCAATTTTTTATTAATAATTTGTATGTCTATGAGATGTGATACATACAATTTAAAATCTATGAATTCAAGATAAACAAGTTTTGATATAACTGCTTCAAGATGGTTTCAAATAAGTATATTTACAGTTTTCAGGGCGACCATATGTGCTCTTGAAGTAATTTTTAATCTGTAAATTTTTGCTTTTGCTAAAATTTGCTTTTTATAGAAATAGTTTTTAATGAAATGAATGAATGCCTTTGATAATGGATTATTTCTTATATAATACCCTCAAGAATATAATACCATCAATACCATCAAGAAAAAAATTGTGTTGTAATAATAATAATACAGATAAAATAAATATAGAAACTCACACAACACAGTAAATGGCACCATATCCGCCGGAATTGAAATTAACATGGGTTAAAAATGTATAATTTATCAGAAGGCATATTATGCATATTTTGAAGATTGGATTATTTTAATCATAACTAGAGAAGATAAAAATATGCAAATGCATATTGTATAAAATTATGCATATTTTGGCACTTTTCAGCCGTTTTTTGCATATTAACAACATTTACTCGTATGCTTATTTAAACATACGTATTTCAACACGTTAAGTAAAAAAAACAAAAAATATATCTGGTGACTTCTTAACTTTGCAACTTTTTTTTAAGACTTGATGAAATAAAATTGGGTGTATAACTTGAAAATAAGGACTTCATAAGTTTCCGTTATCTGCGCTCTATCGCATCTGACCATACTGTTACTTGTTTAATGTTTTAAGGCAGTGATGGGCACGCTGAGTCCAATTTACTGAAGTGGGAACACTTAAAATCAACTTATCGAACTTTTACCTTATATTGTGGAACTTTAAAGAATTAGTGATTAAAATGAGTACCTTTTTTTTTTTTAGCGAAAAAAAATTTTTTTTGAAAATTTTTAAGTTTTTCAAAAGTTATAAGCAAAATAATTTGCATGTAAGGGTTTTTGTAAATTGCGATATTTCATTAAACATTAAGTGAAAGTTAATGAAATTTTGGTAGTAGGATTAAAAATAAATCACAATTACGATAAAGTAATTGTCACTAAATTTAATGGTATACCACTAAATTTTAATGGTAGTGCGAATTTTTTTTCATAACCATTAAAAATTTAGTGGTAATGCAAATTTTTTCCATTACCATCAAAATTTTTCATTATCACAAAATTTTAGTGGTAATGCAATTTTTTCTTTAATTACGATTACTTATTAATGGTAATGCAACTTTCTCTCCATTATCATTATTACCATATTAATGGTAACGGTATTTTTCTTCCATTGCCATTACATACTAATGGTAATGCAATTTTTTTTTTTTCAATTACCATTATATGTTAAGATTATCCACTAGTTGTATGGTGGTAATGGAAAGTGCTCATGTAAGGCATTTTTACATCATTTGTTTTTTCATGATTGTTTTTGGTTTTGAAACAGCGTACAGCGGTGAAATGTGTTAATCTATAGTAAGGCGCATTAGTTCAAATTTGTCAATAAGTCGTCGTTTCTTATCATGAAACCACCACTATGTTGCTTTGTTACTATGTAAATAAATTTTAGTGGAAATGCAACTTCTTCTTCCATTACATATTAATGGTAATGCAACATTTTTTTCCATTACCATTGATATGCAATGCAAATAAAAAACAAATAATTTTTTCTTCCATTACCATTACAAATTCATGGTAATGCAAAATTTCCTCATTACCATTAAATATTAATTAAAATGCAAACTTAATATGAATTATTACTAGGTTGATAGTGGAAGCCAAAATTGGACGTTTAAGCTCGGTTTAACTAGATATTTTAGCAATCGTTGAATTTAAATTATCATAAAATGTGTTCCTTTTTTGCCTAGTCTGACTTTAAACGTCCAATTTTAGTGAGTTAAACTCGATTTAATGTAACTGAAGTTTAAAGTCGTACTGAAAAACTGGCCCTAATACTATTATGTTTTCTGTCGTTTTGTGCTTGTGGTAGTCGAGTCTCGCTCTCATTTCTTTTTCGCTGCATAACAATCAAGTTTAAAGCATCAAGCAGCGTAGACCTTTCAGCATGAAGTCTCAGCGCCAACTGATTGATAGAGCTGCAAAAATATCGATATAAGTATCGATATATCAAGTATTTGGTATCTTGGGCCGACATCGATATTTTATTTTCGATATCAATATATCGAGCATTATACAGATTTGACATTCCCATTTCCACATAATGTTTTTTAGCGGAAAACAACACAGCGATTGAAATTATGGTGAGACAGATAAATAAAATTTCTGTTGATCATACAATTTAATAAAATGAAAATGTTTTTTCTGTCGTCAACGTTAATCAGTATCTTGCAAAGGGGGTGGCACTTATGTAGAATGTTGAATAGACGGGCCTTAGTATTAAGGACGTTTTCTATATTTTTTTTAAAGTCAATATTGAGGTCGAAAAATGTTTCAGAAAAAAAATTGCCTTTACTGGATGGTTTCAGAAAAAAGCAGCAGTTGCATTTTTTGGTTAGCTTAATGTGTTCTTTATAGTTTCTAGAACATACATACATGTTTTTGAAACGATACCTGGCATTACAGATTAAATAATAGTAAGTTGATCAACCGATAATTTTAAAAATATATGGGCATTTTCAGAAAAAAATCCACCGTGACACGAAAATTGAAAGTTATTAAAAAATTATTATTTTATGATATAATCTTAGAGAAACATTTAAATTTAACTGATTTAAACAATTTGAACATAAACTCATTTCCTTTGATGATCAAATCATCTGCACTGTTTCACATATGTAATTTTTCTTTTTAGTAAATGTTTAGTAAACGTTTTTGTTTTAGTCTATGACTAAATTTGATTACTTGGGAAATAGACTTATATTATTTCAAAACTTTCTAAACAATGTTTTATGCAAAAGTCTTGCCCAATTCGCAGAGTTTCGCAAATTTTGTAAATGAAGTCTAAAACTACTTCTGTTTCTTGTAACGTCACGCCAGAGCACAGTTTTGCTTATATCTTTAAATCCTTACGATCGATTGTTGTAATTCTTTTACTTAATATAGTGCTACTTAATTACTACGCTAATATAAAAAAACCTTTTTAAAAATTTGGCTTTTTTATTAATTTTTTTTAATATGTTTTCGTACGTAGCGCCAGTTTAGAAATGCCCATATGCAAGATTTCGAAAAACAAAAGCCTTACACGCGATTTCCTTGAAAATAGTTTTTTTAAAACGGTTCGATTGATAATTCGAAATATATTGGTTCAATTGCAATGAGTCTTGGTGCATTTTGTTCGTAATTTGTCGTTTAAGCCTCCCCTAAATTCAAGTAGCTACTATTTTTTTATAGACAAAAAAGCACGCGAAAATCTATCTCTGTTTTTAACTTAAAATAATTAAAAAAAAAACCCCGGGGTCGTGCTTAGGGGGGATGCCGAATTAATGGACTGTACTTTTAAATGGCATTTGATCTTTTTTGTTTCAGATACATACACTGAGGGAAACATGTGTTAAAATTAAATGAAATTGTGTTCATATTAAACGACTATGTTTTTGAAATAGAGCTTCAAATAATTTCATTTAAGCTAAACACAAATGTTTGTAAAGTAAAATATAAAACAAAAGCTTTTGTTTTCAAAACAATGTTTTAAAATATACTTTTAATGCAAACATTTTCAGTTTAAAAACATTTATTTAAAAAAAAAAATTCAAACAAAACAAACAATTTCATTTAAGCTAAACACAAGTGGTTGTAAAGTAAAATTTAAAAGAAAAGCTTTTGTTTTCAAAACAATGTTTTAAAATATACTTTTAATGTAAACATTTTCAGTTTAAAAACATTTATTTAAAAATAAAATTCCAAACAAAAGTTTTTATATTGAAAACAAATATTTTAAACCCCCATTTTTTCGTTGCCATTTTTTAAATTTGTCCGCTTTTTTGACGTCAGATTCGTGATCAGCGACCCCTGGGACCCCTTGAATACTAAATTTAAACTCCATTCAATGACGCTTGTTTTATTGCGGCTTGAAATATTGAAATATGTTATATATTAAAATAATAAATTAGTTTTCATTTCATCTTACCTTCAAATTTTGTAAGTCCAATTAAAAAATATTTTCATACAATTAAATGGTTTTTCTCAAGCCTGTATGATACTTCATTAAATTGATCATTGAAAATTATAACTAGAGCAGTTCAAATAGCACGAATGCATGGATTCCATTGGTGTGAGTGAGTACGCATATGGTACGAATTGGAGAAATATTTGTAGGACGGACTTAATTTTCTTTGCATTTTTTTGTCGTTTCTTTCAAATCGTTCTTTGTTAAGTTTCGATCAAATATTTACTGTGCTGTTAATAATTAATTTGACATTTTTAGATCAAACAAAACTATTTAATATAAATGTATGCTGAATTGGAAGTGATGTGTGTAGCTAAAATTAATTTATTTAATGCAACTGCTCTTAAAAATACCAGATATAAAAAAGTAACAACGTTTATCCTTTTCATACAAAATATGTCTGACCTGCCCACGCGCCACTTGTTTTAACATTTTAAAATTGGACAAAAAAAATTAAGTATCATACGGGCATCAGCATGGTCTCAATTGTTTGCTCAATGACTCTACTACACATAATTTTTGAATTCAATCTCAGATAGTTACGAATTTTATGTTATAAAAAAGAGTTAATAAGAGAAAATTGTAAAAAAAAGTGAGAATATGAAATGAGAATTATAAAAAAAAAATTAAAAACGCTTGTTTTAAATTTTGTTCTGTAGAAACTAAAACGCGTTAAATTTATATGTTAAAATTTTTTATTTAATTTTAAAGTATGTTTTTTTCTCAGTGTAGTAAAGGCCATGTCCTTCGTTTTAGTGCCATTTTCAGCGCCCTCTATATAAAAGCTTGAAAAAATTGTATAAATGTGAAAAAATAATAACTCCTTGCTTCTAAAATAATTTTTGAAAAACCAACTTTTTTTGGTTGTTACACGCAATAGCTTTAAGATATTAACTTATAAGTAACATTTAAATGTTTTTTGGTTTTTTTAATAAAATGTTTGTACTATATAAACCTACACCTAAACCTTATTTAAAAAAAAAAATAAAAACGATATATATCAATGGTATCGATATTTTTGCAAAAATCTTATCTTGCATCATGACAGCGATCGGTCTTATGGTGCTACCCGGCTAAAAACTATTTTGAAAATACTGAAAGGGAAGTTTTGCCTTACCCGCCGTACTCACCAGACTTTACGTCATCTGGCTACTACTTGTTTCAGATCGAAGCAGAATACCGTTACTGGAATACGCTTCACTTTAGTTGAAAGTTTATATTAAATACGAGGTTTTTTGGCAAGGAGACCAGGAATTTTCTGAAAGATGCGTAAATGTTAAAGCTTTCAATGGACAGTTTATTGACAATACATAATGTATATATTAATTTTGCTATTAAAATGAAAGTGCAGTGCCTCCCCCTCTGAATATAAAAAAATAAAAATGTAATTATTAAATAGAATAGAAGTAATAGAATTTATTAATATTTATTAAATCTTTATTTACTTTTTATTACAAACTAACGGCTGACACATTTTTTATTTATTTATCAATCACATAAAACGAATAATTTTTCTCCCCTGAACAAAATCCTGGCTACGCCTATGAATGTGTACGTTGAGTAAGTGCATTGCAAAGTCCCTTGATGTTTAATTCCTCGAATTTGTTGTGTTTAAAATTCTGGTAAAATCGACTGAGTACTTATTGAGAACTTTTGAAATTTTGAACTCTTAGTATAAAATTATGCTTTTCTTATTTTTTTAATCTTCTCTATTTATTAAAAAAAGTCATATGTTGATAAATAAAACTTTTTGTTATTAATTATAAACATGATTTTATACATTGGGACATTTTTTATTTTTTAATTTTTTTTTAATAATATCTTACTACAGCAATAAAACTCCATATTTTAATTATTATTTATTGGGTTGAAATATGGCTTGCAAATATATCGTACTCAGTTCTGAATTATTTTCGTCCTGTAGTAGCTCTTTCGCTTCTTTATCTAAGTTCAGGTGCTCCACTTTCCATTGATGTCTTATGCTAGAGATGAGCGGATCTAACGTTGCCAATAATATATTAAAAAGATCTTCATTTGTTCAATTGCGCGACATTGTTTTGATGTTGTGTTCTCTATAGAATCTGTAATCCTTATTCCTTTTTTCCTGAGCTTCCTCCGATAGATCTCCAAGTGGTACTAAATGATATTTAATGACATCTTTTCCATGATAAATGATTTTGTGAACTATTGCAGACATATTTCTCCATGGGTATTTCGATGTATATATTTTTGCAGTGTCCTTATCGTAATCACCAAATTTTTCTCGTCAATTTGTTCATTGCATGCAAGTTCTTCGATGATTATTTTAAGCCTGGAAATAAGAACTAAATCAACTCTTGTTATTTTAGATGCTCTTTCCGGATCTGAGAAGAAGAATTGCTGTGTTTCCATCATTTGTATCGCCTTAACCTTGTTTTGGCTGTTCTATAACTAATCCATATTTTCGATATTCATCTTGGACATGTTTCTTTTTTAAACTTCGTAACTCCTTGTTGGTGTCGTTGTTTCCTACTGATCCTGTAGTTCCGAATTCCAAATCGTAACTGATTTACAGTATGTGTTCCATAAATCGTATTCTTGCATGTAATACCATGAACATATTCGAGTCCAGTGTATTTTTGCATAACAATTGCTTGTACTGTTTTTGTATGGAATTACCATCACATCCCCATTTGCAAAAAAGATTTAACTTGCAGTTTCCATATTGCTTCAACTCATTTTCCTTAAATGATCGTAGCAAGCGTTGTGCTGTGTGATCAAGTAATGATTGACGTTGTACCTCTGCCGAAATTGGTGTAATTGCAAAGGCGTCGTTAGATAGCAAACAGTCCTTTTTAGCAGCAGTTATGTGATGATATGACGAATACAGATTTTAACCTTTTTCAATCGCACGCAATCTGAGCTCAGTATATTAGTGCTTTGTTAATTTAAAATCCAAAAATAATGCTAAGGCCTTCTCATTTGTGTACTGTTTTTCCTCACTCGGTGTTGGTACACTTTTAAGAATCCGTTTTCAATGATATCCAGATTTTCATATTTTTTATCTGCTCGCAATAGATAAAGAAAAGTTTATGGAACATTTCCACTTCCAATTTCATCAGTGATATCCTTTAGCTTCCGCCTCTTAGATCTATCGCTGCAGTTGTCAAGTTCTTTTTTTTTGTCTTCCTGCTCTAATTTTGTTGGTAGTTTTTGAAGCTCTCTGCACAGTAATCTCGCATTCCAGCCATTTTTCGTTATGTTTATAAAATCTTTTTTTCGTGTAGTTACACTGGCTGTAGCGCTTTTTTAAATTTTTGACGAAAACAGATAATTTCTCTTCTAAGTCCAATGGTATTTCGAAGTTTATTTTTATTTGAACGTAGCTTAGAACGAGCATGTTCCCGTTTTTTGTTTCTTAAATACTCCATGATTTTTGAATCAATTTATTTATTTCCAATTGCAATAGCTGAAATATGGGATTGAGCAACTGAGATTGTATCCGAATATCACTTCCTTATAAGCCTTTTCACATCGTAGTGCTTTCCTAAGCCCTATATCAAGTATCAGTACCTGTATCTATTTACTTATTACCTGCATCAGTTCTATAAAGGTAAAATTTAAAACTCTACATGTTTCATACAGGTGGAATGAAATGGGTTAATTAAAGAAAACTTTAGATGCCTTAAAACTCCAAAACGGCACATGTTTCATACATGTAGAATGAAAAGTTTGCGAGCAATGGCCATTCACTTTCGATGAAAATTTAAAAACCTTTTTCGTTTATATTGAAATAAAATTATATTAAAAATGTAAACTAATTTCTTGATTGGCGAATTTACATTTTTGTTAAAATTTAAACATTGCACAGTTTTGTTAATGTTTTTAACACACGATCGATCACGAAGGCTTGTTATTTGTTTGCATCTTGTTTTTTTTGTGTATGTGCAGCTTTCACAGCGTAAGACAAAAACAAAAAACCACACAAGAAGAGCACGTGTTTTTCTGTTGCTACCCTATAGGAACAAACTTACATGTTTTTAAAAACAACTAATTAAAAAACTAGTTTAAAATAAACCAGTATATGAACTACTTTGAATTATATTAAGCCGTTATCCACTTCAATTCTAAATTGTTTTTTTTTGCATTATATTTAAGTAATTCATTGTAATATTAACTCTATTCTCCCATATCCAAATGCCTCTTCTTACATTGCCGTCTACCACCCATACCTAAACAAAATTTAGTTGTTCTCCCACTCAGCTTTCCATCTTAATAATATTTTAGCATAGTATTAAAAATTAGTACATATTTTTACTATGTGTATAAAATCTGTTAGTATGTAAGCTTAGTATATAAGTTCCCCCTTCGTTCTTCTTCTTGTCTTTTCTTTTTGACGTGTTTTTGAAAATTTGTCGATTCACGTGGGCGGATTACGCCCACTGAGAATTGCATACCTTCTACACCTAAAACAAGGAAAGAGGAGAGAAAAACAAAAAATAAAAAAAAAAAAGTAACTACAACAACAACCTGTTAGAAAAATAAGTTAGAATAAGTATATTGCCTTGTTTGGCTAAATAAATAAATAAATAAATAAATAAAAATACTATTAAAAACAAGTGATTGATAATTTACTTTGAATTATATTAAGGCGGCAACTACTCTGATTTTGACATGTTTTAATTGCAAATTTTTATTAGATTACAAGTTTATATATATTTAACCATGTAATTTCATGAAATATTATTAACTTTAGGCAATCAGTAATAGTTTTCAATTGGTTATTTTAAAGTAATTAAAAAAATAATTTAAATATAACTAATTATTGTTTTCAACAACTTTGTGCTTAGCTTGAAAAGGATTGTAGAAATTCTTTCTTCCTATTTGTAAGATTTACTATTTGTAAGAATATATTTTTTTTATATGTTTCTATAAATGATCCAATGTATTCATACTAGAAAAAACTTTATTAAATATATGAGACTTTATTATAGTTATTACATTAATTTAAATAAAAAACAAAGCTCATATCTATAAGTTTTATTTCATCGTCTTCAACGAGCGGTTTTATAAAAAAAAGTTAATTTAAACGCCATACCTCTACTCAGCCCCATAATCCTTATTAAACAAGTATATACAGTGGCGGACAAAAGTGGATACATAATTGAAAATTTTCGGTTAATTTGTTATAACTTTTTTTTTATTGAAGATAATCAAGAAATTATTTTTACATTGTATACCTTAAGCTCTCTTATTTAATAAAAAAACGGAATTAAGAATGTTCATTTATATAAGAAACTAAAAAAAAATCAAAATTCTTCGTTAACAGCATTTATCCAGTTTTGTCCATTTCAGTTGTTTGACAAATTAGTACTTCGTCCATAGTCCTTTGTTTTCTAAAACACTTTCAATTCTTTTTGGCATACTTTTCACTAAATTTTGTATTGTTTGGTGTGGAATTTTCGCCCATTCAATATTAACTCTTTCCCAGAGTTCGGCAATATTAGTTGGAGCATGTTCGTAGTGAGAAAGCATTCTTTTTACAATAGCCCACAAATTTTCTATTGGATTTAAGTCCGGGCTTTGTGTTGGCCACTGCATTGTTTGAAATTTTTGGTCAGCCAACCATTTTTTGACAATAATCGCTGTGTGCTTAGGGTCTCCATCATGTTGAAACACAATCTCATCTTCTGGATAAGCGCATTCATCGACAACGTCGAGTAAATTGTCACGCAAAATGCTAAGGTAATCTTCCTTTTTTCCATCGATCTTTATCAATGGGCCAAGGTTCCACCATGTGAAGCAGCCCCACACCATTAAATGCCCACCACCGTGCTTCACAGTTTGTTTAACTTGGTGCCTTTGAACCCTCTCATCGGATCGGTGCCAATAATACTCCTTACCATCCGACTGAAATCGATTAATTTTGGTCTCATTTGACCTGATCTGTAATTACTCTTTTCCAGTCTTCAATAGTCCAGCTTTTGTGATCTTTGCAAAATTTAAGCCTGGCTTTTACATTCTTGTCAGATAGGGGTGGTTTTTTTTTTTTAACTGCACACACCAATCCAATCCTACGGAAAGCTCTCCTTACTGTGCGTTCACTTACATCTTTGTTCAATGCCTCTGCAGCAATTTAAGGTGTTCTCGCATTCCTAGTCATCATTAATCGTTCCACCAAACGAGCATCACCATCAGACAACAATCTTGGCCGACCACCACGACTAATAGGTTCGGTAAAATTTCGACGTTTTCTTACTAAATTTACTGTCCGGTGACATATCTTTAATTTAACTGCTATATTTCGAGAGGAATATCCTTTTTCACTTAATCTTAATATTTCATTCTCAACTTGAAGTGAAATTTTTTTCATTTTGATTTTGGTTAATATTAAGCTGATCTTTAACGCTTCTTTCTTTTCCAATTGCTCAAAAAAGAATAGCATATAAGTAAATAAAAAATAAAAAGAAAGGCAATACAAAAACAATTGCAACAGTAAATCCCATTGTAAACAACGAAACTAAGAATGGACAAAACTGGATAAATGCGGTTTACCAAGAGATTTGAATTTATAATTTATTTTTATTTGAATTAGCACTGGTTTTTAAATATAAATTTGAGAAAAGAATCTAAAGTATACAATGTAAAACTACATTTTGTCCGCCACTGTAGGTTTAATCTTGAAATGCAAGCCAATCAGTGAGAAAACTAAGCACTTTAAATCTTGCACAATTGGCGGCCTTGGTGAATTATCCTCAGAGATAATTTCAGAGTCGAGTATAATGCGTTTTAGCTTCTCCAAAACGGACTGGTGCACTAAAACTTCCTTGCGGATCTTTGTGTCGACACTAGGATGTTGAAGAAAAATTTGTTCTGCATTTGCTTGTTCTGCTGGGTGTGACACTTGGAAGATGATGAAAAACTTGAGCTGCACTTGCTTGTGCTGCTGGTGGTGGCGCTCGGAGAATGTTGGCCAGCGGAAGAAGCAGGAAATTTTCGCTGCACTGACTTGTGCTGGTGATGATGGCACTTGGAGGCCTTTGGCCAGCAAAAAAAGGCAATTGAACTATGCTGCACTTGCTGATGCACCAGGAGATCGTTGGCCAGCGAAAACAAAAATTAAATTTTGTGAGCAAAACTATACTTTTCAATTTCACAACTTTCACAACCAATCACCGCTTTTCTGATTTTTCCAAGTTCTTTAACATTTCTCAAACATTTTTTCAAAGAAAACGTCAAAAATCGTCAGCATACGTCAAATCGTTGTAAGCCCAATTGTCTGCCTAACAATTGAGATAATTAAGCTGCCGAGTACAAAAATGTGTCCAATACACATTGGATTTGTTATGACAAATTGTCTTGGCAGAACATGGGTACCCAGTGGGAAAACCATCCTTCTATAATGCCTTATAGCCTACTTACAGAATCCCCATTTCTTTAACAAAGGCATGGAGGCCTCTAATAAGATTCCTTCTGTAAAGTATAAAAAACATCATGCCTACTTACGTTTTGCTTTACTTAAATAAAGTGCAGGGAATGTACTCCCGACGATCGGAATAGTTCGTGTATCAATTCTAATACACTTTATTTAACAAGTAGGGTGTATACATGAAAACGTAAGGTACCCGTGCAGTATTGGTATACGACGTGCACATAATCCATTTAAAACTTCTCCACAACGGAAATTGTATGTACTGCTTACGTTTTCACTTACAAAAGGCCACGGATCGTACTTATTTTTTGCTCTTCATTCACTTTCTTTCATGTTTTTATTGGTTTTTTTTATGTGCCTTGCATTCCTTTTGTAGTTGCAATGTAGTTGCAATGTAGTAGCGAAGTTGTAAGGTGTTCTAAATGTACCAAACAACATACTTACTTTCGCATGATCCTGTTTTCACTACCATAAGCTAAAGGAAAACAGGAATTATTTCGTAAGCACCTTACGCTCTTTCCGACTGGGTAAGTGCTTAGGAAAAAATAAAACAACACAAATACAATAAACTCGCTTTTCAATTCGGCACAAGGTGTCAAAATGGTTTTTTTTTGGAAAAATTGTTTAATTTTCTTGCACACGTTTTTAAAATACGTATTTACATTTAAATAAATGTTTGTGCTTTTATTACTTTTTGAGAAACCACCATTTTTAACCTTTGACAGTTAGAACAGCTGCTTTATTTTGCCTTTTTGTTTTAGCAACGTGGTACTAATGTTTTCAAACTCACAAGCAATATTTGAATCGGTTCCGTTCTGACTGTGGCGGCCGTGAAACAGTGGGTAGAGTGTGTGGCCCATACGCCAGAGAACCCTGGTTCGAATCCCAACTGACACAGAAAGTTTTTTCAATTGAATTAATATTTCTGTTCGGCCGTCACCTCTCTGCAGACAATGGCAAATCTCAGAGAGTAAAAACTGCCATGAAAAGCTTCTTGAGAACATAAGGCGTTCGAAATCGGCATAAGACATGTAGGTCCAGTTCTCGATCATTTGTGTTCAAACGTTTCACAACACACACAACAAAATTGATCATAATAAGCTCGGTCAATGTTCTTCCAAGGGCTAAAATGGCCATTTCGTATTTTTTGTTCCGTTCTGATTGGGAAAGATCAGGTATTTTAGAATTGGAACCTTTTTTTGGCAATTTTTTATTTGGCTTTCTTTGGCACTTTTTTATCCCCAATATGGCATATCATACCTAATACTAGTTGGCAGCCCTGATTGCAACATCGTAGAAGTGAGTATGAATCAGGTTGACTGTGCTAAGTGTATATACAGATATACTCAGAGTCGCAAAAAAGCTATCAGTTGCAGATCTGTGCAACTGTGATTCTGTGGCACCAACAATTCGTTGGTATTAAACCATAGAAGGCGGGAGAAGTTTTTTTTTAAAAAAAGATGACTCATCTTATTTTCTGAGGTCGGGCTAGGACCAGTTTATACAAAGAATGGAATCGTGAAAAGAAGTAAAAAAAGAGCGCAACAACAAGTCTTTGCCAATTTTTGAACCTTTGCTTTGTGCTAAGAAGTAGGAAAACATTGCTTTTTAAACTGGAAAGCACACAACTGCAATTCCGCTTTGGTTTTAGCAGAAGGTGTGCTTATAAGATTTTCAAAGTCATTGGACTGCATGAGCCACAGAAGATTACTGATGAGTTGGTGTAGCGACCAACGAAACAGCTGTCTAGTCTGCTGGTGGTTGTTCTGTAAAGAACATTGTTGTTGTGGCAACCTGTTGCTTCATGAAATTACTTGGCATAAAGCTCTCAAGTGTAATTCTTTAAAATTAATTTTTTTTAAGAATTGCTAAAAAGTAAATGTAAATAAAAAAATGCCTTAATTTATTTTTCATGTATACGAGTACCGTTCTAGAAAAACAATAGGGAAATTCACAATCTTGAGAATTTGGCATTGCAATTTTGTGCAATTCTTGTGACATCAATCGTGAGCGGTATTTTTCGGTTTACTTTGCAATACTTGTCGCTAAGCCTCAAAATTAACAGCTGATTACTTACTGACTCTTTAATGAATTTTTTATTGGGTTTCTCCCGTTTAATTAGTTTTTTATTTACTTATTTTCCATATCTTAGTTTTTGGCGACTTTATTTTTTATTACAATCAGTTGTCAGCTTAGAGTTCAGTATTTCATATGGGCATTTCTTTGCTTACGTACGCGACATTCGTACGCATATAACAGCAAAACAAATTAAAGTGATAACAAAGGATGTAGTTTATATTTTGGTTGTTGTGGAGCCCTAGAGGAGTACTATATATAGGAGTAAAATCAGACACGGTCAAGCTTTGAGTTTCATGATATCCGTCTTTATAATGGTGATTCGTACGCGACAAAAAAGTAGGTGATTTTAAGACGCATGTAAATATATTTAAAACTCTGCGAAATATGTAGGAAAATTACTTTTCTTAAAATGTTAAAAATAAGTTTAATAATGCTGTTTTATGTTGCAGTGAGTTACAATCATAATTATATTGATTTTTTTTTTCATATTTGAACAAAACAAAAAAACGTACGCGACAGATTTTTCCTTTAAAATAACAAAAGTATTGATACACAAAATTTTTCAAGTTATCATTGTTTTATTAAAAATAAAAGCAAAACTTATTTTTATAAAATAATAATAAAAAAAACAAAAATATAATAATATAATAATAATAAGTATAAAAATAAAAATAATAATAATAACATATAATAAAAGTTTTCTTAATCAGAAAAAAACACGTTTTTATCAAAATAAAAACAAAAATGCTTCGAAAATGGTGTTATTACATGTCACAATGGTGGTTCACTAATCACTTTTGTTGCCCAAAATTCTGAAATTTCTTTCGGTGTCACCACATTCGAATTTGATGTCAAAAATGAAAAATTCAAAATGGCGGATTCAATATGGCCACCGAAATATAAAACTTTCATTGTATCCGTACGAAACGTTGTATAAGAGGGTTTTCGGGGTAGCTACTTTCGAATTTGATGTCAAAATTTTAAAGATTTACATAACAACTTCAATGTGGCGCATGATATTTTGAGTCTATATTCAATAAACTATTTTAAGATTTCGGAATATTATAATAAAATTTAAATCAGCAACAACTCCCTTATATCAAGTTTTTTAGACTCTTAAGGCATTTGCTTTCAAATGAGACTATGTTATATTTGCTGAAATTTAGATCAAAGCCTTAACCCATTCGATTGCATACATTGAGCCCATGAGCATTTGTAACGAAGTGTGAAATGGGGCGCGGGAGGTGGGGGGGGGGAGCGTGAGGTCGTGCGTTACGTCACAAACAATTTTTGAATTCAGTTTTCAAAATTTTAAATTGTATTAAAAATATAATTTCATTGTTACGTTATTTATAAACAGCCCCTTAAGGTTATTAAATAAAAAAAATCTTATATAACTTTACGTTCAAAACGAACATGAAAGTGTTACAAAAAATATAAAACAAACAACAATTTTCACAATTGTCGAACATCCATAGTATAACGTATCGGCACTGGTTGGTGTTCTTGGTAACGTCAGAAAAGCTTTCATTTTGGTTTAACTCTGTTCACATGGTCAAAATTTTCATGAAATTATTAAACAAACAGAATAAAACAACGTGAAATTTCATTGGAACTTCCATAATAATAAAACAATAAAAATTACGTGTTCTATGCGTTTTTCATAACAAACTGGTAAATTATAAAAAAAAACCCAAAAAATTTAAAAAAGGACATCTGTGACGTCACGTCGTGGGGGAAAGGTGGTTCAAGACTTTGGGACAACATGTTACGTTATTTATGAGCAGCCCCATAAGTTTCAATTAGATGTTTTTCCTTACTTACGATTACGTACGCGACAAAGTTATAGAGTCTATAATTTTTTTTATATGTGTTCTAAAAAATTAATAAATTTATAATAAAAAGCACGATAATAATCTTGCATAAGGTACCGGCTTTCATTCACTTTCGCTAACAAATAGACTAATGGCATTAATAAATTATGTTTTCGGTACATGTACGCGACATTGGAACAGAGTCAAAAACATATATAAATATTAGCGTTATTTGACCTCCGAATGCTCTCCTTTTATTTTTATATATTTTGTTGTTGGTAAGTAATTGCAAGCTACAATACAATATTAATTTTGTTTTATTTCAGGGAGTTACATAAAGAGAAGAACTCATTAAATTTGGTAAAAACTGAGTTTAAGAGAAACTTGTTCTTGTAGCCACTTTTTTTTTTGCGTTTAAATTAAGATCGGCTCTCATATGATAAAATTTAAATATTTTTGGCCCATTATTGGCGATGAGAACAAATTTTTATCAACACTTAATTTTTCAGCCGTGGTTGACCATTTTAAAGAAATGCCCATATACATATATACTGCCGTCATAAAGAAGAATGCGGCATCTAAAATTTTCAAAAATTTAAGGAAATCGCCTTACAATAAATAGGCAATATACTATGAAAAAGGTATGAAATAATTATAAAAATTGTGTTCTTCAAAAAAGAGAAGCCCAAGACAATAAAAATTATAACATAAGGTTACTTAAAAAAATTAACCAATAATTCAAAAACTGTGGCATAAAGCACTGTACTTGTCGCTTTTTGTTTGTTCTCCGATTTTACTCAATTAAAAACATTAAGAAAAGCCGCATCTACATAATTTTTCGCATCTATAAGGAAAATAATTTGCTTATTTATTTTAAATATCATCAAAACTATCTTACCGATATATATGATCTATATTATAAGGGTTAAAGCGAAGATATAATAAATATGTACAACACGTAATGAAATAAAATTCATATGACTCAAATTCTATTTTTTATGACTGAAAAAAAATTATGTATATAAAATCAAAACAAAAACAAACAAAGAGTGAGGCATTTACATGTAGATACGGCATTTTTTACTATGTTTATGTTGATACTGCGTTTTATCCTAGAATGATACCTAAACTTTGTGCAGAAACGACAATTTAGGTTAAAATATTTAGGTTTGGGGCCAAAAACTTTTGATTTTTATTTTACAATCTTAAAGAGGATGGATGAATAATAAGGAAAATACTATAAAAAAATTTTGATTTTCATGGCAGTATAGCAAATATAAACTATGGGTATTTAGTGTTGCATATTTACACAAGCGTAAATGCATCTCTGTATATTTATATATCTGCTCTGTATAGAGCAGAGCCGGCTACCGCCTATGCACCAGGGATGATATTGGCTTAGTTAAGAAAGGGCCAAAATTAATACAAAAATAGGGCTTTTTTGACAAGAATAGGGCCTTTTGAGGCAAAAAGTAGTAATTTAATATTACTTTAATATTAAATAATATAATAGTAATATTAAAATTACTTTAAAATAACCAATTGAAAACTATTACTGATGGCCTAAAGTTAATAATATATGATGAAATAACATGGTTAAATATATATAAACTTGTAATATAATAAAAATGTCAAAATCAGAGTAGTTGCCGCTTTAATATAATTCAAAGTAGTTTATCAATCACTTGTTTTTTAGTAGTATTTCAATTACTTCATATATAATGCAATAAAAATTATTTAGAATTGAAGTGGATGCCGCCTTAATATAATTCAGAGTAGTTCATATACTGGTTTATTTTAAACTAGTTTTTTAATTAGTTGTTTTTAAAAACAACTTAGCTTGTTCCTATAGGGTAGTGATGGGCAAACCAACACATAAGCGTGCATACTTGTGTGTGCGTGTTTCCGAGAGAGCGCGGCAGCTCTGCTTCAATTTCTTTTTTGTACGTAAAACAGTTTCGTGAAAAAGTTGTGCAGCGTTGTCTTGCTATCATGAATGCTTATCGACAACTGACAAGCTTTGTACTGAGAGAATTGATCTTACTGTGCGGCAGAATGCCATTGTTCCCCTATAGGAACAAACTAACTTGTTTTTAAAAGCAACTAATTAAAAAACTAATTTAAAATAAACTAGTATATGAACTACTTTGAATTATATTAAGGCGGCATCCACTTCAATTCTAAATACACCTTTTTTTTATTTAATTTTTTAGGATGCCTTATGCATTCACGTAATGAATTTATGTATATATTTTTCAAAACAGACTTTCTTTCAAACTTTTTTTTAAAAGGACTTTTTTATTTAATTTTTTTTTATGCTTTTAAATTTATCTTCAGTAAGTGTGGAATATGAACTAGTTTTTAATTGATTTATTTTAAAGTAGTTAAAAAATAATTTAAATTTAACTAGTTTAACCAGTAGTTGAAAATATATGCAGACGAAGGTCAATTGACTTATTTAGCGGACATCACCATACAAAATATGTTTGTTCGTTCTATGGAAAAAAGTCAGAATTTCAACTAGTTGTGTTTGACAAAAAACTACTTTTTCAATTACTTTTAAATTAGTTGATTTTCCTACAGGGTCGTTTATTGTTTGTTACCCCTGTAGGGGTAACAAAACAATTGAAACAAACCGAAACAATGATTCGGTTAACGATCGTCGGATAACAACAAAATGAATATTCTACTTCGCATTCTTTTGCGCTCTTTGTATTTTTGCTTCGTTTCTTTAGCAAACTCTCAGCAAAAATATTCTCCTGCCCAAGGTTCATTAATATAGGTTAAGTCACTTGAGAGAAGCTCGGTCGAACTGTCAGAATGGATGAAAGGAAATAAAAAAAAAAAACACGAATCTGTACAATTTTTAGCTAACAGCTACTTTGACAGTTCGAGCAAAGGCGAAAAAAGAGTGCTTTTCTCTAAAGTGGCTTAACCTATACTATTAATGAACCTTCCTCCTGCCTTTGTTTTTTAATATCATAATTTGCTGTGAAACAACAAAAACAAAAGCCACGCTCACGCTGTGTGCAAACAAGTCTTGTGTAATCGTTCAATGCCTTATGCATAACAGAGATCATTAAAGAAACGTTTGCTTTGGTTTCGTTTTTTATACTGGCACATCAGCAAAAATTATAAAAATTACTTTAGCTCTCCCTTCCACTGAAAGGTTTCGTGTTTCCTTCGCACTCACTAACGATTCGAATGTAAAATATCGACTTTGTATCAGGGATGATATTTGGGGGCTTTTAGGGCTTTTTGGGCCCTTTTTCATTTCAAAAGCCCCGAGGCCCTTCTTATTCATTTTAGGCCCTTTTGGAAAATTCTACCGAAAAAAAATCTGAATTTTTTTAAAGAAAAGTTGACTGGTTAATGTATATGATTTCAATATGCCAAAGAAAAATCGCCAAAAAAATATAATGAAAAGCCCCCAAACGAAAAGAATAAAAAATTTTTACACAATAAAAATGAAAAAATGTTCAAAATTTTTTGGAAAAATGTTCCAAAATGCAATTCAGCGGCGTTGTTGTGCTTGACAAAAATAAAATGAAACAACCAATATCCGCCGTCACGATGGGTATAATTTTTCGGGTATAATTTCCGTGATCAAGATTCAATATAAGATTATCAAAGTATAAAAGAACAGATTCGAGTAGTAAATGAATATTCCCCTGTAAAAATATCTGCAAAGATTTCATTGATTTTATTTGTTTCTTGATGTAATTCATGAACAAGGGGTCATGAACATTATGTACGGATAAGGTCCAGATGGTGTTTTTTTATGATAAAATGATTTGCTCTTTTAAGGAATAATGTTTTTTACCTTCCGTACATGGGCGAACCATTTTATCGTAACGAATTTGATATTTCTTAACTTTTCGGTAAACAAAAATTCTGGCGTTTTTTTATTTTTAATTTGGCAAAAATGCCCGATTTTTTTCGGTCCTAAATTCCAAGCATATTTTTCGTACCTGTTCCTTTTCAAGTATTTGCAAAAAAGATCCTAATTTTATTGGTACAAGCACCCGAAAAAAATGTCATTATCGGTAAAAATTTCGGTCATTGTTTCTCGTAGAATTAAGCCCGATTTTGTATGGAAAATTTCGGGTTTTTTTGTAATTTGTTTCGTTTGTAATTTCTGGAAGCCAATTGTAAGCTATCTTTGATTTATTTCGTAAATAGAAATATCTGGAAAAAGAAAAAAAATTATCTTTTAGCGATCATGAAAAGGTAAGACAACCGCGGGGGAGAGAGGTGACCGGCGAGGATAGTCCTCGACCGGTTTTAGTTAATTATTTGAAATTTTTAAAAAACATGATGATCGAGTGATAAAAATAAAAAAGAGCTATAATTACCATTTCACTAGTAGTAAATGTGAAGTATCAGTTAAAAACATAAAACGAAATTGCATCCAATAAAGTTGGTGATTTTTGTATAAAAAAAACTCTCAGCAAAAAGCGAAATTTCGTTAAAAAATGTGCAAAATTGTCCAATTTTTTCGGTGATTTTTCTTTTGAATTTTAAATTCATTTTTTATTTCATTCACCCCAATTTTTGATGAGAAATGTTGGATGATTTTTCATTTCATTTCTTATGTTAATTTTTATTGTTTGTATTTTATGTAAAGGCGATATTTCCTATCGCCTTTAAAAATGTTCTCAGTAAAACAAGTTTTGTTATATACAGTCATTGTCCCATTAAGAACATACTTTTTAGTAATTTCAACAAATTTACTTTATTTCCCAAGTTGAGCTTAGATGAAAAGAGTGATCCCTAGTCCCGCTTCCTTAATTCGACTTCTTGCAAGACTTAACAGAGAGTCTGCATTAAATTGCTTATTCATTTCTGACATTCTACGACTATTTCAAGATGGAAATATCTGGTGTGTGGTTTTTGTGGAAAAGCTTTACAATTTTTATTTATCAAATTTAGGATTGACTTATCAGAATAATGTTTTTGTTTTTGTAAAAATTTTCTGTCAGCTAAATAACTTTTAAACCAATTCAAAAAGTTTGAGTAAAAACCCATTTTGGCAAGCTTCGCTACTAAAACAGAAAGAGAAACTTTGTCAAATGCCTTGGAAAAATCTGTGTGTATAGCTTCAACTTGGCTAGTATCAGTATCAGTTTGTAAAGACGGCTAAGTTAGTAGTTGTTGACCGTACGTGAACAAACCCATGTTGTGATGGTGAAGTAATCATTTTCAAAGAAAAATCTAGTTTATTTCTTACTATATGTTTAAAAAGTTTAGAAGTGTTTGAAAGTTTTGATATTGGTTCGTCACATTATTTTTTCCACCAGACTTAATAACAGGGATTATAGAAGCCAGTTCCTTATGAAATCACCCGACATAAGGGATTTATTAAAAATAAGACATAAATTCTTGACAATAGATAAATTTAGAAAATTAAATAAAAAAAAAAATAACTTTCGAGATTACATGAAACAACTGATGTTTTCACTGAACCAGATTGTTTTTAGTTCATGTATAAAAAATGAAAGAGCTAGATATTAGTTTAATTTTCTTGTCTAGCATTTGCAAATTTTTTTTCAAATTGTCGAAATAATGCGCACGCTTTGAAGTTCTGCTTTTTAATGGCGAGTAGATTTTTGAAGTGAAGCTTTTATAGCCGCGTATACAACAATGCGGTGAGCTAGATGGCGGGTAAAACCAATGTAATGATACGGTTTTTAAAAACAACAACACAGCAATTCATTGCACTGGCTGTATAAAAACGAAAAAATTTATATTAAAAGTTATCATATTTCTGCTTCCACCGAGGATTGGACACACTACGCTCGGATGCATAGTTGGCTGTTCTACCCACTGGTCTACAAAAACATATTTAGTTGAGTAGCTCATACTCATCTTAAACCAACAATCAGTTCTTCTTTTCTTTCTTTTATGATTGAATTGAGTCTTAGCATGTATGGTAGAGTACCCATACGTGTCTTTTTCTGATTTGCTTCGCTCCCCGTCATTTTCCATCATTTTCCGTCAGATTGAAGCTAAAAAATAAGATTTGCAACAAAAACTGGACGTTGATAATGGAAAATAGGAAGGCCCCCTGGGCTCTTAGGCTCAAAAGCTGTCCAAAAATAATACCTGTCTTAATTACTCTATAACTCTTTAAAAAACAGTCTTACGCTATTACATTACACGGATATTTTTATGGTGTTTTAAGGAGTCTTTAGGAGTCAAAGTCACAATTTGGAGGTAACTGTTTCTGAACAACCCTAATAAATTTTTGGAGTTAGATACTTTTATACAGTTAACATCACGTCAGCAGTGTTAAATTTCGTTTATTGCAAAGTTTACAATTTTTGGAAATATTAATTTTAAGGGGCGTTAGAGCGTTTTAAAGTTTCTTTCAAGTATGATTTTTTTCAGTTCAAGCAGATTTTAAAACAGATTGAAGAAAAATTTTAATATTTTAAGAAAAAGCGGATGCCATTAGTGGAAAACGCCCAATGCTCCATAGTTGTAAGGACTAGAAGAATGCATTGAATTTGCTACTGCACTGTTACAGTGTAATGTAGCGGCTAGTGAACACTATATTCCTAGCGTATGAAAACACAGAAATCTAAAAAAAAAAAAACAGAATGATAGAAAAAAACATCATGTTATAGTGTTATAAATAATTTAATAAAGGGTCTACCTTTAATAACTTTTTTTTTTTTGAAAATGCAAAAAAAAAACTTCTGAATATTTTCTCAAATTTCTTTTTTTATTTGAATGTACAATCCTTCCGGTTATTAATGGAAAATAATTTCATTCAAATGGCTGCCTCGGTTGGCCATGCAGTAGCCTACACGATCGGTTCAATTTTTAAGCACATTATCGATTGTGTGCAGCTGTATTTCACCAATGGCTTCACGAATATTGTCCTTTAAAGCATCAATTGTCTCTGGCTTGTCGGCGTAATACTTATCTTTGAGGGCGCCCCACAAATAATAGTACAACGGTGTCAAATCGCAGCTCCGAGGTGGCCAAACGACATCAGCCCTGCGGCTGATAATGCGATCTTCAAAAACAGGGCCCAAAACATCGAGTGTAGCTTCGGCTGTGTGGCATGTAGCGCCGTCCTGTTGAAACCAAATGTTGCCAATATACTCCCCTTCAATTTTTGTGAACAGAAATTCGTTCAACATGGCCCGATAACGATGGCCATTGACTGTAACGGCCTTTCCTTGCTCATTTTCGAAGAAAAATGGCCCAATTATGCGTCTGGACCAAAATCCGCTCAAACAGTGACTCGTTTTGGGTGCATCGGCTTTTCAATGTATGCGTGCGGGTTTTCTGTGCCCCAAATGCGACAATTTTGCTTGTTTACATACCCGCCAAGATCAAAATGAGCTTCATCTGAAAAGATGATTTTTTTGACAAAATCGGCATCTGCTGTAAGTCGATCGCAGGCAATATTTCCCAGCGTTGTTCAAGCGTATACACAACCATTTTCGTTCAGCGGAAGGATAAAACTAATTATCTGTCAAATCAAACATGTGCTAAGTGTTACCATTCACGAAATAAGCACTAGTTGAAAAAAAGAACGTTAGATGGCTGACCCTGTATAACGTAAAATGTTTTGGTTTTTTTGGGCGTGAAATAATTTGAATATTTAACTAATTTTTATTAGGAATGCTGCTCCATTGTATGTTTTTGCACCTCCTGGTGCATTTAGACAGCACTAAATCGTGTTATGGGCGCAATTCCACTTTCTGCAATATCATTCACAACTAATAACTTTCTAACCATTTTTTTTGAAGCAACATAGCATGCATTTTCCTCCCAAGTATTCGGATCTGTCAACATTTAAAATAGTATTTTAAAGAAGTGAAAGAATGTGTAAAAGAAGTCACATAATTCGGCAGACATGACTTCCTTATAAGTCCTCTGAGCTCTTTTTGGTAAATCAGGATGGCCTTCTTTGTTCAAATTAGATACCAGTTTCTTTTCATTTCAACAACTTCTTCATCGTCGAGGAAAGCCAATCTAATGTTGGCTCCACTCAAGTACCATAGATATCTACGTAGTTTCTTTTGTAATTTTTCTCCTATATCCTTGTTAATTTTCTTATCTCATACCAAAATCTTATACCAAATAATTTTTTTTTATTCAAGCATCTGTTGGTTGAAACAGATTTTTGTTTTGGTTTTTTTTCTGCCTGCAACAAAGTAAGTTACATGAGCATTGGATATTGTATAATAAGAAATTATTTCTTAATATTTACCAATTAAGAAAGCGGTTTTGGTTCTACATTTTATCTTCCATGATAAATATTTTCTTCACAAGAAAAACACCTTTAACTAATTTTACCACCTTTTAAGTACGATTACTCTGTAATTTTCTATATTCTTAAATCGATCATTGCTGATCTGTACACAATGTATAAGCAGGACCGTTAGGTCACGAAAATTATGCTACATACTATTGCAAGTAAAAACTATGAGTTTTTCAATGTACTCATTTATTTGAGAACACGAGAAGATTGAAGGAAATTTACATAACAAAAAATCATTACAAAGAGAAGAAAAGAATCGAATATTACACTCAAAATAAACAGGTTAATAGAACTAAAGTTGTAGTGAACATTTAATCATTAAAATTAATAGAAATGTAATTAAAAGATGCTAAAGAAAAATTAGAAAAACAATAATCATCGGCTAGGCTGAAACATTGATACCTTTCATACTAACTAAGTAGAGGTAAGTTAGGTAAATTAATTTAAACGATTTTGTCGCCCTTAAGTTTATTTTTCTTTTAGTATCACATTCTAGTCTCAATTTGTCTAAAAATGTGCTTAGTGCGAAGAAAATCAGACATTTGCTTTAAAAAATACTTTCAGCGAAATCTTAAAATACTCTTACGCCCCTAAAAATTAACATTTCCATAAATGGTAGCTTTGGAATAAACTCAATTTAATACGCTTACTTAATACTGCATGGTGTGATGTTAACTGTATAGAAAAATCTAACTCCAAAAATTTACGAGAGTCCTTAAAAAATAAAATATCTCCGAATTGTGTCTTTGACTTCTTAAAACACCATGAAGGGTCATTCCAAGGTCAAAATTCTTTATGGAAAAATATTATTGATTTTCTAGTGCATAAAGATAATAAGTTATGCAACAGTGTAAAGCTGTTTTTTAAAGCAGTTTTTTAAGAGTAATTAAGTCATGTACCTTTTTTGGACCGTTTTTGGACCTAAAAGCCCAGGGGGCCTAGCTTTTTGCCACTACCGACATCCAGTTTTTTTTTTGCAAATCTTATTTTTTAGCTTCAATCTAACGGAAAAAGGACGTGGAGCGAAGAAAATCAGAAAAATGCACATTCCATATACCTCGTGGGTGCTCTAATGTATAGCTATTAATAGAATGCACAAAAAGTACTGCCAGCTATTACTCTCGCTTCGACTTATGGTAAAATAAAAGAAGGTAAATGCCAGGGTACAACAAGACAAGGTAGTATTAGTAGTTAAAATTATCTCTTGTGTTGGGTACAGCACCTGTCAAATAGCAAATAACAAAATTTTCAAATTATTATATTGTATGTGTTTGACAGCTGTAATACCCACCACCCCGAGATGGCACTAGCTTGTTAAATATACCTTGGTAGATGCATGGCTTAAAGCCGAGTGTCAGAACTGTCAGAACTGTCAAACAAAAAAACGCAAAACGACACTGAGCGGAGACTCAGTTTGCCAAGTGACGGAAATAATTGCATTGGTTTTGACAATTCTGACACTGTGAAAGAAAGCATGATTAGTACTTTTACTGCGTACTCACGCTCAATTTTTGGTGCTGTTGCTAATTCTTTAACAGCAATTTAAACATAACCTACTAAAATGTACTTCTTGCTAAAGATAGAAAAGCATACAATTGGAGATTGTTTATGAATATGGCAAAAAATATTTCCTGCAATTGGAAGACGAAATGATTATTATAGTGTTGATTAAATTGTTTTATTTGTTTAATGTTTGTGTCATAGTTTGCAAGCTATTAATATTTCAATTTAATATATAGTTTTTTTTCAAATCAGCTGCAAAAACTAACTAGTATTTCAATTCATTAAAATCTATAAGTTGAAGTATTGCCAGCATATCTAGATGGCTGAAATTTTCCAGAAAATATCTTATATAGGTAGATTTCATTTCGCTTTTTTCTGCAATGCTTAGTTATATTTCGTTGTTTTTTATCATTTTTCGAAGTAAGCCTTGCATTGATTGATTTAGAAACAGCACATGCTGCAAATATTAACGACTGCAACGTCAAATCTAAAATTTGTTTTATTCTTAGATTTATAGATTTCCATATAAATACAAAATCTTTCATATAATTCAAATCTAGGTTTTAACTCACATTTATATCGAACTTAAAAAAAACCAGCAATCTGCGGTATTTGAACACACTACTGGTTACAAGTTCTACCATTACCAACTGAGCTATCAGACTACCTACGCTACTTTTGTCGAAAGTAAAACATAAGAAAGTTATTTTACTAAAATATTGTGCCGAAATTTAACTTGTCAATGCATATGTAAATAGCACAATTTATGTGATAATGCTCAAGTTTTTTCTATATATATACACTAGATAGACCCAGTGGTCCGCGGCTTCGCCCCGGACGTTTTCTGTTATCAACAAAGACGCTAGCCTGTACTGCCGAATGAACTACAATATTAGTACTTGTACTACTCTTATGTCTTCCGTACTATCCAAATTTTAATTGTATCGAAAAACTCCAGCGAGTTTTTGCGAAATTTTTACGCATATAGAACAACTTTCTTGAACATACCCATCATCACTCTTTTCACTTGCTGTCATTAGACTTTGCCGTTTTTAAGTTTTACTTTTCACATTAAAAAAAATTAGAACGCTTCAACAAAGGTAATTTTTGTTAGTTCTAAACGTATCTACGTTAATACGAAGATATATTAGACCGTCTTTTTACCCCAATTTGTTCACTCGTTTCTAGATGGCAGAAAGTCTGTAAAAATTATGATATTTAAATATTTACATATATTCTAGCATAGCATATGACAATTGTCTTCCTTCTTTCTTTTTCTCTTTCTAATAATATGCTGGTTGTTAAAATTGGACGAAAAAAGAATTTGTTGCGGCAATTTTAAAGCAGATATTTTAATTTTAAAATAGTGGTCAGTTTTTTTATTATGCTGTGAGTTAAGTGTTTTTTTTTGTTGCTTTTATAAAATTATTAAATTTGAGATGTCGCAAATCGCGACGAAATTTAAATTTGCCAAATAACTTTAAATGTCAAATATTATTTCATTTTTCCATCCAAAATTGGCTGAACAAATTGGTGATTTGTTTTTCTCCTAAACAGAGTCCAAGATGTATATAAAAATGTGTATATGTACATTTTTATTTCTTACCAATTATAATTTAAGTAGCAAATATATTCTAAGAAAATATGTCATCTAATAATTTTCAATATCGTCATAGCATTTTATAACTTAAAAAAACTGTTTCATCCGGAGAAACGTTTTAAGATTTTGACATGCATAAAGAAATGCTTTACCTCCTTCGAAGTATCGAAATATGCCACTTATTTTGAAATAGTTGGATCCTAATACTTCTTGGATAAAAGTTGGATCCTAATAGTTGGATCCTAATATTTCTTACCAATTATAATTTAAGTAGCAAATATATTCTAAGAAAATATGTCATCTAATAATTTTCAATATCGTCATAGCATTTCATAACTTAAAAAAACTGATTCATCCGGAGAAACGTTTTAAGATTTTAACATGCATAATGAAATGCTTTACCTCCTTCGAAGTATCGAAATATGCCACTTATTTTGAAATAGTTTGATCCTAATACGACGACATCGACAAAAACTTGGAATATGTCCATTTCTTGTAAAATTTATTGAGATAAAGTAATAAAAAAGTATTCTCTTACGTGGAAAGTAACGAAGATATCTTTACCCAAATGACACATCATTTATTTCATACTCTGTCAAATGCTTCTGCGATTCATTTCCAAAATTCTAACATTGTCAGGAAATTTTGCTTTTAAGTTTTAGTAGAATTTAGCGTGTAAAAATGAGTTATGCTTAAGTCTTGTGTATTACTTTTGTTTATTTATTGTTTCGCATTAATAAAAAATTTAAGGCTGCAAGCTATAATTTAAAAAAAAAATATAATATATTTACTTAAAATATATTTTGCGAATCTCTTTTCAAAGATACTTAAAAAAAATTAAAAAAAATATATACATTTATTTGAACAAAAGTTTGTAATAAATGTATCCATATTACGCCGTACTACTCAAAAACCCGAAATTGCACTCCTTAAAGTTTAAAAAAAGTTTAAAACGGCTGCCCTGGCGCTAACAGGTGTTTACATTTTGAATAAGTGTGGGAAGTGTCGTCTCGGGTACCGTAGCTGTCAAACACATACATTATGATTTGCAAATTTTGTTATTTTTTTTTTTGCTTTTATTCGTAAAAAACTGGTTTTGATAGGTGCGGTACCCACCACAAGAGAGAATTTTAACTACTAACACAACCTTGTCTTATTATACCATGAAGTGTGAAAAGAGATAGAGCGCAAAAACTTCATACAAAAAAAAATTCCAAGCATGCTGAAGGTGGTCAGTGAGAGCCCAAACCAGTGATGTGATTCTGATTTAGTAAAAAATCTCGATCGCGTCCCGAATTTGACATGTTTATCCCACCAAAATGACACGTAAAACCCACAAAAAAAGCCAACAAAAAATGTATACCATAAAGTTTCTTTATGCGACTTATAAAACAAAAATCATCGGAATCTTTTTATACAAAAGTTTATTTATTAACGAAACCAAACAAAACAAGACAAATTTTTTATATTTATAAAAAAACTTGTAAATCTGAATTTTAATAAAAATTCATTGAGATCAATAAAATTGTTTATATCTACATTTGTATAAGGAACTTGTATTATCACAAATAATAATATGACTTATTTAATTTATTATGAATATACTTGCAAAAAAAATTATTTGAAGCAAAGTGTACAATTCTAAAATGGAATGACATGCCGTTTTTGCTTACTAGAAAACTGTGATGTTTTTCTGACTTCTCGTAGTATTAAGAAATTTTTTAATTTGTAAATTGATAAAATAACGCAGTGCTTCAATTTTTTTTTGCGTGTAAAATTTTTTATATTTATCGAAACACATTATTATGTACATTTTTAAACTTCTTTTAGTTTAATAATGTACATAATAAAGTTTATTTTAATCTGTACTTTGATGAATTTTAATCTTTGTAAATTGTCAACGAAAATTTAATGAAAAACTTTCATTTGTTTTTCGTTGCATTCGTGTTATCAACTTGCTGGAGTAAGAAAAAAAAGAAATATAATAAAATAATTTTTTTTCTACATTTTATCTCTCTCTGCCTTTTTTTTTTTTTTGTGCGGTACAAAGCGTTGCCAACAGCATATACACTGCGTTCCTTAACCAATTTTAAATAAAAAGTTAATGGACCTCTGATTTTTCAGTATTTAAAAGTAAAAGTGCAAATATGAGTTTTAAGCCCAGAACGAAAATTTTCTGTCGATCTGTGAGTTTTTTATCAATTTTAAATTTTTTACGAAGAGTCAATCCAAATGAACTGGATCAGAACGAACCAAAACGAAAGTTGGTAGCTCGATCAATTTTGAAAAAGGTAGTAATTTTATTATCCAATGTATTTGAAAACTTTTTCTTCGTCTTCTTTCAAAATGGCGGCCATATTTTCTTTGCTACCTATAGTGATATATGCATTTGTGTTAACTTATATTTCTCAGCTCCTATTCTACATAGAATGATGAATTAAAAACCATATTAGGCACATTTTGGCCTTTAAGCTGACATATAAAAGATGCATATGAAATAATTTCTTCATATTAAGGGGGGACATGACATTGGCAGTTTTTTGAAATCGAAATATTCTTAAGATTCTAGGAAAAAAATTTCATGGAAAAATTCCTACGGGTTCAAAAGTTACAGCTGGATTAGTGAGAGCGCATTTTTAATTGTTGCGCTACCTACGTTCGGCAGCTGGTATATACTTGTTTTACTTGCTACCTGACTTTTGGTGGTTGTTATTTTGTACCTACTTGAAAGGTGGGTTTTTTTTTGTGTTTTTGAATTTCTTTATATTTATTTATATTTATAACTCATATAGTGGAATTTTTATTTTATATGCTCAGTTATTTAGCATCTTTTGCAGCCTGAAGTAGTGTTTTTTTTGTGAAAAATATTGAAAACTTGAAAAATGAAGCGTCGTTCTTTAGATCGAAAAGGCAAAAGAGGTTTTTTACACAAAATCATTACACCAATAAGACCTATTTCAACAGAAGAAATGGAATCTGAGGTGGAGTTCACTAGTTCATCTGCTAAAAAACTTCATGGAGCATCAGTGGATGTTGGTTGTGATGAAACATTTTCCTACTGCATATTACAATATGCTGAAATATTTTTGGGCATTGCTGATTGCCTTGTTTCTCGAAAATGTGGTGGAAATGTAAAATTTGAAAAGAAATATATGCGTGGCCTTGGATTTAAACTGGTTATATTTTGTACAAAGTGCAATAACGATAGCAAAACCATAAATTCATCACCATTTATTAACGGTAGAGCGTATGAAATCAATAGGAGACTTGCTGCCACTATGCGCGTTCTTGGGAAAGGACTGTCGGCCACGCAACTGTTTTGTGGACTTATGGATTTACCAACATGCATCACTCAACGACCATATGATGCTATTATGGAAAATGTTGAAAAAGCCGCAAACACAGTTGCTCAATCATCAATGATGTGTGCTGCTGAGAAAGAACTATCAGAAACTAAAAAACAAGATGACTTATATCTTGACTGATATCTTAAACAAGTGCTTAGAGGGATTCACGCAAAACTCCAATGAAAGTTTGAATGCAAAAATTTGGCTCATTGCACCTAAATGTATGCCAGGCAGCAACAGAATTGTTAATATTGCAAGCTGCATGGCTGTGTCTACTTACAATGACGGCGCTTATAGTTATTTGCAAATGTTTCAACTACTTGGTATCACCATAGGAGCTGCAGCATTGAATTTTTCCAAAGGAAATAATGCAAATCGTTTGAAATGCGCCAGAGTGAAGTCATATGAAGCTTCAAAAGAAGCCCGAATTGCTAAACGATTGCAAAAAACTATAAAAAACAGCACAACACAAGATAACGAAGGCATACAGTACGAAGCAGGCATGGCAGATTAAAGGTAACCTTTTTTTCTTTGTTCACAAACTTTGAACGCGTTTATCTTGAAACCATGTTTTTCGTACTGGTTGCGGCACTAGGTATGACACGAGCTTTTTTTAAAATTTTTTTTTTCGAATTTTTATGAATTTTTGAAGTCAATATTTTTTTCGACAAAACACACTTTCAAATTTGGAACATCACCAAAAATTTAAAAAAAATTAAAAAAAAAGCTCGTGCCATACGATAACCAATTTTGTTATGATTTAAAAAAGTATTTTTTTTTTCAGATCGGTCAATATTTGCAACTCCTAGCGCTGCAACCACGAGGCCCCGTTTTTTTTCTGCCGCCAGTTTGGAGCTCTATAAAACCATGTTGGAGTGAAAAATATATTTTTTTGAATTTTTTTTTTCTTGTTATTTGTTCAATTCTCTACAATAAAAATTTTGGAAAAATGTTTGTTTTTGACTGAGTTCTGAATTTTTAAAAAAAGGTCTGTTTTCTCTGCCGCAAATGTCATGTCCCTCCTTAAAAAAAATGATATATTTTTGTGTTCAGAGTGTAATATCTTGCAAATTTAAATTTTTTATAGAAAGCAGTAAGTTGCACTAATAAATCATTTTGCTAGAGTACATTTCAACTGTCTGTATAAACATAAATTTTTTTAACATTCTGACTCATTAACTTCTTTGCTTGCAGCTTCTTAAAAATTTCAATTTTGTGAAATTTGCAGAATGTTGGTGCCTTTGAGATCAAATATCTCTGGTGGTCATAGGTTAATAAATATCATATCTATATATATAAAAATGAATGTATGTATGTGGGTATGTAGATATGTGTGTATATCACGTATAGACTCCAAAACCACCGAACCAAACTTTATGAAATTTTTTGGGATACTGAAGCAACATTCTGGAAGTGTTCCTGTGAAGTTTGGTGTTGGTTGGACAAGGGGGCGTGGTACCTCCCATACAACTCAAATTGGCTCTATCGGCCACAAACCAAAAACAATGCTATATATCAGACGGTTTTAATCATGTAAAACTAAAATTTGGTAATTTTGTACAGATGGTTTCTTCCGGTGACTGTACAAAAGATGGGCGTGTTCACCCTATATCTACGCCCACTTTTCAGCAATTGTTTTAATTCCTGGATGTTCAAGTTTTGATAGTGAATCTTGGTATGCAGGTACAATGGATACAAGTGGGCAGTCACTATGTAAATATAAACGTTGTCACGCCCACTTTTACCGCCCAAAAATCAGTAAAAATGCTTTATATCAGACGGCTTTTGCCGTAGAAGACTAAGATTTGATAATTTAGTTTATATGATTACTCTCGGCCAATGTCCAAAAAAGTGGGCATGGCCGCACTATATCTACGCCCACTTTTTCGAAATCATGCTTATTCCTGAGTTGTACACGTTTTGATAGTGAATCTTGGTATGCAGGTGCTATGGGTTCAAGCGGCAGTCACTATGTAAATATAAACTTTGTAACACCCACTTTTTTCGCCCACAATTCAGTAAAAATGCTTTATATCAGACGACTTTTTCCATAGAAGACTAAGATTTGGTAATTTAGTTCATATGGTCACTGTCGGCAACTGTTTAAAAATGGGCGTGGTCGCAACAAATCTACGCCCACTTTTTCGAAATCATGCTTATTCCTGGATGTACACGTTTTGATAGTAGCATTTGACATGCCGGTGCTCTAAGTAGCTGTCAATATATATATATATAAAACTTGCCACGCCCACTTGTACCACCCACAAAAAACACAAAACGAAATGGCCAATTTCAGCCCTTGAAAGCGCTTTGACCGAGCTTCTGATGATCAATTGTGTTGTGGAATGTTTGAACACAAATGATCAAGAACTGGGGTAAAATCGGCTAAGGTGATAGTTGACAGTCGCTGTTTTGACTGTCGTTGTTAAAAACGACACCTAAATAACTGTCACATAAAATCAATAGTAAAAATGTGATTGCCAATTTGATAATACCCTTACGTGGAGCAAAAGCGATGATTTGGATTGTCAAATATCAATTATCACTTTAGCCGATTCCATCCATGGATCTACATGTTTTATGCCGACTTCGAACGGCTTATGTTTTCAAGAAGTTTTTCATGGCAGTTTTTATTCTCTGAGGTTTGCCATTGTCTGCAGAGAGGTGACGGCCAAACAGAAAAATTAATTCAATTGAAAAACTGTCCGTGTCAGGTGGGATTCAAACCACGAAATGGGTTCTCTCGCGTATGGGCCACACACTCTACCCACTACGCCGCGGCCACCACTTGGTTTTTTTTTACCTACAAGTAAATAGAACTTCTACGAGTATAAATCAGACGATTCTCATCGTTAAATACTAAAATTTGGTAATTAAGTTCATACGCTTACTCTCGACAGCTTTGCAAAACATTTGCGTGGTAACACTATATCTGTGCCCACTCTTCAGAAATAATTTTATATAATTTATTTATTAACTTATTTATTAATGTACTATAGTTAATTACAATTTAAAAATTATAACTAAGTAAGCACTAGCTGCCAGGGCTATTGGTTAGAAATAATTTTAATTCCTGAGATGTGAACGTTTTGATAGTCAAACTTGGTGTGTAGGTGCTATGGGTCAAAGTGGCGGTCATTTTATATATAAATGTTACCACGCCTACTTTTAACGCTTACAAATCCATATAAGAGTTTTTTTACAGTAAAAGACTAAAACTTGGTAGATTAGTTCATATGGTTACTGCCAGAACCCTTAAAAAAATGGGCGTGTCGCACTTTATCTACGCCGACTTTTCAGAAATCATTGTAATTTCTGAGCTGTACGCGTTTTGATAGTGAAACTTGGTATGTAGGTGCAATGGGACCTAGTGGCGGTCACTATATATATAAATGTTGCCATGCCTACTTTTTCTGCTCATCTATCTATCTGTAAAAAATGTATGTATGTATACTAAGGCTCCTCATAAAAAAAAGGTGTTCGGGTCGGTTCCTCAAAATAATGCTTTATGTTATGATGATTCCCCAAATATTTCGACTGTAGCGATAGCCATCCGTGAGCTGGAAGGGTTGGAAATAAAAAAAAAAAAATAAAAAAAAAAAGAAATGGCCATTACAGTCCTTGAAAAGAATTTGACCGAGCTTCTTATGCGTGCGTGTTGTGAAATGTTTGAACACATATGATCGAGAACTGGATCTACAAGTTTTATGCCGACTCCGAACGGCTTATGTTCTCAAGAAGATTTTCATGCCAGTTTTTACTCTCTGAGGTTTGCCATTGTCTGCAGAGATGTGACTGCCGAACAGAAAAATTAATTCAATTGAAAAAACTTTGTGTGTCAGGTGGAATTCGAACCTGGGTTCTATGGCATACAAGAAACGCACCTCAACCAGTATGCCACGGAATGGTTTCACGTAAAGACTTCGAAACCGATAAGCCAATTTTTATACCAAAGCGTTGAGAAGGTTTCTGTGAAGTCTGGTGCCGATCATAAAAGGCACCTTAAATACACCTAAAATTTTCGATTTCGAACAGTTTTGGAATTAAAGGTCGCACAACCTCGGAATTTAGTATTCGACCTCAATTTACACATGCCGTTCCACATTTTATAACATTTTATGGGTGTTGGACGAGGGGTGTGGTACTTTTTCCGCACCCAAAACTTTCGGTAAAGCTTTCGAAATAAGTCAAACATCAATGAAACTCGGTAAGAACTTACTATAAAAACATGGCTTCACTAAAGCTACGCCCACTTTTAGGGGATAAGCGCTGAGCGCAGCGAAGCGCGCCGGGTATAAGCTAGTCTATATATATAAAAATGAATGTATGTATGTGTGTATGTGGGTATGTGGATATGTGTGTATATCACGTATAGACTCCAAAACCACAGAACCAAACTTTATGAAATTTGTAGGGATACTGAAGCAACATTCGGGAAGTGTTCCTGTGAAGTTTGGTGTTGATTGGGCAAGGGGGCGTGGTACCTCCCATACAACCCAAATTGGCTATATCGCCCACAAACCAAAAAAAAATGCTATATATCAGACGGTTTTAATCGTATAAAACTAAGATTTGGTAGTTTTGTTCAGATAGTTACTTTCGGTGACTGTACAAAAAATGGGCGTAGTCACACTATATCTACGCCCACTTTTCAGCAATCATTTTAATTACTGAGATGTTTAAGAAATGAGAAATGTTTGCACGCCTACTTTTACCGCCCCCAAATTAGTAAAAATGCTTTATATCAGACGGTTTTCGCCGTAGAAGACTAAGATTTGGTAATTTAGTTCGTATGGTTACTGTCGGTCATTGTAAAAAATGGGCATGGCCGCACTATATCTACGCCCACTTTATCGAAATCGTGCTTATTCCTGAGTTGTACACGTTTTCATAGTCAATCTTGGTATGCAGGTGCTATGGGTCCAAGTGGCAGTCACTATGTAAATATAAACGTTGTCACGCCTACTTTTACCGCCCACAAATCAGTAAAAATGCTTTATATCAGACGGCTTTTGCCGTAGAAGACTAAGATTTGGTAATTTAGTTCGTATGGTCACTGTCGGCAACTGCTAAAAAATGGCCGTGGTCGCACTATATCTACGCCCACAGTATTGAAATCATGCTTATTCCTGAGTTGCACAAGTTTGATAATAACACTTGATATGCAGGTGCTCTAAGTGGCAGTCAATATATATATATAAAATTTGCCACGCCCACTTGTACCACCCACAAAAAAAAAAAACAAAACGAAATGGCCAATTTCAGCCCTTGAAAGCACTTTGGCCGAGCTTCTTATGATCAATTGTGTTGTGAGTGTTGTGGATGTTTGAACACAAATGATCGAGAACTGGATCTACATGTTTTATGTCGATCGGCTTATGTTCTCAAGAAGCTTTTCATGGCAGTTTTTATTCTCTGAGGTTTGTCATTGTCTGCAGAGAGGTGACGGCCGAACAGAAAAATTAATTTAATTGAAAAACTTTCCGTGTCAGTTGGTATTCGAACCTGGGTTCTATGGCATTCAAGCCACGCACCTCAACCAGTATGCCACGCAATGGTTTGAAATATGCTCTAAAAATCGCGTTTTTTATAAAAATATTTATTGGTGTGTTAGTTAAAAATAACAAACGGTCAGAAATAATAGTAATGAAAAAGTTCTTCCAATCTGCACCAATTTTAAATTTTTAAATTTTTACAGTCGGACGAGAGATAATGCAGATTTTCATTACTTTTTTTAACTTTGTTTTTAATTACTTTCACTAAAATTCAAATTAATTTTTTTTTTGTTGTGCCATGTTACTTTTAGTCAAATAAATTATCTATTGATGATAAAATATAGTGTAAAGTGAAGAGCTAAATTGAATGAAATTACAAAAAAATGTACACATTTTTTACATTTTACAATTTATTTGCCTTAAAGTAGTATAGGAAAAAATTCGTTTGAATTTTAGTGAAAATAATGTGGAAAAAGTTAAGACAATCCATAAAAATCCGCATTATCTTTGGTCCAACGGAAAAAATGTAAGATTTTTTGATGCAAAAGAACTTTTTCATAACTCTTATTTCTGACCGTTTTTTTTTTAACTACCATACCAGCCAATATTTTTCGTCGAAATATTGTGGGGATCATCATAACATACGCCATGGTTTATTTTGATGAACCGGACTGAACAATTTTTTTTCCTAAAGAGCGTGAGGCGACTTAATGTATTTACGTATGTGGGTATATGTGTATATCACGTAAAGAGTTCGAAACCGCTAAGCCAATTTTTATACCAAAGCCTTGAGAGGGTTCCTGAGAAGTCTGGTACCGATCGTAAAAGGCACCTTACATACACCTAAAATGTTCGATATCGAATAGTTTTGGAATTATAGGTCGCACAGCCTCGGAATTTAGTACTCGACCTCAATTTACACATGCCGTTCCACAGGTAACATTTTATGGCTGCTGGACGAGGGGCGTGGTACTTTTTGCGCACATTTGCGCACTTTTGTCACACATCAATGAAACTCGGTTACTATGATAGCATGGTTTCACTAAAGCTACGCTCTCTTTTAGGGGATAAGCGCTGAGCGCAGCGAAGCGCGCCGGGTATAAGCTAGTAGTTTTATACGATTAAAACCGTCTGATATATAGCATTTTTTTGGTTTGTGGGCGATATAGCCAATTTGGGTTGTATGGGAGGTACCACGCCCCCTTGTCCAACCAACACCAAACTTCACAGGAACACTTCCAGAATACTGCTTCAGTATCCCTAAAAATTTCATAAAGTTTGGTTCGGTGGTTTTGGAGTCTATACGTGATATACACACATATCCACATACCCACATACCCACATGCCCACATATCCACATACCCACATACATACATTCATTTTTATATATATAGAAGATTTGGTAATTTTGTTTAGATAGTTACTTTCGGTGACTGTACAAAAAATGGGCGTAGTCACACTATATCTACGCCCACTTTTCAGCAACCGTTTTAATTCCTGAGATGTTCAAGTTTTCAATCTTGGTATGCAGGTGTTATGGGTACAAGTGGCAGTCACTATGTAAATATAAACGTTATCACGCCCACTTTTTGCGCCCACAAATCAGTAAAAATGCTTTATATCAAACGGCGTTTGCCGTAGAAGACTAAGATTTGATAATTTAGTTTATATGATTACTCCCGGCCAATGTACAAAAAATGGGAATGGCCGCACTATATCTACGCCCACTTTATCGAAATCATGCTTATTCCTGAGTTGTACACGTTTTCATAGTGAATCTTGGTATACAGGTGCTATAGGTCCAAGTGGCAGTCACTATGTAAATATAAATGTTGTCACGCCCACTTTTACCGCCCACAAATTAGCAAAAATGCTTTATATCAGACGGCTTTTACCGTAGAAGACTAAGAATGGATAATTTTGTACATAAGGTCACTGTCGGCAACTGTTAAAAATGGCCGTGGTCACACCATACGAGTATCTACGCCCACTTTTCGAAATCATGCAAATTCCTACGTTGTACGCGTTTTGATAGAAACACTTCATATGCAGGTGCTCTAAGTGGCGGTCAATATATATATATATATATATATATATAAATTTTGCCACGCCAACTTGTAACACCCGCAAATAATAAAAACAACGCGAAATGGTCAATTTCAGCCCTTGAAAGGACTTTGACCAAGCTTCTTATGATGAATTGTGTTGTGCGTGTTGTGGAATGTTTGAACACAAATGATCGAGAACTGGAGCTACAAGTTTTATGCCGACTCCGGAACGGCTTATTTTCTCAAGAAGCTTTTCATGGCAGTTTTTATTCTCTGAGGATTGTCATTGTCAGCAGAGAGGTGACGACCGAACAGAAAAATGAATTCAATTGAAAAAACTTTCTGTGCCAGGTGGAATTCGAACCAGGGTTCTCTCCCATATGGACCACACACTCTACCCACTACGCCACGGCCGCCACTTTTTTTACCCACAAATCAATAGAACTTCTATAAATCAGACGATTCTCATCGTTAAATACTAAAATTTGGTAATTAAGTTCATACGCTTACTCTCGACAGCTTTGCAAAATATGTGCATGGGAGCACTATATCTGTGCCCACTCTTCAGAAATAATTTTATTTAATTTATCTATGTATTATAGTTAATTACAATTTAACAATTATAACTAAGTAAGCACTAGCTGCCAGGGCTATCGGTTAGAATAATTTTAATACCTGAGATGTGAACATGTTGATAGTCAAACTTGGTATGTAGGTGCTATGGGTCCAAGTCGCTGTCACTTTTTATATAAATTTTGTCACGCCCACAAATCCGTAAAAAGTATATAAATCAAAATTTTCAGTAAAAGAATAAAATTTGGTAGATTAGTTCATATGGTTACTGCCTGAACCCTTAAAAAAATTGGCGTGTCGCACTTTATCTACGCCGACTTTTCAGAAATCATTGTAATTTCTGAGCTGTACATGCTTTGATAGTGAAACTTGATATGTAGGTGCAATGGGACCAAGTGGAGGTCACTATATATATAAATGTTGCCATGCCTACTTTTTCTGCTCATCTATCTATCAGTAAAAAAGTATGTTTGTAAACTAAGGCTCCTCACAAAAAATAGGTGCTTGGGTCGGTTGCTGAAAATAACGCTTTATGTTATGATGATTCCCCAATTATTTCGGCAGTAGCGTTAGCCATCCTTGAGCTGAAATATTTCGAAAAAAGAACAAAAATGAAATGGCCATTTCAGCCCTTGAAAGGACATTGACCGATCTTCTTACATTCTTAATAACAAACGGTCAGACTTAATAGCTATCTGCACCAATCAGTTTTTAATTTTTTCAGTCGAATCAGATGTAATGCGGATTTTCATTAATTTTTTTTATATTATTTTTACTAAAATTCAAATTAAAATTTTTTTTTTGTTTTGCCATGTTACTTTTGGTCAAATAAATTATCTATTGATGATAAAATATAGTGTAAAGTGAAGAATAAACTTGAATGAAATTACAAAAAAAAATTACAATTTTTACATTTTACAATTTATTTGACTAAATGTAGGTAGTATGGGAAAAAATTCATTTGAATTTTAGTGAAAATAATATGAAAAAAGTTAAAACAATTTGGTCCAACGGAAAAGAACTTTTTCATTACTCATATTTCTGACCGTTTGTTTTTTTCAACTACCATTTTTAGTCGAAATTTTTTGGGGATCATCGTAACATAAGCCACGGATTATTTTGAAGAACCGGACTAAGCAACTTTTTTACTTAATGTAAATACGTATGTGGGTATATGTGTATATCACGTAAGGACTCCGAAACCGCTAAGTCAATTTTTATACCAAAGCCTTGAGAGGGTTCCTGTGAAGTTTGGTGCCGACCGTAAAACGCACCTTAAATACACCTAAAATACACCTAAAATTTTTGATATCGAACAGTTTTGGTTTTTTTTTTAGGTCGCACAACCTCGGAATTCAGTATTCAACCTCAATTTGCACATGCCGTTCCACTGGTAACATTTTATGGGCGTTGGATGAGGGGAGTAGTACTTTTCCAGCACCCCAAATATTCGGTATAGTTTTCGAAATAAGTCACACGTCAGTAAAACTCGGTACGAACTTACTATAACAGCATGGCTTCACTAAAGCTACACCCTTTTTTAGGGGATAAGCGCTGAGCGCAGCGAAGCGCAGCGAAGCGCAGTGAAGCGCGCTGGGTATAAGCTAGTAACATTATATTGCAGTTAAAAATTTAAGTTTGATATTTGCTTCGTTTGGAAGATACAGCCCTTCAAACTTCGTTAATATTCGCATCATAGTACATATATATATATCAGGCCCGTAGCCAGGATTTACCTTAGGGGGGGTTTTGATAAAAAATCTATAAGTAGAGACCAGTAATAACTGAAAGAAAGGATATGTACATTTTTTAAGCAAATCCGTTTTCTTTTAAGACTATTAGTGAATATGCCTGTTTTTAAATGACCATAAGATAGATGAGAAGAGTTTATTTAATTTTTTTTAACAAATCAATTTTGAGTACTAAGTGTTTTGATTTTTGCCTATGGATTGTTGAAAAATGGTCCAAATTGAGAACTTTTAATTTCTTTTAAAAAGTATTATTCCGAAAATTAGCACAAACAGTAGAAATGTCTGTGACAAAATTTTACTAATTCAACAATATTAATGTGAACGGTAAAAATAGGTTAGATTTCTTGCAGTTTATAAAAATCAAAATTAAAATCAGCTATGAAAAATGCAAACATTGTTTAATAAGTTCAGCTGGTGAAGCTGTATTCACAACTTTTATGGACATAGCATATAAACGGGAGAAAAAAAATTTTAGTCTTTAGGTTTGGCTTCTTTTAGGCTATCTTACGCTTTTGTTGATTCCCAGCTTGTGTACAACTATTTGAACCTGTGTGAACCCTAGTTCGAGTTATCGTTAAGGGCTAAAATATTACTGTTTTCGAAAATGATTTCGACAATTTATATAAATTCAAAAGAAAATATTTGAAGATCTTTAAAAATTTAACAGTTTCATTTTCTCATGATTCAATTCCAATAACAATTACTATATATATATATATATTTTTAATAACATTTTTTGATTAGAGGAATCGACTCCGATAAAGTCACATTTAAATTTCAGACTATTTTTCAAAAACCATAATTCGAATACTGGTTTTTGCACAGCACCAGTATCTTATACCCAATTTATTATATAAGATATCACATGAAAATAAGTTCATGTTAATATTAAAATAATTACTCTGATAGATAAATTTTTATAAAAAGAAACAGTAACTTTTTTTGAATATTTAAGAATTTAATCGGTTGTGGATTTATATTTAAATTATTTGCAAATTAAGAACACTAAAAACAAAATTTTTTGAACTTCTAAATGGTTTTTTAATTTTTTAATATAATAAAAATAAACATTTTTAAAATGCTGAAGCTTAAAAAACTGTAATTGTTAATTTTTTTATGAAAAATAAATTTTATAAATTTAGTAACATTATTAAAAAATCATCAAATCACTATAAAATTGGAATGCATAAAATGTTTTACAAAAATTTTTTTCATATTTAGATTCAAGGTGATTTTCCGAAACCTGTTATTTGGAAAAGGCTTCGCACAGGGCTAAATTGTTGTGCCAAGTTGGAAATTTTAGATGCCAAAATTTTTAGTCATTCGCTTTACGTGGAATACACAAATTCCGACTGTCTTAATGAAATCGTTACAATTTCGTTACGCAAATATCGGAACAGTTTTACTTTTTATACGAATTTATAAAGAGTTTCGTTATGCGACCGTTTGTAAAGCATATTGAAATGCAAACAGAGTAAACTTTCCTTTCTTTCGAACTGGCTGAATGAAATCGTAACTTTTTCGTAACATTTTCGTTAATACTCGTTACGAAATCGTTACGAAGTCGTGCCAACCGCTTCATACGATATTCTGTACAATTTCGTAACAAAATCAGATTCCGAAATCGGAAAGATTGTAAAATGTTTGTTACGATTTCGTTAAGAATATTTCGAAATCTTTCCGATTTCGAAATCCGATTTCGTTGCGAAATCGTAAGAAAAATCGTAAGAAGGGCTTGACACGACTTCGTAATGAAGTATCGTAATGGTTTCGTAACGAGTCCTAACGAAAATGTTACAAAAAAGGTACGATTTCGTTCAGACAGTTCGAAAGAAAGGAAATTTTACTCTGTTAGCATTTTAATATGTCGTACAAGCTATCGCATAACAAAATTTTATATAAATTCGTATAAAAAGTGATACTGTTCCGATATTTGCGTAACGAAATTGTTATGATTTCTTTAAGACAGCTCAAAATAGTGACGAATTAGTCGGAATTTCGACATAGTCGTCAACTATGGTTTGCTGGGTAGATATGGCATAAAAAATTTCAAGCTAATTTTCTTCAATTTACAAAATTATATTCGTTCTAGGTATAACTTTCATACATATATTTTACTGGATATCAGGGACTTTTTGAGCATCGAAACTGATTTTTAATATACCAACTCCTTGGAGATGAATTCCAATATAATGATTATGACTTTTATAAGCAAAATTAATCTTTCACTTGGCCAAAAAAAATTTTCAATAATTAAGTGAAGTTTTCAAGAAAATTAACATTATCACAATTTATCTAAAAAAAAATTACATTTTGAAATAAATAGTCTCACTTGTGTTAATTCTTTATACTTTCTGGACCCTAAAGGGGAGGGGGTTTGAACACTTAAAATTCCCCCCTTGTCTACGGGCCTGATATATATGTATATTAGGGTGGTCGTTATATGGCTTTTTTAAATTCCAATAATGGATGGTTGTTGATTAGCTAAAAATGTCAAAAAACTACTCTTTATTTTTTCCGATTTTTAAATTGATCGCCAAATCTCCCTATTTGCTTATTTGTCCGCCTCCATACATTTCGTGTATTATAAGCTTGTTGAATATACATTTCCCATTCTTACATATTTAAAATCAAAGAAACACCACTTGAACGAATAATTAAAAAAGATTACAAAAAAGAGATTCCAACCAGGTTTTTTAAGAACTTAAACTCCAAAAATTATGACACAGTAGAAAATCCCACCTAAGCATCAGAAATCCCACACGTTCTCAAATAGGCCAAATATCCCAAAATAGGCCCGAAATCCCACCAAATCACATCACTGACCCAAACAGAACCAAAGCACAGTTGGCGGTTGTCGTGTCTCTCTCGACAAAATCCGCTGAGAACATGTCCAGAATAGGAGCGGTTGCCGGTTGTTGGATCAGTGTTGCTTTTCAGCGTGAATGCTTCATTTTCGAGAAAATCATTTCATTTTTGTTTTCGACTTGAATTCAAAACGAAACGAAACAAACACAAAACGAAACGCCATCTAATAGTAAAAACTAATAAGATAGCACTAAACACAGCTAATCCTTAGCAAAAATATGGCAAATCTTACGCCACTCAGAGAGAGATCCGACAGCCGTCGGAGAAAAAATAAATATATTCTATGAGCCCGAAGAGAACCAAGGCGGATGGCTGATGACGGGACTCTCTCGGCAAAATCCGCTGAGAACTCGTCCAGAATAGGAGAGGTTGTCGGATCAGTGTTACTTTTCGGTGTGAATGCTTAATTTTGGAGAACATTATTTCATATTTTGTTTTGAGCATGCATGAAACGCCTGCTCATGAGAAAAATTAGGAAAATAAAACTGAACACAGCAAATTCTTAGCAAAAAAATGGTACGATATACAGTTAGTACGATATGGCGGTTCTGGACCAGGCATCAAGGGAGCTGATGACGTCAGCACGTGTACATATACGTTTTGTGTGTATGTATGTGTGCTTAAGCAAGTGTACCCAGTGGGCGAAAGCAGGGCTTCGCAGCGCTACTAGCAGGTCTTCTAATGGATTTCGTAGTCCTATATCCAAGCCCATATACTTTTTTATATGAAATGGCCAAATTTTCCAGGCCTTCCGCTCTCCCTGCTGTAAAGAAGCCTGCTATAAGCACTCTGTTAGAATGTCTTAAAGAAGGGGTTAAGCAAAAAAATTAAAAAATATTCTGAGATTTTATTTTATTTTACATATTTTTGTTAGATAAGAATGTTTCTAAGTCATGGCTTTGATTGTTATTCAATACTTTCGAATGAATATATATTTTAACTATTAACGAAAAAGCAACCCCGAAATATAAGCAGAATCAGTTTTTTTAGGAATAATATAATTGCTGTACTGTCTTGGGTAGCGCAAAATTAGGCATTCTAGAAGCGCTCGCAGAAGCAGCGAGGATATCGTGTGTCTTAACGCCAAAAGTAGCTGTAAATGCACGCCTTCGTTAGAAGAGACCTAGCTTTATTGCCTATTGGGACGTGTACATATATAATTTGTGTGTTGTATATAAGATGAGTTCTTTTTTGTACTAAAATTTTGAAACGTGGTCCGATTCGTTCAGTAAGGATGTCATATGATAGAGGGCATCAAAAAAGTTAGAAAACGGGTGATGTCCTGTTAATATCCTTGAAACTCAGTGGGCTCATCGGGAAAACCCTAATTTAAAAAATTTTTTTAGTGTTTCCAGCTTTATTTTATTCCAACAAAACTTTTTCGAGTTAACCGTATCCCATGTAGAATTCACCTCTTTTGCCGTTGCCGTTTTCAGAATTGGTGAAAATTGCATTCTTGAGCCATGGGCGCTTTGCAAACTTGAAATTTAATTCTTTTTTTCCTAATTTTATTTTCAACTCAGCTAGCATAGATTTAAAGTTGAAGTTTGCACAGCATTCACGGCTCAAGAATGCAATTTTCACCAATTCTGAAAACGGCAACGGCAAGAGCGGTAAAATCTACATGGGAAACGATAAATTCGAGAAATTTTGAATAACTCGTCTAATGCATATGTGTTAAGCAAGTGGACCCAACAAACAGAATGATTCACTAATGTTATCGTTTACGAATCGCATTCTCGTGCCTTTCATTTAGTAGCAATTATTAGTTGCCATCCATTTATAATATCGCTAGCGGGAGAAATTCCTCTTTCGTTAATGAATCGTCAAAACCGAAAAAAACAATTCGTTAACGAGTCACCAAAACTATAAAAAGCAATTCGTTAACGAGTTGCCAAAACTATAAAAAGCAGTTCTTTAACGAGATTCCAAAACTAAAAAAAGCAAATAGATAACGAATCATATAAAAAATAAAAAAGAGATTTAGAAGATTTGGCTTTTCAATAGTTTGAAATTATTTTTTTTTATAATTTTTTGACCAACTTTTTTTTGGCTTCGTTATACATTCGTCGAAACCGAAAAAAGCCATTCGTTAACGAATCGCTAAAACTATAAAATGCAATTCGTTAACGAGTCATCAAAAACTATAAAAAGCAATCGTTAACGAGTCACCAAAACAACAGAAAGCAATTTGTTAACGAGAACTTATTCATATGTTAATCTTGAACATATTATAAGTGGAAATTATTTATATAATGAATAGGCACGAAATAACATAACAGAAGAAAAAATATTTCACTAAACTTTTTTCATATAAAAATTTATGAAAATCTATATTTAAGTCTTTTTTTCACATAAAATTAAAAAAAAAACATAAAATGTAACAACATATTCGCTTAAATGACGTATTAACAACAGAAATTTAATAAAAATACTTTTCTAAAAACAATGTTTATGTAAAAAAGTTGGAAAAAATTGTGGTTTTGTTTCAAAACATCTTAAATGGAGTTTAGAAAAGTCATGATTTCAATCGGTGATATCTTTAAGCATCAAGTCAACCTCTGATGAATTCGGAATGAAACTATTCGAAAACTTTTAAAAAAACGATTCATAAGCGATTCGTTAACGAATCACCCCTCGCCACAATGTTTATGGGGGCCGTACATATTTTATGTATGTTGTGTGTGTTGTTGTTTTCGGCTGCTAAGATGTTCTCGAATCTTCTAGAAGCATCTGTGTGTATTGTTATTGTTTAAGTTGTATATTTTTTATATATGTATGTGTGTTAAAGCAAGGAGACGTGCATTTTTTGTGTATGTGTTATTATTGTTTAAACAAGTGGACGGACATATTTTGTGTATGAATGTATATAGTAATTGTTTAGTATATACATGTATATGTATATGCATACATAAAACTTATCAAAGTTAATCCAGCGGCGGAGATTTAGGGGTATTATTAATTTGAACTATTATGATTTAGTAGGGGGGACAATAACCCAGATAGTCCCCAGCTGACACTTCCACCCTAATTCAAATAATTATTTACATCATCAATCGGTATATAAAATCTATAAAAATGTTGATGATGCAGTTTTTTTGTTTAGATATTCTTAAAGCAGAACTCTACTCATTCTAGTCATTACTCTAGTCATTACTCTAGTCATTACTTGCCACTCGAATAACATTCGTCGTCAGCCACAATCGCGCATAACAAATAATGCATGCATGGTGCTCGAGTTCGTAAACAACGATTGCTACTAAGCACAGCTTTTCACGATTGCGAAGCGAAACAAAAGCATCATCCAGACAATGCAGATATTCGGAAAATTCGCTTAACGCTCGAGTGTCTGCCACAGCTCGAGTGTTTGCTGCAGCTTGAGTTTCTGCTGCTGCATGAGTTTTTGTTTTCGTACCTCACTGCCGTTTTTTAGCACCGTATTGGTAAACAAACTACTGTTATGCTTTCAATAAGCATTCAAGAAAAAGAGGACACAAATTTATTATTTATTCATTCACCAGTTCAATATTTTATATAATAATTTATTTCTCTATTCATTTTTAATAAAACTTATAGTTTTAGAGTTCAGATTCAGTTCAATTAAGGTTCAGTTTAAGATTTTTTCAGTTAGCAATCAAAACAATATTTTGTTTTTTAAAATGATGACTTTTTTACTAAGTCTTTATAACAGAAACAAAACAAACTTAAAAAGTATTTGAAGTAGCTCAGTATATGGATAAACTAACAAAAATAAAAATATTTTTTCTTGAAATTTCTAAAAAACTTTGTTAGAAGAGATGCATTATCGAACGTTCGAGCTACCCGGGTAGTTTGGAATTTTTGATTGTGACTAGTTTCTGTTTGTTTTTACTTTTTGTTTTTTTTTGTGTTTTTGTTGTTTTGTAAAAGTTTTAAGGTGGAAATAGTGTGATGAAGAGCCAGACGGAGGTGAAAGGAAAGGAAAGGAAACAAAGAACTTGCGTTAATATTAAAGGTTGCGAACATAGTGAACGCTTGTTTCTGATCAGGTCAGATCAGATTTTCACATTGAAGCAATAAAGAAACCAAGTCATGCATCTCCGTTGCTCTAATGTGTTTTCTGATCTGATATGCCTGCCTATTTAAAGCGGAAATCAGTATGTTTAAGAGAAAGAGTTGTGAGCTTTCAACCGTTGCACAGTGTGCGATTTGACCAATCTGGGCGGACAAAATTCTAAACTATTGTGATATGATTCCCTGGTTCATTCCTTAAAAAAATTGTTATGGAGTTAGGGTCTATCTCAAACATCTCAAACACCCTCTTATTTGAGGCCATTTCATTGAGTGGCCTATAGAGGGATATTGACACTTTATGCTTTGAAACACTAAATTGTGTTAGAACAACATAAAATTTTATAACATTCTTCTCTGTTATTACAAATAATGCCTTCTTCTGAACTTGCAGGCTTTTCGGTTTTCAAACAAAACCTATTTATTTTTCATCAAAAAAGCTTTAAAAATACAAAACTATGCAAAATAAGAGTATTTTAGGACTTTTTGGGGACTTTTCGTTAAAATACCTAATCTAACGTAGTAAAAAACAGAATGGAAAAAACGGTATGTTGGCCTGGAATTCAAAAATTTTTCTAATGGAAATCAAAAATATTTTTCTAGAGTTAGTAAAGTAACCCCGAGTGAGAAACAACATTTTTTCGATTTTTTATATTTTTTTCGTAATCGAAATGATTGAAAAGGGCACTAAAAGTATTTTTGAAAAAAAAGTTGAGTTTCAACAGGTATTACTTTTTTTCCCGATTTCGGTATTTTCAATTTCTTGCAGAAAGTAGCTCAAGACTATGTTTAAATCATCCGTCCTAATTTTTCCATATTTTACAGTTTTGTATTTTTGGTATTTGTTTTTTTTTTATTGTAAAAATACACAAGGTACACCTAGCAAAAAATTCATAACGACCAGGTTATTCCACATATTTACACAATTTTTTGTATCTACATTTGGTATAGTTTAAGAAAATATTTTCACAAGATTTCATTGAAATTTTTTTCAAATTTGGATTTTTGAGATTTGTTTTAATACAACAAGAACAAAAAAGAATTTTTTCTTTAAAAGTAAAAAATCACAACTCTGGAGGTTTTCGTCTAATTTTCATGTTTGATAGCTTATTTTAAAGAAAAATTAAAAAGAAAACGAAATGCGAACCCGTTTTTTCAAAATTAACACTTATACAAAAGTTATTTGGGGTTGTTTGAAGAAATTAGCACTTTTTCCCCATATAACCAAGTACTGACATGTACCGAAGCAAGTCGGCACTGGTTCCCGTGGTCCTAGGTACACCAAGTTTTCTTACATTTATTTCAATTCGAACTACTCGGTTAGCCGGGTATTCGAAATTCGAGAGCCCTATAAATAACGCAAATATATTGATACAATATGTAGTTACAAAAATTGTTTTACTAGCTGTTGTGATGTTAAAGTTAGCAGATATATTTTTTCATATTGCATAATAACACATATTTATAACACATAATAACCAAAACAACAGAATTCTTCTCTTAATTTAAAAACAGAATTTTAACAAACAAAATAGATAATCATTCAAATTAAAATCTTCTTTTATACTATTGTAATTTTTAGTATACAAAAAATTCAACAATGCAGACTGCAGTTAATATTTTTTTTTTTTTGGAGCGAATGGACATAAAAGCATGAAGTTTCATTGCTTTTGGCGAATGTTGCTTTGTTGGCCATTCGTGTCTCGTAGGCATTCGAAATCGCAGGCGCTCGAACTCTATGGCATTCCTAACCACAGCGATTGGTACATGTATTCGCACATTAATTTTAATGCAGAAGGCATATTCGTAGCTCGTATATTGACGAAACATTCGAAACGCCATTTGAATGCATTCAAGCTGTTCTCTGATCCATACATACAGCTAATCAGCGTTAAGCAAGCAAATAAGCATACTTTAACATACCAATAGGCAATGAAGGTAGGCCTCTTCTAACGAAGGCGTTCATTTACTGCTACTTTTAGCGGTAAGACACATGACTTCCTCGCTGCTTCTGCGAGCGCTTCTATGAGGCCTAATTGTTCGCTACCTAGGGCAGTACAACAATAATATTTTTCCTACAAAAACTGGTTCTGCTTATATTTCAGGGTTGCTTTTTCGTTAATAGTTAAAATATATATTCATTCGAAAGTATTGAATAACAATCACAGTCATGACTTAGAAACATTCTAACAAAAATATGTAAAATAAAATAAAATCACAGAATAAATAGGTAGGATACATAAAAAGAAATGAAAAATATATATTTTCTTAATTGTTTTGGTTAACCTCTATTTTAACCATTCTAAAGGAGTACAGGCAGAGCGGTAGGCCTGAAAAATTTGGCCATTTCATATAAAAAAGTATATGGGCTTAGATATGAGCGTGGAAGGACTACGAAATCCATTAGAAGCCTTGCTAGTAGCGCTTCGAAGCCCTGCTTTTGCCCACTGGGATATGTTTCGTTATTTTTAAACACCAATATATACATACATAATCATAATATTTTACATACACTCAAAAAAATAATCGTGTTATGAACGAAATATTTATTACATTTCACAAATTGTTTTTTTTTTCAGCCTCTGAAGGGCCTTATACTTACTGCATATGAGCGTTTGTACAGGTCACGAAAGAAAGAAGTTGTATATTTTAGGAAAAAAATATATTTTTTTAAATATACGAATGACTTTCGTATATTGTGCGAATATAAAAACAGTGCAGCGAAATCTTTGAAAATTTACAACCGGCATTCTTACATTTCACATATTAATGTATTGCAGATTTTACAAGCGTGTATTCGTTAAATGTGTAAAGTGTACGAAATAAAAAAAAAATATTTTGAAAACACTACAAGGGGTTTCACTAACACCAAGCATTTGTGCATTCTACAAATAGTTTCCGTTCGTATTTCTACAAAGATTTTATTCGTATTTTCATCCTAATTTTTTTTTAGTGTACATAAACATAAAATATGTTAAGCATGTTTGTATGCATTTGTTGATGACTCATATTTTTTCCAGGAATTATGATGATTTATAATTTATCCAGGAATTTTATCGAACATGTTCAGGTCCACAAAACTGATACCACTAAACAGATAACTGCTAAACATATATGTATCTGTTAAACAGTAAACTGGTAAGCTGATCTGTATCAACGAAGATGAACCGAACAACATCACCATATACCCACGCTGATAAGACCTATATAAATGTTCACCGAGAAAAAAAATCAATAGGTAAATCACCTAAGTCGGGTTGGATAAAGAGAATTGTATGGGAATAATAAGCTTATGCTTATTAACCTAAGCAATTTATTGTTTAATACATTGCTTTGAAAGCACATACTTTGATACCCTGCCAAAAAAACAATTTGATTCACAGATGTTAACAGATGCTGTATTAACAGATGCAGTATGTCGCAGTATTCTGTTGATAGCTGTAGCATAGCTTCAGTTGTAATCAATATTGAATAAATCACTCCGCGTAACGAAGGAGTTTCGCTTAATGCGTAGCGTAGTGTCTTCATACACAGTGGTATCGGGTTGGTGTGGGTTCGAATCTCAACGGTATGCGAAGGCAAAATTTTTGTATTTGATATTTAATTTAATGTTCTTGTTATAATAGATGTCAATCAGCAAGAAAAGCCGAGAGAAATCTTTAATTCTAAGAAAAAAACGGTGTTGATGAAAGGTATTGAAAAGAAAAATAAAAAAACCAAAACCCGAAAAAAGTTATTTTTTGATATTAAATTTTTTTTCAAGTAGTGTATAAAAAATTACCAAATATTTGTTTGATTTATCACCCAATCAAAATTGGCAAGCCAACATGTAAAACTTAGGCGTTTTGATAAAGTACTTGGGTGGCTGAAAACCGCCAAAGCCATCTTATAAATTATGCTAGGTTTTTTTTCAATTTAACATAAGCTTTTATCTCGGTGTATGTACACGTGCTTAAACCACATCAACACACACACACACACACACACACACCCCAACAAAATATATGTAAAGGGTCCGCCATCTAACTTTTTTTTTCAACTAGTGCTTATTTCGTGAATGGTAACACTTAGCACATGTCTGATTTGACAGATAATTAGTTTTATACTTCCGCTGAATGAGAATGGTTGTGTATACGCTTAAACAACAACAATGCGATCGACTTACAGAAGATGCCGATTTTGCCAAAAAAATCATCTTTTCAGATGAAGCTCATTTTGATCTTGGCGGGTATGTAAAGAAGCAAAATTGTCGCATTTGGGGCACAGAAAACCCGCACGCATACATTGAAAAGCCGATGCATCCAAAACGAGTCACTGTTTGGTGCGGATTTTAGTCTAGACGCATAATTGGGCCATTTTTCCTCGAAAATGAGCAAGGAGTGGCCGTTACAGTCAATGGCCATCGTTATCGGGCCATGTTGAACGAATTTCTGTTCACAAAAATTGAAGAGAGGGATATTGGCAACATTTGGTTTCAACAGGACGGCGCTACGTGCCACACAGCCGAAGCTACACTCGATGTTTTGCGCCCTGTTTTTGAAGATCGCATTATCAGCCGCAGGGCTGATGTCGTTTGACCACCTCGGAGCTGCGATTTGACACCGTTGGACTATTATTTGTGAGGTGCCCTCAAAGATAAGTGTTACGCCGACAAGCCATTGGTGAAATACAGCTGCACACAATCGATAATGTGCTTAAAAATTGAACCGATCGTGTAGGCTACTGCATGGCCAACCGAGGCAGCCATTTGAATGAAATTATTTTCCATTATTAACCGGAAGGATTGTTCATTCAAATAAAAAAAGAAATTTGAGAAAATATTCAGTAGTTTCTTTTTTTTTGCATTTTCAAAAAAAAAAAAGTTATTTGGCGGACCCTTTATGAATACTTGTTTTATCTATACTCGCCAGTATCGAAAGTAACCAATTCCTCCTTTCCCGCTAACCACTTTACTAGTTTTATACGAACTAGCTCCTTTTTTTGACCCAAGGTAATGCATAAAAGGGTCTGTTCAGTCAACTTCTAGCTTGATTGCTTATTTTTTATGTTTCTGACGTCTTGATTTTGTAACAATAGCTTACATAGTTCGTAGTAATTTTTTAGAGAAAACATGATATAAAAGGTTTTTCAATTTCATTAAATAACATGAAGAAAAATACCACCTTGTTCAAAAAGAAAGGTTTATTCACACTGTGAACCGGACTTAACTGTCCGATTCGAAACATTTTTTTTAGTAGGTTGCCACATGTGTCTATGACAAGGCTGCGAAATATCAGCGTCTCTCGTTGACATTTGGTCAACAGACATTTGGTGACAGTGTTTTGTTTACAACAACTTTTTTCGTGTCTTCGATTTTTACGATGGAAGAAAAATTTGAGCAACGAGTTTGTATCAAATTTTGTGTGAAAAATGGTTTCAACTGGGCCGATACTCGTAGAATGTTAGTGAAATGTTACGGTGAATTTGCTCTATCGTATCAGAAGGCAATCAAGTGATTTAAGCGATTTGTGAGTGGCCAAAACGAAGTAGAAGACGACTCTCGTACCGGGCAGCCATAGTGTTCGACTACTGAAGAAGACGTTGAAAAAAATCAAAGAAATGTTGGTCAAAAATCGCAAATTGATGATTAGAGAGCTAGCAGAGGATGTCGGCATTTTGATTGGATCCGTTCAGAACATTTTGAAGAATGAACTGGGCTTGAGACGTATCGCTGCGAAGTTGGTACCGAAAGAACTCAATTTCATGCAAAAAAAGAGACCGAGTTGCTATTGCAAAAGACATGTTGGAAATGGTCGAAGACGACGAATCATACATCGAATCCATCATTACTGGTGATGCGACATGGATATACGAGTATGACACGCAAACCAGGCATCAGGCGAGTGAATGGCGGCCGCCAGACGAACCGAGACCGAAGAAACCACGTCGTTTTCAGTCAAAAAATAAGGCGATGCTCACTGTTTTCATGGACAGCAATAGTGTAGTTCACCATGAATTTTTGCCAGACGGTCAAGCGGTCAATAAACAGTATTATTTGGGCGTTATGAGACGTTTACGTGAAGCAATTCGCCAAAAAACAAAACAAAGTTGTGGCAAAACAAATCATGGATTTTGCACCACGATAATGCACCATCGCACAATGCTCATCTTATTCGTGACTTTTTGGTCAAAAACAACACTATAACCATCCAGCTGCCAGCAAATTCACCTGACCTGGCTCCGTGTGATTTCGATCGAGTCAAAAAACCGCTTCGAGGAACGCGTTTCACCAGCAAAGAAGAGGTGATGGAAAAATCGGTGAACGCTCTGAAGGCCATACCAAAAACCGTGTTCCAGAAAGATTTCCGTGACTGGATCAAGCGCTGGCATAAGTGCGTTGCAGTCGGCGGGGACTACTTTGAAGGCGACAATATTGATTTGGATGAATAAGCGCCAGACGAACCGAGACCGAAGAAACCACGTCGTTTTCAGTCAAAAAATAGGGCGATGCTCACTGTTTTCATGGACTGCAATAGTGTAGTTCAACATGAATTTTTTCCAGACGGTCAAGCGGTCAATAAACAGTATTATTTGGGCGTTATGAGACGTTTACGTGAAGCAATTCGCCAAAAAAGACCGCAGTTGTGGCAAAACAAATCATGGATTTTGCACCACGATAATGCACCATCGCACAATGCTCATCTTATTCGTGACTTTTTGGCCAAAAACAACACTATAACCATCCAGCTGCCAGCAAATTCACCTGACCTGGCTCCGTGTGATTTCGATCGAGTCAAAAAACCGCTTCGAGGAGCGCGTTTCACCAGCAAAGAAGAGGTGATGGAAAAAAAAAAAAAAACGCTCTGAAGGCCATACCAAAAACCGTGTTCCAGAAAGATTTCCGTGACTGGATCAAGCGCTGGCATAAGTGCGTTGCAGCCGACGGGGACTACTTTGAAGGCGACAATATTGATTTGGATGAATAAACTTGTACATTAATATTTTTCAAAAAATTTGCATTTATTTTTGATAAAGGTGGCATTGTGATGAAAAAAGTACAAATTTATTTTTTTTTTATCTTTCTGGCTAGTGAAAAAGCTGACCCTGTAGCACTAGTGAAGTGACTAGTGGAATGGTAATGTAAAAGGTAGCCATTGACCCCTGCCTATGAGTAGAAGATTGAAGTGGAACTAATACTGGTTACTTAAGGGCTAGTGAAATCGGTAGTTCTGTTCAAGTGGCAATTACCGCCGGGTAATAATAAATACATATACACAAAACATGTACGTCCACTTGCTTAGACATACAAACATACATGCATATACACAAAATATGTACGTCCACTTGATAAACAACAATAAACATATAAAAATAATATGTATGTACACTTCTTCAAACAGCAAAAAAAAAACACACGATAAAAAAGACGAAAATGGCTATTTCAGCCCTAAAAAGGACTTTGACCGAGCATCTTATGATCAATTGTGTTATGTTATGAAATGTTTGAACACAAATGATCGAGAACTGGACCTACATGTTTTATGCCGACTCTGAACGGCTTATGTTCTCAAGAAACTTTTCATGGCAGTTTTCTTACTCTCTAAAGTTTGCTCTCTAAAAAATTAATTCAATTGAAAAAACTTTCCGTGTCAGATGGGGACTCGAACCAGGGTTCTCTAGCGAATGAGCCACACACTCTACCCACTACACCACGGCCGCCACAAAAAAAGAGCACGCACTGATAATAATAAAAAATTGTCACAACCCCTTCTGCCGCCCACAAATAAATCAGTATCTGTATCAATATCAGTATCAGTATACACAAAATACTGATTCATACACAAAATATGTCCGTCCACTTGTTTAAACAAAAATAACACATACACAAAAAATTCCCGTCCCCTGGCTTAAACACACATCCATATATACAAAATATGTACGTTCCCTTGCTTAAACAATAATAATACACGCAGAAGCTTCGAAAAGCTTCGAGAATATTTTAACAGCCGAAAACAACAAAAACAACACACACAAAGATTGTTTCCAGATTATTTTTAGAAAAAGTGCGAACTCAAAAATTTTTAGAGCCCAAAATCGCCCAATATAATGTTTTGTAGCCCAAAAAAGCACAATTCCGAAAAACCTTCATATTTCGTATGAAATTTTTCCCTTAAATAAACAATTAAAACAAATTTTATATTTTTTTAATTGATACTTAAATTTATTGGCAAATACACCATCGAAAATTAAAGAAAATAAGAGAAAATAATTTAGGAAATAAACATTTGTTTCAACAAAAAAAATATTGAAGGAATATAACCAAAAAAAAAAAGAATTTATCAAGAAAAGTGAAATAATATAGTAATACAAAATATACAAAGTAAAAATTGTACATTTTAAGAGGCCTTAAACCATGGTAGAATTAATGCAGGTAAACTCGCTAGATGAGAGCGTACTGCCGCTAATGTCAATACGAAGTTGACAACTCATATAAAATCTCAAAGCTATGAGAAAGATGTGAGAAAGCAAGAATTGTCAAAATGTAAACGAAGTTAAATAGTTGAAATTGTCTTGTTTATTTAATTAAAGATTTTAAAAAAATGTTCTTTTCATGTTTTTATTGATATTTAAGCAATGAAAAATTGCTTCAAGGCAAACAACATGGAAAATTAAATAAGTAAAATATTAACTGCAAGCAGGAAGCGCCATTGACAATACCGGCAGTAACGAAGAAGAGAGCTTAAAACCTTCTACCATGCTTAAAACTATGTCGATCAAATTTGGAGATATATTTATAATCGTGAGCTTGTTCACACATATGCTAAGGAATAAGGTGTTTCAAATAATTTTTTTTACATATTCTCTCATAATAGAATGAGGAAATTCAGGAATTTTTTTCAAAATGTAGCACAAAAAAGCGCGTGGCGCTTTTTCAAAATAAAAGCGCAAAATGAAAAAAAGATAGCCCAATCGGCGCTTTATCGCCCAATCTGGAAATACTGCACACAACATACATAAAATATGTACGTCCACTTGCTTCAACCCTTATACATACACACAAATTATGTATGTACACTTGCTTTAACAATAACGACACGCACACGCATACACAAAATATAGTTTGTCAAGAAAGTGTGCTTATACTTGTTTAAAACTTGTTTGTTTTGGCATATCAATGTACCTCATCGCGAACGATAATATGCTGTGTCGTAAGCTTTCGGTTTACGTGCTACTCTTCAAGGATTTGCATTTCTTTCTGGGTATTGTCTCACTTACTTATGCGAAATAACATCATCGAACTCTTCTTTAAACATAATAGAAAGATCTCGTGTCAATATTTTAGGGTTGTCATTCACTGTTCTTGTCAAGAACCGTTCCCTTCTTTCCGAAACAATGCATGGTCGACCGATTAATGGATGGTGATGCAGTCTTTTCTCATTTTTAGCACGATTTATAATGTTATAAACTGTTTGTCTTGTACCAGAAAGCATTTCGAATAACTCTTAAATAGTTTTCCCAATGGAATGATTATAAAAAATTAACTGAATTATATCAAAAGATGTCCTTTTACCGGGCATTTTTATTTTCGTTTGTATTTAGTTTTATTCGTATTAATATCCACTGTATAGCACGATATCTAAAGCGCTACAGAAGCAAAACATATACTAATTTGCTCTTTTATCCCAACTAATCATTGCTTAAAATAGCCTGAATTGATTATTGTTTGGGATACCTCCCATATAAATAACGGTTTTGAAACACTTTCACTATAACATTTAATAAAAACTTTCTTTTGTGCTACCCCAATTTATTCCAAATTTCCAAAACACCAAGTTTTCAACACAAAAAATAAAAAATTTGAGATCATTTATTAAAAAAATGTTTAAATGAATAGTATATTCATATATTTTATATTTAAAAAAGAAAATAAAAATGAAAGTTAAATTACAAAAAAAAAAAAATTATGATTAAGAGTTTCTGTAGTTAATCTGTTTCATCCGAAGTGTCACTTGCAACAAAATCTTCGAAATTTATATCAGAAATGAAGCTATTATGAACATCTGCATCTGTACTTTCTTCTATAATATATGGCAATAAATCTTTATAATCATATCCTTTTGTTTTGGCAATATGAAGAAATAAGAGGATCCGAATTTATCAGTAATGCAGCCATAAGATCTCGATTGCAATTTTCCCTTGAATTTTTCCTATTGTGACCTTATCGATATTTTCTAGATTCCTTATGACTAGATTCTAATGTGTCTTCAGATAACAGTAAAGAATTATTTCACATCCATCAATCAATATTTTGTGGACAGTTATTGGCATATTATACCAGGGATAATTATCCACATATATTTTAAAAGTATCCTTTAAAAGTGTACTAAACCTTGTAGTATTTATTTGTTTACCGCTTGACAGTGTTCTCAGAATCAAACTGAAATTTTTTAGTAAACAAATATTTATGTTTGTTATTTCATACACCATTTCAATATTTGGAAAAAACCTTCTGACAGTATTCCCATCAGAGAACTGCACAAGCCTACTTTAAATCGTTTTCAAGTACTTGCTTAAAATACAAGTTCCAGCTTGCTTGAGCTTGATAATTATCAATCAAGTATGACTTGTACTTGAATATAAATAAGCCCACGATAGCTTGCGACTTGCAAGTATGTTAGCTTACAAGCGAACGGCACGAAGCCTCAAGTAAAGGAAAAAATTGATGCCTTCGGCAAAAAGCTTGAAATTGAAGGCAAGTATCCAATAAAAAAGCAAGTATCCGAAAAAATTCAATTAGCTTGTTTAGGAAAATCTTAAGCGTATTAAGACTTTTAAGGGTTCTGTGGAGTCCGTGGTTGGCAATTTTGGGAGTAGCTGATTTCGAAACTGATATCAAAATTTGAAAAGATGTCGGGTAGAGTTGACACCTAGATTTTTTTTTTATTTTTGCGAATTCTTGTAATTTTGAAATTCTGACAACGGATTTGATTTTGAATCTAATGTCACAGTCTTAAAATTTAAGCTGGTGGATAGAGCTGCCCACGAAATTTTTACCACAGTATTGCCACCTAGTAAAATGTATTTTTAAGAGTTTTAAATATCCTTTAACAGTGTTAGGATGGCGCTGTCTTCGAATCTGATGTCAGATTTTTAAAATTCAAGATGGTTACTACAGTGACACATATTCGTATAAACGCACTCTTAATTTTAAATTTGCTACCTTCTCTCTCTGTTATTAATGCATTACTCAAAACAAATTCCAACTCATATTGTTAACTAAGCTAACGGAAATTTGTATTGAGTGCAAAAACCTGTTTTCGTTGTTGTTGTTTTATATAAATCATTTCAGTTTAAATATTTTACTAAAAACAAGTACATATTCGTTTAAACGCATAAACTTTATTTTCAATAGGAATGAGAATAAGAATATTTATTAAATTTTCAATAATTAATTGGTCCACCATTTTTATTTATACCTTCAAACATACGATTCGGCATCGACTTCACAAAATTTTGCAGCAACTGATGATCCAAATCTTCCCAAGCTTCCTTAATGGCCAACTTGAGCTCTAGCACAGTTTTATAAAGGTGTCCTTGGGCTTTTTGACCATCGATTTTGCGTGATATGCATCCCCAAAGATTCTCTTCCGGATTCAAATCGGGACTGCATGCAGGCCATTTCATAAGTGGGATGTTGTGCTCTTCAAACCACTTTAATGACTCTTTAGAAACGTGAATAGCAGCGTTATCCTGTTGAAAAATACTGTCTTCATCCATTTTATCATCCAAAAATGAAATGAGAGCATCATCTAACAATTCCGTGTATTTTTTTGAATTCATTTTGGGCGGCACAAAGCAAATATTTGCTTTACCTCTCGATGAAAATGCCGCCCACACCATAACGCTACCACCACCAAAGTTTCTTTTTGACATACGTACGTCATTGTTACGCAAATCATGCCAATAACAGCTGTAAGAGACTGGGCCATCTAAGTTGAATTTTTTTTCGTCGGAAAACACAACATTATCCCACTCAGTTGACCATTGCATGTGTTTTCGGGCGAAGTCTAAGCGCGCCTTTTTGTGATGCTGCTTCAACACAGGCTTGCTCACCGGTTTTTTCCATTTAACGTTATCTGAGTTACGTAAAATGTGTGCAATATGCCTCGTTGTCACTGGAAGATCTAATTTTTCTTTTATCTGAGTTGAGTTAAAAAAATTTTTGGTGGCTTCCTTCCTAATCTGATTAACTTGGCGACTACTCAGTTTTCGATTGCCTTTCGTGGGTTTTTTTACTCCATAATTAACACAGTTTTTTAAAAAAGAGCGCATGACTGCTTCTGATCTTCCTAGTCTCCGCCCAATTTCCCGATTTGAATAACCCTCTTTATGGTACAGGTTGATTTGGACTTTTTCTGTGTCATTGAGGTATTTTCCCTTTGGCATTTTGAAAAAATCTTAAAAAAATATTATTAAGAAAATAATTTTACATTTAAATTAAACAAAACTTACCAATTGTCAATTTAATACAAGCAAATACTTATTTCTTTAAACCACTAATATGTTTTCTACCTCCTTAAACAGGTGCGTTTAAACGAATATGTACTTGTTTTTAGTAAAATATTCAAACTGAAATGATTTATATAAAACAACAACAACGAAAAAAAAACAACAAATTTCCGTTAGTTTAGTAAACAATATGAGTGGGAATTTATTTTGAGTAATACATTAATAAAAGAGAGAGAAGGTAGCAAATTTAAAATTAAGAGTGCGTTTATACGAATATGTGTCACTGTAGTCTTGCCACCTAACGTTTTCTTAGTTTTACGAATTCAGTGCTGGGGCGAACACTAGGTAAAAATAGGTAGCTGAATCCGAATCCGTTGCCAGAATTTCAAAATTGTGTACATTTTTTGATAATAGTGTTGCCACCTACTAAAACGTATTTTTAATAGTTTTAAGCATCATTTAATAGTGTTCAGGGGTCGCTGACTTCGAAACTGATGTCACAGTTTAAAAATTCAAGATGGTTAATAGTGTTGCCACCTAAAAATTTTTTTATTTTTATGAATTCGGTGCTGGAGCGAACAACAAGTAAAAGTAGGTCGCTGAATCCGAATCCGAACATAAATAGAGGGGTCTATGTGCCCCCCATTTGCTATATTTTTAAGGGGATGCCGAAACACGTGTTTGACTTACAATTTGACTTACAGTGGACAGTTGAACACGTGTTTCGAAGTCTCCCCCCTAAAAATGTAGCAAATGTGGGCATGATAGACCCTTCTCTTTGTGCATCTCAGATATGCTAAACCCTTATAAGCCCCCAAAAAATTATTAATTTTTACCTATCTTGCTCTCCTTCGAGATATGGCACTTTTTCTACTTCTTCGAAGACTTATCGCGGATTTTTCGATATATTTAAATTTTATGTTGTTCCGTATCTCGAAAGGGGGTAGCAAAATAGGTAAAAATTAACCATTTTTAGGGGGTTGCTAAGGGAGGAAGCATTCTTGAGACACACGAATAGTCTATGTGCCCCCATTCGCCATTTTTTTAGGGAGGGGCCAAAACATGTGTTTGACTTACAATTTGACTTACAGTGGACAGTTTAACACGTGTTTTGACATTCACCCCTAAAAATATGGCAAATAGACACCCCTACTCGTGTACCCTACCCTTTCGAGATATGGAACAACATACAATTTAAATATATCGAAAAATCCTCGATAAATCTTCGAAAAAGTAGAAAAAGTGCGGTATACCGAAGGGGAAGCAAGATAGGTAAAAATTAACCATTTGTTGGCGGTTTATAAGGGCGGAAGCATTTCCCCCCATTTGCTACATTAGGGGGGAGACGTCGAAACACGTGTAAGTCAAATTGTAAGCCAAACACGTGTTTCGGGACCCCCTTATAAATATAGCAAATGGGAGGCACATATACCCTCTATTTATGTTCGGATTCGGATTCAGCGACCCATTTTTACCTATAGTTCGCTCCAGCACCGAATTCGCAAAAATAAAAAATGTTTAGGTGGCAACACTATTAACCGTCTTGAATTTTTAAACTGTGACATTAGTTTCGAAGTCAGCGACCCCTGAACACTATTAAATAATGTTTAAACTATTAAAAATACGTTTTAGTAGGCGGCAGCACTATTATCAAAAAATGTACACAATTTTGAAATTCTTTCAATGGATTCGGGTTCAGCTACCTATTTTTACCTAGTGTTCGCCCCAGCACTGAATTCGTAAAACTAAAAAAAAACTTAGGTGGCAACACTAGTAACCATCTTGAATTTTAAAAATCTGACATCAGATTCGAAGTCAGGACATCCTAACACTGTTAAAAGATATTTAAAACTCTTAAAAATACATTTTGCTAGGTGGCAATACTGTGGTAAAAATTTGGGTGGCAGCTCTATCCTCCAGCTTAAACTTTAAAACTGTGACATTAGATTCAATGTCAAATCCGTTGTTAGAATTTCAAAATAACAAGAATTCGCAAAAAAACTAGGTGGCAACTCTACCCGATATCTTGAATTTCAAATTTTGATATCAATTTCGAAATCAGCTACCACGGACTCCACAGAACGCTTAAAAGTCTTAATACGCGTAAGATTTTCCTAAACAAGATAATTGAATTTTTTCTGATACTTGCTTTAAATTCAATTAGTTGGATACTTGCGAGCTTACAAGCTTTTGCCGATCGTTTCAAGCTTTTCAACTTTCTTACCCGACATAGTAAGCCTCAACAAGCCAAGCCAACGAGAAAGCTTGGATATGACTTGTAATTGTTTGCAGGCTAAAGCCTGCTTTTTCAAGTTTGTATACTTACTTGAATTCAAGTACTTGAAAAAGCTTGAATTTCAAGTAGGCTTGTGCAGTTCTCTGATTCCCATCGCTTGAAGTGCCATGTCCTGTTTTTACTTTATCAATTATAACCATTTTATATCTAAACTCTTTCTGTATTTTTATTTGTTTGCTCTAAAAAAATTCGTTTGTTTTCTTCGCCGCGTACCTGCTAGCATTTGAAAGGCATCCGGTATTGTAATGACCTGTTTTCCAGGTTCTATAGCTGGGACAGCAAAGCGGCTGTCCAAGGTCCTTACAATTATTTATATTGACCACTAAATCAAAGACAGTTGAGTTTATGGTAAACGTTACAATTAAGTTTATTTAAATAGCGCGTTTAACAATGGTTATATATTTGATTTAGTAAAGTTAAGATTAATTAAAAGAATTTCAAATACACTGATATATTGACATGCGTACAGTTCTTAGATTGGTTAGTTCAATATGAAATTTATGTGAGATTATTTGAAATTATGATTATTAGCAGTGTGAGTATAAAAGATTATATCACCCAATCCTGAGTATGATTAGTATCCGGTGCTTGGCTCGGTATCTTTCCTCTGGTGACGGCGTCTCGTGGCGGGACTCTGAGCGCAGGTTCTGTACCACAGTGATGCTATCCTTATTCTACCACAGATGGGGCACAGGGAGGGGGTCTTATCCTGCTCTATCCCTTACACGACCAGGGTTATGAAACCTCGATATCGTGGTCTAACTTCCCTAACAGTGGACAGGGTTAAAACCTCGGCCCACTATAGACCTACCCTGGATCTGTCGGCTTGCCCCTGTGAATGTGATGTCGTCCTGTCCGCCTGTCCGGTCGTCTCCTAGTCCAGCTGAGTTATTTACCACGCTACTGGATCGGAAGAGCGTCGTACTTGTCCATACACTGTGGATACTTAAGTCGGGTGGTACCCTAGCTTGATTCCCTTACTAACCTGTTGTTTCTAGTCCAGCTGAGTTAATAACCACGCTACCAGACTAGAAAAGTGTCGTACGTGTCCGTGTAACTGTAAATGACTAAGTCAGACTGTACCCTAATTCGATCTCAGTTAGCAAGCTAACACCGCTCGGAACCTAGTCTGAGTTATTAAACCACGCAACTAGACTGAATAAACTATCCAAATGACCGTGTTGGTCCCACGGAAGAAGATGTAGCTCGAGGTTACGGAAACCACGCCACTGCTTATTTCTTGACAAATTATTTCAATTATCTATTCGCTTGTCTGCCCCACTATGTCACTATTCTTTTGCACAGGAATTCCTTCGGATGTTCTTCTATCCTGTTCTGACTACTAAGCACTTCACTATATTCTAAATTATTCTTTTACCTTTAGTATTATCTGTGGAGTCCTTGTCTCGGGCACTTATTGAGTCGGTAATTTATATTTATCGAAGAAAATTGCTTTCCTCTGCTTGGTCGCTGCTTGCAGGTTCTGTCCTGCGGTTTGGCTACGACGTTGGTTCTCTGCTGGCGTCGATACTCTGTCCGCTGCTTTGGTGACGGTGACTGTGCGTTGGCTGCGACGTTGGTCTGCTGCACCTTGGAAGCGACGCGTGATCCTCTGTAGCGTCGTTTCACTCTTGGCACTTACCGTCTCTGCTGACGGTCCGTATGGCTTAAGTGTTGACTGCGACGCGACGTTCACGCTGCTACGTTTATGAATTTTGTACTTGCCGATTCTGATGGCTCTTATGGTTTTTTTCAATATCTTCGACTTGTTGACTCTTCAACATTTATTTCCAGACTGACCACGATTGAGTAAGCTTTCGACTTTTTATACTTTCTTAATCGTGTCATTGAGTTTAATTGATTGTTGAGATGCTGATTGGTTGGTTTGCTATGCTCTCTGGCAAATCAAGTGTGTATGTGTCATATCTGGTTGTGTGCAGCTGATATTCCTGTGCTGCTCTCTCTTGTATCTTGTCGTGATAGTTGGTTCTTATTGGCATCATCGTGAGCTTTAAAGCTGATATCGCCTGACTCTCCCGTTAGTTTGCTTCTAGAATATTTCACCGCGAGCATGATACAATGATAAGGTAGGGCCGCTGCGCTGAGTACTCTCACGCGTCAACGAAGAGTGGATAATGAGAAGCAACATATATGTCAAAACGACGAATTTCGTAGAAATTGCAAATGAAGAAAATATTTTATGTTTCCAAGTTGCAAACAGTGCGGTCGCGGGTGTTAAATTTGTGCTAATTTGAGTGAAAATATTATAAAAAAAGTTATATAATTAATAATTAAATAAACGAAATATAATTAAATTTAATTAAATATAATTATAATTAAATATAATTATAATTGCAAAAAACCCTGTAACAGTTTTAACCTAAAGCCAACTGCGAAACGTGAGCATAAAGACATTCGCGATGAACAGCTGATTTTGACATCAATGTAGCTTTATTCTGCTTTCTACTCCATTCCTCTCCGTGATGACCATACCTTATAATTCTGCCATGACCGCGAGAATGTAGCATCACATCGGATGATTCTTCCGTTACGGCGATGGTGTTTCCAGTACATGCAAAATAAAATAAAGCGAAATGAGTTGAGTGGAATGTTATATGAGAGCTACCCTAGTAGGAACGACCCGTTCGACCATATGCAAAGTATGCTCATTTCTCGTCTCCAGGTTATGGAGTGTGAGAGCGCCTAGCCCCACTCTTCTCATTAATGAAATCCATTTGTTTTCGATCTTATTCTCTCCCAAAGAGAGATATATGTATATTAGATGGGTTTTTTTTTTCAAAAGTATTCCAGAACCTCCCTGCAAGGCCAGATTCTGAATCCTGGATGTAATATAAGCACGTGGCGTGAAAAAAATTCAGAAAATTCGCAAACTGGATTGGCTGTGGTAGAAAACGTCAATTTGAAGAAACATAAAATTGATGCTTCAAATAGAGTTTCCAATTTAAATTTAAGTCATACAAAAACATTTTAACATAACATAGCCTAATGTAAAATCGTCCGCTGAATCCGCATATACCATCAGATTTTATAAAAAAATTGTCCTTGACCCAAAATTGGCCTACTTTATTCAGAACTTCTTATTTTTTTCTTTCGATTTTGAAATAGAAGCTTTACCCTCGCCAAGGTCGCTGCAACTTTCTAAAGTTTAAATGCTGCAGGAATGTTGGCCATGTTATAAAGATTAGGAAAAAGAAAAAATTATCCAAATCGGATCATTTTTGTGGCCCTCTATGCTTTAACGACGTTGGAAATACGTTGTTAGAAAACCGTTGGACAACTGTCATGTAATTTGAACTGTCAATCGAGAATTTTTTCATTCCAATTATCTCTCCGAGATTTTCCAAAAAAATTATCTCCGACTGATAAAGGATATCATTGCATACCGCCATACTAACGAGAATCCTAATCCCATCTAATGTATATATGTATATTTATTGTATAAATATTCGTACGATTACACTTTAGTGTATAAATTCGATCTTAAGGGGAAAAATGCAATGACATTACATATATAAGTATATATTAAAGTTCTACATTCTTTGTTAGGGCTGTGCCCCTAAGTTAGTTTATTGAGTTACTTCATATCTTAGCTGTGAGACAGGGGCGTAGCGGGTACTGGTTGGGTGGCCCTTGGCCAGTGTGTACTGGGTGCTGCTTAATTCGGCTGTGGCTGAAAAGAATGTAAAATTATGAAGGGTAAAATTGGTCATAACAATTTTAGTCCTTACAGTATGCAATATGAATTAGGCATTCAAAAGTTTTAATCCATGCATGCAATGTAGATAATACATATTGTAGATGTCTTTCGTCTACAGTTATTTGCATGCAATGAAAAGAATTCATTACAGATGGAGTCGCTCCACATAGATAACAATTAATTGATGCCCGATTATGTGCCAAAACGTTTGTAACTGCATTATCAACCATTGTTAAATACAATTTAAAATTAATTTCAACGTTAAAATCAATTACTTTTATTTTAAATGGCAGAGTTTTTCTATTTGCTCCATTAAATCCATTTCTATATTATGAATTAATGAAGGTTTTTCCTGCAAAAAAAAAAGTTTAATAGGTCTGCAAAATAACACAGATGATGGGGTTTTGTTCAACCATACTTCTCCCTGGCTATCAATATTAGTCATTTTCAGAGGAACCATTGCAACAATAAATAAGAATTCATCTGTCATGTTCCATCGCAACATTTTTTTTTGTAAACACTATAACCGGAACTACCATCAAAGCCATATTTGCATTCAAGAACACAACTAATATTATTTTTTATTTCAATGATTTTTAATAAACTTGAAACAGTTCGATTAAGCCAGTCCTGCATTCTTACTTCAGCTGATACTTCTGAAACTATAATAGGCTTTGGTATAAGATCGTTTTTGTGTGTTTCAATTATTTTGTAATCAGGAAAACATTCTGGATGAAGATTGTTTACAACCGAACGCAATATTATGTAACGCCTTACCAATAATTTCAAGTCATAATATAGGCCAAGTGCTTGAAATGGTGTCAGACATTGATTTGTCGACTCAATAAGTTTCCCTTTGTTTCCTTTCAATTTCTTTTGGTGATTTCTCATGCTTCTCCGAAATTCACTGGGTTTCTACCCCCTTAGGTTTCAGTTTTTCTAAAAGTATGAGTATCTTGTGTGTCTGATATATTCCGTATGCCTCTACTGGTACTGAGTCCCTTGAGTTTATGTAATTAACTATAGATAAAATATTTCAGGTTTACTTTAAGTCGAATTCTTCAGAGCCCTAAAGTTTAAATCTAACGAAGCCAACTCGCTTTGTTCGACTGGTTGCTTCTTCGAAATTCACTGGGTTTCTACCCCCTTTGATTCCGTATACCTCTACTGGAACTGGGTCCCTTAAATTTATGTAATTAACTATAGATAAAATATTTCAGGTTTACTTTAAGTCGAATTCTTCAGAGCCCTAAAGTTTAAATCTAACGAAGCCAACTCGCTTTGTTCGACTGGTTGCTTCTTCGAAATTCACTGGGTTTCTACCCCCTTTGATATATTCCGTATACCTCTACTGGAACTGGGTCCCTTAAATTTATGTAATTAACTATAGATAAAATATTTCAGGTTTACTTTAACTCGAATTCTCCAGAGCCCTAAAGTTTAAATCTAAAGGACCCAACTTGCTGTTCCAGGAGAATCTGAGTTAAATTACTAAAACATATGAACATGTGTACCAAGTTTCATGTAACTATCTAACGATAATTCAATGTAAATCTTACCAAAAATTACCAAAAAATATCGTTTACGAAAAATGAAGTAAAAATAAAACAACGCAAAATCGCACCTCTATCTTTTCAACATTCAACAAAAAAATTTAAAAAAAAACAAAAAATGCTTTTTGGAGCTATTCACTCTCAAACTTGGAAAATAATTTCCGGTTTTTCAATATCAGTAAATTTAACATCATTAAAAACGCAATGTTTAATGTTGAATTACTTTTGAAATAAAGACTGGATTTAAATAATTAAATCCATATTGAAAATAAAATTATTCAGAAATTTCTAAGACTATCAAACATGATTCATTTCTTTTTAAAATTTGTCCCACACCAGACTAACAAAGTATGTATAAATGACTCATGACGCAAAATTAAAAAATAGTTTTCTTTTCCTCTTCGCTGTTGAAATTTTCAGATTTTTTAATAATTTTTAGAAAAATTATATTTTTCAAACTATTTTTATATCTGATCTAATTGAAGGATTTCATTAAGGGAGTATTCCTGGTTGGAAGGCTGTTTTTGGACCCTTTTTGAAAAACTTGTCATTTGAAAACGCAAAGAGTTATTTAAATTTTGTTTTTTTTTTGTATTTAGAACTTTAATATGTTCTTAAATAAAATCTTTTTTCGTTTATACGAGGGCTGTTCAAAAAGCTGTCGGCCTTCAAAGTTGTGCGTCAAAAAAAAAAGCAATGCACTTTCGGCCCGTATACCTCGACTTCGGATCATCTGATATTGAAAAAGTAAACGGCATTAGATTCAGTACAGATGTAGTTCTGGTCCCTACCTCAATCATAATTTTGCAATTATTGTTTACAAAATGGCGGTCATTGAAAAATTAAAAACCGATTTTGGGTCTCTTTAAAAAAAATAATAAAAAATTGTTTAAAATTGTGATTGAAGTATGGACCAGAATGGTGACAATCTGCGTCGATTGCACTTTGTTTCATCAAAATCGGTTTAGAACTATGCGCGCAATCTGGGCAGCAAACTCGAAAAACGTGGTTTCGAGATAAGCGCGTTTAAGTTTGAAGTTATTTTTTTGCATCAAAAAAAAAAAAAAATGAAATGAAAATTTGAGCATGCAGTTTTAGAAATTTGACAACTCTGCGTCGATTACACTTCGTTTCATCAAAGTCGGGTCGGTAGAACCGGAGAAAAGTGACTTCAAAGTGCAAAAACGTGATTTTGAAAAAGCTCACAGAAAATTCTAAGACAATAAAACATTTTTTTTTTTTGTGAAATACATATATCAATCTGCAATGCCAGTCCCATAAAGAACTCCTTCCTCTTCTTCAAAAAATGAGGACTCAGCGGATCTTTGTGCTCTTCGGGTAGTTCTACCTTCTTTTGATGCGGCCAGAGCTCTGGCTTCGGACCTTTTCAAGCGTTCTTTGAGAAAACTGTATAAAGCTCCAAAATGCAATTCTCCGTTTTGTTTTCAATGCTTATGTCTTCGGTTTCATTATTTTTAAATTTTTTCTGACGATGTACTTCTGAATTCGGTGTCCTCATCTCTTTCGTGTTGGTTACCACGAAACTGGCGTTTCAAGGGACGAGTTTTTCGATTGCTACCAGTGTTTCTTTTATTTTTATTTCTATTATTTTTTCTATCCATTGCCTTTAGCACAAACCAAAATTTTTATCCAATCTGTACTATTCAAAACAGTATGCGCGCGTGCGTCCAGTTTATAACTCAATTCAAAGTGAACTAAACGCTGCCAACATTCGAATACCTAAGCTCTTAAATGTGTATTAATTTATTTTTAAAATGCGTATATAAATAAACAATTTATTACCTACTAAAGAACGCGTTGAACGAAATTAGGTGGTTGCTTCAAATCGTTGCATTCAAAAAGTAGCCAAATTAAGCAAATCGCATTTTGGCGAAAACATTGCTTGACAAAAAAGGCCATCTCTCCTAAAGTATTTCGAGTTTCAAAAAACCCTTTTAGGACGATATTCTCAAATATCCAAGCTATAAAAATATGCAAAAAAAAAAATCTAGAAAAAATTTTTGCCAACCAGGAATACTCCCTTAAAAAGAAATACCATCAAAAGCATTAGATTCTAACTTTTTTAAAAATATGCAATTTTATATACTTTGAACATTTCGTTCTAGAGTTATGATATTTTATCTGTCGAAGGTATATGCAAAGACGAAAATAAGTAAATTCACAGAAAAAAAATCAATTTTCCGCTCATGCTGTGTGTCCAAATCTTCACGTATTTTCAAAATTTTTGCAGAATTCTCTTAGTTGAAGAATTGTCTGTCGATTGGTGTATAATAAATAAGTAATAATATTACAAAAAAAAAGAAAAAATGCAAGTTAGTTTTGGCCGCAATTATTGCAATTATTATCTTTGTCATTGAATAAATAATACTAAATCAATAAAGAAAAATAATTAAAACAAAAATTATTATAGTTTTCTTGAAGACAAAAGTCAAAATTACAATTATTTCACTATGTAAAAATACTTTCTTGATAAACTGTATGTACGTTCACTTGCTTAAACACATATACATTTACATAAATTATGTATCTACACCCGGTGGCGAACGTCATGATGATTCATCGTGAAAAGTACTGACAATAACAGACGCTGAATTTTCTTTGGCGTCATACATGAATTTTTTAAGCAATTGTCAAAAAATAGACATTAATAATTCATTCAGTAAAACAAACACTTAAGCACTTAACAGAAATAAAAAAAAAAAGACATTAATAATTCATTTTTAGAGTTAGACTTAGACTTTTATACTTAGACTAAAAAGTTATAAAAAAGTTGTACTATAAAAGTAAATTTTAGATTTGTAAATGTTTAATTCATTGAAGTTTTTTGGCCGTCCATAGATATGTGGGATTCATCTTTCCTAGAGTGGCGTTTAGCGTCTCTATTTTTTACTTTTTTAATAGCCGAGCGGAAGTTGGAAAGAAATTTTTCAAAAGACTCGAAGCTTGTGCATTCTAATTAAAGAGAAATAGAAAAAAATTAGATACGGTTGTAAGTATAGAACTTGATATTTAAAAAAATCTTTAATTTTGAATGCTACTAACCTTTCAAAGCCGTTGTTAGGTTCGAAAACAACTTTATTGCTTTTTTGCCCTTGGTTCCATCATAATTATACTGGGAAAGTAAATCCGGATCAAAAATTCTTTCCAAGTTTCTAGCCAAATCGTCGCACAGTAATCGGCGCATAGATATCACCTTCAAAAATAATGTTATATAAAGAATTTTATGGTTTTGCTTTAATATTTTTTCACATACCAAGTTTTCGCGATTGTCTCCCATAAGGTCATCATCAAGTGATTTCAGCTCATCGTCGGATCTTATAGGAAATCGGACAGAAGCCAAAGATATATTAGACAAATTTCGGGACAATAAAATGTTATGCTCGCCCAAAATTTTCGCCAATTCTTCCTGTTTTTTAAGGCAGTTGTCAAGCTTCATTTCCAGTTGAACCTGCTGTATCACTATAACATCAATTGTTGCAGGTAAATTTTCTAGTCGCTCGAACTTCTTTAAAATGAGATCCAATTTAGATTCGGAGTTCATATCTAATAATTAAAAAATGCAAAGTCAAAATCTTTTATCGCCAAGAAAATAAGTCAATTACGCAGATTATTTTATTAATTTATTTAAAGTAATAATTTAATCAATTAAGAGTATGAAGCAAGGGCATTATAACGTTTCTGCTTTCAAATGGTAGCAAAAACATTTTGGAATGAATTTGGTAAATGCTGAATATGATTTCTGTTTCATTTTCTTTGCCATCAGTTTCATAAATTCCAATAGAATCTGATAAGGTTGGTGAATTAAAAAAACTTCTGGTATTGGTTATTTGTTTTCCTTTGACAATATCTCCAGAAAGTGATGATACCTTTACAATTATTGTTTTCTGTTGCTCCTCAGACTTTATTGAACATAAGTTATTTGGAAAATCCGGACTTATGTAATAATTAATGTTAGCTACGTTTATAACTCTTCCCTTTTTCAAATCTCGTTTGCTATATATGGTGTAATTGTTTATTGTTGATGCTTTCTTTAGCTTTGTTTTTAATTGTGACAGCACATTGGAAGGACGTCGCACAAGTTTTTTTATATGTCCTAGATAATTTTCGAAATCATATGCCCCAAAATTGTTGGGCAATCCAAAAACGTCAACACAATCAGGAAAGTGCAGCAGGTTGTGCACGTTATACACTAAGTCGCTCTCAGAATACAAATTTGGGTAAAACAAAACGAAATCACACAGTAGTTGTCTTGCTGTTCCTATATTGGTCTTAAAGTGAAGAGGACAAGACAATAACCTATAAGCGACACTTAAAAGAAGAAAATGATAATAAATATCATCATTCCCAATGCCTTTTAGTGCAACTATCCCCAAATATAATGTAAAGTGCCGAAATTCCAATGCTTTCCATCTTCCAAGCTCTGACAAAGGCCTTGGGTGTCGGCCAAACTCTTTAGGCAGAAATCCAATGTAAGACTGCAGCTTTAGTGATAATAAGTTTCTATATTCTAAAGACATTTTGGCTACTAGGTGTTTCAATAATTTTCTTCCGACGCCCAAATCGATCATATGCATGCAGTCCAGAGGGAATTGAGTTACCATTTTGACACCCATACGCTCAAGGTCGCTTTGCTCAGTTTTAAATTGTATGCTGTGATGGTCAAGTTGACTTCGAAGACAAAAGTTTTCATCTGTTCTCAAAGGTCCAGCTATTGTATCATAAACGGTAACATGTCCTACCCTTTTTCCAACTTGTTGACAGCGACTACATCCATGGAAAGAGCAATGACCTACAGTACCAGCAACAAAAGCGCGAGCCGGTGCATCACAAATAAATAATCTTATTTTAAACGGTAAAGTTTTATCAGCACAAGTAAGACCATCAGCAATTACTTGTTTTGCTTCATAAATAGAATCATGTAGAAAAGAATTTATGCATTTAGGTTTTCCTTCACCATAATATGCTCCAATTAAAAATACAAATTTTACCGTGGGACTTACGACTTTGCCCAAAATGGGCCACAATGACTTGCTTGTGCTTTTAAATAAAGGAACTCCGTCAATTCCTATGTCAATAGTTATTGTTTCACTTTCTGCGAAGTAGTTGGCAATTTTCAACAACTGGTGTGTAAGTCCCAAATGATAATATTGACCAGGATTTACGGTACGAAGAACCGTTTCTTCTCTCTTGATATTTAGAAGAGTGTCAATATTTAGAGGCACATCCATATGTTCCTCTCTTAAAATCTTAAGCAACTCATTACCAAGAGCTTTTCGAACATGATATTTCACAAAAAGCGTTTTCAATTTTTCTCGTAGACCTATACGGGTTTCCTCGCTTCTTCCGTCAATATTCATCACTTCAATAACACTTTCGGAACAAATTTGCCTTATATTTATGTTTGGGCTAAGATGGTTCAAACGTTCTAAGTATTCAGTCTGTTTTTTTTTAATTGCCCTTTTTAATGTTCTTTGCGATGACATTTTACCTTACTTTTAATAACCACTTTTATAACCACTCTGCACTGAGAACTTTAATAAACTGAAGAAATATGACACTTAATCTGAAATTGAAGAAAGAAAAAGAAGCAAAAGAAAAAAAGAACAGTTATATTCTTTTCAATTGTTTATATGCAGCAGTTTCAATATTCGTCAATGCGATGACAAACAAAATATATAATATTCCGTTATTTTTTTTTTTCTTCAACCATTAACGAATACTTGTAGCAGACAAATTCCAGCAGAGTTCAGCTTGGTATCGAATAATAACAGACAATGTCGATAACTGTCTTTAGCTGTGTCGTTGTCAAGTACATTCATCGACATTTCGATATTTTCATACAAATGTCGCCTTGACACCTAGTTTGCAAGGATGAATCATAGATGATAATATCAATATGACAAATTCGCTTAAGCACAGGTACATACAAGACGTATGTGTACACGTGCTGACGTCATCAGCTCCCTTGCTCCCTGGTCCAGAATCGCCATATCGTACCATTTACTTACGCCACTCAGAGAGGGGTCCGCCAGCCGTCGGAGAAAAATTAAAATATATTCTATTCTGGCGTTTTTCCGTCAGAAGAAAATATTTCTCCTTTTAATAGAAGAAAAATATCGTATTTTTTCTTAAATGGCAATAAAAAAATCGAAAGTTGTTTCATACCAATTTAACCGCTGCTATTATAATAAAAGTAAGTCTGAAAGTGCCAAAACAGGTATCCGAAAGTATCCACCTTACAGTACATAATATAATTTTATTCGCGTTTGTTTTGAAGTACTTATCGCTCTGGAATCATAAACGAATAATTTTTTGAAACATAAGCGAACCCTATTTTACCGAAGTTATAATTTGTACCGGGTGGGATTTCAAACGAAATAAAACATTTCTTCTTATGTTTTGTTTAGTTTTGCAGCACTACACTGAATGATATGTGCCAGCTGAGCACAAAAAAAGAAGAGTGGGAGCAACATGGAATTTATTGAAACTACTGCAACAAAAACGCGAAAAAAAACGATCAAGTAACGCTTTACATCGAGGATGCGCTGCAATTAAATATATGTAGGAGTGACAGATGGGAGAGAAGGTTTGACCAGCGGACAAAAGATCACAAGAAGCGGACTGACGTTTTAATTATTTACACATTTGGCAATACTGACCAACAACTGAACAGACGGACAAAGAAAGCGGACGAAAACAGAAAACATTTGTTTTGGTTGTTGTTTGTTGACTATAAATTCAAATTGAAACTGAAATATATTGAAACGAAATGTTGATGAAGTTCCTTAAAACTTGAACAATTTGTTGAGATTAATGCAAATTGAACTAAAATTTAAATGTATTGAAATGATTAATGAAGATCTTTATAGATGGAAGAATTTGTTTTGGATATCTACAGTGGTGACACTGAAAGAGACACTAAGGGCGGTTGGGTTAGGTACACAAGGACGAAAGAGTGACTTGAGAGACAGACTTCTTCGACACTATAACCTCCTTCACAGCGACGATGAAGAAAGTGAAGTTGAATCCACTTATGAAGAGGCGGGGAATCCTTCACCAGAAATTGCAGTCATGAAACACAACTTTACACTTAAGGACATCGAAGATAGTTTACCCTCTTTTAATGGAACAGATTCTCTTGATGTGCAGCAGTGGATACAAGAATTTGAAGACAACGCCGTAACCTTAGGTTGGAATAGTCTCCAGAGATTTGTGTACGCAAAACAACTGCTCAAAGGTGCAACAAAACTATTTTCGTATTTTCAGTCAGGCATCAAAGATTGGGTCTCTTTAAAGACAGCCATCGTCGAAGAGTTTGGCACTAAGTTTTCTTCTCTAGATGTTCATCGCATGTTGCAGAGCAGCCGTAAAAAGAGTAACGAATCATTTAGAAAATATTTATACACACTAATGGAAATTGCAAAACCAATTAATTTGGATGAAGTTAGTTTAATAAGGTATTTTGTGGAGGGTATACCTGATTCAAGAGTTAATAAAACGGTTCTTTATCAAACCAAAACTGTTGCGGAAATAAAAGAGCAGTTGAAAGTTTACGAGAGTGCATGGTTTCCGTCAGCCTTCAAGCAAAGCAAATCAGTGGCAAAATTCTTCAGTGCCAACAACGTAAAATGTAAATGATGCCAACAATTACACAACAGTTGGCAAGCAATACAAGTGCTTTAAGTGTGGTCAAATGGGGCACCGTAGTTTTGAGTGCAAGCAGGGTTCTGAGCAAATCAAGAAAGAGAGCAGCAAGGTTAACACAATGATAAATACACCTATTCGACAATACAGTGCGCTAATTTTTAAAAGAGTTCAAGTTGGTGAGACATTTATTGATGCAATGGTTGACACAGGCTCTGACTTAAGTTTACTTCGATTCGACACTTTTAGTAAAATAAAAAACTTAAACTTGGCTACAGAGAAAAGAAGACTTGTTGGTATAAAGGAAAGTGCACTTTTACAATTGGAAGTGTGATCACTAACATGAGTGTAGATGAACTTACCTTAGGCAATACCTTTCATGTAACAAATTGTGATGACTTTCGTTATGAAGCGGTTATTGGCAATGATATCTTGAGTAAAGCTAATATTTTATTTTACGATGGCGGAGCTAAGTTCATGGAAAAATCAAATAAGCAGAAAGACAATGCTATAGAGCCAAATAACCAAGATAAAGCAGTGCCTTCGAGCGCAAATGATGATGACAACAAAATATTAGCTTTAAAAGAATTTCAGTCAATTTGTATGCTATTGCAAAACGATTTCGAAGGAGTAGAAAAGGGACCGAATTTGGACTTATCACATCTCGCCAAAGACCAAGCCGAAGCTATAACACTTACTTACTTAGGTGACCGTAACAACCCGTGTCCGTGGTTTCGACCGACCTCATCAGCTCTCGCCAGGCGCCTCTGCTTTGCGCGCGCCTTCTCCAATCTGATACACCAAGTGCGGTTAGGTCTTCCTCAGCCAGGTCCATCCATCGGAGGCATGATCTCCCTCGATGTCGTTGACCAGCGACCCTCGATTCGAGCACCTTTTTCGCTGGAGCTTCGTCGTCCATACGCTGGACATGACCCAGCCAGCGTAGTCGTTGCACAGTTATACGCCGAACTACGTCTATGTCTTCGTAGAGCTCATACAGCTCGTGGTTCAATCGGATGCGATAGTAATCGCCGACTCGAACAGGACCGAAGATTTTTCGATGAACTTTTCTCTCGAACACCCCCAGAGCGGCTGCGTCAGTTTGCGAAACTACCCATGCCTCAGCGCCATAAAACAGCACAGGTAGAACGAGCGTCTTGTAGAGTGTTGGTTTTGTCGATCGAAAGAGGGCTCTGGAACTTAGTTGCTTACTGAGCCCGTAGTATCACCTATTAGCAATTATTTTTCTTCGCTTTATCTCCAGGCTGATTTCGTTGTTAGTATTAATGGCGGTGCCAAGGTATACAAACTGATTGACTACTTCAAAGCTATAGCTGCCGGATGAAACGTGGGAGTCTAAACGCCGCGCTCCCTTGTTTGTAGACAGCATATACTTTGTATTACCCTCATTTATCGTCAAACCCACTTTGGATGATTCCTTTTCGATAGCGGCGAAAGCAGCGGTAACATCTCTCTTGGTTCTGCCGACAATATCAATATCATCAGCGTACGCAAGGAGCTGGACACCTTTATAGAAAATGGTGCCATTACGATGCACACCGGCTTTTCGTACGATCCCCTCGCAAGAGATCGCAAGACAGTGGATCGCCTTGCCTGAATCCTCTTTCGGCATTGAAGGTATCGGAGAGGTCATTTCCTACCTTGACGGAGCTGCGTGTGTTGCTCAACGTCAATCTGCAAAGTCTAATTAACTTTGCAGGTATACCGAACTCAGACATTGTTGCATATAGGTAAGTCCTTCTCGAGCTATCGAACGCAGCTTTAAAACCGACAAAGAGATGGTGTGTGTCAATTTGATTTTCGTGGGTTTCTCCAGGATTAGTCGTAGCGTAAAAATCTGGTATATGGTGGACTTACCAGGTCGAAAGCCACACTGATAAGGTCCAACCAGTGTTTTTGTAATCGGCTTTAATCTTTTACACAGTACGCTTGAGAGGACCTTATATGCGATGTAAATAAGACTGATACCTCTATAACTGGCGCAGATTGTTGGGTCTCCTTTCTTAAGTATAGGGCACAGTACGCTGAGGTTCCAATCGTCGGGCATTCTTTCTGCTAGCCATATTTTGCTGATGAGCTGATGCATGCGCCTTATCAATTCATCGCTGCCGGTTTTAAACAATTCAGCTGACAGGCTGTCAGCACCCGCTGCTTTATTGTTTTTGAGTCGTTGGATAGCAACTCGAACCTCTTCATGGCTAGGTGGTGATACTTCCACTCCGTCATCGTTGATTGGTGGCACTGAACTGCGCTCTTCATGGGCGGCATTGGTGGAATCGTCGCCAGTAAGTAAATTGGAGAAGTGCCGTCTCCACAATCTCAGCACACACTGTGTATCCGTATTGAGATCTCCATTTTTGTCTCTACAAGTGGATGCTCCGGGCTTGAAACCTTGGGTTAGACGCTTAACCTGTTGATAGAATTTTCGTGCATCCTTCTTGCCCTGGTATACCTCTAGTTCCTCACGCTCACGCTTTTCTTGCGTCTGAAAAGGCGCCTCTCTTCCTTCCTCTTTTCGCGGTAGTTTTCTCGCACTGCTCGTGTTGCAGCTGACTGCAGCGTTTTTCTACATATATGCGGCGTTTTTTACTGCTGTCGCGATGTGACACTCCTCATCGTACCATTGGTTCTTGGGTTGCGGGCGCCGGAAACCAATGACTTCTTCAGTGGCAGCGCGCATGGAGTGGGATATATGCGCCCAAAGTCCGCCGGCGTCTTCGGGTGCAGAGTTTGGTTGGTTGAGCTTTACCCAAGAATGATAGATAAATAGATTACGTATTGCGCAGGTCCGTTATGTTGTTTACTTTTCATTTTGACATTTCTAGCTACGAACAAAATATTTTTTACGATCATGACGTCAGGCTAGACGAAGTTTGTTTTTTAAATCTTTTGCCAGTGCAAGTTGGATTTGTGAATATGTTTTGATTGTTTTGTCTCTGTGTTTTCTTTATTTTTTTGTCAACAGAATTTAAATTACAAAATATTGAATATGAAGTGTGCTGTAAAAGATGCAGAACCATCTAAGCACGGTAAGGCGTCTGAAAAAAGTTTTTTTACGTTTCCTACCAATGAAGCGCTCTTGGTGCAGCCGCCGAGAAAACAGCTTCAACCCAAAAACCGTCCATATATGTATGGAACTCGTCAAGGCCAGTGATTTTCATTACATAACATTGTTTCTTTGTTAATATTTCAACATAAAACGGAGGAATAACTTTTTGATGTATTATATTCACAATTTAATTTTTATTTTATGCCACTGCTTGTTTCAAATTTGTTTACATTCTGAACAAGAATTGACAGCAAGACATATCGTAAGCTCATATCGTAAGACTATCGTGATGAAACTGCGCAGATCGTTGGAAATTATTTTTACGATCTGCGCAATCTACTTTTCTATCATTCTTGAGCTTAACCGAGAGTTGAGCGGAGTAGGCCTCGGCAGCTTAGCGACATCTAGCTTTCATGTGCATATGCTCTTCGCATTATATAGTCGCATGCGGATCTTGGCTGCAACAAGATAGTAGTCGGAGTCAATGTTGACCCCCCGAAATGTACTCACATCTGGAACACTAGAGGCATGCCTTCTGTTGATTACAACATGATCAATTTGCGTTTTTTGATCCGGGGACAGCCAGGTGGCCTTGTGGATCTCGAGGTGCTTAAATCTGGTGCTACTAACTATCATGTTTCGCGTCGCGGCGAAGTCGATCAGTCTTAGACCGTTGTTCGTGGAGGTCTCATGAAGACTGAACTGACTGACAGTGGGGCCAAAGATGCCTTCCCTTCCGACTTTCGCATTAAAATCGCCTATAAGCTATAACAACTTTAGTAAAAAATTATACTCCTGCAGCGAATTTAAATTCACCAGCACAAATGAAGATTGTTGTCTCAGATGATGTATCTTTTTATCATGCACCCCATAGAACCTCGTATGGTGATCAGCTCGTAATAGATGAACAAGTAGACAAATGGGTAAAGGATGGTATTATTCAACCACGTGCCTCTGATTATGCATCGCCAGCAGTTTTGACTTCAGAAAGCTGTGACTTCAGAAAGCTGAATAAAAAGATAATGCGCGACAATTTCCCGATGGTGCTGATGGACGACGTCTTGGAAAAGTTACAAGGGGCAAAAGTGTTCACTACTCTAGGTTTGGCCAATAGGTTTTTACACGTGCCTGTGGAGCCAAGTTCAAATCAATACACATCTTACGTGACACATAGCGGTCAATATGAAATTAATTTTGTTCCTTTTGGTATATGCAATTTGCCTGCTGTTTTTTGCCGTTTTATATCAGTTATTTTCCGAGATTTGGTCCAGGAAGGATTTATCGTGATTTATATGGACGATATAATCGTTCCAGCAAGCAATGAAGTGGAAGGGATTCAAAAGCTTAAAATTGTTTTGGATAGAGCATCTGAACATGGATTGCAAATTGAATGGCAAAAGTGTCAATTTTTAATGAAAAAGATACATTTTCTTGGATATATAGTTGATAACGGTGGCATAAAACCATCGGAAGGAAAAGTAGAAGCAATAAAGAGGTTTCAATTCCCAATGATAAGAAATTTCTTCAAATATTTTTGGGACTGACATCTTATTTTCGACGATTCATGGATGGATACGCAGTAGTCGCAAAGCCATTAAGTGATTTACTCAGGAAAAATTCAAAATTTAAAATCACAGAAGAACAGCTTTTATCGTTTTACCAACTCAAATCAGCGCTTATAAACGCTCCAGTTTTAAAACTATACAATGCCAAGGCGCAAACTGAAATACACACGGATACAGTTCTTCTGCAAAAGGACACTGATGACCAGCAGTACCACCCAATACAGTACATTAGCCGCAAAACAAAACCTCAACAGGAGAAACATCATTCATATGAACTGAAAGTCCTGGCAATCATCCAAGCCTTAAAAAAGTGGCGTATTATATAAAAATTTTAAATTGTCACCGACTGCGACGCTCTTGCACAAACTTTGAAAAAACAAGACGTGCCTCTCAGAGTCACACACACTGGGCTATATATCTGCAAGATTTCGATTTTGAGATTGAGCACAGATCATTTACGAAGATGAAGCATGTCTATGCTTAAAGTCGGATGACGGCCATGCTTCTGGAGGATTCTCTCAGTTTTCGGTTTAAACAAGCTCAGCAATGTGATGAATGGACAAACGCAGTAATCAAAGTTCTAGAAAGCCATGAATATGAAGACTTTTACTTAAGAAATGGTGTGTTGTATAAAGATGCGGTAAAAGAACTAGTAGTTGTACCACAAGCTATGGAACAGGAGATTATTCGGCTGGCATATCGTCAAAGGCACTTGTCAGCAAATCAAACGCAGGAATTCGTTGAGAAATCATTCTATATACCACGGATAGGAACAAAAGTAGCAAAAATGGTGAAAAGCTGTGTAGAGTGTATCGTGTAGAGACAAAGTTGGGCAAAAAAGAGGGTCTGCTCTCTCCTTTTGGCAAAGAAGATGCACCACTAGGGACCTTGCACATAGACCACGTAGGCCCTATGGAACTAACCCATAAAAAATACAACCATCTGCTTGTTGTAGTGGATGCTTTCAGCAAATTTGTCTGGTTATATCCTACGCGAAGCACCGATGCTGCATCTGTAGTTGACCGACTAGAAAAGCAGTCGGCTATATTTGGCAATCCACGCAGAGTAATAACGGATAGAGAATCTGCTTTTACAGCGAAAATATTTGAAGAATATTGCCAACGAGAGGTATTCAACATTTAATAATTGAGACAGGTGTGCCACGTGGGAATGGACAGGTGGAACAAATTAATAAAATCATAGTGCCCATGCTCGCAAAATAATGTCAAAATAATCCAGCCAACTGGTATAAGCACGTAGATAAAATTCAACGGACTATCAATAATACCCCACCACGGAGTACCAAGTTTACACCGTTTAAAGTTCTTACCGGGATTGATATGCGCCCTGCTGATGACCTTGAACTTCGTAATTTTCTCGATGATTCTATTTTAGAAGACTTAAACATAGAACGAGAGAACATTAGAGAAGAAACCAAAGAAAATATATCAAAGAGTCAGGAAGAAAATCGTCGAACATTTAATTCTAAACGTAAATTGGAATGCAACTACAACATTGGAGATCTAGTCGCTATTAAGAGAACCCAATATGGTCCGGGACTGAAATGAAGATTTGAAGATATGAAGTCTCCTAAGTTGGCGATCATGAAGGACCCTTTCAAACCATGATCGTTGCTGAATTCATGAAGGCTTGGTGTCCATCGTTCGGGCCGAACAATAGTGCAGGACGGCCAAATGTAGGAATGACAGATGGGAGAGAAGGTTTGACCGGCGGACAAAAGACCACAAGAAGCGGACTGACGTTTTAATTATTTACACATTTGGCAACACTGACCAACAACTGAACAGACGGACAAAGAAAGTGGACGAAAACAGAATTAAACAAAGAGACGAGAAAAGGACAGTTGCTGACTTGACGCTAAATTATAATTCTCACACACTTTATTTAAAGAAAAGCTTAATTTTACTTTTTGAAACTAAAAACTAATAAAAACAGTGTATAATGAATTTAAGAACTGTGTAATAAGCTGTATACCTATTAAATTCAAGTCTTGTGCTTTATTCCTACATACATAAAGGGTGGTTAAATTTAAAGGACCGGTGTTGAATAAGAACCACACCTAAACGTCAAGTTTTTTTCTGCATTTCATTTGACATTTCTCAATTTCAGACTAGCTCAACTTGAACCATGGAAGGATACACAATCCAGCTATGCGTTAAAGTTATTCAGGCATATTATGAAAATGGGCGTTCAAATAAAAATGCATATCGTGCACTTCGTGATTTTTTTCGGTCAATTTAATCGTCCAAATGTGCGTACAATCAGAAAAATCGTGCAACAATTTGAGCAAACCGGGTCTGTAGGAGATGTGAAAACACCAGTGCATGCTCGTACAGCTCGTACTGTAGAAAATATTGTATTTTTTCCAAAATGAGGCCGGTCAGCCAGTTACTGTTTGCTATCGTGAGATGAAAACGAACTTTTTATGGCCCGAATTGGAAGGTATGAATGTGGACGATATGTGGTTTCAACAGGACGGTGCCACTTGCCACCCAGCTAACGAAGCACTGGCTCTTTTGCGCGACAAATTTAATGGCAGTGTTATCTTACGTGGTGCCGAAGTCAATTGGCCGCCAAGATCATGTGATTTGACACTGTTTGACTTCTTTCTTTGGGGTTATTTGAAAGAAAAGGTGTACGTCAATAAGCCAGCAATAATTCAAGAGCTAAAAGATGAGATAATTCGGCACATTAACGGCATAGAACCTCACTTATGCCTCAGCGTCATCGAAAATTTGGACCATCGGATGGAGGTGTGCCGCCGAGGTCTAGGCGCCCATTTGGCCAATATGTTGTTCCACACATAATTGAACCATTCCAATATTATCAAAAAAAAAAAATTACAATAATTTCCTAAATAATTTGTGTTTTATTCAAAATCAACATCGGCCCTTAAAATTTAACCACCCTTTATATCTATTTATTAATACGCAAACAAAAAAGTTTGTGATCCCTGTTTTCCTGTGTTAACTTCAACATATTCACATAAAACTTATATCGATGGAAAGGTACACAATATTTTATTTATTCGAATATATACTCATTAAGATAAGTAAAGCTAAGCAAATGTTAAATAATCCCTTTTATCCCCAATGGGACAATGAGAAAGCAACAGTAAAATTCAAGTTAATTTTTACTTTGTTGAATTTGATTTTTAAAAAAAGGCCGAAGCCATCTTTATTAATCTGATGTTATTTTTGGAGCCCGTAGTAGCACCTATTAGCAATTATTGTTCTTCGCTTTATCTCCAGGCTGATTTCGTTGGTGGAATTAATGGTGGTGCCAAAGTATACAAACTCCTTGACTACTTCAAAGTTATAGCTGCCGGATGAGACGTGGGAGTCTAAACCCCGCGCTCCCTTGTTTCTAGACAGCATATACTTTGTCTTACCCTCATTTATCGTCAAACCCACTTTGGCCTTTTCGATAGCGTCGAAAGCAGCGGTAACATCTCTCTTGGTTCTGCCAACAATATCAAAATCATCAGCGTACGCAAGGAGCTGGACACCTTTATAGAAAATGGTGCCATTAGGATGCACACCGGCCTTTCGTACGATCCCCTCCATGATGATGTTGAAGAGATCGCAAGACAGTGGATCGCCTTGCCTGAAGCCTCTTTCGGTATTGAAGGTTTCGGAGAGGTCATTTCCTACCTTGACGGAGCTGCGTGTGTTGCTCAACGTCATTTTGTTACTTTTTTTGTTACTGGTAAACTAATAATATAAAGAATTGTATCGTCATTAGTGGCAATTTTAATTTCCGAAAATTCTAATGCTTTATCAACATTAATGTAAGGAATATTTTCTTTATTAAAAATTTCTTTCACAATATTAATTTCGCTGTAAGATAAAATGTAGAATTAATTACGTTAGCTTTTGCCCAGTGAATGGCATATTCTATATTAATTATTCCCTCCTTTATGATGTCCAGTTTATATTTTAACTGAAGAAAATATTTGTCGTCAGTATTCTTTTCTAGCTGTATGGCTTTTAAAATTCTGTTCGTTTTGTTAGTGATTTCGTTTATTCTGTCTACTGTCATTCTATTAATTATTTATTGTTTATTATTATTTTCCAAAACGTTACTGATTTTTTCGGTTAAAATAATTTGGTTAGAATGGATTTCCAGGATTTCCTGCTATCCACTTCCAAGCGCTTCCTATAAAGTCCAGTGAGCGCTTATTTCTTTTATTTAAACTTAGCCTGTTTACGTGGTTTTTTATTTTTGAAATCTCGTCGGAAATAAATGGGTATAGGGCGTGATCGGTATTGTTTTTTGCTTTAAATATTGAATCTAGTTTATTTATTCGTCTTCATATTTTTTTAGGTCCATTATGAGAATAATTTTAAAACTTCCTGTTTGTAATTGTGCTAGTTCAGTCTCTATTGTCACTAGTTGTGTATTTGAGTAATCCATTTTTTGGAAGTCAGCTTTGCATAATGCAAATAAATAAAATATTAGCTGTAAAGGAGGAAATGAACATGATTAATTCTTAAATAAATTCTTGTGTATTATTTTGCCACTCTCCGTGACGACTGTGCTATTTTGATTTTTCCTGACAATTTCTATAGTAAAAGGCTTAGAAAGTTTAGTTCCTAGCCGTTTATTGAGTTTTACAAAAATAACTTGTCCTGGTAGATGCGTTTTCGGCTCCTGTTTATTTTTATTGTGGTATTCAAGATCTTTTTTTTTTTTTGTTTTTTGGCTAATTTCACTGCATTGTCCTGTCTCGTTTTTTCTATATCTTCTGGAGTAAATGCTACATTTCTATTAAAGTATAAGTCAACTACTGATCGTTGTTGCATAACAGAGTGTATTGTGTGATTATTTTCTGAGACTGAACGTTCTACAAGTTCTTCAAAATTTCGATTACCTCCGTTTTCTTTCAAGCAACGCATTATTTCTATAAGTGTTGAATGGAATCACTCTACTTGTCCATTCGCCTGACTCCTATTGTGGGTGTGGTATAAATTTCTATGCCAAGTTCATCTTGTATCATAAATTTAATTGATGCTGAATTAAGTGAAGGTTCATTATCCATGACTATTAATTTGGGTACACCGAAGTAAAATATAATGTCTCTTAAAGGTTTTCTTAGGTCTGCTATCGCTCTACTTTTTAATAATCTTATTGTGCGTATTTGCTAAATTTGTCTAATGCAGTCATAACTATTTTCCCCTCAGTTAGAAATATGTCAATAATGACTGTATGTCCAGGAAAGGTTGGTATATGCGTCTCATTAAATTTCGTTTGATTAGGATGTCTTTCGTATTTATTTTCTTTACAATTGTTACAATTTATTATTATTGTAAGGTCTTTGACGTTTTCGCGATTTAAAACTTTATGTCGCGTTTTCGCGGCTAAAAATTTCGTAATTCCTTTTTTCTTTTAAAATTAAGGACTTGCCTAAATATTTACCAGTGCTTCTGCGCCACAGGCTCTAAGTTTAAATAGCCAAAGAAAAGCCTGAGCAAATAAAATTCAATAAGCTTTTTGAAGCTGAACTTATGATTGATTTTATTTTCAAATTGTTCGACCTTTTATAGTCGAGCAAATCGGTTTTTTTCTTATTTAATAATATACATTTTTAATATTCTTATAACTAATATAAAATTTAACTTATATAATAGCTTAAAGTAAACATCATCATATGTTAGAAAATGTAACAAAAAAAATGCAAGCATATACATACATATATATAGTGTGTGGGTGAAGTTCAATGTTCTTAAAATATTGTGGCAACAAAAAAAAAACAGTGCGTAGAAATATGCAAAAGAAATGTGTGCAATAAAAATGCAAGCATCTATATATAGTGCGTGAGTGTAACAAAAAATAATAACATGATATTAGTTCAACGTACTTTATAAATATATTAGCAAGTGTTAACTTAGTTTAAGTGTGTGTTACAGCAATTGTTGTTTTGTGCAAAATAAATAATAATGTAAATTTAATATAAAATATATAAGTAATTATTATTTTAAGTGCGTGTTTTAGAAATTATAGTGGAGTGCACTACACCCCCATCCTTAAGATGAAAATTATTTAGTAAAATAATTTGATTTGGAATTTTTTTTTTTTTTTATGTAATTCAATTTCTGATATGCTTTTATAATTCAATCTATGTTTATAAAGAGCTTAGTATTTAAATTATACAATACAATTATAGTAGTTTCTACGATGTATATTTAAATAAAATAGTGGGTTTAAATTTACATTTATTATTTTCGTTAATTCCATTTTTTTCATAAATTGTTATGAAATTCTTTAATTTTTCCATATACGTTAATTGTAGAATTAACTCCATTTTCATTAATTATAGTATAAGGACCATGATATGGTGGTTGATTTTTCTTCCTATTCATTTTCTTTATTAAAACAGAATATCCAATATTTAGATTTAATGGTTGTATGAAATTGTTAGTTTGAACTCTCTTTGTTTTTGTTATCTCTATTAATTCTTTTGCTTTTTGTATTGAATATTTTTATCTCTGCTTTAATTCTTGCGCATAATTTTCGGTATTGTAAAACTTTGATTTTGAATAATTATCGCTTGGAAGATTAGCCAGTCTGCCAAAAAAAAGCTCGAAAGGAGTATAGTTTGTGTCAACATGAGGTGTTGTGTTATACGCAAAAGTGAAGTATGGGATCCATTGGTCCCACTCGTCATTTTTGCAAAAATTTTGTAAGAATTCATTTAATACGCGATGGTTTCTTTCAATTGAACCTAGAGTTTCATGATGATACGGAGTGCTAAAAATTTGTGTAATGCTCAAGAGAGTACATACTTCAGACATTAATTCATTAGTGAATTCTGTACCTTTATCCGAATTAAGTGTTTTAAAGTGACCGTATACTAGAATTACGTTTTTTACTTAAGCCTTTGCTACCGTTCTCGCGTCTTTTGTTTCTATTGGGCATGCGCTGACGTATTTTGTCAAATCGCATTGTATTGTGAGTACGTATCGGTAATTGTTTGAATATCGTAGAGGACCTACTGTGTCTATCGATAACACTTCAAAATTGGTCCCTGGCGTGTCTGTTATTGTTAGTTTTTCTTTCGTATGTCTTGTTTGTTTGTTGATTTTACACTGTTCACATTTATTTATGTTGTTTTTAATCATTTTGTTCATATTTTTCCATATATACCTTTGTTTTATTTTCAAAATCGTCTTTTTTATACCCATATGACCTCCATGTGTTGAATTATGGTATTCTTTTATAATTTTCTCCTGTATTCCTTTCTCTAATATTCTTTCCGGATTTTTATAAATTAATTTTTTTAAATTTTCTCTATCTTTTTTTAATTAATTATATGTGTTTTTAAAATCTTCAACTGTAATTATTTTAAATATATTATCGTTTTTACTTAACGCAAGTTCTTCTATTTTTAAATTGTTCATTCTTGATGACAGCTTCTCCAACGTCAGCGGTGTGAACAAAGGATTGTCACTGCATCGAACAATTACTTCTTCATCTTCAATAAATATTTGGGTACCCTTGAAATTGTTTTGTGTTAAAAATCTAAGTTTTTTATTTTATGTAATGTCCGAGAGTGATGTACATTCCCAGGCAAAAAGTTAATCAGACTTACTGCTAGGACTACATTCTGAATTTTTAAAATCAATGTTTTGTTTGATTTTTCTGTATTCATACTACGTGTTATTGCAAGTATATTTTGTTTATCATTTTCTGTTCCAGTTGGAATCATTGCTTTTAGGGATTCGCTGTTTTAGTATTCATTTTACATTTTTTTGTAAATGATGTCGAAATCGTAATCGCATAAATCGCGTGTCATTTTTGATGACGGGTTTTTGTGTGACAAAAGAGTCACTAGCGGGCGGTGGTCTGTTAGAACCGAAAATGTTCTACCATAAAGGTAGGGTCTAAAGAAATTGATTGCCCAGTGTATTGCCAAGAGCTCTTTTTCAATTATTGGTTTATTCATATCGTGTTTTGCGAGAGATTTGCTCGCATAGGAAATCGGTAAATCTGAACCGACTTCACCTTGAGACAACACAACACCGAGGGCATAATTTGAGGCATCTGTGGTAAGTATAAACGGTCTGTCGAAATCTGGGTATTGGAGCACCGGGGGACTTAAAAGTTTTGTTTTTAGAGTGTCAAAAGCTTGCTGGCAACTTTCATTCCAGACGAATTGTTTGTTTTTCTTTAATAGTGCATTTAAATCTTTAGCTATGTCCGCAAAATTTGGAATAAAGCGCCTGTAATAGTTACAGAAGGCGACGAACCTTCTCACTTCATCTGCATTTGTTGGGACTGGACAATTCTTGATAACAGTATTTTTGGCTGGGTCTGTTTTTATCCGACTTGACGTAATGAGTTATAGCCCAGATATACTACTTCTGGCTTCAGGAAACAACATTTATTTGGGTTTAGCTTTAAATTAAAATTTCTTATCCTATTAAAAACCTTTGCTAAATTGTCATTGTGGTGCCCTAAGCTGCATCCAAATACAATAATGTCGTCGACATAAAGAAATGCTTCTGCGTCAAGACCACTTAGCGCGATTGTCAGCATGCGCTGAAAACTATTGGAAGATAGCTTAAGTCCAAAAGGTAAACGTTTAAATTGGAAGTGTCCATTTCCTGTCGAAAAAGCAGTTAGCGGTCGTGAGTCTTCGTGTAAGTTAATTTGGTGGAAAGAACTAGCCATGTCCAAAGTTGTAAAGTACTTAGCTCTTCCCAGTCTGTCCAAAACGTCCACTATCCTGGTTAGTGGAAACTTATCGTTCACTATTTTCTCATTAAGTTTTCTGAAATCTACAACGAGTCGCCATTTTTTTTTCGTCGTCTGTCGATTTCTTCGGTACCACAAGTAATGGGGAATTGTATGGGCTAAATGAATGTTCTATAATGTCTTCTTCTAAAAGTTGGTTAACTTGTTTGTTTATTTCTGTCATCTGAGTCTGTGGAAGTCTGTAGTTCTTGATGTATACGGGGTTTAAATCTGTTGTTTGTATTTCCTGAGTATAGAAATTGTTTACGCTTAAGCGTTCTCCTGTGAGATGGAAAATATCCTGGTAATCTTTAATTAAAATGACAACTGATTTTTCTGCTTCTGGTTCGTTGCAACCAATGTTTAATGATTTAAGAAGCTTATCTAGCCTGACTTTAGTGTTGTTGTTTTTAGACTTGCATGTGAAAATATTGTAATTTTTAAGAGGTTAAGCCTCTACTTCAATTTGTTTTATATTAACGTGTTCATCGGTTGTGTTTAATAATTTCAAGAAAAGTGTTGCGGGTATTAAAATATTCCCTAAAAATACGCCTTTAGAAATTTCTTTATTAAAAACTATACTATCCTCTTTGACTTCTATATCGATAGGAACTATTGATTCTGATCTCGTTGGTATAATTATATTTGTGTTAAAAAAATCTTTTTTCGTTATTGGTAGAGTAAATTCTTGCCCGTTAACGATAAAAGTAATAGTAAAAGTTTCAAAATCTATTCTTGACATGTATTTTTCTAGCATGTCGCGGCCTATGATTCCATCAGTCGCTATAGGAAAGTCATTTTCTACTATGTGAAATTTGTGTTGAATCGTTTTGTTCTCTAATTTTAAATTTAAATTTGCTGTGCCAATGCACTCTATCTCTTCCTTTGATATACCTGTTAAGGTTGAAATATTCTGTGTATTGATTTCATTTACTTTACTGCTTTTACAAATGGAGATATCAGCTCCTGTATCTATAAAAAATCTCAAATCTTGATTTATGTTTTCGCATTTTAATGTGATGTAATTTGTTAATTTTTGGGTAATTTTGAATATCAGTTTTGGCCTCTGCGGGTAACAATTCCTGCTACCCGGCCATTGCCGTTTCCCTGCTCGTTGTTGACTCTAAAATTTGAAATTCTATTCTGATTGAACTTATTCTGTCTGTTGTAATTTTGGTTGATGTTATTAAAATTTTGACGCGGGTTGTTATTATTGTTATATCTGAAATTATTGTTGTAATTGTTATTATTATTATTTCTGTAGCTGGCGAAATTATTATTTTATTTAGCCAAACAAGGCAATATACTTATTCTAACTTATTTTTCTAACAGGTTGTTTTTGTATTTATTTTTCTTTTTTATTTTTTGTTTTTCTCTCCTTTTTCCTTGTTTTAGGTGTAGAAGATATGCAATTCTCAGTGGGCGTAATCCGCCCACATGAATCGACACATTTTCAAAAACACGTCAAAAAGAAAAGACAATAAGAAGAACGAAGGGGGAACTTATATACTAAACTTACATACTAACAGATTTTATACACATAGTAAAAATATGTACTAATTCTCAATACTATGCTAAAATATTATTAAGATGGAAAGCTAAATGGGAGAACAACTAAATTTTGTTTAGGTATGGGTGGTAGACGGCAATGTAAGAAGAGGCATTTGGATATGGGAGAACAGAGTTAATATTACAATGCGGTGTTTTACTTATTTAACATTAAAATTTTTGATTTACAATTTTTCTACAAATGCTAGATCAAGGAAATAGAAAAGGGATCAGAATGGTGAAAAGGAATTGGAGAAGATTCACTTATATGTACCATTGGGCATAGAACGTGAATTGGTGTTTAATAAAGGGGTAATTCTGTAAAGTGATTTGGAAAGAGAACGCTTGAATCTGAATTTCGATATTGGCGGCTTATAATGCTCGCTGATATTATTAAATATTTTACAACATCTATTCAAGGGCTCGTTCAATGCGTAAATAACACTATTTATGCGATTCTTTTAACAATTTTGTATACCTTGTTCGCCTTATTGGTTCATTAAATAGTACCTTGCTCGAGATGTATTCGCTTTCGATATTACCAGTAATAACATCGAATGTAAAGCATGAGCAAAGTAATATTCTCTTTGATGACAGCGACATTAAATTGAGGATTTTAAGTCTACTCTCGTATGGTGGTAAATTTGTATAGTCACGAGGATCGTATAGGTCACTCAAAGCAAAAAGCAAGAATTGTCTTTGAATAGATTCTAGCCTTTCACTATGCACTACAAAAGCTGGGTTCCAAATTATGCAACAGTATTCTAAGATTGGTCGTACTAATGTGCAGTACAAGGTTTTAGTTACCCAAAGGTTTATGAATTCTTTTGCACGTCTTTTTATGAATCCGAGCATTTTGTTTGCCCTGGATATGATATGATCGTAGTGAAGGTTAAAGCGCATCTTACTATCAAGAATTATTCCAAGATCTGCTATGTGGTTGACCCTTTTAAGTTCTACCTTATTTAGCATGTATCTGCTGTATGTGATTACGTTTTTACGGGCAAAACTTATAACGTAGCACTTATTTATGTTTAAATAAAGTTTATTTTTACTACACCACTGTTCCAGATAAAAAAAAGCTCATTCTGTAAGAATACTGAATCCACTTCTGATCTAATGTTGTAGTATAATTTTAAGTCATCTGCATATAGGAGATGGGGGACATCATGCAAAACTTCAGATATGTCTGCAATAAATACGTTGAAGAGAAGTGGGCCAAGATGGCTACCTTGAGGTACACCCGACGAGACAATCTTTTTAGACAAATTACCCTGAAATTTTACATATTGGGATATTTCACAGAGATAAGATTTGAGCCATTTCAGCACAGTACCTGATATACCAAATTTTTCTAGTTTCTTAGCTCGGATTTCGTGATCAACATGATCAAAGGCTTTACTAAAATCTGTATAGACTGCATCTATTTGGTGGCCCTTTTCCATTTTAGTAAGAATGCCTGATGCCATGATTGCAAGATTTGTGATGATACCTTTGATACCTGTAAGAATTGTTCTTGTAATTGTCTTGACTACTATAGTTTCTAAAAGAATTTTTATTTAAATGTTCACGTTGACTTCTGTAGTCGTTTCTGTTTTTAATTTGAAAAATATTGGTTTTATCGCTATTTAAACTTTTTTCCGCTGTCATACATCTTGCTACTGCTTCACTAACGTCTTTGGTTCATTTGCAAGTAAAAGAGTTTGGTATACGACATTAACACCTTTATTAAAAACGTTTAACGACATATTTTCATTAATTTTGTAAACCACATATTTAGCTTCTTGAGTTGGATTCTCCAATGTTTTAATATCAAATGAACTTAACTGTTCTGAAAGTTCAGCAATTTTTTCTCTAAACTCTGATATAGATTTATTATTCCGTTTCAGTGTACTAAATTCGTTTAGTACCTGTTGTAGTGTTTTTGGATTTGGGTAAGCTCTCTCTAATGAATTTTTTAAATCCTCAAATGTCGACGGTCTATTTGAGCGACCTAGTATGCTACGAACTTGAGCTGATAATTTAATATTGTAAACATATTTTATAAAAATTGGTCTATCTTCCTCTTTAATTAAATCATGAAGCAACTTTGTCTGTATAATGAAATCCTCTAAATGATTAAAACCTCCTTTAAAAATTTGTAGGTTTTTACCTACAACATTAATGTCGAAATTTGACATTTTTGGCAAATTGACCTTTTCTTCCCAAACTGATGATAAGTCCAAATCCTCATAATATGTTGTAAAAGTTTTTATTTTGTCTTTTACAATTAAGTTATTAAGTAATTCAATTGCTTGTTCATAAATTTTGTTGAATTTTTGTATTAGCGTTGTACAATCTTCTTTAATTTTGATTTTGTTTTATTTCAGTTTTTAAAGTTTTAAAATATTTTAATTTATTTTTAATATTTTCTTTACTATATCTTCTACTTTTGCTCTTCTTTAAATTTAATTTGAATTTTTCTAATAATTGAATGTTATTTTTAATAGTTTCCATAAATTTTTCTTAATATTCTTATTGTAATAGATTTTTTGAACATGTATTTAAGTTTTCATAATCACCCTGTGGATGGGAGCAAAATAAGTGGAACGAAAGATAGCAAAAACAAAACGATTGAAAAATGCCGGTCGCGTGTTTTATTCGAGTTTTTTTTTATACCATAAAAATTCGTCGATTTGGAAAAATAAAATAAATTATTTGGACTTCTGCCGGTGTTATGAAATATAAAAAAAAATTTGAATGAATGTGAAAGTGATTGTGTTACAAAAGTAATGCAACAGCAAAGTGGTGTCGAAAAAAAGAAAAAAAATGGAAATAATGGTAAATTTCTATTGTTTTAAATCATTTTTAATGACAAATATTCAATTTATAATATAAAATCTTGACTTTCTGAATTTTTTTTTTTTTTTTTTTGATATTGTTTAGAAAAAATATTAAATTTGATGTTGTTATTGTTGTTGTGGCTGCTTTTTTTCTCTAATTTTTAGTAGCTGCTGCTCCAGCTCGCCGATTTTCACCCAAATTGCGGCTGTTACCGGGTATGGTGGTGGTGGTTCTACTTTAACCATACTTATCAGCGCTGCAATTTGGCGCCTCAGCCTTGCTTGCTGACCGCCTCTTGGCTGGTCTTTCCACTACCGGGATCCTTGTCAGGCGCTCCTCTCTTGCGGCCGCCTGTCTTCTTCTATATTCCTCTATTGAAAAAGCTCTTGGTCCGATGTGAGCAGGAGTATATGTTGGAGCGATGTCTTCGATGGTGCCTCCTTGGGACACGTATTCTTCCAGATTTAAGTCCGTCGGAGGCAGGATCGCCATGTAAGGTCTTTGACGTTTTCGCGATTTAAAACTTTTCGTCGCGTTGTCGCGGTTAAAAATTTCGCAATTCCTTTTTTCTTTTAAAATTTAGGACCTGCCTAAATATTTGCCAGCGCTTCTGCGCCACAGGCTCTAAGTTTAAATAGCCAAAGAAAAGCCTGAGCAAATAAAACTCAATAAGCTTTTTGAAGCTGAACTTATGATTGATTTTATTTTTAAATTGCAAAAAAATGCAAGCATAAACATTTATATAGTGTGTGGGTGAAGTTCAATGTTCTTAAAATATTGTGGCAACAAAAAAAAAAACAGTGCGTAGAAATATGTAAAAAAAATGTGTGCAATAAAAATGCAAGCATCTATACCTATATAGTGCGTGAGTGTAACAAAAAATAATAACATGATATAAGTTCAACGTACTTTATAAATATATTAGCAAGTGTTAACTTAAGTGTGTGTTACAGCAATTGTTATTTTGTGCAAAATAAATAATAATGTAAATTTAAGATAAAATATATAAGTAATTATTATTTTAAGTGCGTGTTCTAGAAATTATAGTGGACTGCACTACATTATTCTCTTAATTTTGCTAAGTCCTGGAAAGAAATATTTTTCTAGTATCTGTTTTCAATTGCGTTTCTATGTGCTTTTTGGTGGATTTCTATGATGGTTTCTTATTTCTGTTCGTCTGTAATGTCTTCAACTAATTTTTGAGTATAACGTGCTTTATAACTTCTGAAGTGTTGCGGATAAAAATTTTGAATAAGAACCATTGAACCACTGAAGGGCTTAGATAACGTTTTAAGTGTGAAATAAGGATCTGTTCATTATATTTTGGTTCGGTTATAGTATGTCTATGTACTGTTGGGAATATTATTTTGAACTGATAAGTGGATGTGTCGTCTGTCTTAAAAAATATCTGATTTTTAAAAACATTGACAGGGACTTCTGTACATGGAATTAGCTCGTGTGATGAGCTTTCGTCGCTATGTATTGTTGGTGTAAGGGAGTTTGCTTCTACAGGCATTCTTGAAAGAGTGTCTGCAACGATATTTTCTTTGCCTGGTTTGTAAATCAATTGATAATTGTATTCTTCGAGAATGGCTTTCCATCTCTTAATTTTTCCGTTTGTATTTTTTGCACTTAAAGCGTAGGTAAGCGGTTGGTGATCTGTGAAAATTTTTATCTTTTTAGAACCATACAAATAGTTTCTAAGAGAATTGAGCGACCAGATAATGGCAAGCATTTCTTTTTCATTGGTAGGATAATGCTCTTCTGTTTTTGAGAGAGATCTTGAAATAAATGAAATTGGTTATTGTCTTGGGATAAGACGGCTCCGATGGCGTAGTCGGAAGAGTCTGCTGTTAAATCGAAATCTTTTCCAAAATTTGGGTGAGAAAGGATAACGTCTTTTGACGTGAGTGCATTTTTTATTTTAATAAAAAACTCAATTGCATCTGGGTCTAAAGATATTTGTTTGTTTTTTAAAGTAAATTTAGATATACGACCTTAATCTCCTCGTAAAAGATTGGTGAGAGACTTGGCAATTTTGGCATAATCCAGTATAAATCGTCTATAAAATCCAGACATTCCGAGGAATGACCTTAGCTCTTTTAAATTTGTTGGTACGGGCATTATTGCTATTGCATCTAGTTTTTTTGTATTGGTTTTTATTCCATCTATTCCTTTCACAAATCCTAAGAATTCAACCTCTTGTTTTAAAAATTCACACTTGTCCAACTGAACTTTCATGTTGGCTAATTCAAGTGTCTTGAAAACTATTTCTAAATTTTTAAAATGTTCATCTTCGTCTTTTCCGAAAATTTTGATATCGTCTATATAGACGTAACATCTTTTTTCGATGTGTTGTCTTAGTATGCCATCTAAGGTCCTTTGAAATATTGCCGGGGCATTTTTTATCCCAAATGGCAATCGAACGAATTCAAATTTTCCATTATTAATGGAAAACGCGGTTTTTTCGATATCAGAGTCTTTAAGGGGTATCTGATTGAAGCCGCTTTTTAAATCTATTACAGTAAAATATTGATGTTCGCCAAGGTTAGCGAGGACCTCGTTTATTTCAGGAATGGGGTACCTATCAGCGATAGTAACGCTATTCAGTTTTCTGTAGTCTATTATCATGCGAAATTTCTTTTCATTGGATGCGTCCAACTTCTTTTGGACTATCCAGACAGGTGAGCTATATGGAGATTTAGATGGCCTTATAATTCCATCTGAAAGAAGTTCTTCTACCTGCCTCTCAATTTCTTCTTTAAGAGCTCTAGGATATGGATAAAAATTGGTGTGCCATTTGTCGTTCTAATTTCTCCCTGTATTTTTGTTGTATAAGACAATTTTTTATCCTGTATTTTTGAATCTCGGAGAGGTGGGACAGGCGTAAATTTATATTATTGACATCTTGTGTCGTATGTTGTTTCAGTGGAATTGATATATTCGGAGTGATAATCATGGAATTTTCGGCCGTATGAATTGTGGCTTTTAATTGTCTTAATGTGTCATTCCCTACAATACCGCGAAAGGTTTTTAGAGAAGGTATAAATAATTTTAATTTTTCTGTTTGTGGTCCGAAAATATTTATGAAAGTAAGTTGTGTAATTAATATGTTTACTGCTACGGTGTTAACGTGAAATTTTGTTTCATGCGTTATAGGGTTTTTAATTCGGGTTGATTGTATGTAATTTTTATTCGAACCGGTATCAATCAAAAATTTAAGTGTGCCTACGTCCCTAGTTCTGAATTCAAAATATGGGAGCGAAGACTCTTTTAGTCTAAAAAATAAATGCTATCTGGTTCTGTGTTTTCATTACTTTGCTCATCTAACTGTTGGTAATCGTCTTGCCCTACTTAATGATTAATGTTTCTGTAATTATTTCCCATTTCAATATTATTGTGTGTATTTGTATAGAAATTCCATTGAACTTTATTTTGAGAATGTAATTGTTGTGTAGCCGGCCGTTTTGCGTTATAGTTATTCTGAGGATAATTGTTTCTATTTTGGTAATTTATTTGCTTTGAATGTATTGTATGATCTACCTCCATGGGAACTGGAGGTTTGGGTGGAAAGAATGGTCTATTGTTAAATCCCGATTGGTTTTGTTGGGCGAATTGGGGTCTTGGTTGAAATCCTTGCTGATAATTGTTAGGAAAATTGTATTTGTTTGGTTGAAATTTAAATACATTATTGTTCGGATAATTTTGCGAATTATTTTGATACCTGTATGGGTTATTGTTTACGGTATTTTTGAAATTTGGTTGGAACCGATTTGCATTATTGTTATATCTAAATTGAGGAATGTGTGTCAATTCAGGAAAAAAATCTATGTCCTGGAATCATTGGTCGTGATGGTCTAGGTGGTGGCATTGTGTTATTGTTATTCATTTTGAAATTAATTGGTTTGTGCACCGAGTTTCTATAAGTCATATTTTGTAGTTTTTGACAAAAATGCAGTGATTGTGGCAAAATTTTTGGGTTCTCTAACACTTAAAAGTCTAGGTAAGTCTCCGTTGAGACCACGAACGAATGTATCTAACGCTTTCTCCCTATAGTTATTAGTCATGGTACGGATTGATTCTTCCCTAAGTTCAAGACAGTCAATTTTGTCTAAAATTAAGGAAAGGTGTTGATAGATTTGTTGATAGAATTCCGTTATAGTATTATTACGTTGTGTTAAAGTTGTCATTTCATATCCGAGTGTGCCAATATCCCTTTTATCAGAACAGTGCATCATAGGACAATTTTTTATCTTTCCCCAATCTAAGGGTGTTCGATACGATTCTAATGCTGTGTCTACATCTCCAATAATTTTATGTCGTATTGTACTGTAAATACTGTAAATAGTCAAAATTCTATCAACGATTTTCCGCCACGAATTAAATTTGCCTGGTTTCCCCGAGAATTCGCGAAGACCCTTTACTAGGTCTGGAACTTTATCAGTCAGTTGGTTCTACTTCTTCTTCTTCATTTTCAAAAGATGAATTATTCTGATTCACTTTGAATCATTAAAATAAAAATTTACTGTTTTTTTTCCCCCTTTTTTTATTCTTATTAAAATGTTCCTTTCAATTATTCTTATTTATTTTTCTTTATTTTTAATTAATTTGTTTTCGTAACTCGCAAAAAAAATTTCTTTCATATATTTTTCAATTTAAATCACTTAAAAAATTTTTAAATTTAAACTATTGTTCTTCGTAATTATTTTTGTAATATTTTTCACTTAACACTTTTGTGTTGCTTAAATCACTTAAAACTATCTTACTAATATCATTCCAACGATGTCCATGATGTTGAACCCTCAGTGTTATCCTTTTCCTTGCTGTACTCGGGTACCTTGAAGTCACTTAATCTTGCTTTTGTCGTTGAAAATTTTTACCAGCTATTTGATGATATTTTAGTTGGTATTTTTTCCCAACATGCGGCTGAAAAATTTTAAACGTTCACAACTTTTATTTTGGGTCCCTGCTCGGGCGCCAGTTAATTTTTACTTTGTTGAATTTTTGATTTGACTTAAGAATAGCTTTAAAATAGACCTGCAACTGCATTGGTGTGAGTGCACTCGCCGCCGAATTTGTTGTTAACGTCGTTCACCTGTTTCTGCTGCACTTTACTGTGGGAACGGATGTCGAGCATCAAATTTCGTCTGCTGAGTTTGTGGCGCGTGTAACTTGCCTGTTGGATTTGATTTGTTATTTCTTAACTTACATACCAGCACGACTGTATTAAATATCGTTGCTGTAGCATACACGAGCAAGAGTAGGATGCAATAGTCCCAATTTAGACATGCCGATAGGACAACGATTCTCTCACCGATTTTCAGTTTGTGGACGCAGTAGCCGAAGAGAAGGCGAAAATAAAATCGTCCAAAAAATCGTTCGTACCAGCGATTTTGCGACGATTTAGCGTTCTTACCCTTTCACTCACATGAAAAAATAGTGAAACAGCAAGCAAACATCGTTCGTTAAAATCGTCGTGTCCAAAAGCAATGGACGACGAAACAGCGAAACAAAAGAAAAAATAAGAAAATCGGTGAGAGAAATCGTCGTCATATCGCATGTCTAAATTGTGACATAGTCGCAGACACTTCAAAATAGCTGTGCATTATTATTGTTGTTTGCGCTTTCTATTAATTCCTCTCCCAACAAAATTAATTTGCCACAGCGTCAGCGTGCAAAAAACTGTTAATCTGCTGTTTGCTTCATATGACACATGGAAAGACATTTACTTACTTACTTACTTACTTAGTTGGTCGTAACAACCCGTGTCCGGGTTTCAACCGACCTCATCAGCTCTCGCCAGGCGCCTCTGCTTTGCGCGCGCCTTCTCCAATCGGATACACCAAGTGCGGTTAGGGCTTCCTCAGCCTGGTCCATCCATCGGAGGCATGGTCTCCCTCGTCGTCGTTGACCAGCGACCCTCGCCTCGAGCACCTTTTTCGCTGGAGCTTCGTCGTTCATACGATGGACATGACCCAGCCAGCGTAGTCGCTGCAAAGTTATACGCCGAACTACGTCAATGTCATCGTAGAGCTCATACAGCTCGTAGTTCATTCGGATGCGATAGTCATCGCCGACTCGAACAGGACCGAAGATTTTGCGAAGAACTTTTCTCTCGAACACCCCCAGAGCGGCTGCGTCAGTTTGCGAAACTACCCATGCCTCAGCGCCATAAAGCAGCACAGGTAGAACGAGCGTCTTGTAGAGTGTTAGTTTTGTCGATCGAGAGAGGTCTCTGGAACTTAGTTGCTTACTGAGCCCGTAGTAGCACCTATTAGCAATTATTGTTCTTCGCTTTATCTCCAGGCTGATTTCGTTTTTGGTATTAATGGCGGTGCCAAGGTAAACGAACTCCTTGACTACTTCAAAGTTATAGCTGCCGGATGAAACGTGGGAGTCTAAACGCCGAGCTCCCTTGTTTGTAGACAGCATATATTTTGTTTTGCCCTCATTTATCGTCAAACCCACTTTGGCTGATTCCTTTTCGATAGCGGCGAAAGCAGCGGTAACATCTCTCTTGGTTCTGCCGACAATATCAATATCATCAGCGTACGCAAGGAGCTGGACGCCTTTGTAGAAAATGGTGCCATTACGATGCACACCGGCCTTTCGTACGATCCCCTCCATGATGATGTTAAAGAGATCGCAAGACAGTGGATCGCCTTGCCTGAAACCTCTTTCGGTATTGAAGGTTTCGGAGAGGTCATTTCCTACCTTGACGGAGCTGCGTGTGTTGCTCAACGTCATTCTGCAAAGTCTAATCAACTTTTGCAGGTATACCGAACTCAGACATTGTTGCGTATAGGCAATCCCTTCTCGGGCTATCGAACGCAGCTTTAAAATCGACAAAGAGATGGTGTGTGTCAATTTGATTTTCGTGGGTTTTCTCCAGGATTTGTCGTAGCGTGAAAATCTGGTCTATGTTGGACTTACCAGGTCGAAAGCCACACTGATAAGGTCCAATCAGTGGAAAGACATTTATAATTGTTTAATTTGTTCAATACTTCCGTTAAAAAAAAAAAAGGAACCCGATTTTGATATGGCCGAATTTCGGCCACAGGCGATAGTAGTTATTATTAATTTCGAAAGGAAAATAGTCCTTTACTGTGATGTAGCACAAATATGGCATTTCAAAACTTATTTCATAAAAATCGGTGCAGTCCTTTTGGAGTTAACCTGCAAATAAAAATGTGTAATTCAGTTTTATAAAATAGTATATAGATAAAGATAATAGTATAGATATGGATGAAATGGGTTTAAAAATATTTTCTTACCACTTTCAATAAATAAAATCAAATAGGTCTTATATAATAATATTTGCATAGGTCTTATTTCGGTGAACGAATAAAACACTAACGCTATGAAGTGCGAGTGACACCATTGGTCGACTTAAAGGGCATTATTATAATTTGTCGGATGCCCTTTCACTTTTCAGAGACGATTTTTTCAAAATTGTTTTTATTTAATTTTTTCGTAACAATGTGCGACTTTTCCACTTTTCCAAAAAAAAGAATTTTTTTTTATTTCTTCATAAAAAAATTTAAAAAAAATCAGAGAAATGTTATGGAAATTTTTTATAAAACTATACCTAATACAGAAACAAAAAATGGTGCAATTAAGTAAAATTATTGGGTCGTTACGAAATTCATGTGCACATAATTGTACTATAATTGTATTTTACCTGAATAATTTATAATATGTAATTTGATAAATGCAAGTTTCTGTAATAAAGTCATAATTTATAGTTTCATTCAAAAAAGATTTTGGGCGATAATTTATCTGAAAACTCAATAAAATAAATAAAGGAACATAAAGGAACAAAATCGTACGTTCGGATGAGATGAGGAAGCATTTTTTAGCTCTCCATTGTAATCGATTAGCGTTAAACAATATTTTGTTTAAAAAATTATCCGAATCTAGACACCTGTTAAAAGTCACAAGCTTTTGTTATAAAAATAAATTTTTTAAATCAGTGAATAAATAATGATTAATATTCTTTTAAACTTAAGTTCAATGTAAATTGAAAACACTCGGACTATAAACTAGTGAAAAAAAAATTAGATCTAAACACAGATCTTGACAAGATCTAAACCAGAAAAACAAAAACAAACTATGTTGGTCGTGTCTTCTACTGTGTGTGCGTTTTCGTCAAATAAAAAAAAAAAAATAAAAAACTAAAGACAATAAATACGTAAAAAGCCTACGAAGCTTGACTTGAGCAATTTTAATTGCTACCGGCTGCGCTCAAACTAACACTGTGCCGTCGCCTTCGCTAACTTGGTGTCTTGTCAATGCATTAGTCTTCATTTTATTCTACTGAAAACTCTACCACTTATGCTGGTGCTCATCACCATGGCACACCAAAGCTTGAGAGTGGTGATTCATTATCTCGGTCTCTGCGCACTCAACTTCTGGAAATGTAAGAACGCCTAATAAAGAAAAACAAATCTGAGATTCAGCAACTAGAAGAACGCCTCGCAAAGAACACTAAATTGGAGATTCAGCAATTGGAAGATCGCTTACTTCTACACTCTGATAGCTCGTTCACTCGTCTCTCTACATAAATTGTGAGTATCGAAAAAAAGCTTCAGGCAGTTATTGCTACGGAAGTCAGTGCACTAAAGAGCAAAATAACAGAATTTGACTCAAAAATTCTTGCGCTAAACACTCAAATTTGTGCTTTATCCTCTCGATGTGAAGAGCTGGAAAAATTGAAAACAGATCAGCTCAATAACAACCACACCGGCAACACTGTCACAGCTCTTTTGTCAGATGCTGTTTTGTTTGGACTGCCCTATGAAAGAGAAGAAAATCTAAAAAGTATTCTTAACTGCATATGCATTTTTATTGAATTTCAGCCTCCACAAATTAAAGACATCTTTCGCGTTAAACCTAGCCCTCGAAATCCCAACTCTCTCATTTTTATAAAATATTATTCTCCTTTCGATCGCAACCGTGTTTTAAAAGCTTTTGCAGCGTATCGAAAACGAAACAAGTCAGCTATTAATTTAAAAGATGCTGAGCTTACTTTCGACACCAACGTTTTTATTCACGAAAGCTTGGATGCTGAGACTCGCTAAATTTTACAAGCTGCGATTGCTCTTAAACGTCAAAAGAGAATCTATTATGCTTTCTCTTATCGGGGCTCAGTGTTTATCAGGACGGAAAAAAATGCTGACGGTATTCGCGAATCTAGTATTGATGAGCTACATAATACTTTATGAAATGTTGGTGCTCCTTAGAACCAATGTTGACTTATAAGGTTGTCGCAGGGCTGATCGCACTCTCTTCTCAGTACCTATAATTGTCAAAACCAGCCAATTTTGCAAATGAATACGAAAGAAAAACGGATGATAAAAGAAAGCACTTGCAGATTTTCTATGAGCTGTCAACTTTGATTAAAAAAAAGGCGGTGGAGTTAATAACCCGAATAAGTGTCATCCTGTAGATCCATTGTTTGCGGACTTGGCAAATTATATTCTTAATAATGATATGATTTTGGTGTGTGGGGATTTCAATATTAATCTCTTGAACAACGATTCTGTAAAGCAATCATTGTGCGACAAGATATCTTCAGTAGGTCTTTCTGTTGTCAATTATACTGTTCCCTCTCGTTTCTCTAATAATACATCTCCAAGCCTACTAGACTATTTCATTGTGTCAGACCCTTCGCTTATTTCCCTGTTTGACCAAATTTTTTCATATCTGATCACGACTTAATCTTTTGCTCATTAAATGTAAATTTATCTCGAAATGTGACTTCAACCTCGTTTTCGTCTCGTGATTTTAAAAATATTAATTATTCGTCGTTGTTTTATGAATTGTCGTTGACATCATTCCTTGATTACTGGCAGTACAGTACAGTGGATGATAAACTTAATTCTCTTTTAAGTCCTGTCAAGTAATTGTCTGAAAAGCATTTCCTTTGCGAACAACTAGGTTAAAAAATGCCTCTTGTCCCTGGTTCACACAAAATGTCCTTCATGCAATACAGTTACAGAATGGTCAGGAATGATGCAGTCCTTTTAACCAAACAGCCCAAGTCCCGATACTTCTCTGCCAAATTAAATGTTTCCCTTCCGACCAAAAATTTGTGGAACAATATTAAGAGACTTGGAGTTAGTAAAAAGATAACCCCAGATTGTCAAGTTGATTCTGACTTATTGAACAACTTTTTCATTGAAAACACTGCTCATTTAAACAATAATACAATTTCCCTTACAAATAGCCATGTTCCTCAACTCTTTGAATTTACTCCTGTAAGTGAGCTTGATGTTGGAAAATGTGTTATGCAAATGAAATCAAACGCTATAGGTCAAGATGGTATTCCAATTAAATTTATTAAAAAAGTTCTACCACTCATAATCAGTCCGTTAACGCATATAATTAATCACTGCCTTATATCTTCTTCATTCCCGGCAATTTGGAATTCAGCAATTGTTTTACCTGTGGCTAAAAAATCAAAGCCTTCTGGGCCTAACGATTTTAGGCCAATAAGCATATTGTCCCCGCTATCTAAAGTCCGCGAAAAACTAATGAGCCAACAAACAATAATTTCCTACTAGTAAATAAACTTCTGTCTCCCTTTCAGTCTGGTTATCGTGTAAGGCATGGGTGTGCTTCTGCTGTAGTCAAGGTTATGGATGACTTACGACCGGCTTATGATACTGGTTCGATGTCTTTGTTCTGCTTGTTAAATTTTTCAAAAGCATTTGACAAAGTAAATCACCAGTACTTATGCCAGAAACTCAGTACTCTATTTGGTTTTAGTAAAAGTGCAGTGAATCTTATATCAAACTACTTGTCAAATAGATTGCAAAGAACTCAAGTATGATCGGCGTTCTCTAACCATAAATTTGTATTAAATGGTGTACCACAAGGTTCAATTCCTGGCCCTCTTTCATTTTCCACTTTTATAAATGATGTCTTTGTTGTTTGCAAACATTCTTCTGTGCACGTTTATGCGGACGATATTCAGGTCTATCTATCAAGTAGAGTTGAACTTCTAGATAACCTCTGCCACAGACTTAACGAGGATCTAAGAAGCATCGATCATTGGGCTATTACTATATTACTAATGGACTAAAATTAAATGCCACCAAATCTTTTGTACTACCTATTTGTAAGAATAAACGTTATCTGGATTATATTCCTGACTTCTACATTGGTACAAATAAACTTAGTGTCGTGTCGAAAATAGTAAATCTGGGTTTTTATATGAATTCGTTCCTATCATGCGTTGATCATGTAAATAGTGTTGTCCGTAAAGTTTATTATATCCTTTGAAATTTAAGAGTGTCAGCTAATCTTTGTACTCTTGACCTTAGGCGAATGCCTGTGAAGCAGCTTATTTTACCAGTTATTACATTTTCGGAAGTAGTTTACAGTAGACTCGATTCGTCTTCTCAATTAAAACTAAATATTGCTTATAACTGCGCCACGCGTTTTGTATTTGGCTTAAAAAAATTAGACCGGCTCTCAACTTTCAGAAATGCGATACTCGGGTGCAACCTGATTGATTATCTCAATGCCAGAAACTGCATCTTTCTTCATAAAATTAACATAGAAAAACATCACATTTTCTATATGAAAAATTGCAGTTCAGTATATCTAGAAGATGTAAAGTACTTATTGCTCCTAGGCATAGCTCTCTTAATACCTCAAATCTTTTCTTCATTAATGCCATAAAACTGTGGAATACTTTACCACGTGGCATAAGAGAAATAACTCGGGCAAAATTTAGGCAATCTATTCTTGCTCACTTTTCTACTCCTTAATTTCTGTATCTTTCCCTGCAATATTCTCCTCTTTATTATTCTTCATATTAAAGTTTTACTATTTAAGGTTTTTTAATAACTGTTTAACTTACCTATTTTTTCATTTTTTATTTATTGTAATTGCTATTACTCTGTTGAACAATTGATCCAAATCAATTGTTGTTTATTTATACTAAAATGTTGTACTGCAAAAGAACTTAGTGCTTTATGAAATAAATAAAAAAAAAATACAAATACGAAATTTTTTGCTAAAAGTATGTCTTTTCGTAAATTTCAAGTTATATTTAATATCGAGTTAATATTTTTCCGAAAAAAATTCCCAAAAACCCAAAGATAGAAATTTTGAAAAAGGCAAACAAAAACTCAACTAAATAGTTTTGGGCTATTTTCAGCAAAAAATTAGAAAAACCGAAAATCGGATATAAAAGTTATAGTTGAAACTTGATTTTTTTCCAAAACCCATAAAGTGCCCTTTTCTGGAACATCGAACACAGAAAATACATAAAAAATCAAAAAACAGAGATTTCTCATTTGGAATAAATTCAATAATTCTTAAAAATGTATTTGATGTTCTTTCGCAAAAGTTTGAAATTCCAGGGTTGGCAAAATATTTCTAGGAAATTGGGTTGTCCAGGTTTATGTTATAAAATCCTCAAAGTCAGTTTTGGCATACGCTTTTATTCCGTTTTGTATAATTAATTCTTTAATTTCTTAGCTATTAATTTGCAACACCTTTCATTTATACAGGTTGTTCAAGATTATAGAAGGAAATATCCGGCCATAATCGCAACACTTTATTCCAGAATTACGACTAAAAGCAAATATTAAAAGCAAGTATTTCGAATATTTGTGATTTTGAATGGTTTTAAAATTGATCACATATGTAAATATAGTAAAAATAAAAAAGAAAAGAAACAAAACATTGAATGTATTAGTAAGTTGCTCAGAAAGTGGATTTTTGATTTTTGAGGTGTTTTTATTATTATTTACTCTTAACCTAGGGCAACCCAATTTTTCTATATTTATTTTGGCATCCCTGGAATTCCAAAACTTTCGAAAAAATTTTATATATTTTTAAGAATTATTGAAGTCATTTCAGAACAGAAATCTATATTTTTTGATTTTTTATGATTTTTTTTCTGTGTTCGATATGCCAGAAAAGGGGACTTAAAGGAATTAAAAAAAAAAGTCAAATAACTGTCGAAATAACTTTTTGATCCGATTTTTTGTTTTTTTTTTTAAATTTTTCCTAAAAATAGGTCAAAACTATTTTTAGTTTATTTCTTGTTTGTTTTTTGTTTTAAATTTGTATTTTTGGGTTTTAAGGAATTTTTTTTGTAAAAATATTCAAACTCGAAATTTGCAAAAAGGCATACTTTTAGCAAAAAATTTCGTAACAACCAAATTATTGAACGTAAGTGCACCATTTTTTGTTCCTATATTAGGTATAGTTTTGGAAAATATTTCCATGACATTTCTTTGAATTTTTTTAAAATTTGGATTTATGCGAAATCTTCTTTTATTATTTTATTTATATATATATATCTATCTATATATATAAAAATGAATGTATGTATGTGGGTATGTGGGTATGTGGATATGTGTGTATATTACGTATAGACTTCAAAACCACCGAACCAAACTTTATGAAATTTTTAGGGATACTAAAGCAACATTCTGGAAGTGTTCCTGTGAAGTTTGGTGTTGATTGGACAAGGGGCCTGGTACCTCCCACACAACCCAAATTGGCTCGATCGCCCACAAACCAAACAAAATGCAATATTTCAGACGGTTTAGTCATATAAAACTAAAATTTGGTAATTTTGTTCAGATGGTTACTTCCGGTGACTGTACAAAAAATGGGCGTAGTCACACTATATCGACGCCCACTTTTCAGCAATCGTTTTAATTCCTGAAATGTTCAAGTTTTGATAGTGAATCTTGGTATGCAGGTGCAATGGATACAAGTGGCAGTCACTATGTAAATACAAACGTTGTCACGCCCACTTTTACCGCCCTTAAATCCGTAAAAACGCTTTATATCAGACGGCTTTTGCCGTAGAGGACTAAGATTTGGTAATTTAGTTCGTATGGTTACTGTCGGCCAATGTACAAAAAATGGGCATGGCCGCACTATATCTACACCCACTTTATCGAAATCTTGCTTATTCCTGAATTGTACACGTTTTGATAGTCAATCTTGGTATGCAGGTGCTATTGGTCCAAGTGGCAGTGACTATGTAAATTTAAACGATGTCACGCCCACTTTTACCGCCTACAAATCAGTAAAAATGCTTTATATCAGACGGCTTTTGCCGTAGAAGACAAATATTTGGTAATTTAATTCATATGGTCGCTGTCGGCAACTGTTAAAAAATTGGCGTGGTCGCAACATATCTACGCCCACTTTTTCGAAATCATGCTTAATCCTGAGTTGTACACGTTTTGATATTAACACTTGATACGCAGGTGCTCTAATTTATCACGCCCACTTGTACCACCCACAAAAAAAAAACAAAACGAAATGGCGAATTTCAGCCCTTGAAAGCACTTTGACCGAGCTTCTTATGATCAATTGTGTTGTGCGTGTTGTGGAATGTTTAAACACAAATGATCGAGAACTGGACCTACATGTTTTATGGCGACTCCGAACGGCGTATGTTTCCAAGAACCTTTTCATGGCAGTTTTTATTCTCTGAGGTTTGTCATTGTCTGCAGAGAGTTGACGGCCGAACAGAAAAATAAATTCAATTGAAAAACTTTCTGCGTCAGGTGGGACTCGAACCAGGGTTCTCTCGTGTATGGGTTACACACTCTACCCATTACGCCACGGCCGCCACTTGGTTTTTTTTTACCCACAAATTAATAGAACTTCAATAAATCAGACGATTCTCATCGTTAAATACTAAGATTTGGTAATTAAGTTCATACGCTTATTACAGCTTTGCAAAATATGTGCATGATAGCACTGTATATGTGCCCACTCTTTAGAAATAATTTTATTTAATTTATTTATTTACTTATATATTAATGTACTATAGTTAATTACAATTTAAAAAATATAACTAAGTAAGCACTAGCTGCCAGGGCTATCGGTTAGAAATAATTTTAATTCCTGAGATGTGAACGTTTTGGTAGTCAAACTTGGTATGTAGATGCTATGGGTCAAAGTGGCGGTCACTTTATATATATATATTACCACGCCTACTTTTAATGCTCAAAAATCTATATTAGACTTATTTTACAGTAAAAGACTAAAACTTGGTAGATTAGTTCATATGGTTACTGCCGACTTTTCAGAAATCATTGTAATTTCAGATCTGTACGCGTTTTGATAGTGAAACTTGGTATGTAGATGCAATGGGACCAGGTGGCGGTCACAATATATATATAAATGTTGCCATGCCTACTTTTTCTGCTCATCTATCTATCTGTAAAAATGTGTGTATATATACTAAGGCTCCTCATAAAAAAAGGTGTTCGGGTGGGTTCCTCAAAATAATGCTTTATGTTATGATGATTCCCCAAATATTTCGACTGTAGCGATAGCCATCCGTGAGCTGGAATGGTTTGAAATAAAAAAAAATAAACAAAAACGAAATGGCCATTTCAGCCCTTGAAAAGAATTTGACCGAGCTTCTTATGCGTGCGTGTTGTGAAATGTTTGAACACAAATCATCGAGAACTGGATCTACAAGTTTTATGCCGACTCCGGATGGCTTATGTTTTCAAGGAGCTTTTCATGCCAGTTTTTACTCTCTGAGGTTTGCCATTGTCTGCATGCCAGGTTTGCCAGATGACGGCCGAACAGAAAAATTAATTCAATTGAAAGAACTTTGTGTGTCAGGTGGAATTCGAACCTGGGTTCTATGGCATTCAACCCACGTACCTCAACCAGTATGCCACGGAATGGTTTGAAATATGTTGTAAAAATCGAGTTTTTTATAAAAATATTTACTGGTGCCGTAGTTAAAAATAACAAACGGTCAGAAATAATATTTCTTCCAATCTGCACCAACAAATTTTAAATTTTTTCAGTTGGACCAGAGATAATGCAGATTTTTATTAATTTTTTAACTTTTTTTTTTGTAATATGTTCACTAAAATTCAAATTAAAATTTTTTTTTTGTTTTGTCATGTTACTTTTAGTCACATATTTTATCTATTGATGATAAAATATAGTGTAAAATGAATAACTAAATTGAATGAAATTACAAAAAATGCACACATTTTTTACATTGTACAATTTATTTGACTAAAAGTAGTATAGGAAAAGATTCGTTTGCATTTTAGTGAAAATAATATGAATAAAGTTAAAACAATCCATAAAAATCCGCATTTTCTTTGGTCCAACGGAAAAAATTTAAAATTTTTTATGCAAAGGTTTTTTCACTACTCTTATTTCTGACAGTTTGTTTTTTTTTTAACTACCATACCAGCCAATATTTTTAGTCGAAATATTTTGGGGATCATTATAACATAAGCGATGGATTATTTTGAAGAACGAGACTGAACAATTTTTTTCCTAAAGAGCATGAGGCGACTTAATGTATATACGTATGTGGGTATATGTGTATATCACGTAAAGACTTCGAAACCACTAAGCCAATTTTTATACCAAAGCCGATCGTAAAATGCACCTTAAATACACCAAAAATTTTCAATTTCGAACAGTTTTGGAATTATAGGTCGCACAGCCTCGGAATTCAGTATTCGACCTCAATTTACACATGCTGTTCCACAGGTAACATTTTATGGGTGTTGAACTTTTTCCGCACCCAAAATTTTTGGTATAGCTTTCGAAATAAGTCACACAACAATGCAACTCGGTAAGAACTTACTATAAAAGCATGGCTTCACTAAAGCTGCGCCCTCTTATAGGGGATAAGCGCTGAGCGCAGCGAGCGCGCTGGGTATAAGCTAGTTTTTAATACAACAAGAAAAAAATTTGATTTTTTTCAAAAAGTAAAAAATCATAACGCTGGTACTTTAACTCCGATTTTCATGTTTGATAACTCATTTTAAAGAAAAATGAAATAGAAAACGAAGTGTGTACCAGTTTTTTGAAAATTAAAGCTAATAAAAATGTAATAAAAAATTTTTTTGGGAAAACAGCACTATTTTCCCATGTAAGTCAGATTTTCAATATAGAGGTCGCTTGAGGCACGTTTAAATGTCAATATTTTGTGCTAAAAATTTCACATTTTACCTCTGTCATGTTAAGGAAGAAAACAATGGTGTGTTATTAAAGATTAGAAAAAAAATTTCTTTAATACAACTAAGAACCTCTCTAATATACATGTCTACATCACTTAGCATTAGATATCGTCGCAAATGCAACATAAAATACGATGCAAGTCTTGTTATGAAAAACCCATCGACATTATTAATTGTGTAGGCACGGTTAAATGAACCCAAACAAGTATGCGCGGTAGCATAAGGCCAAAGCTTCTAACCAAAAAGCGATTGTTAAGTGGTCCTTACTGTGGTTGAAATTTTGTGCTTTTTCAAAAAAATTAAAAATACTCACAATTATACAGAATTTTTTTGTTTTTTTTTTAAGAAAATTGAGAATTTATTATATAAATAAAGCCCGAGTTATAAACAATTAATGATTGTTTTGGGTAAGCAATCATTTTTTTTTGTCATCAGTCCTATAAAATAAATAGGAAATGTATACTATGCTTGCTTTCGGGTTTGTTCGTATTTTGTTCGCTTTGATGCAAGGGAGGCAATTGTGTATTGGTAGCACGTTCAACTTGCAGCCGAATTGTACTCGGTTCGATACGAGTACGGAAAGGTAAAAATGCGTTATTCCCGGCACAGGTTTTTCGACAATTTTTTCTTTTAAATAATAATAAAAAAAAATATAAATAAAAAAAAATAAAACAACAACATTTGTCGCCTGTGCAATGAGGATCAAGCCTGGGTACCCTTAAGTCATCAAATTAAATTAATAAAGCCTCCTAATAACCAGCAGTGTCACGAAAGTGAAAAAATACTGCGGTTTAATTCTGTACATAAATATTCAACTTTTCAGTAACTGTCTATAAACAATTTTTCAAAAAGGGACCATCGATGTTTTCCGTAATATCGCCATGTTGAAAATACTAGTTGGCTTTATGAAAAAAAGACACAAATCTGGAACTATTAATGTTATGAAGGCAGACTGTTTTTTAACTATTTGGTTGCACCGCAGGAGGGAATAGTTATAATATTAATTACAAATCTTCCCAGAAATTCCATTTTTGGGTAAAAGTTCCTCTTCTACCGTGCGTGGCGCCACACACATATTTCTTTTTTAATATTTTTGAAAAATTCAAAACTTTGAAAAAAGTTAAGCATGAACAGCAGTTTCTATTTTTATATTCTAAAAGCAAAGCCGGGACTCTAAAGGGTCCGCCAAATACCTTTTTTTTTTTAAAAAAAAAACCTACACGATCGGTTCAATTTTTAAGCACATTATCGATTGTGTGCAGCTGTATTTCACCAATGGCTTCACGAATATTGTCCTTTAAAGCGTCAATTGTCTCTGGCTTGTCGGCGTAACACTTATCTTTGAAGGCACCCCACAAATAATAGTCCAACGGGGTCAAATCGCAGCTCCAAGATGGCCAAACGACATCAGCTCTGCGGTTGATAATGCGATCTTCAAAAACAGGGCGCAAAAAATCGAGAGTAGCTTCGGCTGTGTGGCACGTAGCGCAGTCCTGTTGAAACCAAATGTTGCCAATATCCTCCTCTTCAATTTTTGTGAAGACAAATTCGTTCAACATGGCCCGATAACGATGGCCATTGACTGTAACGGCCACTCCTTGCTCATTTTCGAAGAAAAATGGCCCAATTATGCGTCTAGACTAAAATCCGCACCAAACAGTGACTCGTTTTGGCGTGCGGGTTTGCGTGCGGGTTTTCTGTGCCCCAAATGCGACAATTTTGCTTGTTTACATACCCGCCAAGATCAAAATGAGCTTCATCTGAAAAGATGATTTTTTTGGCAAAATCGGCATCTTCTGTAAGTCGATCGCAGGCCCACTCAGCGAAGCGAAAACGCATTGGATGGTCAGTTGGCTTCAACTCCTGAACCAATTGGACTTTGTATGGCGTCATACCAAGGTCTTTATGCAAAATTCGTCTCAATGATGTCTCCGAAATGTTCAATTGTTGAGAACGACGGTGAATTGATGTTGATGCCGCTTCATGCACACTTTCTGCCACAGCAGCGATATTCTCGGGTGTACGCACTGTTTTTGGCTTTTCACGCTTTGGTTTATCGATGAGGATGCCAGATTCTTTCACTTTTTTCACAAGATAACGAACATACGGAGCTGACGGTGCTTCTGTTCTTCCAAAATCCGTACGCAATTTTCGCACACATTCTGCAACATTACCATGATTTTCAAAGTAATGTCGCAAAATTTCCCAGCGTTGTTCAAGCGTATACACAACCGTATTCGTTCAGTGGAAGGATAAAACTAATTATCTATCAAATCAGACATGTGCTAAGTGTTACCATTCACGAAATAAGCACTAGTTGAAAAAAAAATGTTAGATGGCGGACCCTTTATTATTTAAAAAAATCTGTGATAATTTAAATACAGCAAGCTCAGAAAATATTTGACACTTTTCTTTATACCACAAGAACACTCCAAATAATTTAGAAAATAAAGATTAAATCTCATCAGAAATGATGCTGATGAAAATGCACATACTCATACGAATACATTCCATAGAGAACATAGAGACACACTCTTGCATACAAGCAAACAAACAGACACTCACTTACTCAATCGCTGACATAAATGGCGAAGCTGATGCGTGGAGCAACCGAAGCATTTGTTGAAATGTTTTCGAAAAACTCCTGATGGCCTCGAGCGGAGTTTACAATCACGAATCACCTCCAGTCGAAACTCTGTTTTACAATTATGAGTCCACGAGCCGAACAACATCAAATACAGCCGAACGACTCGTTGCCAAGAGATCTCATTCCATCCATTCCTTTTGCACTCTGCATCAGCTGCAGGATTAATAATCGACGGTGGGTGCCGTAGCTGCGTCGGTGGTTGGGTGCTGGTTATTCAGTTGCAGAATGCTGATGTTGATGCTGATGCTGTATGTTGCATGCCGCAGTTCATATTTGATGTGTTCTTGTAGTGGGAATTAGTAGTAACTATTGTTGTTTGTGTTGTTGTTTTTGTTTTTGATAATGTCTGCCTGGGTTACGTTCTACATTGCGCACTCCACTCCAATAGCAGGCAATTCATTTGAATGGCACGGTACGTCAGTTTAGCCGCCGGGCATTGAATGAAAAATCCTTGCTGCTCCTTTAGTTGTCCATTGTTCATTGTTACTGCGATTGTCGCTGCTCCCATTCGTTGCATGCCTCTGCAAATATTCTGGGCCATACTGTGCTTCCTGCTCCAAAACTAAGAAAGATTCCTTGCCTTGATGCTACTTCAGAGTTTTTTTGTCGGCATCATTTATTTGCATGTTTTTATTAAATAAATTATTTTTGTCCTCAATTCATTGCAAACGTCTGTTATGGACAGATGAACGGATTAGAAAATTGTCAAATTCTTGCCTTTTCGCTGTAATACAACGCAATACAAACATTTGGGTGAATTAAATATTAATATTAAATGGGCCAAGTGCACTAATACCATGGTATGCACTGTGGTGCATAGCGTGATGAGGCGGCTGCTTAGTCCTCTGCTTGCTGCCGACTTGAATAACAGAACAACAAAAAAATTAAATAGTTTTGCAAAGGAGGTTTTTTGTAATGCAGCCCCTGGGGCTTTTCACGAGTTATCCTTGCGGCCATACATTAAAACGTTTTTGCAAATTGGGCACCGTGGACTTTGTGTATGTGCAGTAACTCACGTTTCTTAAAGAGACGAAATTAATAATGTTCGGCAGCCGCAACCAAAGCGCCATGGTACGCTAAACCAAAATGGCGTATCGTTGTATTCCCCTAATAGGCATGTTCGATGAACATCGTGCCTATATAATGAAAATGAAAATAAAATTAATGGATGCGCACCAAGTAGCACACCAATTGGATCATGCATCTAAATAGCCGATCGATTGGCGGTAGCGCTAATCTACATGATACGTGCAGCAGCATGCTTGAATATAAAGATATGAACACCAATTCTTGTAATGATCCAACAAAGCCAAATGTTAAGTATTCATAAGTTAAATTTAAGCATTTGAGCTCGTATGGTGTGTGCTAAACATACAATAAGTTTTATTTTAGTTTATAAAAGTTTCTGATTTAATTTAAATATTTCTTATTTAAATTTAATTTAAATAAATAAAGAAGCAAAATTGCTGATGTATGCAAACGTTTTTTTGGGGTTTTTTGTTAAAAAATAAATAAACTATTAATATTATGTAATATTATGACTTATTATATATCAATCGACAAATTCTGCAAAAATTTTGAAAATACGTGAAGACTTGAACACACAGCATGAGCGGAAAATTGATTATTTTTCCTGTGAATTTACCAATTTTCATCTTTGCATAACCTTCTACAGATAAAATATCATATCTCTCGAACGAAATCTTCAAAGTATATAAAATTGTATATATTTGAAAAAGATAGAATCTAATGCTTTCGATAGTATTTCTTTTTAAAGAAATCTTTCAGAAATCTGATCTAAGATATAAAATTAGTTTGAAAAGTATAATTTTCCTAAAAATTATTAAAAACTTTGAAAATCAACACATTAAAGAGGAAAAAAACTATTTTTTGATTTTGCTTAACTTTCAAAAAGTGATATTTTATTTATTAAAAACTGAGGAAAAAAAGATAGAGGTGCGATTTTGCGTTTTTTGTCTTTAATTCAATTATACGTGATGGCAGTTTTTCGCCCAAAATTAAAATTTGTAAATTGAGTCATTTATAAATACTTTATGAGTCTGCTGTGGGATAAATTTTAAATAGAAATGAATCATGTTTGATAGTTTCAGAAATTTCTGAATAATTAAATTTTTAATATGGAATTAGTTATTTTAATCCAGTCTTTATTTCAATAGTAATTCTACATTGCGTTTTAAGTGATGTACAATTTACTGAAATTGAAAAACTAGAAATTATTTTCCAACTTTGAGAGTGAATAGCTCCAAAACTCATTTTTTTGTTTTTTTTTTTAATTTTTTATATGTTATTTATCAACTTATTTAAAAATATGTTGAAAAGATAGAGGTGCGATTTTGCTTTGTTTTATCCTTAAGTCATTTTTCGTAAAGGGTATTTTTGGGTAATTTTTGGTAAAATTTGCATAGAAAATCACGTAATTTCATTATGGGAAAAAATTGTTTAAGCTTAAAGAAGTAATGTTTATGTAGAAATAAGTATTTTTTTAAAATTTGTAATTCCTTGGGTATTAACTCAAGAAAAAATTTTTTTCGTAGAACCTACTCCCGAACATGTCACCTGAAAAGATGTGGTCCGTAAGCGTAGAATTATCGGAAGGTGTTGAGATAATTACATGAAACTTGGTACACATGTTCATATGCACCCAAATTCCTGGACAAATGATAATTTTTTTAAAACAGTTAAAACAGTAAAACAAGCGAATACGCCCACCTCCAATACAACCCATAACAGTAGTTGAGGTACATATATAAGATTTGGTATGTGTGAAAGTTGCATCGAAACTGCAAAATATGAAAAAAGTAGGCGTACTCCGCCCACAAATACGACCACTTCCAATACAACCCTCAACGTTCAAAGCTATTAGAAGTGCTATATAGTATATGAGTTAGAGACAGATAATTTTAAGTGATAGTATATATGATCGAATTAAGTTTTGTACCAAAAAATTCGCTCACTTAAAACATGCGTAAGATTGGGTACAGTTATTTCCAAGTTGGTCTAACCCGTACTTATTTATCCAAAATAAAGCCCTATTAAATATTAATATTACAAATTTTTTGAATGCAAACCATTTAAAAAAATTGTACTGCATAGTTTTAGGACGCAAATTATTTTTGATATCAGTCTTTCTGATTGTCAAAAACATATGGTCTATGCCGTTATCTTTAAAATAAACAAAAGTATTTTTACCTAATTAAATCAAAGCCTTTCAAAGTTATCATATTTATCAAAAAGTTCTCAGTGCAGTGAAGTTAACCAGTTTTAAATCATGGAAACTATCAAGGCTTGATTGTACAATTAAAAAGTAAGAGAATATAGAAACATTTTTAAAATCTTAATATTGAGTGCCTTGATTAAGTAATGATACTCTTAACAAAGTGCACTTTATTGTTTTTAAATTTCATCAAGAATTTAAAGCCGTGCTTCGAAAATCATCTGCATTCGAAACACAACATCATGATTGGCTCCAATCTCCTCTTATTTGTTTTACTGACAGGTTAGCTGATGTTAGTTCATTCGCGTTTTAGTAATTTAACTCAGATTCTCACACAGCATGAGCGGAAAATTGATTATTTTTCCTATGAATTTATCAATTTTCATCTTTGCATAACCTTCTACAGATAAAATATCATATCTCTCGAACGAAATCTTCAAAGTATATAAAATTGTATATATTTGAAAAAGATAGAATCTAATGCTTTCGATAGTATTTCTTTTTAAAGAAATCTTTCAGAAATCTGATCTAAGATATAAAATTAATTTGAAAAGTATAATTTTCCTAAAAATTATTAAAAACTTTGAAAATCAACACATTAAAGAGGAAAAAAACTATTTTTTGATTTTGCTTAACTTTCAAAAAGTGATATTTTATTTATTAAAAACTGAGGAAAAAAAGATAGAGGTGCGATTTTGCGTTTTTTGTCTTTAATTCAATTATACGTGATGGCAGTTTTTCGCCCAAAATTAAAATTTGTAAATTGAGTCATTTATAAATACTTTATGAGTCTGCTGTGGGATAAATTTTAAATAGAAATGAATCATGTTTGATAGTTTCAGAAATTTCTGAATAATTAAATTTTTAATATGGAATTAGTTATTTTAATCCAGTCTTTATTTCAATAGTAATTCTACATTGCGTTTTAAGTGATGTACAATTTACTGAAATTGAAAAACTAGAAATTATTTTCCAACTTTGAGAGTGAATAGCTCCAAAACTAATTTTTTTGTTTTTTTTTTAATTTTTTATATGTTATTTACAACTTATTTAAAAATATGTTGAAAAGATAGAGGTGCGATTTTGCTTTGTTTTATCCTTAAGTCATTTTTCGTAAAGGGTATTTTTGGGTAATTTTTGGTAAAATTTGCATAGAAAATCACGTAATTTCATTATGGGAAAAAATTGTTTAAGCTTAAAGAAGTAATGTTTATGTAGAAATAAGTATTTTTTTAAAATTTGTAATTCCTTGGGTATTAAAAACTGAGGAAAAAAAGATAGAGGTGCGATTTTGCGTTTTTTGTCTTTAATTCAATTATACGAGATGGCAGTTTTTCGCCCAAAATTAAAATTTGTAAATTGAGTCATTTATGAATACTTTATGAGTCTGCTGTGGGATAAATTTTAAATAGAAATGAATCATGTTTGATAGTTTCAGAAATTTCTGAATAATTAAATTTTTAATATGGAATTAGTTATTTTAATCCAGTCTTTATTTCAATAGTAATTCTACATTGCGTTTTAAGTGATGTACAATTTACTGAAATTGAAAAACTAGAAATTATTTTCCAACTTTGAGAGTGAATAGCTCCAAAACTCATTTTATTGTTTTTTTTTTAATTTTTTATATGTTATTTATCAACTTATTTAAAAATATGTTGAAAAGATAGAGGTGCGATTTTGCTTTGTTTTATCCTTAAGTCATTTTTCGTAAAGGGTATTTTTGGGTAATTTTTGGTAAAATTTGCATAGAAAATCACGTAATTTCATTATGGGAAAAAATTGTTTAAGCTTAAACAAGTAATGTTTATGTAGAAATAAGTATTTTTTTAAAATTTGTAATTCCTTGGGTATTAACTCAAGAAAAAATTTTTTTCGTAGAACCTACTCCCGAACATGTCACCTGAAAAGATGTGGTCCGTAAGCGTAGAATTATCGGAAGGTGTTGAGATAATTACATGAAACTTGGTACACATGTTCATATGCACCCAAATTCCTGGACAAATGATAATTTTTTTAAAACAGTTAAAACAGTAAAACAAGCGAATACGCCCACCTCCAATACAACCCATAACAGTAGTTGAGGTACATATATAAGATTTGGTATGTGTGAAAGTTGCATCAAAACTGCAAAATATGAAAAAAGTAGGCGTACTCCGCCCACAAATACGACCACTTCCAATACAACCCTCAACGTTCAAAGCTATTAGAAGTGCTATATAGTATATGAGTTAGAGACAGATAATTTTAAGTGATAGTATATATGATCGAATTAAGTTTTGTACCAAAAAATTCGCTCACTTAAAACATGCGTAAGATTGGGTACAGTTATTTCCAAGTTGGTCTAACCCGTACTTATTTATCCAAAATAAAGCCCTATTAAATATTAATATTACAAATTTTTTGAATGCAAACCATTTAAAAAAATTGTACTGCATAGTTTTAGGACGCAAATTATTTTTGATATCAGTCTTTCTGATTGTCAAAAACATATGGTCTATGCCGTTATCTTTAAAATAAACAAAAGTATTTTTACCTAATTAAATCAAAGCCTTTCAAAGTTATCATATTTATCAAAAAGTTCTCAGTGCAGTGAAGTTAACCAGTTTTAAATCATGGAAACTATCAAGGCTTGATTGTACAATTAAAAAGTAAGAGAATATAGAAACATTTTTAAAATCTTAATATTGAGTGCCTTGATTAAGTAATGATACTCTTAACAAAGTGCACTTTATTGTTTTTAAATTTCATCAAGAATTTAAAGCCGTGCTTCGAAAATCATCTGCATTCGAAACACAACATCATGATTGGCTCCAATCTCCTCTTATTTGTTTTACTGACAGGTTAGCTGATGTTAGTTCATTCGCGTTTTAGTAATTTAACTCAGATTTTCCTGGAACAGCATGTTGGCATCGTTAGATTTAAACTTTAGGGCTCTGAAGAATTCGAGTCAAAGTAAACCTGAAATATTTTATCTATAGTTAATTACATAAACTCAAGGGACCCAGTACCAGTAGAAGCATACGGAATATATCAGACACACAAGATACTCATACTTTTAGAAAAACTGAAACCAAAGGGGGTAGAAACCCAGTGAATTTCGAAGAAGCAACCAGTCGAACAAAGCGCCGAAAAGTTTAGCAAATTAGTCAATGAGAAATCACCAAAAGAAATTGAAAGGAAACAAAAGGAAACTTATTGTGTCGACAAATCAATGTCTGACACCATTTCAAGCACTTGGCCTATATTATGACTTGAAATTATCGGTAAGGCGTTACATAATATTGCCTTCGGTTGTAAACAATCTTCATTCTGAATGTTTTCCTGATTACAAAATAATTGAAACACACAAAAACGATCTTATACCAAAGCCTATTATAGTTTCAGAAGTATCAGCTGAAGTAAGAATGCAGGACTGGCTTAATCGAACCGTTTCAAGTTTATTAAAAATCATTGAAATAAAAAATAATATAAGTTGTGTTCTTGAATGCAAATGTGGCTTTGATGGTAGTTCCGGCCATAGTGTTTACAAAAAAAAAATGTTCCGTTGAAAACATGACAGATGAATTATTTTTTATTGTTGCAATGGTTCCTCTGAAAATGACTAATATTGATAGCCAGGGAGAAGTATGGTTGAACAAAACCCCATCATCTGTGTTATTTTGCAGACCTATTAAACATACTTTTTTGCAGGAAAAACCTTCATTAATTCATAATATAAAAATGGATTTAATGGAGCAAATAGAAAAACTTCTGCCATTTAAAATAAAAGTAATTGATTTTAACGTTGAAATTAATTTTAAATTGTATTTAACAATGGTTGATAGTGCAGTTACAAACGTTTTGGCACATAATCGGGCATCAATAAATTGTTATCTGTGTGGAGCGACTCCATTTGTAATGAATTCTATTCATTGCATGCAAAGAACTATAGACGAAAGACATCTACAATATGGATTATCTACATTGCATGCATGGATTAAAACTTTTGAATGCCTAATTCACATTGCATACAGGATACCTCTCAAATGCTGGCGGGTACACGGCGAAGAAAACAAACGAATCTTTTCAGAGCAAAATGTTGTTGAAGAAGTTAGAGAAGCAAAATGTTGGAAAAATTATTTTTTTTCATGCTTTTTGAAAATATTTCAAAATAAAGTCTTTTTTGCTTTCTGTTTGATCTACAAAATGCTTCTTCAATAAATTTCATTTGAAAAGAAAACAATCATAACACAAAACTTGCGTTTTCCAGCTTAATATTAATTTACTTCTCATTTTTTATGTACCAATTTTGTTCAGTGTTGGTTTTGAAGAAACATTGAAAAATAAATTTTAAAAATATGGGAAAAAATATAATTTTGAATTGTTAGTTATGAAAAGTTGTAAGTAAAAAATTAAATAAATTAAACTAATGATTTGGCCAGTTGCAGTTTAGCAGGTGCTGTGGATCAACATCACTGCTCTCTCTAATATCTTGGTCATCGTCATCATCATCAGAAAGGTGGATAATTTCGTCCAACAGATATTCTGAAATTTCGTCTTTGTCTTCCCCTTCTTCCTATTTCTCCTCGTCTTCCTCTTCTTCAAAGGCGTTTTTATACCACCAACAAATTTCAGCGATTATTGCATCTGGAGATTTCTTTCCTCTGTACCTGAAACGAAAGTAGTTTTCAATCGTTTACATGTTTAAATTGTGCACTCTGACAAAGATATTAGAAAAATCTAGGAATTCAAAATATGCACACTCTATAGTTACCTTATTTCAAATGGAAGCGCAGTTTGGTGATAACGTTCGCCTTGCTCATCAGATTCAGTTGGCAACTGTTGAGGGAGTTGATTAAGATGCTAATGCAAGAGATGAATGTTGTACGACATATTAACCCCAATTTTATCGAAAGCTGCCAACATGTTTGCAACAGATTGCCTGTAGTTGTCTTTGCGTTCTTAACTCAAAAGTCCTTTAATAACTGCTTTCAATGCGAGCCATGCATTTAATTCTCAGTCTGTCAGAACTTGGCCAAAATCTTGATGACTCATTACTTTCCGTATGCCCGGACCATTAAGAACCCCTTCCTGAATTTTGGCGTTACTTAGTCTTGGGAAAATGTCTCTTAAGCGGTTGAAATTAAAAATTTTATGGTAGTTGATACATCCATAGCAATTTTCTTCTTGATGCGGGCTGTTGTCTAACACATCATTGATAAACCTAAAGGCATAGCCTTCTTCTTTTCACTCTTCCATTGCATAAGAGTTGAATAGCAATTAAACCAAACTTTGTTAGGGGCATAGTTTACGTCAGTGATAAACTCTTGCGAGAAATATTGTTTATAGGCTTCCAAAAAAAATCACACGCATTGCCACATTTTTCATGCTTGCTATGAAACGTCCACAAACATTACAAAAATGGTCCATTTTACATTTTGGTTCCGACATTTTTAATACAATATATATTATACAATGTTTTCTTTGTTATTTTTATGAAACCGATGCACTTAACTTAAATCACTCACAAAATGAAATAAGTTCCAAATTAAATTCCCTCTTTAATTACTTCTACCTAAATCGCTATTTATTTAATGGTTTTGGGATTTTTAACGCAAATTATCGACTAAGACCATTTTCTTTTCAAATGAAATTTATTGAAGAAACTGAGAAGCATATTATAGATCAAACAGAAAGCAAAAAAGACTTACTTTGGTGGAAAATATATTCAAAAAGCTTGAAAAAAAAAATGTTTCCAACATTTTACTTCATAAGCACCAATAAAATTTTCTAAATCAATTCCTTAAAAAATTTTAATTATTGCACAGGTCTCTAGCAATAATTTGGCTTTTACAGATTGAAAAAATATCAATTAGTCGAAGAGTTATAGCCAAAAACCATATAAACAATATGCTGAAAATCGGCATTTGACTGCAAAGTTTGAAGGTCGATCAAAAAAAAAATTTGAACTAACATAAACAAACGCCGCGACGAACGACCCTATAGGAACAAACTAACTTGTTTTTAAAAACAACTAATTAAAAAACTAGTTTAAAATAGACCAGTATATGAACTACTTTGAATTATATTAAGGCGGCATCCACTTCAATATATGAAGTAATTAAAATACTACTTAAAAACCAGTGCTTGATAAACTACTTTGAATTATATTAAGGCGGCAAGTACTCTGATGTTGGCATGTTTTAATTGCAAATTTTTATTAGATTACAAGCTTATATATATTTAACCATGTTATTTCATCAAATATTATTAACTTTTGGCCATCAGTAATAGTTTTCAATTGGTTATTTTAAAGCAATTAAAAAAATAATTTAAATGTAACTAATTTAACAAGTAGTTAAAAATATATGCAGACGACAGTCAATTGACTTATTTAGCGGACATCACCATACAAAATAAGTTAGTTCGTTCTATGGAAAAAAGTCAGAATTTCAACTAGTTGTGGTTGACAAAAAACTACTTTTGATTTTCCTACAGGGGAGTCTTCTAATTTAGCCTCTATTTTCACCCCTCACTCTCAGAATCGACCTAACTTTTGCTAACCTGAATTTGTTCCATAGTGTTATTGATAAAGTAAAAAGAGGACATTGCACTTCAAACGATGGGAATACTGCCAGAAGATTTTTACAAATATTGAAATGGTGTATGAAATTACAAACATAAATATTTGTTTACTAAAAAATTTCAGTTTGATTCTGAGAAAATTGTCAAGCGGCAAAAAAAAAAAACTACAAGGATCAGTACACTTTTAAAGCATACTTTTAAAATATATGTTGATAATTATCCCTGGTATAATATGCCAATAACTGTCCACAAAATATTGATTCATGGATGTGAAATAATTAAAAATTTTAATTTACCAATTGGACTTTTATCTGAAGACGCATTAGAATCAAGTCATAAGGAATCTAGAAAATATCGATTAGGTCACAATAGGAAAAATTCAAGGGAAAATTGCAATCGAGATCTTATGGCTCCATTACTGATAAATTCGGATCCTCTCATTTCTTCGAACACACATATTGCCAAACCAAAAGGAAATGACTATAAAGATTTATTGCCATATATTATAGAAGAAACTACAGATGCCGATGTTCATAATAGCTTAAATTCTGATATAAATTTTGAAGATTTTGTTTCAAGGGATACTTCGGATGAAACAGATTAACTACAAAAATTCTTAATCATAATTTTTTTTTCTATTTTTAATTTAACTTTAATTTTTATTTTCTTTTTATATATAAAATATATGAATGTGGTATATTATTGTTTTTCAAATTTTTTTAATAAATGATCTCAAATTGTTTTTTGTGTTAAAAATTTGGTGTTTTGAAAATTTGGTTTAAATTGGGGTAGCACAAAAGGAAGTTAGCATATTTTATAAGGAATCTTTATTTGGAAAAACGCCTTTTTTATAAAATGTTAAAGTGAAAGTGTTTCAAAAACGTTGGTTATATGGGAGGTATCCCAAAGAATGTATCAATTTAGGCTATTTTAAGTAAAGACTTAGTTAAGATAAAATAAAGTTCTCTATGTTATTTTGTTCAAATGAAGTGATTATGATATAAAAGTATATATTATATATTATATATTATATATTATATATATTATAAAAGTACTCGGGTTTTAAGAATTGAAGTTTCATGAGGGTCACCCCAAAAACTTGTCTGGCCAAGCCCATTTTTAGTAACGACCATTGCTTTAATAATGAAAATATTTGCGTGTGATTATAATACAATAAAGTATTTATTTTTAAAGGTACGAGATATTTCAAATTCGGGTTATATGGAGTGTACCCCGAATAGTGGTTTGATTATAGCGATTTTTGGTACGGATGGATTTTTAAGTGATTTTAGACCAAATATGAAATTGTTTTAAAAAATATTGAAGGAGTCCAAGGTTACTTCTATTTTTAACTTTGTCTTATATGGGAGGTAGGCGTGGTCATTGTCCGATTTGGCCTATATTTGGAAAATTTCTTAATCTATCTAAAAAAATTGTCCATACCAAATTTCGTTGCTCTGCGGCAACTGCAAATAGTTTTGGCCACAGCTTAAATGAAACGGTTACACTGTGCGCCGTGTTATCGGGTAACAAAATCACTTAGCCATTTCTTCTGGCCCATTCCGGTCGTCTTTCGATTAATGCGTGGCTTAAATTAACCATTTTTTGGCGATAGCGCTGTGTATTAGGGATTTCGCCGGGCTTCAGGAGTTCATAACACACAATACAGCTGGTCCCAACAGACACAGAGCATGGTCTTCACAATTCGATGCAAAAATGATTTCCTTTCGTGGCGTCGAAGTAACATTTCTCAAGTGACAATTGAAAAGTGCAATTTTCCATTTGACGTTCATTCAAATTGTGTGGGACCCATTTACAGAGTTATTGATCTACCCCATTGCTCGTAAACGTCTGCTGATTGTTTCTTGTGACACATGTAATACTTCTGCCAATTACAGTTGAGTTTGAGTTGGGTCATCATTAGGCTGATTCAAAAAAGTCGACTAGTTTACTCCTTTAGAATAAATTTCACATATAGCCTGCGGTATAAAAATTATATAGCGAGTGAAACCAAGAGTCAAATAAAAACTCAAGCATTACGTTTTCTGTCACTCGTCTATCTCTGCTCAGTGGTAGAAATATCGTTTTGAGAGTTATGGTGCTGGGCTCTCAGCCGTGCGACTACCTTCATTTATTCTATTATAGTTTTTCTTATGCGCAGCAAAAAAAAAACTACAAAGAAATACCAAAAAAAAAAAATGCACACAGCAGCAATCTATACTATTATATAAAACTGAAGTGCAAAGTTTTGTAAAATTACAAAAATACTGGGTCGATTTTTATCAAATAAGTTTTAAAACAGGGATGCGCAAAATTATACATTCATATTTTTGTGATAGTGATTGTATTGCAAAATTTTTGTTTTAAAAGTTTGCACTGAACGAAAAGCACGAGTTTGTTGATTCGTACGATCACAGCATAACGCGAGAATGATAGCTTGTCGTGTTCTATAAGGTTGCGAAAAACACATTGGAGCAAAAGAAATGCATGACTTGGTCTTTAATGCTCCAGTGTGTTTTTGGCTCGGCTCAGCAATAAGCGTTCAGTATTTTCGCAATCTTAGACAACGCAGAATAGAGCTGCCGCAACTTAAGAGCATGAAGTTCGCACAACGACTGATCGTATCGAATGAACGATTGTGCTCATAACACAATCATAAGATAGGCTTATTTTAAAATATCTACCCAAAAGACAAATTTTCCAACAACAAAGCTGTGAGGGCTTTAAACGCCAAATGCTAATGGCAATAGTAACTTTGACATTTAGCTCCCTTTTTTCTAGTTCCTCTCCAAGCTGAGCGTACCTTATGATTGTGTCATGGTCTCGTTCAATAAGGCAACGCAGAAGCGAGATGCCGCAACTTCACAGCATGAAGTTCACATAGCGACTGATCGTATAATTTTATTCAGTGTAATAAGTTCTCACCTTGACAAAAAGCTTTTTTAATTGAATGTGCGGCCTTTTGCACACTCCTATTTTAAAATTTCATATTTGTGCTACAGCACAGTATAGGGGTATTATCCTTTCGAAATTTCAATGTTAATGGTCTAATTATATTCGCAACGCAAGTCGATATGCGTCGCAACGCAACGCAACCCGGACGTAGCAAATATCATTTGAATTTCTGTTATATGGGCTTTGTGTGTATCTGGTTATGCACAACTCAACGTAGCCTGGAGAAATGTAGATAAAAAGAGAATTTTATCTGACAACCTTAAGATAAATGTAGAACAAATTAAAAGTTCAATCTTATTTTGAGCTCTACGTCATTCTGCGTTTTTTGTGACAGTTGCATTTTCATTTCTTTTTTTTGTTTGCTTAATTTATGTACGCTAAATTTTTATTGCATATTATGATATATGACGAGCACAGAATAAAAACCGTGTGTAATATTTCACAAAAGAAAATCACTTACGAAATTTTGCCAGCGTAAAAGGAAATTATCTCTGCAGCGTGCGTGTAAATTTTGTAAGTATGCGTGCGTACTTGTACTCGTCGCTTATAATCGGTTTTATTTTATTTCTTTTTGCATCGGCTTTGGTAGACAAGCAACACGGGCTTGGTTGATTGTTATTTCGCTGTAAGGCCTTTTCCGCACGGAGCAACTGAAATCATCAAATCAGCAAATGTTGCTAACCCATGTAAGTATAGTTGGCAGTACGTTTGCGATAAGTTTTATGCAACACAGCTTGCTGCCATTTATATCAGCGACTTGTGTTTTTCTTGATAATTTAAAACAATTGTGTATTACTTCAAGTTGAGAAAAGTATCAATTAAATTCAGAAAAATTGTGTTTTATGTTTTTTATTTTGAATACAGGAAGCAGCAATGAGCGAGCAGTTAACAAATTTATATTTGTTATAGAAGAAGTAGAGAAATATCGCTGCCTTTTTAATTATAAGCTGCAATGAGAGATCAATGTTGCGTTGTGCGTGACTTGCTCATCTGAAAGCATAGGTTGCAATAATGTTTCAAATTGCAGTACCTTGCAACGTTCTAAGCAATTGTGTTGCAGTTGGTTTTTTTTCCGTGTCTTCATGTGGAAAAGGCCTAATATTTTCATAAATGCAATTTTGTATTCAGTTCTCTAAATACATTCAATTTTTGACGTTTATAAAATAAAATTAAGTTTATGTTGGCTATTTCGTAATTAATTTTATTATTTTTTTTATTACTTTAAGTAAGTAATGTAGGAGAGAAAACATTTTTGTAATTAATAAATCTATCTATCTATATTATTTAAAATCATTTTCTGTTTGATTATCTGTTTTTTTGTTTTTTAATTGTTTGTTTGTTTGACTTTTTTACAAATCTAAACGACTAAACTGTAACTGTATTAAACTGTATTAACTGCAACTGTATTATAACTGTATTAAAAATGGGCGTGGTGGCACTATAATTACGCTTACTTTTAAGAAACTTCTGGGCCAATTGCGCTGAAATTTTGGCAGTAGATTTTTTGCTTTGGTGGTCAAGCAATAATGATTATTATCAACAGAGAAACGTTGTGAGAGTGAGTATTGATTTGACTTTCACTTACAAATAGTTGTGCAGGTGTTCTTTTGTTTTTGGCCATTGATTAAAGTTATAACGTTTTGCAAGAATGCAAGAAGAAAGTGCATTTGGTAAGTTGTAATGTTTATGGGGTAAGTAATGTTTAAGCTTCAAAGCGCTTGAAAATATCGCAAATGAAAATGTTGAGAGCGGTAGAGAGCATCCAACAGCCAGTGGTAGAATTATTAGTGCAAAAAAATTTCAAGGGCAAACTATTTGCAAATGCGATAATCTTTTGCAAAGAAATGAATATTGTTCGCCAGAAAGAAGTTTTTGATAATTTTTACCTTACATATAATTGGACACAAAAATCTTTATTGATTTGATCAACAGTCAAGAAGATTGCGATCTCTTTTAACCCAAGACAAATTATTCCATTAAGGGGAGGTTCTCATGAAACTCGACCAGGAAACTCAACTGTTTATTTTAATTTTTCGATAGTTTATGATATGTAGCAAATGTTTCCAAAGTGGTTTGGCCGATAACGATTACATAAAAAAGTTATCGCATAAGAAAGGAACCCATCTTTTTCACAGAAATTTTGAGTAAAAAGTATGTGTATAAATGAGTATCTTACACCAATCTTTTTGAAATGCGCACCTGCATTGTCTACCATACTGTGGTAAGAATAGTTACCTCAGGGCCCCCCAGATGTCGCTAGATACTCTGTGGCGTTGAAATTATGTAAAGCTAATAACTCGAAAAAAACGTTAACCAAATCTTAAAACGCGTCTTCTAAAAAACTATATTTTCTAAACTGGTCTCTACAATAACTCAAGAACTACTTTATGGATTCACTAAGGTTTTTATTTTTTCTTTTAAAGTAGATACAATTTATTGGATCCTATACCTCTAAATTCAAATAAAATTGGCTGGTTTTCTTTTATTTTTTGAGCATTTCAAGAGCAAAAAATTTACAAAAACCGGTACTTAAAATTCATATGTTCACAATTTTTGCAATTTACAACTATTTCTTGATGTTATTCGGTATAATCTCCAGTAACTATAAAATAATTACAAAAATTTTTTTGGTTTTTTTGTTGTTGATGACATGCTCGTGCTGTGCGATGAAGACGTTTGGCTACATTTTTTCTTCAACGTGGTGTTTGACGGCTTATTGACACTTCACATTACACTTGAATTCACCAAAACAAATACTTTTCTACAGTTTTTGAATCAGTAAATAACTGCCAAAAACTCAAGGTGTTCATTTACTTTCTTCAATAACAAAAATTAGAAACAACACAGTGTTTTCGAGCTCTAGATGAGATGCTGACGGAATATCTTGAAAAGTTTGCAATTCCTTTTAGGGGCTGTTCAGAAATTACGTAACACGTTAAGGGGGGAGGTGGATAGTACGGGAGGTAGCGTTGTATTTTTTTCGAGAAATTTTGTGCCGAATAAATTCGATTGCAAGCAGTTGATTTATGTTTAATAATCACCGAAATGAGCACCCATGGTGGAATAATCACCATGTTTATGTTTAATAATCACCAGTTACAGCACCCATGGTGGAACTAAAGGTGGCATCCTGTCAAAGTTGTAAAAAAAATATGCCACGATTATTTTTATTCCGCGCCAAACTTTATGGGATGGATTTTGAGATAATTTTGAACCAAAAAATAATAGTGAGCTGTTTTGCAGAGGGTGGATTATACGCCAGTCACGAGCATGAACTTGCTCAAAATGTTCATGGATAAAGTTTTTTTATAGCCTATGAATTTTATACAGTTAGATTTTTATACTTTTACAATAATACGTATAATAGTCAGCTATATTGATAACGGTGGAAAGATCGTCAGTCAGCGTGTTGAAGATCTTCTTGTTTTTACAATAAAATTTCTCTATCAATTTCAATTTCAGTAAATGTAATATCAATTTAAAACAAGTCACGCAACTTTCTGATATAAATTCTTATTCGTATCGCGTTTTTAGTTACATAATTGAAGGGGTTGTGGCAATAAGGTGCTAACCCACATTTAGATCAAAATTGAGTTTTGCATGAAAATATCTCAGCAACCTCTTTTATATGTGTAGCAAAGATGAAATTGTTATCTCTATTCGTTAGCGAGTTACAAGCGCGTATTCTTTTTTGCTGCATGACTTTGAGTCTTAAGTTTTGGATAATAAGGAACTTACCCACATAGAAAACGTTTTTAGACTTCTCTGTAGACCGCATTTACACTCCACGCCTTTATAATATTTTGATTTTGATAGGGTCCTTCAATAATATTTCTCGCATATTCAGAAACATAAAATCTTTTGTCAACAAGTGATGCCAAGAAAATTTGGATATTATTCTACTTTTTATGGGGGCTAGCAACCTATTACCCAAGGCCACATCTTTCAACTTACTTATCAGTTTATGATTTTTATTTTAAGAAAACCCTCCTACAATAATATAAATGTGGTTCTTAGTATGACTATACCATTGTACGCAGGGCTCTAAAATTGAAAATTTAAAAATATGAAATAGTTAAAAGATGTGGCCAACAGGCGACATTGAAAATTTTAAATGGGATTTTTTGTGAAAAACTTAAATATATTATAGTGTATATATATCTTAAATATATAAAATATAATTAAATAGTGAAAAACTTAACAGTTTAGCCACTGGCGAAATTGAAAGTTTTACAGGTGAATTTTTTCGACAAAAAGGCGCTAGCCTACATACAAATTACTTTAATTTCCTACCACCGACAGACGAAGGATTTTAAAATTATGAGTATGCAGATATTATTGTAGGTAGGACATTTACAAATTAAAACGAAAAAAATAGTGGGAAAGTCAAAAGGTGGGGCTTACAGACCTTTGTTACTTCAAAAAGGAGATTTCCTACATATAATATTAAAAAATCTTCACCAATTCAATTATAAATTAATGTGTAATAAGTATTATCCATTACTAAATATACAGACTTAGGAACAAAAGAACCCTTTTTATGGAAAAAATATGAACAATTAAAAAATGCGGTTTATAAAAGCCGTCAAACTTTCAAATGCTTTTATCTCCAAACTTGTTTTATGCTGGTGATCACCGAAACCTTCAATTATATACTGTTGAATCAATAACTGTCATGAAACCCTTAGCATATCTACAAAATTTTTGACAAATGGGAATGATTTTTCATTCTTTTATATGGGAGTTAAAAAACCTTTATTGTTTTATATATATCATAGCATTGGAAACATAGGCTCTGACACGTATTTAAGTTGCTGTCCTTGGCGATGTAGCCAAAACGGAACTATAACCAGGTACTTCACAAAAAGATTAACTTCACAAAAAACAAAATTTATTGTTTCATATAAATTTATATAAAATTATTTTATGCTTGACATGTTTAAAAATTTCTTTATACTCGTGACTGATGTATAATCCACCATCTGTAAAACGGAAAAAAACGGAATGGCCATCTCAGCCCTTGAAAGGACTTTGACCGAGTTTCTTATGATCAATTGTGTTGTGTGTGATGTGAAATGTTTGCACACAAATGATCGAGATCGAGAACTGGACCTACATGTTTTACGCCGATTCCGAACGGTTTTATGTTCTCAAGAAGCTTTTCATGACAGTTTTTACTCTCTGAGGTTTGCCATTGTCTGCAGAGAGGTGACGGCCGAACAAAAAAATTAATTCTGTTTCGATGTAAAACACCTGACTTTTATTTTTTTTGGTTCAAACCTATCCTAATTTTTAATTTAAAATTTTTATTTACATTTTAATTTACAACTCTCACAGACTGTCACCTTTAGCTCCACCGCTACTGGAGCAGCTGACGTGCAGATCTCATATGTATAAGGGGAAAACTATTACTGCAATGAACTTCAGCCGAAATAAAATAACTTGTTCAAATCAACGCTACCTCTAGAAGGTCACGTATTTGTGATGAAGTATGACATGGGCAGAGGTTAATCTGGAAAAAATCTTTGGGGGGAGGGGGAATAAATTCAATGAGACTCATTTTTAATTTGCAGGAAAATTCGTTTATTCACAATTCATCTTGTTAAAATTTGTTTGAAACAATTCGTCTAAAAACTATTAGTTTCAAACAATTCGTCTGGAACTCTCTCTAAAACAAGCTAAAGTTTGCCAATTGAGTCGACTCGAGAAAAGAATTCGACTAGCGAACGGTGATAGGGGCAGTAATTAAAAGATTTGTCTTAGACGAATTTTCCGTAGACGAATATTTCGACATTTATTTTATTCTCACTTTAAAATATACACATAGTGAAAAGCTATTCAAAATTTTAGAATATATTCCGCTTTAAAAAATCATTACACTTTCAATTATGTGCTATAGAAAAAGCATTATATTTTTTAAATACGAAAAATATAAAAGTAATTTAAAATTATTATTTCTGAAAATTAATATTTTTGGAAACAGAAACGAACATTACAAAGGGTGTAATGGTGATTATTATTATACAGAAAATAAAAATTATAGAACAAAATCATCATGTCGACTCTTATATGTGAAAAATCTATTTATAAAATCGTTAATATTTACAGTACCCCGCCATAATATTATGAACACCATACAAACTCAGACAAGGATGTGCATTAGGTGCCTCGACCTCCATAGACAAAAAAAAAGGTGTCGATGCCACCGACTAAAAATTAACTTTGGTCTATATTATGATGATTCCCAAAATATTTTGGCTGTCACGTTAACCGCCAGTTAGCTTACTGGCCATTTTTAAATACCCATTTTTAAATTACCTTCAAAAATCATGTTTTTCGTAAAAATGCCGGCTGGTGTGGTTGTTAAAATAAATTAAATGGTCAGAAATAATAGTTCTATAAAAGATCTTCCAAACTGCATAGATAAATTTCAAATCTGTGCCATTTAACCAAATATTATGCTGCTTTACATGAATTTTTTTTATGTCATTTTCACTAAAATTCAAATAACTTTTTATGCTATCCTTGATGTGAAGATATCGTTGGAAAGGTTTTAGCTGCTTCTATTTATTTCCGGACGGATTTAATAACTTTCATTCCCATTTAAAGTAAAATATTAAAAAAAAAACATTTTATTTTGCAACAAATACGTACGGCGAAGATAATGAGAGCAATAACAAATGATAAATATTTAAGTTTAAATGGTAATTATATTGATACACTATGTCCAGGAATAAATAGATGCAGTCAAAACCTTTTTCAAACGATATCTAAACAACAATTGAATTAATTTTTCTGTTCGGCCGTCACCTCTCTGCAGACAATGCAAAACCTCAGATAGTAAAAAACTGTCATGAAAAGCTTCTTGAGAACATAAGACGTTCGGAGTCGGCATAAAGCTGGCAGGTCCAGTTCTCGATCATTTGCGTTAAACATTTCACAGCACACACAACACAATTGAGCATAAGAAGCTCGGTCAAAGTCCTTTCAAGGGCTGAAATGGACATTTCGTAAATAAAAAATATCAAAAAATGTATACAAATCAGCATTATCTTTGATTAAACGATAAAAATTTAAAATTTGTTGATGCAGTTTGCAGAATTTGATTTTCGTGGGTTTTCTTTACGATTTGTCGAAGAGTGAAAATCTGGTCTATGGTGAACTTTCCAGGTCGAGAGCCACACTGACAAGGTCCAATCAGTGTGTTTGTAATCGACTTTAATCTTTCACACAGTACGCTTGAGAGAACCTTATATGCGATGGAAATAAGACCGATACCTCGATAGTTGGCGCAGATTGTTGGGTCTCATTGTTTATGTATTGGGCAAAGTACGCTGGGGTTCCAATCGTCGGGCATGCTTTTCCGCTAGCCAAATTTTGCTGACGAGCTGATGCATGCGCCTTATCAATTCATCGCCGCCGGTTTTAAACAATGCAGCTGACAGGCCGCCAACACCCGCTGCTTTATTGTTTTTGAGTCGTTGGATAGCAACTCGAACCTGTACATGGCTAGGTGGTGGTACTTCCACTCCGTCATCGTTGATTGGTGGCACTGAACTGTGCTCTCCATGGGCGGCATTGGTGGAATCGTCGCCTGTAAGTAAATTGGAGAAGTGCTGTCTCCACAATCTCAGCATACACTGTATATCCATATTCAGATCTCCATTTTCGTTTCTACAAGTGGAGGCTCCGTTCATGAAACCTTGGGTTAGACGCTTAACCTATTGATAGAATTTTCGTGCATCCTTCTTGCCCTGGTATACCTCTAGTTCCTCACGCTCACGCTATTCCTGCTCTCTTTTCTTACGTCTGAAAAGGGCCCTCTCTTCCTTCCTCTTTTCGCGGTAGTTTTCTCGCACGGCTCGCGTTGCAGCTGACTGCAGCGTTTTTCTATACGCGGCGTTTTTTAGTGCTGTTGCGATGTGACTCTCCTCATCGTACCATTGAGTCCGAGGTTGCGGGCGCCGGAAACCAATGACTTCTTCAGCGTCAGCGTGCATAGAGTGGGATATATGCGCCCAAAGTCCGCCGGCGTCTTTGGGTCCAGAGGTTGGTTGGTTGAGCTTAACCGAGAGTTGAGCGGAGTAGGCCTCGGCAGTCCGTTGTACTTGCAGCTTAGCGACATCTAGCTTTCGTTGCATTCATGTGCGTATGTTCTTTGCATTACATAGTCGCATGCGGATCTTGGCTGCAACAAGGTAGTGGTCGGAGTCAATGTTGACCCCCCGAAATGTAGGCACATCTAGAACACTAGAGGCCTGCCTTCCTTCGATTACAACATGATCAATTTGGTTTCGCGTTTATTGATCCAGGGACAGCCAGGTGGCTTTGTGGATGTCGAGGTGCTTAAATCTGGTGCTACTACCATGTTTCGCGCCGCGGCGAAGTCGATCAGTCCTAGACCGTTGTTCGTGGAGGTCTCATGAAGACTGAACTGACCGACAGTGGGGCCAAAGATGCCTTCCCTTCCGACTTTCGCATTCGAATCGCCGAGGACTATTTTCACGTCATGAACCAGAAGGTGGTCGTATACGTCCTTAAAACTAGCGTAGAAGCGTCCTTGTCGGCTTCGTCCTTTTCCTCCGTCGGGGCGTGCAAATAAGACTGATGAAAAAAATTGTTCCTTGATGCGGATCGTAGCCAATCTTTAGTTCACAGGTGTGAACCAGGAAACATGGTGGCGGAGTTTCCGGTTAACGACGAATCCACATCCGAATTCACGCTTCTCTGCATGGCAGCTGTAGTAGATATCGCAGTGTGCTTTTTTAGAGCAGCCTTGCCCTTTCCATCGCATTTTCTGGATGGTGGTGATGACAGATTTTATTGTTTTGAGGGCTTCCGCCAGTTGGATAATGGCACCTTCCCTATAAAGGGTCCGGACATTCCAGGTGCATATCCGTAAATCATTGTCCTTTTTTCGTTTGCGGTGGTCGTCAACTTAATTGGGGTTCTTATCCGAGGCTGGTTTAGTTTTCATTGGGCAGTAGTTATGTGGCGAGATCCAAGCCCTGCGCACGTTCCATGTTTAAGGTATAACAAACACGCCGCTCAAATTAGCCGTCAAACTAACGGATGCCAGTTTGCCGTTACCCAGGGAATACCACATGGAGGTTTGAGTCGATTTGGGACGATTTCGACATGGATAATACTGGCCTCGTCAGGTTGAGGCAGTTAGACACGTTGCCATGTGAAGGTTTGCCCCCTTATCCCTAAAAACATCCTTTACGATTGTATATTATACCATCAATAACTTAAAAATTGATTTAAGGAATAGATTTCTGGCGTGGATTCAACTTGGCTCCAAACGTTATCAGTTCACTTTCTACTCTATACCATTTGCAGACATCATATTGCACAGAAAAATTATTTGATTTGACACCATCTGAAAAGCAAAAATCTGCTTTGTAGATCCTTTTTTCCAGTTTCGAAACTGAAGGTTTAGGCAGGACACAATTTATAGAATCTGCAATTGATGTCGGTGACGCAAAACCGATTAAACAGCGAGGTTACCCTGTCTCCCCTGCTGTTAAGAAATTGATGTTCGAAGAAGTTGATCGAATGCTTGCATTAGGTATGATTGAAAAATCATCGAGTGCGTGGTGTTCGCCAATGCGTTTTGTGATCCAACCTGGGAAAGTTCGACTGTGTCTTGATGCACGAAAACTTAATGACGTGACACTAAAAGATACTTATCCTATACAAAGTACAGAAGGAATATTTTCTCGCTTACCTAAAACAAACATAATAACCAAGTTTGATTTGAAGGATGCCTACTGGCAAATCGGCTTGTCCGATAAATCGAAGCAATTGACCGTATTACTTGGAAGACCCCTTTATCACTTTAAAGTAATGCCTTTTGGGCTATGCAATGCGCCATCTACAATGTGACGTAATGTGTGATTGGTTATCTCGATGATATGTGCATTGCATCTGAAGATTTTCAAACTTATTTACAAATTTTAATAAAAATTTCGAACCGTTTTAGAGAAGCTAATTCGACACTGAACATTAAAAAGATTTTTTTTTTGAGTTACAGAAACCAAGTACCTCGGTTTTATTATATGGAACGGTGGAATTTCTGCAGACCCGGAAAAAATCAGCTCTATTGTGTCATGGCCTGTGCTAAAATCCATAAAACAAGTTCGTGGATTTATGGGTCTTGTGGGATGGTATCGCAGATTCATTCGTTTACACCAGATAATTTGTCTGAATAATTCCATACCCTCACACATTTTTTACTATAACACTCACATTTCTCAGTCGGCAGCTCAATTGCCTCAATTATCAGGCAGACAATTGAGCTGACAACGACCTGGAGTATGTTGACAATTTTTGACGTTTCCTCTGAAAAAATGTTTAAGAAATGTAAAACAGGAACGCGGTGTTAAAGTTGTGAAATTCAAAGTATAGTTTTCTGCACAAAATTTAATTTTTATTCGCTGGCCAACGATCTCCCGGTGCATCAGCAAGTGTAGCACAGTTCAATTGAATTTTTTTGCTGGCCAGCATCCTTTTAGGGGCATCACCACCAGCACAAATCAGTGCAGCGCCAATTTCCTGCTTCTCTCGCTGGCCATCGTTCTGCGTGTGCTACCACCAGCAGCACAAGCAAGTGCAGCGTACATTTTTTTTTTAACATCCTCCAAATGTTACATCCACCAAACATCCACCACCAGCAACACAAGCAAGTACAGTGCAAATTTCTTGCTACTTTCGCTGGCCAACGTTCTCCGAGTGCTACAACTACAGCAGAAGCATGAACAAAAATTCCACCAGCAGTAGCACAAGCAAGTGCACCGTAAATTTTCTACTTCTTTGGCTGTGCCAACTTTCTCCAAGTGCTACCACCAGCAGCACAAGCAAGTGCAGCGTAAATTTTTCTTAACATCCTTCAAGTGCCACCATCAGCACCACTTGCAGCACTTGAGACATGCTGAAATGGTACTGCTGAAATGTTGGATGTTGGAGCGTTGGCAAATTGAAATGTGCTGCACTTGTTGCTGCTGCTGGTGGTGGCACTCGGAGAAAGTTATTCAGCGAAAAAAGCAAGAAATTTGCGCTTTCACAACCGAAAACCGCTTTTTTTTATTCTTGTCTATTCTTTTTTCCACTTTGTAAGGAAACATCAAATAACGAAGCAAATGTCATTTATTGTCTTGCAATTATTAAGCCCACCTTCGTCGTAATTAGTTAATTTCCTTGTAGCTGAAAATAATTTGATAACTAATACGAATTAAAAAACTGTTATGATAATTGTTAGGTGTATACGCAGCGTAATGCGCAATTGCATTTTAAACTTTACTCCACTCTGCTTTTTTTGTGACAGCTGCATTTTCATTGTTTATGTGTGTTTAATTTATGTGCGGTAAATTTGCTGATAAATTAAACTTAACGCAGAACCTTTCGTTCTTTCTTTTGTTTGCAGATAAATATAATAATAAAAACTAATTTTTGAGTTAAAAGTGTTCTTTTTTTTGTTTTAAGTGAATACGAATCAAGGTCAGTCCGAGTGCTATGAAAATATTGGAATTGGGTGACGCTGGTGCATGCAAATGGCAAAGGCTACTGCAAGGTGCACGGCTACAGCATACATCTGCTCCACTGTCAAATGTAATGTGGTCAACAGGTAAATATTTCGACGGTTCGCGTTTTCCACATGATTATTTAAAACTGCCTTTGAAGCCGCACCAATTTTTGCTCTGATTTTTCTTTCTATCAACAAAAGAAATTTTTTACTTTCTATCAACAAAAGTAGCTGATTTAAAGTTTTATTAAGTAGATGTACGTCTGCCTAATCGAGACGCTGATTTAAAGTTTTATTAAGTAGATGTACGTCTGCCTAATCGAGACGCGATTTGCTACGTGCAATTTGCCATTTGCTGCGGCCACATTGCGTAGCGTTACGCGCACATAATTGGACCATAACTCCAGTCCTAGTTTTAATGCAGTCGTTGTTTTGCCTGCTTTAGACGCTAATTCGATTTCTATGGTGGTATTTCTGGTGGTTATGCTGTTGTTGTTGCTGCTTATACCAGTTTTGATGGTGCCGCTGAAACTCATGCTCTGTTTTGGCTTCTGTTTTTCAATTCAAGGACTTAGGTGTAGTTTTTGATAGTAAATTTACTTTTATATTTCTCATCTGAACTATCTTGTTCCGAAAGCCTGTTTCATGCTAGCATTCATTCGTCGTAATAGTGTATGCTTTTTGAATCCGTACACTTTGAAAGCTCTGTAGCAGGATTCCCAAAAAGGTAACGATAATAATAGTTGTCGTTATCGGTCAATGTGCATGCACAGTTTCATAGTAAATGACTAGTTTCGCTAGTTAACCACAGCTACAATCATCATTAAGGGGTTTGGGAATCCCGCATCTGTTTAACTCTTTTGTGCGATCTAGGCTGGAAAAATGCAGATATTTTTTTGGAACCAATTTTATGAAGCTCATAATTTCCGGCTTGAAAACATTCAGAAATTTTTCATGAGGTATGCGTTGCGCTAATTTAATATTGATGGCTTACCCCCCTTATAATACCATATGTCTCCTAATATAATTAAAATCTTTGGAGTAGAATAAGTATTTTGCCTTTGCTTTTTTGTTTTTGATATCATTAATGGTTTTGTTGATTGCGCTATCAGAAATGGTTGACTTCAATGCTCCTGCAAGAGCACTCAGAAATTATAATGCTTGGAAATGTCTCCGTCTAATTATGCAGTGAACGCACCTATACATCGAACTTTGCTATTATTTAATTCCATAAATTTTTAATATAATTTAGATTTTTCGGTTTCTACAAATCAAATAAAATCTGTCTTAAATTCTATTTTTTGAATAAATTTTTACTGTGTATGAAGTCTATTTTGAATTTTTCTATTGATTATGATAAATTTATGTATCATTTTCTATTTTAATATATTTTTTTTTTTTAGTTTTAATTTAGTTTACAAATAAACTTGAAAATACTTTGTTAATTTTTTTTAATATATATTTTAATTATGTTATTCTGTAAGGAATTATTGCCAAAAGATTAAAGAAAATAAATGAAACGAAATATAGATAAAATTATAATTTTATTTTACAAATTTTAGTTAATTGTATTGAATTGTATTGATGGTATTTAGAACAGTTATTCTTTAGTAGAAGATTTTGGGCGTTAATTTATTTACAAAAATAGCTGATATATTTCAACATGTCCAAAGTTAATTTACGTTGTGAGTAGATACAATATAGCGGTTCTGGGCCAGGTGGAGCGGTGGAGCAAGCCGATGACGTCACGCCCGGCACTCAAGTATGAACAGATTTCTGCTTGTGCTGGTGGACGGACATACAAAAAACCGCAAGTTGTTTTTGCTTGATCATAATTTTATACACTACAATATCGGTACTGGTAGTCAAGCGAGTTCTTATCAGTGTTTGTATGTTTCGTTTTTTTTTCTTAACCCTCGAATACCTATTAGGTAAGTATAATGTGCGTGTATGATACAGTAACAACAGGTGTGCAATTTAAAAAACAACTTTGTTTCATATCTGTTCGATGAAATTCGATGTGAAATTAATGGCTTTGAAGTTGATCGTACACGTAATCTTGCACTTTCATCAACCATGAAAAATTTCGTATCATTGAATAAAGCTGAAAGTGGCGCATTAAGAAACGATGGTTGGGTTACTTTGCAAAATTGGAAATGTACAAGATAATTAAAAACGAAAATTTGGTAATACCAATGGCGTTTAGAAGTTGGGACTATCATATAAATCCTATACTATCAAAGGAAACAAAAGTTTTATGGAAGGTAAAGCTTTCACCGCAAAATTAAAAACCATGATTTCTTATAATCGGCTTACAAAGAGAAAAAAGTAAACAGGAAGGAAATAAATTTGATCATTGTAATATATCTAATTTAAAAGTATATATATTTGACCATTGCGAGATGTCGTTGGATTCAAGGCTATTGCACCACTTATTGTTCTTGATGTAACACGCCAAAATTATTTTAGAAGTAACACAAAAACATGTTGAACTTCTACATTGCTGCCTTATATTGAACTTGCGGGTTATGAGTGCGCTTACTATGAAGCTTGGCTCTTATCACTTTAACCTTGAAATTAGTATTGAAATTGAAATTAAATAAAATTAAAATCCGTATCGGGATGGGGATGGGTGACGTCATCGGCATACAATAACATAAGTCGGCTTCTAAATTGTTTTCGACGTTTCTGCATCTCGAAGCTTCTAGAAACTTCCTGACTCTTCTTGGCATTGGCTTAGGTTAGGTTGATTCTGAAGTATTATTTGTATACTTCAAATATCTACGCTATTTGCTATCTCCCTTTCTCTCTTCCTTTCTCTCTCACACCATTCGCTTCGGCATACAGTGACATAAGTCGACTTCTAAAATGTTCTCGACGTTTCTGCATCTCGAAGCTTCTAGAAACTTTTTGACTCTTCTTGGCATTGGCTTAGGTTAGGTTGATTCTGAAGTATTATTTGTATACTTCAAATATTTACGCTATTTGCTATCTCCCTTTCTCTCTTCCTTTCTCTCTCTCACACCATTCGCTTCGGCATACAGTGACATAAGTCGACTTCTAAAATGTCGATGTTTCTGCATCTCGAAGCTTCACAGACTCCTTAATTTACATAATATATAAGCCAGAGGCGGAGAAGTTGCTGGGTGTAAGTGTAAGTGATTAAGCGGGGGCTTGTTACCCCGATGTCCCCCAACTGACGAATAGATATTTATATACGCACATGTTTTTTAATGGTTGTCATCTAATATACAAACTACTAACACAAATCTAATACACGCACATTATACTTAGCACCATTATGATAAATTTATCCACATTTCTTTAACCCTTCAACCTTTGCCGTACCTAAATTGCTTCAACCCATATTAATATATATATTTTCATATATCAAGTCATAACATTTAAGCTAAGATCGTCACTCAGAATTTGAGTCATTGCTTTTAGGTATTCGAGGGTTAAGAAAAAAAATGAAACATACAAACACTGATAAGAACTCGCTTGACTACCAGTACCGATAATGTAGTGTATAAAATTAGGATCAACGCTTAAAGCAAAAACAACTTGCGGTTTTTTGTCTGTCCGTCCACCAGCACAAGCAGAAATCCATTCATACTTGAGTGCCGGGCATGACGTCATCGGCTTGCGCCACCCGCCACCTTGCCCAGAACGAACATATTGTATCTACTGTTGTGCATAATCAACACTCGAGTTGTTACTCGCTATTTACTACGTGTTAAGGTAAGTACGTTACGCGAACATAATTAGGCCATTAGATGCGCAGTACATTTTGGACACTGGATGGGGTAATATTTTTTTTATTTATTTTCAATGATTTGAATTCACAAATATTATGGATGGACTGCACAGAGAAGATGCCTATTTTGGCTTCGGCAAATCCAATGATAACCCTTTCTTAAGGAGGGAGTTAGGGTTTCAGCGTAAATTATTTGCGAATAATAAAATAATATTACAAAATCGTAAAATAACATAAAAATTTCGATTGGTTTTATATCTAGATTAGAGTGGAATGAAATGTATGGAGCCAAAAAATCTTCAAGGGTTTCACGCATTTCTGGATAGTCCTTATGAAAACAGTATTTTCTGCATCTTTAGTTTTTTTCTGCGACATAACTTTTGACTGTGCCCGAGCACTTATATGTTTCAACTACTAGTGTGTTTTTTTTTTTTAATCAAATATTTAACATTTGATTTTCTCAGGTCAGGTCTACATTTTTTTGATGCAGACCTGTTAATTGAGCCATTACTTCGAACCTATCAAAAGTTTACTATGGTACCATGCACGCGCAACAAGATAAAATTGTACAAAGATCACCAAAAATGGTAATTCTCCAATATCTCCGCTCCTCTTTTTCAGATAAATAATATGCTTAAAACAAAATTGTAGATCATATAATTTTTGCCTCCTATGAAGTTTTAACGTTATAACAATTATGTCCACGCTATAAGACTATGTATGTCTAAGCGCAAAGTAGAAATATTATACTAGCCAAGATTTTCTTAACTTCAATTATGTAAGTTGTAGGCGGTGGAATTTTAAACTTTGTCGTTGTTCTTTTTTCATATTGAATATTGTTCTCCAGAATATTGTTATTGTTCTGAGTAAAATAAATTGCAAGCGTTGTGTTTAATTCTCTACATAATATATCTCACAAACTGATTTTTTTTTCTTCACAAAAAAACCATTGTGGTAAGTTTTACAAATGAAATGCCCAAAGTGGGCAGCAGCAGCTATCGTTACTGGATGGACATTTCACTGTTCCCAGTGCTCTCGAATCAGCCTATTTTGATTCGGAAAATTTAGAAGTTAGTTCCGATCCTGAATCAGACTATGTCCCAGGCGTTAACGATACACCATCAACCTCACGTAGTAAGTGATTAAATATTTAAGCTCTAGTACATTTAATTACTATGTTTTAGGTATATATTAAGGTGCATTCATGGCTCGGTCTAAACAAAATCAACTGCTAAAGAATCTGCCAAATTTCGCAAGCTAATATGATCGATATTTTGTATCGGATTATTAACTGGAATACGGCATACACGGAACCACCATTCATACGAGCGATGGCGTATGAGTTCATTAAAAGGCTTTCTGAAACTGGAGATAAAATTGAAGACATTATAGAGAAAGTTCCAAGCCATAACCAAGCTACGGAACGACTTATTAAAGCTGTGTCGGAGGCGTCAAGTCATTGGTTTCCAGCGCCCACAACCTCGGAACCAATGGTACGATCAGGAGTGTCGCATCGCGACAGCAGTAAAAAACGCCACGTATAGAAAAACGCTGCAGTCAGCTACAACGCGAGCCGTGCGAGAAAACTACCACGAAAAGAGGAAGGAAGAGAGGCGCCTTTTCAGACGAAAGAAAAGAGAGCAAGAAAAGCGTAAGCGTGAGGAACTAGAGGTATACCAGGGCAAGAAGGATGCACGAAAATTCTATCAACAGGTTAAGCGTCTAACCCAAGTTTTCAAGCCCGGAGCATCCACTTGTAGAGACGAAAATGGAGATCTGAATACGGATACACAGTGTGTGCTGAGATTGTGGAGACGGCACTTCTCCAATTTACTTACTGGCGACGTTTCCACAAATGCCGCCCATGGAAAGCATAGTTCAGTGCCACCAATCAACGATGACGGAGTGGAAGTACCACCACCAAGCCATGAAGAGGTTCGAATTGCTAACCAACGACTCAAAAACAATAAAGCAGCGGGTGCTGACGGCCTGTCAGCTGAAATGTTTACAACCGGACGCGATGAATTGATAAGGCGCATGCATCAGCTCATCAGCAACTGTGAACCTCAGCGTATTGTGCCCTATACTTAAGAAAGGAGACCCAACAATCTGTGCCAGTTATAGAGGTATCAGTCTTATTTCCATCGCATATAAGGTTCTCTCAAGCGTACTGTGTGAAAGATTAAAGCCGATTACAAAAACACTGATTGATCCTTATCAGTGTGGCTTTCGACCTGGAAAGTCCACCACAGACCAGATTTTCACGCTACGACAAATCATGGAGAAAACCCACGAAAATCAAATTGACACACACCATCTCTTTGTCGATTTTAAAGCTGCGTTCGATAGCCCGAGAAGGGATTGCCTATACGCAACAATGTCTGAGTTCGGTATACCTGCAAAGTTGATTAGACTTTGCAGAATAACGTTTAGCAACACACGCAGCTCCGTCATGGTAGGAAATGACCTCTCCCAAACCTTCAATACCGAAAGAGGTTTCACGCAAAACGATCCACTGTCTTGCGGTCTCTTCAACATCATCTTGGAGGGGATCGTACGAAAGGCCGGTGTGCATCGTAATGACACCATTTTCTATAAAGGTGTCCAGCTCCTTGCGTACGCTGATGATATTGATATTGTCTGCAGAACCAAGAGAGATGTTACCGCTGCTTTCGCCGCTATCGAAAAGGAATCAGCCAAAGTGGGTTTATCGATAAACGAGGGTAAAACAAAGTATATGCTGTCTACAAACAAGGGAGCGCGGCGTTTAGACTCCCACGTTTCATCCGGCAGCTATAACTTTGAAGTAGTCAAGGAGTTCGTTTACCTTGGCCCCGCCATTAATACCAAAAACGAAATCAGCCTGGAGATAAAGCGAAGAACAATAATTGCTAATAGGTGCTACTATGGGCTCAGTAAGCAACTAAGTTCCAGAGCCTAACAAAACTAACACTCTTCAAGATGCTCGTTCTACCTGTGCTGCTTTATGGCGCTGAGGCATGGGTAGTTTCGCAAACTGACGCAGCCGCTCTGGGTGTGTTCGAGAGAAAATTTCTTCGCAAAATCTTCGGTCCTGTTCGAGTCGGCGATGACTATCGCATCCGAATGAACCACGAGCTGTATGAGCTCTACGAAGACATTGACGTAGTTCGGCGTATAACTGTGCAACGACTACGCAGGCTGGGTCATGTCCATCGTATGGACGACGAAGCTCCAGCGAAAAAGGTGCTCGAGGCGAGGGTCGTTGGTCAACGACGACGAGGGAGACCATGCCTCCGATGGATGGACCAGGCTGAGGAAGTCCTAACCGCACTTGGTGTATCCGATTGGAGAAGGCGAGCGCAAAACAGAAGCGCCTGGCGAGAGCTGATGAGGTCGGTCGAAACCCGGAGACGGGTTTTTACGGCCACCTAAGTAAGTAAGTAAGTAAGTCGGAGGCGTCAAAAGCCACAGCATTATTTTATTACGTTGTCCGCAAGAAAAATTGACTGAAATTCGATACAAAACTCGAATTTAGATAAACATTTATAAAACTTTATCATTGGATAGAGAAAAAATTTTCTCTTAAAAAAACTTTGTGTTTCTTTGAAGTATATAAATTTGGTGTTAAAACATCTGCTGACAGTATAATATTTCTACTTTGCGCAGTTTAGACATATAAAGTATTATAGCGTGGACATAATTGTTATAAAGTTAAAACTTCATAGGCAACTTTTGGCAATAATTATATGATCTACAATTCTGTTCTAAGCATATTATTTATCTGACAAAGAGGAACGAGAATTACCATTTTTGCTGATCTTTGAACCCTTTTATATTGTTGCGCGTACATGGTACCATAGTAAACTTCTGATAGGTTCTAAGGAATGCCTCAATTAACAGGTTGGCATCAAAAAAATTTAGACATAATATTTTAAATATTTGATTAAAAAAAAAAACGCACTAGTAGTTGAAACATATAAGTGCTCGGGCACAGTCAAAAGTTATGTCCAAGAAAAAAACTAAAGATGTATTTGGTATACATTTATGAGTCAGCAGATATTAATTTTTTTAATATAAGTTTTTAAATTTTACTCCATTTTTTATCCAAATCTTAATGAAGAAATTGACGAAAAAGTCTTAACACTAAAGAAACACTCTAAAAGTCTATAAAACTTCTAAATAACAACTAATAAAACAATTTCAGACAAAAGAGTTTATAATTTTTTGTTTGCAGTGAACAAAACTACATAATCTAATAAAAAAAATATTGACCCTACAAATAAGAAAGTAAACAAAAGGACTAAAGCTTCATTGTCACCAAGAAGAAGTTAAGCAGGAAGCAAATGTTTCAAACGTAAGCCGTGAACACATAACGCTACAGGTGCCAAGGGGCAGTTAGACTAATTTGCTTTGTAAATCGCGTACAGTTTAGGGATAAGAATCAAGAGAAAATAAAACAATTTGCTTAACTCTAATTAAATTTTCCCTGCAAGGAAACGTTATGTTTTATTCCAAATAGCATTAAAATGAGATTAGATTAGAACAAATTAATTTGTGATTATGGAGATAATTTAAGGATCCTTGAAATATTTCAGTTTGAACTATTTATAACATATACATGAAAATCTTTGAAAAGAATGAAAAAAGGGGTACTGATATCCCCTATTTTATCATGATTTACTATTTATTGTATTTTAATATGGTAAATACAGTTTATGCAAGGATTGATAATTTTGTTTTGAGATTTCAGTACATTTTTGTTCTAATAAAGATAATAAAGATAAGTTGTAATAAAGATAATATGATAATATGAACTAAACACTGGCTTCACTTGTCTCTTGTCATCGTTCATGCCGTCTGTTACGGAAGATAATGTTATTGACTATGTTATGACGCATACAAATCTTAAAAGAAGCCAAATTGTCTGCTACAAACTTGTCAAAAGGGATGCGCCTGTAGAGTCTTTGAGAAAGTTAACTTTTAAACTTGGAGTTTCAGCATCGGAATATACAAAAATTTTTAATGCATCGCTTTGGCCTTTAAATGTTAAAGTACGCCCTTTTATAAAAAATTTTTTTCCACGAGAGCGAGACCCACAGCCAATGGAATAAATCAAAATGTTAACGTCAATAGTAATAATCTAGGTTTCAAAATTTATTATCAGAATGTTTCTGGTCTTCGGACTAAATCGTCATCAATCTTTGCTGTTTCATCTCAGTATGAATATGATGTTCTTGTTTTAACCGAGACATGGTTAAACAATACTTTCTTTGATAACGAATTTTTTGATCCTCATCTATATCATGTTTTTCGTAAAGATCGTGATGCGGCAAAAACTGGCTGCCAGAGGGGTGGAGGTGTCCTGATTGCTGTTAAACGCACTTTGCAGGTTTCATCATTTCCTTTGGAGTGTACTGATTCACTGTTGGATCAACTTTGCGTAAAAATTAATGGCTCCTTGCATGCGTTGTATGTATGCGTTTCATATATTCCACCGTTGAGCTCAATTGAATTATATAAATCGCATGTTGACAATATTTGTAATTTTGCAACAAAACATCTTGGAGACAATCAGATATGTGTATTAGGTGATTTCAACTTAAGTAAAGTTGCCTGGTCCTTTGTGCCTGGTCTTACTCCATGTAATGTAAATAGTGATTTAGAAGTTTATGTCATTGATAACTTTTTTGATGTAGGCTTTATGCAAATAAACCATTGTTTTAATAAATTAAATAAAATTCTTGATCTAGTGTATATTAGTAGCAATATTAATTTTAACTTAACTGAATCAATGTTTCCTTTATCTTTGCCTGGTATGCATCATACTCCATTATCTATAGAGTTAGGTTTTTATGAATTTTTATCGCAAAAAAAATTGGAATTGAAGTATAATTTTAATCATTGTAATTGGGAACTCATTAATAGCAAAATTTGTGATATTGATTGGACCAGAAATCTCTCTGCCTTAAGTCTTGATACTGCTTTTAATTTCTTTAAATCGTCACTTTCATCAATTTGCTGCGAATGGATTCCTCGTAAGTTAAATAAATCGCGTAAACTTCCCTGGTATACTACGGGTCTAAATAAGCTAAAAAATCTAAGAAATAAATTTTACAAGAAGTATGTTGCCACTGGTAGCTCTGATTTCTTTATTAAATATCGCCATTATATGAGAGAGTTTAACTTTCTTGATAATTATCTTTTTAAACAGTATATTCTGAGAGTTGAGTCGAATATTAAATCGGATCCAAAAGCATTTTGGAGCTACGTTAATTCCAAAAGAAAGACATCTCACATTCCGAACTCTATGTTCTACAGGAATCAATTTTCAAATTCTGCCCTGGACACAGCGAACCTATTTGCTGAATATTTTCAAAATAATTTTGAGCCAACATCTGTTTATGCTGGTGAATATGAAAATGATAATTTTCATTCCATTGATTTGGGTTCATTATCTGTATCTGACTTTGATGTTGTGTGTGGAATTAGGAACCTAAAAAATTCTGCAAAGCCTGACATGGATGGTTTTTCCGCTTGTCTTTTCAAAAATTGTTGTGATTCTCTGGTTAAACCACTCAAGATAATTTTTAATCAATCCCTTAATACAGGAGTATTTTTATCAGATTGGAAGGTGTCATCTATTTCACCTATTTTCAAGTCAGGAAATAAAAACAATATTGCCAATTACAGACCGATTTCCAAACTTACAACAGTTTCTAAACTTTTTGAACATATAGTCAAACAAAAAATATTCTTTGCTGTTAAATGCCTAATTTCACCGTTTCAACACGGCTTTGTTCCATGTCGTTCGACAGTAACGAACCTCACTTGTTTTTCGGAATATTGCATCTCCGCTTTTCACTCTGGGTGTCAAGTTGATACGGCCTATACCGATTTTTCTAAAGCCTTTGACAAAGTTTCCCATTCATTATTAATTAACAAAATGGCCAAGCTTGGTTTCCACTCAAAAGCCCTAAAGTGGTTGATGTCATACCTAAATGACAGAAAAAGTTGTGTAGTTGTTGAAAACTATACTTCCTCGTCATTCATTGCGTCATCTGGTGTACCTCAGGGTAGCATTTTAGGTCCACTGTTATTTATATTATTCATTAATGATATTAGTTCTGTTGTCAAGTATTCAAAATGTTTACTATTTGCGGATGATCTTAAGATTTTTCTCAAAATCACAAATTTTTCTGACTCATATTTTCTGCAGTCTGATATTGACGCTGTTTTTAATTGGTGCACAAAAAATCGAATCTATCTCAATATCGATAAATGTGTGTTTGCCACTTTCTCTAAGTCAAGCCGCCCTCATACTACTTCTTATTTATTAGCTAACTCTCCATTAACATTTGTTAATGAGGTCAAGGATCTTGGCATAATTTTTGATGCTAAATTTTCTTTTGTTGCCCACCTAAATTACATCATTCCAAAAGCATATGCGTTGTTAGCCTTTATGCGACGAAATAGTTCAAATTTTTTGGATGCCTATACATTAAAATCTATTTTTACTTCTATAGTTCGCTCAAAGTTGGAATATGCGTCTTTCATATGGAGCCCGTTTTATGATATACATATCTTACGGCTTGAACGTGTTCAAAAATCTTTCATCCGGTTTGCTCTCAGAACTTTACATTTCGAGGATCCTATTCCATCATATCATGCACGATGTTTGCTAATTCATTTAAAACCTCTTCAAAGTCGACGAACAATTGCATCACTTTTATTTATCTTTGATCTGGTATCGGGTAATATTGATTGTCCTACATTGTTAGAATTAATTAATTTCAATGTTCCATCTAGATTGTTACGAAGATCTGATATTTTCTACTTAGAAACTTGCAGAACAAACTATGCTATTAATTCTCCTTTGTATAGAGCGTTATCAAATTTAAATAATTTATCGGCTCAATGTAATGTTGATTTTTCTATGACAAAATTAGAATTTAAGAATTTATTAAATAGCCATTTTTAAGGTATTGTATTCCATATTTAAATATTACTCATTTATATACATATTACTGCATAGTCTGTAAGAACTTTGTTGTTCATTGACTGAAATAAATAAATAAGTAAATAAATAAATAAATAAATAAACACATTATTGAGCTATACATAATATCTATTAAAAATACGTTGAAGAAGCCTTTAAGCAGGTAATTTGTGGATGGATTATTTTATCCTTTATATTGCGATCCACGTCATTGTGAACGAAAATATTTTAGTGGTTCAGGTGCTCGTGCCCGCAATCAGAAATCATAACATAATTTAAGACAGCTTTTGCGTTGTAACATTTTAATGCAGTAATTGGAGAACTTGGAGAATAAAACATGTTTCACGGCAAGTTTTATAAAAATTTTGAAAACAAATATATATTAATGCGTGGCGGCCGTGGCACAATGGGTAGAGTGCGTGGCCCATATGCCAGAGAACCCTGGTTCAATCCTTCCCACCTGACACAGAAAGATTTTTCAATTGAATTAATTTTTCTGTTCGGCCGTCACCTCCCTGCAGTAATGGCAAACCTCAGAGTAAAAACTGCCATGAAAAGCTTCTTGAGAACGTAAGCCATTCGGAGTCAGCATAAAACTTGTAGGTCCAGTTCTCGATTATTTGTGGTCAAACATGTCACAAGACTCACTACACAATTGATCACAAGAAGCTTGGTCAAAGTCCTTTCAAGAGCTGAAATCGCCATTTCGTTTTTTTTTTTTGTTTAAAAACATTAGGACCTTAGGTGAACACATAAGATTCCCCCTTAATGATCGCAACCTGTGTAGAGGGATGCAATCGGTACATCATAAGCATCGATGTTGATAGCCACGAGGACTTACATTCACTTTTCTGAAAAATTAAAGTGTGTTTTATGAGAGGATTTCGAAATAACGGAAAGATATTAATTTAAAAATTTTTGTATGTTTTCAAAAAAACAGTTTATTAAAAAAATATATATAACTTTTTTTTTTTGCTTGTGACGCCATTTCATCGTAATAATAATAAGATCTGTGAAGCACCATGAACAAAATTGGCCGGCAAGATTACTTAAAATCTAGTCAGCCGATTAACTTGAAATTTTTTGTAGACCTTAAGCAACTTATTTTCCAGGGATTGACATCGAGTTATTTTATTTTTTAAAGTTTTCAAAATCGTAAACACCTACTTTAACACTGAAATTGTAAACATTTTTCTAAATTTTGACTTCCACTTTTTTTTAAATCAAAAATTTTGAAAAAGCTCGATGTCAATCTTTAGTCTTAAATGTATTCTTTAACAGGATTGTAATTTGTTTTTTTTTTTTTTTTTGTAAGATTTTCCAAATCCGGGATATTCAAGAGACTTTTTTTTTGGTTCTCAGGGATTTTATTATTACGAAGAAACGACGCACAGTGTAACGAGTGGGACAAAATTAGGTATGGAAAAATATGTTGCAAATTTGTAAGAGTAAGTATGCAAATTTATAGTTTAGAGTCTTAATTATATGAATCTAAAAGATCTTTCCATTTGTGGATTTAATGCTCTTTATATGTTGCCATGAAAATTTAACGAAATTTAAGTTTTTATAGTTTTGTACTGTATTTTTTTTTAAAATCGCAAAAATTTTAGTATAATTCACATACGAAACTTTTACATAGATATATTTAACAAGTTATTGCTAAAATTAATATAGTTAAAAGTATAAACAAAAAAATTTTCATATTCCACAAGAAAAGGTGCTAGAAATCCAAAAAAACCTAAATTTCTATAGACAATTAAAGAAAAAGAATATCTTTTTGATTTTTTATATATAAATATGTTTTATAACAACTCTTTCTGAACACAGTTCCGAAGGTTCTGCTGGGACAACTCAAAAGTAAAAATTTTATGAGGTATTTCCTAGAGCATGTTTTAGCGAAAATGTGCAAATTTATATGAGAAAATAACAAATTTTTTATAAAGTTTTAATCGCAATCAAAGAAAAAAGACATTTTTGTTGTTCTTTATTTTTTAATATGTTTTATAACAACTCTTTATGAACACAGTTCCGAAGGTTCTGCAGCGAGAACTTAAAACTAAGAATTTTATGACGTTTATTGGGCAAAATTTATATGGGATAATAGCAAATTCTTTATAAAGTTTCAAACGCAATTAAAGAAAAAGGACAACAGAAGACATTTTTGTTTTTCTTTATTTTTGAGTATGTTTTAAAGCAACTCTTTTTCCAAACTATTTGATAGGACAACTCAAATTTAAGGACTTTATTTCCTATTTCCTGGAGCATATTTTGACGAAAATGAGTACCATTTGCGTACCAAACAAAATGTCAAGGTTACATTCCCCCCTTGCGCAAGCTTCTTTGAAAAAGCTATAATTTTCAACCATTTCGATTGAACAGTTTGATAACCTAACTTAATAAAAGTAGTAGTTTTGTATAATACACAATGTGTATGTATAAATATTATGCTCTAATTAAATCTTTTGAATGTTTGCTTCATATTGGTTATAAAATGCTTTTAAAATGTGGACGGAAATCGAAAAATGCTCCAGAAAATGAAAAACATCTCAAAATATTGGAAGAGAATAAGAAAATAATTCCAGGAGAATTCAAAGAAACGATGGGCCTAATTGTCGATAGATGGGAACACAGCCAGAAGGTTCTTCTATGATTACCAGTTATCCGCAAGTATTTTAAGAGTTGATAGTAAAATAATACAAAATTCCAGTTTGATTTTACGGACATTATCTTAAGGTAAATTGATTAAAAAAGAAACTTTCGAAGCCTTGTTAGATCGTACTTTCGAGTTGTGTTTAAAAGATACATAAATTTCTGGATCACGGAACTGAAATAGGAGATAACTTTAATTTATATATAGCAATCCTTTCAGAAGAAGCTTTAGAAGCTAGTCATAAGCAGTTTAGAAAAATGAGGTTAAATCACACTCGTAAAAACTCTATGGAACTGTCCAATAGAGATATTTTCGATGGGTTATTGCTTTCGTTAGATATTTCTATATCTTCCCATAGAAAAATATTGAAAAATAAAATAAAGTATGAAAATTAAATCGATGAATTTATTGATGAAGATCACGATATAAAAGATGAGACAAGTGATTTCTTTCCTGATCTCGATTTATCTGACTTTGTGTCGAGTAACTCCACGGATTGCTACGGATTAAACAAGTAATCGAATAATTTTTGGGAATTTTTTCGCTTCTTAAGGCTAATGTTAAATTAGAACAAACCTATATATTAAAAAAAAAATATTTTTTTAATTAATAAACTGCATTGAATATTGAATATTGTATGAGAGGTTGAAGAAGGCGTGGTAGATCATAATGAAATTTTTACACGATTTTAAATTGAATCAAGTCAATAATAATAATAATAAAAAGTTCATTTCCTTTCTTATATCTTCTAAAACTGGAGATATTGCTCTTTTAATCTTCATCTTGTATGGGAGGTAGACGAAGGGCGTGGCCGATCTTAATAAAAATATATATTTATGAAATAATGACACATGCTCAATTTCATGTACCTACGTTGGTCCCTTCTATTTTTGTCCCTCATCCCATACAACTCATTACACTGTGAGACGTCACAAAAAAAGCCAAAATGTTATTTTTTAAAAAAATTAATTACTTCTTTAGAAACCAAAACTTGAGAAAATTGCAATAATTTACCTCCCCATCGTTGCCACTTCTGTATCCAGCGAACTCGGAAGCTGGAGCAACCATCGCTCAAGAAAGAAACGGGCTTCTAGGGACTACATTTTCTTACCTTCTTTTCCATTTTAAAATTGTTAAATAAATGTTTGAAATTTATGAAATGTGAAAAAGTTTTCATTTTCATATTGATTTTGTATTGGTAGGTGATCTTCAGGTATAAGACACCAGCCTACTGGTGCAATCAAGTGATACTGCCAGCATATTAACCGTACTATAAAGAAAGGATAAGATCCAAACAAAACCATGGATGCTTACCATCGAAAAGAAAACCGTTTGATTCCATCGCTGGCAATCAACCATCGAAGCCAAACCTTCGATGGCACATACATCGCTGGTCAAGCGCAAACCATCGATGATATTCAAGCATCAACCATCAATGCTCATCCTACTATAAAGCCTAATTTTGAGGCTTATGCTCTCATCGCAGTTTTTCATCGCAGTTTTTACTCTTTGGGGCTTGCCATTTTCTGCGGTGAGGTGACGGCCGCACAGAAAAATGAAGTCAATTGAAAAAACTTTCTGTGTCAGGTGGGAATCGAACCAGGGTTCTCTGGCGCATGGGCCATACACTCTACCCACTACTCCACGGCCGCCACATAATATAACATAACATAATATAAAACAGAAAGATTTTAGCTTCAATCGGACTAATATTTTTTCTATAATCTTTGCCACCGTTTACAAAAATGCTGTTTTCAGAAAATCGCGCTTAATTGTTGTAAACACGCAATTTTTTCTTATAATGTATAGATGTTTGTGTGTATTTATCCACCTTTATTAAATATAACTATCTGACATTTTTAACACATATTCAGTACACATATTCTACACACCGTTTTTTTTTTTTAACTCAAAATCTGTTTAAGACTGTCGTCAAGCTCTCCTACAAATCAGTCATCACCATAGGGTGAATATCCACTGGGTCCCAGGTCATCACGACATAAGGGGAAACGAGATTCCAGACTGGCAAGAAATGGCTCTGAACTTAATAGAAGCACTGCCCAATATAGAAGCACTGTTCAATATACCCATTGGTGTAGTCAAAAAAATATAATAAAAGAGCTAGGAATAACATAAGCCCTCCTTGGTCTAAAAGGGACGAATGTGTAATTTCTTACTGTCTTTGGACCAAATTCTGCGAAAAAAGGACTAAATCCCTATTATTAATGAGTTAAAATGAAGTCGCATCCCGGTGGGCGTTCTCAGAATAAGCTGTGCTTACTTCACAATGGCATCAAGACATGGGATCCCTTACCCACTACTGCAGAAGCTGTGGAGAAATCGAGTAGGTAGAAACCATCAAACATCTATTATTAATCAGAATTTACGGAGAACTGCAGGAGCTTATAGATTTTCCGCTGATGTACGAGTACTTATTTAAATTCACACGGAGCACCGGTTGATTCAAGCAGTCATGCTCCACCTGATACAGGTACATATCTTTCGTTTTTAAAGCGAAGCTTTTTACGCCTCGGTCTGTGATTTGCTTGGAGTGAAATCTGAAAAACTACCGACAGATTTTTTCTTTGAATTATATGAATTCTTTGTTTCTGCGGTTTTTACAACAAGACAATTTAATATTTAATATATTAAATATAAAAACATTTCTTCGCCTGCCGTGGGGATTTGAAATCGTAAACCACTGATTAAGAGTTCTAAGCTCTATCCATCAAGCCAAACATCTTCGTTACGCATAATTATTTGGGCTATTCACAGTTAAAGTATGCAGGCCTGTTTAATTTACGATTTGTTACTTTTACGCCAACTTACGTAAGCGTATTTTTCGTTGTTGTTTTTTTAACATGCAAATGCAAGTAAACAAACACACGTAAATAAAACTCGACCTTAGACGTTTTTTTTTTTTCTCGTATTTTATTTTTCGTATTTATTTTATGCCCTATCTACAGCATATATAACAGCATTACAAAATTATTGAATACGGCAGTCACACACTGAGGTGCTCACAGTTTCAAAAATAACAAATGCTATAAATACGCTTTGTTAATATACGTTTAAACTGTGAATAGCCTAATTGATTCAATATAAACTGCAACTGAAGCAATGTTGCAGCACATCCAATAATCTATTAATAGATTTTTGTGGTCTGGGTAGCTGCTTAGCCACTTGCTACAAGAGTTAATTAATAGATTTTTATGGTTTGGGTCTGCTGAACCACTTGCTGCAAGAATCATCAGTGTTGTCACTTTTCTCCAATTGTGCTCTCAAAAATATTTATTGAAATTTGTTGTTAAAATGAATGTACATTTTTGTCGAATTTCCAGTTGTCTAATATTAATATCTTTTCATCACATTTTCTAAAAAAGAAACAGTGATTCTTTAATTTTTAACAAACAGTTATGCAAAATTGAAATATGCGTCAAAAAATGTGTTGCAACGCAAACGTGTGTAGTGGTGAACACAAAATATATAAAAATTTCAAATTATATAGAAACTGTTAAATATTATGTTAAAAATAATGCAAAAATAAAATGTAAACAAAATGTGTTTAAATTCCAACAGAAAAATGTGCAGTTTGAGCACAAGGTGTGTATGCATTGATTTTTGCTTTCATTCATATTAATATTTATCGTGCGTGTATCGGTGAGTGCTTAGTTCAGTTTAAACGTTTGATTAATCATTTATATGAATTAGAATATACGTTTAATAATATATATAAGTATATACATACGATATAATATATATAAGTATTATAAGTACAATTCTCTTCCTACTCTTCCTAAGCAGTGTGTGAACAACAGCTTAGCCAACGGGTTGTGCTTTGTTGAAGCTATAGAAGCGTATCAACAGTCACTAGCCTTGGAGCCATGCTTTATACGCGTGGGTCATAATATCTGCGTGTGCTGCAAGACCCTCAAACCTTACAAGGATGTGGTGGGTCATCTGTTGGCTGTCCTTAATATGAATGAAAATTCGGTGTCATTGCATGAGCTGCCCGGTGAACCAGGCGCTGCGGTAAAGGGTAGATAGTTTCTTTTGTTTGGTGCTAACAGTCGGCAACACTTTACCAACTATAAATACATAAATTTACACAAGTCTTCTCTCACATACTTTTTTGTTCATTATTCAATAATAAATATTGAATTTAAAAATATGTGTAAAACTAAGCATTTATAGTCGGTAATGTGTTGCCGACGATTATCGTCGTAAAATTCAAGAAAAATAATTCAGAGTGTGGTAAGCCTACCACTTTTTTGGTTTCTACCACTTTTATCGTTTTATCCCACTACTTACATTCTTCCAAAATCTATCACTTTTTTATATATTATTCATAGATGGGCATAGTGCATTGAATTAATAGTGCATTAAAAATATCATTAGCACTATTCATCCAGTGGTAATGCAAACAAAATTTTCATTACTTTTGATATATAATGGCAATGGGGGAAATAATTGCATTACCATTAATATGTAATGGTAATGAAAAAAATTGCATTACCATTAATATGTAATGGTATTTAACAAAAATTGCAACACCACTAAAATTTAGTGGTAATGAAAAAGTTTACTGATAATGGAAAAAATTTGCATTACCACTAATTTTTTAATGGTAACGAAAATAAATGACTTTCCCACAAAGTTTTTCATTACCACTAAATATTAATGGTATACCACTAAATTTTGTAAATATTAAATTACATATCAATGGTAATGCAATTTCAATTTAGGTGGATAGTGGTAATGGAAATTTAATTGTAATGGGAAATGCCCATGTATGATATTTAAAAGTTAATAAAAATTATAATGCATAATAAATAATAAAAATTAATGCATAATAATTCCAATTTTATAAATTTTATTACATATATATTTTATTCCTTTTATTACATATAATATTTTATTCCTTTTGGTATAATTATATTATAAATAGTGGAAACAGTATTGTTTTAAGAACATTATATGAGAATTATTTGCAATAAAACTAATTAAGCGTGAAAAAATTACTTTATGGTTTACTTCTTTTGATTTTTTTTTTTTTTGCTGTAGGGCTTCAGTCGAATTTTGTTCGTAAGAAGAAAAAAATTTTCCAACTTTTTTTAATATCTACCACTCATCTTAGACTCAATCTACCACTATTTAAAATTTGCAAGTGACAACACTGGTCATCAGCCTATATTTGTTAATGTCATCTCTTAACAACCGTTTAAATAGCTGCAGATATGTTTTATATTGAATCAATGCACTTACATAACAAAGTTGTTTGATGTGAATGCGTTGGTGTTGTTGTTGATTCATGCTTTTGTTTTGTTTTTCCATAGTGCGAAGGAAAAATTAACAATTGCCCACAAGTGCGTTGCAGTAACAACGACTGTAACATGTTATAAAATAATTGAAATAATAATTAAATGTAATAAAATTTACTGAGTGAAGAAAGTTTTGACAAGCTATTCCAAGAAGCAAAGACGTTGGCAGACACGGCTGCCTAATCTAATCTAAAAATGTGAGTCACACGAAGGCCTCACCGGGACGCCAAATGTCCCGATTTTCCAAAGTTCAATTTTATTTTTGTATTATTTTTATAAAAACGAAAAACAAAAATGGCCATTTCAGCCCTTGAAATGACTTTGACCGAGCCTTATGATCAATTGTGTTGTGTGTGATGTGAAATGCTTGCACACAAATGATCGAGAACTGGACCTACATGTTTAACGCCGACTCTGAACGGCTTATGTACTCAAGAAGCTTTTCATGGCAGTTTTTACTCTCTGAGGTTTGCCATTGTCTGCAGAGAGGTGACGGCCGAACAGAAAAATTAATTCAATGAAAAAACTTTCTGTGTCGGATGGAGGTTTCGAACCTGGGTTCTCTGGCGTAAGAGAGAGGCGTAAGACACTCTACCCACTACGCCACGGCCGCCACCGTTTTATAACCTTTCAAAAATAGTTACTATGTTTTTATTTTTACATCACTTAATAATGTACCTGATTTCCTAAATGAATAAAAAAACAAGTAAAAAATAGAATTTTTTTATTAATTTACGGTCTACAGAATTAGAACTTTAGAGACTATTCCAAATAGTACTTCATAAATATTAAATTAAAAAATTAGTCTTAACTAAGCATTACGAATAATTTTAAAGGAAATTCACTTGGACTAAGATTAAAATTGAGAAATGGTAAAAAATTCTTGCATAAACGAATGCATCTGCCAATAGGTTCGCTTAAATCGTAGTTAGTTTTATGAACTCTTTCATCGAACACCCGATGATTTCTTAAAGTTTTTGTTGGAAGATGGAAAACGAATAGGCCTCTTTGACAATTAATTTTCCCAGATAAAGTATTATGAACAAATAATAAGGCAGAATATGAAGATCTATCACTTAAAGACTCCAACCCAAGAAATTTACGTCTAGCCTCATATGATGGCAGACCATCAGGCCAATGCATTTTACTCAGGGTATTTTGTAAATAATGTTGAATGTTTTCAATACGATTGGAATGTTTTGCGTAATATGGATCCCAGATAATTGAACAGTAATAAAGTATACTACATACTAAAGATATATTCAGAGCTTTAATGGTCATAGGGTCCTTACATTTCTACGAACTCCTTTTTATAAAACCCAGCATAGCATAGGATTTCGAAAACATATGTTGGTAGGGAATTTTAAAACTAAAATAAGCATAGAAAATGACACCTAAGCCTTTGTTGTCTTGTTTTTGGACTAGACCACAATTTTAAATTGAGTAGTCAGAAGCAATTGCCTCAATATATTTCGTTTTAGAAACTATACAGCATTTATTAGCGTTCAAGGTTAAATTATTTCTTGATCACCACTAAAAATATTTAAGTTACTTTGCAAAAACAAACAATCCGAACTGGTAGAGATCTTTCAAAATAGTTGTACGTCATCGGCAAACAACAAACACTGAGAAACCTGGAATAAACTTGACAAATCTTTTAAAAATTATAATATATAATGAACCAAATTGTGTTCCTTGCGGAATAACCGAAGAAGCTTTAATTAGTTAAAGTTAACGATAAGATAGAAAAATTTTGAAAAATTTCAAAAGTATGCCTGAAAGCCCATATTTTTTTGATTTAAACAATAATATGGAATGATCAGGGGCGCAACTAGAATTTTTTTTTGGGGAAGGTTTTATAAAATGTTGGACTTACATATAAAAAAAAGTAACTATAGAGGCTGTTGTGTACTGTCTAGTGAGTCCGATTTTTGCTCTAATAGTTTCTGGTAAAAACCTCACTCAGGGCAAGCAACATCTTACAATCCAACTTCTTCACCTCAAAGTAGTAAATTGCAACTTTTGGGAGTAATATTTACATATAAAAGTATGGTAAAGTTAACAAACAAACCAAGAATTCCACCACAATGATAACATACATAATAGGTGCATTCCCGTGGCACTGGATCAGGTAAAATCTCAGTGGAACAGTTTTAGTTCAACTTTATTACAATATTGCACCACTCGCGATGAAGGGTCAAAATACGAGTGCGAGCTTGTAAGACGAAAACTTGTCGAAGAACACTTCAAATTTGCTAAATATGTTCGTTAAAAAAAAAAAAATATTTAAACTTGGCAGCATTATAAAAACACATATAGAGCCAGGAAAAGAGCTGGTTCTAATTTTTGTTTTTGCATTGTGAATGAAATAGAGCCACGCTCTAGATCAGCGGCCATGGGAATGCAGCTAATGATAACTAAAAATAAGTTTTATAAAAAGTGTTTTATTTGTGTTAAAAAATAATTAAAAATTTAATAAATTGCGATCAATTGTTTTTTTTTAACAGAAAAAAAAGTTAATAACAGGATTATTGCGATTAAGATTAGCAAAATAAACCATGTGAAAAAATAAACTGTATTTTCAAATTCGGTTTACGCTTACTTTCAGCGTGTTTATCTAAAATAAAATCCACTGATGGCGTCATATCTCTGAACAGATTAAGCGATGTGAGATCGTTTATTCTATCTTTCAACATAGTGCTTCTTAAATAAGATTTTAGTCGGCGAAGAATTGAAAATGTTCGTTCATTTTCACACGAAGGGACTGAAAAAGTTAAAAAGATGATTGGTAAATTAAATATAGATATTATTTTTTTTTTTTTTTTAATTCATTTCTTTATTACGATCTGTCGTTAGACAATAAGTAATATTTGGAATATTTAATACATTGAAAACTATAAAAAAGCATGATGAGATTTTCCTTATTTCCTCTCAAACTGTTGGAATTTTGAGGTCACAGTAATTTTTGCGTTTGTAACATACCATGGGCAGTTAGCGATCATACGCAGAGTTTTCGATTGAAAACGTTGCAATATCTCTATATTGGAGTTTGCAGCTGTCCCCCACAGCTGAATGCCGTAGGTCCAAATAGGTTTCAAAACAACTTTGTATAATAGTATCTTATTATCCAGAGATAGCTCGGATTTTTTGTTTAGCATCCAAGAAAGACTTCTTAGCCTAATGCCTAGGGCCTTACGTTTGGTGAAAATGTGGTGTTTCCAATTAAGTTTAGAGTCTAGGTGGACACCTAAATATTTTGTTTCCTTTACTTGAGGAATCTGAACATTATTTAGTTTTACAGGAGGGCACGTACCACGTCTTGTAGTAAATATCATTTGTACTGACTTAAGTTCATTTGGCTTTATTCGCCAGTCTTTAAGCCATTGAGTAATATCATCAAGACTTTTTTGTAGTTTTTCTGAAGCAGTTTTTGAATCTGGGTCAACTGCGAGAGCTGCTGTGTCATCAGCGAAGGTGCCAACTACAACCCCATCGGGAGTTGGAAGATCGCAAGTAAATAAAAGATACAAAATGGGGCCCATAATGCTACCTTGGGGAACTCCAGCCTTTATTTTATGCAGGGACGTTACTTCGTCACCTTGCTTAACGAAGTAGTGTCTATCGCTTAAATACGATTTGATTAATATAAAGAAGGTTGTCGGGAGATTTTTTTTTATTTTGAACAAAAGGCCATCATGCCATACTCGATCAAAAGCTTGGGATATATCCAAAAATGCACCAGTGCAGTAATTTTTTGCTTCAAAGGCATTCAATATAGATATTAGAGAATATTTCTTTATTGCACAGCTGAGGTGCTTAGGTGAATAAGCATAAGTTTATAATTCCCATACACCGAGACAAAAAGCTAGGGTAAATCACCCTAGGTAAATCACCTAAGTCGGCTTTGGTGAAGAGAATTCTATGGGAATTATAAGCTTATGCTTATTCACCTAAGCAATTTATTGTTTAACACATGGCTGTGAAAGCACATACTTCGATAACTTGCAAAAATAAGAAAATAATTGGTTCACCTAAGCCCAAAAACCAAAACTACAAAATTAAAAAACAGCTAGCATGCATGGCTTGATCATAGTTTTGAGCTATTTTCTGCAAAAAAAAAAACACAGCTGCGTCATTAGACACACAAGAGAAGGATAGATTTGATAATTTAATGGTTTTTTGTAATAAAACCACTTTTAAATTCAAAAATAACATAAAGTAAATTAAAAAACTCACGTTAATATTCACACCAGTAAATTTTATTCCATTTCATCAACAAAAAGAAAAGAAAAAAGAAAAAAAAGTCTTTGCCCGCCGTGTGGAATCGAACCATGGAACTTTTGATGCCAGTCCATCACTCTACCAATTGATCCAAGCAGCCTTCCTGCTGCTTGCTGATATAACTGCAATAACGTTAATTCACCTAATTAATTTATTGTTTAATACATTGCTTTCAAAGCACATACTTCGAAACCCTGCCAAAAAAAAATATTTGATTCACAGATGTTAACAGATGCTGTATTAACAGATACAGTATGTCACATTATTTTGTTGATAGCTGCAGCATAGCTTCAGTTGTAATTAATATTGAATAAATCACTCAGCGTAACGAAGGAGTTTGGCATAATGCGTAGCGTAATGTTTTCATACACAGTGGTTGGTGTGGGTTCGAATCTCAACGGCATGCGAATGTAAAATCTTTGTATTTTATATTTAATTTAATTTAATTTAATGTTCTTGTTATAATACCAAGAAAAGCTAAGAAGTCATTCCTTTCTAAGAAAAAACCGGTGTTGATAAAAGAAATTTTGTGTTGTTGCCGATTTCAGTCAATCAAATCACAGAACGAGAGGCGGAAGCTCGAAAAAAAAGGAAAATAAAAAAAATCAAAACCCAAAAAACAGTTATAATTTTTGAAATTCAATCTTTTTTAAAGTAGTGTTTAAAAAATTACCAAATACTTGGTTAATTTATCACCCAATAAAAATTGGCAAGTCAACATGTAAAACTTAGGCGTGTTGATAAAGTACTTGGGTGGCTGAAAACTGCCAAAGCCATCTTATAAATTTTGCTAGGTTTTTTTTTAATTTGACATCAGCTTTTTTCTCTGTGTACAATTCTCTTCACCCAATCCGACTTAGGTAATTTACATATAGCTTTTTTTTCTTGGTGTACGCTTACATGTTGTAGGATATGTTCGCCTATGTATTGGCCCTATTAGGTTTGAGATTAGTCAAATGCTTGTCAAGGAGTTTTGACAGAGTCAATATTTATTTTGTTGGATCTATGCTTAGAGTATAATAAATAAATTCTATACAATGGTAATTTAAGTGTGGTAATTTAATAATAAAGTATAAGTACTTCAACCACAACTGTATCTAGGGTCATTCAATGGGTGGCGTCTTTGTGTTTTTTCCATAGTTTAAGCACTTTTATATTAAATACTCGTATATTGCTTAAAATTAAAAAAAAAAATTCAGAAACGTCATTTTGCTAATGGGGTTTGCTTAAATTACACATCACCTGTTTTTGACAGATCTAGGGACATTTTTGGTGAGAGAGATACGCTAGCAAATAGAATGAGAAAATATGCTACCTTGTTTCTCCCACCATGCTCAAATCGAAGAATTGTCAACAATACCCCAAGTTGTCAGAATTACAACTAAAAAATTTAAACACGTATTCTGAAAGAATAAAACATGTATAGTTTAAAAGATTAAGGTTCAACGACAATAGATTTGAAATTTTTATTTTTGGTTTTAATTCTTTTGATAAAAACTTGCGATTAAATTTTGGTGTGAGTCACTTGAATTGTGTCCTATTTTTATTTTTGCTACGATAATTTTGAGGGGGATTAAGCCCCAAGACTCCCCCTTTGGTTGATCTACTAGGAATGATCAACTTTATCAAAATCCTTTGTGCAATCCGTGTAAGCCACATCAAGTTTACAGCGATCAACCATAGCATTAACTATGTTTTTAGAGATTAATGTCAAATTCGTGCAAGGGGATCTACCTGGTAGGATACCATGTTGGACATTACTAATAAAAATTTTAGCAAAAGTTAATTGCTAAGACTTATATATGGGAACAATTAGACAAGTGTTCAAACATTGTAAAAATCTATCCGAACTAAAGCATACGTTAAATAAATAGGGGTATTCACGTTATGGTGTATTTGCCCTTGTATTGTGTACTTTTGATAAATTTGATATTTGTAGTAAATTTTGTAAGATTACAAAAACAAAATACAGTGTTCAAAATACAACCCTGTAGCAAAAATACAATGACGAAACCCTATTTTATTCTTTGTAATTTCGTTGTGTATGTGTATGATGGAGGATCCTCCATCTGACACAAAATTTTTTCAATTGAATTAATTTTTCTGTTCGGCCGTCACTTCTCTGTAGACAATGGCAAACCTCAGAGAATAAAAACTGCCATGAAAAGCTTCTTGAGAACATTAGCCGTTCGGAGTCGGCGTAAAACATGTAGGTCCAGTTCTCGATCATTTGTGTGCAAACATTTCACATCACAAAGTCCTTTCAAGGGCTGAGATGGCCATTTCCTTTTTTTTTTTTTGTATGTGATCAGCTGATCGTAGAAGCATTTCTACTCAGCATCGAGGAAGCCGGCTGCGATGTGAGTTTATTTATCACTTCTAGGTTTTTTGTTTTTATTTATACTGTTTGCACTTAAATTAATTTACAAAAAGGGTATTCACTTCAACGCTGACATTTCAGAAATGCTGGAATTTACGAAAACTTCAGTGCAAGTATTGTTGTTTTGGATTTCCGAAGTTTGCCTAAATTTAATCATCTCTTGAGTTGATGAAAAATAATCGTCGGAAATATGCGAGAAAAGATGTGTTCAGTAATCATAAGGAAATCTGTTTAATGAGTGTGAGTCATTGTGAATATGATAATTTCTATAAGAGAATTCTGTCAAATCTCGCCTACATGCTAATGAAATGTCTGCAATTTAGAACGAAATTGCAATTCAATTACTTTCTTTTAATTGATTTATAGTTTTGATGGTCGCTTATACAAATAATTAAAGTATAAAGTACATATATGGCATATATACATGCGACAAGGAGACCCTTTGTCTGCTGACATGCATAGCATGGCTACCGAAATGAAGCGATGGTGATTTTAAGGTTGATAGATGCATGTGAAAAAAAACGAAACATTAAAAACGGTCGCTCACTTCAACTTGTGGGAAATTTCCGATTTCTGAAATTTCAGCAGTGAAGTGAATACCCTTAGTATATGAGAATAGCGTTGAATGGGAACAAATAGAAACTATTAAGATTAAGATCACAGTTATTTGCGTGCTTTTCAGTATGGACAGAAATCAACACGGTATGATGCGAAACGATCCGTACACCACGAGAGTAAGTACGGATCACTCACTTCACTCACTCTAATATATATAGCAACTTATATGCTATGGTATATACGTATTTCTTCAGTATTTGCTAATATAGCGTAGGGCTGCCAGATATGTTTATTATAAAACCGGGACACTTTGGTGAAACAACTGTCGACAAAAAAAACTTTAAAATAAAGTTACAAAAATTATATTTTCGCATATTTTTTTTTAATGTACATTTAATTCTCAACATAAAAGACTAGATTTCATTCTTCAATAAAAATTCCTGAAGAAATTTCGGTCAAATTTTTCAGTACTTAGAACTAGTTTTAAAAATTTCCGACTTTCCTTTAATATAATTGTAAGACTCTGCAAGTCAAATTAAAATTGATTGTGCATTGAGTTATGCTTTCTACCGCTATAATTTTGAGCGAATTTCTTTCCTTACTCCACTGAGATAATGACTTATGATTATAATTTTGACTTTCAGTAAATTTCTTTAAATATGCAACCTCCTCAAAACATTCATCAGATATATACATGCGACAGGTTATATTTATAGTTATATTTTTTCACTTAAATACATTATAGTTTTTTGAACTTCTGTCCACTTTGGTACATTATTTAAAGTTATCCAATTGAAAACATCATATTTATTTAAATGAAAAGTCCATTGTTCCAAATAACTTTTTGCTATATTAAAAACATGTTTCGCATCCTCTTCAAAAATTAATATTTTTCTTGAATATAAACTGATTTCCTTTAAGTGGTATAAAATAATATTTGTTTGGTTTCCAAAAAATTTATTTTCAAACCTGTATTTTAAACCTTTAGAAAATCTTTAGTGTCATTTATTAGTTTTTACACTTCCATAATTGTTTTGTGTATTTTTAAATTTTTCTAATTTGTTTTTGCCAAAATTGCCAGAAAGATTGCCAGTGAATAAATGACACATAAACTTCAGCTAAAGGAATGTGCTGTTCGTCAGCAGAAAAAATTTGCAAGTGGCTTCCACATTTTCAAAATTCTTTAAATCGCTCCGTTCTTACCACAGAATAGAAATATATATATATATTTTAATAACCACAGATTCCACATCGATTGACATCACATCCACACTGATCACATCCACAGTCAAAACTGTGTTGTGAAGTATATCAGCAGGGCAACCAATTCCCTCGATGTTTTTTCCTGAAGCCTATTTTAATTTAAAAAAATGTTGTTTATTCCCTGCCTTTTCCTTCCACCAAAGTGTATGGTATTTTGTGTATGGTATTTTGGTATTATCAGCACCAAAGCAACAAGATTTTTGAAAGGTTTTTGAAAGTCCATAAAAAGGCACGTTTTTAATTAATATTTCTACAAAATTTGCAACTGCACGCTGAGTCAAAACGTTTTTTATTGCTGTTGCTATTGCTTTGGTTCTAGCGTTTGATTGCTTTGCTGCTATTTCCGAGTCTGGATACAAGAGTGCACTTGTTGTCCCTACATACAAAATAAACTGCTTAAACTGTGGTTGATATTGGTTTATGCTAATAAGCTTATGTTTATTTCTCTGCAAATGTTTCACACCTTAGTTTACAATATATTTTTAAATTAATTAATAGCTTACATTCTGTTTTTTAGAACACAAAGGCAAATATTACTTTCATACTTCCAGAAGCGGCACAGATAAGAAATGAATAAATTCAGAATAACAATTACAATAGTGTTACCAGCAATCAGAAATGAAAAGCTTACCAGATGTTTCAATTTAATTAAGTTTACTTTCTAGCGGCAACAGTCCACTCCCCGTGAACGACCAACAGTCCACCCCCGTCTTCACCAAGAACATCAAGGACCGCGAGTTTCGATATTGGTCGACGAAGTGTACCGCTGGTTATTTTGATTTCCGCAATTCGAATCTGGCCATCTTTTGCAGTTATGGAAGATACAACAACGCCCTTTTTCCATTGGCTCCTCGCCATGTTTTCGTCGCAGATCAAAACTACATCCCTTTCCCGTATTGGCTTCTGCGGCGTGAACCATTTGGTCCGGCGTGTAAGTGTGGGTAAGTATTCCCACAAAGTTGGTGTCCATATCTGACCTTATGTTCGCAGGAACTCCGCGTCGGTTCACGAAATTGCGAATGCATAAAATGCACGCGTCAGTAGATGAGTCCGTTGGTAGGTCGATGTGAATCGCTCTTGTGGCCATGCATGTAAGCAACGCAGCCCATCGTTTTTCGCTTCTACGTCCTATGGTGACAAACATAGGACCAAAATGGTCTAGACCAGTGGTGGTGAACGGTCTTTCAAATGGCGTCAGTCGGTCACGTGGCAGCGGCCCTTCCATTGTCGCTTTCGGAACAGCTGCTTCATTTCTGCATTGCTGACAATTAATTTTTGCACTCGTCACAACTGAGTGCAATTCCGGGATCCAATAGCGTACCCTGATCTCATTAATAATAATATCCTCGTTTTGGTGATAAAACCTTTCGTGATACCATCTCACCAACAACTTTGTAAAGGCATGACGCTTAGGCAAGATGATTGGATGACGGGTTGACTCAGGCAAACACATTGCATATGTGAGTCTTTCATAAACGCATAGTAGACCATCATCATTAAACCGTGGCGTGAGTGAAAATATTTTGCTACCTTTTGCTCATTCCCTTGTTATTTAACTGTTCAATCTCTTCTCTGTAGACTTTTCTTTGCACCAGCTTACATAACCGAATCTCTGCTTGACGAAGTTCATCGACTGACAAAGCTCCATTGACGTTCACGGAACGATTTTGTTTTTGACGTAATATGTAAATTGGCCGCAATACCCATGCAACGGTTTTTTGACGACGAAGAAAATTTGAGAACTTGGTAAAATCAATAATTTGATCGGCAGCCGTAATCATTAGGCACCTACGCTTTTACATCAGGTTCTTCAGGTTCATTTATGACGATATTCATAGACCAGGACTCCTCTTCGTTGTATAAAAATTCTGGACCTTGTACCCAAACATTATTCGCACAGTACTCTATAGGATATTTTGTTCTTGTTGCAGCGTCAGCAGCGTTGTCCTTTGAGCTGAGCCAGCACCAATCAGTTTCAACTGTAGTCTCTAGAATTTCGCTGACACGATGTGCCTCAAACGGTTTGTACTGCCGATGATCAGAGTTGATCCAACGGATGACATTTTGTGAATCTGTCCAAAAAATAGTTCTTGCTGGTTTAATTGAATGAGCCTCTTCAATGGCACTCCTTAAACGTGTGCCTAAAACGGCGGCTTGCAGCTCTAAGCGCTGCACTGATAGCTTTTTCAGCGGTACACATCGTGTTTTGCCGGCTATAAAAATCACCTCGATGCAATCTGAAGCTACAATGCGCCAGTAAGTGACGGCTGTGAAAGCTATTTGACTTGCGTCGACAAAAACAGAAAGTTCGACTACGGTGCCATGTGTACAAAACCACCTAGAGTGAGAGCATCGCAAACGGAATTCTTCAACCATTCTCAGCTTTTCGAGCCACTTAGAGAATTGTTCAAAAATATCTGGCGGCATTTTATCGTCCCATCGGGATCCAGAAATCCAAAGCTTCTGCAGCAATATTTTCCCATATAGCAATAAATTCGCTAGCATACCAAACGGGTCATATGCTTACATTACCAGACTAAGAAACTGTCGTTTGGTAGCGATCTTTTTTTCCGGTGAGGATATCTGGATCCACCTTATGCAACTTCAGTTTGAACAGAAATTCATCTGTGCCACTGTCCCAGTGCATGCCAAGTACTTTATCGACTGTATCCTTGGTATTCATATTTATGATCGACGACTCTTGGGGCAGAACATCATTTAATTCACATTGGACTCTTGACGAATTCGAGATAAGATGATTCTTTTAGTTCGAAACCACCGTAACTATGTACCTCTTTGACGATACGTCCAATTGTCAATGCTTCATCTTCGTTTTTGAAACTGCTTACATAATCGTCCACATAATGATTATTGATGATTTCTTCTACTATTCTCGGCTCTGCATAAGCGATTTCACGCGCATTTTTATTTTTGACAAATTGCGCGCTGCTAGGTGAACATAAGTTTCAATTGGCATATTAGGATAGCTTCTCCACAAAAATCGCTGTGCGCAAGTGTCATCTTCTCTAATGCGAACTTGCGGAAACATCTCTCTTATATCACGCGCGCTCACGAAAACGTAAAAGGATGTTTATCAACGGCTGAATCTCATCTGGACCTTTCAGCAATACAGAATTCAAGGATCTGCCACCAATAGCAGCGGCGGCGTCGAAAACCAGACACAATTTTCCAGGTTTGTTGGCATTAAAATTGCAAAGTGGGCTAAATACTATGTGCGAGGAGTTTTTACTGCTGCTTTAGTTGACGACAATTTTCTAGCGTAACCCTTTTTAATAAAATTTTGTATTTCGTTTCTATTCGCTTCGGCAAACTCCGAATTTTTTCTCATTTTGACTTCCATTGCCAACAAACGATTTGTGGCCATACCCAAACTGTCAGGAAACACGATATCATCAGACCACCACAATAATCCAGTTTCATATCTTCCTTCAATTTTTCTTGTTGTATTTTCTAGAATTTCCCGCGCTCGTATAATATCTTTAGACTCAAGAGGCTGTTTCGGTACCATGACACCGAAGTTTTCCGTCGTAAAGTACTGCTTTATAACTTCGTTGATGTTGTCATCTACACATTCTTTCGTGTGCAATATTATTTAAAGTTGGCACGACGTCGTGATGGTATCATGATTCGGATTGCCATAAACGACCCAACACAAAGGCGTATTGGTGGCAGAGATGCTGGGTCCAGCAACAATCGACTTCAAGTTTGATATAACGTGGCAATTATCCAAGCCAATAAGGACTTTAGGCATGGCGTTGCTGTACTCCGATATCGGAAGACTTTTTAATGTATGATTTTTCTGATTCAATTCATTTAAATTAATCGTCTGCATCGACAAATCTAAATTCGGGGCTGTTCTAGCCCTCAAACTGTACCATTTGTGGTGTCCTTTGATACCCTTAATTTCAACGTCCAGTGCCATGGACAAAACGTTTGTTCCTTTGCCTCCAAACTACTGTAACGAAAGCGGCTCCTTCTCAACACAAATGCCCAGTTGCTTTGCAATTTCTTCATCCATTAAAGTTGCTGATGAACCCTCATCGAGGAACATGTCATTGAAAAGAAAATTAAATAGATTACAAAATTGCTTATAAAAAACATTTCATTTATTACGCGAAATTCTGAGAAATTTGCATTCAAAGTTGAAATTTGGTAGTTTCAACCGATTGATTTCATCTTTGAACGAGCACTGCTTGGTAACCGTTGTGTCGGTGCTGTTTGTTGCCTTTGTACTGAGCTATCAAAACAAGTTTTCCGTAACTTAGTTTTTGTGCTAGAAACAATAACGTGAATCAAAGTCGTGATATATTAATTAACCCTGTAGCTCCTAAGAATGTGAAAATAGGCCCCCTCCCCCTTCCATCCGATTTTTTGCTCAGTTCGACATAACCTTTCGCCTCCGTAAATAGTTGCACTCAATTGCGGGACACCCTGTATTAATTTTTCTGAAAGACTGATATTGACACCAAAGATATCATGGAATAGATGTATAATTATTAGTCACGTTATGTTTAAAGTTATTAAGCTTAATAAATTTGCAATCGACCTAAACCACTCAACGCACTAAAGTGCCAAATAGTGCCAATAGATATTTCTCGACCGAAGGTAACCAGCTATTGAGTAGTCAAACTCGTTTCTCATCACCTTCACTCCCGAATTTCTGTTAAAATTTTGTAAGTCTTCTTATTTTGCTTTTGGAATATCCAAGGATAAACACCGATTAGTTTAAATTTAATAGTTAATTTTTTTATTAATGTCATTAAATAAAAATTTAAATTTCTAATGGTATGGTAACAACTTAAATTAAAAGGAAAACATTTTTATACTTCAATTTTAACCGGCTCTGGTGTTTTAAGAAATTTATCGCCTAACAGCAACTTAATTTTTGAAATATGCACTTCATTTAGCATGAATACTTCGTTGATTTTCTTGGGCAGAGGCATGAATTCCATGTTGTTTTCTACAGAGTATTGCAAACAAGTTACAGCCTGGCTCGGAGCCTTGTTGAAAATGCTTGCCTAAATTTTTCGAATGTATAAGATTTCTGTTCTTAAATGGAAAAAAAGAAATTAAATGCACTTGCAGAAATATACGTTATAATAATGGGTTGGGTACGAAATATAAACGACAAAATATCTTAATATTACCAAGATTCACTTGTTTGCAGTCTGAGCGGCTCTTTTTCATCAACGCTATCAAACTCTGGAACTCACTTCCTTCAAACATAAAAAGTATTGTCAGCACGAGCAAATTTAAGATATCAATTATTAACTATTTCTCTAATCTTTAATTTTCTTCCCTTTTCTCTTCTATACTGCTTCAATTTCTTCCTTACCTCCATCTCTTGCTTTTTAAGTTAAGTTAAGTTCGATAATCTTAAAAAGTCTAATTTTAATTTTTAGTTTTTAGCTTAATCCTATATTTTTAGTTGATTATAATGTTTTTAAATTGTTGTACGCTAAAAGACTTCTATTGATCTTACTGCACTAATGTTTGGTTAAATAAGTACAAATACAAAATGCACAATTATATCTCCAAAAACAAAATATTCAAAAACTTAATCGCCAAACCCAAAAAAGCCGAGAACAAAATTTCAAAAAAACTCATAAAATGTAAATTGCAACATTTATGAATGAATTCACGCGAATTCATAAATGGTGCAATATATATTTTTGTAGATTTAGTTCATTTTTTTTAAGTAAAAAATTTATTATAGTTTAAAATTAAAAATTAATTAATCTAAGCCTAAGCTTACGGCAATGTCAATGTCATAATTTGTTTGATCCATACAATTTTGTATTCTTTTACAACGTTAAAATATCAATATTAAAGCAATGAAATTATTATGAAAAAAAATTGCAAAGCATTTTTGATTGAAATTCACAAAAAATATGTAAAGTGTTTGAATTATGATTAAAAAAAAATAAATTTGGTGATTTTGGCTTGGATTAGTGACGATAATAGATAGATTCTTTGTAAGTTTCACCAATCAAGTTGTAGTTGTTGCCTACATGCAACAATGCATGCACCTTTTTGGCTAATGTTCTATCATGCAAATGATTGCGACACACATCCATGGCCGTAATAAAGAAGTATGTGTCCTTGGGATCAACAAATTCAAATTCCTTGCCATTCAGTTCGTTTAATATATCCACAATGACATGTGAGACAGGCCCACGTTCGCGACAGAATATAATTCAGACGCCAGGCTGAATTGGATATTAAGTTACTTGAGTTCTTTTTAAACTTTCAGGGCCGAATTACGTGCAAATTTATAATTGTTAAATGTGCTAACGCAGTAAAGCAGTGCATTTAAGGTACCCACCTTGGGACACAGTTCTTACTGCGCCATTTGTTGCAATAAATCTTTGCACAGATCCCAGCGTTGATCGGTACTTTCCTTGAGTAGGTGTGTAATAGCAATAATGGAAATTAACTCAAGTTGCATTTCTGTTGCATTTTGCAGCAAAGCATAGGCACGTTCAGCCTGTAAAACTGATATTGTGCCAGTTGTTTGTATCAAAATTTATCACTTAAGGGGTTACATGACATTGGCAGTTTTTTGAAATCGACTTTTTTTTAATAATTTTGTGTTTTAGTAAATATTCTAAAAATTCCTACGGGTTCTAAAGTTACAGCCGGATTAGTGAGAGCGAATTTTTAATTTTTACCTGTGTACCTACGTACGGCAGCTGGTATATACTTGTTTTACTTGCTACGACTTTGGGTGGTTGCTATTTCGTACCTACTTGAAGGGTGAAGCCCGAATTGCTAAACGATTGCAAAAAACTATAAGAATCAGCACAACACAAGATAACGAAGGCATACAGTACGAAGCAGGCATGGCAGATTGAAGGTGACCTTTTTTTCTTTGTTCACAAACTTGTCTTGAAACCATGTTTTTCGTACTGTTTGCGGCACTAGCGGGTTAATTTTTTGACGAAATTTTTTTTTTGTATTTTTAAACTTGATTCGCTATCGTATGACACGAGCTTTTTTTAAAATTTTTTTTTCGATTTTTTATGAATTTTTAAAGTCAATATTTTTTTCGAAAAAACACACTTTCAAATTTGGAACATCACCAAAAATTGAAAAAAAATTTAAAAAAAAAGCTCGTGTCATACGATTACCAATTTTGTTAAGATTTGAAAAAGTTATTTTTTTCCAGATCGGACAATTTTTGCAACTCCCAGCGCTGCAACCACGAATCCCCGTTGTTTTCTCTGCCGCCAGTTTGGAGCTCTATAAGACCATTTTGGAGTAAAAAATATATATTTTGAATTTTTTTTCTTGTAATTTGTTTCATTCTCTACAATAATCAATAAAAATTTTGGAAAAATGTTTGTTTTTGACTGAGTTATGAATTTTTAAAAAAAGGTCTGTTTTCTCTGCCGCGAATGTCTTGTCCCACCTTAAGCTTTTTTGATAAAATTACCTGGTAATACATTTCCATTCCTCGTATGATAGCTGCATAGCTGCTTGATGCTTTCGGTTGCATTTCTGCAAATAAATTTTCCGCCAGTTCACCATCTTTCCAGCCCGAAGATTGACTTTCACGACCTGCAGTGCTCAGCTTAAGCCAACGTTCTTCAAGTAGGTGTTCGGAAAGCGGTTCACAGTTTGTATAGAAACACACTAGTTTCAGCAGACTCTGAGGCATTTCACTGCTAACATCGATGCCTTTCTGTTTGATCAGGTCGGTGATTTCAGCATCGGTGATTTCAGCATCGGTGATTTCTGATTGCATAATAAGATCACGTATTGCAGTTTAATCCACTTTGTTTAATACTAGACGCGGAGCAAATGCTTTAATTGGTGGCTGTGCGTCAGAGTTCTATGAAAATAAATCCTGAAATTTTAAATACTCGGTTTTAGTAAAAAAATAACTTACTGGAAATAAATCATTGTGCTCCTCCTTGTTCAACTTGGAAGCTTTGCGTCAAATGGTGCCCAGTTAAAGTGGCATGTGACCGAAATAGATGTACCATAAAAGCGCTTTAAAAGCTTCTAAAGGAGCCTTTAGCTGAATTTCACGTTGTGTGGATTCGGCTAGTCCACCAAAAAGTAGCCAATATTACGCGGTGTGCAGGCAGACGGTGGCTCTCTACCAAGAACTCCACGTCCGAGTAGTCATTGTTAAAGCACAGATAAGCCATTTGCTCTGAGAATCGTTCTACACGGAAATAGAAGGATAATTATTTGCTGTTATTGTTGGTTGAGTGCCAGTGGTCCAGCCGCTTACCAGCCAAATCAACTTCATTCGAACGCTGCTGCTTCAGTGGTATTCAAGACAATTTATGATGAGCTTGACTGCTCATTGTTGCCTCAGGGATCAAACAATCAATGCACAATTTTTCAAATATATTTCTAATTAAATTAAAAGAATGTTTCCACGTGCAGCCGAAATAAAGTTAAGCTAAATTGCACCGAAACAACATTTGACAGATATGAGGTGAACTCATATCATTAAAGTCCGGCAAGTCATAAAGTTTTCGAGTGACTGTGCGACTATTATACGCAAAAGGTATCATTTGTCCTTGGTTGTTATGCCCTGGTGAAAAGGTTTGTTGCGTAATGTTTGCGCCGATTTCTGATGCCAAAAGAGGTGAAAAATACTGCGACGCGGCAGATGCGCCAGCTCCTGATGCCAAAGACAGCGAAAAATATTGCGAAGCGGCAGATGCGCCAGCTCCTGATGCCAAAGACAGCGAAAAATATTGCGAAGCGGCAGATGCGCCAGCTCCTGATGCTAAAGGCAGCGAAAAATATTGCAACGCGGGAGATGCGCCAGTTCCTGATGCCAAAGGCAGCGAAATATATTGCGACGCGGCAGATGCGCCATAATACTATATGATATAAATACTATATGATGACGGTAACGTCGGCTGATACACACTACTATACAATAAATTACCTGGCCTTGACATTGCTGTTGGTTGTGGCATGATGTTGTGGGCACAAACTGTGGGCCTACTTATGGTGGCACCCTGTGCCAAGAATGATGCAGTTTGGCATGAATTTGCAGCACTTCCATTGACATCTGCATTTCCAGAAAAACTGGCGGCGACGGTGCTTACCACTGTTGACTGCTGTCCATTTCTTGAAGTGGTTGTGTTAGCAAATTGTACGCAAATTGTACGGAGCGCCATCGTAATTTGTAGTTACGACCGCAGACTGCGCCATGGTACCTATAGCACTATTTTAGCGTTGCAACTCCTCCAGCAATTGTGCACGCTTGGCTTCACTATCAAGCAACTTCTGTGTTGTGAGCTGGCTGCTAACCTTCAATATCGTTAGACGCTTCATTAGACTTTTGACCAAATCCTTTGACAAAAATTCCGGCTGCACTTCCACCAAAGTGTTCTCATGGCTCGAAACGGAGTCCTTGTCGGAGTGCTCCATATTTTCATCATTTTGTTGCTCCTTAGAAGCAGGCATATTAACGGCAAAATCTTTTAAATGCTTTGGTAACTTTCCTTTATTTGCCCTTTCACTTTTTCTCATAACCTCAAAGAGGGGGCCGTTTCGATATTTCTCGAAAAACTCAATCAAAGTAACGCAGCCACAGAGCAAGCGTGGGAAAGAAATACAAATACTACCGTATTTCGTAAAAATTCACTCATCAAGATGGCAGGCGGAGGATGAGAATAGAAATAAAATTGTTGTCCCTACAAACGAAATAAACTGCTTAAACTGTGGCTGATATTGGTTTATGCCAATAAGCTTATGTTTATTTCTCTGCAAATGTTTCACACATTAGTTTACAATATATTTTTGTAATAATTAATAGCTTACATTCTGTTTTTTAGAACACAAAGGCAAATATTACTTTCATACTTTCAGAAGCGGCACAAATAAGAAATGAATAAATTCAGAACTACAACTACAATAGTGTTAACAGCTATCAAAATTGAAAAGATTCCCAGACGTTTCAATTTAATTAATTTTACTTTCTCGCGGCAACAGAACTTATTGTTAGTTTAGTAGTACAATCTACTGAGCTAAACGATTAATGGTCAATAATTTTATATGCAGTTGTTAACTCAGCGGCAGAGATCAGTTGACATTGTGTGGTGTTTTATTTCACAAAAAACGAAGAAATGTTTTTTAAAGTTGAAGCTTCACAAAGCATCGATTTATTTTTGGCACTTGCGATGTAGTCAACAATGTCTAATGTGCTTTATGGAAATATAACAACTGCACACCGTGCACAAAGAATCGTGATCACTTCTACCTCGTTTTATAAAGGACCACTCTGATGGAAGGAATTTACACTTCCTCTTTGACATTTTCTAAAGTAGTAAAAAACAATATAAGCATACAAACAACAAACTTTGACTCGAAAACTTACATGAAAAGTTACAGCAGGCAAAGACAACAAGCACACAATAAATTTAATGAAAAACAGCTGTTGCTAGTAAGAGATTGGATTCTGAAGTCGATATATCAATTATCGATTATAGCTAGGAGCTCAACTTACTGAAAATGAAAGATGATCTGACTACTATTCCACATGTAAAAAGTGTAATGTAAAAAGACTTGCAAATTGGCTCCTAATTAAATCTTTAAATTGGATCCTTTTAAGATAAATCCGGGACATATTAACGTTGGACTGGGACACCGGGACAAGCAATCAAATACCGGGACATGTCCCGGAAAACCGGGACATATGGCAGCCCTAATATAGCGTGTATAAATAATGTATTTTATTTTAATTTCAGGAACGTTTGCTTGGTTACAAAATTTTCTTTTTAATATATATTTTTGAATATTTTTGAATATAATATTTTTTTGGAATCTATTTTTTGAATAATATTTGAAGTAACAAACTTTATAATAACAACTTTTTTGAATCTATAAAAATTTTTGATTATAAAAAATTGATAAAAACAAAAAAAAAATATAATGAATTTTAGCTAAGGTGTTTTGTATATAGTGTTTCGTGGTTGGTGTGTTTTATATGTGGTGGTATTAAGTCACCATATTAGTCCCGCTTCCTAAAGAATTTTATAGTGTTGTCTAGTAAGTTGAAATGTACTTTTTTGGTGGGTTTATGTTTGAGTGAATGTGTCTGTGCGGTTTCTGTATCTAAAGAAGGAGGTTTGATTCTATCTATACTAACTGTTATGTTAGTGTTGTTTTTGTAAATTTTGAAGTATTTTGGTGTTCTCTTAACGACTTTGAATGTACCATCGTACGGTTCTTGTAAAGATCTACGAATCGTGTCGTTACGAACGAAAACAAAATTAGAAGACCTGAGTGCTTGAGGTATATACTCTTGAAACTTGGTGCTGTGATGCGAAATATTTGATTGTTTATCTTCAACGACCTCTTTAACCCTATTCACATCAAGCTGTGTCTTTGAGTCACAATTCAATTTCAAACCAATATAAATAAATTAAAACTGATTTGAAAGAAAAATAAGCTAAATGTATTTTATTATTGGTCACTCTATTTCTGTAATATACAATTATTTTTTTTTATGTTTTAATAATATTTACTTATTACACAAAATATTCAGAAATAGATAGCGTGACAGTAATAGGGTCAAGTTTGGACAAGGTGTCCGATGAATTAAAAATTTGACTATTCTGTACTTCTTGTTGTTGTGGTAACCGGAGAGTTTGACCAAAAACCATTTCAGCAGGTGAAGTCTTAATATCTTCTTTGACCGTGGACCTGAGCCCTAAAGGAACTAGTGGTAACTCTGTGTACCAGTTTGTTTGGTTGTTACTCGCAATAAGAAAAGTCTTTAGTTGGCGGTGAAAACGTTCTACAATCCCGTTAATTTGTGGATGATAAGCAGAAGTGGTAATGTGTTTGCTTCCTAGATTTTTGACAAAGTTTCTAAATGTTGTGGATGTGAATTGTGGTCCTCGATCGGAAGTAATTTCCAGAGGAACTCAAAAACGTGATTCATATTTTTTTTTAAGTGTGTCTACAATAGTACTGGCATTGGTACCTACTAGATTTACGTGAACACGCTCAAAACGTCCATGTAGAATGTATATTTGGCGTACTATTGTTTTCGTGTGTCTGTGTATCTTCGATCGTTGGCATCTAACGTATTTTTGTGACCATTTGTTAATTTGTGTGTTCATTTTGGGCCAGAAATATCTCTATGTTATTAGTCGTCGTGAAGCTCGTGTACCTGGGTGTATGAAAATGTATGGAAATGTATGGAAATCTATGGACGTGTTCCAGTACTCGTTTGTTCGCACCAAATTTTAATGTTAAGTAGTGGAATGTGTATTTGTTCGAAATTGTAAATGTGTTTGTTTAGTATCTCCCGTAATTCCGAATCTGTTGTCTGTTCTTTATGTAGAGTTCTGAGATTAATATCTGAAGTTGTGAAAGCCTCTTTCTCAGCTCGTGACAGTGCGTCTGCTACGACGTTGTCTGTACCTTTGATGTGTCTGATGTCGTTGGTAAATTGCGCGAGGAATTCTAAGTACCGTGTTTGACTTGGGATTCTTTCTGTCTTTGAGTGTAATGCTGAAGTGAGTGGCTTATGATCTGTGTAGGTTGTGAATGTTCGTCCTTCTAAATAGTACCTAAAGTGTTTGATTGTAAGATGAATTGATAAAAGTTCACGATCGAACGTGCTGTATTTCGTTTCGGACGGTGATAATTTTTTTGAAAAGAAAGCTAATGGTCCTATTTTGTGATTGTGTTCTTGTTGTAAGACTGAACTCATAGCAATGTTAGATTCATCTACTACGATAGTAAGATTAAGTAGCACTTCCTTAGTAAAACTTTCTTTTATTGTTGTAAATGCTTCTGTTGTGTCATCTGTCCATGTTAAGTGTTGTCCTTTGATTCTGATGCTGTTGTTACCATTTTGTAAATGTGTTTGAGTGAGTGTGCTAATTTTGGTATGCATCTGTGATAGTAATTTATCATCCCGATGAATTTCTGCATTTGTTTAACTGTTTCGGGTTTTGAGTAGTTAACTAGCATTGAACTCTATCGGGATATGGTTGTATGCTTTTTCGAAATGCTGTAACTCAGGAAATTTATATTGTCAACGCCGAAAATGCATTTGTTCATGCATCTTTTGGAACTTCATACATAAATCGCTAGAATGTTTTAGCTGCGGTTATTGCAGTCGCTAAAAAATGATGTACTATTATTATTATTGTTACTTTGAATGCTCAGTATATGTTGCAGAGAGCAGCTGCCGATGCTAGTAGAAGTGGTTGTTGAAGCCCTTATAGCTATTGCCAATACAGGTGCTTGTACCAATATTGACCTTAGGGATTGGTGTAGAATTGTACAGGCACTTGAACCTTGTAAAATTTTTGATGTATATGAAGATATGTAAAAATTCGTGGTTTTAGTTTTGCTTTCCCCAAAAGGATAGATCAAAAAATTACGTCGGGGTCACCAATGTAGAATCACTTATAGCTATTGTCAATACAGGTGCTTGTACCAATATTGGCCTTAGGGATTGTTGTAGAATTGTACAGGCACTTGAACCTTGAACAATTTTTGATGTATATGAAGATAAGTAAAAATTTGTGGTTTTAGTTGTGAGTTGAGTTGTAACTGTTTTTTATTGGTTTCTGTACGAGGCTTATAAATTTTTCTACTAATAATAAATTTATAGCAATAACAAGAAGAAAACAAAGAAGAGAAATATTAAAATAAGTTATTGTTGTCAGCGCAAACATGTTTTAGTTGTTAGTAATGTTAAGCTTAATAAGTTGTTGTTGGTGTAATTCTGCGTCAGCGCAAATATGTTTCAGTTGTTGACACAATAACAATCAATACCAGCAAATGAAAATACAGCAGAACTGAGTAACAAAGCAAAAGTGTATCATCGCGACCTTCGTCTACAGTGGTATTATTCTGATATCTGATAGTTACAATCCGCTGTTGTTTGCTCCTGGCAGGATCACCAATATAAGTATATTTCGCCAGTATTTGCCAATATAGCGTGTATAAATAACCTATTTTATTTTAATTTGGCTAAGCATTATTTAGTTAAAAAATTTTCTTTGTAATATATATTTTTGAATGGCATATTTTTGAACAATATTTAAAACTACTTACTTATTAAGGTGGCCATAACAACCCGTGTTCGGGTTAAGGCCGACCTCATCAGCTCTCGCCAGGTGTCTCTGCTTTGCGCGCGTCTCTCCAATCGGATACACCAAGTGCGGTTAGGGCTTCCTCGGCCTGGTCTATCCTCGTCGTCGATCCCCGACCAACGATCCCCGCCTCGAGCACCTTTTTCGCTGGAGCTTCGTCGTCCATATGATGGACATGACCCAGCCAGCGTAGTCGCTGCACAGTTATACGCCGAACTACGTCAATGTCTTCGTAGAGCTCATACAGCTCGTGGTTCATTCGGATGAGATAGTCATTGCCGACTCGATCAGGACCGAAGATTTTGCGAAGAACTTTTCTCTCGAACACCCCTAGAGCAGCTGCGCCAGTTTGCGAAACTACCCATGCCTCAGCGCCATAAAGAAGCACAGGTAGAACGAGCGTCTTGTGGAGTTTTAGTTTTAGTTGCTTACTGAGCACGTAGTAATTATTCTTCTTCGCTTTATCTCCAGACTGACTTCGTTGTTGTTATAAATGGTGGTGCCAAGGTATACAAAGTCCTTGACTACTTCAAAGTTATAGCTGCCGGATGAAACGTGGAAGTCTAGATGCCATGCTGCCTTCCTTGTAGACAGCATATACTTTGTTTTATCCTTATTTATCGTCAAACCCACTTTGGCTGATTCCTTTTCGATAGCGGTGAAAGCAGCGGTAACAGCTCTCTTAGTTCTGCAGACAATATCAATATCATCAGCGTACGCAAGGAGCTGGACACCTTTGTAGAAAATGGTGACATTACGATGCACACCGGCTTTTCGTACGATCTCCTCCATGGTGACAGTGGATCGCCTAGTCTGAAACCTCTTTCGGTATTGAAGGTTTCGGAGAGGTCATTTCCTACCTTGACGGAGCTGCATGTGTTGCTCAACGTCATCCTGCAAAGTCTAATCAGCTTTGCAGGTATACCGAACTCAGACATTGTTGCGTATAGGCAATCCCTTCTCGGGCTATTGAACGCAGCATTATAATCGACAAATAGATGATGTGTGTCAATTTGGTTTTCGTGGATTTTTTCACAGGATTTGTCGTAGCGTGAAAATTTGGTCTATGGTGGATTTTCCAGGTCGAAAGCCACACTGATAAGGTCCAATCAGTGTTTTTGTAATCGCCTTTAATCTTCACACAGTACGCTTGAGAGAATCTTATATGCGATGGAAATAAGACTGATACCTCTATAGCTGGTGCAGATTGTTGGGTCTCCTTTCTTAAGTAGAGGGCACAGTACGCTGAGGTTCCAATCGTCGGGCATGCTTTCTTCTAGCCATATTTTGCTGATGAGCTGATGCATGCGCCTTATCAATTCATCGCCGCAGTACCCGGTGTTTTATTGTTTTTGAGTCGTTGGATAGCAACTCGAACCTCTTCATGGCTAGGTGGTGGTACTTCTCCTCCGTCATCGTTGATTGGTGGCACTGAACTGCACTCTCCATGGGCGGCATTGGTAGAATCGTTGCCAGTAAGTAGATTGGAGAAATGCTGTCTCCATAATTTCAGCACACACTGCGTATCTTTAACCAGATCTCCATTTTTATCTCTACAAGTCGAGGTTGTTTGGTTGAGCTTAACCGAGAGTTGAGCGGAATAGGCCTCAGCAGTCCGTTGTAATTGCAGCTTAGCGATATCTAGCTTTCGTTGCATTCCTGTGCGTATGTTCTTCGCATTGCATAATCGCATCTGGATCTTGGCTGCAACCATGGCAGTATTATAAGGTAGGGCCGACTCGGAGAGGAATGGAGTAGAAAGCAAAATAAAGGGAGATAGATGTCAAAATTAGCTGTTCATCGCGAATTTCTTTATGCTCACGTTTCGCAGTTGTTTTTAGGCTGGAATTTGTTACAGGTTTTTTTGCATTTTTAAGACTTGCTCATATTATAGTTTTTATAACACTGTTGTTATAATATTTTCACTCAAATTATCACAAATTTAAACACGCGACCGCACTGTTTGCAACAAGAGAGCAATGCTGATGCCTTGAAGGTAACCTATGGCTCCTTGGTTTTGGTGTGCAAGGTTTTCTTCGCACTTGACTTGCACATTTATCACAAATTATCACAAATTAAACACACGTGTCTGCAATGTTTTATTTGAAAACATAATACTTTTTTTTATTTGACGTTTCTACGTACTTCGTCGTTTTGACATCTAACGAACCTTTTCATTATCCCCTCTTCGTTGACGCGTGAGGGCACTCAGCGAAGTGGCCCTACCTTATGATTGTTTCATGGCTGCAACTAGATAGTGGTCGGAGTCAATGTTAACCCCCTGGCACGTGCACACATCTAGAACACTGGAGGCATGCCTTCCGTCGATTAAAACATGATCAATTTGGTTTCGCGTGTTTTGATACGGGGACAGCCATGTGGCCTTGTGGATGTCGAGGCGTTTAAATCTAGTGCTACTAACTACCACGTTTCGCGCCGAGGCGAAGTCGATCAGTCCTAGACCGTTATTTGTGGAGGTCTAAGGAAGACGACACTGATCGGCAGTGGGGCCAAAGATACCTTACTTTCAGACTTTCGCATTAAAATCGCCGAGGACTATTTTCACGTTCATGGACTGGAAGGTGGTCATATACGTCCTCAAGACTAGCGTAGAAAGCGTACTTGACGGCTTCGTTCTTTTCCTCCGTCGGGGCGTGTGCGTAAATAATGCTGCTGAAGAAAAATATGGCCTGATATTAGAAATAACTAACTTTATAGTGACATTTTTTTAATATATAAATATTTTTGATTATAAAAAATTGACAACAATAAAAACAAAAATGATTAAGTTTAGCTAATGTGTTTTGTATATAGTGTTTCATGGTTGGTGTGTTTTATATGTGGTGGTATTAAGTCACCACATATATATATACATATATATATGCAGAGAGTTTCACTTGGCAAACTCAGATTATTTCATTCAATTATGCATGAAAGAGGCAGCATAATTTCTTTCAATTTTCTTTCATAAAATAAAAAAAAATATCAAGCAAAACTCGAAATCGATTTTGCTGAAAAAAGAAACGGTTTTTAATTGATAGTTTGCATATTTCAGTTCGGATTCGAACCACACGTTCACACGCCCGAAGTTATCTCACTAAGGCTTCGCTGAGACTTCAAGAAAAATGCAAAAGGTGTAGTTACAAAAAATGCAATATCTTTGGTAATATTTAGATCCCACAATTTTTTCTTACTGATTCTGAAGAGTGAAAACCAGGGTAATTTTGTAACCATTCATTAGGCTCCGAGAGGGAAATGGCAATTGTGAGGATATCTTGATCAGGCCCTAAGGAATGCATTTTTAAAAATCATCATAACGCAGAAAATACGTGAATTTTCGTACTTTGTTTGTGCTACCACAACAACAACAATACGAATTTAAGAATAAAAAAAAAAAATGTGATTTGATTGACTTTTTAAATATATTAATTTTCTCCATAACGGTGGCATCAAAAAATTTAGTGGTAGGCTTGGCGTGGAATGAGTCATATATAAAATTGTATTGCGCTTCGTTTGATTTAATTGTATTTAAAAGGTTTTTAGTCAAAAAACCGGCAATTCTGCTTTTTTTGACATTTTTTAAAAATGTATTTGACAAAACAGCTTCCTTCAAAGAGTTTGACAAGTTTTTAGAAAAAAACAAAAAATTTTTCGTAAAAACACTTATTTCAAAAGAAGTTTTTTGTGGAATACATTTTAAATAAAAATAAACAGCTTTTATTGACAAAAACAACCAAGTTTTGATACATGTTAACTAAAAGTCCATTTGGCAAAACAACTTGTATAGAATCAGCGGATTTTTTTCTAAAAATACATTTAACAAAATATCTTATCTTTTTTTCGAATTTTTTAAAACAGGCTATTGTGTATTGAAAAATGCTTATTTAATAATCGTGTAATATACAAGTATTAAAATATAAAATTCCATTCAATATCTAACTTCAATATCTAATATCTAACAATATCTAACTGTTTAATTGGAGAGCAATTTCCTGAAAAATTCAACGATTTTAAATGAAAAAAGTTTAAGGCACGCCCACATCTTACATATTTTTTTTTAATTTTGTATGGGAGCGGACAAATGGGCAAAAAGGGAGACTTAGGGCTCAATTTAAAAATATGGAAAAAAGACAGAGTTCTTTTTTTTGACATTTGGATCCAATCAACAATCATCCACCATTGAAATTTGGAAAATGCCATAAGTATGGCGATCACCCTAATATAGATAATATTAGGCGGATTTTTACAAAGTTTACAGGGCTGCATCTTTCAAACGAAGCAAATTTCAAACTTAAAATTTTAACTGCATTATAATGATATTATATACTTTATTATGTAAAAAATTTTAATTTTTTTACACATGCCCACCAGAGATAATTGAAATTCAAATTTTTAAGAGGCTTTAAGCAAAAAGTTGATGAGTCAGAATATTAAAAAAATGTATGCTTAAACAACAAAAAGAAATGTACTCTAGAAAAAAGATATATGACTGCACTCACTGCATTCTATTAAAAAAAAATTCTTAAAATTGCAAAATATCACGTTTTGAACCAAAATATGTAATAAATTTTCTAATATGAAGAAATTATTTTATAAGCTTTTTTTTAGTGCAGATTAAAGGCCAAAGTGTGTTCATAATATACGTTTTAATTCATCATTCTATGTACATGTATAATAATTCTATGTATAATGTAAAATAAGAAATTATGGCCGCCATTTTGAAAGTAAAGCAAACAAAATTTTTTGAAAATAATTCTGAGATCCAAATTCATTGAACAACTTTTAATAAAAATATCAACTTTTTTAAACATGGTCGAGCAACCAACTTCCGTTTTTTTGGATCACTTGATATGGACTGACTCTTAAGAGTCATAAAAAAGATGATATTTTTATTAGCAGTTATCCAATGTATTTGAATCTAAGAACTGCTTATAAAAAAATGTTACCTTGTGCTTAACCCATTTCTGCCTAGTGTTCGCCCCAGCGCCAAATTCGTAAATTAAAAAATTTAGCTTGTATCCCTATGGTTAGAGAACTATATAATTTTTAAATTCAAATAACGGTTTCTTACTCAGCGGCTAATTTTTACCTAGTCTTCGCCAGCACTAAATTAGTAAAAATGAAAATTGTAGGTGGCAATCCTTTGGTAAGAAACTTACATTGTTTTGAAATTCTTAAATGGGATTCGGGAACAGTGACCCATTTTTTCCTAAAGTTCGCCCTATCACCGAATTTATTAAAAGAAAAGAATTTCTGATGGCAACCCTATGGAAAAAAATTAAATTACTCTTAAATTCTGACGGACTGGGATTCAGATTTAGCGACCCATTTTAACCTCATGTTCGCCGAGCACGGAATTCGTAAAAATTTAGAAATTTAGGTGGCAGACCTATGGTAAACTATTACCAATACATAATCTGTAATATTCTGACACAGGATTCAGATAGTGACCGATTTTTAGGTCACGAAAAATTTAAGCGGCTGCGCTATGGAAACAAAACGTAATTTTGGATTCGTAAATATTTAGGTTACAACTTTATGGTATAAGAAATGACATAATTTTTGAAATTCTGACAACGGATTCGGATTCAGTGACCCTTTTTTACCTAGTGTTCACTCACCTAATTCGTAAAAATAAAAAAATATGGGTGGCAATTCCAATTTTCTTTAGCCAATAATCTTCGCATCATAATTATCTACATTTAATTTAAAAAAAAAATCAACTACATTGTTTGAAAATTACGGGCAGCAGAGGGATAAGCGTTTTTTACACTTTGTTTTTTATAAATAGATAAAGTACATAATAGCATTATTTTTCACTAAAAATTTTAAGTTTGATATATGCTTCGTTTGGAAGATATATTCACTTCAATTTTCAGCTTCTTCATGAAATTCACCTCATAGTATGTACATTATGGTGGTCGTTATATGGCTTTTTTTTCGAATTTCAATGAGGGATGCTTCTTGATTGGTTCTTAATGCCAAAAAAATCACTCTGTATTTCTTTCAGATTTTTAAATTAAGCACTGAATCTCTTTCTATGTCTATTTGTCCTCCTCCATCAAAAACTGTGGGTCAAAGTGATACAGTTTAATGGTTTCTTTTAAAAAGATTTTATTCCACACAAAGCGGTCCCATTGAAATTTAGAAAAAAGCTTTTGCTTTAGATATGTTCGCGTACTTTTACAGTAAAAACTTGCCCGTAACAATTTTTTGAGAGTAAGAAAAAAATTTTCTCGAAATACAATGAAAATCTAAAGAAGTACCCGAACAGAAAATTTGTTAAAATTTGCAATGCATGTCGAACTGTCAGAAAACTGAAAAGAAAATAACAAAAAAAAAAAAAATATATAACTTTCAGCTAATACCAAATTTTTAAAATTTGAGAAAAGGCGAAAAAATTTTGCGTATGACAAATTCAATATATGTTCATGGTACATATGTTAAAAATATTTAAAAACAAGTAAGGATGGAGCTTCGGTAGGGTACCGAAGCTAAAATACCCCCCCGCGGCCATATTGAAGTATATTCGAAGTCTTTAGCCACGACATACACGATAATATTCAGTTTTATATATTAACGAAAGTTTTCCTGTTTTGATGACGTCACTTTGTATAGGAGGTAGGCGTGGTTTTGATCCGATTTTGCCATTTATCATAGGGATGATTCATATTATATACCAAAGCTGATGTGCAAAATTTGAAGACATTTCATTAATTTTTGTGGATTTTTAAGAGATTTTACGTTTAAAATAAAGCCACTTTTTATGGGAAGTAGGCGTGGTTTTCATCCGATTTTGCCATATATCGTACAGATGGTTTATATTAAATATCAAAGCTTATGTGCAAAATTTTAAAACATTTCTTTAATTATTGCAGATTTTGAAGAGATTTTACGTTTAAAATAAAGCGAATTTGTATGGAAGGTAGGCGTGGTTTTCATTCGACTATGCCTTTTACTTTTAAAATAAAGCCACTTTGTATTAGAGGTAGGCGTGGTTTCCATCCGATTTTTCCAAATTTTATAGCCAGGATTAAGACTGAAGAGCAAAGCTTACATGCCAAATTTCGAGGCATTTCTTTAATTTTTGTGGATTTTAAAGACATTTTACGGTTAATAAAAATTAAGTCACTTTGTATGGGAGGTAGGCGTTGTTTTTATCTGATTTGGCACATGCTCGAACTTGATCTACCTTTTTTAAAAATAAACTTATATTTTGAATTTCATCGCGATAGCTTTAAAATTGCGGCTGTTATCGTGTCGACAGACGGAGAGACGGACAGACAGACGGACACGCGGAAATCGACTCAGAAGATGATGCTGATCAAAAATATATATATTTTTCTATACCTGCCACGCCTCCTTCTTGGCGTTACAAACGGAATGACAAAGTTAATATACCTCTTACGCAGTACGCGTTGGGGTATAAAAATAATAATTTTATTTGCTTACCAATTTTTTATTTATTTTGTACATTTAAGACATCTGTTTTAGACATTTGTTTTTTTTTTATTTCATGAAAATTCTTGCATGTAGAAAATCAGCCAGCATAAACTTTTCAAAACTGGACTAAAAAGAAAAATCGTACTCTCTCAGTTTCTTTCTCACTTGCAAGTTTTTTGAGTAAACAACGCCATTTATTTAATAAGTTAATAATACAAATAAAAATAGCAATTAATTTCCATAAAAAACCGCAACTCGGATCAATATCTTCATCGTTAAAGACTCTTAAGAGTATTCTTTCGAGTCCTTGGTTATATACATAAGAATGTCAAAAAGATATGAACATTAAATGTAGACGTTATGAAATTTAATGTAGACGAATTAGTGATGCGGGAGGAAATGAACATGATAGAAAATAAAATTCACGTCTACTAAAAAAATATATTCAGGAATGGCTGAATTTAACAAAGAATAATTTCATAAATGTTATACAATTTTGAAATATAGAGCTTTGAGCAACAAAATTAAGTTAAATCACATCAAATAAGGTGACAAAAAATGTTCAATAGCAGTATTCGCAGTCTCTATTTTTTCGAAAAATCTTATAGTTTTTGAGTTAAAACATTCTGAAATCAAAAAATTCTTATGTCGGATGCCATGTTATTACCGCTATGTTAAATTTTTTTGTAGATCCTAGATTTCTTAAAATTTATGACATGAAAACAATTTTCTATTCTGAAAGGATGTGCATAATACCGATTTGATTTTAAGATCTAAATTTGTTTTTTTTTGGAAAATCGCATTTTTCCAAGTAATTGTTTATTAATTTTTAAGCAGTTAGTTAAGATAAATTTTGACGCCATAATATGAAAGAGTGTGAAGTTTTATATAGAACATATAAAATAAAAAAAAAAAAATTATAAAAATTCATTAAAAATTTACGGCATTGAAAGCCTATCGGATAAGGCTACTTAAGACTACAATGGAGCATTTAGGGCTAGCGTTTTCATCTATATGCACGATAATCCATGTTAGAATTATTTTGGGATACTATTAAAAGAAAAATCGGTTCGAAAATTTAGACATTCTCTTGATGGGTGTGTAGTAGAGTGGGTCGGTCACCAAACAAAAAAAAAGTTCGAAAAGTCCGCCCCTTATTTGAAAGCCTACCTCGTGCGATTTTCATCGCCACACAAATTTCTTTTTTAAGGCACCCTGTGTGAACCGCCAAAACCGTTTTTTCATTATAACTTTGGTAGTTTTTGTCCAATCATCAAATGAAATATTTTGATGAAAAGGTATTGATGAGGACTACAATTGTTTTTAAGGTGTCATTGACCTACAACATCTACTTTGTTAAATGATTTCATTGACCCAAATTTCTACAACCCTAAATTAAATTTATTGTATATTAAAGTAAAGCCATTAAAAAACTAATAAAGTTTTGCGTTAGAAGTATTTAAAAAACGAACGAAATGGCCATTTCAGCCCTTAAAAGGACTTTGACCGAGCTTCTTATGATCAATTGTGTTGTGAAGTGTTTGCACACAAATGATTGAGAACTGGACATACATGCTTTATGCCGCCTCCGAACGGCTTATGTTCTTAAGAAGCTTTTCATGGCAGTTTTTACTCTCTGAGGTTTACTATTGTCTGCAGAGAGGTGACAGCCGAACAGAAAAATTAATTCATTTGATAAAACTTTCTGTGTCAGATGGGGACTTGAACCTGGGTTCTCTGGCGTATGAGCTACACACTCTACCCACTACGCCACGGTAGTATTTACATAACTTAATAAACAAAAAAGTTACAGTCGATCAAAATAAAAAAATGTTCTAGGCACCTTATGTGAATCGCCAAATTTTTAGCGATCTTTTGAAGATTGCTGGCAGCACCAAAAACCAAAGCAAGCAGAGATGTGAGAGGAAAACAAAACAAACGTAAAAAGTCTTCGAACTTTACTTCGATCTTTATATTCGGCGCTTGCTGCGGTTTGATTCAATTATTTTTACATTTGAATTTCAATTTGTAGAGTTTTTGATTTGTTATAGTTTATTTCCAATCTCTGTTCTAAAATAATACCGAAAAAATATTCGCTGCCATAAAAAATGCTTTTCCGACGCGTGTGAAATTAATAAAAACAAATTACCAACTTAACGTGATGTAATTCTATAATTGTTGCAATGCAAGTGCGGTATAGAATTTAAAATGCAATGTAACTGTTCTACTTTATGAAAAATACCGATAAATTCTATTTAATGGGACGCTAAAATATGACGCTGCGATTACGATTTTGGCAATACACACAGGGTGCCTAGAAATTTTTTTTTTATTAAGATCGACTTTAACTTTTTTGTTTATTAAGCAATGTAAATACTTCTAAGACAAAACTTTATTAGTTCTTTAATAACTTTATTTTAATATAAAAAAATGTCAATTAGGGGGATAGAAATTTGAGTAACTGAAATCATTTAACAAAGTTTATGTTTTAGATCAATGCCACCTATAAAACAATTGCAGTGCTCATTAATACTTTTTCAACGACATATTTCATTTGATGTTTGATGTCAAAAATAATCAAAATTATGATGAAAAAACGGTTTTGGCTGTGTGAGCCACCTGAAAAAAAATTTAATGGCAATAAAAATATTCTGAGGTAAGCTTTCAAATAAGGGGTGGACTTTGCGAACTTTTTTCATCGACCCGGTCTAGTGTGTAGGAATCTTCATACTTCCTCCATTATAGAAGATAACAACTGTTTGTAATGAATTTTCTCTGTAGATGTCAGTCAATAATACTAAACAGTGCCCTATAGGAACAAACTAACTTGTTTTTAAAAACAACTAATTAAGAAACTAGTTTAAAATAAACCAGTATATGAACTACTTTGAATTATATTAAGGCGGCATCCACTTCAATTGTAAATAGTTTTTATTGCATTATATATGAAGTAATTGAAATACTACTTAAAAACAAGGTATTGATAAACTACTTTGAATAATATTAAGGTGGCAACAACTCTGATTTTGACATGTTTTAATTAGAAATTTTTATTAGATTACAAATTTATACATATTTAACCATGTTATTTCATCAAATATTATTAACTTAAGACCATCAGTAATAGTTAATAGTCAATTTGTTATTTTAAAGTAATTCAAAAAATAATTAAATTTAACTAATTTAACAAGTAGTTGAAAATATATGCAGGCGAAAGTCAATTGACTTATTTAGCGGACATCACCATACAAAATATGTTAGTTCGTTCTATGGAAAAAAGTCAGAATTTCAACTAGTTGTGGTTGACAAAAAACTACTCTTTCAACTACTTTTAAATTAGTTGATTTTCCTACAGGGTGGTTATTCTACATAATACTATCATGGTAATTTTATACAAACTATAAGAACGTCAGCTTTTTAAAATTTTTTTTTAGTCTTAATAGATTTTTTCAAATGTAATATTTCTGTGGTCAACCAAAAACGTACCTGCGTAGGCTTATATAGCTTAAATATAGCTGAAATAAAAAAAAAAAAAAAGAATTGAGGAGAATTGTTGAAGCGCACACTGGGGCTGCCCCATATAAAGGGTGCTTGCTCAAAATTCTAAAATCCTTTTTTTTCCATCAAACTATCTTGATCTATTCTTTTGCTGCAAATTTAGTCAACTTAAGCCACTGTTAACCATTTTTTAACCTGTTGCTAACGATTTTTTTAACCCATTGGTGACCATTATTTTTTTTAAACGCCATATACGCCAAACTTATTTGATTGTATTATTGTACCAATTATAAATGATCCAACCCATTCATGAACTTGGCTTAACCCATTGGTAACTATGAATACCATATACCATTATTAACTTTTTTTTAAAAACTTACACCGAGGCAGTTTTAAAATATTTCAATATGATTTTTAATCAATTTAACTAATTGGCAGCTTTGTTCGCCCACTAGAGACCAGGGTAATATTAATTAAACACAAAACTTTATTTTTTTAACTTTATTTTATTATAAAATTTATAATTTAGCGTAAGAGATTCATATTATGTACATAAAAAAACTAAACCTCAATATAATTAATTAAAAGTTTGAAAAACAAATTAAAGAAAAACTAATGTAATGATTTAAAAAAAAAATTAAAAATTTAAAAAGTTCTTTTTTTAGCAAAGTGTTGAACTACCGTTGAAAATATATCTTATTCCTCAAGATCGGAATCGTCCGATCCAAGCCACGTTGAACCTTTATTATTTGTTGAGGGTTCTATTTAGTCCATTGCTTCAGCAAAAAAAGATCTCCGGCTTGTTACAACTGGCAATATGTGAGAGCAATTTACATGAGGATCTGAGAAACTAAAAATGTCTTCTAAGTTGTCAACGCGGCTTGTCTTTCTGCTATAGTTTCTCTAAAGTTTTTAAAGTCCTTGTTTGAACATTCTTGGGCTTCCTCACTCAACTGCCCAATGGGAAGCAAAGCTGCATTGACTATTTTGGCCCCATGAACTAAAATCTTATGAAGTGTGGTTGTCATCGGATACCACGGGTACAATTTTATGCATAGGTTTGCTGTCTCTACACAGAAACTATTAAATTTGTCTACATTAATTTTGAATCCAGAACTTTTTGTTTGTAGTATTATATATAGCCTTTTAATCAAGTTTTTGTCCACGCCAATTAATTCTGAGCTTTTTTCAAAGTTTTGGAAGAATATTCGAGCTACATTATTGTTGTTAGTGTTTCCAAATCCGGGCTTTGGCTTGTCAACAATAAGCGACATTTTGTTTAAAAAATCTTTTTGAATTTTTTTCTTATTTTCTTCGATTGTGTTTTTATTGTCTTTACTTAATCTCCACGACTTTACTGGCAGTTTGTATCCAATGTTCAATAATCACTCAAAAAGTCTGATCCATGCATGTAAAACTGATAAACCAAAAGAAAGGCATTCATCGTTGACAGGTCGAGATATCATATTTTCGATATCGTTATATTCCTTGGCTTTGGCTCCTCATAAATAGCACAGTTGTGTTGATTTGGTATCAGATAGTGAATTACAGACTTTACCGTCTACCATTGTGAACTGTGGCTTGTGTTCAACTGTGTAAAAACGTCCATCAAGAACAACAGTGGTTGGTTCTAAGCAATTAATTTGAGTCCATATCATTTTTTTCATACTTCACAAGTTCGTCTGATTTTTTTTATGCTGCAGCTAAATTGGCCTACAAAACCTCGTAGATGAAGGCTGAGGATTTTGCCATACAACGCTTTGGTTATTTTTATCAGCTAAACGCAATGGAACAATAGACTTTAAAAATATATATTTGTCATCAGCTTGTTCATCTACAAATTTTTGCATACACTGCGTGTGACCACTACTACCGTCAAACACCCATTTTGAGTAAAAAACTAAAGCAGATGTAGAAGTATTTTTTAACACGTCTTGCTGAACTTCAAGGAAACGTGAGGAGGTGTGGTTTAACAAATTTTGTAAAGGTACATCAGCTTCACTTTCAGAAATTTTTACATTTTGTGGATAGCAGTTTTTCTTTTCTTTTTGGATGATTTTGTCCGAAGGAAACACTTCAGGGGCATATCTTCTTATATTATTGTATTATATTATTATTATATTTATTATATTGTAAACGTTTTTGAATTCTTCTTCAGAAACATAGGAACCAATAATTTTTTATAGCATCTGCCGCCAACGACTTTCCAGAAGTCCTTAACTTAATTTGGGCAGCATACATGAGTGCATCTGATGAACACTTCGATCGCTACTAGAAAAGTTAAAGTTATACGTACAGTTATATATGAAACACATACAAATTTGTAATATTATACTCGCACACACGCTGAAAAATAGACGAGAAGAAATGCATTTGTGTATTCCTTGACAACTATTTTACCATGGGCAGATTTCCACATACCTCGAACGACTTCCTTCGTTTAGATTGATGACTACTCACAGTAAACTTCGTTGTTGGTCTACCAACATTTATTTTAGGTATATCAAACAAGCATTCGCTATTTAACCAAGGATTTTGCAATTCATAAAATCTTTCAATTTTCCTGTTACTTAATTGCATTAATTGCATGTAATAATAAAAATTTACATTTTTTGGTAAATTGCATTTTAAAATTTTTAAAAGCAGGGCACAATTTTGTTTTATTTTCAGCATTTTTTGTAATTAAAAACTGATACAACTCTTAAAATTTATCATTATGTGTTTTTTTGCTTTGAAATATTATATTGCACATAGCTCTTCTCTTAACAGCAATTTTGCTGTCGAAGTCTTGTTGCCGAAAAATTAGTACAAAAATTAAAATCTTGACTACATTGCGAATAACCAGAGAAGTTTACAATTACTAAATTCTCATTGTACTTATTAACTTCACACTGTGCTTTGCTGCGTGAAGGTTGTGTGTTATATTCAGCCATGGCTTGATTTATGTAAAATTATACAAGATGCACTACTTAATACTTTTATTTTCACTTCAAAACTATAGAAATTCTTTTAAGTTATACAATCCATCTATCATGATTTCTCTACATTTCACTAGAAATAATGATCAAAGAGAACTTTTCAAAATGATTTTTTTAAAAAGGAGTAAAGTTATTTTGGTTTTAAACTCGGATTCTCAATAAGGAATGATCATATTTTATTTTAGTACTGCCAGATTGAAAATAACATTACAAAAAAAATGTGGTTAGTCTAGTTTTTAAAAACAATTTTTCAAAAATCATATTTCGAAAATAAATGCTGCACCAAAAAAAAAAAATAAAAAAAATTCATATTAACTAATGCAAAAAAAATAATCAAGAAATCTACCACCGTTTATTTACAGTAACAACTTGAATTGCTGATCCGAATTTCTTAGTTGTGAAAAAATAAAAAAAAAAAATTTGAAATTGGCAATTTTGGGCTTGCATATCTCCTAGCAGACACATTCTAGAAAGCTGGAAAATAACTATGAAACGTTAAGTTTATGCAGTATGGAACTGCGTTTTTATTTTTGCAAAAAAATCATTTTTTAAAAATGAACTTTTGAGCGCCCTGGCCCCATTGTGAAGCGTTTTGTTTTTCCAATCTATGTTTTTAACATGGGTGTTTTATATTAAAAAATTCAATAGACCTTATTTTACTCGATTTCGATTAAATGTCATTTTATTAAGAATTTAAAATTGGTGCATCGATGGCATACTATATAGATGATATTTTTTCAGTAGAATTTTTTAAATGGGCTTAAAATGAATCGAAGTGGCTTCGGAGCTTATGAATGTAAAAATGGCTCAAAAAGCCCTAAAAGCCCCAAACACCATCTCTGATAATCATCAGTTATAATGCGTTTTATGATTGTGGAGACTGATTTTACTTGTCCTTCCATATCTTCAGCGACCTTTACGCGATTGAGTTTTTGAAGAAAATTCAGGTCTTTCGGAATTATTTGAGTCACAACGCGTTTCATACCCAAAGAATTATGAATGAACATTGGTATGAATTCATTCGTGAAACACAGAAAATTCAGCGACTATCTCTCTCAAACTTAAATGACGCCTTTCCGTCACCATTTAATTTACTGTATTGGTGTTAACTTCAGCTAAAGACGTTAATAGCCGACCAGATCCAGGCAAATCTTCTACCACATCTTGACCTCTATTGAATGCACTGTACCAGGGCTGGGATGAAATCGATTACATTCGTAATTGATAACAGTTAAATAACAATTAAAATCACAAATTGTAATCGTATTTTTACAAACATAAGAATTTGATTGTTATAATCGTAATCGAAATATTTTTTATTACGATATTATCGATGTTCTATCGATAAATCGATATTATAAAAAGTTACAATTACTGCAATCAAAATATTTCATCATTACGATTACAGAAACTGTAAAAACAGCTTGTATTAGTCTTAAGCTAATTATTTTTTTGAGATGCCATCATTTATGCAGTAAGTAATTAAATAAAAAAATTATAACAATAACAATAATACTAATTGTAATTATCTATTGATAACAATTACTGTAATTGTAATCAATAGATTTTTCTATTACAATTACAGCAATCGTAATTGTAGTTGAAGTATAAACCGAGTACAGTAGTTGAATAATCTTTTTTACATTGAAAATTTGGCGACTACAGTTACTTTCCGATTACCATTACATTAATCGTAATCTATAAAAGTTAACGATTGCGATTACTGTAATGGTAATCGGAAAGTAATTGTAGTCGCCAAATGCCCAGCTCTGCACAGGACCACTCATATGCACGTACTTTTGTTAAGTCGAGCACTTTAAAAATACTAGCCCCCTCATTTTGTATCACGAAAAAGCTCAGTAACGATATTCAAGATACGAAGGGCAATTCTATTTTCCGTCAAAAAAACCTACTGCTTCTTGTGTTTTGCCCATCGTTAGCGGGCTTTTTCGTGATACAGAATGAAGAGATAAATGACAGATCGCGCTTAAACTTAACGTCAGGATACAAGACAGTTGCGCTAACTAAGCATCAAAAAGAATTTTTACAAGCCCTTTTATTGGGCTTTTTAAATTATTATTTTCCTGTATTTTTTGACTGGATGATGTACTTAATAATTCATTTGTCGTTTTTTCAAAACTAAAAGGCTCGATCAATGTTTTGAATAAATTTCTAGTGTTAATCATGAGTTCATCTTCAATTGGAATGAATGCAATTAATTTCTTTTTAAAAAAATTTTTTGAAGCGAAGCTTTTTACTCCTCGTTCTGTGATTTGCTTAGAGTGAAATCTGAAAAATTTTCGACAGATTTTTTCTCAGAATTTTATAAGGTTTCTTTGTTTCTGTGTTTTTTACAACAAGACAATTTAATATATCATATATAAAAAAACTTTCCCCGCCTGCAGTGGTGATTTGAACCCATCAACCTATGACTGCAGTTCAGTACTCTATCTATTGAGCCAATCACCTTCTTGTCACAGAAGCATTAATTTAGTATTAAGTGCAATTGAAATTATGTTGCAGCACATTCATTAACATATTAATGCATTTGTGTGGTTTGAGTAGCTGCTAAACCACTTGCTACAAGAATCATCAGTATTGCCACTTTTCCACAATTGTGTTAAATCAAGCACTTTTTTGGTTTCTACCACTATTTGAATTGTTTTTTTAAATCTATCACTTTTTAATATATTTATATAAAAATGGCTGCATTATAATTAAAACTTTAGAAATTTTATTACCATAATATTTTATTTATTATTGCATATAATATTTCATTTTAGTGCTTTTTTAAGAACATTATACGAGAATTATTTGCAATAAAACAAATTCAGCGTGAAAAAATTTGCTTTATGGTATACTTCTCTTATGATTTGTTTTGCTATTGGAAATCAGTCGAATTTTTCCATTAGAAGAAAAATATAATCCAACGTTTTTAAAAATTCACCACTCATTTTAGACTCAACCTACCACTACCTAAAATTTGCAAGTGACAACACTGGTCATCATCCTCAATTTGGTAACGCCATCTGTTAACAACTGTTAACATAGATGCAGTTTTATTTTTAATATTAAATCAACATCAATCTTAACAGAGCTGTTTGGTTCGGTGGAAAGAGTGTAGGTTTATTAATCAATGTGTCATTGGATCGATCCTCACGGTGGGCGAAGTAATATTTTATTTTTTTTTTATGTGAATGCGCTTGTGCTGTTGTTGGTACATGCTTTTGTTTTAACAATGACTGTAACATGTAATAAAATAATAATGAAATGTAATAAAATGTACTGGTGTGAATATTAACGCGTATTATTTTAATTTATTTAATGTTGCTTTAAATTTTTGAATTTAAGTTATTTAAAAAAAAAAACATTAAATTATCAAATCTACACACAGAAAAATACCTACGGCGTTTTGCATAAAATGACTTGGTAATTATTTTTGTATGAAGCCTAAGAAATTTGTGCAAATTCCGTAAGTTTTTTATCAACTTGGTCATGCCAACATTGTATAAAATGCCAAAGATACTTGGGCAAAAGCAAATTGGGGTTCTTACAATCTTTTCTCTCATTGCTACTTTTTCTGTCATACGCGGTCATTATTTGCTTTCCTTTCTTATCATTTGTACAAACGTGCATGTATTTCGTAGCAATATATTCGTTACACTGACGAAACTAGTAGAACATAAAACTGCTAAGTGTACCACAGCGGAAACCACGCAAGACTACTGATGAGTTAGGAAATCTTCACTAGTATAAATATAACTTACCTAAGGTTATGATACCCAAGTTCCTTTTTTAATATTGCATTAAATCTACAGCAACCCATTTTAGGAGAAGGCCTTCAACAGAACACACAAGTTCTAGCATAAATTGCCTAATGGCAAAATAATGCGATTGCCTGAATTCCCTTTGTTGTATTTAAAAAAATACTTAGATAACCTATTCTGGCCGAAGGTCTTAGGCAAATTATACCCGAAAATTTTATAATTTTAAATGTTTCCTCTGTGTGTATGAAACTGTGAAAAAGCTTCGCTTCTCTCGTGTGTCCAACGACGCACCTGTGTTTTTTTTTATAATATTGAATTGCTTTTATTTTTGATATAAGCAAACTTGATACAATAAAGACTTTGAACTTTGATATAACAAAGCTTGAGTTTTAATCTTTGCATTTAATAAGAAAATCCACATAAAAATTACAAATTTTTATATGTAAATACTAGCAGCCCACAGTGGTCCGCGGCTTCGCCACGGACGTTTTTTTTTTTATCAATAAAAAGCGGTATCACGTGTTTTTTACTCCAAAAAAAACTTTAGAACGCCGTTCAAACGGCCACCCTGTCACATTAGCTCTGAAGACAATGCATGTCAAACGAAATAAAAAACATGTTTTCATGTCTTTGTTTTGTTTTGCAGCTCAGCACTGCATTTATATGTATCTCTCTTTTCGCCTTGCGCGAGGCTCATCTGTTTTTTATGTTGTGCTGGGCTAGCTAAGCAGAAAAAAAGAAGAGAAGGGAAGAGAACAACATGGAGTTTATTGAAATTCGCGCAACGCGATCTCGTCGAACTCGACAAAAATTTACGCTTCAATTTTATATAATTGTATAGATATAGATATGAGAGGGGTTCAATTTTTTTGCTACCAAACGACACTTTTTTCCTGATTTTACGTTCAATTCTAAGCAAAAAAGTCCATTACACCATAGGTGTACGATAAACTTCGAGGCGCTTCGAAAATATAATTTTAACAATATAATTCACAGTACAACGAAATTGAAGTTTTTGAAAATCCGAAGGGATTTCTAAAGGTTTTGGGTCCGCTTAATCCGAATCTGAAGTCAGATTTTTCGGGGCACCCTAGGTTTTCGTGCTACATGGAGAGGCAACACCCTATCACCGGTCTGCTAAGTAAATCAACATTTCCTCCCTAAGGTTATGTGAGTTAGATGATAATAGATCATTTTGACAATTTTTGAAGCATGCAAAAAATAAAATAAAGGATTTAATGGATAATGCTCTCCATCGTTAAGTAAGCCATCAAATATGGGCTTCATTTTTACAAATTTTTTTTTTTCTGTGTGGATGCCAAAAGTGCTCTGCTGCACATGTTATGAAATACAATTTTATATAATAGTTTTATTATACCCCAACGCGTACTGCGAAGGGGTATATTACCTTTGTCATTCCATTTGAAACGACAATAAGGAGGCGTGGCAGGTATAGAAAAGTATATATATTTTTGGTCAGCATCACCACCTGAGTCGATTTCCGTGTGCTCGTCTGTCTGTCCGTCTGTGGTCACGATTAAAGCCGTAATTTTAAAGTTATCGCGATGAAATTCAAAATATAAGCTTCTTCCTAAAAAATGGAGATCAAGTTCCAGAATGAGCCAAATCGGATGAAAGTCACGTCTGCCTCCCATACAAAGTGACTTTATTTTAACCGCTAAATCTGTTCAAAATCCACAAAAATTAAAGAAATACCTTGAAATTTTGCTAGTAAGTTTATATCTTCAATATAAATCCTGACTAATTTGGAAAAATCGGATGGAAACCACGGCTACCTCCCATATTAAGTGTCTTTATATTAACCGTAACATCTTTTAAAAATCTGCTCAAATTACAGAAATGTCTTTGAATTTTGCACATACAAAATTCCGAGAAAAAAGCTTATGTTAAATTAACAGAAAACCATTTATAAGCTGACTTTGGCAGTTTTCAGCTTCTCAAGTACTTCATTAAAACGCCTAAGTTTAACATGTTAATTTGCCAATTTTTACGCCTCGTTCTGTGTTTGCTTGAGTGAAATCGACACTACAAACTTTCTTTTTTTACACACCATTTTTTTCTTAGAAATTTATGGTTTCTTTTTTGCTTGCATTTATTATAACGAGAACATTAAATTAAATACTAAATAACAAATATAAAAATCTCTCTTTCGCCCTCCGTGGGGACTTGAACCCACACCCACCATTTAAGAGTTCACTACACTACGCATCAAGCCAAACTCCTTCGTTACTCAGAGTCATTGACTCAATATTAATTACAACTGAAGCTATGCTGCAGTACAATACAATAATTTATTAATAGATTTTTCTTGTATGGCTATCAACAGATTACTGTGATATACTGTCTTTGTTAATATAGCATCTGTTAACATTGGTGCAGTTATATAAGCAAACAGTAGCAAGGCTGTTTGGATCAGTGTGTAGAGCGATGGACTGGGCATCGAAATTTCCCGGATCGATTCCCACGGCGGGCAAAGCAATTTTTTTGTTCTTTTTGTTGATTTGATGTGATGTGATCGAAGTGGGTGCTTTCAAGGCAATGTATTAAACAATTGCTTGGGTGAATAAGCATAAGTTTTTAATTCCCATACAATTCTCTTTACCCAAGCCGACTTGATTTAACTATTACTTTCTTTCTCGGTGTATGCTTTGATATAAAATATAGATCATCCATATGATATTTGGAAAAATCAGATGAAAACCACGCCTATCTTCCATACAAATTGGGTTTAATTAAAACGTAAAATCTCTTAAAAATCTGCAAAAAGTAAAGAGCTGTATTGAAATTTTTCACATAAGCTTTGATATTTAACATAAACCATCTCTATGACATTTGGCAAAATCGGATCAAAACCACGCCTACTTCCCATGCAAAGTGACTTTTTTTTAAACGTTAATTCTCTTAAAAATCCCCAATAATTAAATATATATATTGAAATTTTACGCAAAAGCTTTGATATGTAACATGAAGCATCTCTATGATATTTGGCAAAATCGGACGAAAAACACCTCCCATAAAAAGTGACGTCATCAAAATAGAAAATCTTTCGTAAATATATAATACTGAATGACATGGTGTCTGTATGTACCCAAATTCCACCCACATCGTTTATCCAACCCATCCATATATTCTTCAGTACAATAAGGAGTGGGTGTGGCATTTTACTTTTAATTGAACTTCTGTTACACTTTGTGACTGACTTTAACCAAATTTTGCACACATAATAATTTATACATAATTTATTACCATCCTTGGTAATTTAAGTAATTTTCTGTTTATAAAATTGGGTGGTACTAAACAGGGGGCGTGGCACTTTATTTTTAAACTAGCTCCATCTACACCATTTGGTCGATTTCAACCAAATTTCGTACATATATACTTTAGTATAATGAAAAGTGTTAAGCCTACAAAAGTGGAGGGGTTAGGACAACGGGCGTGCACATTTAATTCTAATCCAACTCCTTTTACACCGTTTGTCAAACTTAAACCAAATTTTGCACACATATTATTTGACATAAAAATCAGTCGTTAGTTTACAAAAGTAGGCGGTACTAGATGAGGGGCGTGGCACTTTATTTTTAACCATATTTTGCAAATATATTCTTTACCATAAGGCGCAGTCCGCATTTAATAAAAGTGAGCGGAGTTAGACAGGGGCGTGATACTTTAATTTTATGAAACTTCTTCTAAACGTCTTTCCTGACGTCAACCAAATTTTTCAAATATATTATTTGAAAGAATGAGCAGCAATAAGTCTAAAAAATTGGGCGGGCGGGAGACAGGGGCGTGTCTCTTTAATATTAATCGAACTCTTATAGACTTTGTCCGACTTCTTCTAAATTTTCCACACTTATTCTTTCGAATAATTAGTAGTCAGTAGTCTACAAAATTGGGCGGAAAAATTAAATAATTTTTTACCATTGGTATGAATTTGCACATACTAACAAAATTTTTAACATATATGGGTCTTTCTTTTACAACACCATTCTGACCGACACATTTTTGATTTGCCTGAAATTTTATTTACGGGTTCTATATCGAAAAAAAGAGACACATGTTCGATTTTTTTTTTATGTTTTTTTGAAAATAGAAAATAGTTTAAGATTTTCGTGATTTTTGCCTTGGAAACTCATTTTCAAAAGTCATAACTCTGGTTATTTTTAAGGTAGAGGATATTTTTTTTTTTTTAAGATAAAAAAGTGAGTTTTAAGAAAAAAAAGGTTTAAAAAAAATTTGTAAAGAGTTTTACATTGTTATCAGCAATTTAAATATGTAAACCAACTTTAAATAATCTTACCCACCACTTATCGTGTTTTAAGTATAACCACACTATTCTACGTCAAATTTAACATCGAAAATACTTTTTTTATTGATGGAGAAATGATTATTACTATAGGAAAAAAATTAAATAAAGTCGAGTGGTACCTGACATTGGCGCGCAAGTTGCAAAGCACACCTCATATTCTCGTCTCATACCGTTGTTCTATGTATTACATGACCAATATATATAAATTTGTTTAGCATTTTAAATTGAACAATATTACTTAAATAAACAATAACATCACTTCAGCTAATATTGTGATAAATTAGATAAATTTATAATATTCTACATGTGCATGTTTTCATAATATTAATTTTCTACTCAACACATTTCTTGCCAAAGGGTGCGTTTTCGCACCCAAAAGTTTGGGTATTTTTTTAATATGCAATAAATGTAAGTTTTATTTGATGTTAATGCATAAAAACAATGTTTGATATTTTAGCTTTTGTATTGCGAGTTCGAGTTTAGCATTCCCCCTGCAATAGTTTCTTGCCCCTACCAGATAAAAATATTCAATTTTTGACCTACTTTTCAAAAAATCAAAACAAACTTAAAGGAGGAAAAAATGTTTTACAATTACCTTAATGTGATGAAAATAAATCAAAATATAATAAATGATTTACTTTATAACGGTAAGGAAATGCAATTGTTATATATATGCATTACCTTTCGTTGGGTGCGAAAACGCACCCGTAGCGCGTAACCTGATTTTTCAATCACAGTTTTCGTTGAAAAAAGTGCAATGTGCCTCTGCATTATTAATGTTTTAGAGCTTGGCATAACTCACGAACTAATTTGTTATGTTTTTTTTTTTTAAATAAGCGTGTAACTATAACGAAAATGTTGATTTTTCATATAATTTGTATTAATCACAAATAAAGTTTTTGTGCATCTAAGTTGTCACGGATACGTTTTCGCACCCTGCTGTCCCAGTTGCACGGAAAAGCGAACAAATTTGTTGACCATTTTAGACCCATTTTTGGGAACCTGCAACCTAGCCATAATAAGGGTTTCACCGGGAAAAAAAATTTTTTGGACTTGGCCAGAAATGGGTTTATAATTATTACAATATTTCTTTTTTATACAAAGAGAATTGCTTTGCTTCCATCTCTTGAAGTGAGATTGAAATCATACAATGATATTTAAAGTTCTTTTTATCATCATAGCTTTTTGGAAACCGGCTGATAGTTGTTTTTCTTCTTCGTTGTACTCATTATTGCACAGTGTGAGATTTTATCAATCTAGGAGGACAAAAGTAAAAAAAAACATTCAAAAAATTCATTTTTTTTCTTGAAAATAAAGCTAGTACACACATAAAGCCATGCCAAAAGTTTGAAAATGATTGCTTTATCAGATATATCTAAAACAGCAGTCGTAAAATGGTGCTTTTTGTGTTGTTCAAAATTATTCTTAAGCCTCAAGATGGTAGTTTTTGTATTCAGTGCGCTGATTAAAGTTGTTAACTTTTAATTTTTTTTTGCAATAGAAAACTTTTGTGAAAATCTGTAGATTAATTCAAAATAAAATAAGTACCAATAAATCTGATTTTTATTTAAATTAGCGAAAGATAAAATCAACTAACACTTTGATGGACTGCCAAAAAGTTTGTATGTATGCATATAAATTTAATTTTTTATTAAGTTTCACTCTCATAGATAGTTCATACAAAAATTTAGCTGCTAGTTTTTACAGATAACCAAAGTATTTGTATTTTAGGAAGAGGCCTTAATATCTCAAGAATGCAACTTTATGATGTCAAATAAAAAATGACAAAAACCCAAGATCATCATTATAAGCTTATAATGCATACTAAGATACTATCTAAATGCAATGTTTAGTATACAGTCAAAAATCTTGGACTAATTTTAAATCCAATCATTTAAATCTTGGCTTTATTTAATTGTTTTTTTATTAAATTTCAAACTTTCAAAAGATTAAAATGTTTCTTAATAAAGCGAGGAATAAAATTTAGGCTGGACCACTCTAGGACGAAATCAAGAACCCAGACATACATGGAAATATTGCATAAAGGTTTGATAACTTCGGACCCTGTGGTTAGCTCATATATAACAAAAGCAAACTATAATCCGACACCACTTGATAATGCATAACTACAGTGAGTTATGGAACCTATAAAATTACCAAGCACTGAATCAGAGTCAGAGTTAAACAAAAGAATAGAAGGAAGTTAGAGAAATTCTACAAGCAAAAAATCAAATTCTGAGTAACTATTACTTTGTTTATTCTTATATTTTAACTGCTTTTTGATAAAAAATTAATAGGTTTTTCTTTGGAAAACTAAATTTCTAGTTCTAGTTCTTCTAAATAGGACTTAATTACAATAAAAAAGAAGACACACAATTTTGTGTTGTTCTAATGCAATTTAGTCTTTCAAAGTCAAAACAGAGAGCGTAAAGTTTCCTTTATAGGCAACTCAATGAAACACCCTGTAATTTAGAGGGTGTTTGAGATAGACCCAAGCTCCGGAACAATTTTTTTTTTTGGAATGAGCCAAGGAATCATATCACAAAAAATTAGAATTTTGTCCGCCTAGATTGGTCAAATCGCACACTGTGCATTGGTTGAATAGCAATATGTAATACTTGGTAGAGCTTCTGTTGCCCAGTCAAATAACTCTTTTGTTATACGGATGGGAGTGTTCACCCCTTGAAGACTTGCTCTAGCAGCAAGACGTTTCAGAGTTCCACCTACTCCATCACATGGTCCTTTACCATGTGATGTTGGGAAGAAGCGCCACTAGCTGCATTTTTATACTGTCCACTCGCACCGTCCGAAAAGTATATTATTTTCATATATTTTAAATTTGACATATGACACATTTTAAATGTGTTTTTATGAATTTTACGAGTTGTCTTTAAAATAGATGAACAGCAATAGTATCATGACGTAAGCACTCAGAAACAGAAACAAAACTTTTAATTTTTAATTCGTCTTTGATATTTTTGTAGTAAGTAGAAAGTAGATGTATTGTTGCATGGTCATTATTCCAATGTATGCCCTGAATTTTGTATAACAAACGCGTAGCTTTCAGAAAAGTCGCGAATTACAATGCATTCATTTTTCTTCAATTTAGTTTTGTTGTCATTCATAAACTCTCTTTGTTTATTTACTAAAAAAGAATGTAGCAACAATTTACTTAAACCACTACTTAAGGATTCTAAAAATTCATCAACACTAGATATTAAAGTATGTAATGAGTTCACTCACTTGTTACCCACTGTTTGTAGTTTACAGTTTCAATGAATTTTTCGTAGAAATTTTTTCCAATTGCTTGATAATACCCACTGAACCATAAGCGAAGGTTTTGAGTAAGGTGAGAGTTTTGCGAACGTTTTTGGTTAGAATTTTTTTTTTTAAATTTTTTTCTTTTTTATTTTGTCGCTTAAAAGTGCTTGCTATAAAAGATTAAATTCGTGAAAGCTTTTCCCTTAAAGAAATATTGTACATATTTTGCGAAATTCATTAAAAACTTATTTTGAGTCGAAAATAAATCATTTTTGTATCATTTCAGTAGGTAAAACTTTCTTGCAAATGAACCATTTTTTGTTCATAAATGAGTTCGGAAACGAATCATTTATGTTTCTTTTTTGCATTCTGAAATGAGTTCAGAAAAGAATAATTTTTTTATCATATCAGTAGGAAACAATTTCTCATAAACGAATCATTTTTTGTTCATAAATGAGTTCACAAATGAATCATAAATGTTACTTTTTATATTCTAAAATCAGTTAAATAAAGGAACTTAAAATGAAAATGTTAACCTTCGTACAAACGTCATATGAACTTTTTTACCAGTGCAATATGGATGTACTGCTACACGTATGAAAATTTTCAACATTTCAACATTTCTATCAAAAATTAAAATCAGGCCCAAATAGAATGAAAACCACAAAAAAATTCCATGCAAAAAAGTAATCAAATAAATTCCCCAATTAATAGCTTAACTATTTTGATATTTCATATCGATGGCTTAATTCCAAAGTATGCTAAGTCGACTTAGCATGTTTTCAAGGAGATTGTTTTTTTGAATTCGGATTGATGTAACTTGAGTCCTGTCAAAATCTCGAATTTATCGGACAAGTCTATTAAAAGTTATGCTCAAAATTGCACTTAGCCTACGACTAAAATTTTAAAAAACTCCCATTCCAAAAAGGGCTAAGTACAGTTAGCATTGTTTAGAAGGGAATTGCAAAATTTTGTTGAAATCTAAGTGAACATAGCATTCTTTAGAAGGGGAATTTATTTTTGTTTTGCTTTCTAAGTCTACTTAGCATACACATCATACATTCTTGAGTGTCGCTATGTGTACTTGGCATGTTATTCCCCGAATAAACAAAACCTGTTTGCACGTGTAAATAAACATAGAACAGTTTAGTTTGGAGAAATTCGTGAGTGTATGAAGTGTTCTCTGTTGTGAATTTTTATAAATCTAGTGATTTAGAGTTCTGCAACATTTGTGAAATTGACTTTAAATAAATCTAAAGGTATTGTCTTCTCATATCTAATGCTATAAAGTGTAATTAAATTGGCGTAAATGCAAAGTAATACCATGGAAATATTTTTATAGAAGCCGACATGGACGAATTTGTTTCAACTGTGTCGCCTGGAGTTTTAATTGATATTTTACCTGGAACATCAAGCAATGTAGATTATGACGAAAGTGACCATAGTTCTTTCGGTATGTAAAATGGTTTGGAATTGATATAAGTCACAAGTTTCTTGAAAAGGGGCATACCCAGAATGAGGGCGATAGCGTACATGCGTTAATTGAGAAGACCAAAAAAACACAAACGTATATACACGCCAATGGAGTGGTTCTCAGTAATTAGAAATGCTAAGAAAACAGAACCTATGTATAATGTAATAGAAATGGAAACAGACGACTTTTTAGATTTCAAAAAATTTTCTTCAGTTACAAATTGGACAAAAAATACAAAAAATGAAAAGGTTAATTTCAATAAAATTAGAGAAATTAGAGTATACAAGGAACATAAGTATAAACTCTATTACAAATATGAATTTGACGAAGATTTGAAAGAAATATTGCTCTTCGACGAATCAAAGCGCCGAAGAAAGGAAAAATTGCTCCCACAATTCATTCCAAAAGCATACTCATCACCATTTCCAATAGCATTCGCAACTCGACATTCGAATCGATCGGACGTGTTTTAACTAGCTCCGCAAGTTCTTTAACCAACTCCCCTGCCCTACCTCAACAACGCGTTGCTATATTACTGTGATAATAAGTGTGCCGCGTAAAAGTGAGATCATTGCACGTTGTCGAAAATAACATTTAAAAAGTGCGAATATTGCAATTTAGCATTAAAAACCAATAAACAGTGCACATACAAATAAATTAAACTGATAATAAGTGTGCCGCGTAAAAGTGAGATCATTGCACTTTGTCGAGAATAACATTTAAAAAGTGCGAATATTGCAATTTAGCATTAAAAAACAATAAACAGTGCACATACAAATAAATTAAACTGTGTCAATAGTTCGTTGTACTAAAACACAAACAATTATAAAAATGTCGTGTGGAAATAATAATTGCACAATTGATGACAAAAGTGAACCAATAGTTACCTGCAATGGGATCTGCAACAAATTTTTTCATGGTGGTTGCACTGGCTTGCCTAAGAGGAGCCTTCTCTACTTAAAGGAATACTCTACCAACTTCCTGTTTTTCTGCGATGAATGCAGGCAAATATCGGTCTCACATTTAATGCTAGCGATTAAATGTTTAAGTGAGTCCTTCGCCACATCACAATCGGAAAACAAAAAACTTTTTATTAAAACTTCTAAGCAACTGAACAACATTGCCCAAATAACAGAAGATGCCAATAAGGCTTTGGAGAGTTCATTGAAGACCACCCAATTGGGTATAACAACTATCTCCAAAAACATAAAAAGTTTGATCGAAGTGGTTGGTGACAATAAATACTCTGACATCGAGACAGCTCTGGTTGAATTAAAAAAAGATACTTCGAATATTAAGCCGCTAACTTCCTCGTTTGCTAATGACTGTAAGCAAATTAGCGAGAACATCAAATATCTGCGAAGCGACATCGATGGATTGATGCAAAGCTCGATTTCCTCGACTCCATATGTGCAACAACAGGACCCGCTACTCCCAATTATATTTGAACAAATAACTGAAGTCAGCAACGAAGTCACGACAACTCGCGTAGATCTTGAAGGTGTTAACGATTTGCTGAAACATGCTTCATGTAATATTGAATGCGTTTCTGAAAAAATTCAGCAGCAATCACAATCATCTTCTCACCAGCAATCAATTCTAGAAGAAATACTGGAAACATCTGACACATCAAATCCTTGCCGTTCTTTTACATCTCTCTTGCATTCACCAGCCCTGTCTTCTCCTTCATCGCCTACATCTCCCCGGAAAACAATCACGAACCAAACTGATCTAAGCCCAGTTGCTGCACCTCATAAATTAGTTCACCACTTTGGAACAACATGGACACTAGCTGATTGGGAAAATAGAATAAAAAAGCTAGCCAGTGGGAATACTATTGATGAAACATCACTATTCATTAAGGGTCTGCCTTTAAGAACAAGTATATCCTGGGTCTGCAAGCTATTCAAGAATAAGTACGGCATTGTGATCCCAAATGATGACTGCGAGAAAACTTACATAAGCCGCAAAAAAAAAATGCAGAAATTTCAAAATTAACATTCCAACAAAATTTGCCTGGCTATTTTCTCACACATCCAGTCTAGATGGCGGCAAGGCTGAAGTTTCAATATGGAGTGATAAACCTAGGACGCTGCTTAAAACCTCTAACACTAAGTCTAACTCTAGTTCTATTTCTAATAATACTAATTTTAACTCTAAGTCTAATTCTTATAATCATAATAGAAATTTACCCAATTCACATTCTAAATCTGATCCCAATTGGAAACTTAAAACTAATATCTTTCCAATCTTCACTCCGCAGCTCATTCAAAGCATAAAATCAAAATCTTCTAACTCGAAACAAGCGAATCCCACACTTCAGCACTCTCACCCGAAACGGGTCTCATTTAATCTTAATCCTAATTCACACCAGTTCACACCGGCAAACAAAAATGAGAGTAATATGCTCCAGACACTTTATCCTAACTGTGTACATTCTCATACTTTAAACCCATCTCCTTCTGTTCCAATCACAAGTGGAGCCCCTAATCAACCTGGTAGTTCCACTTCTTTCATCGACCCTCTTCAACCACCAAAGGTGAAACTAACTTCGAACTCTTGTGTTGACACCGAGAGCAGATATGCCCTATCTCGTCTTAGAGAGAACAGTGTCTACAACAATGTGCGCCTCTATCTGGCTTACATGTATAAAGCACCTGTCTCTACTTGTATAGAAGGCAAAACCAAGACAAACCTCAAAGTCTTGATTCAGCAAGAAGGCTTACCTACCGATGTCAATGAATTATGCTATTTGTTCACCAGTTTCCACGTGCAACTTGGCTTGACAAGTCAACAAGTCAAAGAAGACCTTGACACATATGGTGCTCATGTAAGGTCAAAACATATCTCCTATCTTCAAAAGACCCGTAAAGAGCAACAACAATATTATTCCTAACCAGCGTAGTGAACATAATCAAAACCCTAATCGCAGCCCAATTAGTGATTCCCCGTCAACGACTGCTCTTCGCATATTTTACCACAATTGTGGCGGTATGCGAGGAAAACTTAATAAACTTTTTGTTGACGCGAAATCTTGCCTCTTCCAAGTACTAGTTTTCACCGAAACATGGTTAAACGATACTTTCAGTAACGAAGAGATTCTTGACAGCAATTGGACAGTTTATCGAAATGATCGGGACTTTGGCCACACAGGTCTCTCCCGTGGAGGTGGTGTTATGATTGCAACGCATAACTCTTTAGAAAGCGAGCTTGTTGCAACAACCTCTCACACACTCTTTGAACACCGTATCATCAAAGTTCGCTCTGGGACCAATATTTTTATTTACATTGTTGTCTTTTACATTCCCCCCTGTTCTATCGAAACAACATACAACGATTTATGTGAAACAGTCCAATCGTTAACCGCAACCTTAAATGAGGAAGATGAAGTTATAATTTTTGGAGACTTCAATCGTCCAAATATCTCATTTATCGTCGATGAAAATGACAATTATCTTCTTCCGGTTAACCTTTCAAGCTCGATAGACTTTAATTTACTTAGTACCTTTTATAGCAATGACCTACAACAAGTTAATCCAACCCCAAATCGGAATGGCAACTGGTTGGATTTAGTCTTTGCTAATTCGTATGATGAAATAAAGATTACTGCAACTACTCAGGCTGAACACTTATTTTCTAATACACTCCACCACACTGCTTTAACTGTAGAATTTCCTAGTAACAACATGTCTTTTACCACCTCATTTAATAACACAATTGTGTTCGACTTTCTTAATGCCGATTATGACAGTATAAAAATTGATTTGAATGCCTATAACTGGAACGATCTATTAAATTTGGAAATAGATAGTGCTATTTCACTTTTCTACCAACGCCTTTTCACAAGTATTGAAAAATTTGTGCCTAAGATAAAGAAAAAAAATAAACTTTCAGACCCATGGCTTGACCAAAGTCTCAGACATATAAGAAACCAAAGAAACAAGCTATACAAATTCATTAAGGAAGGCGTAAATGTAAGCAATGAAATCAAAATGAGATACGAAGAGCTCTACAATGAATTCTCTATAAAATCAAATGATGCTTATAGAACTTATACCAACCTTATTGGAGAAAAAATTCTTAGAGATCCTAAAAAATTTTTTGATTTCGTTAATGTCAAACGTAAATCAGCTGGATACCCCTCATCTATGTTTAAAGGCAATACAATTTCTTCCAACCTCCAAGAGATCTGTAATCTTTTTGCAAACCACTTTAGAGAAGTTTTCTGTGCTCCCACAACCCAGACTCTCTATTCCTCCCCCTCTCGTAATGCGACAGACATTATAAACAATATCAGTCTGACGCTGGATGAAATTGTTAATGCTATCATGGAACTTGATTCAAACAAAGGACCTGGTCCGGACCTCATACCACCAAGTTTGTTAGTTCAATGTATAAACAATCTTGCCATTCCCTTATTTATACTTTTCAACAAATCCTTATCCTTAGGTGTTTTTCCATCCTACTGGAAAATCTCCCATTTGACACCTATTTATAAAAGTGGCGACAAAAGGTCTGTTGAAAATTACAGAGGCATTGCCATCTTGTCAGCTATACCAAAATTATTTGAAAAGATAATATGTGATAAGCTGACGAGTCTCGTTAATCCCCGTTTAAACGAGCAGGAACATGGGTTTCGGAAGGGCCGATCAACCACCACTAACCTAATGATCATGGTCTCCGATGTGTGAAATCAAATGGAAAAAGGACGCCAAGTAGATGCAGTTTACACAGACTTCAGTAAAGAATTTGACCGTGTCGACCATAATATCTTAATTTTGAAGTTAGAAAAATTTGGCATTTCCGGTTTATTACTCAATTGGATCAAATCCTATCTCTGCGAACGATCCCAGTTTGTTAAATTTCATGGCATTTTTTCAAATGAAATACCGGTCACCTCTGGTGTACCACAAGGTAGTCATCTTGGCCCAATACTTTTCAACATTTTCATTTCAGATTTATCTATTACTCTTTGTGACATTCCCCATCTTATGTACGCAGATGACCTTAAAATATATAAGATCATTAAATCAGAAGTTGATGTAACTTTCCTACAATCGAAACTGCTGTCCCTTGAGCAATGGTGTAATCAAAACAAACTTCACTTGAATGTTAAGAAATGTTGCATGATAAGTTTTTCCCGTAAGAACTTGATACCAGAATGCAGTTACCTCCTTAATAATATTGTTCTGAGCAGAACCAACCATATTGTAGACCTTGGAGTTGTCCTAGATAATAAGCTGAGATTTAATCTACATTTTGATAAAGTCTTATCGAGGGCAAATAAACAGCTGGGATTTATAAAAAGACGTGCTAAAGAATTCCAAAATGTGTGGGTAACCAAAACGTTATACTGTACCTTAGTGCGACCACTTCTTGAATATGCTTGCATCATTTGGAATCCAGCCTTTGAATCTCATAGCGACAAAATTGAATCCATTCAAAAACAATTCCTGCTTTTTGCGTTAAGAGATATCTTTGACCCCCGTGACTATAACAACTTGCCACCGTATGAACAAAGACTCAGGCTCCTCTCTCTGATGCCTCTATCATCAAGAAGAACTTTACTGAGTTCATGTTCCACATTTGATGTTATTAACGGAGCTATTGATAGCGAATATATCTCCAGCAAAATTACACTAAATGACCCAATGAGACGTACTAGGCATACGCGGCTCCTAAATGAATATATTCACCACACTATTTACGCAAATAATGAACCTATTAGTAGGTGCTGTAGAATTTTTAATAATATTAGCGAGCACTATTCACCATCCATACCAAAATCCACATTTAAGTGAACCCTCTCAAAGTCTCTCTTTGACTCTGAATAATTTGTCCTTTCAAGCACTGCTCCCTACAGAGTTATGCTTCTTGGTCTAGTCCCCCTCCGTCGTCCCCTAAAGTAGTACTTAAGATATATTAGCGTATTTTAAGTATTCTTTAAAATATGTTCGTATATAAGTTCCTTTTCCTTCTTCCTACCTTTTTGGCGTGTTTTTGAAATCATGTCATTCAGGTGGGCGGATTACTCCCACATCGAATTGCATATCTTCAAACACAAAAACAAGGAAAGGAGAGAGAAAAAAAAAAAAATAATGTTAGAATAAGTAAATTGCCTTGCCTTGTTTGGCCAATAAATAAATAAATAAATAAATAAATAAATAAAAACGTAAAGATCTCATAGATTTATGTGATAAAAATTTAATTCCAAACACTTACAAAAACTTCTACATGCAGCTAAAGGGAACAGAAGGATGCACTTATGCGGTCACATCAGATGCTGAATAATTTATATTATAACTTTTATTTTGAATAACAATTACTTAAACTTTCAATTGAATTAATAATTTCTGTTTTGCATTAAAATGAAATTTATAACATTTTATTTAAATGGTTTCAATAAAAAATTTAAAAATATGCTAAGTAAGGTGTTACGTTTTCATTCTCCAAACCAAAATAAGCTATGTGTACTTAGACGACCAATGCTTGAAAAAACTTCCGAGAAAAGGATGCTAAGTCCACTTGGATGAACAACGCAAAAATTTTTTTTCATTCTTAAGTGGTCTAAGTCATTTTAAACCATGTTCTGCTACCAGCATATTAAATTTGTAGACGCAAAAAAAATTCTACAATAAATATGATTTTAACACCGAGAAAATTGAGTTTCTATTTTATAAGGCCTTTGAGAAATTTCAAATAAACTTTGAACGCGTCTCCTGCAAAATTCACTTTTTAGACTTAGCATACTCTGGAATGAAGCCATCGATATATAATTTGGAAGTTTGTCAAATTGGAAAACAATCACACCTTTCCCCTTTGAAACATCAATATCATGAAAAACACAATGCGTGAATTCCAGCCCAGGTATATTAATTATGTTAACCCAATGATTAATATGATCTCTAATTTTAGCAATAATCATTTCTTCTTTAACAAAATATCGATATCTAATAACAAATAGTATTATGCAATAATAAAATTTATAATTCACAAAGGTTCTTTTTTTTAACTCATTACTGAACAAAAAAAGGTTTGTTTTTGAGAGGCAATTCAGTCCAAAGATTGATACAAAAAGGGCTTCGAGTGCCGAAAAATAACTTTTTATGGTTCTTTTTTTAACTCATTTCCGGACAAAAAAAAAAAGGATAATTTATGGTTCTTTTTTCACTCATTTGCGAACAAAATAAGATTCGTTTTTGAGAGGCATTTTAGTCCGACGAATGATACAAAAAGGGTTCATTTATGAGTGAATATACATATTAAAATAAATAATGTTAACATTTATATTATTGAAGATTTTAGCATGTGTGCACTTTGGAGCCGCTCAAACACGGAAATTCTGATCAACATGTTCCAGCAGCACGAATGTCTATGAATCATACGAAATGTTTCAGAGACAAGCGTGAAAAAGCCTTGCATTTTATTACAAATGCTTTAAAGGAAAATGTAGATGGCTTAACACTCGCTGATGTGAAGCAAAAAATATTGAGTGTTAGATCCCAATACAGGAAAGAACTAAGGGAGGACTTGAGGATATCAGAACACCTCGTTTGTGGTGCTTTAAAATGCTGGATTTTTTGAGGCCGTCTCTTGATATTCGGCCAAGCACATCAAATATAGCACTCAGTCCGACATCAGTAAGTTTTATAAGCACTGTTATAATTTTACCTTAGAGTTTAAGGCCAAGTTCTTAGATTTAGTAAATGTGTTTGAGCCTTTGAGTTCTGCTTCAAATTTGATTTCAAATATGTTCTATGTAAAAAGAGTGCTGCTCAAGTAAGGTTTAGTGGATAACATTCGCGAAATTTTTAATATTCAATGCAAAAGTGGTATTTGGTTAAATAAAGCAATCCAGTATAGTTTGCAGTATTTATTTAAAATTCCATGCTTTGTAATAAACAGTGAGAGACTAAAGTGTGAAATTTTGAAAAGTTAAGTATGCAGTTTAATAAGGGATGTCTATTTAGTAAAAAAAAAAAAACAGAACAAGAACCTCCCAGTTGTGCCAGATAAAAAGAAAAACAACACATTTAAATTTGTTTTGCTTCTCATAACAATACTGATTATTAAGTCTCATTAACTTGTGCTTTAATATCTGTTTTGATTTGTAGCACTCACATAACTTCATATTCATATATTTTTTTACTGTCAGTCTTTGCAAATCCACGAAGTCATCTTTTTGTAGCTATATTTTTTTCCAGATATTAACGATTTTTTAATAAGAATTTTGTTTAAAAATTACTTAATGTTTACAATTGTTTGCACAGTTTTTAAATGGACATACTTACGAGAAAGTATGCCGAAATGAGTTACTAGTTTTGAACCATTGAAGCATTGATGTCGAATTATCTTCGAAGAAGTTTTCTTGGACGGCCGTAGCCCTCGCGTTAGACTTTTGTCGCGTAATAGACTTTCGCGTTAAGTTTTTAGTATTCTTGTACATTTTTTGTTGTGTTGGTAAACATCAAAGATTTTGTTCTTTTTTGTTTTTTGTACTTAGTCATCTCTAATTAAACTGCATACTTAACTTTTCATTAAGATTTCTAAGTTTTTCAGAAATCAAAAATTCGATCACTTCGTAAACGATAAACTTTCATTGTTTATATCGGCTTAAATATTTGAGAGCTGCAGTTTTTGCATCATTGAACTAAGAAGCTCCAAAAACACATTTGAAAAAGAGGCTTACGTCCCAAAGTAGAATTATTCTTAAACATTTAAAATAATTATTTAGTTTTTCATATTTAAATTTTATTTTTATGCAGGACCAACAAGATATACACAAGCAGCAAAATGAAAGCTTTGTTGAGGACAGCACGGACGACTCGTATTCGGTAAGTTCAGCAACTTATACTTCCAGACATTGAAGTTTTCCTTCTTCATTGAAATAGTTCATAAGTTCCTTGCGAATTTGCTCAAATGCAGGCCGATTACTGGTTTATTCTCTGGTGTCAGCAGTTGTGTTTTCAATATTTGAAACAGTTTCGTACTGTGGAGTGTTATCAATTAGAAAGTTGTGTAAAACACAACAAGTGCGTGTTATGAGTTCTATATTGAAAACACTTCTAAGATTTATTGGCTTTTGAAATATTCGAAACTGTGCTGATAAAATCCCGAACGATCGTTCCACTACTTGGCGTGCCCTAGAGAGTCTTTTATTATATATTTTTCTTGCGTATACATTTGTCTGATGTGAATAGGGCTTCAATAAATGTTTTCCAAGTACAAAAGCGCTGTCACCAATGATGACATGTGGCAGTAATCTATTGCTTCCAATTACTTTATCAGTTGGGAAATGGTTTGCTGCGTTATTTAAAACAGATTGCAATGATGAATTGGATAGAACACCGCTATTATTACATCGACCATTTGCACCAACATCAATGTAAATAAATTTGCATTTGGCATCTGTTAACGCTAGCAGTACTATGCTGTCTGTTCCCTTATAGTTGTAGTAGTAGGAACCTTCTGATTCAGGTGCATAGAAGGAAATATGTTTTCCATCTAATGCACTGAGACATAGTGGAAATTGCCATTTTTTTTCAAAATCTGCCGCTATTAATTCCCATTGTTGAGGTGTTTCTGGAAACTGAAAAATTAATGAATTTTATTATTTGTGTAGCTAAAATAATGTCAATTCTTTTATTTATTTCAGGCACCAAATACATCGAGCAAAGCACATCGAAGACTGACGAAAAAGCAAAAGAAGGACAACACAGCGCAAGAAGAATTTTCAGAACTCGTAAAAGCCTTAGAAAATAAAACAGAGCGCAAATTTGAATGCCTGGGAGAACAAATAGTTTTAACGCTCAATGAAATGCAGAATGAGGATATTATTGACGAAGCAATATTAGTTCTGCAAAGAAAAATAATTGAATTTAAAATAAAAGACCGTGCCAGTACAGAGCGAAGAGAACAGATTTTAACAAACAACACTTCCAAAAATTTGATAGCTGCAGCACTTGAAGGCGTTCTTGATAATGATGATATGTAGTTACTTAATATTAATTTCATATATGTTTATTGTAGTGACATTAATTCTAACTTTGTTTAGAACTTTTTAGTTTAGAGAACTTTATGAATTCAAAATGAAACAATTAAGAAAAAGTCTAAACAAAGATACAATTGATGTCACTACAATACATTACACGGAAAGTACAAATTATATGCGTTTTTTTTTTTATTTTAGCATAACTGAATATATATTAATCTACTTTAAATATTGTTAAACAATAACTTAAGTTCCTAAAACAATTCCTAACAGGCAATATTTAACAATTGAATTGTTTACAAATTTTTACAATAAATAAAAACTGAATTTCAGCAATACATTTAAATACATATAATTTATTTCAAAATAAGGTGCCTGGCTCGATGGTATTGAGGTGAAATAAAACTCAAATATGCATATTCTTTCGCCGGAAGCAATAATCTTTTAAGTGGACTCAAGACAAAACTAAGTTATTCATGCAGTTGTTTTCTATGTTATGACATAGCAACATACCTTTAAATAAAGATCTTTCATATTCTCCCATATTGATTTGCAAACTCTAGGTATGCAATATACCAAATATGAATGTGATGTTCTTGTTTGGTATTCTAGACTTTTGTAAAACTCCCCAGTTGCTAGGAATCTTAAAGTGGCACACAACTGCTCCTTTGGAGAAATGGCGTTTCCAAAATTTGTGTCTGCCTTCTTTAAGTCATTTTCAACAAGTTTTAAAATAAAATTAAAATTTTTCTCTGACATCCTCAAAAAATTTTTATAGGCCTTGCTATCGTGTAACTTTAATTCTTTTGAAACAAAAGCATAGGATCCTTTTTTTCTCTTTTCTGGCGCCACACTTTTTTTGCACAGGATCTTCTTTTGCGATTGCGTTTCTCATTTTGCGACATTATATATATTTGTAAACACTTTCTAATAACTTTCCTGTGCTTGTCTTGCCAAAATATAACATTTTTGGCATATGCGGTGCCAAATTTTAACGCCTGTAGTCCATAGTCAATATTTTCCATTTTTATTTCTGTTAAACTACACTAAACAATGCTGCGCGGAAAATTGACTGATTAAAATTTTTTTTGTCAAACACATCAACGATGATACTTTTTTCGGATAAAGTACTAAAAGTAGCAAAAAGTGTACTGATGCTTAGGAATCATATGACCGTCACCATAACATACTTTGGGCACAGAGCTCATCAAATGAAAAAAGAGCGTAAAAAGTGACGTGACCAGGGATCATTTGACCGCCAGCATAACATCACCCATACCGATTATTGCAACACATATATTCATATAAAATTAGTGCTGATTTTAAAGCACATCGTATTTGCCGCTGTTTCCTTGTTTCATTGTTGTTGTTGTTGAAGTGGTATTGACATTGACATGTTCTTGAATACATATTATATAATATTGTTAAGTTTATTTCATCACAATGTAAAATGTCTTCGATATTGAAAACAGGCTGTTGTAGAAAGTCTTCAATCCACTTTTGTTTCTCCGTTCCCTTTGAGTACACTTTTTTATTCTTCAATAGATATTTTAAATATCTTTGGGTGTTCTTAAATGAGTCGCTTCCATAGCCCCATGATAAATTATGATGATTTAATTTTAACCAATTGGATTGTCGTTGATCATCTTCACATAGATCCTTAAATTCGCATGGAGCCTTTGACATTCCATAAAATATTTGTACTTTCTGCAAGAGAAGGATTATGATAAGCATCCCAGCTTCTAAGCGATATATTAAGTGGTTGTTTACTATTTATTGTTGTTAACATTTTCAATCGGTAATCATCTGAAAGTTGAATGTGTTGTACTTTCCATGTGATATTCAAGAGCTTTAATATAAGCTTATCAGTGGCAGTAGTTGAACTCATAATGTTCTTATCATCTTTAGACCGCATCAAAATCAATTCATGTTTACAATTCACAATTTATCAAAATCTTCAACGAATCCAAGTAAATTCTTTAACGGAACATAAAAATTAAAATTACCCGTTTTAAGTGCAGTCGTATCTTCTTCAAATGGACACCATCCAGCGTTTCGAAGATTTGTACTTTCAAATGTATTTAGCGATACATAATTTTTCATATCTGATGCAATTCCCAATTGTCTTGTACGATTAATTTCTACTCCATTCATCTCACAACGAATTTCATCAAATAAATATGCTATACAGTTGTTTAAGGATTTAACAGTTTTTGAAATAGAATTATCGCTGTTGGTTATAAATTCCTCAATATACAAAAGACTCTCACTTAGTAATACATACAAGTCCTGGTTTTGTATTGGTATACGTATTTCATAATTATTTTTAAATGTTTGTAAATATGATGTATAGCTGTGATAATCTTTTTTCACTATACTATCGTCGAAAAATGGTTTATACAGAACATTTATTACGTCACTCATATTGGTTTTTTAATTGTAATCCAATGCTTTCTAAAAACTCTGTTCGATTTAGTTATATAAATTTTATGTTTTGGCCTTTTAATAGTAGGTTTTTTATTTGGATTTGATTCTTCTTTTGTTGTTGTCAGCGGACTAGTGAATGGGTTGTTATGTAAATGCTTTTTATTAAAGACAATAATTCTTTATATAGACTTTGTAGTCTTATTGATATTTTGCACCACGAAAATTAATTAGGTTACCACCTTGATCTACGACTTTAAGGACTAGAGAGCTGATTTGCCTTGTGTTAACTGGTAAATATATGACATTAACTGGTATTTCTGCAATTTTGTATACTGGACTAACTAGAAGGGAGAACTGATGAATTGTATGTACAGATATTTCATTTATATATGATCCATTGATAATATTACCTTCAATTGATATTGTATTTATTTTAGAAATGTTTATTGGATTATCAGAATAATTTATAACATCAGGTTCCAATATTCTTTTACTGAATCCTAGTAATGATCCAATTGGACAATTTCTATTGAAGAAAACTGGCTCCTTGGTACTACGAATTTCTGTTTGCAATGTGTTATAGTTTGCTTTTATATCTAGTAATCAAATGTTATATGATTCATATTCATCAACAATTTTCTCAGATATATCCATAAACTCAAGGAAACAAATTGTTTTCTTCATCCACATTTGGAATAGAATGATAAGAGTCGAAGCTAATCAAACCACAAACATAATCTTGCTTGAGATCTATAGGTGGAAAATAATTTGCAACAAGTTGTGATGAATTTCCATTTATTGTTGAAGTAAACGACATGTTGTTGATCAATCATGAAGGAGTTAACTAAAATATATTTATGAACCCGGTGTGCTTCGCTACCCCTATAGTGATAAAATAAAAAGTATTTAGATATTAATAAAACTTTATTTATTTGATTATGAACTAATTATTGCAATGCTTTAGGATATACAATGTTTTTAGTCGGTGTAGAGGTGTAGCTTCTAGAGCAAAGAAAGGGGCGTGGCCCACCCACTATTTACATGGCATTTAATCCTTTATAAGAAAACATGATATGTAGCAAATATCATCATTCTATGCCAATAATTGACTGAGATATGAGGATTTTAAGTTTTCGGTTGTGTAGGCGTGGCACCACCCCTTCGTCTGATCAAAATATTATGTAGCCAAGGACTTATTATTTCGTAACAATGTCCTATTGTGAAAATTTCATGTCGACCGGTCCAGTAGTTTAGAAGATATAACAGTTTTTAATTTTTCCAAAAATGGGCGTGGTCTAACTTTTTTTGCGGTACATATTTCTATTCATGCCAATACTATATGTACCAAATATCATTTCCGTGGGTCCAAAAATGCCGAAGATATGACTATTTTAAGTTTTGGGTTATATTGGGCGGGGCCACGCCCCTTTGTCCAAGCACAACTTTATATAGCCTAATATTCCTTCCAAAGTCATATTTCAGGAAAATCGGTCCAGTGGTTTGGCCTCCTATAAAGCACAAACAGACATACAGACATGCATTCATTTTTATATATATAGATTACTACAGTTATATTAAATCATTAACATCAATACAAGCCTAACCATTTAACAAAAGCTCTATTATTACGTCTTCTTAAAATTTTTTTCACCTAAATATGCTTGTGGAAATTCGGTTTTCATTAATTCATATTCATAGAAGCCTCCTTTGATTTCATTTCGTTGATAATCTTCAAGTATGTATGTAGTAGGATTTGTATTTTGAATTGTTTTGATTTTAAATATTTCAGTTGTCCAATTTGGTGTATAACCTTTTTCAAATGTATGTTTATATTTACTTATTCTAACATTATCATTTAACTTAAATTTTGGTTTATAAAAAATTTTTGGCTTGTTATAAGCAGTTTTTAGTATAAATTTTTCACTTAAAGAATTTATTTCATCTAAATAGTCATCTTCATAGTTCTATGAAACGTGTTATTATATTGATTAACTAGGTTTTTATAGTTATCAATCCATTTGTATGTCCCATTGAAGCTAAACTCCTTCCACATCATCCCCTTTAAAGTTCTATTGAAGCGTTCCAATATCGATGATTTTAATGTTGAAAATGTTGAATAATGATTAATACCTTTCAATGTCATTAATCTTTTAAAATGTACATTGTAAAACTCTTTTCCATCATCCGTTTGGAGATGCTTTGGTATACGGTTACTTGTGTTGAAAATATTTTTCATTGCGGTTTTCAGTGCGGTTTATTTTTAATAGCCTACACCCATGCCTTCTTTGAAAATGTGTCAATAATAGTTAGAAGGTACAGATAATTCATATTGAAATTACTATATGGAATCATTTCCACTAAATCTGCTTGCCATAAGTCATCAATTCTTTTCATAATTACATGTCGTCTTTTAAAATTTTTTCGTGCTTGTTTATCCAACTCTTCAACTATGCCTCGTTTATTATTCATTGTCCTATATGTGTCATATATCTCGTTATTGTAATCCTTTTATTTGTGGATATTTTATTTTTAATTTTTAACATTGTCTACATTAGGCTGATTTTTTGCGACTACATACACAGTCCAACATTTTTGAACACATAATTTTAGGACTCAATTCTGACAATTGCACGTGAAAGCAGGCCCAAAATGAAGAACTTGTGCTTCATTCGTTTTGTCTTCTTGCTTGCCAAAATATTTTTAATATCGATTTGAAGTTAGTAACTATCGTATAGGGGAATTTTTCACGTTTTAGACTCTTTTGCTTGACATAACTCGAGAACCACTAGTCCGATTTAGCTGAAACAAATTTAGAAAAATTAAGAATTACAATTCCTCTAATCTGTTCTTAAACCGTTTTCCTATGTGTGCAACACTTTCGAAGTTAAAAATGAATGTATGAAGGTAAAAAAGTATTTTTTTGCCTAAAAATATAATTTTTTTTTTTTAAATTCATAAAAAATCCAAAATGGAAAAAAGTGTCAAATCTAATTACTTTCACGTAAAGTCACATAACCTATGAGCAAAATAAGACATAGATCATGAAAATCGACGCGTTTCTCATTTATTCACAATTAAGTAAATGTATAAATAAAGCCACGTAACCTGTGAGTAAAGTCGGCAAAAATCATCTACCTAACCCTCCGCGTGGGTGCTGGCTGGAAATAACTGCTACAGTGTCTCAATCTGGGACGGCGGTTAGCTAAGGGGAGGATGCAGCCACAGTGTTCTGACACTCAATAGTCCTAGTGCTGCTGGTGCGTGTCCTTCCCATCGGTCTGAGGTATGGGCTGAATGTTATGCGACCCGTGCCGAGGATTAACTAGGCTGGAGGCCCATCAAAAATAGTCCAGTCGCTAGCGGAGCCTCTCTGATACCTGGCCACCTCAAGGAGTAACTGTGGCCTTACCGCGGCATTGGGGTTAGGGCGCGGTGAACATCTTTTCCCCTCTTTATTTTTGACCACCATACTGGCGGACTCTGAACCTAGGCTCGGGCTGGATCGGGGCTGCACACGAAGATACCAAATCTTTGGATGTAGTTCCGATTCCGCTCGAGGAGGGGTCTCAGAGCCTGCCAGTTTAACCTTCTTCGCCCAACGAGGAGGGGGTGGTCGTAAGACCAAGATGGAAAAAAATCAAAAAGAAAACACAAAAAAAAATAGACGGGCAGTCTTTAAATGCCAAAGGGGTGCAGCCTTCAGCTACACCAGACACGCGATCTTTAAACGCTCTCCTTGGCAAACAGCCAACAGACGCGCAGTCTCTAAATGCTCCTGGCAACATGCCACCCAACAAACCAACAACAAGCAAGCAACCTTCGGCTAAAAAGGCGCCACCCACCAAAAGGACGGACAATGTTTCTTGGAAAGCAGCGCACAGAGTAAGGGACCGCATAATGCGAATTCCCGATAATCGGCGCAACGAGGAGCAGAACTCATCCTTGAAGTGGGCGGTGGGTATCATAGGAGAAGCTAATGCTCCTGTCAAACCGATGCCCACAAAGCGCCAAAGATCTCTAGAGGAGGTCCCTCAGCCGGCACCGAAAAAAATTTGTGGTAGCACAGCCACTGCAAAGCTTTTCAGCGAAATCGCAGCTGGGCAAATTATCATTGCGATAATTGACAAAAGCGATCCGGACGGCAGCATTTCACCTGAAAGATGGAGGAAGGTAGTAGTCAAAATGGCTACTATCTTAATTCCAGTAATGAAGGAGTTTCCCGGCAAGGGCCCTTCCTGTCGCGACAGTGGATGGCATCAGGGTCACGTGAAGCTGATCGCATGCGCCGACCAAAGGTCTGTGGACCTTTAAGATCGAAGATTTAATAAGATCGCGATCTCCAGGATGGGGGAGGTATGGCTGGGCGCGAGACTCGAAGTCGTCGATAGGGATCATATCCCTAACAGCCCAAGAGCGCGTTCCCGAATCCCTACCGAACCATCTGATCCAAAAATGATCCTGGAGGCAGTTCGGTTGGGAAACCATGATCTGCCAACAGCTAACTGGAAGGTGACACGGGTTGATGAGCCGAAGGGGGATTTTAGATCGGTAACTTTTGTTATCAATCAGGAGTCCCTGGCTATCTTGTTATCCAAAGGATTTGTGGTAGCCTATGGCTTCTCATCCATACAACAACGGATCTTCAAGAAAGATGAGGCGTTATTGGAGGAAGAGCAGGCTTCCAAACCAATTAAGGACGCCCCATCTCAGTCCTGCACCCCTGCACCAGAATCGGATGACACAAGCTCCGATACTGAACTGGCGCAGTCACTAAGGTTATCCTCCCTGGAGGATGACCTCCTCAACTCGGACAGTGAGTCCGATATAACTGTCGTGGACGTTAAGCCCACTTCTAGCAGCCGTGATGCTGAGAGTAGTGCAGATTAACCTCCACCACTCAAAAGCTGCGTCCGCCAGTCTCATCCTCCACCTTAGTAAAGACGGAGAAGACGTCGCCCTGATCCAGGAGCCGTGGGTAGTCTGCGGCCTGGTGTGCGGACTCAGGACTCCAAATTACACGCTATTGTACACCAAATCTCAAGGTAAACCGACAGCGTGTATTCTAATAAAAAATAACCTGAGTGCATTTACTCTCTCTAATTTCAGCAACAAAGACACCGTGGCCATAAGCGTCGAGGTAGGCCAAAGCAGTTTTTGGCTTACCTCAGCTTACCTGGCTCATGACCATGGAGTCCTTCCTGAGGAAAACGTAAGACAACTGGTCTCCACAGCGGCATCGCAATCGAAGGGCCTGATCATTGGATGCGATGCAAATGCTCACAATGTGATCTGGGGTAGCCCAGACACCAACGAACGAGGTGAGTCACTTTTCAATTACATACTCTCCACCAATCTTATTTTAAGTAATGTAGGCAATGAACCAACCTTCATTATATGTAATAGACAGGAAGTCTTAGATATTACACTGGCCTCTCACCATATATATCTGACAGGATTAGAAACTGGAGAGTTTCAAAAGAACACTCCTTTTCCGATCATAGGTATATTCTCTTTGACATCGATGACTTTGCCCCGAGATCACCTAGCTTTCGTAATCTTAAACAAGTCAATTGGGGTCTCTACATAGATACACTCGAAACAGATCTCGCATATGGACTACCGAATCATCCTACATGTAAAAAATTCCTGGACAACCTGGTTGTTAATCTAACTGAGTCCATGAACAAAGCTCTAGATATCGCATGTCCGCTCAAAACACCAAAGGGGAAACAAAAGCCACCTTGGTGGAAGACCGGACTTGAAGAGCTCTGAAATGAGAGCAGAAATCTCTTCAACAAAGCTAAAGATGCAGTGACTTTGACTATCGATGCATGGACAATTTACAAAATGGCTCTTAAAGAATATAAGAAAGAATTACGGAAAGCACAAAGGCAGTCCTAGAGAACCTTCTGTGAAAATATAACACAAGCCTCCGAGGCGTCAAGGCTTAGAAAAATTCTAACTATTAGTCCTTCCAACCAAAGCTTCTTGAAGAAAGAATACGGAACATGGACCACCAACAGTGAAGAATCTCTTAAAATTTTAGTAGAAACTCACTTCCCTGGTTGTTCAGAAATAGGTAATACTCCAACCCAGGAGGAATACGCACCCACTGTCAACAACTCCCTCGATCTTATCTCACAACCAAAGCTCAAATGGGCAATTGAAAGCTTCAAACCGTTTAAGTCACCAGGACCAAACGGCATAGCCCCCATAGAATTACAAAAAGCTTACGATATCATAAAGCAATGGCTTATGATGATCTTCCAAGGCTGCCTAGACCTGAATCACAAATGCACTAACGGAGCTTGGGATGGATGCCACGCTGGGAGCACTTATAAATCAAATGCAAGTAGGCAGGATAATAAGTGCAAATCTCGGTGTGGCATCCACGCTAAGATCTGTACCAAGGGGAACTCCTCAAGGAGGGGTTCTCTCGCCTCTACTCTGGAACCTAGCAGTTAATAAACTGCTGGAGAAACTGGACATGAGGGGTGCAAGGTGATAGCTTACGCAGACGACATTGCTATTGTCACTTCTGGAAAATATATTTCCACACTTCGAGATATTGTGCAAAACGGCCTTAATACTCTCATACAATAGGTTAATAGCTGGGGACTCAGCGTCAACCCTGAAAACCCGGATTTAGTGATTTTTCACAAGAAAAAACAATCTACCTACTATCAGTCCTCCAAAACTGGGAAACATAAGGCTAAGCTTCTCAGATCAAGCGAAATATCTGGGCCTTATCCTGGATAAAAAATTAAACTGGAAACCCAATCTGCTCAAGAGAGCCGAAAAAGCTAATATAGCCCTCTAGTGGGTAACAAATGGGGTTTACAGCCAAGTGTTACTCACTGGCTTTACACGGCAGTAGTAAGGCCAATATCGCTATATGGTGCAATTGTCTGGTGACAAGCACTGGACAAACAAACACACCTCAACATACTCCGCAAAGTTCAAAGATCAGCTGAGCTCTGCATCAGTGGAGCATTAAAAACCACTCCTACTGATGCATTAGATACAATGCTCCATCTTATACCACTTGATATCCTAGTAAAACAGATGGCTACCAATACATCCATCCGTCTAATGGCCACCTCTCAATGAAGAGAGGGCAAATCAGGACACTCTAACATTAGGAAGTTCCTTCCTCCGATACCCAAATCCGTAGACTACATCACACAAAAACTTTTCTTTGACAGGAAATTTGATGTATCCATCAAATGAAGTAGCGATGAGTGGGCGATTGGAAACCTTCCACCAAACAATGTCATCAGAATCTACACAGATGGATCAAAACTGAATGGCAGGGAGGGAGGAGGAGTCTACTCTGATACATTGAACATTAATCTAGCCTTCAGGCTCCCCGACCATTGCAGTGTCTTCCAAGCGGAAGTAGTCGCAATACATGAAGCAGTAACTTGGCTTCAGATGAATGCAATATCCTCTAAGGATATCTACTTACTATCTGACAGTCAAGCCGCCTTGAAAGCCCTAGAATCTGTTGAAACAACATCTAAAATAGTAATTCGCTGCCGCAGATCCCTAAATGAGATGGCAGAGGAGCTCAAAATATACCAATGCTGGATTCCTGGACATAGAGACTTTCTAGGAAACCGCAAAGCAGATGAACTCGCTCGCACCGGAACAACCAAGCAACTCTCGATGAGAGAGGTGAGGTATATCCCTCACCACATGTAAACTACTCACAAATGAGCTATCCCTAAACAAAGCCAACGATAGATGGTCAACGGGTTGCACTTGTCATACAGCGCGTCAGTTTTGGCCGAAAATCACCCTTAAACGCTTAAAAGAACTGATCGCTCTGAGAAGGGATCAAATATCAGTACTACGATAGGTGTCTTAATAGGACATTACTTAATAGGTAATCATGCACGAAGATTGAACATCCTCCACAACGACTTCTGTAGAAGCAGCAGAAATGAGGAGGAGGAGGAATCTACAAAACATCTTCTCTGTACTTTCCCAACGCTAGCTAAAAATCGCCACCTTCACTTAGGTAAATGGTTCTATAGAGATCTCGATGATCAGAAACTTCGGTCTACCGAATCCTTGGCTTTGTCAACAGCTCAAACTGGTTTAAATAGAGAGGGAAATTAACCCATGGTATCACAATGGGCCTTATTGGCCTAAGTGTGTCTCAGGGGAGACAGCCGCTTCAACCTAACCTAAAGTCACGTAACCTATGAGCAAAATAAGGCATAGATCATGAAAACTGATGCACGCGTTTCTCATTTATTCACAATTAAGTAAATGTATAAATAAAGCCACGTAACCTGTGAGTAAAGTGAGATATTTTTTGAGAAAATCGATGAATAAATTTATTTCAATTCCAATAATGTTATGAATGAATATACACAAAACTTAAAATAAAAATTCCGATTTGTATTGCAGCTATTCTTACGCAGAAAATATGGAATTTATGGGATCTATGCATAAAACAAAAATTTAGAACATTTTCAATTATAATTATAATTATTGTCAATATCCATTCTCGATTAAGTTGACGCTTGTGGTTCTGATGATCTTCTTTTTTTCGTAGGTTGTTGATATTCGTGGTCTGAGTTTGCGTCGTCATCCGAGGAATCCATAATATGCAAGGGCTCGTTTTTTCCCATGGGTCCACCAATTTCAGTGGCATCTTCTTCTTCGGTGCTTTCATCTTCATACTGCATAATTTTCGAACTCCACCAACAAACATCCGCCAGCATCGCATCTAATTTTTTGCCTTTGAATCGCTCTTCCATTGGCATGGTCACCTGGTGGAACCTCTCTCCTTGTTCGTCTGATTCCTGAGGTAATTGTGACAAAAAGGTATCAGGGTGGAAATGCAGGAAATGTAATTTTAATGTCATGGATGCATTGATTTTTTCAAAATAATACAGCAACTTGTCCACTCGTTTCTGTATGTCATCTCGCTGTACTCGGTTCTTTCCTAAAACGCCTTCGATGACATCTTTCAGTGCGTTCCATGCATGTACGTGGTTACTATGGTTCGAAAGCACATTTGTGAAAGATTCGCTTTTCATTAATTTCCTTATATCTGGTCCATTGAGAATGCCTGTTTTAAATAAAAAAAAAATATTGGTAATGCGAATATATCGAAATAAAAAAATTGATGTATGACAATATTTAAATACAGACAATGATACTTACCTTTTTTAATTTTAGCGTCACTGAGTTTTGGAAAGATGGATTTTAAACGGTCATAGGCCACAATATCCTAACCTACAAATCCACAATATCCTAACCTACCACTGCAACGAATTTTCCAGCTATTCCTAATTTTATGTGGAGCGGTGACAACAAAATATCATCCAGGTCCTTCATCATAGGTTCATTGCGTAATTGTAATTGTTTGTTGCGCTCTGGAATTCTTGCTTCCCAATCTTTACGTTGATATTGATTCCCTGTGTATCGTGAATTCCAATTACAAAGGAAGCAGAAGTATTTTGGATAGCCGCCCTTTTCTATAATGCCTTGTAGTATGTTGACCACCTTCAGATCGCAACAAATCTTCCACTTGTGTTCATCGTATTTGATTTCCTTCAAAATGTTGGCCAATGATTTATACGTTTCCTCCTTGTTTGTGCTGATTTCCAATGGAATGGAAGGTTTTTTGTTTGTTTTGTGTAACAGCACAGCCTTCAAACTGGAAACTGAACCATCGATGAATAAACGCCAGTCGCCAGCGATATAATCCATTCCCAATTTGTTCACTAAACCTGGGATATCATGGCAGTATGTGAACGTATTTGCTTCGTCAACGGAATAGAATACGCTTTTCACAATACGCTTTTTGAGTTCCTCAGTAAACAAATTTTTTCGATAGTGTTTGTTTTTTTTTAGGACGATATGACCACAAAGGTAACAAAAATTATCCAATTTTGGGCACTTTTGTTGTTATTCACTTTTAAAAAACTGGAGAAAAATCACTTTTACTGTTCGCGTTCGCCGGCACTGGCTGAATGACAAAAAATCGATCAATGCACACATATAAATACTACGTATTTTTCAATATCTTACTGGCAGGTACTTATATATGGGCGCATATTTTAAGGGTGCCTGGCTATATACCTGATTCACCACTTGTACGTTTCAAATTGTGCAAAACTTTCCAAATAATGACCACCCTTAAATGTGGGTGCAATTTCTGTAAAAAAATCATACAGGTAGTTATCATACATTTATTAGCGTTTATTGCTTCGCAATCATAAAAATCAAATAACCTTTTGTTTATTCCTTTTTTTTAATTCTCAGAATCATAAAAAAGGTGTCAATGTTTTCTCCAAATAATGTTGTCCATATCTCGAGCAAATTTTTTAAATTCATACATTTACTTTTTTTACATTACGATTTTCATGATCTATGCCTTATTTTGCTCATAGGTTATGTGACTTTACCTGAAAGTAATTAGATTTGACACTTTTTTCCATTTTGGATTTTTTATGAATTTAAAAAAAAAAAAATTTAAGTTTTTAGGCAAAAAATACTTTTTTCCCTTCATACATTCATTTTTAACTTCGAAAGTGTTGCACACATAGGAAAACGGTATAAGAACAGATTAGTGGAATTGTAATTCTTAATTTTTCTAAATTTGTTTCAGAGAGAGCATAAAACGTGAAAAGTTACTAACTTCAAATCGATATTAAAAATATTTAATATTCTTCATTTTGGGCCTACTTTCACGTGCAATTGTCAGAATTGAGTCCTAAAATTATGTGTTGTACTGTGATATTTAAGCAAGAAGTCTTCAATAGTCTTTAAATAATCATTAACTTCTTCAAAGCTTTCCTTGTATACAGATTTGATTCGATTATCAATTGCTGCCTCAATTAAATCTATGTCATTTTTAATATTATCATTCAGTGCAACGTTCAAATCTCTTATTTTATTTTCTTATCTCTTTATTATACTGTTTGGATTCTCCATGGTAGTATTTATATCTGTCATTTTCTTTTCATAGATGTTTGTTATCTTATTTAGATTCTCAATGAAAAATATACTTGAAATAGCGTCATTAGCATCATTTGGTAAACCTAAGTTGATAACTCTTTTCATATGTAAATTCAGGTTCAGGTTAAATGTAAACCAATAGTATTTCGTAAAATTGCTTTAATATTTGCTCTAGTATTATTATTTTTACACACATACGAAAAATAATGAGAGCGGACAACACAACATTTGCATATAAATCAAACGCCACTTTAAACCAAATATTCACAAAAACAAAAATTAAAAACGAAAACAAAAACAACGTTGTATACGAACTGCAGTGCAAAGGCGACGAACACGATAGTTGTGACAAAACTAATATAGGAACAACAAAAACAGCGCTAAAAATAAGAATGGCAGAACATAAGCTGGACATAAGAACCAAACAAAATAACAACAGCGCTAGCACAACATATATTGACTACAGGCCATATACATAGCTAATTTTGAGGCTGTAAGAATCTTGGACGTTGAAAACAAAATAAAAAGAAGAATGGCATTAGAAAGTTTAGAACAACAACTATGCAGTAGCAATTGACGTATAGGCTATAATAGTTTCGTTTAAATTTTGTGTTCAATCAAATTTTTCTGTTTTTTTTAAAAAAAGTTTATGTCATGTAAAATTTTTGTAATTCAAGTAATGGTTTATTGTCAAAATTAACTTAATGTATCTTTTAATGTAAAGTAAGTTTTTGGTTAATTGTTTTTGAAAAATTGTTCATATATGTTTTTGTAGATAAAAAATTAAAAAATCTCCCCTGAAGATGTTGCCAAGAAAGTGACGAAACGTCGGGAAAAAATTGAATTTTTATTTTTAATATTTAAAAATTGCAATTAAAAAGAAATTGCCAAACAACTCCATTGAACTTAAATAAAACTATTATTTTTCGTTAATGAAGAATGACCAAATTTATCAATATTTGAATCCTTTTTTTAGCTGTGTAATTATATTAGCTTCTTTCAACTCATCAATGATGGATACTATTTCGTTATTATGATTATTATGTCCAGCAGTTGATGATATAAGTAATCGTAATCTTTCAACTAACTCATTAAGATCCTCTCAATACACATAATTCGATTTATTGTTAATGGATTTTAAAATTTTAAGACCTTTTCCTCGTATCAATGTGTTTGGTAAATTGAATATCTTTCTTATTATACGTTGATATTTATAAGATTTGGTACCTTTAATTTGGTCATTTGAGTTATAATTACGCTTATGAGTATTTGTAGATAATAGAATATCTTTATAATTTTGTAAAACCTGTTTAGTGAAATCAAGTGGATTTGTGTGAAAAACTAATTCAAATATACCAGGTGTCATTTACCATTCATATTTTCCAACATAAATTTTATTTCCATGAGGGATTTTCAAAAATTCTTTTCCATATCTCCATCTCCCCAATGAATCTATATTAAATGCATATAATTTATCCAATTTTTTACTATCCTTAAGTATTTGTATGTTTTGTTGTAGAGAATTTTTTTTTTTCGGATAATTTGCAATTGCTTAAGGTGTTTGTAGTCTGTATTTAATTGATCCGTAGCCTTACGTTTAAAATGTTTATGTCTTGTCCATAGTACTCGATTATTTTTTACTCCTTTTACTCTGTTTTCTTTTTGCACTTCGTTTTCTATCAAATTGGTAATTTCATTATTATTATTTTGTAATTGCTTAAGGTGTTTGTTATCAGTGTTTAATTGATCCTTAGCTTTGCGTTTAAAATGTTTATATTTTGACCATAGTTCTCCATTATTTTCAATGTCTCTTCTTACTCTGTTTTCTTTTTGTACTTCATTTTCAATCAAATTGTTAATTTTTTCATTATTACTATTATTGTTATTACTTTTTTTTTGAGTTGAGAATTTCGTTTGATATAACAGGACGATAAATTTTTTAATTATATTTTTTAATTTTTTTTTAAAATCTTAAATGTTTTTTATTTTTAATATCTTATCTGTTTTTTCTGTTTTGTTCGTGCAATCAATATTTTTTGTTTTTTCATACCTAACAGGTACTAAATCATTACCAATATCGTGAATGTTCACGTTGGTATTGAACTTGGAGATTTTATGAGCATTTTATGAACGTTTATTCTTATCGTGAATATCTCTTAATCGCTGTTTAAAATTTTGTTGTAACCCTTTGTTTTTTCGTTTTGTAATAATTTGTTTTTTAACCCTTTGTTTTGGTTCATTTTCAAAGTCGAATTCAGATTCTGACTTCACGTTATAATTGTCATAGTCTTTATTTTCTGCATCCATTCTCATTTTTTAAGTCTGTATCAAAATCTACTGTGTTGTGTCAAGTGTTGATAGATATTGTGGATTAACATTTAAGTGCATATTTTGAGTGGATTTTTGTGGTAGGTCATCATCAATAGCATCCCAAAACATTTCATCAATATTTTCTTTTTTGTTTTAACAAGTTTGTTGACATATTTTTTTTCTTTGTTGTATTCATCAATATTTTCTGTTTTGTTTTTAACAAGTTCGTTGACGTATTTCTTTTCTTTGTTGTATTCATTGTATTCATCTTTATTAAGCTTTCCAATTATTTCATTCAAAGCAAATTAACTCGATCTATTTCATCTAACTTTATTTCCTTTAATTTTTCCTTTAAAATTTTCCGAGTGTTAGCAAGATTTGTTAAAACATTAAGATTTGTATTTTTCATGATTATTGTTTTCTTTGATCTGACTAAAATCTGATACTTATCTGGTGTATATCTGATACTGATCTGGTATATATCTGATACTGATCTGAGGTATAGCAGGTGGTGATGCAATTTTTATATATGAATGAAATTATCAAAACCTTTTCGATATCGACCTAAACTATCATCTTTATTTATCACAACAAAACCATACTTATCTTTCCAACATTCATTACAAATCTTTATAAACATTCTTACAGTCTCCAATTACATGATCATTAAAAATATGCTTTAAATTCATTTCATCGTGTTTGATTTTATTCATCAAACAATCATGTTTGCATTATCGCGTATTAAATGCTTAGGAATTTGTGTATAAGTTTGACATAAATAAAAACAATCAATTTGTTTATGACGACTCATACAAAATATTACCGTATGGTGCTTTGTTTGCCACAAATAACATCATCAAACATCTTATAACATCCTCGTTTTCTGAGAAAGTGTACAGATTTAGTCCTTTTACCGGTGCAATGAGTTTCCTCAAATATTCATATTTTGATTGATATAAGGATTTTGAATATATGTATATGTTTTTTAACTTTAAACCATTTGGATTTACAATTAGACTAATCATAACGTTAGTTTTACCACAATTTGATGGCCCAACCAATAAAGCACGTATTGAATTAGGTAAAAAAGGACTGTGAACAATTTTGCTTATTTTATCATCATTACTAAATACACTCGGAAAATTCATTTTTAGGCATAAGGTTGCGGGAAATGAATATTATTTGCGGTTATCGGAAGAAAATTGCTACAACTGATATTTGGTTAATGTAACTCGAATGAAATAAGCACAATTGATTGTTAGATGGCGCGAATGATCGTACCTTCGCAACCCGCTCATTTCCAAATGTTTGTTCAGTTGAAATGAATATATGACATGTTAGTTGCTTGAACCGCGTAAATGTATTTATTTCAACTCCCCTTACCACTACAAGGATCGTAATGTGTCTGAAATAACTAACTGAAGCTATTGCAGGCAAGCGAACAATACTAGTCATTGTAACAACCACATTGTAAGTTATGTCAATAGCATTATTTTTACGCTGCAATCGAATTTTGAATTTTATTAAATCAATCGCAGCCTTTAGTTGCGTCTATCTCAACAGCCAACCTTGCAACTGCAAGTTTGTCAAACCATCCGACTTATCGAGTGAAACAGACATACGTTCACAAACACGAAGTTGTGTAAGCCGACCTTAATCGCAAGACGCTTGCATTTCATTTCTCAAAGTTGTTAACGTGTCCGGACCGAATTTTTGTAGTGTCGTTTTTCTGAATAACTTGTAAGAGCAACAATCATTAGGTAAGTGAAATAAAATTGCTTTCTATCTATATATGCATAAAGAAAGGCTGAGTTCCTAAATGCATTTATGCAAAGCATCAGTGACTTTCTATTAATTGGTGCTTAGTTGATTTACCAAAACTAGGTTATTATTTTAAAGGACGTTTTAGTTTCGCAGTTTCGGTGAATCTGCTTAGCACGAATTCAAAGAAAAAGGTTACTGATGCTTTGCATAAATGCATTTAGGATCTTGGCACGATTACAATTTCCTGGGCACCGCGATTTGAAAGTGTTTGTTTTATCATCCATAAAAAGTGTTATTAATCATTAAACTCTGTGCATTACTTTTGAAGATAATACATATTACATATTAGGCACACTTAACGGCTCACCCTTTTACGAAATAATCAATACACGAAAAATTTTTATAAGAAACTGCGCGATTTTTTTTTACATACTATGCATTTTACGTATAATGTACACTTGATGGTTCACCCTTTTACGAAATAACTGAAACATAAAAAATTTTTATAAAAAATTTGAGCGTTGTGAGTTGAAAAACAGTTATATCTTCAAAAGTAATGCATGGATTTTATGGTTAATATATCGTGGAATAGGTAATAGATAGACCCAAGATTGCCAGTCAAAATTTTGAACAGTTCCCACGGAAATTAGCTTTTTCCCACAGTAAAATAAATTAAATACCACCAAAATGACCACGGTCAAAATAAACAAATAAATTACTACCGCAATAAAAAACTACTATATAAAAATAAAATAAAAAATATCAGTTTTATCTTGTGTGATTTTATTTTTAGAAAAACGATTGCTGTGAACAAATTGTAGATTGTTTAACTTACAAAATGACCTACAGTCAATAACCATGTGTATGTCGAAACGATCAATGGGTTAGTCAAAATAACCAAATTTCAGTCAAAATAATTGGCAGATCGGTTCATACAATCGAGTGGCAGTCAAAACGGATTGCAGGTCCATTCATACAATCGAATGTAGGTTAAAATTACCTACTTCTCCGTTCACACAATTGAGTTTAGGTTAAAACAATTAACAAGATCGTTCATTTAACTGAATGGAAGTTGAAAGGATAAAGGGGTTCGTTCAGAAAACTGTGAGCGCAGTGCTTACAAAGGAATGCCACAGTCAAGGCTATGGGAAACTACGTAGTTGTGGTGATTACTTTTTAAAAGTTATCAACAATCGACTAAGTCGGTAGGGCACCAATTCGGTTGCGACAGTGGATATAATTCTCTATGTGTAAGTCGACATTATTAACATTAAGCTGAATACTTTGTTTAATTAGTCTCATTTTGAATACTATATTAATTGATATATAAATCAATCATATATATACGACAACCATCATTCTCCTTTTATACTCACAACCAAAATGTTAATTTTATAAAGATAGTACACATCGGAAACAGTTGAAAGGAGGATATGGTTGCATAAACAACTTAATAAATTCATTACCAGTTGAACTTCATTTACCGGGTTATCAATTTTGTGAGCCAGGAACAAAACTTCAGAAACGTTTAGAAAGAGGTGATAAAGGCATTAATCCATTGGATGCGCCTTGTAGAGAACACGATATTGCATATTCACAATCAAAAGATATGAACACACGGCATCAGGCTGATAAAATTTTATCTGAAAAAGCTTGGAAAAGAGTTACATCCAAAGATAGTGATTTGAAAGACCGTATCAACGCTTGGTTCGTAACAAATGCAATGAAAGCTAAAGTTAAATTTGGGATGGGTATTAAGAGAAACATGAATAAAAGTAAATCGAAAAGAAGTCAAACCAAGCGTAGAAAGTATAAAAAAACCAAAGTGAATGGGAAGAAACTCTTTTCGTTAGCAATTAAAAAGGGTGTGAAAATGTTGATTAAGAAGAAACCAAATTCATTCAATAAGGCATATAAAATAGCCCATAAAGCTGTACAGTCAAGTTTTAAACAAAAGAAATCTCAAGTTAACATACCACGAGTAATCCCAGTTCCAAAATAGCCGGAGTCTCACCACTTATACCCATTTTAACAGCACTAGGTGCCCTTGGTGGTATAGCTTCTGGAGGATCAGCCGTTGCAAAGTGAAAAGTTTTAAGTGAAAAAAAATGGGATGGAAAAATTAGCTGAAGCTACTCGCCACAATAGATATATGGAATCGATAGCTATGGGTAAAGGATTATATCTCAAACCATATAAACAAGGTTATGGATTGTTTTTACACCCTCACTCAAAAAACTCTTAAGAAAGCCACCTAAAAGACCATTATCCGATCTCGATTTAATAAAATATTGTAAATGTCTTAAATATTTTAGAGGAATTTTTATGAGAGATTCCTTACCGACAAAACCATATGTACAAGAATGTGGTATACTAAGCTTGGATGATGTTAACGGCACGGTACTCATTGGGTAGCTTACTATAAAAATAAAAACTATAAGGAATATTTTGATAGCTTTGGAAACTTGCAACCACCGAAAGAGGTCATCAATTACTTAAAACCACCAATATATTACAACTATAAGCCCAAACAAAAATAAAATATAGTTATTTGTGGTCAATTATGCTTAAGATTTTTATTTCAAAACTATAATATTTCATAGTAGGTTCACTTATTGATAATATAAAAATTAAATACTTATCTTAAAACTGTTTCTACAAGTAAATTGTTATTAAATAACAAATTGCCTTCTACGGTTTTGTTAATAGTAGCATTCAAAGGGTTTTATTAAAACTTTTTGCTATATTAAGTTGTCCAATTGTTAAAAACAGCACAGTTTCCACATAATTAGAAATATAAAGTTGTCCAATTGTAAAAAAAACTTGGAAAATATCAACATGGATTTCGATGGATACTTTTACTGCAATCCAGATAACTACCATATAACCATCCCGGAACCTTTTTTTTTGGTTGTCAACGACAGACTGTCATCTAGGAAATTACGACCATTTCAAATATATATGGGAACATCCACGATTCAGAGATGTCTTTACATTGGCATTTCAACCAAATATTGAAGAACTTTGTGAAGAAAATGTAAGGACCATGGACGATGCAAATGGCATTCTGAGAGGCACACTGTCAGAATCTAAAATCATTTTCATAGATCAATTAAATAACCAAATAGTTACTAAAGTAGACGTAGTAACTATAGATAGTGAATGCAATGTAATTGATTCAACTATATTTTTTTGTGAATTGACCAGACACGATCATCCAGTAGCTCATCTTGCTCGCGTTACCCGCGATACAAATTTTTTTTTATCATGAGCTTTGTCTTTGCGCTTATGCGAAAGCAAAACCACGTATAAAAAACAACAACACAATCTACAAAAAAAAAATGCAAGTAACAGCACCACAAGCAGCTGTTGACGATCATCTAATTTTGAACTCGTAAACAACAACAACAAATGCATGCAAATTATCCGTTGCTTGTGTGTTGATGCACACAGGATTTGTTTTTGTTTTTTTATTTTTCATTGCCAAAAGTTACGATGCGCAATATCTTGTTCTTGATTTTGTTTTATAAAAATCATTTGCTCTTTTGTAAAATTTCGTGAGCTCCATTGGTTTAGACGATTAAAAAGTTTTTCAGAAGATATAACATTTTAAGAAATAAAAACTCTTTTTAAAAACATGAAATTCTTTTGTTTATTTTTTTATTTTTTAATTTTTAGCATTTTGTTATATTTATACTCGATAATCTATTATGTCCCCATGCAATGGTTTTAACACCCTTATCTAATATATAACGTTTATCATCAAAATAACTTAATACAATTTTTCAATTTCTTGTGTATATATCTTATGAATCTTAGATCTAAATGTTAAAATTTTATCATAATAAATTTTCTTATTATATAAACATTTTCTATACTCATCAATTTACCCCTTTAGCTTTTTTGATACCATTATCGCCCTCAACACTAATAGAATATATTTTTGGCCTTAAACCAATGAATTCTCTCATTATTTTCCCATTATTTTTATCTTTCATAAAACCTAAAACCTTTTTATTTTGTCGTTCTATATCATAAGGATGATTGGGCTTGCAGTCGGATGTATCAAATTTTAAATTAATGTCAGGTTTAGTATCATTATATAAGTCTTCAGCCTTAATTGAATAGATGAAAGAGTCAGTATCCATATATCATAAACTTAAGTTCTCTCTAAATTTTGGAAGCATGTAATAATAGTGGAAATCATACATTTTCCATTTAGAGAGTTCAAGAACTACAAATCCTATATAAATTAGTTTATCATATTCGGTATATATTCTATTAAGTAGTATTGTTGTCATATTTTCAGTAAACCTTGTAGAGCTATGAAAATTTGGTTTAGCAATTAAGCTTCTAGCTCCCAATCTTTTTCCTCTACTTTCCCACTCACAAACAATTTTAACATCTTTCCATTTGTCTACAGTCTTTATGGTTTTACCATAGACAGTTTTACCATAGACAGTGGGAACGGGGGGATGGCGCGGGGAACGGACAGAAGTCAAAACCACTAAAAACTACCGTCAACTATCATGCGTCATTCACAATCAACCAAGCAAGCAAGCGGCTCCGTTGCTCCATGTGCCCCAGAACCCCCCCTTATTATACCTACTCATGTTAGAAATATCTAAAAGATTTCGAGTAGATTCTAAATTTTCGGTATTATAGTTATATACCATTTCAACTGGATCATTTTCTTCTTTTAGTTTATTGAATAAATAAAAAATTGAAATTTTATTTATGTTTTGTTTTGTTATTGTTTAAATAAATGAAGTGTTATCGTAGTGCGAGATTATTCAAATCAAAAATGAGTAGGCAATTTTTTTCAAATCTGTACGATTTGTAAAAGAATGACCCATATTCCTTATCATAATGAGCAATTGCTCTATGTGGCAGCTACCCAGCTAATTTAAATTAAGCGTATGACACAAATACTTTTTCAGATAATACATAAACATTTTTTAGACGACTTAAGACTTCGAATATACCTCAGTACGGTCGTGGGGTACCCTGCTTCGCCGTATTTTCTCCGCGCTTCGGATATATTAGCCTCGGTACCCTGCCGAAGCTCCATTCCTTACTAGGTTTATTTTAAAATTTCGTGCTCTCTAATCTAATCCAACCCATTATTTTTTCTCCATACTAGTAATTACCAGTCTAGTGTACAAATATGTATCAGTATAATTTTTTACTTACAATTTAAATCTTCAATCCAGTCATTTATTTTTATTGCTCTTCTTTAATAATTTTTTTATAGTGCTGCAATAATGCTCATTCGAATCTGTATGTAAAATATATTATATTACAGAGATAGTAAGTTGATAACGAAGAAATGATTTTAATTAAAACTTTGCAAATTTTCACTATGATAACTCGAATATGGCAAAAACAATAGTGGTATTCAATTAACGCCGTATTTGTGGTGTAAATAGCGTATGTGCCGTAAGTTCATACAACTTACCACACATACGCAGTTTACATCACGAATACGTCGTTCATTGAATACCACTAATGTCAATAGATCAGAACGAACAAAAAATATGAAGCAATGCTTAGAACATTCCTTGCGGCGCTTTTGTTTAACCCTTAGTGGCCACACGGGGTAACTAGAAGACTAAACCTTTGAAATTGATACAATTAACGACATCAGCCGGCGTTTTGAGCGTTCGTTTTCTTGACGTGGGGTAACTAGTTACCGTGTGGGCGCAACCGTTGCTCGGCACAAATTTTTTCTTTTTCAAATCGACTTGTTTGTGGTGTCAATAGAGAAAATAAAGGCAATTTTTTTTTAATATTCTAGTAAAACAAACATTTTTTTAATCCTAGCCGTTATGGAATCTTGTCTGTTCACGTGAAATAATTTAGTTTATTAATATTTATATAATATTGCTTATTGAATAAATCTTTTGTACTTGGGTTTTACTATAAACTTTTGTACTATAAACTCTGTTTCATATACATATTTGATTAGTTCTTATCTTAAATGCCCATAAATAAAAAAATTCACAAGATACTTTCCAAACTATTTTTTGACCAAAAAAGTTTCGCATTTGATTACTCCGTGTTGGCTTTTTTCATCTATTTCAGCGTTAGAAATTATACGTGTCCACGGAGATAGTATACTTTCTCCTTTAAACGAACGGTTACAATAATATTCTTGTACACGTGGGGCGCTCGCGTATTCATTCAAACGCATCATATCTATTGTATATATCATCTATATATCTAGATATCATCTATATACTTCGAACATAAGTATTTTTAACTTGTATTTAAACTTATTTGTATATAAACTTATATTAACTTGTATTTGTATATAAACTTATTTTTATGATGATATAAGAGGAGGCGCGTACTATGCAATCGCAAGAAGAACAAAAAAAGGCGTGTTGGATGTTTGGCCTGTATAAGACTGGCTTGCGAGGAACATCGGTTGCTTTTGTGCATGACAAGTGCTGGTTAATAAAATAGGATTCAAATAATATTTGGTTTTTTGTTAAAATACCATTCAAAAACATTTTTTTCTACTTTTCTGTACGTAAATATGTACTTAGAAGATAATAAAACACACAAAAAAGCAAATTATATGTATATAGGTATTTTTTTTATATTTTTCCCCCGAAGTAATTTTTCAAAATAAATATACTTTTTGAATAATCGGCGGATACTGATCTTTTTTTTTAACGATAGTGGTATATGATGTGCGTACAATTCCAACATTTTAGCTGTTAATATTTAAAAATGGCAGAGTAATGATTTTTTTTCTGAAAAAAAGCCAGTTTTGGTGAATTTTTACATATATGACCAGTTTTTAGAACGCCATCTATAAATTGACTGATAAAAATCATTAGAAATGTTAAAGGACTCTTTAACATACATGAAACAATCGGTTTAAAGTCTAAAAATACTCATATGTCTTGTACAACTAGGTTTTTCAGCGTGAGGTAATGAGTTACCCCGTGTGTCCGCTATGTGGCCTGGATAAGGTGTGACTGCTAAGGGTTAAATACGTTAAGTTCGCAGATACGTACCGATTCCAATTTGGTGCTTTTCTGTCAGTTGCATCATCTGTATGAGAAATACGATCTTGCGTTCTTCCCTAAGCCCTCGCCTTAGTAGCGCTGATGTGATGAGGTAAGTGAAGATGATGAAGTTTAGTTAAAGAAGTCTGCAATGTTGCTTGTTTCGCCAGCGGGGAAATATAGTTAGTTAGTGAATTATAGTTAGTGAATATTGTACAGTTGAAGCAGGCATACATTTTTTGTGCAGTGTTATTCAGGTTAACACAGAGCATTGCATTCCATTCCACTCTATATAATTCGTACATTTAAGTTTCTTGTCCTCACTCTCCGAAAAACGCGCACTCTTAAACACTTAAGATTAAATGTGTTTTTTTTTAAATTTTTCAAATCGATTCTGCGTTTATTCAGTTTGGTATAATCTACTAAAAATGTTGCTCTTAGATTCCTTTTTCGGGCTCTCAAATTTTATTCCTTTCGATTGAGTTCTTTGCCTACATCCGACTCCACCAATGAGTGTTTCAAGTTTAACATTCGATCAACTGGTAATCAGTCTACATTGCAACCCACTTTATTAAGCCGTGTTGTAATTGGCCATTGCCCAATCAATTATTCCTACTCTCTTTATGTAGCACATGCTTCGCTACGGTTCAGTGGCACACACAAGCCGCTAGCAGTTGTAAGGTCTCTGTAGGAAAATTAACTAGTTTAAAAGTAGTTGATAAAGTAGTTTTTTGTCAACCACAACTAGTTGAAATTCTGACTTTTTCCCATAAAACGAGCTAACATATTTTGTATGGTGATGTCCGCTAAATAAGTCAATTGACTTTCGTCTGCATATATTTTTAACTACTTGTTAAATTAGTCAGATTTTAATTAGTTTTTAACTACTTTAAAATAACCAATTGAAAACTATTACTGATGGCCTAAAGTTAATATTTGATGAAATAACATGGTTAAATATTAGGCCGGGTCGATTTGTGGAGAGGCAAAAAAATCGCCCATTGCTCTGTCAAAATCGTATTCTAGGGATCAAAATAAGAAACTTTGCCGAAGGAACCATACCTCTAAAACGAATTCTGATGTCCCCCAATTTGGGTCGAACTTTTGGGTAGGGGAAAATTTTGGAAAATCCCACTTTAACCCATTTAGAGTGCTCCAATCGAGTCTAAATGTATGACCGACCCCCACTAACTTTGGAGGCCCGACCCACCCATGCCAGTGGCACACCCTGGAACCCCCCTGGGTTTCAAAAAATCACCAGTTTTGGCACTTTACATAAAAAAATCAGCGAAATGCCTATGTTTTTTCTTTATTTTTATTTATTTATTTATAATAATATTTATTATTTATTTATAATAATATCTATTTTTTCTCTTTTGAAATTTATTTAGTCAGAACATATGTAAATGAAAAAACTAATTTAAGTTAGTTATAGAAAAGAAACTAAAAAAATTATTGTTTGAAGTCTTTTTTACTTTCAAGTCTGGGCAATTTCGCACGGCTCTCTAATGTCGTCGCCATAACAGCCTCTACATTTTCCGGTATAACCCGTTTGGAAACGCTAGCTAGCAATTGAACATGTCGTTCCGTTCCTTGTATGTGTGATGCAATTTTTGGATCATTAAACGGTGGATCATCTTCATTTAAATATTCTTTCAATGTATCGTACGGAATGCTTCGCGTGAATGGTGGTTCAAATACGTTATTTATGTCATTCATGTTGATCATTTCCGTGTAACTTGTGCAATTAAACTTTATATCTGGTTTAGAGTATTTACTTTATATCCATAGAATACGATTTTCATAGAGCATTGAGCGATTTTTAAATCGACCCGCCCTATTAAATATATATAAACTTGTAATCTAATAAAAATTTGCAATTAAAACAAATCAAAATCAGAGTAGTTGCCGCCTTAATAAAATTCAAAGTAGTTTATCAATCACTTGTTTTTAAGTAGTATTTCAATTATTTCATATATAATGCAAATAAAACTATTTACAATTGAAGTGGATGCCGCCTTAATATAATTCAAAGTAGTTCATATACTGGTTTATTTTAAACTAGTTTCTTAGCTAGTTGTTTTTAAAAACAAGTTAGTTTGTTCCTATAGGGGTAGTACAAAACGAACCGAGTCGTTGCGCTAGTAGATTCCTTGGCAGCGGATACTGACGTGATATTTTCGCAGTCATTGTTTTGCTGATCAAATTCGAAGTTTCCATAAAAAAAATGACTAAAATGCATAATTTAATTACAAAAATTTACAAAAAAGCTTTATAAAGCATCAGTCACTTTTCTAAGATTAAAGCCTCAAAATAAACCAAATTTTTTTACAGTTTTTGTTAAGATAAAAAACAAAATTTATACACAAAACAAGATATTACATATGTTTACACACATAAATTTTAAGGTACAAATATAAATTTTTCAATGCAATCAATTTTCAAACTGGCGTCAGACTGCAACTTTTAAAAATACGTCTTTTTAAAGAAGGCTTGCGTCATGACTTGAGTAACTGTGCAAAATCGCAGTTTTTCGCACAGAAGCAAAAAATTTATTAAATTTACAGATTAATAGCTATAGAATGACGCATAGAATTTTAAATATATTTCTGGACATTTCTGGGCAAGACAAAACAATTTTTTTCCCCGGCGAAACCCTTATTATGGCTAGGTTGTAGGTCCCCAAAAATGGGTCTAAAATTATCAAAGAATTTTTTCGCTTTTCCGTTCACCTGGGGCAGCAGGGTGCGAAAACGCACCCGTGTCTACTAAGATGCACAAAAACTTTATTTGGGATTAATACAAATTATATGAAAAATCAACATATTCGTTATAGTTATACGATTATTTAAAAAAAAAAAATCAATAAATTAGTTCGTACACCGAGAAAAAAGCTTATGTTAAATTGAAAAACCTAGTATAATTTATAAGATGGCTTTGGCATTTTTCAGCCTCCCAAGTACTTCATCAAAACGCCTAAGTTTTACATGTTGACTTTCCAATTTTTATTTGGGTGATAAATTAAAACAAGTATTTGGAAATTTTTTATACACTACTTTAAAAAAAAAAAAATTGAATATCAAAAATATAACTCTTTTTCGGGTTTTGGTTTTTTTTATGTTCCTTTTTTTTTTTTTGAAGCTGCTGCCTCCGTTCTGCCAAGCAAATCGCTTGACTGAAATCGGCAACAACACAAATTTTTCTTCTATCATCACCGTTTTTTTCTTAGAAATTAATGACTTCTCAGCTTTTCTTGCTGCTTGACGTGCATTATAACAAGAACATTAAATTAAATTAAACTAAATATCAAATACTAAAAGTTTACCTTCGCATGCCATTGAGCAATACACCATCTGTCTGCCAACTAGTAGTAACAAGGCTGCTTGGATCAGTGGGTAGAGCGATGGACTAGCACCCAAAGTTTAAGGATCGATTCCGCACGGCGGGCAAAGAAATTCTTTTTTTTTTTTTGGCAAGGTATCGAAGTATGTGCTTTCAAAGCAATGTATTAAACAATAAATTGCCTAGGTGAATAAGCATAAAATTATAATTCCCATACAATTCTTTTTACACAAGCCGACTTAGTTGATATACCTATTGTTTTTTTTCTCGGTGTATGTTATGCCAAGCGTTAAAACATTAATAATGTAGAGGCGCATTGCACTTTTTTCAAAGAAAAACTATGATCGAAAAATCAGGTTAAGCGCCACGAGTGCTTTTTCGCACCCAACGAAAGGTAATGCATATATATAACAATTGCATTTTCTTACCGTTATAAAGTAAATCATTTATTAGTTTCCCTGTAGGAAAATCAACTAATTTAAAAGTAGTTGATAAAGTAGTTTTTTGTCAACCACAACTAGTTGAAATTCTGACTTTTTTCCATAGAACGAACTTACATATTTTGTATGGTGATGTCCGCTAAATAAGTCAATTGACTTTCGTCTGCATATATTATCAACTTCTTCTTAAATTAGTTATATTTAAATTATTTTTTTAATTACTTTAAAATAACCAATTGAAAACTATTACTGATGGCCTAAAGATAATAATATTTGATGAAATAACATGGTTAAATATATATAAACTTGTAATCTAATAAAAATTTGCAATTAAAACATGTCAAAATCAGAGTAGTTGCCGCCTTAATATAATTCAAAGTAGTTTATCAATCACTTGTTTTTAAGTAGTATTTCAATTACTTTATATATAATGCAATAAAAACTATTTACAATTGGATGCCGCCTTAATATAATTCAAAGTTGTTCATATACTGGTTTATTTTAAATTAGTTTTTTAATTAGTTATTTTTAAAAACAAGTTAGTTTGTTCCTATAGGGTTGATTTATTTTGATCATATTAAGATAATTGTACAACATTTTTTCGTCGGTTAAGTATTTATTTTGATTTTTTTAAAAGTAGGTCAAAAATTGAATATTTTTATTTGTAGTATTGTACGAGGGGTGCCTTTTATATTTCGGGATTAGAGAACAAAAACAAATATTAATCATCGAAAATCACTTTATTGTTTTTCAAAATATTCTCCATTAAGATCTATACACTTTTGCATGCGTTTGAACCAATTGTCGAAGCACTTTTGCCACTCTGATTGAGGTATCTCCAAAACATGCATTCTGATTGCCGCAACCGCTTCTTCGGGCGTCGAAAATCGTTGTCCACGCAGTTTATTCTTCACGGTTGGGAATAAAAAGAAGTCATTCGGTGCCAAGTCAGGACTATACGGCGGATGACCCATCAAATCGATGTTTTGGGTGCTCAAAAATGCAGTTGTTTGAGCCGATGTGTGAGAGCTCGCATTGTTGTGGTGAAGAGTGATCCGTCTTCGGCGGTTGGTTTTCCTGATTTCTTGGAAGACAACTGGCAAACAAATGGTTGTGTATCACTCAGAGTTGACTGTTCTGCGTTGTTCTAGTGGTACGGTTGCGACATGTCCATATTTTCCGAAAGAACAGGAGACCAGGAGGAACAGGAGGAGAGTATTGTAGGGGGAAATGCTAAACTCGAACTCGCAATACGAAAGCTAAAATATCATCATATCATAAATATCAAACATATCCAAAGTTTTGGGTGCGAAAACGCACCCTATGGCAAGAAATGGGTTTATTAGAAAAAAAAAAATATCTTGAGCTTTTTTTTAAAAAGAAAACTATTGCTTGTAATAGTTTGTGGTAACAATTGACTGAAATTTATTTAATACTTTAACAATTTTTGATGTTTTGCAAAATCCATACGTCATTCTCTTTAAAATCTTATACAGAAAATGCAGTTAAAATTTTTTCTGAGTTAAACTGCAAGCCAATTTAAATACGATGTATTTTTAAAAGGGGAACAGGGGGCGAACCTTCACATGGCAACGTGTCTGACCGCCTCAACCTGGCGAGGCCAGCATTATCCATGTCGAAATCGTCTCAAGTCGACTCAAACCTCCACGTGGTGTTCCCTGGGCAACGGCAAACTGGCATCCGTCAGTTTGACGGCTAATTTGAGCGGCGGGTCACTCCATAGACCTTAAACATGGAATGTGCGCAGGGTTTGGGTCCCGCCACATTAATACTGCCCAATGAAAACTAAACCAGCCTCGGATAAGAACCCCAATTACGTTGACGACCACCGCAAACGAAAAACGGACAATGATTTACGGATATGCACCTGGAATGTCCGAACCCTTTATAGGGAAGGTGCCATTATCCAACTGGCGGAAGCCCTCAAAACGATAAAGGCTGACATCACCGCCATCCAGGAAATGCGGTGGAAAGGGCAAGGCTACTCTAAACAAGCACACTGTGATATCTACTACAGCTGCCATGTGGAGAGGCACGAATTTGGATGTGGATTCGTTGTTAGCCGGAAACTACGCCACCTTGTTTCCCGGTTCACACCTGTCAATGAAAGATTGGCCACGATCCGCATCAAGGCAAAATTTTTCTCCATCAGCCTTATTTGCGCGCACGCCCCGACGGAGGAAAAGGACGAAGACGTCAAAGACGCTTTCTACGCTAGTCTTGAGGACGTATACGACCACCTTCCGGTCCATGACGTGAAAATAGTCCTCGGCGAATTTAATGCGAAGGTCGGAAGGGAAGGCATATTTGGCCCCACTGTCGGTCAGTTCAGTCTTCATGAGACCTCCACGAACAACGGTCTAAGACTGATTGACTTCGCCGCGGCGCGAAACATGGTAGTTAGTAGCACCAGATTTAAGCACCTCGACATCCACAAGGCCACCTGGCTGTCCCCGGATCAAAAAACGCGAAACCAAATTGATCATGTTGTAATCGACGGAAGGCATGCCTCTAGTGTTCTAGATGTGCGTACATTTCGGGGGGTCAACATTGACTCCGACCATTATCTTGTTGCAGCCAAGATCCGCATGCGATTATGCAATGCGAAGAACATAGGCACAGGAATGCAACGAAAGCTAGATGTCGCTAAGCTGCAATTACAACGGACTGCCGAAGCCTACTCCGCTCAACTCTCGGTTAAGCTCAACCAACCAACCTCTGGACCCGACGACGCCGGCGGACTTTGGGCGCATATATCCCACTCCATGCGCGCTGCTGCTGAAGAAGTCATTGGTTTCCGGCGCCCTCAACCTCGGAACCAATGGTATGATCAGGAGTGTCGCATTGCGACTGCAGTAAAAAACGCCGCTTATAGAAAAACGCTGCAGTCAGATGCAACGCGAGCCGTGCGAGAAAACTACCGCGAAAAGAGGAAGGAATAGAGGCGCCTTTTCAGACGCAAGAAAAGAGAGCAGGAAAAGCGTGAGCGTGAGGAGCTAGAGGTATACCAGGGCAAGAAGGATGCACGAAAATTCTATCAACAGGTTAAGCGTCTAACCCAAGGTTTCAAGCCTGGAGCATCCACTTGTAGAGACGAAAATGGAGATCTGAATACGGATACACAGTGTGTGCTGAGATTGTGGAGACTGCACTTCTCCAACTTACTTACTGGCGACGATTCCACCAATGCCGCCCATGGAGAGCGCAGTTCAGAGCTACCAATCAACAATGACGGAGTGGAAGTACCACCACCTAGCCATGATGAGGTTCGAGTTGCTACAAAAACAACAAAGCAGCGGGTGCTGACGGCCTGTCAGCTGAATTGTTTACAACCGGCGGCGATGAATTGATAAGGCGCATGCATCAGCTCATCAGCAAAATATGGCTAGAAGAAAGCATGCCCGACGATTGGAACCTCAGCGTACTGTGCCCTATACTTAAGAAAGGAGATCCAACAATCTGAGCAAGTTATAGAGGTATCAGTCTTATTTCCATCGCATATAAGGTTCTCTCAAGCGTACTGTGTGAAAGATTAAAGCCGATTACAAAAACACTGATTGGACCTTATCAGTGTGGCTTTCGACCTGGTAAGTCCACCATAGACCAGATTTTCACGCTACGACAAACCCTGGAGAAAACCCACGAAAATCAAATTGACACACACCATCTCTTTGTCGATTTTAAAGCTGCGTTCGATAGCCCGAGAAGGGATTGCCTATACGCAACAATGTCTGAGTTCGGTATACCTGCAAAGTTGATCAGACTTTGCAGAATGACGTTGAGCAACACACGCAGCTCCGCAGCAAGGTAGGAAATGACCTCTCCGAAACCTTCAATACCGAAAGAGGTTTCAGGCAAGGCGATCCACTGTCTTGCGATCTCTTTAACATCATCATGGAGGGGATCGTACGAAAGGCCGGTGTGCATCGTAGTGGCACCATTTTCTACAAAGGCGTCCAGCTCCTTGCGTACGCTGATGATATTGATATTGTCGGCAGAACCAAGAGAGATGTTACTGCTGCTTTCGCCGCTATCGAAAAGGAATCAGCCAAAGTGGGTTTGACGATAAATGAAGGCAAAACAAAATATATGCTGTCTACAAACAAGGGAGCTCGGCGTTTAGACTCCCACGTTTCATCCGGCAGCTATAACTTTGAAGTAGTCAAGGAGTTCGTTTACCTTGGCACCGCCATTAATACCAAAAACGAAATCAGCCTGGAGATAAAGCGAAGAACAATAATTGCTAATAGGTGCTACTACGGGCTCAGTAAGCAACTAAGTTCCAGAGCCCTCTCTCGATCGACAAAACCAACACTCTACAAGACGCTCGTTCTACCTGTGCTGCTTTATGGCGCTGAGGCATGGGTAGTTTCGCAAACTGACGCAGCCGCTCTGGGGGTGTTCGAGAGAAAAGTTCTTCGCAAAATCTTCGGTCCTGTTCGAGTCGGCGATGACTATCGCATCCGAATGAACCACGAGCTGTATGAGCTCTACGATGACATTGACTTAGTCCGGCGTATAACTGTGCAGCGACTACGCTGGCTGGGTCATGTCCATCGTATGAACGACGAAGCTCCAGCGAAAAAGGTGCTCGAGGCGAGGGTCGCTGGTCAACGACGACGAGGGAGACCATGCATCCGATGGATGGACCAGGCTGAGGAAGCCCCAACCGCACTTGGTGTATCCGATTGGAGAAGGCGCGCGCAAAGCAGAGGCGCCTGGCGAGAGCTGATGAGGTCGGTTGAAACCCGGACACGGGTTGTTACGGCCAACTAAGTAAGTAAGTAAGTATTTTTAAAAGGCGCCATTTTGTAATGTTTCTTATACTGAAAAATTAATATTTGTTCCTTAAAACACATGTAAGCATATTGTATACTTTGATTCTTAAATAACTGGAAATATGAGAAAATAGACTTATACTTTCAAAAATAACGGTTCATATAAAGTAGTGTACACTCAGAAAAAAGGGCTGTTAAATCAACGAAAAAGTTTTTTTTAACTAAACCATCGCTCAGGGTTTAGTCTTACTTGCATTAAACTTATTCTCTCAATCTCTAAGAAGCTTGGGCGTTTTTTGAAAGAATATGAATGACAAATGCTGCTGTCGTCGTCAAACAAATGAACTGGGTTATAAGTCAACGTCAGAAGGTTGTTGGTAAGAACCAAAAACAAAGTTGGCGACCGAACCCTGCGGTACTCCTACGTTGATGGCATGCTCACTGGACGAAGTGCTATCGATAACGACACGGAGAGAGTAAGGTCAGCAGTAGAGTGGGCCCTACGAAAAATATATTGACGGTCACTGAGCAATTTGTTGCGATCCAGATAGTTCATAGGTGCAAGTTTATTATGCTCTCCATAACTTCGGAGAGCTTCGTGGCATCGCCGTTTTTAGGTATTGGCTGGACATTTGCTACCTTCCAAAAAGATAGGAATACCCTGTCCTGTAGGAGATTCTGAAAATATTGCGCAAGGGCCGAGCCAGAGTAGAAGCACACGTTTAAAGCACAATTGGTGGTATGCCACCGTTACCAGTGGCTTTGCTTATGTTAAGATTTGGAAGGACTCTTTTAAAAATATATTTCCTTTATTGAAGAAGAACCAATCTCGACAAGGGGCAGTGGCTGACTACTATCCGATTGGGAAATTATGTACAAATAATCCAGCCAAAAGGTTCGCTTTACCAACCGAGCCAGTGAATATTTGATATTCTTTTAAAAGAGTTAGAATTGGCGAAGACGTTTGATTTTTGACTCTTTTAACAAATGACCAAAAATGTTTGCTCCCTTTAGGGCAGAGAAGAACCAGTTCTCTAATGCGAGTTTCATGAAGAATCTTTTCGCGTTTTAAATTGCCTTACAGCGATTCCTAGCCTCAATGCGAAGTCTAATAATATCAGCATTCTTATCAGAACGTCAATTCTGATAGACTTCCTCTTTGGACCTGACTGCAATCCTGCAAGTCTCATTAAATCATGAGTATAAGCTCTTTCTTTTGGTTTAATGCTCTTCTTCTTATTGGGGATAATAGACCGCATACCCAGAGAGATAATTTCTTGTACCATGACAGCCGCTGCATTCAAATTTCTATTAGCGAAACATAATTTTCAATTGAAGTTGCGATAAAAATTATTTAATGCAGTTCTTTTTGCTCTTTTATAAAACCATGTAGTCCTTTTTGGAGAATGCAGTCCTATTGTGAGAAGTTAATAGTATGGTAACCGATACTGTTTAAACTGTTTATACAGGGTGTCCCAGACTTAGAGTACTATAATGTGGGGGCTGATTCCTCGTGATGAGACGAGCAAAAAATTGTATGGGTGGGGTGGTCGCAAATGCCCCCCTAGGGGGCTAGGAGGGAAAAACAAAAAATTAGGTGTCGTTACGTTTTAATCCATAGCTAACATATCTCTGCAACGATTAAAAAAAACCATACTTTTTTGAAAAGAAAATTAAATTTGCTTTAAATTACTTTTGCAAAATTTTTCCATAAAGTCATAAAAAAAAATGTATAAGCACCTGAAGTCAAAAAATAGGTTTTTTTCTTTAAAAATTCAACTTTCAAGGCGATTTTCTCAGAAAAAAACCAAATGTTATATTATTTTTTATGACGCAGTTTTTTTCCTTGGTCAATTCTCTATCTCAATTCTCTATCAGGTCAATTCTCTATCTCTTTATCATAAATATGATATGTTAGCTATGGATTAAAACGTTACGACACCTATTTTTTTGTTTTTCCCTCCTAGCCCCCTAGGGGGGCATTTGCGACCACCCCCACCTCTACGATTTTTTGCTCGTCTCATCACGAGGAATCAGCCCCCACATTATAGTACTCTAAGTCTGGGACACCCTGTATATATATACAATAGCACAATATACTACTTGTATATTGAACGAATTGCCATAATTGGGCAGCAAATAAGATGATAAAGTTATTAAATGAAAATATTATTTTTACCAATCACTCCATTTTTACTTCAATTTCATACAAGAATTTATTTCCAATTAATTCAATTTATTTAAGTGATCGCATAGTTGCGTTCGTTTTTGTATGCAGATGCGCTGGGTGACGTTATTCAGTCAAATTAGAAAGAGATCACTAGGTAACGGGACTGCGGAAGGCGTAGTCTTGTTTCTATCATTCTTGGCCAGGGCTGCCAACTTGGCAATAAACATGCCAGATTTGGCTCCATTTTGCTTCAAATAGCACCTTATTTTTTAATTTGCCACAAGGTGCCGAAATGGCACTGTTTGAGAAATAGTTTAATTTTCTTACACACGTTTTTAAAATATGTATTTACATTTAAATCAGAGGTAGCAAAATTATACAATAACATTATTGTGATTATTGCAAAATTTAGGTTTTAACAGATTGCACGGAACGAAAAGCACGAGTTTGTTCAATCACAGCATAACGCGAGAATGAGAGCTTGTCGCATTCTAAAAGGTGATCCAATACGAGGTCGCTTTTCCAATAGGGTTGTTTTGACAGCTGTAATGTGTCAATTGGCTTGTCCATATGACGTTGTGTTTCAATACGACTTAATCATGAATAGACTTACTCTTGAACAACGTTTTTTAATTGTGGAAACTTACTACCAAAATCAGTCATCAGTTAGAGAGCAATCGCTTCATTGAGGGAAACGTTCGATGAAAACATCATCTCAAGAAATGATCCTGTTAATTGTCCACCAAGATCATGTGATTTGACACCATTGGACTACTTTCTTTGGGGATATGTTGAATCAGCTGTTTATGTCGACAAACTCGAAACTATTAACGCTTTGGAAACCAACATAACTTGTGTTATTCAAGGAATACCAGCCGATATGCTCTAAAGAGTTGTCGAAAATTGGACCCACAGAATGAACCATTTAAGAGCTAGTCGTGGGCAACATTTGAACGAAATTATTTTTAAACATTGAGTTGTAGAAACCGAACTATCATTCCGAATAGAGGTTTGCATCAATACATCGATTTTTATGTATTTCATTTAGAAACCAAAGTAGGAAGCTCTTAATGGATCACCCTTTATAAGCTTGCGAAAAACACATTAGAGCAAAAGAGATGCTTGACTTGGTTTCTTTTTTGCTCCAATGTGTTTTTTTGGCTCGGCTCAGCAATAAGCGGTCACTATGTTCGCAACCTTAGGTAACGCAGAATAGAGCGGCCGCAACTTAACAGCATGAAGTCCGTACCAGAGGTAAAGAGGTAGGAAACTTCGATTTTGGACTGTGGGAAAGGGATAGTCTTTTGTCATAATTGTACTAACAGAAAATATTCAATACAAGCAGAAAAACCACAGAAACTCCCCTCAATCATGTGATATTCAAACTCACAATAACTGCATCTTGCTGTATAACGCAACGAAGACTTCTGGTCGTGTGAGACACGGTAAGCACTACATTTTTTCATACCAAATTATATTGTCGCTCGTTTCTAATAGGTCTTCGTTTCGTTATACAGCAAGATGCAGTAAATGTATAAAAGGTTGATAAACCACAGAAACTTCCCTCAAACATGGGATATCCAAACTCATACACACAATTCGTGAGTTTTGCATAAAAAAGAGAGATGAAAAAGGTGAAATCTAAAATAACCTTGAAAAACATGAAGTTTCCTATTTCTTTATCTCTGGTTCGTACAACGACTAATTTTCGGTATCGAATCTTTTATAATCGATAACCGCATAGTCCCGATATCGAACTTGATACCGACGAAATACTTGATACTCGCTCTTATTTTCAGCTAAACTTAAGCCAGTAAACTAAGCTCAAAATATTGTAAGAATCGGTAAATGGACTTCAATTTTCTGTAAAATTTTTTGGGTTTTAGTAGGTTAGTTAAAGAGAAAAGGCCAAATCGCTTTATTACGTTATTTTGAGTTGTCATTATGCCTTGTGGCAAATATAATACTACTAGCCGAATCCCCGTCCGCTTCACCAGGCTCTTTTTTAAAAGGCTTACATTTATGTAGCTAGGAAAGTGTCTGTGAAGTTTCTATATTAAGAGAAGCTGATTTAGGTCTGTCTATATCAGTTGTGATCAACGCACAGTTCAAAAAACAGCAAAAAGAGCTTTCCGAGTACACAGTTTTACATTGAAACGAGAACTTGTTAAAAGCTCTCACAACATTTGGTGCAAGGAAATATTGTCGAGTGTTGTGTTTTTTTAATATAAAGTTTTTTTTATTTCTGTGTTTGCTTTCCGCTTTTTTGACATGGAGAAAAGGTAGGAGTGATATATAGAATGTATTAATGTTTTTTTTAACCAACTTCAAAAAGGAGGAAGTTCTCAAGTTCGTTGGTTTGCGATTCACAATAAAAAAAAAGAATGCCTTCTTTGCATTGGTGCGTTTAGCCGATGGTTCACTCGTGTTGCCGAACCTGCTCGCTTAGCGGATTGATTGGATGGTGTCGCCTTAGTTGCCTTAGCTGCTTCGCATGGTTTCTGACTACGGTTTGAAGGCTTGCTGGGGTTGTTGGAAACAGAAACAACGATATTTGACAGTTTGTTAGCCAAACACACCCTTTCAGCCGAAAAAATTAGGTGCACACAACCGGTAAAATGTTGGATACCGGTTAAAAAAAAAAAATAACCAGTAAATTTTTCGGTGCGAACATTTTGATCGAAACGATATAAAATCAGAAAATACTTGTATATTGAATTTACTTCAGAAATATACATTATATTAACCTTTTTAAAATAATGCACTTCAATTTATCGCACTTTGAACACAATAAACAATTAGATCACTGTTGATTATCACACATGAAAAGATATTATCGACTGTAGCTACTACGCATAGCATCTCTTCGCTTTAGTGTCAGCACTAAATCATCGAGCTTACATTGCGCAAAAACGACAATTATCAGATCAGCTGCATCTTCTCACTGTCAAAAGTTATACAGGGGTGCCCACAACCGGTTAACTTACTCTATATATAAAACAAACCAGTTTCCATGTATAAACTGGTACGAGCCCGACCTCAGAAAATAAGATGAGTCATCTTTTAAAAAAAAAAAACTTCTCACACCTTCTATGGTTTAATACCAAAGAATTGTTGGTGCCAAAGAATGAAATCGTGAAAAGAAGTAAACAAAGAGCGCCACAACAAGTCTTTGCAGAATTAATGTAGTCAATTTTTTGAACCTTTGCTTGTGCTAAGAAGTAGAAAAAAATTGCTTTTAAATTGGAAAGCACACAACTGCAATTCTGCTTTGGTTTTAGCAGAAGGTGTGCTTATAAGATTTTCACAGTTAATGGACTGCATGAGCCACAGAAGATTACTGATGAGTTGGTGTAGCGACCAACGAAACAGCTGTCTAGTCTGCTGGTGGTTGTTCTGTAAAGAACATTATTATTGTGGCTACCTGTTGCTTAATGAAATTACTTGGCCTAAAGCTCTCAAGTGTAATTCTTAAAAATTAATTTTTTTTTTGAATTGCTATAAACTAAATATAAATTAAAAAAATGCCACAATTTATTTTTCAAAGTCGGGTTAGATACACCACTTACAAACTAAGAACGGCTGGCCTGATTTTAATGATCTTAGATTTCTTGGATTTTCCTCAGTCCAGAATAGCAGACTAACTATTAAAACATCGGAAAAATTCACGAAAAACAATTTATGAAGGGAATTAATATTCTCATGCATTTTATATGGGACGGATTTCTTGGTGATATTTTGAGAACGGATTAATTTTATTTTAAGTTTCATTTTCAATATGTTTTTTAAAATTTAAGTCAATAGGTCCTTTTTTGTACTTAATTCAAGTAAAGTCCTATATTAAAGTATATTAATCACATATTCAATGAGGTATTGAGTGAAGTTCAGGCTACTATCAGCTCGAGAGGGTGACATTTTCTCCTTCTTCTTAGAAAAAAGAATAAAGAAACAGACCTAATGAAGTAAGAAAGAAAAAAAATCAAAACAATGTATGACAATTGACAGCTTTCTTGAAAATTTATTGAAGTCATGATGATCACATGATGAAGTCACATGGAACATATGGATATGTGACGTCAAAAACATAAAGAATAAAGAGCGAGTTATTTCAATAAAACAATAAAAAAAACACTTTATATACATAAGTGCAATGCATTCAAGTTTAAAATTTATTTCATAAAAAAATAAACATAAAAAGGCATTTTTGTCGACAACTTAATGAAATGAAAAGTTAATTAATTCAAAATTAATAAATGTGGCACAATTACCTTATATAAAGCTATCAATTCACAGAATCCATATCCATTACACCATTACATTTTTTTAGTAGCATAGAAAAAGTAAAATCACGAGATTAACACAAAGACAACTATTTGGAATATCCATTTTGAATGGATATTTCCATTTAAAAAAGAGTTAAAACAGTTACTCTGCTTAGTGGAGCCGATAATGTGAAAAAGTACACTTACACTTTAAAAGTACCTTACACTACAATGAGAGTCAGAGAAAGAGATGATACGGTCTCTGCCAGCCAGCGCTTTAAGGTATAATATACATGTAACAACTAAAATAACGCAGCTTTATTCAAACAATTTTATTAGATACAAGAGTTATAATCTTTTTTTTCAAATTTATACAGCTTACTGTACATAAAACGTACTTCATAAAAATAAGTTTTTTTTTGGAAAATAATTCTCAGGCTTTTATATAGAGGGCGCTGAAAATGACAATAAAAAAAGACATCCAAAACGGTTCGATGGATATCGCCTTTCCTATGTATCTGAAACAAAAAAATCAAATGTCATTTTAAAGTACTCACCACTAATTTGGCGCGACATAATTTGACATTTTCGCGCGCTTTTTTGTCTATAAAAAAATAGTAGGTACTTGAATTAAGAGGGGGATGCTTAAAGGACAAAATTTCCAAAAAATGCAAAAGGATTAATTTAAATTGAACCAATTGATATCAAGTTATCTATTGAACCGTTTTAAAAAAACTAGATTCGAGGAAATCGCGTTTAAAGCTTTTGTTTTTCGATATTTTGCATATATTTTTTAAAATTATCGGTTGATAAACTTACTATTATTTAATCTGCAATCCCAGGTATCGTTTTAAAAACATATATGTATATTCTAGAAACTTTGAAGAAAACAAAATTAAGCAAAAAATAAAATTTTTCTTTTGAAAAATTTACTCATACATTTAAAAAGGTTGATTTTCTTTGGAATTTATTATCGTAGTTGTGTACAAGTGGATCATATATGCTATCAAACGTGTCAAGTTTTGCGTAGTAATTATTTGGATTTAAAAGGCTGAAAAGTTACATAGATTGTATATTGCATATAAATAACAGTTATAACAGTCAGTCAGTTCAACGTCGGAACACAATGTATGTACAGCACCATATAAACTCAGGAAAGAATGTACATACATACAAACTCGCTGTATGCAAACCACTAATCGTAGAAGAACGGTTGTGATACCAAATAAAAGGTCAAAGTCAGCCTTTAAGTATACATCCTTGGAAAATTTTAAAATAAGGCTTGTCCCATAATTGCATGTTAATTGCAATTTATACTTTTAAGTGAATTTATGCGTTTTTTGCTCATAGTATGTAAACCACTGTTTGGGTTAGTACGGTTTAAGTACCAAATAATAGGTCAAGGGTCAGCCTTTAAATTTGTATCCTTAGAAAAATTTTCAAAAGTGGTCAAAAGGTTCACTGCTTTGACGACAAAATTGGCAAATGTACATCAATTATTCATCACATCGATATGAAAACTTCGTTGAAATTAAAATCGTAGCTGCTTTGCTGCGCGAGCTATACTTTTATAGACAAATTTTTTATAGTCTCATGTTTGATTATTTAAAGGATATTGAAATTAGTTTTAAATCAACTTGGTGAACCATTTCATATGAAAAATTTACTGGTGAATCGAATGTTATCATTAGCATTTACAAAAACTTAACTCTTCAGTTTTCAGTGCTGTGCAAAGTCACAATTTTATTTCTTGCAATTTTTGCAACCGCATACAACGAAGTAGACACAGATGATGTAGTAAAACGGGAATAAATTAAGGCTTAGTAAATTTTATGTACAAAAAAAAAAAATAATTTCCAATCAGATGAGTTTTGGATAAAAAAATCCAGTTTGAATCAGTAAAATATTTTAACTATTGGTAATAGTTCATAAACCTTTTTTATTGTATTATTTATTAACTCTTAATATTGTTTTTTTATTTTTGGATGGTAGGGGTACATTTTTTGTGGAAATGGATGACCAAGCAGATTTATAACCAATTTTAGTATCCTTTACATAATTAAACGTGAGACTCTTAAAAAGAATAACATAAAATAACGGTTTTGCTTTGAATTATCTTAGTTTTTCAAATATTAAGCTGAAATTTCGTGATTCTTGATCCTTTCACCACCACCTTCATCATTTCTAACACGTGCATGTTCCAGAAATACTTGGATTATAGTAGAAAATTTAACTTTTCTACTATCCGAGCTGTAAAAGAATGCAATCATTTGTGATTTTAAGTCATGTCACTGATACTCAAAATTATTGCATTCATCATCATGAAGTGCATGATTAGGACTCCATGAATGCACTAATTTTTTCAAATCATTGATTGGAAATTGTTGACTGCATTCACGTGCTTTTATTCATTTATTCAAATCATTGAAAACAATAATTTTCTTTTTTTCATTGTTTCATTTTTTCATGGTTGATGAAAGTGCAAGATTACGTGTACGATCAACTTCAAAGCCATTAATTTCATATCGAATTTCATCGAACAGATATGAAGCAAAGTTGTTTTTTAAATTTCACACCTGTTGTTACTATATCATTTCCTCCTTCCTGTTTTACTATAAACCTATGAATGTAAATCATACTCTCACTTGGTAAGACAAAGAGATCCTGATTTTGAATGGGTATACGATCGATAATCAATCAACCAATAATTCAATACGAATGAAATACTCAATGTACTTCAACAACCTATGTACGATGAGAGTATTATAAAAAGACTCTATCATACTTACTATCCATACCAAAAATCGTTTAAAAATAACGATGAGATTCGTATACCCATTCAAAATCAGGATCTCTTTGTCTCACCAAGTTAGAGTATGATTTACATTCATGGGTTTATAGTAAAACAGGAAGGAGGAAATGATGTAGTAACAACAGGTGTGAAATTTAAAAACAACTTTGTTTCATATCTGTTCGATGAAATTCGATATGAAATTAATGGTTTTGAAGTTGATCGTACACGTAATCTTGGAATTTCATCAACCCTGAAAAATTTCGTTTCATTGAATAAAGCTGAAAGTGGCGCATTAAGAAACGCGGGTTGGGTTCCTTTGCAAAATTGGAAATGTACAAGATAATTAAAAACGAAAATTTGGTAATACCAATGGCGTTGAGAAGTTGGGACTATCATATAAATCCTATGCTATCAAAGGAAACAAAAGTTTTATGGAATGTCAAGCTTCACCGCAAAATTAAAGACCACGATTTCTTATAATCGGCTTACAAAGAGAAAAAAGTAAACAGGAAGGAAATAAATTTGATCATTGTAATATATCTAATTTAAAAGTATATATATATATATATAAGCTCTGAATAATATCCCTATGATGACTTAAATAGTCGCTTTGAAATGGGACAGTATGCTGTACTATATGATATGTATACAAAATTTCAACAAAGTTATTATATACGGGAATCTCAACCATTGCTAGATGTCGTTTATATACGGGAATCTCAACCATTGCTAGATGTCGTTGGATTCAAGGCTATTGCACCACTTATTGTTCTTGATGTAACACGCCAAAATTATTTTAGAAGTAACACAAAAACATGTTGAACGTCTACATTGCTGCCTTATCTTGAACTTGCGGGTTATGAGTGCGCTTACTATAAAGCTTGGCTCTTATCACTTTAACCTTGAAATTAGTATTGAAATTGAAATTAAATAAAATTAAAATCCGTATCGGGATGGGGATGGGTGACGTCATCGGCATACAATAACATAAGTCGGCTTTTAAATTGTTCTCTACGTTTCTGCATCTCGAAGCTTCTAGAAACTTCCTGACTCTTCTTGGTTGCGGTGTATTTCGTTTACTTAAAATAAAATACAGCGGCGGAGAAGTTGCTGGGTATAAGCGACTAGGCCGATGGTTATTAAGCCAACTGACGAATAGATATTTATATATACGCCAATGTTTTAAATGGTTGTCATCTAATACACAAACTACTTATACAAATCTAATACAGGCACCTTATACTTAGCACCATTATGATAAATTTATAAACATTTCTTTAACCCTTCAACCTTCTCCGTACCTAAATTGCTTCAACCCATATTAATATATATATATTTTCATAAAGCAAGTCATATCATTTCAGCTAAAGTCAACCAGCAGAATTTGAGTCATTGCTATTAGGTATTCGAGGGTTAAGAAAAAAACAAACAAAACATACAAACACTGATAAGAACTCGCTTGACTACCACTACCGATAATGTAGTGTATAAAATTATAATCAACGCTTAAAAGTAGAAACACACATTAAACTTGCTAATTTGAAGGTGTAAAGCAAAGACATACCCCAAACTTGCCAATTTAAAAGTTTAAAGCAAATACATACCCCAAACTTGCCAATTTAAAAGTTTAAAGCAAAGAAATACCCCAAACTTGCCAATTTTAAGAGCTTAAAGCAAAGACATACACCAAACTTGCCAATTTAAAAGCTTAAAGCAAAGACATACCCCAAACTTGCCAATTTAAAAGTTTAAAGCAAATACATACACCAAACTTGCCAATTTTAAAAGCTTAAAGCAAAGACATACACCAAACTTGCCAATTTTAAAAGCTTAAAAGCAAAGACATACACCAAACTTGCCAATTTTAATAGATTTTAGCATAGACATACACCGAACTTGCCGATTTTTAATAGATTTTAGCAAAGACATACACCAAACTTGCCAATTTTAAAGCTTAAAGCAAAGACATACCCCAAACTTGCCGATTTTTAGCAAAAAAAAACAAAAGCCCCCACTAGATGGCGTTGGGGTGCAGGCATGACGTCATCGCCACCTGGTCCAGAACGAACATATTGTATCTACTGTTTCCTAATTCCAATTCATAATTTTAATATAAATTTGGTGTATTAAGAAATAATTTTATTAAATCTTAATGTATGTACATACTTTGAGAAATGCTGAGAAATAATAAAAAAAAAAAAAATCGCAAAAAACAGAAACTGCCATTTTAAATTTACGAATTAACCAATCAATCTGAAATTTTTGACATGCCTTTGCATTTATATCCTATATTTTAGAAAATTTTATATAGTGCAAATTTTTTTATTTTATCCCGCAAGAATAAGATAATTCCACACTGTGCGTTCGACACTTGCAGACATAAGAAAATTCAACATATTTTAAAAGAAAAAAGTCCAAAAAAAGAAAAAAACCCATCCCAGTTAAGAGTATCTCAGTTTTCTTGCATCAGTTCAGAATTATTTTTAAAATGTATTTTGATTTATTGCTAGTATAATGCATTTGAATAATTTTTTGCAAAAGCAAACATAATAATTTTATTTGTTTTAGTTGAGTAAATGCTTAAATGTAAAAATTTATTAATTTTCAAATAAAAATGCAACAAATTCCCTACTTCAAACAATACACTTTATGATCTCAAACATACACAGAAAAAAAAGAGTAGAACTTTTACATATAAATGTATAAGATTCAGCTAAAGTAATTTTCAGTCAAGGAATTTGTTTAGGTGCGCTACAAATTTCTACATGTTAATGTATTATAATTGTATTAAGTAGTCTAAATGCAAAAGTAAAGAAAGCACCTAAATATTTAAGTGTACTTTCAGCCACGATATAGATAAGACAAATAATTAATTAGATGAATTATATAATATTTATACCCCAACGCGTACTGCGTAAAGGGTATATTAACTTTGTCATTCCGTTTGTAACTCCAAGAAGGAGGCGTGGCAGGTATAGAACAATATATTTATAATTTTTATCAGCATCATCTCCTGAGTCGATTTCCGTGTGTCCGTCTGTCTGCCCGTCTGTCTGTCCGTCTGTCGACACGATTACAGCCGCAATTTTAAAGCTACGCGCTGAAATTCAAAATATAAGCTTGTTTTTACAAAAGAAGGATCAAGTTCGAGAATGGGCCAAATCGGATGAAAACCACGCCTACCTCCCATACAAAGTGATGTCATCAAAATAAGAAAACTTTCGTTATTATATAAAACTAAATATCATCATGCATGTCGTGGCTAAAGACTTCGAATATACTTCAATATGGCCGCAGGGGGGTATTTTAGCTTCGGTACCCTGCCGAAGTACCGGTACCCTCTCATACAAAGTGACTTTATTTTTATCTTTAAAATCCACAAAAATTAAAGAAATGCCTCGAAATTTAACATGTAAGCTTTGCTCTTCAGTCTTAATCTTGGCTATAAAATTTGGAAAAATCGGATGGAGGCCACTCCTACCTCCCATACAAAGTGGCTTTATTTTAAAAGTAAGATCTCTTAAAAATCTGCTCAAATTAAAGAAATGTCTTGAAATTTTGCATATAGGCTTTGATGTATGATATAGACCATCACTATGATATTTGGCAAAATCGAATGAAAACCACGCCTACCTCCCATACAAATTGGCTTAATTATACATGTAAAATCTCTTCAAAATCTGCAAAAATTAAAGAAATGTTTTAAAATTTTGCACATAAGCTTTTATATTTAATATAAACCATCTGTATGATATATGGCAAAATCGGATGAAAACCATGCCCACTTCCCATACAAAGTGGCTTCGTTTTAAACGTAAAATCTCTTAAAAATCCACAAAAATTAATGAAATGTCTTGCAATTTGCCACATTGGCTTTGATATATAATATGAATCATCCCTATATATGGCAAAATCGCATCAAAACCACGCCTACCTCCCATACAAAGTGATGTCATCAAAATAAGAAAACTTTCGTTATTATATAAAACTAAATATCATCATGCATGTCGTGGCTAAAGACTTCGAATATACTTCAATATGGCCGCAGGGGGGTATTTTAGCTTCGGTACCCTGCCGAAGCTCCATCCTTACTAGTTTTGTTTAAATCTGTCTACTTCAGAGTAGGTAAGTCATCTACTAAGTGTAGGAAAACTATCAAATTATTTAAATTGCATTCCCACTTAAGAGTGGAAACGGCACCTACATATTTTAGAAAATCAACTATTTATTTTGATATTTTACCAACTTCACAGTAGGTAAACCAACTACTTTTTTAGAAAATTCGTCCAATTCTTTAGATAATTTTTCCACTTTTAAATAGGTAAGGAAACTATATTTTTGTAGTCAAAGTATCCAATTATCTAGAAACATAAACCCATCTAAATTTTTATGTAATTTTATAATTTTATTAATTTAATTTTATTATTGGCAAAGTAACTAATGAAATAAAAAAAAATTCGCAAAACAAGTGCTTTTTTACGCTGAAACCCTTACTCCCTCCTTAGGAAAGAGTTATCATTGGCTTTAACATCCATAATATTTTCGAATTCAGATCATTGGAAATAAAAAAAAAATATCACTCCATCCAGTCTCCAAAATATACGGCGCATCTAATGGCCTAATTATGTTCGCGGAACGTAACTTACCTTAGCAGGTAGCAAATAGGGAGTAACAAATCGAGTGTTGATTATGCACAACGTAGATTAACTTTGGACATGTTGAAATATAACAGCTATTTTTGTCTATAAATTAACGATCAAAATCTTCTACTAAAGAATATCTTTCATAGCTAAGCCGAGCCAAACGACACTTAACAAAAACGAGAGTTAAGCAACAAATCGAGTGTTGATTATGCACAACGTAGATTAACTTTGGACATGTTGAAATATATCAGCTATTTTTGTCTATAAATTAACGATCAAAATCTTCTACTAAAGAATATCTTTCATAGCTAAGCCGAGCCAAACGACACTTAACAAAAACGAGAGTTCAAAATAAAATTGAATTAGATCTTCAGCTTACGTTTATCTTAAATTTGTAAAATAGAATTATAATTTTATCTATATTTCATTTCATTTATTTATTTGAACCTTTGGACAATAATTCCTTACACATTAACAATAAAAATAAATATTAGCTATATGCAGCAAAGTTTTTTAAAGTTTATTTGTAAACTAAGTTAAAACTAAAAAAATGATATATATTACTTATTTAATTTGATGTAGTTTTATGTAGAATATGTAGAAATAAAACTTCCAGACTGGTTCAAAATGGACTTGATACATAATACAAATTTATTCAAAAAATAGAATTTAAGACAAATTAAATTTGATTTAAGCAACAGAAAAATCTAAATTAAATTAATAATTTATGGAAATTAATAATAGCAAAGCTCGATGTGTAGGTTCGTTCACTGCATAATTAGAATTTCTAAGTATTATAATTTCTGAGTGTTCTTGCAGGAGCATTGAAGTCAACCACTTCCAATAGCGCTATCAACAAAACCATTAAAGTTATCAAAAACAAAAAGCAAAGTCAAAATCATTATTTCCAGAGAGACGAACCGAAATTTACCACTTTCGGAGAAAATTTACTGTTTCAAAAAAAAAAAACAAAAAAAAATCAAAAAATTCAAAAAGTTATTAAATGATAAGCAACCATTTTAATTTTTTTTTTTATAAGTATAAAATATTTATATATGCAATACGCACATAAAATAAAATTTTATAAAATTTTTTTAAGTTAAGCATTTTAATATAACTATTATGTACCGAAAACTTAAAATCTCATTTTTATGCTGCAGATTGCTCAATGCGCAAAGCACTTAGGAAAGATTGACCCATTTTATGTTTTTTTTTTATTTTGTATATGCAGTAACCAAATAAAAAAATGCGTTCTGCTTCCGTGTTAGCATGAGGTAAAGTTAATATATGTAATGCTAAACGACAAAGATTTGGAAATTTAAAGTCATCCTTAACATTTTTAATAGTTTTTATTTCAGTCCACGTTTTGTCAGTTGATAAAGTACATAGTCTTTCTTTTTCGACAGTACTAGAACATATCTATATTGGTCTATTCTAAAGATAGTTTTACTGTATCTACATCATCTAATATGTTTGGTAAAGCAATAAGATGTATTAAATTTGTTAATCTCTAAAAACTGCATTTCTGAAAACATTTTACTGTCGGATAACCCTTTTGACAATTCTGAAAAGGAAGTTTCAATGCAATTTTAAAACATTTGCTTACTTCTTATTCCTTGGTGTATACAATTTTAGCAAATTTCTAAGTATCTAAGTTAAAATTCACAGTAACTCAAAAATTAAAATAATGCATAAAATGCTGAGGCCAAGATACTCGCAAATAAATTTTTCTTAGAGACGTAGTAGTGTTCCCAATAACTTAAAAAAATTACAAGTAAAAAATAAATAACTATTTTTGCAAAATTTACCATTTTTGGTCAAAAATTACCTTTTTTACCTCTGCAAAAAAAAATTACTTCATTAAGGGAAATTTACCTCAATCTAGCACAGTGGTCAAAATACTTATTCTACTCTCCAAAGATTGTAATCATATTAAGAGACATCTGGTATTATATGAGAAGGCACACCATCCATATTAAATTTTGCGAAACGCAAGCCTTGTGAAAGATTTCTGAATGTTTTCAAGCCGGAAATTATAAGCCTCATAAAATGGGTTCCAAATAAAAGCTGCATATTTCCAGCCTAGATCGTACAAGAGAGTTAAACAGTTGCGGGACTCCCAAACACCTTAACGACGATTGTCGCTGTAGTTAACTAGTGAAAACTGTAATTTACTATGAAACTGTGGATACACAATGACCAATTACGACAACTATTATTGTCGTTAACTTTTTGGGAATCCTGCAACAGAGCTTTCAAAGTGTACGGATCCAGAAAGCATTACTATTAAGACGAATGAACGCTATCATGGCAAGGGCTTTTGGAACAATCTAGACCAGATAAGAAATATAAAATTAAATTTACAATCAAAAACTTCACCTAAGTCCTTGAATTGAGAAACAGAAGCCAAAACAGAGCATGAGTTTCAGCAGCACCATCAAAACAATAACAGCATCAGCACAAGACATAGAAATCGAAATAGCGTCTAAAACAGGCAGCACAACGACTGCGTTAGAACTAGAACTGGAGTTATGGTTCACTTATGTTGTGGTATATGTGGTCCACTACGCAACGTGGCCGCTGCAAATGGCAGATTGCACTTAGCAAATCACGTGTTGATTATGCAGACGTACATCTACTTAATAAAACTTTAAATCAGCAACTTTTGTTGACAAAAGTAAAAAATTTGTTAATGGTGGCAAAATGAAGGAAATGGAGCAAAAACTGTTGCGGCTTCAAAGGCAGTCTTGAAAAATCACGTGGAATTTACTGACCGGCGGAATGTTTACCTGCTGACGACATTGCATTTGACAGTGGAGCAGACGTATGCTGTAGCCTTTCCAATCATTATTTTTATATTCCAATTCTTATACTTAGGCACCTTATACTTAGCACCATTATGATAAATTTATAAACATTTCTTTAACCCTTCAACCTTCTCCGTACCTAAATTGCTTCAACCCATATTAATATATATATATTTTCATAAAGCAAGTCATATCATTTCAGCTAAAGTCAACCAGCAGAATTTGAGTCATTGCTATTAGGTATTCGAGGGTTAAGAAAAAAACAAACAAAACATACAAACACTGATAAGAACTCGCTTGACTACCACTACCGATAATGTAGTGTATAAAATTATAATCAACGCTTAAAAGTAGAAACACACATTAAACTTGCTAATTTGAAGGTGTAAAGCAAAGACATACCCCAAACTTGCCAATTTAAAAGTTTAAAGCAAATACATACCCCAAACTTGCCAATTTAAAAGTTTAAAGCAAAGACATATCCCAAACTTGCCAATTTTAAGAGCTTAAAGCAAAGACATACACCAAACTTGCCAATTTAAAAGCTTAAAGCAAAGACATACCCCAAACTTGCCAATTTAAAAGTTTAAAGCAAATACATACACCAAACTTGCCAATTTTAAAAGCTTAAAGCAAAGACATACACCAAACTTGCCAATTTTAAAAGCTTAAAAGCAAAGACATACACCAAACTTGCCAATTTTAATAGATTTTAGCATAGACATACACCAAACTTGCCGATTTTTAATAGATTTTAGCAAAGACATACACCAAACTTGCCAATTTAAAAGCTTAAAGCAAAGACATACCCCAAACTTGCCGATTTTTAGCAAAAAAAAACAAAAGCCACCCACTAGATGGCGTTGGGGTGCAGGCATGACGTCATCGCCACCTGGTCCAGAACGAACATATTGTATCTACTGTTTCCTAATTCCAATTCATAATTTTAATATAAATTTGGTGTATTAAGAAATAATTTTATTAAATCTTAATGTATGTACATACTTTGAGAAATGCTGAGAAATAATAAAAAAAAAAAAATCGCAAAAAACAGAAACTGCCATTTTAAATTTACGAATTAACCAATCAATCTGAAATTTTTGACATGCCTTTGCATTTATATCCTATATTTTAGAAAATTTTATATAGTGCAAATTTTTTTATTTTATCCCGCAAGAATAAGATAATTCCACACTGTGCGTTCGACACTTGCAGACATAAGAAAATTCAACATATTTTAAAAGAAAAAAGTCCAAAAAAAGAAAAAAACCCATCCCAGTTAAGAGTATCTCAGTTTTCTTGCATCAGTTCAGAATTATTTTTAAAATGTATTTTGATTTATTGCTAGTATAATGCATTTGAATAATTTTTTGCAAAAGCAAACATAATAATTTTATTTGTTTTAGTTGAGTAAATGCTTAAATGTAAAAATTTATTAATTTTCAAATAAAAATGCAACAAATTCCCTACTTCAAACAATACACTTTATGATCTCAAACATACACAGAAAAAAAAGAGTAGAACTTTTACATATAAATGTATAAAATTCAGCTAAAGTAATTTTCAGTCAAGGAATTTGTTTAGGTGCGCTACAAATTTCTACATGTTAATGTATTATAATTGTATTAAGTAGTCTAAATGCAAAAGTAAAGAAAGCACCTAAATATTTAAGTGTACTTTCAGCCACGATATAGATAAGACAAATAATTAATTAGATGAATTATATAATATTTATACCCCAACGCGTACTGCGTAAAGGGTATATTAACTTTGTCATTCCGTTTGTAACTCCAAGAAGGAGGCGTGGCAGGTATAGAACAATATATTTATAATTTTTATCAGCATCATCTCCTGAGTCGATTTCCGTGTGTCCGTCTGTCTGCCCGTCTGTCTGTCCGTCTGTCGACACGATTACAGCCGCAATTTTAAAGCTACGCGCTGAAATTCAAAATATAAGCTTGTTTTTACAAAAGAAGGATCAAGTTCGAGAATGGGCCAAATCGGATGAAAACCACGCCTACCTCTCATACAAAGTGACTTTATTTTTATCTTTAAAATCCACAAAAATTAAAGAAATGCCTCGAAATTTAACATGTAAGCTTTGCTCTTCAGTCTTAATCTTGGCTATAAAATTTGGAAAAATCGGATGGAGGCCACTCCTACCTCCCATACAAAGTGGCTTTATTTTAAAAGTAAGATCTCTTAAAAATCTGCTCAAATTAAAGAAATGTCTTGAAATTTTGCATATAGGCTTTGATGTATGATATAGACCATCACTATGATATTTGGCAAAATCGAATGAAAACCACGCCTACCTCCCATACAAATTGGCTTAATTATACATGTAAAATCTCTTCAAAATCTGCAAAAATTAAAGAAATGTTTTAAAATTTTGCACATAAGCTTTTATATTTAATATAAACCATCTGTATGATATATGGCAAAATCGGATGAAAACCATGCCCACTTCTCATACAAAGTGGCTTCGTTTTAAACGTAAAATCTCTTAAAAATCCACAAAAATTAATGAAATGTCTTGCAATTTGCCACATTGGATTTGATATATAATATGAATCATCCCTATATATGGCAAAATCGCATCAAAACCACGCCTACCTCCCATACAAAGTGATGTCATCAAAATAGGAAAACTTTCGTTATTATATAAAACTAAATATCATCATGCATGTCGTGGCTAAAGACTTCGAATATACTTCAATATGGCCGCAGGGGGGTATTTTAGCTTCGGTACCCTGCCGAAGCTCCATCCTTACTAGTTTTGTTTAAATCTGTCTACTTCAGAGTAGGTAAGTCATCTACTAAGTGTAGGAAAACTATCAAATTATTTAAATTGCATTCCCACTTAAGAGTGGAAACGGCACCTACATATTTTAGAAAATCAACTATTTATTTTGATATTTTACCAACTTCACAGTAGGTAAACCAACTACTTTTTTAGAAAATTCGTCCAATTCTTTAGATAATTTTTCCACTTTAAAATAGGTAAGGAAACTATATTTTTGTAGTCAAAGTATCCAATTATCTAGAAACATAAACCCATCTAAATTTTTATGTAATTTTATAATTTTATTAATTTAATTTTATTATTGGCAAAGTAACTAATGAAATAAAAAAAAATTCGCAAAACAAGTGCTTTTTTACGCTGAAACCCTTACTCCCTCCTTAGGAAAGAGTTATCATTGGCTTTAACATCCATAATATTTTCGAATTCAGATCATTGGAAATAAAAAAAAAATATCACTCCATCCAGTCTCCAAAATATACGGCGCATCTAATGGCCTAATTATGTTCGCGGAACGTAACTTACCTTAGCAGGTAGCAAATAGGGAGTAACAAATCGAGTGTTGATTATGCACAACGTAGATTAACTTTGGACATGTTGAAATATATCAGCTATTTTTGTCTATAAATTAACGATCAAAATCTTCTACTAAAGAATATCTTTCATAGCTAAGCCGAGCCAAACGACACTTAACAAAAACGAGAGTTAAGCAACAAATCGAGTGTTGATTATGCACAACGTAGATTAACTTTGGACATGTTGAAATATATCAGCTATTTTTGTCTATAAATTAACGATCAAAATCTTCTACTAAAGAATATCTTTCATAGCTAAGCCGAGCCAAACGACACTTAACAAAAACGAGAGTTCAAAATAAAATTGAATTAGATCTTCAGCTTACGTTTATCTTAAATTTGTAAAATAGAATTATAATTTTATCTATATTTCATTTCATTTATTTATTTGAACCTTTGGACAATAATTCCTTACACATTAACAATAAAAATAAATATTAGCTATATGCAGCAAAGTTTTTTAAAGTTTATTTGTAAACTAAGTTAAAACTAAAAAAATGATATATATTACTTATTTAATTTGATGTAGTTTTATGTAGAATATGTAGAAATAAAACTTCCAGACTGGTTCAAAATGGACTTGATACATAATACAAATTTATTCAAAAAATAGAATTTAAGACAAATTAAATTTGATTTAAGCAACAGAAAAATCTAAATTAAATTAATAATTTATGGAAATTAATAATGGCAAAGCTCGATGTGTAGGTTCGTTCACTGCATAATTAGAATTTCTAAGTATTATAATTTCTGAGTGTTCTTGCAGGAGCATTGAAGTCAACCACTTCCAATAGCGCTATCAACAAAACCATTAAAGTTATCAAAAACAAAAAGCAAAGTCAAAATCATTATTTCCAGAGAGACGAGCCGAAATTTACCACTTTCGGAGAAAATTTACTGTTTCAAAAAAAAAAAACAAAAAAAAATCAAAAAACTCAAAAAGTTATTAAATGATAAGCAACCATTTTAATTTTTTTTTTTATAAGTATAAAATATTTATATATGCAATACGCACATAAAATAAAATTTTATAAAATTTTTTTAAGTTAAGCATTTTAATATAACTATTATGTACCGAAAACTTAAAATCTCATTTTTATGCTGCAGATTGCTCAATGCGCAAAGCACTTAGGAAAGATTGACCCATTTAATGTTTTTTTTTTATTTTGTATATGCAGTAACCAAATAAAAAAATGCGTTCTGCTTCCGTGTTAGCATGAGGTAAAGTTAATATATGTAATGCTAAACGACAAAGATTTGGAAATTTAAAGTTATCCTTAACATTTTTAATAGTTTTTATTTCAGTCCACGTTTTGTCAGTTGATAAAGTACATAGTCTTTCTTTTTCGACAGTACTAGAACATATCTATATTGGTCTATTCTAAAGATAGTTTTACTGTATCTACATCATCTAATATGTTTGGTAAAGCAATAAGATGTATTAAATTTGTTAATCTCTAAAAACTGCATTTCTGAAAACATTTTACTGTCGGATAACCCTTTTGACAATTCTGAAAAGGAAGTTTCAATGCAATTTTAAAACATTTGCTTACTTCTTATTCCTTGGTGTATACAATTTTAGCAAATTTCTAAGTATCTAAGTTAAAATTCACAGTAACTCAAAAATAATGCAAAAATGCTGAGGCCAAGATACTCGCAAATAAATTTTTCTTAGAGACGTAGTAGTGTTCCCAATAACTTAAAAAAATTACAAGTAAAAAATAAATAACTATTTTTGCAAAATTTACCATTTTTGGTCAAAAATTACCTTTTTTACCTCTGCAAAAAAAAATTACTTCATTAAGGGAAATTTACCTCAATCTAGCACAGTGGTCAAAATACTTATTCTACTCTCCAAAGATTGTAATCATATTAAGAGACATCTGGTATTATATGAGAAGGCACACCATCCACATTAAATTTTGCGAAACGCAAGCCTTGTGAAAGATTTCTGAATGTTTTCAAGCCGGAAATTATAAGCCTCATAAAATGGGTTCCAAATAAAAGCTGCATATTTCCAGCCTAGATCGTACAAGAGAGTTAAACAGTTGCGGGACTCCCAAACACCTTAACGACGATTGTCGCTGTAGTTAACTAGTGAAAACTGTAATTTACTATGAAACTGTGGATGCACAATGACCAATTACGACAACTATTATTGTCGTTAACTTTTTGGGAATCCTGCAACAGAGCTTTCAAAGTGTACGGATCCAGAAAGCATTACTATTAAGACGAATGAACGCTATCATGGCAAGGGCTTTTGGAACAATCTAGACCAGATAAGAAATATAAAATTAAATTTACAATCAAAAACTTCACCTAAGTCCTTGAATTGAGAAACAGAAGCCAAAACAGAGCATGAGTTTCAGCAGCACCATCAAAACAATAACAGCATCAGCACAAGACATAGAAATCGAAATAGCGTCTAAAACAGGCAGCACAACGACTGCGTTAGAACTAGAACTGGAGTTATGGTTCACTTATGTTGTGGTATATGTGGTCCACTACGCAACGTGGCCGCTGCAAATGGCAGATTGCACTTAGCAAATCACGTGTTGATTATGCAGACGTACATCTACTTAATAAAACTTTAAATCAGCAACTTTTGTTGACAAAAGTAAAAAATTTGTTAATGGTGGCAAAATGAAGGAAATGGAGCAAAAACTGTTGCGGCTTCAAAGGCAGTCTTGAACAATCACGTGGAAATTACTGACCGGCGGAATGTTTACCTGCTGACGACATTGCATTTGACAGTGGAGCAGACGTATGCTGTAGCCTTTCCAATCATTATTTTTATATTCCAATTCCAATATTTTCATGGCACTCGGATTGACCTTGATTCGTATTCACTCAAAACAAAAGAAAGCCATTAAGTCACAATTTATTAGCAAAATCTACCGCAAATAAAACTACGCGTTACGTTACGCGTTACGCAAACATAATTGGACCATTGGAAAAAGCTTAATCAACAAATGATTTTCATTGAACATCAACAAAACTAGGCAGAGTTTTATATTGCTCTGAACTAAGAGCAGCATAAGATGAAGCTGAGTGTGAAGTACTCTTAGAATTTTAATCTAAAAGAATGTATGAAGCTGCACGATTGCGTTTTTTGTTAGACGCTACAACAGTTTTATTCTAATTTTTCGCAGAACCAAAATTGAATGAACTTATTATTTTTTTTCAAATCTTTCAATTCGGATTTAGAGAATTCAGACATGTTCAAACACAATGTTTTGATAAGCACTTAAAATGTTAATAATATTATTGTTATTTATATTTGCTCAAGGTTTTTGAAATATACATTTGCAGATATTACAAGTTAAAACACTATCTTTAGCTACACATTTGTTGCAAGCAAATCAGACTGATATTTGAGATTAAACCTTAAGTTTTCAAAAACAAATTAACAACATGCATTAGGTAAAAGGAATAAAAAAATGAGGTGATTTAATAATCAAAATTTTAGTAGAATTTACAATTTTTAATTAGGTGAACAACCTAATGCATGATTGTTTTATAAACTGTGTAAGTAGAAATTTCGGCAACTTTTCTAGAAATAGAAAATTTCACATTACTGATCTAGATTAGATAATAAATCAATTCATTTATTTTCTGTGTATAATAAGGATATTAGACATGTGTAAACTCATCTTAAATGATCTCGTGGATCACCTATTTTAATGTACTCAGTTTAGCAGTTTTCCATTCTCAGTTAGCATTGGATGCACGATTTTTTTAAGGAATGCATTCACGTGATTGGAATATTCTAGAATGCTCAGGTAAGGAAACTTAAAGATATGAGCTGAAGAGTTTTAAGAGTGCAACCCTAAAAATTCAAATATTCATAATTTGTGTATATTTGACATAAGAGTATAATGACATACAAAATATAAAAAATGTCGGACATTATTTTTGAGAATTAAAAGGCTTGTAGATCTTAAAAAATTCTATTCCATTTAATTGAAGTTTTTTTTTTATATAAACTATTCTAGCATTTATTTCATTTATAAACTAGTGTTTAAAAATATTTTCTTTATTTACTTAAGTGCTTAAGAAAGTGTAAAAACACAATGCAATTTAAAAATCTTTTTGATCCGGCAAGAAAAATTTCGATTTTATTAAAAATATTGATTTCCGCAGATAATTTAGTTTTTAAGAGTACACATTGCTCATACTTCTATTTTAAAACCTGGCTTATAAGCTTAGCTAATATCCATTAATATATATAAAGCAATATATATAAAGCTAATATATTAATATATTAATATATATTAAGCAAAGGTCAATGACTAAAAATTAAACTTGTCTTATATCTTATCGTACTATTATATAAAAATTAAATTTGAAAAATTGGATTTTTTTGCTTTAAAAAAGGTAAGCTAAGATTAAAGTGAAATTTTTACTATTCTTGCAATAATTCATTGTAGAGTGCTATTAAAAACTCCGAATTTTTAAGTATTAGCCGAAAAGTTTTGGCCAATAATCTGGCGTAAATGTAAATTTTATCAAATTCAGGTCTTTTTTGCCATTTCCTGCTTTAACAATAAAAGATATATGGATATATGGGGAATTGATAGATCTTCGCGATTCGAACAAAAAAGCCCGCGGTGACATATACCCAGCGTCTACACCAGACAATTTGTCTTAAATATCCCAATACACTCACACATTTTTTACCAACACACTCACATTTTCTCAGTCGGCAGCTCAATTGTCAGGCAGACAATTAAGCTGACAACGATTTGACGTATGCTGACAGTTTTTGACGTTTCCTTGGAAAAAATGCTGAGAAATGTTAAAAAACTTAAAAAAAGCACTTCGAAACAGAAACGCAGTGTGAAAGTTAAGTTTTCCGCACAAAATTTTATTTTTTCTTTGACCAACGATCTCCCGGTGCATTAGTTAAATTTTTATTAAACATTTTTTTAACATCCTCCAAGTGCGACCACCAGCAACAGAACCAAGTGCAACGCAAATTTCTTGCTTCTTTCGCTGGCCAACGTCCTCCAAGTGCCATCACCACCAGCACAAATCAGTGCAGCGCAAATTTCCTGCTTCTTTCGCTGGCCAACGTCCTCCAATTGCTACCTCCAGCAGCATAAGTAATTTATGCTAATAAGTGTTTTATTAAATAACAATTTAATAAGTGTTTAACAATTTAATAGTGCAGCGTAATTTTTGTTAACTTCCTCGAAGTGCCACCACCAGCAACAAGTGCAACGAAAGTGCAAGTGCAACGAAAGGAGCAAGACAAATGCTTTGCACTCGCTGTGTTGCTGGTGGTGGCACTTGGAGGATGTTAACAAAAATTAACGTTGCACTTGCTGTGTTGTTAGTGGTGGCAATTGGAGGACGTTGGCTAGCGAAAGGAGCAAGAAATTTGCGTTACACTTGCTCTGTTGCTGGTGGTGGCACTTGGAGGATGTTAACAAAAATTAACGTTGCACTTACTTGTGCTGCTTGTGGTGGCACTTGGAGATCGTTGGCCAGCGAAAAAAAAATTAAATTTTGTGCGTAAAACTATACTTTTTAATCTCACAGCTTTCACAAACTGCGCTTTTTTATTCATTTCTATTATTTCTTCCGCTTTCAAAGGAAACGTCCAATAACGAAACAAATGTAATTTATTGTCTTGCAATTGTCTTGCCCACCTACGTCATAATCAGACAATTTCCTTGCAGCTGACAATAATTTGACAACTAATGCAGATTATGAAATATTTATGACAATTGTCTGGTGTAGACGCAGCGACAGCTAGGATCAAAAGTTATATTTTTGTGAAAAATTTCATCAATTTCTTGCAAGCAGCCATTTGTTGATTGGCTTCGACGCTATCATTGCTTTCAGCTAGCAGAATGTTGCTTTGATTTCGCCGCAAAATGCTGCTCAGTGCTCAGAAAAGAGACTCTGTCATAGAAGTAGAGAAAGTTTTTAGAAGTTTTTTTTTTTATTTTTCTCTCAAAAATTGCAAATTTTTGAAAAATATTTAAAAAAAACTTTTATTTTTGGACAATTTTGCATATTTTTAGTCTTAGCTTAATTTAAAATATATTAAAATTGATTTATTTTTACAATATTAATCTTGAAATAAAATCAAAAAACAAAAGAATCGGACAAAAATTGCGTTTACAGCAATTTTTTCTTTCCAGGATGTCCAAAATCAAATATTCCACAACAATCAAAATGCATAAAAATGGTTGACTTTAAGGAGCTGTAGAGTCTACACAAATTGTTCAATTGGCAAAAAAATTTGGATTCTTCTTAGTGGAAGTATTTCCAAAAAAACGGTACCAATTTTGTAAGGATCTGCCACTACAAAAATCTTGATTTATTCCTATGAGACAAAGTACTGTACTACGTGGATTTATGGAATATAGCTGTGGGGTACAGCCTCTAAGTCAAATATTGCATTGCTCCAAAGGTTCCCAAACATAACATTAAGGATGCTACTTGATGGCCCTTGGATTGTGTCTTATTTTACAATTCTAACGATCTAAAAATGCCTTCAGTTATTTAAGAAATTCAAAAATATGCTAAGAGGTACATTAATAGACTAAACAACCACTCCAATTTTATTCCGATATGTTTGCTGGACGACTCTGAAGAGACAAGAAGACTTAAACTGTTACATGTTCTGGACCTACCATACAGGAAATAAATACCAATACTTCAGTAAACATACCTTACCGTTATTGAATAATGTTAATAGTGATTTTACTTAATACTACTTTTGTAAATTTTTATGTTTATAATAGATTATAACATTTGTTTATTATCCTATGGATAGATTGTAAATATAAATGAAGAGAGAAAGAAAACAATCTGAAATTTGTAATTAAAAATTTATATTTCACGTTAAACCCTAACCTTTCAAAAAAAAAAATCAACAACTTGCATTATGTAATGTCGAAAAGATTACGTGAAATGGAAAATTTCACATTACCTAAACTAGTTTAGATAATAAATTAATTTTATTTTCCCGTGCATGAGATTAATTTTATTTACTCGTATTTAAGCAACTTTAAGGGACTTCCTCTACATTCCTCATCACAGAACGAACTATGGCAGAAATTATCCAATAAGAAATAACTGCTCAGTATTTAACTCTATTAGACTTTGAATAAATTTCACACTGAACTTGAGAGAGATGCATTCAAAACAAAATTATTAGATCTTATTTTAATTTGTAATTTAGCATAAGCTGCAACATATTCCAAAAACTTTTGATTTTTATTTTTCATATATTATACACATTAAATATATGGAAATTATACATATAAATATATTAAAACTGGTAAATAATTATTGGTAGCTTAATGAAATGAATAAAAAGAAATTAATTACAAATAGCAAAAACTTCCTTAAACAACTACGTTTTCTTTTTTTTTGTTACTTACCACTTACTTTATGAGGTACCATATTTGGCTTTTAACATCTAAAAGTATTCGTTGCAGATATAAAAATATACAAGCTTGTTTATTTGTTGAAAATTATCCTTGGCAATATATTCCTACAACGCGGCTTCGCCACGGATGTTTTTTTTTTTTTTTAGCAATAAAGAGCGTTAACACGTTTTTTTTCTCTAACGAAAACTTTTAAACGCCGTTCATAAGATCACCGTGTGACATCAGCTTTTAAGGGAGTATTCCTGGTTAAAAATTTTTAAAATTTATTCGCATATTTTTATAGCTTGGATATTTGAGAATATCGTCCTAAAAAGGTTTTTTAAATTCGAAATACTTCGGGAGATATGACCTTTTTTGCCCAGCAATGTTTTCGCCAAAATGCGATTTGCTTAATTTGGCTACTTTTTGAATGCAACGGTTTGAAGCAACCACCGAATTTCGTTCAACGCGTTCTTTAGTAGGTAATAACTTGTTTGTATACGCATTTTAAAAATAAATGAATACATTTTAGAGCTTAGGTATTCGAATGTTGGCAGCGTTTAGTTCACTTTGGATTGAGTTATAAACTGGACGCGCGAGCGCATACAGTTTTGAAAAATACAGTTTTGATAAAAATTTTTGGTTGTGCTAAAGAGAATGGATAGAAAAAGTAATAGAAAAAAAAATAAAAGAAACAGTGCAGTGCTGTGGTCATTCGCACCGAAGCATATGCACACCGGCGCACGCACTATTGAGATTCCCAATTATATTGCAACTGTCATATGTAACGAAGGTTTTTTGCCAATACTTCAAATAATGAACCTAATGGGCATCCCGATTGGCAACGTCACATATGATTTCGCCATGTCTCGGAACGAAGAACGTTTGAAAAGGTCCGAAGCCAGATCTCTGGCCGCATCAAAAGAAGTTAGAACTGCCCGAAGAGCACAAAGAGCCGCTGAGCCCTTATATTTTGAAGAAGAGGAAAGAGTTCTTTATGGGGCTGGGATTGCAGATTGATATATGTTAGTATTTCACAAAAAAAAAAATGTTTTATTGCCTAAAATTTCTTAGAGTTTTTTCAAAATCCCGTTTTTGAACTTCGAAGTCACTTTTCTCCGGTTCTACTGAAGCGATTTTGATGAAACCAAGTGCAATACATGCTCAATTTTTCATTTCAATTTTTTTTTTTTTTTTTTTTTTTTTATGCAAAAAAATAACTTCAAACTTAAACGCGTGTATCTCGAAACCACGTTTTTCGAGCTTGCGGCCCAGATTGCGCCCTTAGTTCTTAACCGATTTTGATTGAAACAAAGTGCAATCGACGAAGATTGTCACCATCCTGGTGCCTATCTCAATCACAATTTTAAACAATTTTTTACTATTTTTTTTTTACACTAAACTACAAAAAAATTACCCAAAATCGGTTTTTCATTTTTTAATGATCGCCATTTTGTAAAAAATAGTCGCAAAATAATGATTGAGATAGAGACTAGAACTACATCTGTACTGAATCTAACGCCGTTTACTTTGTCCATTTCAGATGATTCGAAGTCGAGTTATCCGGGCCGCAAGCAGCATACCTTTTTTTTCGGCGCCCAACATAGAAGGCCGACAACTTTTTGAACAGCACTCGTACGAAGGAAGAATTCTTTTTTATTTAATTTAATATGTTCTTAATACAATAAAAAAAACAAAACAAAATTTAATTAACTCTGCGTTTTCAAATGAGAAGTTTTTTAAAAAGGGTCCAAAAACAGTCTACCAACCACGAATACTCCCTTAAATAATAATTGGTAAGAAATAAAAACCTGTACAAATTTTTATATATATCTAAGACTTTGCTAGGGAGAAAAAATTGGCAATTCTGTCACCAATTCTGTCGATTTTGGATGGCAAAAATGTTAAAAAATTATTTCACAAGAAATTAAAATTTCTTTCAAAGACATTGACGTAGTTTGGCGTACAACTGCGCAGCGACTTCGCTGGCTGGGTTATGTCGATCGTATGGACGACGAAGCTCAGCGAAAAAGGTGCTCGAGGCGAGGGTCGTTGATCAACGACGACGAAGGAGACCATGCCTCCGATGGATGAACCAGGCCGAGAAAGCCCTAACCGCACTTGGTGTATACGATTGGAGAAGGCGCTCGCAAAGCAGAGGCGCCTGGTGAGAGCTGATGAGGTCGGCTGAAACCCGAACACGAGTTGTTATGGCCACCTAATTAAGTAAGTAAATGACATTTAATGTTTTTTTAAACATATTTTTAGCTGCAAATTAATTTATGCTACAAATTTTTTCAATAAAATGAAAATATAAAGCTTTAAAACAAAAATAATGCAGTTTTTAATTCACTATTTCAAGCAAGAAATGCGTGGGCCTTTTAAGGTATTAATAATAATATTATGTACGCTGTAATGCAAAAAATATTAGGTGGGCCTTATATGGTGGACTTACCTTACTTAATGAATAAATAACTAAAAAAAAATTTGGGATTGCCTAAAAGCTTATATGAATTTATCTTCAAAAACGAGGTCACATACTCCACTGTGCAATGACTGCCTCAGAGCAGCCTTGCTGGTTAGGGGGTTAACCATCTACTAATCTCAACAGATTCTTTTATTGCAAAAATCAACCTATTAAAACCAGAACTGATATTACGCATAACTTTAATTTACACTAATTGTGGCCAGAAATATACAATTAAGCATTAATAGGAAATATTTTTAATAATAAAATACAAGTATATTTGTACAAATGTATTTTCACAAACGTAAGTTAAACCAGCAATAAACACTGACTTTCAGTTACCATCCATATGATGAAATCGCTTCAAATTCCAAGTTCTTGCTTTGACCATGCGGTATTTATTCTGCAAAGACCTAAATGGTTTGATTGTCCAATTTATTTCCACTAACGATCAATTCGTGCGCTGAACTTATTACACATAGTGTGCGTTTAAAGCACTAAAAGGAATAAAAGGAAGCGCGTCCTTTTTTTTGTGCTGACCCTATGTTGTGCCAATGCCACAAACTCCGACGCATTGATAATTTTCTCACATCAAATTTTAATTCGATCGACTAAAAAAGGCGCCTCACGCAATGCGATACATACACGTTTTTACAGCTTAATGAAGAGCTCCATGACCAGCGCATTCACGACGATTTTTTTATTCTCTTTTACTCACTGTCTGGATTTGGACATAAATACTATGAGGAAATAATCATAGCCTGTGATGAATGCATGCCAATGTATTTTGATAATGTATAAACACTCAAAAAAAATGTCCACCATGTCATAAAATCATATATCTTAGATATGCTTAGGAGCTATATCAAGCATGTTGCATCAGGGCAATGCACCTATACAAATTGATCAAGTTATTTTAATCGTCATTATTAGGAGAAAATTTCAGAATTTTCATAATTATCTGAATGAAGTAGTACCTTGCACATCTAGAAGTGTTCCGTATATAATTTTAGCCAAGGGCTTTCGCAGGGAAAAGCCAGAAGGAGCAGTTGCCGACCTCCATAGAATTCACCCGTACTATCCATATTTTTATTTTTCTACTATTAATTAACATTCGTACTAAATAAATTTTACATGTACTATTTATTATTTGCTCAATTCGAAAAACTCGGATTTATTTCTGTGCTGAATTTTTACGCACTTTTTAATATTTGCAAAAAATACCCTATAGGAACAAACTAACTTGTTTTTAAAAACAACTAATTAAAAAATTAGTTTAAAATAAACTAGTATATGAAGTACTTTGAATTATTTTAAGGCGGCATCCACTTCAATTCTAAATAGTTTTTATTGCATTATTTATGAAGTAATTGAAATACTACTTAAAAACAAGTAGTTGATAAACTTATTATATTATTATATTATAGATTATATTAAGGCGGCAACTACTCTGATTTTGACATGTTTTAATTGCAAATTTTTATTAGATTACAAGTTTATATATTATTAATATATAAATAAAATAATATTAATTTTGGGTTTCACTAACATTTTGTTTCAAAAAGACATATTTTTTTATTTACGACATTGAGCTGCAAGATAAACCAGTGAAACGATTAAAAATTTTTAATTATTTAAGCTATTCAAATTACAAACTGGTAGAGTTTAGCAAACATTGCACAATTTGGACTCTGTACGGAAATTGCTGAATTGCTTAACCATTCAGCAAACACCTCATCACTTCAGTAGTAAAGACGCTCGCCTTTCCCTACGTAGCGTCGAGTCTGCTCCATCACTTCATTGCGATTGACACTTAAAAGAAGCACTAAGCAAAATATCGGTGTGTCCATCGACCATGATTGATGGTTGCAAAGCGTGGAAAATCCCGCGGACAAGCTTGTTTAGCTCATATTTTGAAATTAAGCATCAAAGCGTTGGCTCGTGTTAAATAACAGGCGCAGTATCCACACAATTCCGATCAATTGGATCGGCACCTTCGCTCATGTACCCAGGCGGTGGCGTGCCCGTTTTTGTAAACTGCTTCCGTAGTAGGCATGCTCACATATAAGCGCAGAGTTCCTCCAGCTTCTGGAATTATCATCTGTTGGAAGCAGAAATAGTCCAATGAAGAAAGGAATAATAAATTAATTATATCTACCATCGCAGCGTACTTCTGTTGCGCTCCTTGAATGTAATTACTACTTCGTTTTTTTGAATTAACTGGCAATGAAGTTTGTCATGAATCAGTTTTGAATTATTTTAAAATCAATTAAAACACCACAAAGAACGAAATTTCACAATTTTCCATTAAAAAACTCTGATAACTTTTAACTTTGTTTACATTTTGTTTTCAGATTTTATATTTCAGAATTTATTTGTGTCGATCAGGCATGATTTTTTTGGCATGATTTATGTATTTTTCAAAACAGTCAAATAAATGATCTTTTCGATGTATAGAAATTTAAAATTTTTATGCTTTTAAATTCATCTTCAGTGGAATATTAAATAATTGGAATATTAAATAGTTTTCAATTGGTAGTAAGTAATTAAAAAAATAATTTAAATATAACTAATTTAACAAGTAGTTGAAAATATATTCAGACGAAAGTCAATTCAGCTTATTCAGCGGGCATCACCATACAAAATATGTTAGTTCGTTTTATGGAAAAAAGTCAGAATTTCAACTAGTTGTGGTTGACAAAAAACTACTTTTTCAACTACTTTTAAATTAGTTGATTTTCCTACAGGGTAACTAATGTGTTGATACCATTACTCTTGCATACAGAACAACTTTCTTGAGCATAGCCATAATCATTTTTTTCTCTTGTTGTCTTTTGACTTTAGTCAAGAAGTTTTACTGTTCACATTAAAAAATAAAACATTTCAACAAAAGTCATTTTTGTTAGTTCTAAACGTATCTACGTTAATACGTAGATATACTATCGCAGATATATCGTCTTTTTACCCCTATGTATTCACTCGATTTTAGATGACAACAAATCTGAAGAAATTACACTTAAATATTTTTGTTAAATCATAACATATGGCAATTGTTATCTTCTTTCTTTCTTTTTCTCTTTCTAATTATATGCTGTTAGTTAAAATTGAACGAAAAAATAACTTGTTGCGGCAATTTTAAAATTGGAATGCAGAAATTTCGATTTTTAAATAGCCGTCAGTTTTTTATTATGCTGTGAGTTAAGTGTTTTTTTGTTGGTTTTATAAAATCACTCTACCATGATACTATAAGATTAATAAATCTTAAACTTGAGGGTTTTTTGGTAGAAAAGAAAAAAATTTTCGAAAAACTACTCGCGACGAAATTTAAATTTGCCAAATAACTTTAAATGTCAAATTTTTTTCCATTGTTTCATCCAAAATTGACTGAACTAATTGGTGATTTGTTTTTTGGTAAATATAAATACACATATACATGTATATTATCAAGATTCAATTTAGCTGCTGACCGAATATTAAATTTTGATGAAACGGTATAACAACGGTCTTGAATACTCCAAAGGTATTGGCGAAACAAAAACAGCTGAGGGCCGAGCTAGTAACTTTTGGCGGAATTATAACTGGCACTGGGAATACTATTCCACCTGTTTATGTGATTCCTGTGTGAACTATAAAAACCATTTCTTGAACGGTGCATCAGAAGGATCACTAGATTTGTCATCTAAATTAGGTTGGATAAATAGTGAACTGTTTTTAGAAGTCCTTAAGCATATTAAAAAACACACAAACTGCTCAAAAAACCGGCCGATTCTTCTGATTTGTAATAACCTGAATCCCATGTTTCACTCGCTGCAATACATTTTTTCTCGTGATAATGGAATAGTTTACTTGTCATAGTTTACTTTGTCATTGTACGTCGCACAAACTGCAGCCTCTTGATGTTGGTATTTTTGGTCCGTTTAAGACAAAGCTCAGGGTGGCTTTTAATGATTGGCACTTAAGTTACCCTGAAAAGGTGTTAAATATTTACGATATTCCAATTCTTGCTAAGTTGGTCTTTTTTGAAGCATTTACTCCAAAAAATATTACGAGCGCATTTGTTAAAACTGGAATCTTACCACTTAAGAGATTGGCGTTCTCAGACGAAGACTTTGCTTCTGGTGAGGTTTATAGGCACCAAGAACCACAAAACAATTTAAGTTCTGTCAATCCTGTCAGTTTTGCCGAGACAACAATGCATTAGCAATGCGTAATATCTCCTCCTCGTATAAAGCCGACAAGTATTGAATCTGAAAGTATGCCTTCAACATCAAGAGTTTCCAAGATAGCTATCGAAACTTCAACGAAAAAACCATGCATAATGCCTGAAACTGTAAGAATTTATCCAAAAATAAGCCTAAAGTGCAAAACTAAAAAAGGAAAACCAAAGGGAAAGTCCAGGATCTATACTGATACTCAAGAAAAAAAAAAAGATTAGAAGAGCTACAACGAGCTAAAGACGAAGCCAACATTAAAAAAGAATAACGGAAATGTTCACGAGATCTTAAAAAGGCTTATGATTTGTTAGGTATCCTGTTAAGTCAAACAGGAAGTCTTCCAAGGCTATCACTAATTGGCTATGTAATCCAATTCCAAATACAAACTTTAATAAATTAATTACTTAACGTTCTAAGATCTAATAAAACTGGTTTTTATAAAGATATTTTAATATGCAGGGTGTCCCGCAATTAAGTGCAACTATTTTCGGAGGTGAAAGGTTATGTCGAGCTGAGCAAAAAATCGTATGATAAAAGGGGGAGGAGGGGGGGGGGTGGTTCTATTTGCACGTTATTAGAAGCTACTGAGTTAATTAATATTTAACAACATCGATTCACGTTATTGTTTCTAGCAGGAAAACTAACCTGCATAAAACTTATTTTAATAACAATAACAATAATAAATAAATAACAAACATTAAAAAGGCAATAAAATCACCTTTCTAACGGTATGTCAACAAACCCCAACGACTCAACCGTTACCGAGCTGTGCTCGTGTGAAAATGAAATCAATCGGTTTTAACTACCAAATTTCAACTTTGAGTGCAAATTTGTCAGAGTTTCGCATAATAAATGAAATTTTTTTCTGTAATCAATTTTGAAATTTATTCAATTTTCTTTTAAATGACACCAAAGTTATTAAATGACACGAGTTATTAAAATACGTTTTATGCAGGTTAGTTTTCCTGTTAGAAACAATAACGTGAATCAAGGTCGCCAAATATTAATTAACCCTGTAGCTCCTAAGAACGTGAAAATAGACCCCCCTCTCACACAATTTTTGGTCAGCTTGGCATAACCTTTCACCTCCGAAAATAGTTGCACTCAATTGCGGGACACCCAGGGTACCCAAAGTACCCCGCGAGTGGGGCAGTTTGATACGATTTCCACTTTTTTATAAAATGGTGGTAAATATTTTTCGTCATAATTCAAACAAATTACTCGTTTTAAATAAGTTAGTTAGATAGACCCTGAATACAACTATTTATAAATAAATATTTTCCTTTGATATTACTGTCAATATGGTTCCTTTTTTTGAGTCCAAACGAAAATCGTATCAATGTGTACCCTGTCCCACTAACCCCCACAAAAAGTAGTCTACGGGAGTCAAATCACATGATCTAAATATCCACTTGAGAGGCCAATTTCTTGATATGATTCGGTCACCAAAAGCTCGTCACAGTAAAGTTATGGTTTCACGCGCTGTATGGCTTGTTGCACCGTCCTGCTGGAACCATTTATCACTTAGACGATTGTTATTCATGCGGGAAGCACAAAATCGGGAAAATTTGTCTATAGCGCTCATCAGTAACTGTAACGTTGGATAATCTTTTTTTAATCCATCTTTTGGATAAATTAGTTCAGAAAACCTTACATACAAACCTCTACAGCGGCGATGGCTTTTCCGGTATGCACAGTATAACCTCGTATTGAATAAAAATTGTCCATAAGAGTAAACGAAGACGTAAATCCATTCTTTTTGTGAATAACCTGCTCAAATAAACGATTATGCTCATCGTAATGTGTGCGAAGTGCTCTGTTAGTTTCTCGCACAGAACGCGAATTTTCGAAATAAATTTCCACGATTTGTAAATTTTGTACCAGTGTACTCTCTTAGGATGATAAATTGCCAATATATACTTCACATACAAGTCAAAAACATGCGTTTACTTTGACAATTTGTTTGACAGCTATCCCTCTAGGAAATCCGATACTTCTAAAAAAACACCCTTTACAAAGCTTTGATTTACGATTTATATTGCGGGCCACTTTCAAAAAAACATTAAAAAGAAAGCGTGCACTTTCTGCCTTAATATTAGTCAGATATATATCATATCTGATTAGATTATAATCATAGATGATTAGAATAGGGTATCAGAGATACAACCTTATGGTTAACCTTAATGGTTAAATTAAAACCTAACTTAATTTGATAACGAACTTATGTAATAAAGTAATTATTTTAATTATAATAAAGAGGCTGTTGGTTTCCATATCGTCATATGAAATTAAAAAAGCCGTATGTTACCAAATATTCAAAATTGACTTTTTGATTGATTATGACGCACCATATCAAAATACATGTTCCTGCAAAATTAAACACTCCTATAGCTAAAAACGGCGTTTTTATTAACAACATTCTAAAAGCCGTAAGTGCACCTTTTATTTTATTTAATGTAATTTGTTGTATTATTTGCCCTTATTTAAACCAAGGAATGATATGTGTGACACTTGTGTACAATAGGAAGCAAAAAACATAACTACGGATCAATAAAACAGTCATAGATCCAAAATTGATGATATGATACTTAAACATTTTTTTGCTTCTCCTGTCAAATTTTTGAAATGTAACTTACGCCTTTTTTGATTTCATATGACGATATACACTTTACAGGATATGCATCCGGTGTAAGCTTACGAAGTTGCACTTCCGTAATAAAATGATTCGCCTTATTATAATTGTTTTAATTTGGTTCAACCGTAAGCTTAAATACTCATTTTGCTTTCTTTTTTTTTGCCTTAAGGTGGGACAAGACATTCGCGGCAGAGAAAACAGACCTTTTTTAAAAAATTCATAACTCAGTCAAAAACAAACATTTTTCCAAAATTTTTTTTATTATTGTAGAGAACTGAACAAATTACAAGGAATCAATTCAAAAAATATATTTTTCACTCCAACATGGTTTTATAGAGCTCCAAACTGGCGGCAGAGAAAAAAAACGGGGCCTCGTCACACTGCTCCTAAAGGATCGATAGGTTTCATGAAAATGACAACAAAAACTAAAAATGAGGCTTGATTTGTAATTTTCTTACGATCAATAATATGTTGAAATTTAAGTCGGCGCTGCTCCTTTTTGGGAGCTAAGGGGTTAAGAAGTATTTCACGATGTTGATTCATGCTATTGTTTCTAGCAGAAAAACAAACACACATAATACGTATTTAAAGAACTCATTGGAAAGGTAATAAAATCACCTTTTTAACAATATATCAACCAGCATTATAGGCTTACTCGTTCCCGAGCTGTGCTCGTGTGAAGATGAAATCAATCAGTTGAAAGTACTAAGTTTTGACTTTGAGAGCGAATTTCTCAGAATCAGTACTTTCAACTGATTGATTTCATCTTCACACGAGCACAGCTCGGGAACGAGTTTTCAAAAAACTGTCAATGTCATGTCCCCCCTTAAAGATAACAATTAAAACTTTCCAGTTATTTGGTGCTCAAAAAATATCGCGCAAATTTTGCTTTTATTTTTGCCCTAAAAAATAAAAAACCAAAACTTAATGGTTATTTAGTGGTCAAAAAATATTGGGCATATTTTGTTTTTGCCTTAAAAAAATCTTAAATAAAATAAAAATCTTAAAAGTCAAAATTTAATTATTATTTTTTGCTTTTTATTATAAAATTGCATACTTGGTACAGGCTCTGGTTTATATAACCGACCAATTGCTGAGCATGATAGATAAATTATTATTACTTGTTTTTCTTTCTTTGTTTTTCTTTTCACGGCTAAGAACAGGTTTAAAACATTTTTTCCCCAATCAAATAGACATTAAATTTTAAAAGCATCATTTTAATATTATTAATCGTGGAAAGTTTTGTCATTGCATCAGATCAGTGCAAAATATAAATTAAAAATTTTTAAAACGAATCTCCAAAAATCTTCTCCAGTTTATTTCTGGATGTAATTTTTATTAATATTTTAAGCAAATACTTTAATTAAAATGTAGTAACTATATTATAAACTTTCATTGTTGATCTGGTAAACACTGTCATCTTTACTAAACTCAGTATGTACAAATCGGTAAATTTAACCGATGTAAACGTTTGTATTTATTGGGAGGGGCCGGGAATAGAAAAAGACAGTTCGTTTCAAAGGTTGTACATCGAATCAAAAGAAAAAAAATTAAGATATAAAAATATAATACTAGTAGCTTTATATCAAAAAAAAAAAATATATCTAAATTCAAATAAATAATTTAAATTAAACCTTAACTCAATTATTTTAAATAAATGAATTTTTTTAAATAAGGATTGATGAAAGCATATTGTGTGTTAATCACATTTGTTGTGAACAATTACATTTAATTTTGGGAGAGGCTATTCGGTTATAAAATCTGTTTTTCGGTTGATAGATTCAATTATTTCGCCTTTTTTTTTTTTTGGTACTTTCAAAGTCAATTTCAAAACTGTCGATCTGTTATAACAACCATATCTTTACATCATCAAAACTTGCCAGTTAATGAGTGCTCAAAAAATATATTCGGCAAAATTTGCTTTGTATTTTTTCCTTTAAAAAATAAAAAGCAGAAATAATTCTTATTTGTTACTCAAAACAAATAAACAAGAGTCAAAATTTTTGAAGTCAATAGAAAAACATGTTCTACAATGTGAGAGGAGTCTAATGGTACCTTCAAAACGGCGGTACAACTATTTTTTTCCACTGATTTTTTGGTTTGAAAATCTAAAAATAATTATTATTTACAGTCTCAGGATTTTTGTTGCACAACTATTAGAAAATTAATCTCAAATCAATCCTGCTTATAATACGGATTCTACAACGCTTAAAATCAGGTGAGCCAGAGTGCCAATCGATCAAACCGACAAAAATGTTGAAACGAGTGATTTTCGCTGTATGAGTGTATGTGTGTATGGAATGTTTCTACACTAAAAAAAACTGGTTGATTTTTATTTGTAAAAAACAAAAAAATATTTAAAATAAATTCTTAATAATTGCAAGTAATATTAATTGTGTATTCGAAATTGTTCCACTTTGATTCAACCACTAGGTATATTATAAAGTGTGATCCGATAATATGTCCCTTTTTCAACAGGATTTTTTTGACAGCTGTTATGTGTCAAATGGTTTGTCCATATGACGTTTGTGTTCAGTATTCAATTCGGCTCAATCATGAATAGAACAACTCCTGAACAACGTTTATTAATTGTGGAAACTTACTACCAAAATACGCCAACAGTTACAGTTACAAATACAGAGAATGTTATAGAGTTCTTCAACATCATTTGGTCTTCACATCATTCGTAACACCATCACCAACGCCATTTGGTTACTTTCTTTGGAGTTATGTTAAATTACTTGTTTATGTCGACAAACCCGGAACTATTTATGCTTTGGAAACTATTGTGTATATACTTGTTATTTTATATTTATAGCAATCACAAACAAACTTCTCAATATGATTTGAGACTTTTTCAAATTTTTTCACTTCGAACAAAACTTTCTTTCAAACACATCTTAAATAAAATTTTATCTTTAAATAAAAATTCCACTGCGGTAACATTATTACAAAAGGTTATGGGTGATAGCAGAAAAGAATCGTCCCACGGAATCTTGCAGTTCCATGGACAAAATTTTGATAACTGGAGTTTTCGCGTTCAGCTACATTTGGATGCACTAGATCTCCTTAAAGTTCTTAAGGAAGTTCCTCCGGCAGAGCAGAACTTGGCAGTGCAGTTTAGTACAAAGGACAAAAAGGCGAAATCAGTCTTGGTCAGCTTAATTTCTGATGAATACCTGGAATATGTTCGAGAGAAGGAAACATCAAAAGAGATGTGGGCAGCGTTAGAAAGCACCTTTGCGAAAAAGTCTGTTTCAAGCCAGACGTTAGTACGCAAGCAACTAGCAAATTTAAAAATGAAGAAAAATTAAGATTTACGCAAACATTTTTTGGTTTTCGATGAGCTTGTACGGAAGCTCAAATCATCCGGAGCAACCGTAACCGAAAATGATGTTGTGGCGCAATTATTTGCAACTCTACCCGATGGTTTTGATCCTGTTGTCACGGCTCTTGAAAATATGAGTGAGACAGATCTTACGATGAACCTAGTGAAGCAGCGGCTTTTGGCTGAAGAAGCTAAACAAATAGATCGCGAAAGTGGCCAAACTGAAATTGATAAAGTTGCAACGTTTTCTGGAGAACATAAGAAGTTCAATGGCATATGCCATAGATGCAAAAGGCGAGGGCATATGAAAAAGGATTGTCGCATCGCATGAAAGGCATCGCGCTTTAAGTTAGTTTGTTTTATGACCTCACTATTATCAAACCGTGAACATAAAACTTTAAATAATTCAATTATTTTTAAAATTGATTCTGGGGCGACTGACCACATGTGCAACTCTAAATGGTGTTTTTCAATGTTAGAGGATTTACAGAATCCTGTCGTCATCAGTGTGGCTAAAGAGAAAGCATGTGTTCATGCAAATTCAATGGGATGCATTAAGGGTTGGTCAAGCGGTGTAAGCGTTACAATCAAGGATGTGTTATTTGTTCCAAATCTTCGAGACAATTTACTGTCAGTTCCCAAACTCACATCTATGGGAATTACAATTACTTTTTCTGGCGATATGGCATATTTTCATAAGGAAGGCACAATGATAATGAAAGCATACAAGAATGGAAGTCTTTATGAAATGAAGCTTGATTTAAAAAGGATGTCATATTTGAGCAAAACCGATGAAAGCAACCTGTGGCATAAGAGAATGGGTCATGCAAGTGACAATTCAATTCAACATCTCGTTCGAAATCAAATGGTTCGTGGTTTAGAAAAATACAATCCCGTTGGTTTCTGCGATGTGTGTATTCAGGGAAAGCAGTGCCGAAATCCATTTAATGGTAATCGTCCCACATCATCACGTTTACTAGAAAGGATTCATTCAGATGTATGTGGTCCATTTGATCCGATGACATGGGATGGATACAAATATTTCATAAGCTTCATAGACGACTTCAGTCATTTTACGATTATATATCTAATGAGAAAGAACTCCGATGCATATGAAAAGCTGGTCGAATACGAAGCTGTAGTCTCATCAATGCAAAATCTTCATATTTCGACGATGACTGTTGACCAAGGGCGCGAATATATGTCAAAACAAGAAATATACTTCTTCATGCAAAAAGGTATTCAAATACAAAGCACTGTAGCCTTTTCACCAAAACAAAATGGAGTTGCGGAGAGTTTCAATAGAACGCTTATGGAGAAAGTAAGGACCATGCTAAGCGAAAGCGGTACTTCAAAGTTTCTTTGGGGCGAAGCAGCGCTTACTGCAACTTATATCCTGAATAGAAGTCCTTGCCGAAGTATTAGTTTGAAGAAAACACCAGCTGAATTATGGTACAATCAGAAGCCTGATATATCAAAACTAAAAATTTTCGAATGTAAAGCATTTGCATAGGTTCCTCAACAAAAACGGAAGAAACTTGAAGCTAAATCAACGGAGCTAGTTATGATGGGGTATGCTCCAAACGACTACAGACTTTGGGATAAAAATAAAGAAAAAATCCTCATCGCAAGAGATGTTCGCTGTAACGAATTCATGTATCCATTTAAACTCCAAAACAAACCGTCAAATGAGGGCACGGACTTCTTGATGATAGATGTAACACATAAGCAAGAAGGGGAAGAAGACGAAATTCCTACTGGTTCCTGTCCTGCTATAGCTCGTGAAAGCCATGACGAAAACAGTGGTAATCGTGAATCTGAAGACGAAGCTGTATTTTTTGGTTTTGACGAATCATCACATGAAATAGGAACTGGTGGTTCCAATAGTCAAGAAATCGCAACCCCGCCGAAGTGAGAGAATTAAAGACAGGCTAATGCAGTATATTTCTGGGTACTCAGCTAGTTTGGATGAACCACGTGAGCCGCTTACGTACGCTGATATTGATAAGAGATCAGATAAACAACTGTGGATGAAAGCTATTAATGAAGAACTTAACTCGATGAATGAAAACTGCGTTTGGGAGTTAGTTCAACGTCCACCAAACGTTAAGTTACTTAAATCAAAATGGGTTTTTTGTGTGAAAGTATATGCTGACGGAAATCCGGTACGTTATAAAGCCAGATTGGTTGCAAAACATTTTTTACAGAAGGCTGGCATTAATTATGAGGAAACATATGCTCCTGTGGCTTTCCATATGAGGAAAACTGTCCGCATTGTGTTGGCAATAAGTGTCCAAAAGGGTTACATTTTACATCAAATAGACGTAAAAACAGCAGTTTTGTATGGGACATTAAAAGAAAACATTTTTATGGAAATTCCCGAAGGACTTGAAGCATCTCAGAGCTTGGTTTGTAAACTTAAAAAATCATTATACGGTCTAAAGCAAAGCCCTAGATGTTGGAACGAGAAATTTAATTCATTTTTGTTGGAATATGGCTTCGAACGTTCTAAACATGACTATTGTTTGTATTTCAAATTTACTACTACACACATATTGTATTTGATTTTGTATGTTGATGACGTTCTTATTTCTGGCAGTAACTTTGATTCAATTGAAAAACTGAAAAAGGAACTTGTAAGAATGTTTAAGATGTCTGATTGCGGTCCATTGCGATGCTATCTTGGAACAAAAATTGATTACGATCAACAAAACGGCATTCTCAAGATGGGACAAAGAAGTCGAATTAATGGAATTTTGGAAAAATTTGGCATGGAAGATTGTAATCCTGTAAAAACACCAATGGAAAAGGGTTTAAAGATTTCTTTGGGTGATGGAGGATTTACTAAAAAGCCTTATCGTGAACTTTTAGGCAGATTGATGTATTTGATGTTAAGCGTGCGTCCAGACATATGTTATCATGTGGGCTATATGGGGAGATTTCAACAACAACCTAGTGAATACCATTGGATGATATTAAAGCGCATAGTCAGATATATCAAAGGAACAAAAGACTTAAATTTGGTTTATAAGAAAGGCGAAAGTACCGAACTTATTGGCTACTCAGATGCTGACTGGGCTCAGATACGTTAGATAGAAAATCTGTAAGCGGTTTTGTATTTTTGGTTTATGGTTGTCCAGTATCTTGGAGCAGTCGAAAGCAAACAGTGGTTGCAACATCATCGAGCGAAGCCGAATACATTGCTCTAAGTCAAGCAATTTCAGAAGGCCTGTGGATTCGAGGAGTTTTTCGAGGAGTGGATTCGATTGACATGAAGATTGTTACAACTAATTACCCGGTAAAAATGCTTGAAGACAATATGGGCTGCATAGGGATGGCCAAGAAAACAGAAAGTAAAAGATCAAAGCACATTGACATTAAGCATCATTTCATCCGTGACCATATTGAAAAAGGAGATGTCAAAGTGGAATATATAAATACACAAAATCATCTTGCTGATATATTTACCAAGTCTCTCGATTACATCAGACATAATCAACTATGTAAAAGTTTAAAAATATGTGATTGAGAGGGGGTGTTGTGTATATACTTGTTATTTTATATTTATAGCAATCACAAACAAACTTCTCAATATGATTTGAGACTTTTTCAAATTTTTTCACTTCGAACAAAACTTTCTTTCAAACACATCTTAAATAAAATTTTATCTTTAAATAAAAATTCAACTGCGATAACATTATTACAAAAGAAACCAACATAAGTCGTGTTATTCAAGGAATACCGGACCCACAGAATGGACCATTTAAGAGTTAGTCGTGGGCAACATTTGAAGGAAATAATTTTTACACATTGAATTGTAGGAACCGAACTATCATTGCAAATAAAGACTTGCTTGAATACATCGATTTTTAGCAGTGATGCTATAAGAGATTTTCAAAGCGTACCTTTTTAATTGAGTAAAACGTACCTTTTTAGCCAAAAATGTACTTTCTTAAATGTATTACAAAAAAAGCTAAAAAAGTGTCATATCAGCTTAAAGATTAAAAACTTACATTTTTTTATTTACTAATAATATTAATAATAAAATAATAATAGTAATAATAAAAATTATTATTTTTAGAATACTTTTATTAAATAAATTCTTAATATATGTTGATATATAATATAAATCATATTATAATGTGTACTGAAATATAAGTATTTAAACGGAACATTTAGTTAATCAGGTACTGCGCAAGGCGGTTACTCTTCGTAAGTTTCAAAAATATTGAAGTCCTCTTATTTCATCAGCACAAGCTATTTTTGGATTCTTTTTTAAAATATCACGACTAGGCTCCCATCCAGCGCAATTTTTATTAAATAACAACTCCTTACACAAGAGAAATGCGCTGCAAGTTTTGCAACGGCTAGCTTGTTCCGAAGATTTGTTTTAATGAGCTTAAATTAAGAGAAGACCCGCTCTGCTGCTGCACTTCACTGTGGAAGGCATACCAAATTAATTAGGCGTCCCCAAATTAATCAGCAAAACAAAAATTTGATGAAAAATTAAAAATGAAAAGTGGCGAAAAGCTAGAAACCTGCAGCTAGGGTTGAGCAGATAAATATGAGTAGCCGATTAGTTACTAGATATGAGCGATTGTTACTTGGCAACACTTTTTAGTTTAGGGCACATCACACTAAATAGAGACTTTAGTGTCACACATGATAAAAATTCACATATCATGAAAAAAACCCATAAATTTATAGAAAATGAAAAATTACCAAATCCAAAAATGTACCTTTTGAAAGAAAGGCGTTATTTTGTACTGACAGTACTGAAAGTGTACCCCAAAAGGTACAATTGTACCCCTTATAGCATCACTGCCCTTTAGTTTTTAATGAAAACATAAATCATCCAATTGAAAAATCTAATTTTTAATAGCGAATCCTAAAAAAGTTTAAAAAAACACTCAAAGAAAATTAGTTCAATGTACTGCTCTTGAACACTTCAATGCATTATGGCAAATAATTATATTACTTAATAAAAGAGGTCATGACGTCACGCAAATTCTTCAACGCTTTTAAACAACAACAACAAAACCATAAGGAATTCATAAAGGCGTTGTGACTCCTAACTTTAAACGCAATCAATAAGCTCAGTGGAAGATCAGTGGAGACTGCAATTTTCGATGCCACGGTTCGAGCCCTCAACTTGAGCGAAGTTTTAATAAAACTCACAAAAAAGATTTCAATCTATATAAATAAAAATGAAATGGTGTTCGTTGGATTCCGATGCACTCATGAACGGATCAACTGATTTTGATGGACTTTTCTTTATTTTGTTGATGTTTATGCAAGGATGGTTTGTAAAAAAAAATAATTACCACACCCTCTTCTACCGCCCACTAATCAATAAAAATACTATATTACTGACGTTTTTGGTAGTATAAGACTGAAATTTGGTAATTAAGATTGTATGTTTACCGTCGGCAACTGTATTAAAAATGGGCGTGGTGGTACTACATTACGCCCACTTTTTAGAAATAGTTATACAAATCTAAGCGGTTGAACGGATTTCGCTCAAACTTAAAAGTGTATTACTTGGATCCTAGATTAGGTTATTGCATACTTAGTTTTAACCACGCCTCGTTTCACCGCCCACAAATCAATAAAAATGCTATCATATCCCTATAGGAACAAACTAACTTGTTTTTAAAAACATCTAACTAAAAACGAATTTAAAATAAACCAGTATATGAACTACTTTGAATTATATTAAGGCGGCAACTACTCTGATTTTGACATGTTTTAATTGCAAATTTTTATTAGATTACAAGTTTATATACGTATATATTTAACCATGTTATTTCATCAAATATTATTAAGTTTAGGCCATCAGTAATAGTTTTTAATAGGTTATTTTAAAGTCATTAAAAAATAATTTAAATATAACTTATTTAACAAGTAGTTGAAAATATATGCAGACGAAAGTCAATTGACTTATTTAGCGGACATCACCATACAAAATATGTAAGTTCGTTCTATGGAAAAAAGTCAGAATTTCAACTAGTTGTGGTTGACAAAAAATTACTTTATCAACTACTTTTAAATTAATTGATTTTCCTACAGGGATATTTCAAGCGGTTTTGTTCGTATAAGACTGAAATTTGGTAATAAAGTTTGTATGCTTACCGTCGGCAACTGTATTAAAAAAGCTTATACCCGGCGCGCATCGCTGCGCTCAGCGCTTATCCCCTAAAAAAGGGCGTAGCTTTCAGCTGTCACAGCTGATGTGTGACTTATTTCGAAAGCTATACCAAAAATTTTGGGTGCGGAAAATGTACCACGCCCCTCGTTCAACACCCATAAAATGTAACTTGTGGAACAGCATGTGTAAATTGAGGTCGAATACTAAATTCCAAGGCTGTGTGCCCTATAATTCCAAAACTGTTCAAAATTGAAAATTTTTGGTGTATTTAAGGTGCCTTTTACGATCGGCACCAGACTTCACAGAAACCCTCTCAACGCTTTGGTATAAAAATTGGTTTAGTGGTTTCGAAGTCTTTACGTGATATACACATATACCCACATACGTATATACATTAAGTCGCCTCACGCTCTTTAGGAAAAAAAATTGTTCAGTCTCGTTCTTCAAAATAATCCATCGATTATGTTCTAATGATCCCCAAAATATTTCGACTAAAAATATTGGCTGGTATGGTAGTTAAAAAAAAAAACAAACGGCCAGAAATAAGAGTAATGAAAAAAAATTTTGCATAAAAAATCTTAAATTTTTTCCATTGGACCAATGATAATGCGGATTTTAATGGATTGCTTTAACTTCTTTCATATTATTTTCACTAAAATTCAAACGAATCTTTTCCTATACTTCTTTTAGTCAAATAAATTGTACAATGTAAAAAATGTGTGCATTTTTTTGTAATTTCATTTAATGTAGTTATTCAGTTTACACTATATTTTATCATCAATGGATAAATTATTTAACTAAAAGTAACATGGCAAAACAAAAAAAAAATATAATTTGAATTTTAGTGAAAATAATACAAAAAAAAAAGTTAAAAAATTAATGAAAATCTGCATTATCTCTGGTCTGACTGCAAAAATTTAAAATTTATTGGTGCAGTTTGGAAGAATTATTTTTTCTGACCGTTTGTTATTTTTAACTACCGCACCAGTAAATATTTTTATAAAAAAACTCGATTTTTACAACATATTTCAAACCATTCCGTGGCCTACTGGTTGAGGTACGTGGCTTGTATGTCATAGAACCCAGGTTCGAATTCCACCTGACACACAAAGTTCTTTCAATTGAATTAATTTTTCTGTTCGGCCGTCATCTCTATGCACACAATGGCAAACCTCAGAGAGTAAAAACTGCCATGAAAAGCTTCTTCAAAACATAAGCCGTTCGGAGTCGGCATAAAACATGTAGGTCCAGTTCTCGATCATTTGTGTTCAAACATTCCACAACACGCACAACACAATTGATCATAAGAAGCTCGGTCAAAGTGCTTTCAAGGGCTGAAATTGGTCATTTCGTTTTCTTTTTTTTTGTAGGTGGTACAAGTGGGCGTGGTAAATTAGAGCACCTGCGTATCAAGTGTTAATATCAAAACGTGTACAACTATAAATAAGCATGATTTCGAAAAAGTGGCCGTAGATATGTTGCGACCACGCAAATGTTTTAAAAGTTGCCGACAGTGACCATATGAACTAAATTATCAAATATTTGTCTTCTACGGCAAAATCCGTCTGATATAAAGCATTTTTACTAATTTGTGGGCGGTAAAAGTGGGCGTGACAACGTTTATATTTACATAGTGACTGCCACTTGGACCAATAGCACCTGTATACCAAGATTGACTATCAAAACGTGTACAACTCAGGAATAAGCAAGATTTCGATATAGTGGGCGTAGATATAGTGGGGCCATGCCCATTTTTTGTACATTGGCCGACAGGAACCATACGAACTAAATTACCAAATCTTAGTCTTCTACGGCAAAAGCCGTCTGATATAAACCATTTTTACTGATTTGTGGGCTGTAAAAGTGGGTGTGACAACGTTTATATTTACATAGTGACTGCCACTTGTATCCATTGCACCTGCATACCAAGAATCACTATCAAAACGTGTACAACTCAGGAATAAGCATGATTTTGATAAAGTGGGCGTAGATATCGTGGCGCCATGCTCATTTTTTGTACATTGGGCGACAGTAACCATACGAACTAAATTACTAAATCTTAGTCTTCTACGGCAAAAGCTGTCTGATATAAAGTATTTTACTGATTTGTGGGCGGTAAGAGTGGGCGTAATAACGTTTATATTTACATAGTGACTGCCACTTGGACTAATAGCACCTGCATACCAAGATTGACTATCAAAACGTGTACAACTCAGGAATAAGCAAGATTTCGATTAAGTGGGCGTAGATATAGTGGGGCCATGTCCATTTTTTGTACATTGGCCGACAGTAACCATACGAACTAAATTACCAAATCTTAGTCTTCTACGGCAAAAGCCGTCTGATATAAAGCATTTTTACTGATTTGTGGGCTGTAAAAGTGGGTGTGACAACGTTTATATTTACATAGTGACTGCCACTTGTATCCATTGCACCTGCATACCAAGAATCACTATCAAAACGTGTACAACTCAGGAATAAGCATGATTTTGATAAAGTGGGCGTAGATATCGTGGCGCCATGCTCATTTTTTGTACATTGGGCGACAGTAACCATACGAACTAAATTACTAAATCTTAGTTTTCTACGGCAAAAGCTGTCTGATATAAAGTATTTTACTGATTTGTGGGCGGTAAAAGTGGGCGTAATAACGTTTATATTTACATAGTGACTGCCACTTGGACTAATAACACCTGCATACCAAGATTGACTATCAAAACGTGTACAACTTAGGAATAAGCAAGATTTCGATAAAGTGGGCGTAGATATAGTGGGGCCATGCCCATTTTTTGTACATTGGCCGACAGTAACCATACGAACTAAATTACCAAATCTTAGTCTTCTACCGCAAAAGCCGTATGATATAAAGCATTTTTACTGATTTGTGGGCTGTAAAAGTGGGTGTGACAACGTTTATATTTACATAGTGACTGCCACTTGTATCCATTGCACCTGCATACCAAGACTCACTATCAAAACTTGAACATTTCAGGAATTAAAACGATTGCTGAAAAGTGGGCGTAGATATAGAGTGACTACGCCCATTTTTTGTACAGTCACCGGAAGTAACCATCTGAACAAAATTACCAAATTTTAGTTTTATATGATTAAAACCGTCTGATATATAGCTGACGTTTTATATTTTGTTTGATTTGTGGGCGATAGAGCCAATTTGGGTTCTATGGGAGGTACCACGCCCCCTTGTCCAATCAACACCAAACTTCACAGGAACACTTCCAGAATGTTGCTTTAGTATCCCTAAAAATTTCATAAAGTTTGGTTCGGTGGTTTTGGAATCTATACGTGATATACACACATATCCACATACCCACATACATACATTAATTTTTATATATATAGAATAGAAGCGGTGGGACTATAAATACGCTCACTTTTAAGAATCATTAATACTCCAAAACTTCTGGGCCGATTGCGTTGAATTTTGGTAGTAGATTGTTTTCGATAACAAGATGGTTTACGGGGAAAAACCACTTTTATCGCCCATAAATAAAAAAGTATGATTGCTGGCACATCCGTGGCGAAGCCGCAGACCACTGGGTCCTGCTAGTTCATTATAAAAATAACATTAGAAATTTATGAGTTAACGCACTCACTGCCGATGCCGTTTTCATAAATTTAAGGTCAGGTGCCAACATAAATTTAAGCATTTTTAGGTAATACGAGATATCTCGTAGTTTGGCCTAATTATATAAAATTTCATTTGGATATGCCAACTACGAGATAACTCGTACCTTATTTTTTAAAAAATTTCTTATTTGATTTCAACACTCAAAAAGATTGAAAAATATTTGATAAACAAACAAAAATGTAATAAAAAGAGCATTCAACTTCAATAAATAAAACATGACATAACAAGATATAATTAATTTTTTGTTATTATTATAATTTTAAAACAGTTACTCACTCAAAGAGCTGGCTTTTCAGGGCACTCTGCACAAATATACATCACATCTTTTGTTTCTTAGTAAAAAAACGCAACGACATGGCTTAGTTGGGTTATTTTTCTTTTCCGTTGGTGGAATTAATTCCAAGTAGTGAGAGCTGTCTCTCTAAATTGTAATAGTAACAGTTTTTTGTTTAAAGAATTATTTTGGTTGTAAAGTAGCCAGGCATTATGCATAAACATTTCGAAAAATTGAAACCGAAGTTTTTTGTATCATAGCACAGATTTTCTTAATGATGAATATCAACATTTCGAATTCTTTTTGATGCGCAGAGTTCAAATAATTTTTTCCCATATATATGTCTTTTGTAATATATTGGTGAAAAATTAATCGGCAAAAATTAATTAAATAAAGAACCATGGACTCATCAATACACAACTCCTGCTTTGGATGGTAAATGTGATCCATTGTATCATTGAAATGTTGTAGGATTGGCTTTATTTTAAATAAACGGTCGGTGGTTTGATGCTCGTTATTTGAAAAATGAAGAAATCGAACCGATTTCCTGACATTCTGTTACGGAAAAATTTCAGACCATAGAGTTTACTTGTGTTCCAATAATGTACTTATATATATATATATATATATATACCAAGATATACTTGGTAAAGTGATATGCCCCATGTGTAATAATAATCCAAAAAACACTCTAAGCTCTTCATTGCTTGTATCTTTCCAATTTTTTAAACGAGATGATCTCAGCAATGGTGCTTTACTTATTTCTTGATTGGCGTAAAGGTTGGTTTGTTCAACCAAGTAAGTTAAAAAGTTTTCTGTTAAAAATAAATCAAAATAATCTCCAGGTGTTACACAATTTTCAGGAACATTTATAATTGGTACCCCTTTAAATGGAACCTGAGGAGGATCTTGTTTGATTTGACTCCAATCATTATCTGAAGATGTTATATTCTCATTAACGCGAATTCGTTTAGGTGGGATATTTTCAATATCACTGTCAGAACTTTCACTGTCAGAACTGCTCCTTTCATCATCATATCACTGTCAGAACTTTCACTGTCAGAACTGCTCCTTTCATCATCATCATCATCTAACAAATATCCATCTTCATCAGCCGAAAAATCATTGCCACTGGATACTTCTAAAATATCTAAATATTTTGAATCCCTGTGCAAAAATGAAATAATAAAGCAGAGTGCGGAGAACGATTAAAATAAAATACTTCTTATAAATCGTTCCCTACAAAAAAACTTATTTTCAATACTTCTCACGAACGATAAATAAAGCGAAGCCAGCAGAGCTCAATCGTTCACTAGCAAACAATCGTAAATAGTGAGTTTTTCACGAGTGAGAAGTATTGCGCAGCAGCAGCACAAATATTAATCGGCATAAAATACAATACGGAAATTATATTTTAATCGATTGCGATCGTATCTTGGACTCATTTTTTGAGTACGTTATGGATTCTATTCTAGTGTACAATTTAAGGTAAGTTTGATCTAAGGCTTCCAGAAGGATTTGGCCAGCACCGTTTTTGACTAGGGTGCACCTCTAAAATTTGTTTTTTTTTTGGACCCCTATAAATGTTTTTGTTTTAAAAATTTTCTACGTGTGTGCTGGCAGTATAAGTGGATTACTGAATTTCTGATGCCAGAATTTAAAAAAATTGTTTGACCTCTTTACTTTTTTTTTAAATTTGGACATGTAATGGGAGTATTAATGGTTGGTGATTTTAATCTGACGTCAGAACTTAGAAAATTTTTATCATTAGAATGGACTCCTATTTTTAAAAAATAAATTTAGGAGTCCAGCCAAGAATTAAAGAAAACCTTTAATACAAAGAGTAGGTATTAATTTTTCATCGAAATATTCTTAAACAGATAAAATTGAACTACTTTTAAAATTGTAATTATATTACTTCATTAATCGGAACTTCAATACGAATCGATCGCAGTTTTCAGCCAATTTAATTCTAGCATCGTCAAGCCAGAAAGCATGCAAAACTCTTACTTCTTAGGAGTACACACATGTGAAGCATGAAGTACACATGCAGCTGTAATATTTCTACTTTTCTTGGCAAGTAATTTTTTTTACACAAGGAGCCAATAAACGTATGACCAATACTGACCAATATAAAACTTTTTCACTTGGCATGTTAACGGGATTGCATTTACACTATATTCTTTGAACTCTGGCATCAGATTCAAATTCAGCGACCCCATAAAAAAGCACATTTGTAGGGTCAACCCTAGTGTCAATTAAAATGTATATATCTCTGACATTAGGAACTAAATCAGTGACCTCCAATAGTGCAAGCACATGTTGAAATTGTACATGCAATTTTTAGGGTCCACCCTTGTGTTAAGCCAAATTATTTTAATTCAGACATCAGATTTCAAATCAGCGACCCCTTATACTTCAAGCACAAGTACAAGAAGCGTCAAGAAAAAACATTTTTTAGTTCTGACATTTGTTCTTAAAACAGCGACCTGGATGCCAGCATATGTCTAAAGCGAAAAAGAACATTTTTATTGACCTCCTAGTGTTCAAAATAAATTTTGAGCGAACGTTCGAGATCGATTAAAATACAATTGTTTTCATGAATATTTGTTCGCTCAGTACGTTTAAAGATAGCTCACTTTAAACAATTGTTCAAATTGATTTTTTTTTTCACACGATTACTGTCGAAAGTTCGTTGCCTTTGTTGTTATTTTTGAAAAATCGTTGCTTTCAGTTTCTCATGAGAAGTATTTTTAAAATAAAATGCAATTGAAATATTTTTAAAAATGAGAAGTATTGTATTTTAATCGCTTGCGTACGTATTTTTCCTTACCCTGTAATAAAGTTAATTCAATAAGCCATATCGAAATAATGTCTAATATAATCGCAAAGTTCTTGCTACGAGCTATCTCGTAGTTGGTCTGTTGAGTAAGGTTTGCTGCCACGAGATAACTCTTAGTTGGTAGTGAATGCGTTAAATAAAAAAAAAATACTCTTTTTCATAAAAAATTGTCTCACAATCCCCTATTGGACAACGGATCCTACTGCTCGGAGCAATGATATATGAGCATGCTCCTTATATAAGCATCCTTTGTCATATCCTTGTAGGTCAGTTGACCAATCTCGGCATCGCCAATAAATGGGCGTTGCTGTATCCGGCTCCTCTAGGCATAACCTACATGTATCGTCCTCAATCAGAGTCATCTTCCTGAGATGATACATGTAGGGACCGTGTTCTGTGACCAGTGCAGTAAGCCAGCTTAAAGTCCTTCGATTGTATCTGATAGCTTTTGCTGCCTCACTACGAGACCACTTCACGGCCGCCTTTGATTGCGGCTTAATTAACAGCTTCTTCCCACCTTGTACGGTGTTCCGAGTCCGTCCATTGCTTAAGTAGGCCTGTCACCATGTTGTCGCCTAAGGCGATACGTGGTTCTGGCACACAGAATTCTTCTACTGATCCTTCTCTCGCTAAAGAGTCAGCATTTTTATCAGTGTTGTCATTTTGGTGCTTTTGGGGCTAGATTCAGCACTTTCTTTTTAAAACTGCCCCAAAAATTTGCTTTTAGCCCCAGCTCTTTTTTTTAGCACTTTTGGATTTGCAATAGCCCTTTTTGGCTCCAAAAATCATAACTTAATTTGAAACATTTCACGGATCCAATAAAGCATTTTTAATATTTTTATTGTTGTTTTGGCAACTCAAGTTAACAAAACGATAATAATTATCAATGGAAACCTGAGTGCAACTTAATCGATTATTACTAACGTTTAATTTCTTATTGTTATGGCGGCGGAGTTATTCGAAATTGGAGAGGACTCACTGTGCTTACCATAAGGAGTTGCCTCAAAAGTTTAAAGAAATGCTGCCACGATTTCCCAATAACGAGTTATCTCTTTAAACTTAAGACAAAAACAGGTTTATATGACTGTAATAATAAGAATCATGATTCTCCTCCCGAAGAAGAATAGACATTAGTTAACTTCAATGTAACTTCAATGTATGTAAACAAAGTAAAAATCGAATTTTGAGGAAATCACTCAGTTGTTCACAACTCCGGAATTTATTTATACATTGATTTTCTACATCAACAACTCATTTCCCTCTTAAAAATGTGGTCTATACGTAAATAATTTTTTATATTATTAGTTAATTTTTTACTATTTTTGTTAGCTAATAGAATGAATCATAGATTTTAGTTTTGGCAAAAAATTTAAATTTTTTCATATGCTTTGGAAATGGATTGGAAAATAATGCTTTAAATGATTCTTGAAAATTTAATTACTTTTATAATGGCATCTTGTTCAACTGTAAGGCTCGAGATATGGTCTGATATGTGAAGCTACCTCCAAAAAAACCAAGAAAAATTCCAAAATTCATGTCTCGAAAACCGTTTCATAAAATTTTTAATATAGTTTTTGAGTTTAGCGGACCATAGTCCATAAGCAAAAAATTGTCGCATTGAATGTACAAGGATTTTCTTTTTTTAACCAAAGTAATTAATGAATTCGCCATTTAAGCAAGAAAGTAATGAATGAATTCGCAATGCATTAGTTTTTAATTTTTTTTTTTTTTTGTTTTTATGAGGTTTATGGGCGCATTTTGTAAAACGTAAGCGATCACCTTACTTGGGGGTTTGGTCTGAAAACAAATTTCATTAAAAAAATTTCAGGGAGAGAAAGAGAGTTTCTCTTACTTCATATAAAAACGGAACTGCCAGACAAAAAACCCAAGGAATATGATGGCTTGAGTTTTACAAAACACGGATATAAAACTCAAAAACGAAAAAAAATAAAAAATAGGTACATAGGAACTCATTAATTATACTGATAAGAATGAAAACGGCATGTTTTAAGCAAATTAAATATAAAAATAATCTCATTTTGTAAAACGTAAGCGATCACCTTACTTGGGGTTTTTGGTCTGAAAACAAATTTCATTAAAAAAATTTCTGGGAGAGAAAGAGAGTTTCTCTTACTTCATATAAAAACGGAACTGCCAGACAAAAAACCCAAGGAATATGATCGCTTGAGTTTAACAAAACACGGATATAAAACTCAAAAACGAAAAAAAATAAAAAATAGGTACATAGGAACTCATTAATTATACTGATTAGAATGAAAACGGCATGTTTTAAGCAAATTAAATATAAAAATAATCTACCTTAACAACTAAAACATATGGTGAATGAATGAATTTGAAAACTAGCCCTTTTTTTAGATCCAACATTTTATTTAGCCCGTTCTAGCCCTTTTTACAATAGGTTCTATTCCTAAATGGATATTTTTTTCTGGCAACACTGATTTTTATTCTGTTCTATGCCAGAATGTCCTCTCACCCACATAAGTGTGACCTCATTTGTCTGAGCGTGCATATTGAGTTCGGTAAGACATTTTATGGCCAACCTGGAAGTGATGTCTGTCCATTGCATGGGCCTAATCACAGACTGATTGTCAAGGGCAATGAAAATTTTCTTGAAATTTACCCGGTCATCTATCAGGGTAAGCACATGCACCACACCAAGCATTTCCGCCTGGTTTACAGACGATGCCGGTGATGCCAGGTCTAACCATCATTGTGTAGACCCATTTCATAGCCTCTGGGCTTAGCCCCCATTTGAGACCACAAACGCGTCTACACTAGAACAGAACCCTCTTGGCTCTTATAATCCTATCTTCTACATGCTCGTTCCAGTTCAGTTTGCTATTAAGGGTTACCGGAATATTGTCCGATTTTCCTGCACTTACTGTAAGGCCCTGTTCTCGACACCACTCCTCCACCGGAGGTCTCCCTTCATGATGTCAGAGATGGTGTCAATGAACTTACCACATACTGCCAACGCAATGTCATCTGCATACCCTATCATGTGTATGCCCAATTCATCCAGTCTAACCTGTAGTGAGTAAGTCCACAGTTATGTTCCAAAGAGTTGGCAATATCACCCCGCCCAGTATTGACTCTACCATTCTGCATGTTGACAGCCCTGTGCTTAAGCATATTGTCTATCCAATTTACTATCATTGAACTTACATTACGCTCTGTCAAGGCTTGCCGCAGTCCATGAATGTGGCCATCGCAATGCCTCCTGAAAAAAACTCCTTTTCAGTCACTCTTACTAATTCGTGAAGAGCACTCTCCGTAGACATACCTGCTCTTACGTATGTTCGCATCTACTCAGAGGATTATGCATCAGCGAAGCACTCTCAAGACAGTCAACCATCACTCTTTCCATCGTTTTCAAGAGGAAAGATGTAAGGTCTGAACGACTTCGCCTCCGCATAATCCTTTTTTTCGGGCTTCGGAAGAAAGACAACTTTCGCCTCTCTCCAGACTCTCGAAACGTACCCAGTCGCTAGGCAAGTAACGAGTAAAGTAACGAGTATACCCCACAGCCTAGGTGCAATGAGATCTTCTCCCCAATGCATCGTAGCCGGAAATATACCTCATATTTTGTATAGAGTAAAAGGTCGTTTAGCACCCCGTCCATAGTTAAAGGCGAACTCGTATTTAGAATACTTATTGGAAAATATTTTAATCAGTCTTTGAAAAAGTTTTCCTGAATAAAATATTTTTTATTTTTTTTTTACGATTTGATATTGAAAAACTTTAGAGAGCAGAATTGAATGGACTCAAATAAATTTTATTATAAAAAAGAATTTATTTTTTATTGCCATCCTTTCATACTTTATATTGCCATCCTTTCATTCAGAAGTGGGATAAAAAAGTCTAACCACGAGATTAAAAAAAAAATTATGCCGTAGATTGTAACCTTGAGATTGGAGCAATTAAAGGAATTGCTACGCGGAAGGGAGTTACCAACTATGGGAACGAAGGCTGGATTGATTCAGAGATTGTGTGAAGCGACGGGAGGGGAGGAGATACATACGGAAGAAGAACCCTCACAAAACGTTTCTGTGCAGGATCAAATTAACGAATTACGAACAATGATGCTTAATTTCATTGCAACGATCCAAGACAAAACGAACTACTTTGGAAATGGGCCGATAAATGCAACAACAAACTCACAAGAGAATGTCACTAACAATATTACAACTGCAATAGGCTCACCACTTCAAGAAGAGAATTGCTCACTAGTACGACGCAGTCCCTCTGTAAAGCAAATTGCAGAAACTATTCCTGATTTCGATCCAACAAGCGAAATGGGTTTATCAGCGGATTAGTTTGTTGATCGGGTAAACAGTTCAATTAACGCTTACCAATGGTCTAAAAAATGTTTATTATTGGCAGAATGTAGTCGCATGAAAGGTGTTGCTAAACTGTGGATTGATTCTTCTCCGAAAGTTTACTGCAGTTGGAATGAATTTGTAAGAAATCTAAAGGAAGAATTTGGAAGTATTCCTGATGAAGCAACAGTACATTTTGAAATGAGTAAAGTGGTTCGAAAATCAGATGAGAAGATCGTCGATTACTGTTTTCGAATGAGTACCTTGGGTCACAAAGGAAACTGTTGGAAACGGCTATAGTAAAATATACTCGAGAAGGTATTAGACATAGAGATTTACAAACGGCTATAGCTGCGTTGTGTTTCAAGACCATGAAACAGATGCGAGAAACTTTGGTTGAATATCAACAAAACGTACCAAGTTCGAATTATCGTTTTACGAAAATAGCCAATCCAAAGCAAATTCTGAACCTTTGAATTTGCCTAATCAAGAATCCAATTCAAAGAATAACTCAAACTCACCGACATGTTATATGTGTGGACAAATAGGACACATATCCAGATACTGTACCCAATTTCAAAGGCGATGAAAATGTACCGATTGCAAAATTTTTCATGGCAAAAATGAACCACCTAACTGTGGAAAAACTACGTAAAAGTAATGTCGAATGCTTAGATGAAAGATTAAAAAAGAATCGTTTACCTGGAGGACAAAGCTGTAGTCGCATTTATTGATACTGGAAGCCAATGTAATATGATCCAGCGATCCATTGCAAGTAGTTTGTCATGCCTAAAGGAACCCTGTTCTTTAAAAATTAAAGGTATATGCAGTGGTTTTTGTTATGCAAATGAAAAAATCAGTTTGAGAATAATGATTGATAATTTAACATTATTTGTGGAACTATGTGTCGTTGATGATGAAATTTTATCGTCAAATTTACTGTTGGGTCAAGAGATTTTCACTAAGGACAACGTTTATATGGTAGTAAATGATGGAAGATTTATGTTCAAAAGCACCGAAGTGATTCCAAGAGGAAATTTAAGAACCTGTCTTACGACAACAAGAGGTAAACCACCAATAAAAATCGAAGACATCAAATGTGGTGTAGATAAACAACCTATAAGAAACCAACTTCTTAAGCTCCTCAATGGCTATCGTGATATATGTTCTTCTGACATGAGTGAAATTGGCAAAACGCACCTGATGGAAATGAAAATTACATTCCAAAGAACCGATTGTACAACAACCATATCGCATCCCTAAACCGAAGGAAAAGGTCGTCGCAGAAATGATAGAAGATCTGGTTAGGAACGATATAATCACTAAACCTGAATCTGATTATGCACGCCCAATGATTTTGGTAAAGAAGAAAAATGGAAGTGAGCGGATGTGCATCGACTATAGACGCTTGAAGCAACATATGACGAAAGAAATTTTCCCGATGTCATATTTAGAAAAACGACTTCAGGATGCTTAGCAATTTAAATACTTTCCGACATTGGACTTAAATAGTGGATATTATCAAATTCCAATTGAGGAGAGTTGTCGAAAATTTACAGCATTCGTGCCAACAGAAGGTGTATACGAATTCAAAAGAATGCCATTTGATGGCAACGATTTTCAACGATTTCAACGATTGATGGCAAAGGTTAAGGAAAAGACAAATCCTGGCGATATGATTCACTACATGGATGATATTTTGATTGATGAGAAGATGGTTGAGAGCTGAAGAGGTTGTTCAATGTCCTTCGTGAAGCAAATTTAACTTTATATGTGGTAAAATGCGAGTTTTTAATGCAAACAATTGAGTTTTTGGGACACCAACTATCGCCGGATGGTATTTGTCCGGGAACAATAAAAACAATAGCTCTTCAGAACTTTCCTACTCCAGCAAACGTTGCTGATGTTCGAAGATTCCTTGGTTTAAGTGGCCATTTTAGAAAATTTGTGGCGGGCTATGCCTTGTTAGAACCTTTACGAAAACTTCTACGAAAGGACCAACAATATATGTGGACAGAAGAACAGGATGGAGCTTTTGCCAAATTAAAATCTATTTTAACAATAAAACATGTTTTGGTTGCATATCGAGTAGATGCTGACCACGATATTCACACTGACGCTAGTGTTGTTGGCTTAGCGGGAGTATTATTGCAGAAGGATGGACAAGATTGGAAGCCAGTGGTGTTTTATAGCCGATCGAGAAGTAATGATGAACGTAAATTTCATAGTTACGAATTAGAAACCTTGGCGGTTGTGGAGACGCTTGACAGATTAAGATATTATGTGTACGGAAAAAGGGTTAAGGTTGTGACGGATTGTAGTGCTGTGATAACTGCTATGAAGAAAAGGGAACTCATACCAAGGATTGCTGGCTGGTGGTTAAGGATTCAAGCTTTTGATATAGAAATCGAGCACAGGTCTCACAGAAAATGATGTATGTAGATGCTTTAAGCCGTGCACCAAACAAAGAAGAACATGAGGTAGAAACCGCATCATTACGAGTTGATAAAATAGAAGTAGAAGAACGTGATTGGATCTTTAGTATGCAACTTCAGGATGAAAAGTTGCAACAACTAGTTAAAAAGATTGAAAATGGAGACCGGCTTACAAAAATGGGGTTTTCATTGGACGACGGGCGACTTCAACGAAAGATTGGAACGAAAAAATTGTGGGTTGTACCAAAAGCTCTGCGATGGCGTATTATTCAAGACTGTCATGACAAATGTGGTCATTTAGGTCCAGAAAAAACCTTGCAGGAGATTCAACAATGGCTCTGGTTTCCCCGAATGCGAAATATTGTGAAGGCGTATATAAAAGCATGTGTGGAATGTGCATATAACAAATTTAATGATGGAAAAAAAGAAGCAGAATACCATTATGATCTCATTGATCCAATACCATTCAAGATAGTTCATATTGATCATATGGGACCTTTTTCTTTGAGTTCAAAGCGCAACGAATATATTTTGGTATTGGTCGATGTTTTCACGAAGTTTTCCATAATCCGACCTGTTAAAAACTCATCTTCCAAATATGTTTTGGATGGCTATGTTGGCACTCTGGAAAGGATTGTGACCGATCGTGCCACAGCGTTCACATCGAAAGATTTTCAAAATTATTGTATCGAGAATGACATTCAACACAATTTGAATGCGGTGCGCACTCCTCGTGCGAATGGTCAAGTGGAACGCATTAACAGAACGCTTCTTTCAATGGTATTATAAACATGTACTAATGACAAAGAATGGGACAGAGATTTGCGTAATATCCAATGGACTTTAAATTCGATGAAAAATAAAACTATGGAGAGATCACCTCATGAACTTCCTTTTGCATTCCAACCTCGTGATATTCTCAAAAACAAACTAATTTTAGCGTTGCACAATACCATTGAAACTGATGAAGATTTACAACAGATAAGAGAAGTCGCAGCTACTACAATAAACCAGCAGCGAAAGAACGCCAAAATCCGATTCGACAAGAAGCATAGCAAACCTACTTTATATCAAGTTAACGATCTAGTTCTTGTAGAAAATGAGTTGTCTAGTACGGGAGCATCACGCAAGCTTGTGCCAAGATTCAAGGGTCCTTTTATAATAACATGTGTACTATGTAAAGACCAATACATTATAGAAGACCTTCCTGGATCTCAACGCAAGCAACGCCACTCTTCTTCTGTATTTGCTTCGGACAAAATGAAGCCTTGGTGCGTACTACCTACAGTGAAAGATGACGATTTAGATGAGGAAAATGAAGACAAAAGAAGACAGTAACAATCATATAAATTCATTTAAATTTTGGAAGCGAGGTTCCGAGTTGTCAGGAATGGTCGAATTGAAAGGCGAACTTGTATTTAGAATACTTGTTGGAAAATATTTTATTCATGCTTTGAAAAAGTTTTCCTGAATAAAATATTTTTCATATTTTTTTTACGATTTGATATTGAAAAACTTTAGAGAGCAGAATTGAATGGACTCAAATAAATTTTATTATAAAAAGAATTCACTTCCTATTGCCATCCTTTCATACTTTTTATTGCCATCCTTTCAATAGTGACAATTCTTTCGGCTTCCACTCTGTCAACCCGGTGCATCCCTTTCTTGAAGGGTGTTCACGGGTCATCTGACCTAAAACTTTCAGGAAAGTTCACCTCCATCAGAACTTGCATCGACTCCTCTAGGTACTCTGCCACTGTTTCATCCGTTTTTCGGATCAGTCCCACTTTGGAGAATGGATCTTTTGAAACCATTTTCTGAAGCCTACATACTTCTGAAATAGTTTCCATCCCAGAGCAAAAGTCTCTCCACGACTGCCTTTTACAGTGTCGTATGAGGTTCTTCAGTTTCCCATGCCCATGTTTCTGGGGTTCCTCCTCTCATGTGCAGATTAAAGGTCTTCCAAACCTTCTTCAGAGATTCGAGTTCCGTGCACCACCATGGCGTCGGATCACCCTCGTCTACTGAAAATATAGGACATGCCACCTCGTAAGCTTCGACCATGGCCGAACTTAGATGTTTGACATGGCTTTCCACTTCCGCTGTATTTCCTGGTACTTTTATAGCCTTTTGGTTCAATGTTTCCCTCAACTTCGCCTTATATTTCACAGGATCTGTATTTTTGGAAAGTCTGAATAACTGATGATAGTTTGACAGGAATAGTATTCCAAATACTTTAAATGTTTCCGTCACTTAATGCTTATGACAAACAATCTCTTTTTCGAGTGTATGCATATAAAATATCCCTGCAGTAAATGGCACTAGTACGTAACTACCGATTTTACTAGCACTTAGTTAACCAGTACTAGTTTCACTTCAATGTACTTTCTTTGCATTCAACTGGCGAATTCTACGTGAACATGTCATAGGCAGGAGTCAATTGCAACTTTTTGCATAACCATTCCCTAGACAATTCACTAGGGCTATACTGCCGTCATAAGGTAGAGTGCGGCATCTACATTTTTTCAAAAATCTGAGCAAAATGCTTCAGAATAAAAAGATATTTTATAAAAAAGCGATGGAACTAATTATAAAACTTTGATTTGTCAGAAAAGAGAAGCGCAGTACAATATAAATAATAATGTTATTTTAAAGAATTTAGCCAAACTGCAAAAACTGTGGTATAAAACACTGTAGTTGCCGCTTTTTGCTTGTTTGCTCTCCGATTTCATTCAATTGAAAACATTAAAAAAACGCCCGTATCTACATCATTTTCCGCATCTATAAAGAAAAGTTTCCTTATTATAATTTAAAATGTCATTAAAATCATCTTACCAATATAAAGGAGCGGTATTATTAGAGTTAAAACGAAGATATAAATAATTCTGCATAATCAATAATTGAAAAAAATTCACATGACTCAAATTCTATTTTGTATGACTTAAAAAAAATTGTATATATGAAAAAAATAAAAAACAAAGGCAAAATGCGGCATCTACGTGTAGATACGGCACTTTTGACTCTGTATGTGTAGATACTGCGTTTTGTTCTGGAATTACTCCTAAATTTTGTGTAAATGCGTCAATTTTGGTAAAAATATGTAGACATGGGACCAAAAATTTGGGATTTTTATTTTATAATCTTAAAGAGGATGGATGACTTATAAGGAAAGTACAATAAAATGCATTTTGATTTTCTTGCTAGATGACGGCAGTATAGGGCCGGTTTATTCGCTAGTCGGAAAGATAAAAAAACGAAAAAAGTAGGGATTGTGAAAATATTCTCGAGTTAATTATTTTGTACTTTCTTCTTCAAAATTATTTTATTCATGTTGTTGAACGCAATTAAAACGCGTTATATATAAATTTTGTCAAAAATATTACGTCAAACTATATGGTCATTCTTACAAAATCATGACTTCAAAAAATAAACAATAAGCTGTACAAGCTTGAAGTTGAGTGAACTGACCCTTTTAGCATTACCTAGGGTCAAGAAGGAGTGAGTTCGTATAGAACTAGTAAAGTAGCTAATGAGAATAGAGCAATTGGTTACTTTCGATGCTGGAGAGATATACTCTATACCTTGAAGAAAAAAAATAATTATTACGGATTTGTTTTGGAGTTTGACCGCTTTGATGATGTTAAAGTTCGAAACTGTTAATGCGTTTTTCTCGAAACATACATTTTCAAAATGGGCCACACTACAGCAAATAAATTATTCCACCGATTTTAATTTTTTTTTAAATCTGTTTTTGTAATACAATTCAACACATCCTTTACCAAAATGAGCGTCTTTGAAAAAAATAACGTACATTTTTTGCCTTTTTTCTATACTTCACAATTTTCTAAATTTTCCATATTTTCATTTAATTTTGGTAAAAGATGTGCATTCAGAAATCTATTTTCGAATTAATTTTTTTTCAGACGATCTGGAGTCGCGCTTTGATGTGGCCCGATTTCCACTTTTTTTTTAGGTGGACACCAACTTCAGCCCCATCTTAATGTATAAAAAATATATAATAAAAAACCAAAAAATTTTTTACTTATGCTAATGTAAGATTTACTTGTTTATGGAACTTTTTTGTGTATATAATACATTTTTTTAGGAAAGATCTTCTAAAGTTTGCCTTAATTCTGACCACTTTTGCCTAACACCTCCCTTAGTTATGCCTTTTTTATTTTCAACAATCAAATAAAAATCTATGTGTCTTGATCAACCAAGATCCAGCCAAATATGTTTTAAATCTAGGCAAATATTAAAGATTAATATTTGTGCGTGTGTGTGTTTACTGAACAAAAAATATTTAAAATATTTAAATATAATAAAAATAATGTAAGGTCACTAAAAAATAGCACTATTATACAAACTTATAAAAAAATTTGTTTTAAGGCATTGTTTTCCTTTTTCTCCATAAATAATTTGATGAAAAAAGTTACATGAGTCCCGAAAAAGTCGAAGTTGTTTGTTTTTATGTGGTACCCTCTCAATTTTTTCGTATGATTTTAAAATAAATCTAAATAAAATTTGGTGTACCGACTTGCATCGATATATGTGAGTACTTAGTAATATGAAAACAAGTGTTTCAAAAATCCCAAATAGCTTTTGAATAAGTGTAAATTTTGAAAAAGCTGGCTCACAGCTCGTTTTCTATTTAATATTTCCTTAAAACAACACTTAAACGAAAAAGTCCCCAAAAAACTATAAATGCTCTTATATTTCAACACTTATGCACTAATTTCACTCATTTATCCCTAAAACATACGAAAACTAAATTTCTGCCCATTTTGGTAAGTGGCTTCTACGTTCAGATTAATGTCAACATGCATTGTCGTGCTCCAAATGAGCAGACATTTAGTTTTTGTGTATTTAGAAAAAAAAAAAACAAAGGTACTGACGAACTTGAGAACCTCCCTCCTCCTTTTTGAAGTCGGTTAAAAATTAGTGAAAGTAGTGTACAAGTGCTAAAAAATAAAGGCACTTTTCGACTTTTGGGGACTTTTTCATTAAAATACCTAAATCCAACCTAAAAAATAAACGGAATGGAAAAAACGATATGTTGCAATCCTGCAATTAAAAATTTTTCGAATGAAAATCAGAAATATTTTTCTAAAATTATTAAAGTTACTCAGGGTGACCAATATACGTTTTTCGATATTTTATAATTATTTTTAAGATCGATGTTTTAGAAAAGGGCACTTTAAGTATTTTTGAAAAAAGTCAAGTTTCAACAGTTATAACGTTTTTCTGAATTTTAGCTCAAGAATATACTTAAGTAATCCATGCTATTGTTTTTAGAATGTATGATTTGTGAATTTTTGCGGATTTTTTTTCGTGAAAATACTCAAACTCGAAATTTTCAAATAGGTACACTTCTAGCAAAGAAATTCATAACGACCAGGTTATTCAACATAATTACACAATTTTTTGCATCTGAGAAAATATTTCCACAAGATTTCATTTAAATTTTTTCAATCTTGGATTTTTTCGATTTTTTTGTTAATGCAACAACATCCAAAAAGTCGTTATTTTCGAAAGGAAAAAAAATCACAACTCCGGTAGGTTTCGTCCAATTTTCATGATTAATAGTTTATTTTAAAGAAATATTAAATAGAAAAAAAAGTTTTTAAACAGCTTTTTGAAAATGTACACTTATACAAAAGTTATTTGGGGCACGGGTTCCTGTGGTCCTAGGTACACCAAATTTTATTTACATATTATTTCAACATCATATGAGAAAAAAAAGAGGTTACAACATAAAAAAAACCATTTTCAACATTTTTGGGACACCCTAATATATATAAGATATAAATAAATTTAAACGCCTTTTTCTCACTCCATAATTATGAAAATGTTTCTAGCTATAAAGAAAAAATATTTAAACATTTTGACTTAAACCTTTTGGCAATTTGTATAAAAGTGTGACGACGAGTTCACCTGTTTAATATCGTCAAAAGCTTATTATTTATCAGGGAACGGAAAGGTTCGCTCGCGTACCTTTGTGAGCGTACCTTTTAAAAAGGTACACAAGAAATCGTACGCATTCGCGGACGTGTATCCTAGGAAATATTTTATCGCTCTCGTTCGTTGGTGATACTTTGAAATGAGATCTCATTCCGTGTACCTAGCAACACGTACGCGCTTGTGGACGAGAACGTAAATAAGACTTTTAATACTCATGAGACAACTCATGAGTCGCTAATGGAAATGAAGGGCTGAGAAAAAAACTGAGAAAATGTTTGCTACCAGTAGAGTCCATTGCAATATATATGATTTCTGTAGACTTTGTGAATAATAAACTATGAATCTATGGACAAAAGCTTCCACTTGGATTATATATGGTACTCCTTGGACAAAAATCTTGGATTTTTGACAAAATAGTTTCCACTTGAACAAATAGGATCTAATTGCCATAATTTTGGAACTAGTTAGGTCAGTGGAATTTTTTGGACTTAGTGGACCCATTTAATAATTTTTTTTTGACAAATAGGTTTCGCTTGGACAAAATAGGTTCCATTTTTAATATTTTTGGAACAAGTTGGCTTATTTGAACTTTTTTGAAGTTAGTGAACTCATTGGACAAACATTTTTGAAAAATAGGATCCAAATGGACTAACAGCTTCCACTTAAACTATATTTGGAACTTGTTGAGGGATTGGAACTTTTTGGGGTAAAGTGAACTCCTTGCACACAAGTCTTGGATTTTTTGAGAAAGAGGTTCAATATTTTTGGAACTAATTGGAACATTCTAACTTCATATGGTTTTGTGAACTTCTTGAACAAAAATCTCTGATTTTTTGAGAATAAGTTCCACATGCAATATTTTTAGAAAAAATTGGGACATTCTAACTTTTTACGGATTACTGAAGTTCTTGGTCAAAAAAAAAAATAGATTTTCTGACCAATGACCAGCTATTTCCTAAGTGCAAAGGAAACATAATTGTCCTATTTGTCAAAAATCCTAGATTTTTGTCCAGGAAGTTCACAAAACCCAAAAAAATACAATGATACAACTAGTGGAAATTCAAGTGGAACCTGATAGCAATAATACCAAATATTTTTGTCGAAAAGATCATAAAACCCAAAAAGTTCCAATGACTCAAGTAGTTTGAAAAATAGTCTAAGTGAACCTATTTTTTCAAGTGGATTTATTTGTCAAAGACATTTTATTCAAGGATCCCGCCAAACCCACAAAAGTTCCAATGACCTAACTGGCTGCAAAAAAATTGATTGTGGAATTTATTTGTACAAGTGGAACCTATTTGTCGAAAATTTTTGTATAAATAGTCTGCTTAACTAAAAAAAATTCAATGATCCAAGTAGTTCAAAAACTAATAAAAGTTTCCAAAAAATTCAGACTTTTGTCTAAGAAGTACACTTAACCCAAAGAATTGCTAATGACCAAAGTAATGTCAAAAATATTAGAAGTGAAACCTATTCAAAAAACCAAGATTTTTGTCCAAAAAGTCCACAAAACCAAAAAAGACGCAATGACCCAACTAGTTCCAAAAATATTGAAAGTGGAATCTTTTTGCAAAATAATATTTTCCCAAGATATTTATAAATCATGTGTCATGATGTCATTAAATCGAATTAGTCTTAACATTGATAAATGTGTTTTTGCCAGGTTCTCGAAGTCTAGTCGCCCAAAATTGACGTCCTATAAGTTAGCCAATGTTCCTTTAATGTGTGTAAATGAGGTTAAGGATCTTGGTATAATTTTTGATGCTAAATTTTCTTTTGTTAGCCACTTGGATTACATAATTCCTAAAGCATATGCGTTGTTAGCTTTCATGCGCCGGAGTAGTTCAAATTTCTTAGATGCCTACACACTTAAATCTACTTTTACTTCTATTATTCGTTCAAAGTTGGAATATGGTTCTTTTATATGGAGCCCTTTTTATGATGTCCATATCTTACGACTGGAACGTGTCCAAAAATCTTTCGTTCGATTTGCATTAAGAACTTTAAATTTCGAAGAGCCTATTCCCTCTTATAATGCCCGGTGTCTACTTATTCATCTTCAATCTCTGCAATCTCGACGAACTATTTCATCACTTTTGTTCATTTTTGATCTAATATCGGGTAATATTGACTGTCCTGAGTTATTAGAATTAATTGATTTCAATGTTCCATCAAGAATGCTCAGAAGATCGGATATGCTGTTAATTCTCCATTATATAGGGCGTTATGGAATTTTAATGTTTTAGCAGCTAAGTGTAATGTTGATTTCTCTATGTCTAAATTGTCAATGAAGCATTTATTAAATAGTCATTTTTAGTTATGGTCCTATATAATTTGAATTATGGATTTATTTATATATATTTTGTTATTAAATTTTTTTTTTTTTTTTATTACTTGCGTAGTCTGTAAGAACCTTGTTCATAGACTGAAATAAATAAATAAATAAAACCTAAAGTTCTAATAGAACACATAAAATATACTTTTACCTGTTTGGGAGCTCTGCTATGTCCTTTTTTTATTCATTGCCATGTACGGCTCATGAACCATCCCATGAGCATAAATCGTCTCATTTGCGTACACACTCGTGGACGTTGTTCAAGTACATGAGCTAATTCTATTGCTTTAAAAATTTGGCTCCCGTACGTGGACGTGAGCAATACATTTATCTCTTTTTCACTAAAATTAGCATAAAATGTTTTCATCCTGGAACTTTGACCAATGTTGACACAGACGAACTATATAAGGTAATTGTACATGAGACTGTTTTTGAATTTTGTGTTTTATGTCAGTAGGACAGAGCTATCGCGGAAAGCTTTTCACTTTCTTAAGTGAAACTTTTTAGCCGAGTATATTACAACACAGCGAATTTTCACCAACATTTTTCCGATTGAAATAAATGAAAACACAAAATATTTTAATTATTTTTATAAATTTTTTTTTAATTATTTTATTTGTTAATTTATTCATTTATTGATTAATTTTTTTAAATAAAAATATATTTTTTTAATTAAACATTAAAAATTTTTTAAATTCATTAATTTTTTATGGAAAAATGTTGGTGAATATGTTTTTATTTTTTTATATTATTTCGCGATTGTTTTTTATATCACTTATTTTGGCTTATACTTATTGGCTATAACTTATAACACTGCGTTACAAAAACGATATTGTTCTTTCCTATGAACCAAATATACCTTTTCGGAAAGATGGAAAAAAATACTCGTATATCGTTGTTTTTCATGTACACGTCAGAATTTTTTTTTATGTTTTAAGTTCTGTGGTGCCCCACAGTCAAATGGCTCCATATATTCATTGGGTTAAAAATAGGAGGAGTTATTCGAATTTGATTATAGAATCTTAATGCATTTAATTTTAAAGTACAATGGCGCACTCAGAAAAATCTGCTTCCCTTAAATTCAGAAACTGTAGCTTCAATTCACAGGCATGGATTTTTCTATATTTTAAAGAGGTTTCTCCTAAAACGAAGAAGTTTTTACATGGTTTAATGAAGTGAGGTCTTGATTTCAAGAAGCGTTATCAAAACAGCTTCTTTGTTTTGAATACAAGTTTTTACTTAAATATATGAGATACAGATTCAGAAATTGTATAAAAGCAGAAATAATTTGAAGAAAAACTGTTTTTATATCAAGCCCAATGCTTGCAACACTGTACAGCAATAATTTCTTTAATTCGGAGAAGTATTAGTTTAAAAGATGAGGTAAAACTTAGATATTTCTTTAGTTTTTCTTTGTTTTTTAAGCCACACGGATTTATTTCAAGGAAGCTTTTCTTATTTTTCTAGAAAATATGCTTTCATCAACGCTTTCAAGCCACAACAAAACCATGTGCAATTCATAAAGACGTTTTGATTCCTAATTCTTAACACGATCAATAGCTCAGTGGGAAATCGTTAGAGTTCAATGTTCGATGCCAAGGTTCCAGCGTCAGCTTGGGCGAAGTTTGAATGAAATTCATAACAAAGTTTTCAAGTCATTATAACAATAACATTAAATATTCCTGAGTTAAAAAAAAATTCGTTCTATCATAACAAAAACTTGCGTTCATTATTTTTTTATTTCAAAAATAGAAAACAAAATAAAAAAATTGTCTGAGGCCGGAGGATTTGAACCGTGGACCTCTTAACTAGTACAGTTCGCTTAAAACGCAGGGCTACCGAAGCAATTTTTAGCCTGCAAAATAAGTCCTTATGAAAAATTTACTCAAATAAAATAAGAATTTTCAAAATAATTACGCTTATACCATGTTTCCATCTGCTCGAAATCTTGCTATTTTGAGAAAGTGATTTAGAAGTGATTCCATTTAGCATGCTTTGACATTTAGATTTTATTTGACAATGAAACTTCATTATTTCGTTGTTTACAAACATTAATTCGTGAATTGAAAACTAATTTAAGAATGACCACATTAAATCAAATTCTTCCAACCAACAGTTGGTAAAAATTTGAAAGTTCTTAGTTTTATGTAACAGGAGCATAAAACATTCTTGTTTGTTGCATTATTTAAAAAAAAGCGAGAATGACAGTTGAAAATTTGCAAATACTTAAAAAAAAATACTGCATACGTAATACGTAATACGTAAACAGTAATACGTTGGAGAGCGTCTCTGGACTCTGGTACGTTTGTTGATAAAAATTATATTTTACTGCTTTAATAAATTCTGAGCATACAAAATGTTCCTAGGAGCAGGCTATTGCTAATAACAATGAAGAGTTTTTTAAAGAAAACTTCAGAATGAATAAGGAGTCCTTTATGATCTTATGCTTAAAACTGGGAAACCTTTCGAAAATAAATACAGTGTTCAGAAATTGCATTGACCTACATAAGAGGGTAGCAATTACTGTATATGCTCTAGGCTCATCGGCAGAATATCGGACAGTGGTAAAAATGTTTGGTGTAGGAAAATCAACCGTATGTAAAATTGTGCTGGAGTTTTGTAAAGAAGTATGGGACATATTGTGGCCAGAATATTTCAACATATTCCCTTTGAAGCGGCAAACAATTGAAGAAAGTGTGAAAGGATTTGAGAAGTTAGGATTTTCTCAGTGCCTTGGTGCAATAGGTGAGTCTGCTCAAGTAAACAATATATTTGGAATACTATTGTTCAAATATCAAATTTAGATGGATGACATATTTAAGTTAAACCACATTTAGAAGATGATACAGATTACTACAACTACAAGGATTGGTATTCAATTGTATTACTTGCACTCGTTGATTGCAGGTAGGTTTTTTCAATATAAATCAGGGTACGAAAAGGTTCGCTGGTGTACCTTTGTTAGCTTACCATTTGAAAAGGTACACAACAAATCATACGAAAGTGGAAACCATTTGTCCAAGTGGAACCTATTTGTCAACAATTTTTGTATGAGGAAAAGAGCCAATGGCTCAAGTAGTTCAAAAATTAATTCAAGTGGAGGCTATTGTCCAAGTAGAATGTATTTGTTGAAAAATGCAATTTTTTGTCTAAGAAGTCCATTTAACTCAAAACTCCAATGACCAAAGTAATGCCAAAAATTATGAAAGTGGAGCATTTTTTGTCAAAAAATCAAAATTTTTGTTCAAAAAGTCCACAACACCAAAACTTCTAATGATCCAAATAGTTCCAAAAATATTGAAGTGGAATCTTTTTGTCAAAAAATGTCTGTCCAAGAAATTAATAAACCAAAAAAAGTTCCAATGGAACTCTTTAAAATTTCTTTTATTTATCTGGGAGCTCTACTGTGACCTCATTTCATTCATTGCAATGTACGGCTCATGAACTCTCCCATGAACATAATTCATCTCATTTGGGTAAACGCTCGTAGAACGGTACGCTAAATATTTTTTGTCATTCAAGTACTTGAGCTAGTTCTATTGCTATGAAAATTTGGCTCACTTACGCGGACGGAGACGTTATAAAAGGTACACGAGCGTGTACCAAAATGAGCTGTGTACTAGCTCGCTTACGTACATGAGCGGACCTCTCCGTACCCTGATATAAATAAATATTTGACTATTTTTTTTAATGAGCACGTACAAGTTTCTTTACATAAATATTGGATCACCTGGCCAGTGCAATGATTCCTTCATTTACGAAAAATCTTTGCTTGAAACGGAAATTCAAAAACCTATTATGAAAGATATGGCAAAACATATAAGAAAAAAATTCCCGTGTTCATTATTGGATATTCTGCATTCAGGATTTCAGAAGTTTTAATGAAGCCTTATCCTTTTAATGTAGAAGGAACAATATTACAAAAAAAATTTAATTATTCTTTGTCGAAATGCAGAAGAGTTAAAGAAAATGCCTTTGGCCATCTGAAAGCCCGATTCCGCCGATTAAGAATAGGTATTGATAACCATGTAGGAAATGCACCTCTTATTATCAAAGCGTGTTGTGCTTTACGAAATTTTTTAAACGATCGAAACGATAAAATAAATGGGCAATGGATACAGCAATTAAGAGAATTAACGATTCTATACAAAATCAACAACAACAACATGAAGAAGTATTGCTTGATTGCAAAACATCAGCAGAAGCAATTCGGAGTGCACTTTCGCAGTACTTAAGTTAGTATTACACTCAGAAAATTTTCTAGTTAAATGTTTCTACTTGAGCTAAAAATGATAATTAATTTATTTTGAAAATCATCATTACTCCGAACAAATTACGTAGAATAATTTCGGTCCGTTTATCTTATGCTTGTACAAGCCTGTTCTCCAAATTGATCATTTTGTTGTCGACTTTTTTTATTCTTTTGATTTCTAATTCAATTTTCATGTTTGTCTCTTTACATTCCTTTAAGCTATTAATTTTTTCTTTAATTTTATTTTCAGGTGAGGAACTCCTAACTGCAGAAAATGATGGTGAATCTAATGCAGATTCAGTATTTAATATCTCCATGGAATTTGATTCCATATCATGAGATTGTCCTGTAAATATAGATATGAGTGAATTAAATAAACGATTACAAAGCCACAAAAACTTTTGTATTTACCGCGTGGAATGCTCTCTACCAAGTATTCAACACTATTCATTTTGAATCAACCTATTTTATCTTGTACTGCTGAAACAATACTGCAGAAACCAATCGGATGGGTATCCTCCAGAAGGACCAATGCTTTTTTTCTTTTCTAAAAATGTTATTTTAGCAATTAGTTTTTTCAGTACTTTGTGTACAGCATACTCGCCTATAGCGGGTCGTCAGATCTCTTTAACTCGAATTTCCTTTGCTGTAAGAGAACAATTATTGTCTTGCATTGATTTGGCCATTTCTGCGTAAATATGCCCATTTTTGCAGTGGCCACGGAGTTCGTTAATTTTTTCGCACCAAACAGCGACAAGCAATCGTTTCTCATTTGGGCTCCAAGGCTTCTTTTGCTTATATTTTCTTTTTTTTTTTTTGCTTTTTCCATACTGGTGTCACAGAAGTTAGTAATTTTTTCGAATCGGTAAGTTTTCAGTTTTCAAAATTAATATTTTGCTGCATAAAATTTCAGGGATGCCGCATTGAAAGTAGGTATGATATGGGCATTCTGGCTCAAGGAGCCAAAGGAGCGCTTGCTTATCTCGTTTTTGCGGTTGCGGTTTTGTCCGTCTATGGTTTAGTTTATCTACGCCTCTGCCCCATCCCTCAGTCCCCCACCCCTCAGTACCCCAGTCGCCATCCCTCAGTCACCCGTCCCTCAGTACCCCATCCCTCAGTCCCCCCCCCTCCCTCTGGCCCTATCCCTCTGCCCCTGTCCTCCCGACCGTTCGTTTGCGGTTTTTGATAAGCAGTTGTATTAAATTTAAAATGTTTGTTTTTCAATGCTTGCCTTCTGCGGTTTTTTGATAAGCAGTTGGATAGCAGTTGTATTAAATTTAAAATGTTTGTTTTTCAATGCTTGCCTTCTGCGGTTTTTTGATAAGCAGTTGGATGTAATATAAGTTAACGCAAACAAACCCCTACGATGAAAATTAAAACCAGAAACAACAATCATTCATGCAAATAAAGCACAAACAACAATAATCAACGATATAACTGAAGCTAGCGCTTGACAAACTGCTGACGTAGCGTCTGCAGCTCTTCCGCCAACAGCAGCTTATCGCTTCGTTTTCGGGCAGCGATCACGTACGGATAGCTTCTAGTATTTTTCTGTTTAGTTTTAAGTTTAGTTCGAAATAAAGATTCAACTCATTCAAAGGTACAATTTGTTAATTTATACAAATTCTTGTCCGTTTGCGGTTTTTGATAAGCAGTTGTATATAATATATAATTTTAAACAATTTCGTATAAAAAGGGAGAGGATTTAGTCAAGTGCAATCATTGCTCACTAAATCAATAAACAGACAAACACAGGATAATCAACTAATAAAATGGACTCATTTAAATGCGACCAGTGTGAGTTAAGCTTTAATAAAAAGTTTAATCTAAACCGTCATGTGAGAGTTAAACATCAAAGTCAACAATCACAACATTTCAAATGCGATATTTGCATGAAGTTCTTTAATCGTAATGATAATTTAGTGAACCATATAAGGCAAAAACATAAATCATCTTCTTCAACACCAAATGCAACATCAACTATCTCAACATCAACAGCACCATCAACATCAACATCAACTGCATCTACAACAACATCAAATAATGTTCCAAATCTTCAGACGATTGCAGCAAATACTATTCCAAATGTCTATTGCAGCGCATGCAAAAAAGATATAATTTTAAAGAATTGGTCTTACCACATCAGGACTAACGCTCATAAAAAGAATAGCGGTGAAATAGTAAACGAGCATTTAACTAGAATTTCATCTGTATTTAATGAACGTATAGAATCATTTATATACAAAAATACCAATGAAGGTTTATTGATTCCCGAAGTGTTTCTAGATAACGCTAAAAAAATAGTTATACAAGCTCTTCAAGATATGTTGCAGAAACACACCAGCATTAAATTTAATATAGAATTGTTTTGTGAATATGTGAAAATGTGTGATAAGGAGATGACAATTGATATCAAATCTCATCAAACAAAAATGGTGATGATTCAACAATCAACAGACTTAAACTCAATTTTTGATGAAAATCGTAACAATTTAATAACAAAAATGTCAGAGTTTCAAGAACGTGACAGCGGTTGGACTCTCATCAGAATTTTGCACTTGGAGATTAATATTAATCAATATAAACCAATAAAAGGTTCGCAATATATTAAATTACCAAAAATGTTATTAGATAAAAAGGCTTGTATAAATGTTCAAAATAATGATGAGTATTGCTTTAAATGGGCAATGATATCAGCCTTGCATCCTGTCATCTCTAACACAAATAGATGTTCGAGTTATAATGTAGAGGATATTAAATCGTCTATAATACATTTGGAGAATGGTAAAACTCTTAACTTTGAAGGGCTTATCTTTCCGTTGAGAGTCAATGATATTAAAATTTTCGAGGAAAATAATCCGGAAATAAGCATCAATGTCTTTGGATATGATGAAGAGCTCAAGAGTATAGTTGGTCCCTACTATTTTACAAACCAGGAGAAGAGTACTCATATAAATCTACTTCTGCTCCAAGAAATTGATAAATTTCATTATGTTTGGATCAAGAACATTTCAAGGTAAATATTTTATTAATATCATGTATATAATATTGAGAGCATTTTTAATAATTTTCTTTGTTTTTATTTTCAGACTAATAAGAAACCAAGTGACTGAACATCATGCTGCATTGTTTTTATGTAATATTTGTCTGCAGCATTTAGAATCCAGCTACAAGTTGCAGCGTCATCGACAAGAGTGTAGCAGAATCGTCACAAAAGTTCCGGATGAAGAAAATAGTAAGGTTGCATTTAAAAATTTTAAACATAAGTTAGACATTCCTTTTGTAGTATATGCAGATTTTGAATGTTTTCTAACACCAGAAAACATTCAAAACTCAGGTTCAATAAGAACGGTTCAGAGTCACATTCCACACGCATATAGTTATTATATAAAGTGTAGTTTTAATAATTCTTTAGATAAGTTTAGAATGTATACAGGTGAAGATGCACCTATTAATTTTATTACAACTTTAGTTTCCGATGCTAAGGAAATTTATAATAATTACTTAAGTAAAGTTAAACCAATGAATTTTCTCACACCATTAGAGTTAGATATTCAAAATAATAGTACTGATTGCCATATTTGTGAAAAACCTTTTGAAGACGATGAGTATAGAGTAGCAGATCATTGTCATTTAACTGGAAAATATCGCGGACCGGCTCATAATGATTGTAATTTAAATTTTAAAATTCCTAAATTCATCCCAATCTTGTTCCACAATCTTTCTTCATATGATTGTCACTTATTTGTTAAAGAACTTTCAACGATTCCTGGTAGAATAAACGTAGTACCAATAAATAAGGAAATATATGTTTCCATTTCTAAACATATACATTTCGATGATGGTGATAGCGTTGAACTAAGGTTTTTAGATTCCTTTAGATTTATGGCTTCCAGTCTATCAAACTTAGTCAATAATTTATCAAACAGAGATTTTTATATTTTACGGTCTACGTTTAACGATGATGTCGAATTCAATCTCTTGAAGCAAAAAGGTATATTTCCTTATGATTATTTTGATTCAAAGGAAAAACTTCAAGAGGAATGTTTACCTCCGAGGGAAAAGTTTTTTAATAAATTAATCAATGAAGAATGTAGTGTTGCTGACTATGAACATGCACAAAAAGTATGGACAACTTTTAATTGTACAACACTACATGATTACTTAGAACTTTACCTAAAAACAGATGTTCTACTGCTTACTGATGTTTTCGAAAATTTTAGAAAAGTATGTAAATCAATTTACAATCTTGATCCTTGTCAATATTATACAGCTCCCGGACTATCTTGGGGAGCAATGTTAAAGTACACTAAAATTGAATTAGACCTTCTAACAGACATAGATATGATTAAATTCATTCAAAAAGGAATAAGGGGAGGTATTGTACAATGTTCCAATAGACATGTTAAGGTAAATAATAAATATATAGATGATTTTGATGTTACAAAACCCTCAAGTTATCTCATGTATTTAGATGCCAATAATTTGTATGGTTGGGCAATGTCTCAATATTTACCTGAAGGAAAATTTGAATGGCTTGATGACGTATCAACATTTCAGTTACATGAGCATGCTAATGATTCTGATGAAGGATATATTTTAGAAGTTGATTTAGAGATTCCTTCTGCAAAGCATGACAAATATAATGACTTACCGTTTTGTTCAGAAAATAAAAAAAGTCCGATCGGTAAACATCAAAAACTTATAGTCGATTTGAATAATAAATCAAATTATATCATTCATTATGTAAACTTACAACAATGCTTACAAAATGGAATAAAACTTAAAAAAATTCATAGAATATTAAAATTTAAACAATCACCATGGTTAAAAAAATATATAGATTTAAATACTTTACATAGAACGCAAGCTAAAAATGATTTTGAAAAGAACTTTTTCAAGTTATTAAATAATGCTGTCTATGGTAAGACCATGGAGAATGTAGATAAGAGGAAAGATGTTAAAATTGTTTGCGAGTGGGAAAGTAGAGGAAAAAGATTGGGAGCTAGAAGCTTAATTGCTAAACCAAATTTTCATAGCTCTACAAGATTTACTGAAAATATGGTAGCAATACAACTTAATAGAATACATACCCTATATGATAAACCAATTTATATAGGATTTGTAGTTCTTGAACTCTCTAAATGGAAAATGTATGATTTTCATTATGATTACATGCTTCCAAAATTTAGAGAGAACTTAAGTTTATGCTATATGGATACTGACTCTTTCATCTATTCAATTAAGACTGAAGACTTCTATAATGATATTAAACCAGACATTAATTTAAAATTTGACACATCCGACTACAAGCCCAACAATCCTTTTGGGATAGAACGACAAAATAAAAAGGTGTTAGGTTTCATGAAAGATGAAAATAATGGAAAAATAATGAGGGAATTCATTGGTTTAAGGTCAAAAATGTATTCTATTAGTGTTGAGGGCGATAATGATATCAAAAAAGCTAAAGGGGTAAAAAAATCAGCTTTGATGTCTCTCAGCATTGATGACTATAGAAAATGTTTATTTGATAAGAAAATTTATTATGATAAAATGTTAACTTTTAGATCTAAGATTCATAAGATTTATACACAAGAAATTGAAAAAATTGTTTTAAGTTATTTTGATGATAAACGTTATATATTAGAAAATGGTGTTAATACCCTTGCATGGGGACACCATCGATTATTAAATAAAAATGTATTAAGAGGCTGAAAACTAAAAATAAATAGCAAAAAAAAAAAATATAAACAAACGAATTTCATATATTTAAAATAATTGTTTATTAATTAAAAGGTTATATCTTCAGAATAAATTCGCAATCTTCTGAAAGATAGTTCACAAAAAAATATATTAGAATCAATTACATTACATTCATTATCTATGGTTACTACATCTACTTTAGTAACGATTAGTTTTTTATACTGATCAATGAATAAAATTTTTGTTTCCGACATTGTGTCTCTCTGGACGCCATTTCCATCGTCCATAATCCTCACATTTTCTTCACAAAGCTCTTCAATATTTGGTTGAAGAGCCAATCTAAACACATCTGCAAATCGGGGATGTTCCAATAGATATTTAAAATGACAATAGTTATCGATATGAGAGTCCGTCGTTGCCAACCGAAAAGAAGGTTCCGGGGTGATGATCATGTAGTTCTCAGGATTACAATCAAATTCCTCATCCAATTCCATATTGTTAATTTCCATGTTTTTTTTTTTTTTTTTTTTTGTTTTTTTGTATGTTAACTAGGTTGAAACTGTGTTGTTTTTAAAAATTAGACTGCTTTATATAGTAAAAATTTTAACAAAATTCTATCAACAAAAACCGCAGAAGACAATTTGTTAGTTTACTAAGCATTAATAAAATAAAAATGTTTATACAACTGCTTATCAAAAACCGCAGAGCACAGTTCATTATTTTCCCAAGCATTATTTTCCTTAAAAATTTTTATATGTTATTTAATAACAATTTATTGAAATAAAAAATGTTATATATAAAATTAAGATAAATCTTTTATTTTTTGTATTAGCATAAAGTGAACATACTATGTAAAATTATATTTTTGAAATAAAAATTTTAAACATAATTGACCACAAATAACTGTATTGTATTTTTGTTTTTGTTTATAGTTGTAATATATAGGCGGTTTTAAGTAATTGATGACCTCTTTGGGTGGTTGCAAGTCTCCAAAGCTGTCAAAATATTCCTTATATTTTTTATTTTTATAGTAAGCTACCCAATGAGTACCGGGACCGTTAACATCATCTAAGTTAAGTATACCACATTCTTGAGCGTAAGGTTTTTTCGGTAAAGAATCTCTCATAAAAATCCCTCTAAAATGTTCAAGACATTTACAATATTTTATTAAATCGACATCGGTTAATGGTCTTTTGGGTAGCTTTTTCAAAAATTTTTTGGATGAGGACGTAAAAACAAACCATAACCTTGTTTATATGGTTTGAGAAATAGACCTTTACCCATAGCTATCGACTCCATATATCTATTGTGGCGAGTAGCTTCAGATAATTGTTCCTTCCCATTTTTTATATCATTTAAGACTTTTGCAACAGCTGATCCTCCAGAAGCTATACCACCAAGAGCACCTAGTGCTGTTAAAATGGGTATTAATGGTAAGACTCCACCAATTTTTGGAACTGGGATTACTCGTGGTATGTTAACTTGTGATTTTTTCCGTTTAAAACTTGATTGTATAGCTTTATGGGCTATTCTATATGCATCATTGAATGAATTTGGTTTCTTCTTTATTAACATTTTAACACCCTTTTTAACTGCTAACGAAAAGAGCTTCTTTCCATTCACTCTAGGTTTTTTATACTTTTTGCGCTTAGATTGCCTTCTTTTCGATTTACTTTTTTCCTTATTTCTCTTAATACCCATTCCAAATTTCACTTTTGCTTTCATTGCATTTGTAACGAGCCAAGCGTTGGCACGTTCCTTCAAATTACTATCTTTGGATGTAACTCTTTGCCAAGCTTTTTCAGATAAAATTTTATCAGCCTGATGTCGTGTGTTTATATCTTTTGATTGTGAATATGCAATATCGTGTTCTCTACAAGCAGCATCTAATGGATTAATGCCTTTATCACCTCTTTCCAAACGTTTTTGAAGTTTTGTTCCTGGTCCACAAAATTGATATCCTGGTAAATGAAGTTCAACTGGTAATGAATTTATTAAGTTGTTTATGAAACCATATCCTCTTTTCAACTGTTTCTGATGTGCACTATCCTTGTATATTATACCCATTTTCAAAATAAAATTAACATTTTGGTTGTGTTTGTAAAAGGAGAATGATGATTGTATTATATATGATTGATTTATATACCAATTAATATAGTAATCAAAATGCGATTAATTAAACAACGTATTCAGCTTAATGTTAATAATGCTGACTTTTTAAGTAATGATAAAAAAAACAAAATTGTTCACAGTCCTCTTTTACCAAATTCAATACGTGCTTTATTGGTTGGACCATCAAATTGTGGTAAAACTAACGTTATGATTAGTCTAATTGTAAATCCAAATGGTTTAAAGTTTAAAAACATATACATATATTCAAAATCTTTATATCAACCAAAATATGAATATTTGAAGAAACTGATTGCACCGATAAAAGGAATAAATCTCTACACTTTCTCAGAAAACGAAGATGTTATAAGTCCGGATAAAGCTCAACCAAATTCAATTTTCATTTTTGATGATGTTATTTGCGACAAACAAAGCACTATACGAAAATATTTTTGTATGGGTCGTCATAAGCAAATTGATTGTTTTTATTTGTGTCAAACCTATACAAAAATTCCTAAGCATTTAATACGTGATAATGCAAACATGATTATTATATTCAAACAAGATGAAATGAATTTAAAGCATATTTTTAATGATCATGTTATTGGAGACATGGATTTCAAAATGTTTATAAGGATTTGTAATGAATGTTGGAAAGAAAAGTATGGTTTTGTTGTGATAAATAAAGATGATACTATAAACAAGGGTCGATATCGAAAAGGTTTTGATAATTTCATACATATATAAAAATCACATCACCACCTGTTACACCTCAGATCAGTATCAGATATATACCAGATCGGTATCAGATATACACCAGATCTGATTTTAGACAGCACACAGAAACAATAATCATGAAAAATACAAACCTCAATGTTTTAACAAACCTTGCCAACACTCGGAAAATCTTAAAGGAAAAACTAAAGGAAATAAAATTAGGTGAAAAAGATCGAGTTGAGTTGCTTGAAAATACATTTCAACCCATTTCAAAACCATTGAATGAAATAATTGGAAAGCTTAATAAAGATGAACACAATGAATATAACAAAGAAAAAAAACACACTAACGTTCTTGCTAAACCCAAAAAAGAGAATATTGATGAAATGCTTTGGAATGCTATTGATGATGACCTACCACAACAATCCACTCAAAATGTACACTTGAATGTTGATCCACAATATCTATCAACACTTGACACAACAATGAATGATAAGAACATTTTAAAAAAGCGTAGTTCATTGAACAAAAATAAACTAAGGCATAACAAGCCATATTTGCATACAAACAAGATAAAACCCAACATTGAAAATGAATTAGCAAAGTCTTTAAAATATTATCAACGTTCGAACACCAAGCAGCCTGACATTCAAACAGTACAAATTGATAAAGACTTAAAAAATGAGAATTATGCTGATGTAGAAAACAAAGGCTATGTTAATTACAATGTGAAGTCAGAATCTGACTTCGATAAAACAGAGTCTGAATCTGACTTTGAAAATGAAACAAAACAAAGGGTTAAAAAACAAATTATTACAAAACGAAAAAACAAAGGATTACAACAAAATTTTAAACAGCGATTAAGAAATCTTCACAATAATAAGAAACGTTCGTTGAAACAAGAGAAATATGGTAATAAAATCTCCAAGTTGAGTACTAAAGTCAACATTCATGATATTGATAATGACTTAGTACCTGTTAGGTATGAAAAAACAAAAAATATTGTTAGCTCTAACAAAAGAGAAGCAAGAGATAAGAAATTAAAAATAAAAAAAGATGTAAAATTTAAAAAACAATTAAAAAATAAAATTAAAAAAATTTATCGTCCTGTTATATCAAACGAAATTCTCAACTCAAAAAATAGTAATAACAATAATAGTAATAATGAGAAAATTAACAATTTGATTGAAAGTGAAGTACAAAAAGAAAACAAAGTAAGAAGAGACATTGAAAATGATGGAGAACTATGGTCAAAATATAAACATTTTAAACGTAAAGCTAAGGATCAATTAAACACAGATTACAAACACCTTAAGCAATTACAAAATAATAGTGATACGGATATCGAAATAGAACGAGAAAATATAATTAAAGAAAATATTGATAATGATCGAGAACTATGGACAAAATATAAACATTTTAAGCGTAAGGCTAAGGATCAATTAAACACAGATTACAAACACCTTAAACAATCACATAATACCCGAAAACAAAAAAATTCTCTACAACAAAACATACAAATACTTAAGGATAGTAAAAAATTGGATAAAGTATATGGATTCAATATAGATTCATTGGGAAGATGGAGATATGGAAAAGAACTTTTAAAAATCCCTAATGAAAATAAAATTTCTGTTGGAAAATATAAATGGCAGATGACACCTGGTCTATTTGAATTAGTTTTTCACACAAATCCCATTCATTTCACTAAACGGGATTTACAAAATTATAAAGATATTCTTTTATCTACAAATGCTCACAAGCGTAATTATAACTCAACTGATCAAATTAAAGGTACTAAATCTTATAAATATCAACGTATAATAAGAAAGATATTTAATTTACCAAACGCACTTATACGTGGACAAGGTCTTAAAGTCTTAAAATCTATTGACAAAAAATCGAATTATGTGTATTGGGATGATCCCAATGAATTAGTTGAAAGATTACGATTACTTATATCATCATCAACTGCTGGACATAATAACCATAACAACGAAATAATATCCATCATTGAAGAGTTGAAAGAAGCTAATATAATTATATAGCTTAAAATGTATTCAAATATTGATAAATTTGGTCATTCTTCATCGAGAGATAACAATAGCAAAGCAAATATCAAAGCAATTTTACGAAATACAATCGGTTGGAGTTTAGATGAAAATAAAAACCTAAATTTACATATGAAAAGAGTTACCAATTTAGGTTTACCAAATGATGATAATGATGCCATTTCACGTATATTTTTCTTTGAGAATCTAAATAAGATAACAAACATTTATGAAAAGAAAATAATAGATATAAATACTGTCATGGAGAATCTTAACAGTATAACAAATAGATTAGAAAATAAAATTAGAGATTTGAACGTTGCTCTGAATGATAACATTCGAAGTGATGTAGATTTAATTGAGGCAGCAATTGATAATCGAATAAAATCTGTATATAAGGAAAGCTTTGAAGAAGTTAATGATTATTTAAAGACAATTGAAGACTTCTTGTTTAAATATGTAGTCGGAAAAAATCAGCCTAATGTAGACGATGTTAAAAAATTAAAAATAAAATATCCACAAATAAAAGGTTTACAATAACGAGATATATGACAATGAATAATAAACGAGACATAGTTGAAGAGCTGCATAAACAAGCACGAAAAAATTTTAAAAGAAGACATGTAATTATAAAAGGAATTGATGACTTATGGCAAGCAGATTTAGTGGAAATGATTCCATATAGTAATGTCAATATGAATTATCGTTACCTTCTTACTGTTATTGACACATTTTCAAAGAAGGCATGGGTGGAGGCTATTAAAAATAAAACTGGAGAAAGCGTTACAACCGCAATGAAAAATATTTTCAAAACAAGTAACCGTGTACCAAAACATCTCCAAACGGATGATGGAAAAGAGTTTTACAATGTACATTTTAAAAGATTAATGACATTGAAAGGTATCAATCATTATTCAACATTTTCAACATTAAAATCATCGATAGTGGAACGCTTCAATAGAACTTTAAAGGGGATGATGTGGAAAGAGTTTAGCTTTAATGGCTCATACAAATGGATTGATAACTATAAAAACCTAGTTAATCAATATAATAACACATTTCATAGAACTATTAAGATGACACCCAATGAAGTAAATTCTTTAAACGAAAAGTTTATACTAAAAACTGTTTATAACAATCTAAAAATATTTCATAAGCCAAAATTTAAGTTAAATGATAATGTAAGAATAAGTAAATATAAACATATATTTGAAAAAGGTTATACACCAAATTGGACAACCGAAATATTTAAAATCAAAATTATTCAAAATACAAATCCTACTACATACATACTTGAAGATTATCAAGGAAATGAAGTCAAAGGAGGCTTCTATGAATATGAATTAATGAAAACCAAATTTCCACAAACATATTTAGTTGAAAAAATTTTAAGAAGACGAAATAATAGAGCTTTTGTTAAATGGTTAGGTTTCTCTTCAGATCATAATTCTTGGATTGATGTAAATGATTTAATATAAATGTTATAATGTATAAGAAACATATTTTAGTTAACTACTTAATGATTGAGAAACAACATGTCGTTTACTTTAACAATAAATGGAAATTCAGCACAACTTGTTGCAAATTATTTTCCACCTATAGAACTCAAGCAAGATTATGTTTGTGGTTTAATTAGCTTCGACTCTTATCATTCTATTCCAAATGTGGATGAAGAAAATAATTTGTTTCATATTGGTGATAAGACTATTGTGATACCCATAGGATCCTATGAATTCATCGATATATCTGAGAAAATTATTGATGAATATGAATCATATAACGCCGGATTGCTAGATATAAAAGCAAACTATAACACATTGCAAACAGAAATTCATAGTACCAAGGAGCCAATTTTCTTCAATAGAAGTTGTTCAATTGGATCATTACTAGGATTTAGTAAAAGAGTATTGAAACCTGATGTTATCAATTATTCTGATAATCCAGTAGATATTTCTAAAATAAATACAATATCAATTGAATGTAATATTATCAATGGATCATATATAAATGAAGTAAATGTACATACAATTCATCAGTTCTCACTTCTAGTTAGTCCAGGATACAAAATTACGGAAATACCAGTTAATGTTATATATTTACCAGTTAACACAAAACAAATCAGCACTCTTGTTATTAAAGTCGTAGACCAAGGTGGTAACCTAATTAATTTTCGCGGTGAAAAAATATCAATAAGACTGCATTTAAGGCCTACATAAAGAATGATTATTTTTAATAAAAAGCATTTACATAACAACTCATTCACTAGTTTACCGACAACAACAACAAAAGAAGAATCAAATTCGAACAAAAAACCTAGTATTAAAAGATCCTCTCATAGAATTTATCTAACAAAATCAAACAAAGATTTTCTAGAAAGCATTGGATTACAATTAAGAAAACAACATGAGTGACGTTATTAATGTTCTGTATAAACCATTCATCGATGATAGTATAGTGAAAAAAGAATATCACAGCTATACATCATATTTACAATCATTTAAAAACAATGATGAAATACGTATACCAATACAAAACCAGGACTTGTATGTATTACTAAGTGAGAGTGTTTTATATATTGAGGGATTTGTATCCAACAGCGATAATTCTATATCAAAAACTGTTAAACTCTTGAACAACTGTATAGCATATTTATTTGATGAAATTCGTTATGAGATGAATGGGGTCGAAATTGATCGTACAAGACAATTGGGAATTGCGTCAGATATGAAAAATTATGTATCACTTAATGCATTTGAAAGTATAAATCTTCAAAACGCTGGATGGTGTCCATTTGAAAAAGATAATATTCTACTTAAAACGGGACATTTTAATTTTTGTGTTCCGTTAAAGAATTTACTTGGATTTGCAGAAGATTTTGACAAATTAATTGTGAATTGTAAACATGAACTGATTTTGATGCGAACTAAAGATGACAAAAACGTTATGAGTTCAACTACTACCACTGATAATCTTGTATTAAAGCTCTTGAATATCACATGGAAAGTACCACATATTCAACTTTCAGATGATTACCGATTGAAAATGTTAAAAACAATAAATAGTAAACTACCACTTAATATATCGTTTAGAAGTTGGGATGTTTATCATAATCCTTCTCTTGTAGAAAGTACAAATATTTTATGGAATGTCAAACTAGCAGGTGAAAATGAAAGACCACGATATATAATTTTAGGATTTAGAAACAACAATAAGTTCATACATTGTAACTTATCGGATGTAAAAGTTCATCTTAACTCTGATATATATCCCTATGACGATCTCAACATTAGATTTGATCATAATCGTTTCGCTTTACTCTATGATATGTATCAAAAATTTCAACAAGGATACTATGGACGTTCTCCACAACCACTTTTATCACCAGAAAATTTTGTCAACATTGCACCAATAATTGTTTTAGATGTCTCTCATCAAAATGAGAGTGTAAAAGGAGGTCCAATAGATATTAGAATTGAATTAAAATTTCGGGCGAATGTTCCTCCAAGTACATCAGCTTATTGTATGCTTATTCACGATAAAGTCTTTGAATATACACCACTCACAAATGCTATTAAAAAAATAATTTAATAAAAAATACATACATGTGGTCTATATATAAGTGATCTGAAGACTATTTCCATTTATTTAACACAATGTCTGCAACTGTTGATGTTCAAGGTTTTAAAATCTACGATAATCGTTTTGTTTTTAAGGAGATAGCAGTTGTATTAAGTGAAGATGAATTCCACTGTTTCCACATAAAAGCTCCATTCGAATTCAAGGATTTAAGTGAAGATGATCAACGTCAATCCAATTGGTTAAAATTAAATCATCATAATCTGCTATGGGACTATGGAAGCGATTCATTTAAAAACATTCAGAGATATTTAAAACCTCTACTGAAGAATAAAAAAGTGTATGTAAAGGGGACGGAGAAACAAAAGTGGATTGAAGAATTTTTAAAACAGCGTGTTTTCAATATCGAAGATATTCCACAATGTGATGAAATTAACTTATCAATGTTGTATAATATGTATCCAAGAACATGTCAATGTCAATACCACTTCAACAACAACAACAACAAAACAAGGAAACAACGTCAAATACGATGTGCTTTAAAATCAGCATTACTTTTAAATGAATACATGTTATATAATAATCTGTATGATAAATAAATAAAAACTTGATATATAAAACCAACCAGATTAGATATTATCATCATTTTATACTGAAATTTAGGAACGTGTATATCTCTAAGAACAAAACATAAAATGAAATTTATTATATTTTTAACATTAATATTCTTTTTAAGAAATGTGTACAGTGTACCATTTTGGAAATTGGAAAACACTTCCATCCCTATTATAAATGAAAACTCTAAAAGTATTGAATTTAATTTAACTCTACCTGATAATAATGTCTTGAAAATTAATATATCATTATTGTTGTTGAAAGAAACGGAACCAATATATTTTAATGAACTATCAAGTACTGAGATAGAAAGAGAATTGTCTACAACAACAACACCAACAACAACAACAACAACAACAACAACTGTTAAATTTGAGAGTACAACTCAAGGAATATCCTCTAGACTTTTTAGTGTGGATGAAGCCATAGAAGCCTTTCGTAAGGATTTAATTACTAAAGAAAATGAAATTGGTGGAATTATTGATTCTAAGGCAGTATTTTATCGACATTTTAACCTTGAATATGAAAATGTAGATATTCCAATTCGTTGTACTTATGATAGTAGATTTGAAGAGAGAAGATTCTATAGCAAATATGAATTACTCACACTTAATATATATTGCTTTGAATATAATGATGAAATAAATCAAAATGATAATGAAACTAGACAAGAATTATATCAACGTTCAAATTATGCTATAAAACCAACAATCATTGATGTTAACGCTTATTATCAAACTCTTCATATGAATATACAGTAGTTTTAAAATAAAAATGTCTATTATCAAGGATATCTATAGTTTTTTAAAAAAATTTTCACATATCATACCGGAGGATGAAAAGGATAGGCTTATTAACATTCAAACGAAAATAGAATATAAAAACAATTTGAAAAAAATAAATTCGCGATTTGGCGAACATTTTGAAGACTGCCCGTGGTCAGATAATAATTGTAGATCTGGACCAGACACTTGTGGATGTTCATCATTTGCTCGCATGGAAGATGAAGCGAACAAAATTATTCAACTTTATACAAATATATATAATTTAAGTCGTTGTAAAAATTGTTCGTTTCATATATAAAAATAAAATTAACCGCAAAATAATAACAACATGAACTGAAAAGTATTTTCGTTATAAATAGTTACATCATAATGAAAGAACCTATTAGTTTAAAATCAAAAGTCACCTTACTTACAACTAAAAACTAACTAAAAATGAATAAGGATGCATTTTGGGGTGCTGACAAGGATGTGGATTTTTTGAGTGATCTTCAAACATATTATGAAAATTTGGATAAAGTGTTGGAGGAAACTAATAATGATGATGTTAATAAGAATGAAGAAGACCAACAAAACCACGATTTTGAGAGTGATTTTTTAAAATGTTATGAAGAAATACCAATTGATGATATTAAAGAACCTGCATTAAAAAAACTAAAAAAATCAATAAAACGTAAAAAAAGCCTTAAAAAACAACAACAACAAGAACAGCATAAAGACGCCCAGAAAAGCGTTGAAGAATATAATCAGCAAGAAGTTGAACCCGCTAGTTGCAGTAAACGGATTAAAAATGAAGACTTAAATATTATGAATTTCTTTAGAAGTGATGTATATACAATAACTGGACAAAGTTATCAGAAACAGTCAATTTTTGAAATAAATTTCAAAATTAATGAAGAAGTGACTAGACTAAAAGACATAATTCAACAATGGTGTAATGACGAAGTGTTAAATGATGAAACTGTTGACTTGATGCATGAAGCTACCTCTAAAATGGATATTGGAAGCGATATCGAATGGTTTTTTGAAGATAAATTCCTAAAGCAACTGATGGGAATTATTTATAAATATGAAAAAGTGGACACGCTAAAGAATATTATATGTAATAAAAAATCATTATATGGATTTGTTCAATTTATTGATAATAAATTTCATATTTTTAAGCGTAGTAATATTTTACATTTAAAATAAAAACATTAAAATATTTAATTTGTTTTTTTATTTACAACATTTTAAATTTATTGTTTTTCATCAGCGTTATAAAACTCAAAATCAATTTTGTTGTTGTTTCCAACCATCAATTTTTTAAATGTAAACGATCCTTTGTTCATCACCTCTAGAGTTTTATCCTTTAATTCATTGTAGCATTGTGGTAGAAAGATTACATTTTTTTCCAGTTCCAACATGATTTTCGTTCCAAAGATGGTGTTTTTCCGTTCCGCTTTCAGAATTCGTATTTGTTCATTTAGAGGGACATCAGACAGCCTTAAACAATGCTTTGCGAATCCTGTTTTTTGCTTCAATTTAATGTTGTTCAGGTCCTTTAATATTTCACTCATTTTAAGTGTTTATAATTTTTCTTTTCACGACTTTATTAACGTTTGCTTCAACATCAAAAAACTTCAAAAACTGAGTGTGATATGTTTATAAGTTTTCTGACTTTTTATAGTGTTTTTTCCATTAGAGCGCGACTTTTAAAAATCATTTCTAAATCATTAACATTATCGCGGTTTGTGGTTTTAATAAAGAAGAGTTTAAAAAATAAAATTAGTTTATAGTATACCTCTCACTTGAAACAAACAACTATGGTTTCTTCATTGGAATTAGAAAATTTCTTAATTAAATATGAAAAATTCATAGATCCCGATCATGTCAAAGCTTTTCAGGACATGATTACAGAAATGAGATCATCTCTTCATTTTAAATATTCGATTCATGGTTTACATAGGGTAGACTGTTGTTATGCTGAAAATTCAGATAAGGAAATGTATGACATTTGTAATTGTGTAACTTTGTGGTCACGATATCAAACTACAAGAAAAGTCTATAATTTATATGCAGCTATCTTCAAAGAACCACGATGGACTTCCTATTAGTGATAAGACATTAAGATTGTATTGTAACATGTATTCTAAATGTTTAATAAAAATTATTCAAAAAATATTTTATAACTGTTTTTTATATTTTATACAAATGCTTATCTAAAAAACCGCAGAAGTCATATCATTATTTTCCCACGCGTTGACAAACAAGAATTTGTATATTACATCCAACTGTTTATCCAAAAAACCGCAAACGGACAAGAATTTGTATATTACATCCAACTGCTTATCAAAAAACCGCAGAAGGCAAGCATTGAAAAACAAACATTTTAAATTTAATACAACTGCTATCCAACTGCTTATCAAAAAACCGCAAACTGTTTCTTTCTGTGTAATAAAATGTATTTTAAAAAATATTGCACAACTGTGTTTTTCATTTTCTCAACCATTGATAAAAAAGAAACTTTTTATGCAGCTTCTTATCGAAATAGTTTTATACATTGTATTATGCAGCTGCTTATCAAAAAACCTAAGGAAGCAATTTTTTATTTTTTTTTCCGAAGCAAAAACTTTTTATATTTTATGCAACTGCTTATCGAAAAAGTCTTAAACATTGTATTGTGCAACTGTTTATCAAAAAACCTAAGGAAGCAATTTTTTATTTTCCAAAGCATTGAAAAAAATTTTTTAATGTATTTTAAAAATTATTGCACAACTGTGTTTTTCATTTTCTCAACCATTGATAAAAAAGAAACTTTTTATGCAACTTCTTATCGAAAAAGTTTTAAACATTGTATTATGCAACTGTTTATCAAAAAACCTAAGGAAGCAATTTTTTTATATTTTATCGAAAAAATTTTATACATTGTATTAAGCAACTGCTTATCAAAAAACCAAAGCCAAAGCATTGAAAAACAAAACATTTTTATATTTTATGCAACTGCTTATCAAAAAACCGCAGAAGGCAAGCATTGAAAAACAAACATTTTAAATTTAATACAACTGCTATCCAACTGCTTATCAAAAAACCGCAGAAGGCAAGCATTGAAAAACAAACATTTTAAATTTAATACAACTGCTTATCAAAAACCGCAAACGAACGGTCGGGAGGACAGGGGCAGAGGGATAGGGCCAGAGGGAGGGGGGGACTGAGGGATGGGGTACTGAGGGACGGGTGACTGAGGGATGGCGACTGGGGTACTGAGGGGTGGGGGACTGAGGGATGGGGCAGAGGCGTAGATAAACTAAACCATAGACGGACAAAACCGCAACCGCAAAAACGAGATAAGCAAGCGCTCCTTTGGCTCCTTGAGCCAGAATGCCCATATCATACCTACTATTGAATTTTATGAGTCTTTGTATTATTTACTTACTTACTTACTTAGGTGGCCGTAACAACCCGTGTCCGGGTTTCGACCGACCTCATCAGCTCTTGCCAGGCGCCTATGCTTTGCGTGCGCCTTCTCCAATCGGATACACCAAGTGCGGCTAAGGCTTCCTCAGCCTGGTCCATCTATCGGAGGCATGGTCTCCCTCGTCGTCGTTGACCAACGACCCTCGCCTCGAGCAACATTTTCGCTGGAGCTTCGTCGTCCATACGATGAACGCTGCACAATTATACGCCGAACTACGTCAATGTTTTCGTAGAGCTCATACAGCTCGTGGTTCATTCGGATGCGATAGTCATCGCCGACTCGAACAGGACCGAAGATTTTGCGAAGAACTTTTCTCTCGAACACCCCCAGAGCGGCTGCGTCAGTTTGTGAAGCTACCCATTCCTCAGCGCCATAAAGCAGCACAGGTAGAACGAGCGTCTTGTAGAGTGTAAGTTTTGTCGATCGAGAGAGGGCTCTGGAACTTAGTTGCTTACTGAGCCCGTTGTAGCACCTATTAGCAATTATTGGTCTTCGCCTTATCTCCAGGCTGATTTCGCTGTTGGTATTAATGGTGGTGCCAAGGTAAACGATCTCCTTGATTACTTCAAAGTTATAGCTGCCGGATGAAACGTGGGAGTCTAAACGCCGCGCTCCCTTGTTTGTTGACAGCATATACTTTGTTTTACCCTCATTTATCGTCAAACGCACTTTGGCTGATTCCTTTTCGATAGCGGCGAAAGCAGCGGTAACATCTCTCTTGGTTCTGGCGACAATATCAATATCATCAGCGTATGCAAGGAGCTGGACACCTTTATAGAAAATGGTGCAATTGCGATGCACACCGGCTATTCGTACGATCCCCTCCATGATGATGTTAAAAAGATCGCAAGACACTGAATCGCCTTGCCTGAAACCTCTTTCGGTATTGATGGTTTCGGAGAGGTCATTTCCTACCTTGGCGGAGCTGCGTGTGTTGCTCAACGTCATTCTGCAAAGCCTTATCAACTTTGCAGGTATACCGAACTCAGGCATTGTTGCGTATAGGCAATCCCTTCTCGGGCTATCGAACGCAGCTTTAAAATCGACAACGGGATGCTGTGTGTCAATTTGGTTTTCGTGGCTTTTCTCCAGGCTTTTCTCTATGATGGACCTGCCAGGTCGAAAGCCACACTGATAAGGTCCAATCAGTGTTTTTGTAAACGGCTTTAATCTTTCACACAGTACGCTTGAGAGAACCTTATATGCGATGGAAATAAGACTGATACCTCTATAACTGGCGCAGATTGTTGGGTCTGCTTTCTTATGTATAGGATGTAAAGTATGCTGATATTCCAATCGTCAGTCATGCTTTCTGCTAGCCATATTTTGCTGATGAGCTGATGCATGCGCCTTATCAAATCATCGCCGCCGGGTTTAAACAATTCATCTGACAGGACGTCAGCACCCGCGGCTTTATTGTTTTTGAGTCGTTGGATAGCAACTCGAACCTCTTCATAGCTAGGTGGTGGTACTTCCACTCCGTCATCGTTGATGGGTGGCTCTGAACTGCGCTCTCCATGGGCGGAATTGGTGGAATCGTCGCCAGTAAGTAAATTGGAGAAGTCTCCACAATCTAAGCAAACACTTTGTATCCGTATTCAGATCTCCATTTTCGTCTCTACAAGTGGATGCTCCGGGCTTGAAACTTTGGGTTAGACGCTTAACCTGTTGATAGAATTTTCGTGCATCCTTCTTGTCATGGTATACCTCTAGTTCCTCACGCTCACGCTTTTCCTGCTCTTTTTTCTTGCGTCTGAAAAGGCGCCTCTCTTCCTTCCTCTTTTCGCTGTAGTTTTCTCGCACGGCTCGCGTTGCAGATGACTGTAGCGTTTTTTATATGCGGCGTTTTTTACTGCTGTCGCGATGCGACACTCCTGATCGTACCATTGATTCCGAGGTTGCGGGCGCCGGAAACCAATGACTTCTTCAGCGGCAGCGTGCATGGAGTAGGATATATAAGCCCAAAGTCCGCCGGCGTCGTCGGGTCAAGAGGTTGGTTGGTTGAGCTTAACCGAGAGTTGAACGAAGTAAGCCTCGGCAGTTCGTTGTAATTGCAGCTTAGCGACATCTAGCTTTCGTTGCATTCCTGCGCGTATGTTCTTCGCATTGCATAATCGCATGCGGATCTTGGCTGACCCCCATTGACCCCCCGAAATGTATGCACATCTAGAACACTAGAGGCATGCCTTCCGTCGATTACAACATGATCAATTTGGTTTCGCGTTTTTTGATCCGGGGACAACCAGGTGGCCTTGTAGATGTCGAGGTGCTTAAATCTGGTGCTACTAACTACCATGTTTAGTGCCGCGGCGAACTCGATCAGTCTACGACCGTTGTTCGTGGATGTCTCATGAAGACTGAACTGACCGACAGTGGGGCCAAAGATGCCTTCCCTTCCGACTTTCGCATTAAAATCGCCTAGGACTATCTTCACGTCATGGACCGGAAGGTGGTCATATACGTCCTTAAGACTAGCGTAGAAAGCGTCCTTGACGGGTCCGTCCTTTTCCTCCGTCGGAGCGTGCGCGCAAATAAGGCTGATGTAGAAAAGTTTTGCCTTGATGCTGATCGTGGCCAATCTTTCGTTCACTGGTGTGAACCGGGAAACAAGGTGGCGTAGTTTCCGGCTAACGACGAATCCACATCCGAATTCGCGCTTCTCCGCATGACAGCTGTAGTAGATATTGCAGTGTGCTTGTTTAGAGCAGCCTTGCCCTTTCCATCGCATATCCTGAATGGCGGTGATGTCAGCTTTTATTGTTTTGAGGGCTTCCACCAGTTGGATAATGACACCTTCCCTATAAAAGGTCCGAACATTCCAGGGGCATATCCGTAAATCATTGTCCGTTTTTTGTTTGCGGTGGTCGTCAACGTAATTAGGGTTCTTATCCGAGGCTGATTTAGTTTTCATTGGGCAGTAGTAATGTGGCGGGACCCAAACCCTGCGCACATTCCATGTTTAAGGTCTATGCAGCGGCCCGCCGCTCAAATAAGCTGTCAAACTGACGGGTGCCAGTTTGCCGTTGCCCAGGGAACACCACTTGGAGGTTTGAGTCGACTTGAGACGATTTCGACATGGATAATGCTGGCCTCGCCAGGTTGAGGCGGTCAGACACGTTGCCATGTGAAGGTTCGCCCCCTGTTCCACGAGTCTTTGTATTAGATTTTGAAATCTCGAGATTTTAAAATCTTTAACTTGTATGGAAAATCTAGGAGATTTTAATGTAGATTTGACGAAATCAAGCAAAATCGCAAGATTTCGTGCAGATGGAAACATAGTATAAGTTCCTCCAATTTAGCGAAATAGTTCATAAATTATTGAATAACTTTCTTTAAACTATTTCATACTTCTGGTGTCAATTTGTCAAAAAATATGTATTTCATTTTTAGAAAATCGGCTATGGCGCTCAATGAAGCCCGATTTTGTAACGATTGGGTGCTATTTTTTTAGATATTCTGGAAATTTTTTCTGAGCGCGAGCTAGTTCAAAAATGTTGTCTTTCTCCAGAGATCTGCAGCCGATAGAATATTTGTTACTTGCAATTTACCCACAATAAATAGAGTGCCAGTATTTCCGCACCACGAAACCGCTGCGTTTGTTGTATCGAACATACTTACGACATTGAAGCCATTTGTATATGAGCATGTCGCAAGATCAAATAATGCTTGCTTGAGTTGTTGATTTGACAACCAGCGCAGCTTCTTTTCAATTTCTGGTATGCAATCGTAAGTAGGATCATTTATAAGCATCCAAATAATGGCATGCAGCACAACTACTGGATAAAAAAACAGCGCTTCTTTTTTCTCCGAGCAAAAATTATTTGCAGTTACTTTGCGATTACTTTGCGTGACAAGAACGAAGCTTTTTATAATTAACACTAGCAGGACCAGTGGTCCGCAGCCTCGCCATGGACGTTCCAGCAACCATATTTTTTTATTTGTGGGAGGTGAAAGAGGTGTGTCAAACATTTTTTCCCGTAAATCAGCTCGTGCTCGAAAACAATCTACTGCCAAAATTTCAGCCCAATCGGCCCAGGAGTTTTGAAGTCTTCATGATTTCTTAAAAGTGAGCATCAGGGATCTGCAACGAGTCACAGTTTTGCATCAATGCACCACTTACTCAAAACTGAGTATGAGTGAGTATAAGTAGTATCCAAAGCCGTATTCGGATGTGATTGATTCAAATCAAAGTGAATCAAATTTTTGAATCATTTTTTGAAGCCACTTACTCAAAACTGAGTATGAATGAGTATAAGTCGTTTCCAAAGCATTATTCGGATGTGATTGATTTAAAACAAAGTGAGTAAATTAAATTAACAAAGTAAGTAAACAAACACTTACTCAAAAAAGAGTATGAATAAGTATAAGTAGTTTCGGAAGTAGTATTCATATTTGTTTCATTCAAAACAGCTCAAAGATCATTAATATCAAAAATTATACCACTTGCTCAAAAATGAGTATGAATAAGTATAAGTAGTTTCGAAAGTAGTATTCATATTTGTTTTTTTTTTTTTTTTTTTTTTTTTGTCTAAACCAACGCTCAGGGGATGCCCCCTTTAAATGCGAAAGCATTGCGTTAATTCGGAAGACGGGTGATAGTTAGTTGGAGGGTGGAAAGATGGAGTAGTGACGGTGAAGATTTGCTTTAAACTGACACAGATCAAAACTGCCGGGGAACACGCTCACAGGGAGATTATTCCACAATCTTACCGTGCGACCAAAAAACGAATTATCTCGGTAATGCGTGGTTCTATTGGGCACCGATGCAATGGTAAAGGGATGGGCTTGGAAAGCTGCCCGAGTAGACCTAGGAAATACACGAACTGGTGGCGTCAGGCCATGTACCTCTCTTGAACATTGCCCATGGTAGAACCTATACAAAAGGCTTAGGCAACCAACATTACGCCGATGCCCAAGAGAACTCAGGGGAGATAAAATATTTTCGTATCCTATCATATATATCGCACGTCTTTGAATTCGGTCCAGAAGCTCCAAATAAGATCTAGAAGCTCCTGCCCAAATGTGCGAATTGTACTCCATTTTAGGCCTTATATAAGAGGTATAGATCATTCGAAGATCAGATGGGGTGAAGTATCGCTTGCACCGTTTTAAGAAACCTAGGCACTTGGCCGCTTCTTTCGACACATGGAAAATGTGATCATTCCAACGAAGGTCTGATTGTATCGACATGCCCAGAACGTCAAGAGCATCTGACTCCAAAAGATCCACACCATTCATATTCAAGGGAGCTAAGGGACAGTTCATCCGCTTGTGGGTTAACAGGCAACACTGGGTCTTGTTTGCATTAAACTCTACTCTATTAGCAAGACCCCACTCGGAGATTTTTTTCAAGTCATTAAGAAGTGTGTCATTCATATTTTGCCTCTTACTCTCAATCTCCAAAGAACTCGGGCGTTTTTTGAAAAAATATGAATGACAAATGCTGCTGTCGTCCGCAAACGAATGAATTGGGTTATGAGTCAACGACAGAAGGTCGTTGATAAAAACCAGAAACAAAGTTGGCGATAGAACTGAACCCTGCGGTACTCCTGCGTTGATGGCGTGCTCACTGGACGAAATGCCGTCGATTACGACACGAATAGTTCTATCCTTAAGAAAGCACGTGATCCACCGAGCAAAGTTACCACCGACACCGTATGCAATTAGTTTGGAGACGAGTGCTTTATGCCACACTCGGTCAAACGCCTTTGAAATATCCAGAGCAACAACCCTGCTCTCACCGAACAGGTGAACGCATTGGTTCCATTTTTCTGTAAGGAAGGCCATAAGGTCACCAGTAGACCGAGCCCTACGAAAACCATATTGACGGTCACTTAGCAATTCGTTGTGCTCCAGATAGTTCATTAGGTGGAAGTTTATTGCGCTCTCCATAACTTTGGAAAGCGTAGAGCATATCGCAATGGGTCGGTAGTTTGCAGGATTCGTGGCATCGCCCTTTTTAGGTATCGGCTGGACATTTGCGACCTTCCAACAAGATGGAAATACTCCTGTCCTGTATGAGATGTTGAAAAGGTTGCGCAAAGGCCGAGCCAGTGTAGAAGCACACGTTTTAAGCACAATTGGTGGTATGCCATCAGGACCAGAGGCTTTGTTTATGTTAAGATTTGCAAGGACTCTTTTGACTGCTCTCGTTCGAAAATATATCTCCTTCATTGAAGAAGAACTAGTCCCAACAAAGGGCAGTGGCTGACTGCTATCCGAGATTGTGGAATTGAGTGCAAACAATCCAGCCAACAGGTTCGCTTTATCAACCGAGTCAGTGAAGATTTGGTCATCTTTTAAAAGAGTCGGAATCGACGAAGACGTTTGATTTTTAACTCTTTTTACAAATGACCAAAAGTTTTTGCTCCCTTTAGGGCAGAGAAGAACCTGTTCTCTAATGCGAGTTTCATGAAGAAACTTTTCGCGTTTTAAAATTGCGTTACAGCGATTCCTAGCCTCGATGCGAAGGCTATTAGTATCAGCATTCTTGTCAGATCGCCAATTCTGATAGGCTTCCTCTTTGGACCTGACTGCAATCCTGCAAGTCTCATTAAACCATGAGTGGTCTTTTGGTTTAATGCTTTTCTTCTTATTGGGGATAAAAAACCGCATACCCAATAAGATAATTTCTTGTACCATGACAGCCGCGGCATTCACATTTCTATCAGCGAAACATAATTTCCAATTGAAGTTGCGATAAAAATTATTTAACGCATTCCAATTTGCTCTTTCATAAAACCATGCAGTCCTTTTCGGGGCTTTAGGCGTAAAGGTGCGAAGGTCAGAATATGAAAAAACAGCGGAGATGGTACAATGGTCCGAATTACCAAGAGGTGCATTGACACTCACATCATATTTTTCATGATGAGAAGTCAGAAAAAGGTCTAAGATATTATGGCTTTGCAAATCATTTCGTGGGAAAAATGTTGGTTCCTTCACTAGTTGAATCAATTGGTTTGATTCAGCAAAAAGCTCAACATATTGTCCTTCAGGTGTGGTGTGGCTTGAGTGACATAACCAAGCCGAGTTGTGGACATTGAAATCACCGGCAACAACGATTTCGCTGTCAGGAAACAACCCCAAAATGTGCGTAATCGAATCAGAGAGAGAGTCCAATTTGTTAAAAGTGGCTTCTCTTCCTAAATTCGGACTTCTATATACGAAACAAAAATGTAGCAAGTGCGAACGAACTCTGAACCTCACCCACATGGAGCTGAATTCCGGATCGGTGACGCTCAGACCCCGCTCGAACTGGTATGCCACATCTGTTCTTATAAAAAGAGCGATGCCCCTATGCGAAGAAAACAATGGCAGTAAGTGATACCCAGGAATATGAAAATCCAGTGGATCTGAGTCCTCCGTCACCTGGGTCTCACTTAGTGCCATTATTTGAGGCCTATAAAGAGCACAATATGCATAGACCGAGAAGAAATTCGCTCTCAGTCCACGGATATTGCAAAAGTCTATGCGAAAATGTCCCGACATTCAGGCACAATGCAAGTCTCAAGCAAATAAGGGTAATAAGGTAATTAGTTACTTCCACAAAAAAGATTAAACACAGCGGACACAGGCAAAAATGTACTGAGGCAAGTGTTATGCCTTTGCTCCAGCACAAATCAACCCACTGTGCAACCCCCCTCGCAGACGTAACTAATTGGAGAGGATGGTGGAGTTGACGGACACGAAAAAACGATTACTTACGCGGCGAGGAGCATATAAAAGCCCCTCGCGTGGTTAGCAAAAAAAGCATAGCTTTTGTTGTGGTTGTTGTTGCTGGTAGCTCTCTGCAAACTCGTTTCTGCTGTGTTTGTTGTTGTTGTTACTATATCAGTTTTGTGTTCATTTATTCTATTTATTTAATTTAATTTATTTAATTGTTTGTTATTGGTTTTGTTTGTGATTGGTCTATTATTGGTTTGTTGCGATTATATATTATTTTTTGGATTTTAGTTTACTATTAACATTTTTTATTGATTAATTGCATTTATTGTGTTTTTAACTTTATCTTTTTTGCTGTGTTTGTTGTTTTATAATAATGTTGGAACACTCGTTTGGCGACGGACATTTTAACACATAACGAAATGAAACGAAAACACGGGTTTTTTATTATATATTATTTTTTTAATATTATTCTTTGCACTTTGCGGTTAATCAACAATTAAAAAGCCTTTATTTAAAGTTTTATTTAACTATAGACATTTAAAGTACAACATCAAGATTCACGACGGTAATATATATGTATAACGACGGAACACAAACTAACGACTTTTAAAATGTAACAAGGGGCTCTCGGCGGCACGTCTATGCCCCTTGAATGCACGATGTCAACTCCAATTCATTCATTCAAAACAGCTCAAAGATCATTAATATTAGATTTTTTTATGTTCTGATTTAGAGTATTCGTAATATATTGAAGTACTAAGAGTATTAGAATCACCGTTGATACTAATTGTGTTCATGGCTGAACCTATAAAAATTATTTGTTTTGTTTTTCAAGCTTAGTACATGTTCTGGTTGTAATAGAGGGTCGCTGATCAAATCTTATGCCAAAATTTTAAAAATAATTTGATAATAGGGTGGACCCTGAAATGTTTTTTTTTTTGGTTTTTAGTATTACTTCATATTTTGAAAGTATAAGGGGGTCGCTGTTTGGACCAAGACCAAGAACCAGGACCAAGAACCAATTCAAGATGGTTAATAGTGTTTCCACCTAAAGTGTTTTTTTCACGAATTCGGTGCTGGAGTAATCACTAGGTAAAAATGGGTCGCTGAATCCCAATTCATTGCCAGATTTCCAAAATTTTGTAATTTTTTATAACAGTGATGCCATCTACTAAAATATATTTATAACTGTTTTTAACAGGGTTTAACAGTGTTTATGGGTCGCTGATTTCAAATCTGATGTCACAATTTTAAAATTCAAGATGGTTAATGGTGTTGCCACATAAAATTTTTTATTTTCACGAATTCGGTGCCGGAGCAAACACTAGGTAAGAAAGGGTAGCTGAATCCGAATTCATTGCCAGATTTCCAAAATTGTGTAATTTTTTTATATAAGTGTTTCCATCTACTAAAATATATTTATAAGGGTTTTTAACATGGTTTAACAGTGTTAAGTTGTCGCTGACTTCGAATCTGATGTCACAATTTTAAAATTCAAGATGGTTAATAGTGTTGCCACCTGAAATGGTTTTATTTTCACGAATTCAGTGCTGGAGTATACACTAGGTTAAAATGGGTCGCTGAATCCCAATTGATTGCCAGATTTCCAAAATTGTGTAATTTTTTATAACAGTGATGCCATCTACTAAAATGTTTTTATAAGAGTTTTAACATGGTTTAACAGTGCTTAGGGGTCGCTGACTTCGAGTGTGATGTCACAATTTTACAATTCAAGATGGTTAATGGTCTTGTCACCTAAAACTTTTTTATTTTCCAGAATTCGGTGATGGAGCAAACACTATGTAAAAATGGGTCGCTGAATCTGAATTCGTTGCCAGATTTCCAAAATTGATTAATTTTTTTATAACAGTGTTGCAACCTACTTTAATGTATTTTCAAGAGTTTTCAACATGGTTTAACAGTGTTAAGGGGTCGCTGACTTCAAATCTGATGTCACAAACCATGTTAAAAACCATGTTAAAAACTCTTTAAGATACATTTTAGTAGATGGCAACAGTTCTATAAAAAAATTACACAAGTTTGGAATCTGGCAATGATTCAGTGACCCATTTTTACCTAGTGTTTGCTCCAGCACCGAATTCTTGAAAATAAAAAAATTTTAGGTGGCAAGACCATTAACCATTTTGGATTTTAAAATTGTGGCATCAGATTCGAAATCAGCGACCCCCTTATACTTTTAAAACATGAAGTAATACTAAAAACCAAAAAAAAAAAAACATTTCAGGGTCCACCCTATTATCAAATTATTTTTAAAATTTTGGCATAAGATTTTAAATCACCGACCCTCTATTACAACCAGAACATGCACTAAACTGAAAAACTTGAAAAACAAAATATATATTTTGTAAAATTTGGTTTTCTCTAGTACAAATAATTCAAATATTAAATTTTAAATTTCTAAATATTTAAAAATATTGTTCAAAAGGCATAATTTTATATAAATTGGATGAATACTGAGATAAACACTCGATAGGATGCTATACGACTATCGAGCATCCTAGCCTGCATAATGTAAACAGCCCTTGTTATAAAATAGTGACGCTGTACATACTGAAGTAATCTGTAAACTCTTGAGTAAATTTGCAGTATATGCGCTGGTTTCATTGTTCGTGAGCTTACATCAGAGAGTATATATATACTCTCTGCTTACATACGTATCACTGCTTACCAGGGATGATATTTGGGGGCTTTTTTAAGCCCTTTTTAATTGTAAAGGCCCCGAAGCCCTTTTTAGTCGTTTTAGGCCCTTTTGAAAAAATTTAAGCGAAAAAATTATCGCAATTTTTGACAAGAAAAGTTTCATGGTTAATGAATGTTGACAACATTTGTGTACTATGCCATCGTTCTACAAATTTCAAATTTGGAGGTAGAAAATGAATCGCCCACAGAAAAATCGCACAAAAAATTAAATTAAATAAAAATGTAAACCAAATAACCCAATAAAAACGAAAATATACCCAAAATTTTTGGAAGAATTGCCTTAAATGCAATCTTGTGGTGTCGGACTGCTTGGCAAGAATAAGCTCTTTTTAATTTATAAAATAAATTAAAATATCTGGAGAAAGAAAAATATTATTCATTAGTAATTATCGAAAGGTATGACTACCGCGGACGGGGACCGATTTTGGCTAAAAACTTTTAATAGTTATAGTTTTAATTACCAGTTTAATAGTAGTCAATGTGAACTATCACTCAAAAAACAAAAAGTAAAATTTAGTACTAAAGAATTGTGTGATTTTTGTATGGCAAATAGCCAAACCAAAAAACGAAATTTCTCCCAAAAACGTTCAAAACCGCATAATTATTTTGCCTGTTTTTAAACAAAAATTATCTCAATTTTGTATGGAGAAATTTTGGGTGATTTCTATTTGAAGTCGATATTTCCTATCGCCTTTTAAAATGTTCTCATTGAAATAAGTTCTTTTATATACAGTCATGGTTACACAAAAAGCATACTTTTTAGTAATCTCAACTACAAATTTAGTTTGTTTCCCAAGTTATAAGAGTTATAAGTTATAAGAGCGAGCCTTAAAGGCTCTATCGTTGTCCTGACAATGCCTTAATATACATTCAAATGAATCCATTTTGTCATCAATTCAATATCAACGCTAAGAAAATGAGGCAAGTACCAATTCTCTACACCCTGATGAAGCTTTGGTGGAAAATTTAAAACTTATTTCTGGAGATTGTTTTGACATCTTATCAGATGTAATTTGACTTAATTTCTTCTTGCAAAATTCTTTCCCCTCTACTGCTTCATTGATTCGTCTTCTCACAAGTCTTAACGAAGAAGAGTCTACATTAAATTGCTTATTCATTTCTGACATTTTACGACTATTTCAAGGTGGATATAACCGATTTGCGATTTATGTGGAAATGCTTTGCAATTTTTATTTTTATTTATCAAATCTATGATTGAAGTTATCAAATTAACGTTTTTTCAAAAAATTTTTTGCAGAAATACACTATAGCTAAAGTTTGTTTTTGGCATTTTTTGACTTAACAAAATTTTGACACAAATAATGCGTAAAATAAAATGTATTTGAAAGAATCACCTTAAACACTATTAAGATGGAGAGTGATTTAATTTAATTATTTAAATTAGAGTGTGCTATTTTTGTGATCAACCAAGAACTTTCTTTCATATTTGGCTTAAACGACACAATCGAAATAAAACATGAAAAAGTTAAAGTTTTTTTGATTTCCCAAAACTGTTAATTCGAAATTTCGACTATTTTCAGCAAAATGTAAAATAAACTGGACTTGTTGAGATTATTAAAAAGTGTGCTATTTGTGAGACCATGGCATGACCGTGTGACCAAATAGAAATTTCTTCAATATTAAAATGCCACTTTTTAAAACTATAACTAAACGCCCTATTAACGTCAAATTGGCCCCATTTTTGTTTGAATTCTGGCCCTTTTCCAACTAAGTCAATATCATCCCTGCTGCTTACTCGAAGTTCAAATCAACCTGCAATGGTACACGAGCCAGTAACTCAAAAGAATGCATATCTTTAGCCATTGCCACTCGTGCGCTGTGATTTATACCCATACTTCTTGTATACAAACATCGATATGTTCCACTGAAATCGAAGCACACATCACACTGTGTTTGGCATTGGTTCGATCGGCTAATGCAGTACCATTGATGTTGTAAGTGAAGTGGATGTCGTAGAATGTGTTGTATGGTATTAATGGTATTGAGTCATACAAAAACCAAGTATGTACTAAGTGTAAAAGCAATTGCAGTCCATCGCTGCAGATCTCTGAGAATATTGAGGAAAAAAATTAATGAAGAAAATACATAATAAACTGGTACAAAAAAAATTTGACGAATTTCTGAAATCACCGCCTAAAGATGTTAGGTTTAAAAAAAATTACATAAAGAAATCGGTTACAGAAACCGGTACAATAAGACCGATATCATTTTTGGAACCAGGGTATCATTATGCGTTTGAAAATTAAGTTTCGTCGAATTTAAACAACTCATTCTATTTTTTCCAACAAACGTATGTAGCCATCTCACCGTGGGGCACCACAGAACTTAAAACATAAAAACATAAAAATTCTGACGTGTACATGAAAAACGACGATATATGTTTATTTTTATTTTTGCCCCCTTTCCAAAAATTTATATTTGGTTCATAGGACAGAATGTGTGTAACGCAGTGTAATTATTTAGGAATTTCGATATGAAAGTCGAAAAGACTACACGAAAAATTCTCGGATTCACTAATTTGCATATTTGCTAATTCGTTTCGAATTGGAAATGAGTCCGTGATCTCGTATTCATCATTTAAAATTCGAAGCGAATCCGACTACGTTTTGGTGTTTATTTGCATCTCAGAAACTAATTTTACTACTCTAAGTTGTAAAATTGTTATATCTTAGATATTGTCTCAGATGAAGTCAATTGTTGAATCAAATTGAGTTTTGTTCGTATTTCTTTAACCCATTTTGTCCATCGTTGCATATACGCAACGGTTTACCTTACGGTCTTAACCTGGAGGTCATGCCGTGATAGATTTTCATGATCTCTAATAATAGTATAACATTTTAAGAATTTATCTAATCGACCTGTTTTCGCTCAAGGCTGAACAATAACGTTTACTTACATTTTCAAGCTTGGGGAATTTGGGAATTTTCCATTTTTTTCATCTTTAATTTTAAACCTCTAAAATATTTTAAAAAAAAATAACGTAAAATATTATTTTTATACGATAGTCTTTTTTAGGCTTTATATTTAACTTTTGTGAATTTTTATGAAGTTTGACTGACATACGTGGCTCCCGCGGGTTGCCACAACGCTGGTCTTTAACGAAATACGTTTTTGTATATTTTTTGTTGTTTTGTAGAAATTCTTGTGATCAATATTGGAGCAAAATGCTCGATTTTGTTTGTAGAATATCGTTCAATATCTTTCAATTTGCAAATTAAAAATCCAGAGGTGGCAACTCGATTTTAACATTTTTTTTTTAATTTTTTGATTTTTTTTTTTTTTTTTCTTAGTTAGACCAACCTAAATATTTTTGGGAAGTTTCATCATTATAGCACAACGGGAACATGGGTCAGTCCATAATGGGTTAAAGCAAAAGCTGCTTCATAGTTAGTGGCTTGTTTAAAAAAGGGGTCGACACTGCTATGCTTGAGGTCGTCCGCTTTGATGCAGAGATAAGGTTAAAAAGTGCGTATTGTGTTTACAAATATGCAAATCGGGTTATCTCGATGACGAAAAAATGCCGTTGGCTCTTGAGTAAACGCACTATTCAAGACGAAAATAAAATAGTGTTTGATGCGTAGGCGTTACACTTGCTATTATGTTGCGTTTTAAGAATAGACAAACTATATTTCTTCAGAGTAGTACTTAAATCAGACATTTTGTTCGTAACTTTTATTGCATCTCACCCTACGGGGATAATTAGTATCACAACACTTTGATGCGATTCCAGCTAATGTGCGTCAAATATTTCACAATATTCGCTACATTTCTCCACACTCAATGTTAAAAGGTTTCTTATTGTAACAGAATCGGTTACTTCCCTAATTGCACTAAACAAATTCTCTCATGTAAGAATTCAGCAAATTAGCAGTTAACAATTAAATCTGTTCAAGGAGAAACCGTTCAATTTTTCAAATGATGGGTTTTTTCATCTTCAGAGGTTCGTGATCAAGTTATGTTTTGGAGCTCGACTTGCACCTTATTAAGTGGTGTTCTTCAAACTCACATGCATTTAGGTGGTTGGCATGTCAGTGGCAGAAAGCACGCGCGTCAAATTAAAAACCATATCTTTTTATACAAAACTAGTTACGGTATTTTGTAATTCGCACTACAAAATTAGCCCTTTAAGCATTGAAGCTCTTTTTCTTTTTGACTTGTTATAAGTAGATCTCTTCAACCTTTTGAAATATGTCCTTTACATGGAGAGAATAAAAAGGTGTCAATAGGAATTTTTGTCAGAACTGATTTACAAATACTACTTAAATTGTATTTTAAAACAGATTTGAAAAAGTACAGTGCTAATTTAAGTAAATTATTTGTTGATTCAATCCAAAAAAATGCAAAATTCATTAAACTGCAAAATAATATTCAAGATCTAAAGTTGTAAATTATAATTTTTATTTTTACAAAAAATTGCAAAATATTATGTGTTGGCTTAAGAAACTTTTGTCTAGAATTATGCTTAAGCAATAACAATTACATAATTTTTCTGAGAAGGTAAAAACAAAATAATTCTATCTTGAATTACGGCTTATTTTGAAATTGAATATCTACTTGTTCGTTTTGTTCGAAGAACGCAAGTTTACTCCTGACACTTGTAACTATTGCACAGTGTGACAAAGAAGACAAAAGTGCTTACACCTTTCAAGTGACCTAGTACAGGTTGGTGGTCTGGTTGAGTATAAACAAAACGTTCTGCAAACATTTTTAAACACCCTCAAAGTCTTGATTTACCGTAAAAACCCGGTTTTGCGTTCCTTCACGCACTTATAAGCCAGTAACTCAATCATTTATCAACTTATTTCCAATTTCGTAACAGTTTTGGAAAGGTAAAGAAAGGTAAGTTGAACGATTTATAAAGTTTTGCAGCATCTACATGATTGCTTCAGTTACGACCTGTATTTAGTAAGTAAATGCAATGATATTGACTTCTTTTCCGATTTTTTCAACTTTGATGATGTGTTTAAGAAAAAGTTTTGTCAAGGGCCACAACTTTAGTATTTATATTTAAAAAAAGTTCTCTTGCGTGCAAAATGAGTGTTCATATTTGTAAATTGATTAATAATTGATGAAGTTAACCCAGATAACAATTTCACCTAAATAAGCCTTAAGTAAATTTTTGTATAAGGAATTAATATAGGAAGAAGAATTTAAACTTCCTTGAACAATCTCTGAAACAAATTTTATATTAAATCTATGCAAAAACCTTTAGACTTTTACAAAAGGTCCATATAAAGTTTGATCTAAGGTTTTATTCAAGGCTTATTCAGGAACTCGGAAACTGAAAAAAATTTAATTGTTTTTAGTAATCTCCTTTTCTACGATTCATCATTTCATTTTATTTAGCAAAGAAAACTTATACATTTTAAAAATCTTTGTATATTTACCATGTCCCAACTAGCACAGATTGAAGTCGGATCTTTTGTATTGCCAACTGCATGCTCTAACCACTTGTCTATTCAGGACTTTACTCGCGCGACGTTGAAACTTAATTAGAATTTTGTTTTTTTTTTTTAATTCCCTTAAGAACAATTTTATAAAGCTCTCGATTGCAATCATTTCATATACGCACTTAATTTCAATTCAATAAATTGCCTGGGTCGCCCAGCGGTTTAAAGTGACAGTTATCAGCAGATTTTTTGATCCAAGGTTCAAACTCTCGCTCAGACAAATTTTTTTTTTTTTGTTATTGAAAAATTTTTTTTTTTATATAAATCAGGAATTTCTAATGTTATTGTTTTCACAAACTGAACTTTGTTTATAAAAATAAAATCTATACTGGAGTAAAAATCTTATTGACTACTTCTTGACTACTTAAAATGTGCCATTGAGTTAAGCTTTATATAAAAAATTATACAAGAAATTTTAATTTTTCAGGCTTTAACAAGGCTTTTTCAAGAAAGGCATGAGTAATTACTTTTATACAAGGCCTTTCAAAGTAGAGTATGAATAATTTGAAATATTAAGTTAAATTGTTATCTGTGAAGTTTTTCGAAAAACAAAATTTTCATGGCGTAACTTGGACGCTTCTAAAAAAAATCGAAAGTAGCTGACCTAGCGTCCACACGTGCACGTGCAAGTTCGAAAAGCTCAATACACCCAAACATTGTTACTGACACACTCACATTTTCGGACTTGCAGCCTACTTGCAGCGCTACTTGCAAAGCAATTTCAGAGGAAGTGAATTTTGGCACTTGCTGCAAGTAAATGTCAAAAAGGGGGATTAAAATTATGCTTTTTGCGGATTTTTTTGGAATTTCCGCAATTTTATACAATAAGCAACACAGATAACATGTTTTCCTCGTTTTTTAACTTCTTCATTTCAAGCAATACTGCAATTGCAGGGAGAACCTTCTCATTCGACGACATTTTTAAATGAACTTGCACTTACACATGTGGACGTTCAAGCAACTTGCAGCTATTTTCGAACTTTTTCGAAGACAATATATATTCCCCACTTGCAAATGATTACTTGCACCAAGGAGGGTAGATTCTAAAGAGAATTCACCAGACAATTTTTCCCCTTTTGCAGAAATTTTGAACTGGCCGACTTGGTGGATTCGAAATTATGTTCGAATCTGTGCTTGAATCTCAAAAAGCCGAAGTGCCGAAGCGATGAGAGAGCTTACGAATGGTATTTTAAGCAAACTGAGCATGTGTTTTTGTTTGATCTTATTGTTTGCATGTAGGTATGTGTTTATTTTTTAGCTGGACGCAGTGTTTTGTTTTGGTTGGATAAATTTATTGAAATTTTCATTAATTGCTTTGTTCAAACATTTTTCTTCTGATTTTGAAAAAAAATTTGGGATCTATAAATTTTAAGCTACTAAAGAAATAATAGAAATTTTTTCATCCATTTTGAAGACAAATTTTTTATACCTAATTTTTTAAGCTGCTTAGAAATGATAGCTTTTTTTTTAAAAAATTTTTACTCTGATTTTGAAAAAAAAAAGTTTCTTCTATAAATTTTAAGCTACTAAAGAAATGATCGACATTTTTTCTAGCACAGAAATGTTTCTAATTTTGAATAAAAATTTTTGATCTCCAACTTTTTAACTACCAAAGAAATGAAAGATTTTTGTTAAAAAATTTTTCCTCCGATTTTGATGAAAAATTTTTGATCTATGAATTACTATCCGCTAAAGAAATGATAAGAATTTTTTTTGGTTCAAAAATGTTTCCTCTGATTTGAAGAAAAACTTTTATCTATAAAATTTTAGCTGCGGAAATGGTAGAAATTTTATTCATGTTGAAAACTTTTTGATCAACTCTTTCCTGTTCTTGGACAATTCGAAAAAATATGGATTTCGAAGTGGGCCTAGAGAATAAAATTTTGCTGAGCGCCAGTTTAAACAGGTTTTGCGACAATTGAAAAACGTTGTCTATTTTCTAAAAAAAAAAACTATTTGACACAATGTGCATGTGTGTTTGTGTGTGTTTTATTTCTAGCTACTCGTATGGTACGTTTGTTGATGTTTAAAATTTCGTCCAAAAATTTTTCTTCTGATTTTGAAGAAAATTATTCATCTACAATTTTTAAGCGACTTAAGAGAGATAATTTTTTTTTGTTCACACCCTCCCATTTTGAACAAACATTTTTGGTACCTAAATTTTTTTCTATGCAAAGAAATGTAATTGACAGAATTTTTGCGGTTATTTATTATATTTCTTTGTGTTTTATTTCTAGAAAAGCTGCGTTTGTTTATGTTTTTACTAAATTTATTGAAATTTATATTATTTCGTTCAAACATTTTTCTTCTCATTCTGAAAAAAAATTTTTGGTATATATTTATGGCTGCTAAAGTCGTTGTTTTTGTTCAGAAGTGTTTTCTTCCGAGTTTGAAGAAAAATTAAAAATTGACAATTTTTAAGTTGGTTTGAGTTCGCCAACTTAAAAATTGTTAGATACTTAGTTGTTTAAAAATTGGTTGTCTGAATTTGAAGAAAAATTGTTGATGTCTAATTTTTCGATCTGAAAACATTATTGTAATTATGATTAGAATATGTTTTGTTCAAATTAATTCTTGATTAAAAAAAAAAACTGTAGAAAATTTACATTGTGTGACATTTTTATTTTAATTTCTTGTTTTTGGCTGTGTTTCCATTTATTTAGAATTTATTTTAATTTGATATTTTGACGTACGTTTGAATTTATTTTAATAAGGTATACCAAACATATGTATTACTTTATGATTAGATGCGAAAATAATAATAAAAATCTTTCTCTTACTGATTATGAATTTAAAGTGCAAAAAATTGAATTTGATTTGTAAAAAAATGATATTTAAAGAATATATTGTATACAATTATTATATACTTAGTGTCTGTACATAAAAACAGTGTTGTTTTTCATAGGTGTACACATTAACAATTTTTTAATTAATTGAATACAATTATTAGACATAATTTTTATACAAAATAACTACAACAGAAAGAAATAAACTTGTGATTTATTCCTATTTGACTTATTTTCTTAACTGAAAAATTGCTTTACAATAATTAGTTAAGCTTTGATTTTCCTTACCAAATACGCAATAAAGTTTTTAAGTAATAAATTATTTTTGTGAATTTACTTTTGAGTTTTGATTTATACTTTTTTACAAAAAACATCTGAGAAAGCAGAAGAGTCTTTGAGAAGAGAGAAAATCAAAGGAAAAATCTTTGAACAAGAAAAAATTTCTATCATTTCCTTAGCAGCTATAATTAAAGGAATAAAAACATTTTCTTCAGAGAAAAAAATGTTTGATAAATGTTTTCTATGATTGCTAGTTAGCTAAAAATTTGTAGAAGAAAAATTTTTCTTCAAAGAGAAAAAATTTTTGAAATAAAATTTTTATAACTTTGTTAGTTAAAATTTATAATTTTTGAACAGAAAAAATTTTTATCATTTCGTTAGCAGCTAAAATTTTATAGATCAAAAATTTTTCTTTAAAATCAGAGGAAAATTTAAAAAAAAAAAAATCAGTTATCAGTTAGCAGATAAAAATGTATAGCTCAGAAATGTTTCAACAAAATCTAAGGAAACATTTTTTGAACATAAAAAATTCTATAAGTTCTTTAGCTGGAAATTTTAAAGATAAAAAATATATAGATCAAAAAAATTTTCTAATTAAAAAAACAAATTCTATCATTACGATTATCGATTATTAGGGAGTAAACTCTAAAAATGTCACACTTGAAAATCATTCAAAGCATCTTATTAATTTGTAAAGATTTTTTTTAAATTAAGAATAAAATTGAACAAAATTTTTTTAAATCATGTAATAAATTTCGTTCTCAGATCGAAAAAATGTAGATATCAAAATCGAAGAAAAAGTTTTTAAAATATCTATCACCTTTCTATGTTCGTAAAAAATTCTAAATCAACAATTTTTCTTCAAATTCAGACCAACAATTTTTAAACAACTAAGTATCTAACAATTTTTAAGTTGGCGATCTCAAACCAACTTAAAAATTGTCAAATTTTAATTTTTCTTCAAACTCGGAAATAAACACTTCTGAACAAAAAACAACGACTTTAGCAGCGATAAATATATACGATAAATATATATAAATATAAATTTTTTTCAGAATGAGAAGAAAAATGTTTGAACGAAATAATATAAATTTCAATAAATTTAGTAAAAACATAAACAAACGCAGCTTTTCTAGAAATAAAACACAATGAAATATAATAAACTAGCTGTACCCGGTGTGCTTCGCTACCCCTATAGTGATAAAATAGAAAGTATTTAGATATTAAAAAAATTTATTTATTTGATTATGAATTAATTATTGCAATGCTTCATGATATACAATGTTTTTAGTCGGTGTAGAGGTGTAGCTTCTAGAGCAAAGAACGGGGCGTGGCCCGCCTACTATTTACATGGCATATAATCCTTTTTAAGATAACATGATATGTAGCAAATATCATCATTCTATGCCAATTGGCTGAGATATGAGGATTTTATGTTTTCGGTTGTGTAGGCGTGGCATCACCCCTTCGTCTGATCAAAATATTATGTAACCAAGGACTTATTATTTCGTAACAATGTCCTATTGTGAAAATTTCATGTCGACCGGTCCAGTAGTTTAGAAGATATTACAGTTTTTAATTTTTCCAAAAATTGGCGTGGTTCCGCCCACTTTTTTTGTGGAACGTATTTCTATTCATGCCAATACTATATGTACTAAATATCATTTCCGTGGGTCCAAAAATGCCGAAGATATGACGATTTTAAGTTTTGGGTTATATGAGCGGGGACACGCCCCTTTGTCCAAGCAAAACTGTATATAGCCTAATATTCCTTCCAGAGTCATATTAAGACGCTGAGAAAATTTCAGGAAAATCGGTCCATTGGTTTGGCCTCCTATAAAGCACAAACAGACATACAGACATACATTCATTTCTTTTTTCGATTTTTTTTTTCTTTTTTTTTTTTTAAACCCGAACTGAAAAAATACCTTTCCAACAAAGTATAAATCATCAAAATCGGTTCGGCCGATCTCGAGTTATGGGATTACATCGCATTCGGACACTTTCTTTTATATATATAGATAACTATAGATATAGTTTTAGTATTTATCTATATATAGATATAGATAAATTCTGTCAATTACATTTCTTTGCATAGAAAGAAATTTAGATACCAAAAATGTTTGTTCAAAACGGGAGGGTGTGAACAAAAAAAAAATTATCTCTCTTAAGTCGCTTAAAAATTGTAGATGAAAAATTTTCTTCAAAATCAGAAGAAAAATGTTTGGACGAAATTTCAATAAATTTAGCAAAAACATCAACAAATGTACCATACGAGTAGCTAGAAATAAAACAAACAAACACATGCACATTGTGTCAAATAGTTTTTTTTAGAAAATAGACAACGTTTCTCAATTGTAGCAAAACCTGTTTCAACTGGAGCTCAGCAAAATTTTATTCTCTCGTACGGCCTCTCTCATCACACTTCGAAATTCATATTTTTTCGAATTGTCCAAATACAGGAAGGGGTTGATCAAAAAGTTTTCAACATGAATAAAATTTCTACCATTTCCGCAGCTAAAATTTTATAGATAAAAATTTTTCTTTAAATTTTTGATCAAAAAATATTTCTATCATTTTTTTAGCGCATAATAATTCATAGATCTAAAATTTTTCACCAAAATCGGAGGAAAAATTTTTTAACAAAAACTAAAAATCTTTCATTTCTTTAGTAGTTAAAAATTTAGAGATCAAAAATTTTTCTTCAAAATTAGAGACATTTTTGTACTAGAAAAAATGTCGATCATTTCTTTAGTAGCTTAAAATTTATAGAAGAAACATTTTTTTTTTTAAATCAGACTAAGAATTTTTTTTCAAAAAAAGCTATCATTTCTTAAGCAGCTTAAAAAAATTAGATATAAAAAATTTGTCTTCAAAATCGAAGAAAAAATTTCTATTATTTCTTTAGTAGCTAAAAATGTATAGATAAAAAATGTTTCTTCAAAATCAGAAGAAAAATGTTTGAACGAAGCAATTAATGTAAATTTCAATAAATTTATCCAGCTAAAAAATAAACACATACCTACACGCAAATAATAAGAGCAAACAAAAACACATGCTCAGCATGATGCAATAATTTACAAGGTAGCCTTGACAACTACATTTTTTTCACGAGCGGCGATCGGGAGTTGTCAAATCAATACAAAGTTTAACTTTTCATCTGTTTTGCTGCTTCTTCGTTTTCTCTTTTTCAATGTGTTTTTGCCAACTCCAAATCGTCAACAGAACTGTCACTCCTACCTTGTAAATAATTATACCATGATGCTCAGTTTTCTTAAAATACCATTCGTAAGCTCTCTCTCATCGCTTCGGCACTTCGGCTTTTTGAGATTCAAGTACAGATTCGAACAAAATTTCGAATCCACCAAGTCGGCCAGTTCAAAATTTCTGCAAAAGGGGAAAAATTGTCTGGTGAATTCTCTTTAGAATCTACCCTCCTTGACTCAAGTACAGATTCGAACATAATTTCGAATCCACCAAGTCGGCCAGTTCAAAATTTCTGCAAAAGGGGAAAAATTGTCTGGTGAATTCTCTTTAGAATCTACCCTCCTTGCTTGCACTTGTGGACGCAGGGGAAAGCAACGCAACGTATGTCTACACGACGCGTTGCGACACGAAACAAGTTTCGATCAAGTGCTGTTGTTGTCACAAATAAATTGGAAAATTGTTTGCCAAACTAACAGTAGAACTTGAAATACGAGGATGTAACGTTGTATTGCTTATTTGCTAATAATAACTAGAGCCCTACATGAGTACACTTTTTCGCCTCCCTGAATATATTCTCTTGCTATAGAATAAAAAATTTCCTCTATACCTTTTCTGCTTTGCTCATACCTGCTCATACACTCTCTTTGTTTTATTATGATATAAGAAACGAAGAGAATAAGAGCACGATGCTTTACTAACACCATCAGGTAGCAAATAAAGCAATAAAAAAAAACAAAAATGTCAGTGTTCATACCCTGATAAGGGGTAGGAGTGTTGGGAAGAAATTTTGAAGGGCAAAAATATAATAAGACCAACTCATATATTTGACCCCTCTAGGAGTTCAGCTACGGCCGATATAAACTATTTTCGACAGCTTTTGTGTTTTTTGTATTGGGACCCAAAGAAAGGTGGCAGATAGGTGGTTGGTATGTTTGGAACAAATGTTGAGGGGCAAAAAATAATAGGACCAACATATATTTGACCCCTCTTGAAGTTCAGCTACGGCCGATATAAGCTATTTTCGACAGTGTTTGTGTTTTTTGTATGGAAGGTAGCGAATAAAGTAAAAAAATGACACAAATATGCATTAAGAATAACAAAAAGAGGAAAACCCAATATATTAACTCTTATTCAGGTCACTGCAGCAGATACCTGTGTTGGGATCCTATTGGGATGCTATTTATAACAAATATCTGGCTTCCAAAATCTTTATATTATCACTTAATTTTACACTATTATAATTTTGTACAATTGACAGTTTTTGTCACATTGGGATTGTGCAACAATCTTAACTTATCTTACTTCCTAGTTAAATTATACCCACATACAAACATACATCCATACATACACTGTTTATTGAGCTTTGGCAATTATGCATTTTCAGTTGGTCACAAAATAACAATTAACAGCTGCATGAAATAAAGTAAATCAAATATCGAGTTCACTGCTTGTACGACATTTCCCAATATCATCAAACAGTAACGCGACTCAGGTATCAGGCGCATAGCGTCGTTCATCTGTGTGGCATTATTTTGTTAAGTCAGCATATTACTAATTGCTGCTATGCACGCGCTCTGAAGTGCTTCTGTTTGTCGTAATTGGATTATGCCTGGTATCATGAGTTGAGGTAGGTCGGTGATTAAAGCAATTTGTGCTGCGTTTTATTTTACTACCTGTTTATGCCTCAATTCATGATCAAGCTTAGTCGATATTTGCTATCGGCATTAATTTATTAAAGTTTTAATTGGTTTGTGACGACTGAGTCGCAACACCTGAGTATTCGTGTAATTTTAGTATTCGTGTAATTGAGTATTCGTGTATTAAGTGCTCAGAGAAAAAACTGAAACAGCGCGTAGATCGCAAACTCACCTTAGTGCAAGAGTGTATGAAAAGAGAACAGAGAACAAATAAAAAGTTATTCTCTTGCGCTACCCAGTAGGCATTGGGAGCCATTCGAAGGGCTACTAGCAGGCCTTAAAATGGATGTCGGAGGCCTACCCTACTCATATCCAAGCCCATATACTTTTTTATATGAAATCCAGGTTTTTCGCTCTCCCTGCTTTTAAGAGGCCTGCTATAAGTACTCCTTTAAAATAGTTTTAAAGAAGAGGTTAACCAAAACAATTAAAAAAATGTTTTTTTTTTATATCTTTTTATGTAACATATACCTACCCTTTTATTCAGTGATTTTACTTTAATTAATTTAACATATTTTTGTCAGATAAGAATATTTCTAAGTCATGGCGTTGATTATTATTCAGTATTTGTGAACTAATATATATTTTAACTAAAAAGTAACCATGAAATATAAGCAGAACCAGTTTTTGTAGGAAAAATATAATTGTTGTACTGCCCTGGGTAGCGAAAAATTAGGCTTCATAGAAGCGCTCGCAGAAGCAGCAAGGAAGTCATGTGTCTTACCGCCAAAAGTAGCAGTAAATTCACGCCTTTGTTAGAAGAGGCCTAGCTTCATTGCCTATTGGGTACACGACCTGTTGCTACACGACCTGTTGTTTACATTTATTCGCTTGCAGCTTTGCTTGCAGTGACTGCTACAGCAGAGAATCAGGGTATATTCACTTCATGAATATATCCATGCAGTGCTCTAATAATAACCCGTTGTTGTTTTGATATTTCATATTTATTTGAAATTAATTAGTACAATAAGATACAGAGATCTGTTAACAGTGCAACAGAGTAATATGTATAATCAACTGTGAACTTTAAATTAGAATACTTAATTAGCTCAAAATGCTAAATACATAATAAACTCAAAAATTAATGGGTAACAAACAAGAAATGAAACAGAGATGAAAAACAGTAAAAGTGAAAAAACAATTAGAAGAATAGGAAGTTATGCCTATTCATTAGGAGTGGGCAAAGTTGCTCGTACGTTGTGAAACCATATTGAATTTAATATTTTTGTGATTTCAATATTTTTTTTTTTAAATACAGTAACTATATAGATTGCTGCCTCTTACTTAAAATAAAAGTAGGATTCCACAATCAATGTGCTTGCGAAAGAAAAGAAAAAGAATCTCACCATCAGATATTATTAACGGGTGACTCTGCGGCTTTTTAATAGGCAAACCTTGAGGTTATAAAAGTAAATTGTTAAAACTTAAGAATATATTTACATTTTTACATGTGCCTATAACTACCAAATATTACAAATTGACTTGGAAAGTAAGAAGCATCTTAGAAGTAAGGATATCTTCCAAAATAAGTTTTCAGAAGATGACTGGGCGAAGAGTCATTTGTTTTTATGTAAAAGTAATAAATATAATTTGCTATATAAATTTATAGCAAAAAAAAAAACAAATTGTGGTTTTATCAAAAAGAATCAATGTTCAGTTAACAAGCTATCATTCGTCGAAATTGTAAAACAAAGTGAAAACTAAATGATTTCTTTTAGGTGTCTAATAGGTATGTGGGAGTTTTATATGTAATCAGTTTGTGCAGAATTAAGCAGTTTTTCGCATTTAAATAGTTTATAGTACTACAACCTAGAATGCTTTTACTTTCTTCAGATACATATTCAAAGCACCTCAGGTCAAACACGTATCTTAACTAGGCCTGTGCGAGTACTCGAATTTTTGAGAAACTCGGCTCGAGTCGAGTAATTCGGCTCGAGTCGAGTCGAGTAATTCGACTCGAAACTCGTATCGAATAACTCGAGTTTTCGAGTAACTCGAGCTAGTCGAGTAACTCTAATCAACTTTTTCGATTTTTTGAGTGCTTTCATTTATCAGTGGAAATACCCAGTAGAAAATTCGTATCAAAGTATATGTCGCTGTTATCGTTCGTAAGTCCTGATTTGTTCAAACGTTTGAATTGAGTAAGATAATGAATGAAAAAATAGTAAGGAACTATCTTCGCCTTGGACGATATTAAAATACCCCACAGCCTTTATGTATTAAAACATGAGTATCAGAGCTTATGTGTAAAATATTCAGTCCATACTTTAATATTTTTTTTTTGTTTTGTTTATAAAGCCATTTTTATGATGCCACTTTGTATGGGAGGTAGGCGGAGTTTTCTTTTGCCGAATTTAAAGCTTAGAGTGCATATTAAAAATCAAAATTTTTGTGTATAGTTTAAAGTCGTTATATAAATTTTTGTAGAATTTGAAGAGGTTTTACTATTTTTATGAAGTCACTTTGTGTGTGAGGAGGCGTGTTTTTCAATTTTGCTCATTTTCTAACTTGATCTGTGTAGCTTATTTTCGAATCACAACGAAAAGTCACTTAAAGGGAGGGGTAAAAAAAAAATAAAATTCGGGCACTACATTACATTACATTACCAATTGGGAGCCGGAGGAGGCTTTGAAAATCACTACGATAAGTAACGGAGGGGGTGGGGGTTCCAGATATTGTAACGTTATCAAAAATTTAAAAAAAATCGAAGAAATTCTTATATTCGCTGAAATTAAAAATATTTCATTATTTGAAAAAATTTTTATCCGTACATCTTCATGTTTGACCATCTAAGTTGGCGAGTAGTTTACTATTGATGAGTGTAAGCGCTTTGTTCTTCATATTTTATATAAGTTTATGAGGGGGAGGGGGGCTTAATTGTACTACAAAAATGAACGGATGGAAAGGGGGAATCAAAAAAAAGCAAAAAAAATTGGTAATATAGTTTATGAATGAGCCCTTATGGATGACAACTTACTTTGCACATAAAAAAATGCTTTATATAAAAATCCATGGTATGGCAGCTTATTCTCCTAACTTTAATTATTTTTTTTTAATATTTCTTATTTTTGTTTAATCTAACATTGCTTCCCTTGCGTCGATTACCATATGCATGCTTCAGCAATATGTTTCCATTTCCTATTGAGTTAGAATGTTGGAACACTCATCATACTATGTTGCACTAAGCTTAAAGAGAAAATCGAATAGAGTCAAAAAGCTAAACTCTAAAAACAAACAAAAAAAAATGTTTTTGACGATGTCATCATTGTTTTCATAAGCTGAATTGAAATAGCTTGAATTTATTTTATTATAAAAATAATTATAAACCTCAACTCCAGTTTACTTTTCTCATTAACTTCTTTCTCCCAACTCTATATACAAACATCAGTTGGTCCGTCTTTTCTTTTGCAATATTCTACATTTTATCCGTCTGGTCGTCCCACTACCCATATGTTTAAAATTTACCGCAAGTTTGTGCCAATTGTGGCAAATTTTTATCAATTATACTAAAAAAAAAATCAGCTGTAATTTTTTATATCTAATTAGCGTAAAAATTTTTCTCAGTGCAAAGAGCACAAAACAACAGTGCTTCGAATGTAGTGGTGCTCATACCCGCTCATATCTTATAGCTGCCCTGTAGGAAAATCAACTAATTTAAAAGTAGTTGATAAAGTAGTTTTTTGTCAACCACAACTAGTTGAAATTCTGACTTTTTCCCATAGAACGAACTAACATATTTTGTATGGTGGTGTCCGCTAAATAAGTCAATTGACTTTCGTCTGCATATATTTTTAACTACTTGTTAAATTAGTTAAATTTAAATTAGTTTTTAACTACTTTAAAATAACCAATTGAAAACTATTACTGATGGCCTAAAGTTAATATTTGATGAAATAACATGGTTAAATATATATAAACTTGTAATCTAATAAAAATTTGCAATTAAAACATGTCAAAATCAGAGTAGTTGCCGCCTTAATATAATTCAAAGTAGTTTATCAATCACTCGTTTCTAAGTAGTATTTCAATTATTTCATATATAATGCAAATAAAACTATTTACAATTGAAGTGAATGCCGCCTTAATATAATTCAAAGTAGTTCATATACTGGTAATTTTAAATTAGTTTTTTAACTAGTTGTTTTCAAAAATAAGTTAGTTTGTTCCTATAGAGTGATTACAGCGAAGTAGCGTACAAATAAATCGCATATATTTCATATATGCAAGTTCAAATAATTTTATGTATGATAAATAAAATCTATAGTTTAACTATCAAAAACTTTCATAAATAATGAAGGGCAAGTAACTAAAATTTGACATATATAAAAAACCTTCACTCTCAGTTTTATATATATAAATACCTTTAAAGTGTTTCGTAGCAACATGCATGTAATAAAAAGCATACAAATGTGGTCGTGAATTTTCCCATATTGCATTAACCCTTTGAGGACAATAGTTGCTTATAAGCAACTTCTGACTTTATGACCATATTATTCCCGTATGGGATACACTGTATTATAACGGTAAATAGCAAGCAACAGAATGATGTTGTGTGTGCAATAAAAGAGAAAAGCAAATGCAATAATGTGTTTACGTTTTTTGTTTTACGCAGTTATTCAGTGTGATTTCATGTGCGCGATCAGTACTCGATAAATTTGCTAATAAATAAAAAATATTTTTAAATATTTCTGCATAGCTGGAAAATTAAAGTGAACAAAATGTTGAAGTACAAGGGTAAGTAAATTTATTTATGTTTTTAGATAAAAAAAAAATCAATATTTAGAGAGATTGAGTTTTTTTAAACCTGAAGTTGCTTATAAGCAACTTTAGTCCATAGTGGATATAGAAAAAGTATAAATTAATTATGTTTGCAGAAAGCTTACACAGAGGAAAGGTCTGACTGATGCTGATTTTGAAGCTCTTGCAAACTTTGATCGGGACATGTCAGATGATGAAGATGAAGCTTGTGGACGAGGCAATTGAGGCAATTTTAGTAAGGGGCGATGAGGTGGAAGCAGAAATGGAGAAGGATGATGCGAATATAAACTGCTGTGATGATGAAGAAGTAAGTACTGAGACTAGTTTTGAGAAAATAGAGCCGTCAACATTGAAGTGGAGAAGACGGGATATGTTGCCTGGAGATGTAATATGGAGGGAAAATGCTGAATGTAATGACGTATATGAGGAAATAGCTCCGATAGAGTATTTTGAAAAATTTTTTGATGAGGAAGTATTGAACTAATGACTTCGCAAAGCAATTTATATGCAATGGAAACGCTTTTGATAGAGTTGAAATGTTCACCATATGAAATGCGATGTTATATCGGGGTACTCTTGCATATGGGTATCATAAAAATTCCTCGAACAAGGATGATTTGGTCAAAGGAGTTGAAGTTGAATTTTATATCCGACGGTATGACACGATCAAGATTTGAAAAAATTAAGTCTTCTTTTCACCTGAATGAAAATTCAAAGCAGACAAAGAAAGGTGAACCAAATTTTGACAAGCTATACAAAATACGCCCATTACTGTCACTACTGAAAGATAAGTTCAATAAAATACCTCAAAAATAACATCAATGTGTGGACGAGCAGATTATAGCTTTCAAGGGGAGGTCTGAAGTCTGAAGCAGTACAATCCCGCGAAGCCTCATAAATGGGGAATGAAAATGTTTACCAGAGCTGGGGCATCAGGCATTATATATGATTTTTCTTTATATGTTGGCGATGGAACATGTCCAACATACGGACTTGGCATCTCATCAGATATTGTTTTGTATTTGGCTTCAACCATTCCCAAACATAAAAATTACAAACTATATTTTGATAATTGGTTCACTTCAATAAGCCTTATGGTAGCTCTAAAAGGAATGGGCATATTCGCAACTGGCACCGTGCGGCAAAATAGAATGGCTAAATGCGAATTTCTTTCAGAAGCCGAACTAAAAAAACGTGATAGAGGTTCGTATGATATGAAATGCGAAGTAACACATAACCTAACTGCAATCCGCTGGATTGATAACAAAAGTGTGCAGCTGTTGTCTACCTATATGTCTGACCAGCCATTGGGATCCTGTAAGCGTTGGTGTAGCAAAGAAAAAAATGCATACATATTCCCAGACCAACTATAGCTAACGACTATAATCAACAAATGGGAGGAGTTAACTTATCCGACATGCTCATGGAGCTTTACAAAATTAGTCGTAGATCCAAAAAATGAAATATGCGCATTGATTACTGGTGCATCGGAGCTGCTATTGTAAACGCCTGGTTACTCTATCGCAAAGACTTAAAAGCTGCCAAACAAAAGTCTAAACCAATGCCACTAATATATTTTCAAATGGAAATAGCACAATCGCTACTTAGCGCTTCGTCTTCCTCTAACGTCACTAAAAGTGCAAGGGTACGTCCTACTACAAACCACTCACACCCACAGGCCCCTTACACCCAGCAAGCCTCACCATCAATCTTGCCTTCGTCATCAGGCAGTGTTTGCAGCCCTTCATTAGAACGAAATTATACCCCAGATCCAGCCAAACACTGCGATATGACGAAAAAGGCCATTGGGTGGTATGGGGTCAGAAAGGTCGCTGCCGTCATTGTAAAACTGGAACTCCGCTTTCCAAATGTTCCAAATGTGGAGATTATTTGTGTTCGAACACAAGCAAGAATTGTTTTCTTTTATACCATACTTAAGCCTTACATTATACCAAAAAACTGCTAAATAAAATATGAAGTATATTCGTAAAAATACTTACTTACTTACTTAGATGGCCGTGACAACCCGTGTCCGGATTTCGACCGACCTCATCAGCTCTCGCCAGGCGCCTCTGCTTTGCGCGCGCCTTCTCCAATCGGATACACCAAGTGCGGTTAAGGCTTCCTCAGCCTGGTCCATCCATCGGAGGCATGGTCTTCCTCGTCGTCGTTGACCAGCGAACCTCGCATCGAGCACCTTTTTCGCTGGAGCTTCGTCGTCCATACGATGGACATGACCCAGCCAGCGTAGTCGCTGCACAGTTATACGCCGAGCTACATCAATGTCTCCGTAGAGCTAATACAGCTCGTGGTTCATTCGGATGCGATAGTCATCGCCGACTCGAACAGGACCGAAGATTTTGCGAAGAACTTTTCTCTCGAACACCCCCAGAGCGGCTGCGTCAGTTTGCGAAACTACCCATGCCTCAGCGCCATAAAGCAGCACAGGTAGAACGAGCGTCTTGTAGAGTGTTAGTTTTGTCGATCGGGAGAGGGCTCTGGAACTTAGTTGCTTACTGAGCCCGTAGTAGCACCTATTAGCAATTATTGTTCTTCTCTTTATCTCCAGGCTGATTTCATTGTTGGAATTAATGGCGGTGCCAAGGTAAAAGAACTCCTTGACTACTTCAAAGTTATAGCTGCCGGATGAAACGTGGGAGTCTAAACGCCGCGCTCCCTTGTTTGTAGACAGCATATACTTTGTTTTACCCTCATTTATCGTCAAACCCACTTTGGCTGATTTCTTTTCGATAGCGGCGAAAGCAGCGGTAACATCTCTCTTGGTTCTGCCGACAATATCAATATCATCAGCGTACGCAAGGAGCTGGACGCCTTTGTAGAAAATGGTGCCATTACGATGCACACCGGCCTTTCGTACGATCCCCTCCATGATGATGTTAAAGAGATCGCAAGACAGTGGATCGCCTTGCCTGAAACCTCTTTCGGTATTGAAGGTTTCGGAGAGGTCATTTCCTACCTTGACGGAGCTGCGTGTGTTGCTCAACGTCATTCTGCAAAGTCTGATCAACTTTGCAGGTATACCGAACTCAGACATTGTTGCGTATAGGTAATCCCTTCTCGGGCTATCGAACGCAGCTTTAAAATCGACAAAGAGATGGTGTGTGTCAATTTGATTTTCGTGGGTTTTCTCCAGGATTTGTCGTAGCGTGAAAATCTGGTCTATGGTTAGGCTTCTCATACGTCAGGAATTATGCCTGATAGTCAGGCACTAGACAACTTGTCAGGAATTTTGTTCGGCATCGTATTTTGTCAGGCATTCAAAAAATAATAATGAGACTTACCCTTTGAAATCTGACGACTTTTATTATAAGTTTGAAACACTTTTTACTGCTACATACGTCAGTCTGTACATGACCTTATTTAAAATTAGCTGTGTTTGTATAGTGGATACAGCAACCTAGTTTCGATGATTTTTCGGAAATCTTTGTTTTATTTGATGCGATCATTTGTTTAACCAGCTGATCATAAGCAACTGATTCAGTGACTAGAGCGCTTGTATAGCATTTTCGTCACATTTATTTTTGTCCCTAAAAGTTCTGTGAATTTAATAGTAGGTAAGTTCTCACATCTATTTAATATTTTATATAAATACTAGTATATTTTTTACATTTTAATTTAGCACTCAAATATAACAATGGCAAGAAGAAAGTATGTTTCTACGGAGAAGCTGAAGGTGGAGTACGATTTCATAATATATTATTAATGTTTTTTTTTGTGTTGTGTTGTAAAGGGTGATTTTTTAAGAGCTTGATAACTTTTTTTTTAAAAAAAACGCATAAAATTTGCAAAATCTCATCGGTTCTTTATTTGAAACGTTAGATTGGTCCATGACATTTACTTTTTGAAGATAATTTCATTTAAATGTTGACCGCGGCTGCGTCTTAGGTGGTCCATTCGGAAAGTCCAATTTTGGGCAACTTTTTCGAGCATTTCGGCCGGAATAGCCCGAATTTCTTCGGAAATGTTGTCTTCCAAAGCTGGAATAGTTGCTGGCTTATTTCTGTAGACTTTAGACTTGACGTAGCCCCACAAAAAATAGTCTAAAGGCGTCAAATCGCATGATCTTGGTGGCCAACTTACCGGTCCATTTCTTGAGATTAATTGTTCTCCGAAGTTTTCCCTCAAAATGGCCATAGAATCGCGAGCTGTGTGGCATGTAGCGCCATCTTGTTGAAACCACATGTCAACCAAGTTCAGTTCTTCCATTTTTGGCAACAAAAAGTTGGCCATTTTGAGGGAAAACTTCGGAGAACAATTAATCTCAAGAAATGGACCGGTAAGTTGGCCACCAAGATCATGCGATTTGACGCCTTTAGACTATTTTTTGTGGGGCTACGTCAAGTCTAAAGTCTACAGAAATAAGCCAGCAACTATTCCAGCTTTGGAAGACAACATTTCCGAAGAAATTCGGGCTATTCCGGCCGAAATGCTTGAAAAAGTTGCCCAAAATTGGACTTTCCGAATGGACCACCTAAGACGCAGCCGCGGTCAACATTTAAATGAAATTATCTTCAAACAGTAAATGTCATGGACCAATCTAACGTTTCAAATAAAGAACCGATGAGATTTTGCAAATTTTATGCGTTTTTTTTTAAAAAAAAGTTATCAAGCTCTTAAAAAATCACCCTTTACCATCATAAACATATATATATTTGCACTATTTAATTTGTGTACTTGTTAAATATATGTATTGGTTTTGGCATTTCACCATTTTTTATTCTGAGTCTTAAGAGATAATTTGGTATTTTGACCAGCGTCAGGAATTGGACCTAAAAAATTTTGGGAAGCCTATCTATGGTGGACTTACCAGGTCGAAAGCCACACTGATAAGGTCCAATCAGTGTTTTTGTAATCGGCTTTAATCTTTCACACAGTTCGCTTGAGAGAACCTTATATGCGATGGAAATAAGACTGATACCTCTATAACTAGCGCAGATTGTAGGGTCTCCTTTCTTAAGTATAGGACACAGTACACTGAGGTTCCAATCGTCGGGCATGCTTTCTGATAGCCATATTTTGCTGATGAGCTGATGCATGCGCCTTATCAATTCATCGCCGCCGGTTTTAAACAATTCAGCTGACAGGACGTCAGCACCCGCTGCTTTATTGTTTTTGAGTCGTTGGATAGCAACTCGAACCTCTTCATGGCTAGGTGGTGGTACTTCCACTCCGTCATTGTTGATTGGTAGCTCTGAACTGCGCTCTCCATGGGCGGCATTGGTGGAATCGTCGCCAGTAAGTAAGTTGGAGAAGTGCCGTCTCCACAATCTCAGCACACACTGTGTATCCGTATTCAGATCTCCATTTTCGTCTCTGCAAGTGGATGCTCCGGGCTTGAAACCTTGGGTTAGACGCTTAACCTGTTGATAGAATTTTCGTGCATCCTTCTTGCCCTGGTATACCTCTAGTTCCTCATGCTCACGCTTTTCCTGCTCTCTTTTCTTGCGTCTGAAAAGGCGCCTCTCTTCCTTCCTCTTTTCGCGGTAGTTTTCTCGCACGGTTCGCTTTGCAGCTGACTGCAGCGTTTTTCTGTATGCGGTGTTTTTTACTGCTGTCGCGATGCGACACTCCTGATCGTACCATTGGTTCCGAGGTTGAGGGCGCCGGAAACCAATGACTTCTTCAGCAGCAGCGCGCATAGAGTGGGATATATGCGCTCAAAGTCTGCCGGCGTCGTCGAGTCCAGAGATTGGTTGGTTGAGCTTAGCCGAGAGTTGAGAAGAGTAGGCTTCGGCAGTCCGTTGTAATTGCAGCTTAGCGACATCTAGCTTTCGTTGCATTCCTGTGCGTATGTTCTTTGCATTGCATAATCGCATGCGGATCTTGGCTGCAACAAGATAATGGTCGGAGTCAATGTTGACCCCCCGAAATGTACGCACATCTAGATCACTAGAGGCATACCTTCCGTCGATTACAATATGATCAATTTGGTTTCTCGTTTTTTGGTCAGGGGACAGCCAGGTGGCCTTGTGGATGTCGAGGTGCTTAAATCTGGTGCTACTAACTACCATGTTTCGTGCCGCGGCGAAGTCGATCAGTCTTAGACCGTTGTTCGTAGAGGTCTCGTGAAGACTGAACTGACCGACAGTGGGACCAAAGATGCCTTCCCTTCCGACTTTCGCATTAAAATCGCCGAGGACTATTTTCACGTCATGGACCGGAAGGTGGTCATATACGTCCTCAAGACTAGCGTAGAAAGCGTCCTTGACGGCTTCGTCCTTTTCCTCCGTCGGGGCGTGCGCGCAAATAAGGCTTATGTAAAAAAATTTTTTGCCTTGATGCGGATCGTGGCCAATCTTTCGTTCACAGGTGTGAATCGGGAAACAAGGTGGCGTAGTTTCCGGCTAACGACGAATCCACATCCGAATTCGCGCTTCTCCGCATGGCAGCTGTAGTAGATATCGCAGTGTGCTTGTTTAGAGCAGCCTTGCCCTTTCCATCGCATTTCCTAGATGGCGGTGATGTCAGATTGTATTGTTTTGAGGGCTTCCGCCAGTTGGATAATGGCACCTTTCCTATAAAGGGTTCGGACATTCCAGGTGCATATCCGTAAATCATTGTCCGTTTTTCGTTTGCGGTGGTCGTCAACGTAATTGGGGTTCTTATCCGAGGCTGGTTTAGTTTTCATTGGGCAGTAGTAATGTGGCGGGACCCAAACCCTGCGCACATTCCATGTTTAAGGTCTATGGATCGACCCGCCACTCAAATTAGCCGTAAAACTGACGGATGTCAGTATACTAGATTATTTATTTTAGATTATTATTTCATATTAGTTTTTTAATTAGTTGTTTTTAAAAACAAGTTAGGTTGTTCCTATAGGGTTATTATACAAATATTTTATTTGTCTACTCGCATATGTATATTTATCTTCTCGCATATAACACACTGTGCTATGCGTTCAAGGTTAAAATTAAAACTTTTTTCCAATGAGTAACGAAATGTCTGCTGAGTTCAGAGTTATGGAACAGAGCTGCTATATTTCATTTGAAACATTATTCTTTAACTTTTGAATAAATTTAGAATTTCACTCAGCCTTAAATTTTTCCTTTCTTTGATGATACTTTAGAATATGATACTTTATGATACTTTTATGATACTTTAGAATGATAATTTAGAATTTCACTCATCCTTAAATTTTTCCTTTCTTTTATGATACACGGAGAAGGTAAATGAAATTAAAGCGGAACTTGAAGCAGAGATCCTAAAAGAAAAATCTCTTGGAAATGTTTCTAATCAAAATTTGTGCTCCTATAGAGCGTAAGTATTTTTAAGTTCCAGTTGTTTCAAGCACAGCACTATTTTTTTAATGAGATAATATGCATATATGCTCAGCGCTTAAGAACTTATTCTGCCTTTGAATTTACTGTTACAGCGCTGAATAACGAAGCATCTAATTTTTGGAATTTTCTAAGGGTACCCCATATCAGAACACAAGACAAAAGTGAGAGCATCGCTCAAAACATTGACTAGGAATTGGTTCTATACAGCTATTTGCCACGAATCGATTTTGGTGAGCAATCGATACTATGGTGGCAAAAGGAAAAACCGAAATTTCCACATATTCATCCATGGCATTCAGATATCTACCAATCCCATGTACGCCAGTCGAGAGTGAGAGGCTTTTTCCTTCAGCTGGTGATATTGTCAATGAAAAACGGTGATCTATTCTATCACAAAATGTATCAAGTTTGATATTTTTGCATAAAAATCTTTAGTTTGATATCTTTGAAATGTATGTTAGATACTTTAAAATAACAATAATATGCATATGTTTAAAATTGACTTATTTTGTCTTTCTTTCTCTCTCGTTCTTTTGACTTTTTGATTTAATATAACACTAAGAATAAAAAGTAGTGTCTTTGGATGCCTCGATTTAAATTCTCTACAATACAATAAGTATTCACAGAGAAGTGGCAACCCTGTTCCATTCGCTGAGCCTTTTTTATAACATCGTACCGAGATGATAAGCAAAAGTACCCAGATAAAAATGCATTGTTAAATTATAATCATAGAACCAAATTATTTGAAAACCCTTAATGTTTTACCGCAATGTTACCTATACATTTTTTTAAGTTCTTCCCTTTTAAACAGAACATATTGACTTTTATAATTTGACATAACTGATTCTTTTTAAATACAGTAGAATCCGGATATAACGACCTCGAAGAGACCGGCGAAACTCCGTCGTACTAACCGCACGACGCACAAAACGGACGAATAAATTAAGCTTGTTATTTTAATTTGTACATATGTATGTATTTAAATATACAGTTAAGTACAGATAAGTTTCCATTCACGAAAATAAAACATTAATTACCAATTACAAATAACCTTAATATTACTTTAATATATACAAAGAGTTACAATGTGTGAACCTACATTCTATGCAACTAAATGTGCAGTTACTAACGTAGAAAGTCTCTAATTCGAGTTTGTTTTTTATTAATTTTTGTTCGATAGTAAGAACTTCGTACAACATTGTGAATACTCGACATACTAGATTTCATAATATTATCAACAAAGATAGTTTGAATCAACACATCGAGTGAAACCAAACTTGAGTTTACATAGTGGTCGCTAAAAACGGTTAGTCGTTTTAAGCAAAGTAGTTATATCCAGATTCTACTGTATATAATACATATAAAAGCCCTGCATGAATTTATTCATCAAGTGAAAATACCCTTATTTGTTCTTGTTGTCTTTTCATGCACTCATGCAATGAATTGACCTTGAGAGCTACGCGTTGTTTCAGTTTTTTCTCTGACTTCAGGTGTCGACGTTTGGCTTTCGATATATGGCCCTTGATATTTTGTTAAACTTGGCTTTCATCCTTTAATTGAATGGAAATACAAATTTGTGGAGTTTATTATCTTTGTCGCTAGTCATAACAGCTTTAAGTGTACTCGGAATTTGCATAAAATGGCCTACAAATTAATCTTTATTTGAGGATTAAATCGAAAAGTATGTATCTCTACAAAATGAGGTCACAAAAAAGTAAAAACCGATTAAAAGTTGTAATTATTTATGTCTTTCATGTTCCATTATTTATATCTTCTATTAATTTCTACTGGGTATGTATTATTAAGAGTGGAAATGCAAAAAAAAAAACTCGAGCTACTCGATAGTTCCTCGAGTTAATCGAAAATTCCTCGAGTTACTCGAATTTCGAGTTCAGGCAAACAGTATATATATTTAAGGAAGAGAATCTAATTCGCTCACTCAATTTTACTCGCTCAAAATTCAGCATACAAATAAGACTCTTGGGGAAGTGTTTTCGAAATGTGATATTCGAAAACATTTCTGCCGGTATTTGTGCAGTCGCCGTTGTTGTTGTCAGATTCTATACACTGGCTGAAACTGGTTTGACTGGTTTTTATAATAAATTCTGCACAATGTTTACATTTTGCATTATTATATTCTATACAGGTTTGACTGGTTTTTGTGTTATTGAAATAAATTTTCACAATGTTTACATTTTTGGCTGGACGGACTTGCATGGACTTATTTCAATAACACAATTAGATATTTCAGATATTAGATATTATTTTCAGGATATGTATGAAAATAAATGCTTTTTTTCCGAATTTCTTTGTTTTTAATTTTTTTAGGTCAAATAGGAAATTTTTCATATAATTATTGAATTTGTTCAGTATGTACAATGTTACATTTTTTTGCTGCTATTGCTTGCATAGATTTATTTCATTTCATTTCATACTTATTTCAAGTTGAAGTATGAAAATACGAAATGTTATTTTTTCAAAGTTTTTAATTATCTCAACTTAATGGAATTTATTTCATTTCTTACAAAAAATTTGAATAAATAAAATTTTTTTTACCACATTTTTTGCCTGCTTGCTGGTATATTGCATGCATTTATTTCAATATGCCAATTAGATATTTGCAAGATTCAGGTATTTGCATGAAAATATGAAGGGATTTTTATATATATTTTTTAATATTTGTAATTACCTACATAACATTTTTTTTAGGTCAAAAAGAAAATCTTGCATTTAATAGCAGCAAATTAAAAAAAAAAAACAAGTAATAATTTAATGCGCCGCCGCCACCTAGCCTCGAACCCGGGCATTTTGCGTACAAGGAAAACGTGTAAGCAGTCGGCCACAAATCAAATAAATGAATTCTTTCTTAACAACAAATAACAGCAAAATGCATGTGTGTAGGTAGCTGAAATGGAAGAAAGAAATTTGCATGCATCATTTGCAGGAATTCTAATCAGTCGACTGGTTTGACTGATTTTTTTTGTTTTTGCTGTCTGCTTGGATTTTTTTGCTGCTTCTCAGCTGCTTTTTTTTATTTTTTGTGTGGATTTCGTCGAAAGTCAGAAATGATATTTTTATGATTTTGTCTATTTTGAAGTATCAAGGTATAGAAAAATCGCTATAACTTCTTCATTTCTGATTAGATTGAAATGCACCCAAGGACAAAATGCTGGCAATTTTTACAATCTTTAAAATTAATAAATTTAGTCTTTGGGCTGGCTGGTTTGTTTATATTTTTTTTGGCTGGTTTTTGTTTTTGCTTTCTGCTTGGATTTTTTTGCTGCTTCTCAGCTGTTTTTTGTTTGCTATATTTGGAGTGCATTTCGTCGATAGTCAGAAATGATATTTTTACGATTTTGTCTATTTTCAAGTATGAAGGTATAGAAAAATCGCTATAACTTCTTCATTTCTAATTAGATTGAAATGCACCCAAGGACAATATGCTAGCAAATTTTATTATCTTTAAAATGAATATTTTTTTTAATTTTTTTACTAAACTTATTCATTTCTTTTATGTGTATATATTTATATATATATTTATATGTTCTAGTTTCTATGTTTAAACTATGCTAACTAAACTAACTAATATCTAATAAATACAATTTTATTATGCTAGCTAAACTAATGCATATATATGCCAGAAAAGGGCACTTTAAGGATTTTTAAAAAAAAATTCAACTTGCAACAGTTATAACTATTTTATCCGATTTTCGGTTTTTTTATAAATAGCTGAAAACTGTCCTTTGTGCACTTCTTGTTTGCATTTTGAAAAATTTTAATTTTTGGATTTTTGCGAATTTTTTTCGTAAAAATACTCAAACTCGAAATTTACAAAAAGGCGTACTCTTGTTGTTTCTGTATCTATATTAGATATAGTTCTAGAAAATATTTTCGTGATATTTCACTCCATTTTTTTTTTAATTTGCATTTTTTCAATTTATTTAATAGACCACTGTACTGTACATAAAAATTAAAAAAACCGAAAATCGTATAAAATTGTTATAACTGTTGCAAGTTGAATTTTATTTTTAAAAATCCAACATTTTTTTCTCCATTCGACCGCAATCGTACTCTTAAAGCATTCGGCGACTATCACAGGCGAACGAAATCTGCTGTTAATCTGCGAGCTGCTGGGTTTGACTCAGATAACAACTTCTACATCCATGAAAGTCTTAATTCAGCTAACCGAAAAACTTTACAAGCTGCAATTGTCTATAAGCGGCAGAAAAAAATCTTCAATGCGTTTACTTTTCGTGGTGCAGTTCACATCAGACTGGAAAAAAATGCGGACAGCTTTCTAATTTGCAGTATTGATGAATTGTATCACGTAGTACGATTGCGGTCGAAAGGAGAAAAAAATTTTGCAATTATGACCGAATTTTGTTTGTGCTGGCTAGGTTTGACTCTAAAGATATCTCTGAGCTGCGGTGGTTTGAAGTCAATAAAGTGGCACACTCGGTTGAAGATGTTTTTCAGATGTTCTGTATTATTTATCAATAATACAGAAAAGTGGCAATGCTAAAACACATTTTGGCATTCGAGGTCAGTGTGGTGAATCTCCTTACCCTACCTTATTATTGTATCATGTACGAGACAATAAAATTTTGCTGAGCGCCAGCTTAACCGTTGTGTCAACAGCTGTTGGGTTTTATCCACATCGACAGTAGATGTACCCGGGTACTTCATACGTTTTGTATGGCAGATAGTTGCTTTTGATATACAAATATTAACTACTACCTGGATTCTTGTAATTTTCTGGTTTTTTTTTTTTTTATTTATTGGAAATATTGTCTAGTTAACAAAACTTTTATCATAATTTGGGAAAAAAAAAATTTGGTACCTAAATAATCCATTTTTACCAAAAATGGGAATTGCCAAAATCCATAAAAATTTAACAATTTCCAAATTCTTTTTTAATCCTTGTAATTTGATCCCTTTTTACCAAGAAAAATAATTAACATTGAATTTTCATTCGCAAAATTCCGTTATATTTGAACTGAAAATCAACCCCTCTTGCTCATAGTGCTATTTTTAGTACCTGCGCAGAATAATTATAACTCATAAAATATTTGTTCAATGTAAACATTTTTTTTTTGGAATGTGTAGGAAAACACGTCTACTAACAGGAACAAAAGGGTATTTGGGAATATCTTGCCTACCTACCCTTGCACAACCAGTTTTGCAGGCAGAAACATGATTTTTTGCGCAGGTTTCGTTTTGAGTAGTTTTGTATGCATAAGTCAGTTTATGTGCGATTTTTGAAGTGTAAAGACCTAAAAATTTATTTTGTGCGGCAAATATATAAAAAGTGAAAATAAAATGGATGGTGCAATTTGTAATAAGCCTGTGTGCGCAGAGCACTCGAAGGATCATCCACAATGCCTCAGATGCTGCTAAAATTCATAAAATATATTTTTTACTTTCATTATAATGATTTTCTATAAATAAATAAACAAATTTCCATAAAATAAACTAAATATTTCCATTTATTTCTATATATTTGTATGAATTTTCATAGAACATCAGCTGTTGACGCTAGGTTATTTTCTAGTAACTGGGTTATATTTTCCAAACGGTTGGTCCAATTGACCTGAAATTTCACACCAATATCAATTACATATTTCCATGATACGAAGTTTCATCAAGATTGGACCAGCCGCTTGGAAGATATAGCAATATAAAGTGAACTTTGCCATTTATTTCTATATATTTGTATGAATTTTCATACAAGTACCCGGGTACATCAGCAGTCGACGCCATTCCACTAACTTGAATTTGGGCTGTATCGACTGAACTGCTGCTCCAATCTTGATGAAACTTTTCCACATGATGCAAAAGTGTATGGTTGAGGATATCATGAAATTTCAGGTCAATCGGACTAACCGTTTGGAAGATACAGGAAAATTAAAGTTGCAAATGTACCCGTGGGCTCTACGATCGACACAACGGTTAAACAGGTTTTGCGACAATTGAGAAAGGTTTTCTATTTTGTAAAAAAAACTATTTGACACAATGTGCATGTGTGTGTGTGTTTTATTTCTACCCTATAGGAGCAAACTAACTTGTTTTTAAACACAACTAATTAAAAAACTAATTTAAAATAAACTAGTATATGAACTACTTTCAATTATATTAAGGTGGCATCCACTTCAATTCTACATAGTTTTTATTGCATTATATATGAAGTAATTGAAATACTACTTAAAAACAAATAATCTTTATTTTAAAATTTTAATTTCGTTAAAGACTGAAAGCTTGAAAGACTTTTTTTATTTAATTTTTTAATATGCCCTATGCGTTCACGTAATGAATTTATGTATTTTTTTTTTCAAAACAGTCAAATAAATGATCTCTTTGATGCATAGAAATTTAAAATTGGTATGCTTTTAAATTTTAAATTAAATTTTTGTTCGGATTTGAGAACATGCCTGATTAACTAGTTTTCCATTGGTTATTTTAAAGTAGTTAAAAAATAATTTAAATTTAACTAATTTAACAATTAGTTGAAAATATTTGCAGACAAAAGTCAATTGACTTATTTAGCGGACATCACCATACAAAATATGTTAGTTCGTTCTATGGAAAAAAGTTAGAATTTCAACTAGTTGTGGTTGACTTTTAGCTGCTAAGGAAAGATAGAAATTTTTTTCTTGTTCAAAAATGTTTGCTTTGATTTTGAAGAAAACTTTTTGATATCTAAGTTTTTCGCTGCTAAAGAAATGATAGAAATTTTGTTTGTTTAAAAATTGTTCGTCAAAATCGTATGAAAACCCCTCCTTGTGTGTGGGCACTTCGAAAAAATATTAATTTCGAAGAGTGATGACATGAAAAGCTTCTTTAGAGCATAAGCCGTTCGGAGTCGGCATAAAACATGTAGGTCCAGTTCTTGATCATTTGTGTTCAAACATTTCACAACACACACAACACACACAACACAATTGATCACAATCAGCTCGGTCAAAGTCCTTCAAGGGTTGAATTTCGGTTTTTTTTTTTTTATGTACATGAAAACAGGTTTTGCGACAATTGCGACAATTGCGACGTTGTCTATTTTCTCAAAAAAATCTATTGGACACTATGTGCATGCGTGTGTTTTGTTTTTTACTAAATTAATTGAAATTTACACTATTTCGTAAATGTTCAAACACTTTTCTTCTGATTTTGTAGAAAAGTTTGTGATTTACAATTTTTTACCAACATAAAAAAGTGATAGATTTTTTTTTAACTTTTTTCTCTGATTTTTTCTTTTTTTCTAAATTTTTTCGAACTGAGAACGAAATTTATTACATGATTAAAATAAATTTTGTTCAAATTTATTCTTAACTAAAAAAAAACTATAGGAATTAATAAGACGATTTTATGATTTTTAAGTGTCGCATTTTTAGAGTTTACTCCTTTAGAATCGATTTCGTGTATAGCCCGCTGTATGAAAATTATATAGCGAGTGAAAATCAAGAGTTGAACAAAAATTCAAGCGTTAATTTTTCCTGGCATTCGTCAAATTTTTGTAAAACTCGAAAAGTACAAGGCCGATTTTTATTTTTTTAAATTTGTGCAAGAGCACAGTAGAGGAGTATTTTTCTTTCGAAATTTGAATATTGAATTAAAATGTAAATGTTTGTATGAAATCATCGCCGATGTTGCGAGAGTTTCAATAAACTCGATGTTGCTCTATGCTCTTCTCTTTTTGTGCTAAGGCAAGGCACAACAAAAAAATGTTGTTGTTTTGTGAGTTTAGATATGTGCCCATTCGCATCGTAGCCGTTGCTCGTAACTTGTATTAAAGTTATTATTATAACTGATAATAATATAAAAAAATCTAATAAGTTTGATTTCATTGAAATTAGTTACAAATTCGTGGAGTTATTTAATTTAAAATTGAAGCTTTAATCTTTTAAAAACAGCACAAAATCGTCGTTTTTTATGCTGTTTTGCCTGAACTGTGTTTTTCGCAAGTAAGAACAAGCAAAACATAGTTATTTTGGTGATTTTGTAGTAAAGTAAATATTCTTCAAAATAAATAATTCGACAAATTTTCAACCAATTTCAATTAACTATTTTTATAGATATAGAATTAGCTTAATTTTTTTTATTGCTGTGACATATTGGGACATTTAATACAAAATATGTCCACAAATTTATCTCAGAGAGAAGAAATATGAAAAATTTGAGGAAATTTTTAATTTTCAGTTTCATCATAGTTTTATAAATTTCGATTTGTGCCTTTATAATGTGCCAGAAAGAAGTATCAAGTCGATCGGTAATTAATGTATCGTAATTTCTCTAAGCTTATAACGTTAATTAAAATATCTTAATATCACTCTCATTCTGCCGATCGTACAACAAAAACATCAGAGTGATAGCTATTCCTGCTTTCTTTTGTTTTAAATTTAATTTAAAACTCCAAAGCAGATAATCTGTTCTTAAGAGGTAAAAACTTCGTATAAAAAAATTTTGGGAAAATAAAAAAAAAGTTTTTTAGATAAAATTTCGAGAAAATTGCACTCGAACTAATAATTTTAAGTAAAAATATTTTTTGAGTTTGATCAACTCTTATTTCTTTAACGTACAAAAAAACTTTAATAAGTTTCTATTTTTAATCAATTCGTTAAATTATGTTTCCAAAACTGGTTTTAAATCTTGAGTAGCTATCATAATTTTAAAGTTATTGCGTAAAAAGTGATATTATCTTAAAATTCAACACTTTTACATACTTTTACTTATAACTAGGAGAGGGTGAGAAAGGCACCACAAGACACAGCTGCATGTCGTAAACTTACTTGTGTAGTTTTTTTATAGCACCTACTTAAGAAATGAAGGTTGTTTTTACAACCCTTTTTGTGGGTATTTTATGGCACCTTCTTAAGAAATGTGCGTTTTATGCAACCATTTTAACAATTAAGGTATCACTGGAATGCACCGCAACCCTTTTAAAAAATTAAGGTATCACTGTAACACAATTGCAGATCCTAAAATTGCTTGTGTGCGTTTTTAAGCCCCCACAAGACACAGCAGGTAAAATTGAAATTACCATTTCATTCTTATTACCTCGTCTCGTAGACCATATATAACGCAACAGTTTTTGTGAATGCATTAAGTCGTTGTGAAGAACACAAAGTGTGAAGTGCTAATTTCAAATAAAAAAATATTTAAAAAAAAAATAATAAGTGAAGTTGACCATTCCAAATCAAAAAGTTTACAATGAATCCACCATCCTCTACACCGCTAGTTGAAGCAACAACAACATCAACAACTATCGAAAACCCAATGAGTCATATACCCAAGCACGATGTTACTGTTTTTGGTGTGTCTACTGATTTGACTGATCTTAATCTACCAACCCATCGGATATCTTGAGATATTATTTTTACTTAAGCGAACGTGCTAAAACAGAACAAAAAAGTTTTCCCATAAATCATTCACTATTCAAGTACAAGATAAGTTGAATGGAATTTGGGAAAAACTTGGTATGGAAATAATGCTGAAAAAAAGTGTAATCAAGAGTGCAAATCAAGAGAAGAAACAAAACCCAACAATTTACACAATATGTAAAATCTCTGGAAACAATTTTTTACATTGGAACATGTACATGTAAATGCGATTTGAAGGCAGCTCCATGTGCATGCGGCTGGGTTCCCGAACGCCTCAAAAAGTTCATGCACGATCAACATAATCAGAGAAGACTAACAATGGATGCAATTGTGATGGAAACTGAAGAGCAAGGAGCAACGTCTATGTCATCAATGCCAACATACCAAGATCCCGATGATTCAACATACGCACCGCCACCGGTTCAAGAAGATATGGATAGAAGCACAAGTTCACAATACACAGAGAGATACGATTGTTTTAACTTTGCCTTGGTATGTGACAGATTTGGTGTGCCTGATAGAGTAGCATCGGCATTGGGAACCGCTCTTTTCCAAGATTTTAAAATGAAAGATGCTTATCTTAAAGTTAAAGTTCTTCTAATTTGTGAAGCATAATAACTTGCACAACAAAAACCTTTGAGTATTTAGAAAAGCTTTGATCTATCTTCGAATAATAGAACATACTTTCCCTGAAGGTATGCTTCACAAATTAGAAGAACTTTAAGCTGCTTTCATATCATTTGTGTTCTCGTACCGCAATTCAGGGTAATTTACTAATTGCATTCGTGAAACAAGTAGAAAATTAAGAGCTTAGTGGATCACAGCAAGAATCACGATAGAAGGCTACTGATGAGTTGGTGTAGCGGCCAACGAAACAGCTGTCTAGTCTGCTATGTGATTGATACTCTATAAAGTATTGTTGTTGTTGGTTGTTGTTCCTTCAGTTGTTTTCTTCGGAAAGCAACATTGACCTTGAGCTCGATAAAATATAACCTTTAATAATTGAAAAATTATTGGAGTTATATAAACACATAACTTAAAAACTTATGAAAGAAGGTCGTAATTAATTTACAAATAATAATAAATATTATTATAAATAAATAAATAAAAATAAAGAAAACACATAGCCATTTCGCTGATTTTTTCATGTAAAGTGCCAAAACTGGTGCTTTTTTGAAATGTTTGTATGGGGAACCCCACAGGGAGGTTCCAGGGGGTGTGCCACTGGCATGGGTGGGTCAAGCCTCCAAAGTTAGTGGGGGTCGGTCATACATTTGGACTCGATTGGAGCACTCTAAATGGGTCAAAGTGGGATTTTTCAAAATTTTCCCCTACCCAAAAGTTCGACCCAAATTGGGGGACATCAGAATTCGTTTTAGAGGTATGGTTCCTTCGGCAAAGTTTCTTATTTTGATCCCTAGAATACGATTTTCACAGAGCATTGAGCGATTTTTAAATCGACCCGCCCTAGTAGGTACAGTTCTCGATCATTTGTGTGCAAATATTTCACATCACACACAACACAATTGATCATAAGAAGCTCGGTCAAAGTCCTTTCAAGGGCTAAAATGGCCATTTCGTTTTTTTTTTTTATTTATTCATACCTCACCGGCAACGAAGGGATGCAGTTTATTTACGGTGGATGTTACGACGGCCAAGTCCACAACTGGGGACACTGCAACTTCAACTGGAAATTAAAATTGGACTCGGTCTGTTCGCCCAAGTTCAGCATCGAATTGAAGGATGTACCAAAAGCACTGTGCTGGATTTATACATTCTTTACGATATTCAATCCACAACTTCAGAAAAGCACGACCTGATCATAACATCCTCTTCTCATATTGTAGATCCTTGCATATGCTTGATAAAAAATTATTTGATAGGTGTTTCCAAAGATGAATATCTCGCCACAATAGATCCCAATCAATATGTTGAGCGTAATGATGAGAAGTCTTTAAAGCAATACAATCACGAAAGCATTGCCATTGGCTCACGCACCAAACAAACTTTAAAGCCCAAGCTATGGAATAGCCCATTGTTGAGTCTAGTTTGGGATGAGCCATTCGCTATTGGACGCGTGTCAAATGCTATCGAAAAACATTGTCTTGAAGGAAAAAGCCAAAATAAAGATAACTTCATCCAAAAAATATCAACCCCTAAGCCATAAGAAATTCTAGAAAATATGCCACAGGAGCATAACTAAGAAAAATACCCACAAGTCCAATAAATAAGATCCCCTGAACCATTCAGAATGACAATTCTATAAAACACAATGGAAGAATAAATAAAATTAGTTTTATTTAATTAATTCTAAAGCACTGAAAATAATCGTTCCCATGAGTTCGCACTATTGAAACCAAAACTGATAGACCTTAGGCCCCCTAAAGATACTACACCAGAGCTGACAAAAACGAAATTCTTGGTGCGTTCCGGTAAAGGCAAATCTTTGCAGCTGCTATATCGGAATTGTGGTGCATACGAATGATAGATATACTAACGGAGACACAAAGTTTGATACACCGAAAGAAATTCCAGCTGGCAATTGAACTAACGACCGTATCTGAGGAACCTGAGAAGGTGAAAGCTGAAACCATACGTCAAATACATTAGTGCTATGCCAAAGATCTATTTGCAGATAAGGAATTCTCCGCTGCTATGGGTGAATTTACATAAGCTGCAGCTGATCCATATGATGTAATAAGGCTCTTTCCAAACTTGCTGCAGGACCAAAGCAATAAAGCCTCAACTGTAGTCGAATCCAATGAGACAGCAGCAATCGATTCCTATGCCATGCCATCAATATTGGAGGACAAAGATCTGGAGAATGCGTTAATGGCTCTCATTGAATTTTGAGCATTGGCTTGACAAAAGGAAATGCTTAAATTACGCGATACGAAAGGCATAACCAAATCATCGCTGCTCTCCATAATGGATACAATATTGCTTAATTGCTATCTGCAGATAAAGGATTCTCTGATCGCACCGTTATTGCGTCTCAATCAATGTTATTTTGAAAAATCGGAAGACTTTGAAAAAACATGATAAATTTCGTTTCCAATTTGCAATTGATTTTTTAATTCTCCGATTGGATGTTGAATGGATATTGAATCCGATTGGAGCATGTCATAAATGTCTGACAAGACCTCAACACATTCCTGCATAATGTGCTGGTTAAGCAATATCGTGAAAAAGTTGAAAGTTTAATGGTTGCAAATTGGCTGAAGTTTTTGTTAGCAGACATTTTTTTATAGTATCACATTCCTCAACTGCTATTTTTGAGTGAACATCGCCCATACCACTTTGAAACGAAGTGTTACACGAATTGTCCTAAATATTAAAAAGGAACATTTCAGGCGCGCTGGTTGTACCAAGTCTCGCCTCGAAAACGCTTTTTAATACGATTTCGAATATATGATGGCGACTGAAGCTGGATCAATTTTCGATCCAGATTTTCTTGCAAGAAAAATGTTGGACTAATTTTCGAACCTGTATTGGCATATATATAACCTTCATTAAAAGCAGTTCTTTGGGAGTGCTTTCAAAGGACATTAAGTTATTGACTTAACTGTTTTTGGGGAAAAAATATTCATACCGAAATTGCCGTTCAGACGTCATCAAAAACGGAAGTCGTTTTGGAGGTAAACGTGTATTTGCATAATTTTTAGTGACATTTTCATAGTTATCAAAAAACCCCAATTACATAAAAGAAAGAGGAATATTTAAGGATACTAAAATCAGAGAACGAAAATAAACGAAACGATATCCAAACCGAGCTCTCAAAGAGTAAGTGAGGGCGAACGAAACAGGAAACCTTTCAGTGGAAGAGAGAGCTAACGTAATTTTTATAATTTTTGCTAATGTGTCAGTATAGAAAACGAAACTAAAGCAAACGTTTCAGTAATGATCGCTGTTATGCACCAGCGTGAGACGGCTTTTGTTTTTGTTATTTCACAGCAAATTATTAAATTAAAAGTAAACGAAAAAGAGGAATTCGCTGAGAATCAACAACAAACGAAAGCTTGTGACTTTGCGTCATTTGTTCAGATTGTAATTTATAATACTTACATACATAAATAAAACGAATGTTTAGAAATAAAATCAAAATATTACTATTATTATTATTAGTAAAGAAATTGTTTAAAATTGAAAAATTCATTCATTATTAGGGATTAACTGATTAAATTTATTGAAATTATTTTTATTAAAATTAAAATGTTTAAATATAAAATAAACATTTTATTAAGAGCAAAAAAATTGTGTAAAATTAAAAAATACATTCATTGTAAGGGATTAGCTTTTCAAAATTAACTGAAGTTTAAAAAAAGTTTTTTAAAGTTTAATGACAATGGTGAAAAGTAAAATACAAAGTTTATACTATAAAAAATATTAATAATATTATAAAAAAAATTTAAAACTTTTATTCATATTTGAAATCTCTATTTATTCTAACAAGTAGAATATGTTCCAAGTTTGTTGGAGTAAGTTTGTTGCGTTGGTCGGATAAAATATACTTTAGAGCCGAAAATAATCGTTCCACGCTCACTTGTGTACATGGGATTGCTAAAACGATTTCTGCTATAGCTGACAAGGTATTATTTTGGCTGCTCCAAAATTCCATCACGTTACCAGTGGCGGCCGCGGCGCAGTGGGTAGAGTTAGTGGCCCATACGGCAGAGAACCCTGGTTCAATTCCCAGCAGACACAGAAAGTTTTTTCAATTGAATTAATTTTTCTGTTCGGCCGTCACCTCTCTGCAGACAATGGCAAACCTCAGGGAGTAAAAAAACTGCCATGAAAAGTTTCTTGAGAGCATAAGCCGTTCGGAGTCGGCATAAAACTTGTAGGTCCAGTTCTCGATCATTTGTGTTCAAACATTTCACAACACGCACAACACAATTGATCATAAGAAGCTCGGTCAAAGCCCTTTCAAGGGCTGAAATGACCATCTCGATTTTTTTATATCATTGAGCGGAATTGTAGGTTGTCGTTCGTTCAACTGCAGATCAGCTTCTATTCGTGATACCAACGACATTGGCTCCACATTCATTGGTGTAGGATCCAGGTTTTGAAGAAACTCATAAACTGTTTACGGCTTTTTGCATACGGCTTAAAATTTGCGAGTCTGAAGTCAAAGTATTTTCTGTTGTGGTAAAGAATTATGTATATATAATAAATTTGGTATAAGAAATAAATTAATAATTTAATTATTACTAGACTACTTTATGTTATTTTCGTATTTACCTTTAAGAGAAGTTATTCGCGTATGCAAAAGCCCTATGCATATTTTTCCCCTAGCACTTTGATCCTTGGGTTCAAAAATACGGCAAATTTAAATAAATCATTATCAAATAATTTTGCTTTTCTTTTATTTAAAGCATCAATAAAAGAAGCTTGTATCTCACTGCTTGGAAGATTTTCTATTTGTAATATTATCTCCAGTATAATGATGTATAAATCGCTATAAAGCAGTTTTTCGGAAGTTATATCTTTCAACTCAGAGCATAATGTATGTTGAGTTCCATCTAGTGGCACAATAAAACACCGGTCTCTTGTAGCCACCGTTTTTAATAAGGCGAGGTATGTTTGACTTCTTAATTTTTCCACCACTGATGTGCATCTTTCTATTTTTTAGTTAATTTCCTTTATTAACACATCATTTACGCAAAGTTGTAGTGTATGAGTACCGCAACGAATATTTGTTAACACAACAGAAGAAACGATTTTTTCAATGAATTGCAAACTTTCTTCAGTATAATTATTAACTAAAGCATCTTCTTCTATCGAATTTTTTACATCTTAATTTAAATTATCCACAGCTTTTACCATATTGACTCCATTGTCTGTCAATAATATAGCTTTCATAAATGCATGTTTGCTAAAGAGTTTACTATTACAACTTCCATTTTTGCATATTATTACACATGAATTATTAGTATCAAAATATGATTGCAAAGCGATATTTTTGGGACAAGGCATTTTTACTTTTGTTCGATATCCAATTATCTTGACCAAGATATAATGATCAGAAGGAAGGAGTGACCGTTCTATTGCTGAGCAGCATTTGTCAAAAACGCATAGAAAAAGAGAAAACGAACAAGCAGCAAAACAGATGAAAAGTTAAACTTTGATTTTGATACTGTTGGTCGACTCTCTGAGAAAATAGCCAGTTGTTGAGGCTACCTGGTTTAAATAAATCATTGTATCAACCAGTGGCGTAGATATGGGGGCTTCGCGGGTCCGAATCCCCCCCAGAGCCATTTCAAAATATCTCAAAGCCTAATCCAAATGTATATGTAATGCAAACAATTTTTCTTTTCTCAAGAAAATGTTTAATTTTTCTAAATTTTTAAACAATAACTAGAGACTAAAACCGTACTAAAACCCAAAAGTGTTTCTGATCCATGCACGCAGCAGAAATTATGAAAGGTGATGGTAAGAGAATAAAGAAATCTCGAAATTTCAGTTCAATATCTGAAAACCTGAGACAACTTAAAGCCAAAACCGTTATTTTGTGAAAATTTTTTTGTGCTCACGTTTGATTATTAAAAGGTTATTAAAATTGGCCTTAAACCAGCTTGGAAAACCATTTCCTTGCAAAAACAATTTTCCCTACCATCCAACAAACAAAAAAAAAAAATATATCTATCCCCATTTTACACGGTACTCGTTTAGCACGTTTTCGATTTTACATGGTTTTTAGTTTAAGGATAAAAAACTAAAATTTCATTTCAAATAATTAAGATAAACGAAATAAATGACCATTTTAAACTTACATGCACTTAATTGTTTGTTTATTGTCTCTATATATAAAAATCAATTGCTGTGCGCTAGTTTTTTTTTTAATATATCACGCAGGTCAGGTTTAAAGATATATTTTATTTTTCACGCCCATTCAGACCGCCTACTAAGGGCATTGCCATAGTTTTAATATATGGAGAGTATATAGAATAACTCAGAATTAAGACTCGAAAATGACTGGGCCGGTTGAGCTCAAATTTTGGCAACAAATATGTTTCGTGTTCGAGATAGTTTAGAAGTAATGAAAGGTTGTATTAGGTCATGGGGCGTGGCATCCTCCGATACAAACCCTGCATCTCAAACATAATATCTTGGTCGATATCTGGCCGATTTGCGTAAAATTTTGTATATAGTGGTCTTAGAATACGGTCAATGCTTAAGAGCAATATATTTTGAACACCAGATGGCGCTGTTGTACAAACTGTGTTAAATACGCTTAAACCTCCTAAGCCGCTTATCCAATTAGCATAAAAATTTGTATACAATGTGTTACAGACAAGTGAAAACCTGTCATAACTTGCAGCGAACACTGCGCTGAACTCTACGGCGAATTGGCCACCATGCTTGCTGTCACTGTTTGACAGCTGCACTCTTGATAATTTTCCACGCACGTTTTGTTCGCTCTGCCAAACGAATTAATATTAAAGATATTTTATTGTTTAAACCACATATTATACACCTTTATACCAAGGTAAATTAATTTAATTTGTTATAAAATTGTAACATCAAAAAACCATAACATATATTTGTAGATTTCTAAAGTGTGCTCTGCACTGAATACAAGCAGCCACTATTGAAACTTGGTTTGTTTTCGTAACAATTTCTTCAAAAATTTTATTTACCAAGAAAACGGCAATGTCGAATGGAAACGAGGACTTCACAGAATTCCAAACAATGAGCGCTGATTACATGGATGATGATTCAACAACACTTCGACGATGACTTTGAAAGCACTGCAAGTAACCTCAATTCAGGTAAGTCGATTATCACAGAGCAGCCCCTTGCCCCCCAGCCGACCAATGTCTTCGAAAGTGCAGCTGCGCACCACTTTGCAACTGCGCCTCAGTCGACTGCTATATTTGCAAATGCAGCTTCAACACACATTTCAGCTGCTTCTCAGTCGTTGGCTATCTATGCAAATGCAGCTCCGCCATACATTGCATCTGCTTCTCAGTCGACGTCTAACATTGGAAGTACTGCTTCGCACCACTTTGCAGCTGCGCCTCAGTCGACGGCTATATTCGTAAATACAATTCCGCGAAATTTTTGTACTGCGTCTCAGTCTTCGTCTAATATCGCAAGTGCAGCTTCGCGACACTTTGCAGCTATGCCTCTGTCGACGTCTAACATTGAAAGTGCAGCTTCACACCACTTTGCAGCTGCTCCTCAGTCGACGGCTACCTTCGCAAATGCTAATATCGCAGCTACGCGTAACTTTGTAGCTGCATTTGATGCTCCTCAGTCGATGGTTAACTATGAAAGTGAAGCTCTAAGAACCTTCGCAGCTACACATGCTGCTCCTCAATTGGTGACTCACATCGAAAATGTAATTCCGCGAAACTTTTCTGCATCTGGACATCAGAGTGCAAGCCATTTCGTTGACACGCGCAATGACACAAGTAACATAAGTGCAGCTCAAATAGCAGCTGGGCAGTCCATGCCTAAAAATTTGACGCCATTTAATGGTGATCCTAGGGAGTGGCCAATCTTCATCAGTGCCTTCGAGCAGAGTACGCAAATTGCTGGATACTCACCAAGAGGCTACTGGATTTGAGGCCACGACAGTATGCGCATTCTGCAATGGTGATCATAGACTTTCACAGTGTGAAAACTTTAATGATTTGTCAGTAGCTGAAAGATGGAACGTGGTCAAAACCCAAAAGCTTTGCCGGCAGTGCCTTGGCAGGCACCAACGTCGTTGCTGGAACAGCAAGCCATGCGGTGTAGATGGGTGTGTAATTAAGCACTATATGCTGCTTCACAACACTGTAGTGGCTCACGGCGCTGCCAACAGTCATCGGTCGTCAAGCACCCAAGAATGCTCTTATTTCCGGATTTTGCCTGTCACATTGCATGGCACTTGTAAGGCTATATCAACGTTTGCCTTTATGGATGACGGTTCGACTCTGACACTCATCGATGAAAATTTGGCAAAAGACCTTAACGAAACTGGTACATCCGAGCCACTTTGCATCCATTGGACAGGTGACGTCACGCGATATGAGGAAGATTCAAGAAAAATTAATTTTAAAATTTCTGCAACCGAGCGAAATGCAAAGGTATTTACATTACAAAATGTGCATACCATAAAGAACCTTGGAATGACCAGTCAGACAATGATAGCCGAACAAATAAAGAAACAGCACCCACATCATCGTGATATACCGCTTCCAAGTTACACAGAAGCAATTCCTAAAATCATTATTGGCGTGAATAATGCAAACCTCATTGCATCACTGAAAGTTTGTGAAGGTGGATGGAACGAACCCATAGCAACTAAGACAAGGTTGGGATCGGCCCTCTTTGGAGGCGGTAAAATATCGAATGCACGCGAAAGTCTGAATATCCACAAATGCTGCTGCAAAAATGACGACGCAATTCACGAAATAATCAAAAATTATATGTCATACGAAAATAATGGAATTATGGCACCGACCATTCAGCCTGTGTCCAAAGAAGATGAACGCGCTTTGCAAATTCTCGACAGCACCTGTGAGCTGAAAGAAAACAGATATTCTGTTGGCTTACTTTGGAAAGACGGCATTCCGAACCTTCCGGACAGTCTACCAACCGCAATGCGGCGGATGCAGTGTCTACGACGAAAAATAGAGAAAGATAACCAGTTAACTCAGGACATGAACCAACAAATTCAAAACCTAGTAGAGAAAGGATACGCTACTCAGCTACCAAGCGATGCTATTCGACAACGAAGTGGCAATGTCTGGTACCTGCCAAAATTTATAGTGCGCAATCCTAATACGCCCAATAAAGTGCGCCTCGCCTGGGACGCCGCGGCAAAAACTGCCGGTTTTTCTTTGAATGATTTCTTAATTAAGGGCCCTAACCTTCTAATTCCGCTCATTCGAATATTGTTTAATTTTAGGATGGGTTCAATAGCCATTTGTGGAGACATATCAGAAATGTTTCACCGAATACTTGTAAAGCCAACAGATACAGACGCGCAGCGTTTCCTTTGGTGGGACGAAATCAAGGGCTGTGTGATTACGTTCAGGTGAATGTCCTTAGTTTTGGTGCATCTTGTTCCCCCTGTATTGGGCATTATGTACGAGACAAAAATGCTGCAAGGCACTCAACTTCTGAACCGAAAGGTGCATACGCTATTTCCCACCATCACTACGTCGATGATTTCATCGACTCAGCACAAACAGTTGAAGAAGCCATTGCACTAGCGTTATCAGTGCGTCATATTCATGCTAATGGTAGGTTTCATATGAGGAATTGGGCGTCCAATTCACAAGCTGTCTTGGATGCGCTCGAAGAACGAATTCAAATGGGCAGTAAAACATTTGAGTGCAGCGAAAACTCGACTCAATACGAAAAAATGTTAGGGCTATACTGGAAGCCAGATACAGATCAATTTAGTTATATTTTAAAATTTGCTCGTATGCGTCGCAACGTCTTCAACGATGACATTATACCGACAAAAAGGGTGTTGCTCCAGGTCCTAATGTCGATTTATGACCCCCTTGGGTTTGTGACATGCATTTTATCGTATTTAAAAATTTGAATGCAAGAGATATGGCGAAGTGGAATCGATTGGGATGAGCCCCTTACGAATCAGCTACAAGAGAAGTGGAGAAATTGGTGTTCATATTTGCCAACAATCACCAGTGTTGCTGTGCCACGTTGCTACTTACCGCATATCTATCAGGAGGGCTGCTCCGTGCAGCTTCATACATTCATACTGGTTGATGCCAGCGAAAACGCATACGCTGCAGTCTCCTACTTTCGCATAAAGTTTGGAAACACTATTGCGGTGAAAATTGTCGCAGCCAAATCAAAGGTAGCTCCACTACGGCCACTCACTATCCCGCGCTTGGAGCTGCAGGCCGCTGAAATAGGTGTTCGCCTAATGAAAACGATTTGCATTAGCCATCAACTTAATTTTGAGAAGAAGATCATCTGGACAGATTCTAAAACTGTTCTGAAGTGGCTTAATAACGATCCACGACTGTTTCAGCAGTTTGTGATGTTTCGAATCGCCGAAATACATGCGGAATCCGATATTAAATAGTGGAGATGGGTACCCAGCAAGTTTAACGTGGCTGACATCGCGACAAAAACCAAATCAAACTTTGAACTAAAACAACAATGGTTTAGCGGTCCAAATTTCCTTTACGAGAATGAAGATGAATGGCCAATAGCAACAGATCTCGGACAGACAAACACTAGTGAGACCCGTGCACAGTTTTTGCACATGCGACAGTCGCACTTAATTAAAGTAAATTTTGAATATTTTTCTAGTTGGATTAAACTTTATCGGGCTATTGGAAATTGGGTACTCTTCGTAGACAGGATCAAAAATAAATCAAATTCAACCACTCTTCAACTTTCTTAACATCATATCATGCGTTTAAAAGCATTCATTTACAAAACTATTCAAATGATGGCCTTTGACGAAGAATGGACAGAACTAAAGCAGGAAAAGCCTGTTTGCAAATCAAGCACATTAGGAAAATTGATAATTTATTTGGATGGCGATGAAGTGATACGTGTAAAAAAATCGAGCCTCTAATTTGCCGCTAATGCACAATCCACTACAAGACTTTATTGTTCTCCCACCTCAGCATTATGTCACTCATTTTATAGTTTCTCACTTTCACCAAAGATATCATCATATAAATCACAAGACTGCTCTTAACGAGGTAAGGCAAATTTACTTCGTGCCAAAATTACGCACATTATTTAAAACAATAAGATGGGCGGAGCTTGGGAAAGGTTAGTGAGATCGGTCAAGAGCGTTTTATACAAAATACTGCCTTCGCAGAAGTTTACTGATGAGAATCTCCGGAGCGCATTAATGGAAGTAGAAATGACAGTGAATTCTCGACCACTGACCTTTGTCTCGCTGGACTCCGAAGATCAAGAAGCTTTAACTCCGAACCACTTTATTTTTGGTAGCTCTAATGGTGCTAAGCCATTCTGTGACCCAGAGCGTATCAGCTTAAAATTCAGCTTGAGGCAAAGTGAGATATTTGCCAACTTATTTTGGCACCGCTGGATCAAGGAGATGCTGCCAACATTCACTCGCAGGAGCAAGTGGTTCGAAAAGGTAAAACCTATATCCGAGGGAGACGTCGTTCTTATCGTCGATGAGAATCAAAGTAGAAATGTATGGCTCAAAAGCAAGGTTGTGGAAGCAATCAGAGCGCAGGATGGACAAGTGCGTCGAGCTAGAGTGAAGACCATCAACGGTATTCTTGAGCGTTCTGCAGTGAAACTGGCGGTTTTGGATGTCGGTACTGGGGAGCGTAAGCTCTCTGAGATAGATCGCTTACCAGGGGGAGAACTGTTACAGACAAGTGAAAACCTGCCATAACTTGCAGCGAACACTGCGCTGAACTCTACGGCGAATTGGCCACCATGCTTGCTGTCACTGTTTGACAGCTGCACTCTTGATAATTTTCCACGCACGTTTGGTTCGCTCTGCCAAACGAATAATTGTTAAAATATTTTATTGTTTAAACCACATATTATAAACCTTAATACCAAGGTTAATTAATTTAATTTGTTATAAAATTGTAACATCAAAACACCATAACATATATTTGTAGATTTTTAAAGTGTGCTCTGCACTAAATAAAAGCAGCCACTATTGAAACTTGGTTTGTTTTCGTAACACAGTGGTTTAGAGTACGACGAGTATTAAGCGCTATTTATTTTTCTTTACCTTGAACCTTGAACCTTTACCTTGAAGAGGGATTTGAGAAAGGATTTTCGAGAAGGCAGAATCCTTTGGACATGTTAAACTTTATTTCAATGTGTTTGACGAGTGCACACCAAAAGCTGTCATTCGAAGCACGAACAAACCAGACAAACGAAAGAAAAGCTGCACGCTGCAGTATCATTACAAAAAAAAAAAAAATCGGAAACGTAATGAAAGGCATCTAAAATAGAAAGTAAGTCTATTTTTTAGTATACATAAATAGTGGCAGGTGAAAATAGTTGATATTTCATATTCAAGTGTGAAATCTGTCAATTTTAATTTACCCGGTAGGTGGCGCTGCGGTATAAAGGGGTTTTCGGGTACGGTGAATGTTGATGACTTATCTATTTAGTTCCTTTTTAAAGACCAGATTGCGCTGTAGTAAAAATTTTTTTTTAAAAAAACCCAAACCGCCCGCCTATTCGAATGGCATGAAAATTTGTATATAGGAATTTTCGGATGCGGTGAATATTTTAGATTTATTTATTCCGAATTATCTTGAACACCAAAGGGCGCCGAACTCCAAAACTGCTCTTACTTTTTGGATGCAAATCGGTAAATAGGGGTCTTCGAGTTAGGCAAGTGTTTTGGCACTATTTCCTTGGCACTAAAGCCAGAGGGCTCTGTGGTACAAATACTGCAGAAAACTCTGCAAACACTTTTTTGATTCGGGTCGACTCATTTTAGTTTTAGTACTATTTCTCAGTAATTATTTACACCATAGTATTGCTATTTGGCATAGAGTTAAGTAGGCTTTCTTCAAAGGATCTAGCATTATATCAGCTTTAAAATTCATAATTCGACTGTGCTTAAAAAATAATATGTAAATTAATTGAAATCCAAATCGCAAGCAATTTGGTCCGTGAAATTGATATTTATGTGGTAAAAAAGGTTTATTTGATAGTTTAAATCTGATTAAAGTTCTCTCTTTTCTGAAGACTGAAGCTTGATTTCAAAAATTAAATATTTTATTGCCGACGAAAAAATGTATGGTTTAGATTGGATCCATTAAGTAAAAGGCACAGAATATTGAATCTCAGAATAATCTCTTACTAATGGAAAACTTGGATGGGCATTGGACAAGGGGGTGTGACTCCGCCTATATAAGCCAAATTTTTGATATCGAATAGCTTTGGAAGTAAAAGTCACAGAACATTGAAGCTCAGAATAGAGTTTCTTACGATTTGGGGATGTCCTGCTACCGGGAGACGGGCATTGGACAATGAGCGTGGTCTCAAACGAAGGGCCAAATAAAAGTTGTTTATCTTAGGCGTTGCAACGAAGGCTGGATAAGAATAAATAAAAAAATAAATAAATAAATAAATGAATAAATGAATAAATAAATAAAAAAAGTAAATATATAAAAAAAAAAACTTCAACATACATATCTGATGATTTTGATCGTATAAGACTTAAATTTGGTAATTTTGTTTAAATGGAAAGTTCACAAAAAATGGCAGTAGTTACACTATAGTTACACCCAGTTTTTTAAAAATCATTTCTTTCAGGGGAAATCCACTTTCTAGGGGATGGGCGCGGAGAGCCGCGAAGCGTGCCGCGTATAAGTCAGTGCTAAATATAAATGTATTCATCTGGTATTCTTTATACAGCAGCTCACAACGAAAATCGGGTAGTTATTTATTACCACTTTCTCATTGGTTTCAGAAATGAAAATGTAAGAGACTTGAAGTAAATATTTTTTTTAAAACGTTATTTATAGGTTGATAAAATTAAACAAAAACATATTAAAAAAATTAGTACACGCTGAAACAAAAAAAAAAAAATCAAAACAAACATATAAAAACTAGCTCACATTGAAAATCGGACAAATGAAGAGAAAATTCTAAATCGTGGTCATAAACCGCTATTCCTTCTTAAAACTCGTTGCTACTGTTAAAATAACGTCAGTCAAACACGAAACCTTGAAAAAAATTCCCATTTTTATCTGCACCAAAACTAGCCGGCATGTTAAAACTCAATTTAGAAAAGAGTGTACACGCAGAAACAGTTCGAAGAGTTTTTAGAAAAATTTGTTTAAATGGAAGAGTAGCACGTAAAAAGCCATGTATTAGTAAGAAAAGCACAAAAGAACGCCTCAATTTTGCGTGACTTTTCATTCTGGAGCAATTTTAATAAAACAGAAAACATTAGGATCTTTAGCACTATTTAACTATGAACATATATTAAGCACGTATGCCGAAAACCGAATGACAAATTTTGCATAAAAATTTTAAACATACGGTTAAGCATGGTGGTGGCAGTCATGGTTTGGGGTTGCACGGCTGCGTCTGGTGTTGGAGGGCTCCATTTCATTGATGGTATAATGGACAAAAATATGTACCTTGACATTCTTAAGAGGTAAGTAAAAGAAAGTGCACGTAAATTAAGTATTGCAGAAATTAGGTATTGCTAAACATACGACGCTCTTGGTACAGAATTGGTTACTTGATAATTGTCCAGATGTCACAAAAAACACCCGCACAAAGCCCAGATTTAAGTATTATAGATCATCTATGGGATGAAGAGTGGGGGGAACAGGGGGCAAACCTTCACATGGCAACGTGTCTGACCGCCTCAACCTGGCGAGGCTAGCATTATCCATGTCGAAATCGTCCCAAGTCGACTCAAACCTCCAAGTGGTATTCTATGGGCAACGGCAAACTGGCATCCGTCAGTTTGACGGCTAATTTGAGTGGCGGGTCGATCCATAGACCTTAAACATGGAATGTGCGCAGTGTTTGGGTCCCGCCACATTACTACTGCCCAATGAAAACTAAACCAGCCTGGGATAAGAACCCCAATTACGTTGACGACCACCGCAAACTAAAAACGGACAATGATTTACGGATATGGAATGTCCGGACCCTTTATAGGGAAGGTGCTATTATCCAACTGGCGGAAGCCCTCAAAACAATAAAATCTGACATCACCGCCATCCAGGAAATGCGATGGAAAGGGCAAGGCTGCTCTAAACAAGCACACTGCGATATCTACTACAGCTGCCATGCAGAGAAGCGCGAATTCGGATGTGGGTTCGTCGTTAGCCGGAAACTACGCCACCTCGTTTCCCGGTTCACACCTGTGAACGAAAGATTGGCCACGATCCGCATCAAGGCAAAATTTTTCTACATTAGCCTTATTTGCGCGCACGCTCCGACTGAGGAAAAGGACGAACCCGTCAAGGACGCTTTCTACGCTAGTCTTGAGGACGTATATGACCACCTTCCGGTCCATGACGTGAAAATAGTCCTCGGCGATTTGAATGCGAAAGTTGGAAGGGAAGGCATCTTTGGCCCCACTGTCGGTCAGTTCAGTCTTCACGAGACCTCCAGGAACAACGGTCTAAGACTGATCGACTTCGCCGCGGCACGAAACATGGTAGTTAGTAGCACCAGATGTAAGCACCTCGACATCCACAAGGCCACCTGGCTGTCCCCGGATCAAAAAACGCGAAACCAAATTGATCATGTTGTAATCCACGGAAGGCATGCCTCTAGTGTTCTAGATGTGCATACATTTCGGGGGGTCAATGGGGGTCAGCCAAGATCCGCATGCGATTATGCAATGCGAAGAACATACGCGCAGGAATGCAACGAAAGCTAGATGTCGCTAAGCTGCAATTACAACGGACTGCCGAAGCCTACTCCGGTCAACTCTCGGTTAAGCTCAACCAACCAACCTCTGGACTCGACGACGAAGGCGGACTTTGGACGCATATATCCCACTCCATGCACGCTGCCGTTGAAGAAGTCATTGGTTTCCGGCGCCCGCAACCTCGGAACCAATGGTACGATCAGGAGTGTCGCATCGCGACAGCAGTAAAAAACGCCGCATACAGAAAAACGCTGCAGTCAGCTGCAACGCAAAAGAGGAAGAAAGAGAAGCGCATTTTCAGACGCAAAAAAAGAGAGCAGGAAAAGCGTGAGCGTGAGGAACAAGAGGTATACCAGGGCAAAAAGAATGCACGAAAATTCTATCAACAGGTTAAGCGTTTAACCCAAGGTTTCAAGCCCGGAGCATCCACTTGCAGAGACGAAAATGGAGATCTGAATACGGATACACAGTGTGTACTTAGATTGTGGAGACAGCACTTCTCCAATCTACTTACTGGCGACGATTCCACCAATGCCGCCCATCGAGAGCGCAGTTCATTGCCACCAATCGACGATGACGGAGTGGAAGTATCACCACCTAGCCATGAAGAGGTTCGAGTTTGAAATTGTTCGAATTGTTCGAGCTGAATTGTTTAAAACCGGCGGCAATGAATTGATAAGGCGCATGCATCAGCTCATCAGCAAAATATGGCTAGCAGAAAGCATGCCCGACGATTGGAACCTCAGTGTACTGTGCCCTATACTTAAGAAAGGAGACCCTACAATCTGCGCTAGTTATAAAGGTATCAGTCTTATTTCCATCGCATATAAGGTTCTCTGAAGCGTACTGTGTGTAAAATTAAAGCCGATTACAAAAACACTGATTGGACCTTATCAGTGTGGCTTTCGACCTGGTAAGTCCACCATAGACCAGATTTTCACGCTACGACAAATCCTGAAGAAAACCCACGAAAATCAAATTGACACACACCATCTCTTTGTCGATTTTAAAGCTGCGTTCGATAGCCCAAGAAGGGATACGCAACAATGTCTGAGTTCGGTATACCTGCAAAGTTGATTAGACTTTGCAGAATGACGTTGAGCAACACACGCAGCTCCGTCAAGGTAGGAAATGACCTCTCCGAAACCTTCAATACCGAAAGAGGTTTCAGGCAAGGCGATCCACTGTCTTGCGATCTCTTTAACATCATCATGGAGGGGATCGTACGAAAGGCCGGTGTGCATCGTAATGGCACCATTTTCTATAAAGGGGTTCAGCTTCTTGCGTACGCTGATGATATTGATATTGTTGGCAGAACCAAGAGAGATGTTACCGCTGCTTTCGCCGCTATAGAAAAGGAATCAGCCAAAGTGGGTTTCACGATAAATGAGGGTAAAACAAAGTATATGCTGTCTACAAACAAGGGAGCGCGGCGTTTAGACTCCCACGTTTCAGCCGGCAGCTATAACTTTGAAGTAGTCAAGGAGTTTGTATACCTTGGCACCGCCATTAATACTAACAACGAAATATGCCTGGAGATAAAGCGAAGAACAATAATTGCTAATAGGTGCTACTACGGGCTTAGTAAGCAACTAAGTTCCAGAGCCCTCTCTCGATCGACAAAACTAACACTCTACAAGATGCTCGTTCTACCTGTGCTGCTTTATGGCGCTGAGGCATGGGTAGTTTCGCAAACTGACGCAGCCGCTCTGGGGGTGTTCGAGAGAAAAGTTCTTCGCAAAATCTTCGGTCCTGTTCGAGTCGGCGATGACTATCGCATCCGAATGAACCACGAGCTGTATGAGCTCTACGATGACATTGACGTAGTTCGGTGTATAACTGTGCAGCGACTACGCTGGCGAGGTCATGTCCATCGTATGGACGACGAAGCTCCAGTGAAAAAGGTGCTCGAGGCGAGGGTCGCTGGTTAACGACGACGAGGGAGACCATGCCTCAGATGGATGGCTGAGGAAGCCGTAACCGCACTTGGTGTATCCGATTGGAGAAGGTCGGTCGAAATCCGGACACGGGTTGTTACGGCCACCTAAGTAAGTAAGTAAGTAAGTGAACAGTGGAATAAGATTGGAGCTACTGTTTGTTAAAACTTGGTTGCATCTATGCCAAAAAGGATGCAGGCAGTCATACATCAAAAAGGATTTGCAACAAAATATTAAATTCTTAGTTTTAGCATTGAATCTAAACCGAATTTCAATGTAAGCTCGCTTATATAGGTTTATTTTAATTTAATTTTGTTTCACCGTTATGTTCCAATTTTTTAATAATGTTTTTGTTTTGTTTTGTTCATCAATAAATGAAGTTTTAAAAAAAATATTTACTTCAAGTTCCTTCTTACATTTTCATTTCTGGAACCAATGAGAAAGTGCTAAGAAATACCCGTCCGACTTTCGTTGTGAGCCACTGTATATGCATGTATCAATGCGTGTATTTTTACCAATCAGAAAAAGAAGACTGAAGTTACAAGCTACAGTGACAGCAATGAAGCAATCTGAATTTTTGAGTTTTACTGATAATCATTTTTCTCTAATTTTTTTTTTTTTGTTGGTACTTTGTATATTTTTAATTTTTATGAAATACGTTTATCTTTTTTAAGTTACACATACGCATGTTTGTACACCGAGAAAAAAGCTATAGGTAAATCACCTAAGTCGGCTTGGGTAAAGAGAACTGTATGGGAATTATAAACTTATGCTTATTCACCTAAACAATTTATTGTTTAATGCATTGCTTTGAAAGCACATACTTCGATAACTTGCCGAAAAAAAAAAATATTTGATTCACCTAAGCCCAAAAACCAAAAATACAAAATTAAAAAACAACTAGTATGGATGGCTAAAGCATAGTTTTCTTTGAGTTAGCTTTGAAAGCACATTCTTCGATATCCTGCCAAAAAAAAAATATTTGATTCACAGATGTTAACAGATGCTGTATTAGCAGATCTGCAGCATAGCTTCCGTTGTAATCAATATTGAATAAATCACTCCGCGTAACAAAGGAGTTTGGCTTAATGCGTAGCGTAGTGTCTTCATACACAGTGGTATCGGGTTGGTGTGGGTTCGAATCTCAACGGCATGCAAAAGTAAAATTTTTGTATTTGATATTTAATTTAATGTTCTTGTTATAATACACGTCAATCAGCAAGAAAAGCCAAAAGAAGTCATTTATTTTTAAGATAAAAAAAGTGTTGATTGAGGCGGCAGCTTAAGAAAAAAGGAAAATAAAAAAACCAAAACCCGAAAAAGTTATAGTTTTTGAAATTCAATTTTTTTTTTTTAAAGTAGTGTATAAAAAATTACCAAATACTTGGTTAATTTTTCACCCAACAAAAATTGACAAGTCAACATGTAAAACGTAGGCGTTTTGATAAAGTACTTGGGTGGCTGAAAACTGTCGAAGCCATCTTATAAATTATACTAGGTTTTTTGTTTCAATTTAACATAAGCTTTTTTTCTCGGTGTTGTAAATATTCATGTATTTACGTTTAATCAATGTTTCAAATGAATTGATGTTTTGTATTTCTTGTAATTAAACTATGTATTATTTTTATAATTTACTTAATATTTTCATCCAAGCTAACGTTCAAAAAATAATAAAATGTATAAATACATACGCACAATTATGGCTTTTTTTCGCTTTACATGATTTTTCAGGAACGTATCTATCGTGTAAAACGGGGGATAGGAGTAGAAGAGTTAATAAAATAATACAATAAAAAGAGTTTTTTAATTATTACCAATAATTAAAATTTTGTACCATCCGTAAAAGTCATCAGATTGTAATTTTTTTTTATATTATCTAAATAAAATTTACTAAAATCCTATTCTCTTTCATTTTTACTATATCCTCTGCGTGTAGTTCGTTGGATGCGGTAAAAACAAAAACTGAAAAAACTCAAGTAGTACCATAAAACTGGGAACTGAAGAGCTTTTTTTTCGATATTCTTTGATAGCATTCTATTCAGCGGTATATTTTACATATGAAATGATTTACGTGGTTGATTAAAAAATAATTTGTATATCCTTTAAATAATCAAACATGAGACTCTAAAAAATCCAACAAAATAACGGTTTTTGCTTTGACTGTCTCAGTTTTTGAAATATTGAACTGGGATTTCGTAATTCTTCATTTTCATATACCACCACCTTTCGTAACTTCTACAGCGTGCAACCCATCTAATATATAGCTACATATCAAAAAACAGTTAGACTCCATTTTTAAAAACCTATGCATATACAATTTTGTATTGCAAATATCGACAGAACTTTACTGTTAGAAAAAAATTGACACAATAATAAGGAAAGTCATATACCGACACTACTCCATCTTTGCACCATATTTCCTCCTAGTAACTGTCACCAGTATGCCAAATCAACATAATGCTTTCGCATTGAGGGTTGGTTAAGTCTAAAAAAAAGTGTGCAATTTTTTTTAATTTCGTGGTCAGGTGGGTATTAATAGGCTTAATTTTTTTACTTGATGGTTGAGTAGTACCTAGGTTTGATCTTCACAGCACAGACGACTTAATCTGCTGTTTTAGTTTTGTTATTTTTATATTTTATTAACAAATATTTAAAAGAAAAAAAAGTCGAATAACCTGTCAGGAATCAATTGCCTTTTCCCGCTACAAGTTCAATATACTACCATCGCACCATTGCCCCTCTTGTTTTAAAGCGAACAAAATATGAACAAAACCGATAGCAAGCATTGTATACGTACATTAGGCTGGGTCGATTTTCAAACCTTTGTTGCCTGGGCGATTTTCGGATCGGGCATGAAAAGTTATTTAAAAAAAAAACATAAAAGGGGACGATAGGGGTGCACTTTACCCAATCACTTCTTCAATTTTTTGAACTCTTTCTTTAGGAATTTCTTAAAATATAAAGAAAATATACATTTTTTTGTATATAAAGGTGCACAGGTAGAGCAAAACTGAATGCCAGGAGGAGCCAAAAATGAAATCCTTGTACCCTATTCAACCTAAAACTGGTCTCACATTTATACTTTTTTATACAAAAATTTATAGTAGAAAATTCCTAAAGAAAAAAATTCAACCAATTCAAGGTATAATATTTTTTAGAATTCGTGATATTAATTAATATTTTTGATATTGATAATCCGAAATTAATCTTATTTTTTTGGGTTCAAATTTTGCCAAGGATATTCTTTTTAGTCAAATATTTTTTAGTCAAAAAAAATTTTGGAGGACCACACGAACACATGTTGTGAATATAAGGTGGATAGCTTCAGTGGTTCAGCCGTGATGGTCAAAAATACGTACGCACCAACGTTAAGATTATACTTTGAATTTTCGTAATTTTTTTATTTATGAATTTTTTACGATTAATTTTTGTATAAAAGCGTATAAATGTGAGACTGATTTTATGTTGAATTGGATTCGAGAATTTCATTTCTTGCATCAGTTTTGTTTTAGCTGTATGCGTTTATATACAAAAATCTTTTGAAAAAAAATTCACAAAATTGAAGATGTGATAGGGTAAAGTGCACCCCTATCGTCTTCCTTTTTTTTATTGTTTTTTAATAACTTTTCATGCCCAATCCGAAAATTGCCCAGGCAACATCAATTTCAAAATCAATCAACCTAGCCTAACATACATACATACTTAACTCAACATACTTAATTTAGCATATGACATACTGAAGAAAATTGTTCTTTTTTTAACTACACCCGAAATAAATATAAGCCCTCAACTCTTTTTACACGGTAGATATGTTACTTAGGACGTGTAAAATAAATTCGTTTAAAAAACTACAAGCGACATATGCTAAATTCAGGGATGTGTTCCAAAACTTTGAAAAATCGCGTAAGTTGAAAAACTTTTAAATTTTTTCCCACAAAACCGGTAAAAATTTTTTAAGGTTATTATATATTTCTTTTTTACTCTCCCCAGAACCAAAAGCCATCTTCGACACTGGTCTCGACTGTGCTAAAGAAATGAGAATTGAGAAAGAAATGAATTTCAGGGCTAAAGAAATGAAGCAAAAATACAAAGTGCGCAAATGAATGCGAAGTAGAAAATTGTTTCTGTTGTTATTCGACGATCGTTTAACTAACCGTTGCTTCGGTTTCATTTGTGTCTCTTTGTTACAAAATTTTTTTGTTTTGCTTATAGTTTTGCTAGTAACAGCAAACGAAAAACAAAACAGACGGTCAACTGTTCCTTCGTTATTTTAATCGGTTTTTGTTTCGTACGCTAGAAAGATCGAAACGTAACGAAATGGAACGATTTGTTATTGTTTATTTTCGTTCTATGATTAAAATAGCTTGGAACGTCTACCTCGGTTCCAGCATTAACTCCACCAACGATATCAGTAGAGAGATAAAACGAAGGATAACTCTTGCCAACAGGTGTTACTTAGTGCTCAGTAGGCAATTGAGAAGCAGAGCCCTCTTTCGACGAACAAAAGTCACGCTCTATAAGTCACTAATCATGCCCGTCTTGTTGTATGCAGCACAAACCTGGACGTTGAGCAGCTCTGATGAAAAGATTTTGGGAGCGTTCGAGAGAAAGATCCTTCTTAAATCTACGGACCAATCTGCGTCAATGGCGAGTACCGAATACGATGGAACGATCAGCTGTATGAGCTATACGCCGACATCGACATAGTAAAGCGCATAAAAATCGAGCGGCTTCGATGGCTAGGTCATGTTGAGCGGATGGAAGACGACGCTCCAGCGAAGAAAATATTCGAAGAGGGACCAAGTGGAGGACAACCTGACGAAACTTGGAGCTTCCAACTGGTGCCGGCAAGCGCAAACCCGAAATGGCTGGCGCAATTTCTTACAACAGGCGGAAACCGACGTACGGTTGTAGGCGCCATCTAAATAAGTAAGTAAGATTAAAATAGCTCTAATGGGTATTATAAGTTTCTGGGCTCATACAAAAATTTTAAATTCGTCTGTTGCGGACTTAACGTTACACTTTTCCATTATGATTATATTGGGCAATTAAGTTGCTAAGTAATTCAGTAATTAAGAAACAAATTTAATATAGTGTTCTCTCCTTGGCGCAACCATTTTATTATTATCTTTAGCCATTACATTACATTTTAAATAAATCAGAAACATTTACCAAACATTTAATAAGCATTTACTAAAAAGAAAACCTACATTTGCTAAACAGTGCGGACGATTTGATCATCATGGTAAATTAATTAACGTACAGAAAAATATCATAAATAAATAAAATTTACATGTTTCTCGACGGTAATATTCTAAAAATATAAGTATTTTATAACTTATCATATTTCACCTGTGGTTGACCATTTTCTGGATAAGCCCATATTAAATTTAAAATGGGTCTTACTAATTTGAGATGTACAGTACAGCTAAAGCACTTGTTTTTTACATGTACAGTTCGTAAATTTAGCATCAAGAAATTGGTGATGCTAAAAGATTCTCAACGCTCCTAAAAAATTGTTCACTGCAAAAACTTATTTTTCTCATGCAAACCATTTTTCCAATATTCATGTTCCTGGCGGCACTATCAAATATTATCCTATCGCTTTAAAATTTTATATTTAAAGTTTCTTGATCAAATAGGAACTTTTTCGGCAGGCAAACTATACAATAATTTTAACGATAGGTCTAATGGTTATCCAACGAACACCATTTAATTTTTATTTATATGGATTTAAGATTTGTTTGATACTTTTAGCTAACGAAATTTGGTATAGCCGCAAGAAACCAATAAAACTACTAATTTTTGGATCAAAACTTATTTAATTCACAGGCTCTGCTTTGTTTAAGTAGATAACGTTAAATTATCCTCTTTTATAGCATCATCTGGCTTCCCACTGGGTAGTATTTTAGGCCCTCTTCTTTTCATTATATTTATTAACGATATTAGCAGCTGTTTTTCCTCTGCAAATTTTTTGACATATGCTGATGATCTTAAAATATACAATGTCGTTCGCAACAGTTTTGATGTGTTTGCTTTCCAACGTGATCTACATGCAGTTTTTAAGCGGTGCATTCGAAACTTCCTTTATATTAATAAATATTTTCATGTTTCCTATGCCAAAATTATAAATGTTTTCCAAAGTTCTTTTTATAACGGAAACGCCAAGTTAACGCGTGTTCATAAAATATTATATTTGGAAGTTTGCTTTAATGCAAGTTTTTCATTTCTTCGACATTTGTCATGCTCGCTATCTAAATCTTATTCAATGTACGCTTTTTTAAGTCAAAATTGTTCTAACTTTTCCGATCCGTATATATTGAAGTGTCTTTTTGTATTGTTTGTAAGATCTCGTGTAGAATACGCCTCTTTTATATAAAATCCCTACTATGCTATTCATACACTTAGGCTTGAACGAATTCAGTAAAATTTTTAAAATTTGCCGTCGTATAATACTCGTATGTTATTTAATTTAAAATCGCTTAAATTTAGGCGTATTATTATTTAGTCGTTAATATTTCTTTCTGACGTGCAATTAATTTCTATGTTCCCGTAAGAAATCTACGTCATTTTGACTATGTTAAAATTAACTTTTGTAAAGCAAATTATTTATTGTATGATCCTTTGAATAGAGCTCTAAAAGAGTACAATTTTCTTAATTCCAAAATTAATATTAATTTCAGTGATAAGAAGAATATTTTTATATGTGCTCTTAATTGTTATTATTCTTGAAGTACTGTGTTATTTATATAACCTAATTCTTAGGTATTAATGTTTGTAAATCCTTTACTAATTTGCTTGTCTGAAACCAAAACTAAACTAAACGGAACTAATTTTGTTTCAATTGCCCAAAACAGCCGTGCTGAAGCTAAGATTAGGCAAGCAGTACATAGTTTAAATCGATTTAATAATATACGTGCAACAACCAAAAAAACTGAGCTTTTTTTCAAAATTTTTTTTTAAGTACAAGGAGTTATTATTTTTTTTTTCAAATTTATACAGGTTATTGTACCTAAAAAGTGATTTATAAAAATAATTTTGTTTTTTATAATATAGTTTTCAGGCTTTTATATAGAGGGCACTGAAAATGACATAAAAAAAAAACTTCCAAAACGGATCGATGGACATCGCCTTTCCTATCTATCTGAAACAAAAGAATTAAATGTCATTTTAAAGTACAGACCACTAGTTTGACATCCCCCTACGCACGACCCCCGGAGATTTTTTTTTAAATTATGGCGAAAGTTAAAGTAAAAAATTGAAAAAAGAGATAGATTTCGCGCTTTTTTGTCTATAAAAAAACAAAAAATAGTAGGAACTTGAATTTAGGGGGGATAATTAAAGGTCAAAATTATAAACAAAATGCTAAAAGATTTATTGAAATTGAACAAATTGATTTTGAGTCATCTATCGATCCGTTTAAAAAAATTACTAGTTTTGAGGGAATCCCATTTAAAGCTTCTGTTTTTCGAAATTTTGCAAATGTTTTTAAAATTATCGGTTGAATAACTTACAATTTTTTAATCTGCAATGCAAATTTAAAAACATGTATGTATATTCTAGAAACTATGAAGAACATAGTAAGCAAACAAAAAATATTTAAAAACACCTTAAAATAATATATAATTTGTCAACGCAAACTATAATTAACTGTTTCAGGTATAGGTTAATTAAAAATAAAATAATAATAAAAAAACCTGCACATAACTAAGTTATTCGCGGAAGTTTCCCAATTAGCAGACTGCTACCAAAAGTGTTGATTTGATATATTTTGGAAATGTTTCTGTTCGGCCCCCTGAAGAAATAAATCTAGTGCACATTATTAAAAAAAAAAACACAAATTCAGCAGTTTTGGCAGCTCGGTAGCAGACTCAATTCGAATTAGCATATTTTATGGTTCTCTAGCTCTTTTTTCTCTATTTGTTTTTTTTTTTCATTTTCTTTGGAGTTCACACTTTGCGGTGTGCCAACATGCACGAACAGTATTCAATGAACTCTGTTAGCAGTTAAGAATCCGCATACGAATTGAGGTGCCTATAATTCGTTTGTGTCTCTAGGCAATACAAATAAGTCATTAGTAATTAATTCGTTCTGATATGCATTCGTCCTTTAACGAAAAACGGTCTCAAAATTACATGGTTGACCGACCATTTGTGACGCATAACATGATGAACTGGTGTTTAAATCAGCTAGCTGTTTACCTCTAATAATATACCGTTTCATGCTACAGGTATTTACTATAGTGAGAATTATATACCTACAACAAGCTTGAGCATAACACTTGGTCGGCGCCGATAGTCATATGCTACCTGGATTCTATTTTATTCTTTTTACACCTTGCACTTTTTTTTTTTTACCATAGTGTGTCATTTGAAAAACTCACAACTCAAGATATTAGTAGAACCGTCTGGAGCTCTTAACTGAGTGTATGAACCAATTAATCGATAATTTATGAACTTCAGAGAGATCAACATATATAGCTTTTTTATACTGACATTAAAATTAAATCACTTTGGTCTTTTTCCACAAAGTGAATCTGCAAAATGACACACGTAGAGAAGCGTGCCTTAGCGCCATGGAACGCTGAGCAGCGCAAATTAAATGTTTGTGAAGCGTAAAGATATTTGTAATCGTATTAAGATATTCATAAGATTTCTTGTGTTTTTTTTTTACATCGTATGTTTTTGAATGTGAGCGGCAAAAGCCAGATGATACACCTTGAAAGCTTTAGACACGAAACGCGCACACTCTGCGGGATATAATATGTGACTGTGGGGGTTCTGGCAATTGTGGACGCGCCAAAAAGGATTCAAGGCATCGGAAGTACTCCCAGAGCAATGAGGCTATCAATATTTATAAAGGCCGCTCAATTTTCATAAAACTTTATTTAAGAGTCGAAAAAGTTCGCGAGTGTCTTCACCCGTAGCTAGTGCTTTTATATAACCCTTCGCTTGGCTTGCGTGGCATGAAAACAAAGCGCGTGCCAACCCCCACTGACATCTTTAAGTTAAACTGCACTGACCAGCATCTTCTAAACGTGAAACATGGTTAAGCTGCATTAATATAAATCAATTGCTAAATCATGAACGTGTTTATATCGTAGATACCTTTGCATCTCATGAATTGAATTGATTTGTTAAGGGGGGAGATAACTTTAGACAGGTTGAAATTAGTCATGTTGAATGAATTTTCTTCAAGTTGATAACATAATTGGACAATTTTTTTATTTTTCTCTTTTAAGTACACCTTTGAACTATAAAAACATTTTATTTATTTTTTTTTTTTGCTATGGGTCTGCAGAGTATCGCCTCGGGCGTCTGCTGCGAGGCATCTAAAAAGCTGCAGCTCTCAAAATTTTTTCACTTATCTGAAACAAAAGAGTTTTTTTCTTCGATTACTGATATTTTAAAGGGAAGGATAAACCTGTAAGATAATAAACAAATTTAAAATTAAAATTTATATCGGCTGTTTAATCGAACGTCCAGATTTTGCACTATTTTTCTAGCAGCTTTGACCACAAAAAAATGATTTATTCACACAATATCTTTAAACTTGACCTTCCAGTACTACTATCGAGAGAAACCTGTCAAAATTTCAGCCTGACCGATCAGGTTTTTTACAAGGTTTTTCACAAGGTTTTAAGTTACAGCGCGAGCATTCTAGGAAATCATGTCTAAAGTTTCAATACGGTATAAGTTTAAGTGATTTACGGGTAAATCTGTGATTCTGGGTCCATACAATAGTCCTTCGCCCTCCTCGAAAAGCTGACTATCTTGAAGCTGCTGCTGTTTTCGAGCTGTACTTGCTGCTTTTGCCTTAGAGAGACTCTTTTGGTTCTGCTTTGCTACTCATGCCTTATCGGTGTTTTCTTTGTAATAAATGCCAATAATTATACCAAGCGCGTTTATAAGCTTCAAAATGGAGGTGTAGTCTTCATTTAACATTCCAGCAGCAATGTAAGCTGAAATTTTGGCAATTTTCAGCCCGGAATTGAGGTGCTTGGGACATATTCGCCGAACCTTATCCCCTCCTTATCGGTAATTTGATTACCCTGATTATGTCTTTTTATAGAACATTTTCGAACTATATTACCACGCGCTTCTTTAGGACAATTTGGCATTTTACTTTAGAAAATTCCACTGCATACGTGAAAGTTTGTAGCTAAACTGGTTTAACTGCTAAGCTGCTTAAACAACGTTCGCTTAGTATACTCGGACATTTTTGACTATAACTCCGTATATATATACTTTGCTTTTAAAAGGTATAAAGGTATCTCCCCCTTAATCTGAAGCCTGTTTCTAATTCGACAAGCCTTTACGCCTAATTTCATTATAACAATTTGTAGGCCATAATTCTTCAATGACTTTTTTAGCGATTGTTTGACGTGGTGTAAATGTGTGCATATTCACGAGACAATTGTGGTGAAAAACATGCTCCAAGTTTATTTACTGTTTTATTTAATGTTTCATTTATGGTTAAAGTAAAAGGGCTAACTCAAGCGGTAGTGGCGGATCTAGGATTCGCCAGAGGGGAGGCTAAGATAGCAAAAAAAGAACAAAAATGAAAAAAAATTACAAAATTACATATATCGGTGATTTCATGTCAAATCGAACGTTTCAAATATATTTTTAAAAATTTGGTACTTTACACGTCGATGGAACTTAAAAAGAATTTGCATATATTTTGTTTCACTATATTGAGCAATTTTTTAAAAATTGCTAACACAATTTTTACATACACTGAAAAAAAAACATACTTTAAAATTAAACAAAAAATTTTAAAATATAAATTTAACGCGTTTGTGTTTCTACAAAACAAAATCTAAAACAAGCGTGTTATTTTTTTTTTTTTGTATAATTTTGATTTCATATTCTCATTCTAATATAAAGCTTCTTTTTTTTGTATAATTTTCTCTTATTGTTTCTTTTTTTATAACAAAAAATACGTTGCTCTCTGAGATTCAATTAAAAAAGTATGTGTAGTAGACTTATTCAGCAAACAATTGAGACCAAGCTGAGAAAAAACTTTTGATTGTTTGAATATAATTTTTAATAGTACTTACAAATTTTGAAGGTTAGATGAAATAAGAACTAATTAATTATTTGAATATATAAAATATTTCAATATTTTAAGCCGCAATAAGACAAACAAACTTCATTGAATGGACTTAACATTTAGTATTCGAGGGGTCCCAGGGTTCGCTGATCACGAATCTGATGTCAAAAACGCGAAAAAATTAAAAAATGGCATCGAAAAAATAGGATTTAAAACATTTGCTTTTAATATAAAAATTTTATTTTTAAATAAATGTTTTTAAACTGATTTTTAAACATTGTTTTGAAAATAGCTTTTATTTTGTTTTAAATTTTACTTGACAAACATTTGTGTTTAACTTAAATGAAATTGTTTAAAGCTTACTTTCAAAAACATATTCGTTTAATATTAACCTACAGTTTCAACACAATTTTATTTAATTTTAATACATATTTCCCTCAGTGTTAGGGACAGCTTAACTCATACACTAATTTGGAGTGAAATATAGCATATTAAATAGTTTTTAGTGTATTATTAGACACAAATTTTCTCTGTCGATAAAAACTTCGAAGGGACAAAAGTAAATAGCTCTTCGAGTTAACAATGTGCTCATTCCAGCGAAGTCGTTTATCAATTGTTACACCTAAGTATTTAAGGTGGGACAAGACATTCGCGGCAGAGAAAAAAAACCTTTTTTTAAAAATTCATAACTCAGTCAAAAACAAAAATTTTTCCAAATTTTTTTTTATTATTGTAGAGAATTGAACAAATTCAACATGGTTTTATAGAGCTCCAAACTGGCGGCAGAGAAAAAAACGGGGCCTCGTGGTAGCAGCGGTGGGAGTTCCAAAAATGTTCCGATCTGGAAAAACCCGACTTTTTTAAATCTTAACAAAATTGGTTATCGTATGACACGAGCTTTTTTAAAAATAATATACACGTATAATAAACACGTTCAAAGTTTGTGAACAAAGAAAAAAAAAGGTTACCTTCAATCTGCCATGCCTGCTTCGTACTGTATGCCTTCGTTATCTTGTGTTGTGCTGTGTCTTATACTTTTTTGCAATCTTTAGGAATTCGGGCTTCACCCTTCAAGTAGGTACGAAATAACAACCACCAAAAGTCAGGTAGCAAGTAAAACAAGTATATACCAGCTGCCGTACGTAGGTAGCGCAAAAATTAAAAATGCGCTCTCACTAATCCGGCTGTAACTTTTGAACCCGTAGGAATTTTTCCATGAAATTTTTTTCTTAGAATCTTAAGAATATTTACTAAAATACAAAATTATTAAAACATAGTCGATTTCAAAAAACTGCCAATGTCATGTAACCCCTTAAATTGATCTACTTTCTTACAAAGCAATTGGCATCACAAATGGCGTCACACCTGAAAGAAGTAAAATTGCATTGGTGTAAGGAGTTATCACTGTACTATAAATATTGCTTGCAATATATACAATGAAGTGTTATATTTAGGTCTACCGATTCCTGCATTTTTGAATTGAAAAACATTATTTTGGTTTTATTGCTTACGACGAGTTTATGTTTCGCAAACCAGCATCGAAGTAAATGCACACCATGATTTATATCAGCAATCAAATTCAATGGGTCTGTTGAACTATAAGCGATTCCGTGATCATCCGCAAAAGCTTTGGGGTTTCCCTTAAATGATTGAGTAAATAAGGAATTAATGTGAACTAAAAATAGTAAAGGTCCCAGTACTGACCCCTGTGAAACGCCTAAACTTAAAACCTTGTGATCTCTAAAACTTTCATATACTTTTACTTTTAGGGTTCGATGGTTTAAATAGGATTCAAACCATTCAAGCAAAAAACCATGAACACCATGAAGATGAGTCATCTTTTTTTAAAAAAAAACTTCTCACGCCTTCTATGGTTTAATACCTACGAATTGTTGGTGCCAAAGAATGGAATCGTGAAAAGAAGTAAACAAAGAGCGCAACAACAAGTCTTTGCAGAATTAATGTAGTCAATTTTTTGAACCTTTGCCTTGTGCTAAGAAGTAGAAAAACATTGAATATACGAAATCCCATTCTTATATAAATTAACCACAAAAAAAATCCCTCCTCTATTAAAAATGAATACAGTAAATACCAAGGACATAAAACAAGACAGTTTCGATAGTATCGTAAGTGTGGACGCAGAATTTATTGTTTGATATATTTGGTGATAAATTTGTTCTTCCTGTTCATTTTTATTTTGGTTAAAAATAATAAATATTTCGGAATAACATGAATTTATTATTTTTCCAGCAGTAAAAAACATACATATTCTTAATTCAATTGAAAATTTAAATTATAGTTTTAGATGTTTTACTGAGTAAATTTAACGTTTTTATTATCTAAAATAGTTTTATTGGTCCGTTTCTTAGCAGCAAAATAGGATCCAAAAGCTTGATAGCGGTAACCAAAATAGTAGTACTATTCTATTCATTAAAGGATTCCCTTCAAATGCAAAAACGTTATGGGTACAAAACTATTAAAAAAAATATAAGATCAACATTCACGATTGCCAAAAGGCGTCTTCTAGATACGCAAAGTTCAGCAGTTTTAAATTAAGTATACCTACTAAATACTCATGGTTGTTTTTGAATTTTCCCGGTGTGATACTGAGAAATGGAAACATTCGCATTAGTGAGTGGATCGCAGTGCCTGAATGGATGCCGAGAATATCTAGCAATAATCCTATTAAAAACAATATTATTAAGCCACCCAAAACCCCCCCCCCCCAGATTCTAACTGGACTTTCAAAACTAACATCTTTCCTACTTTCTCTCCTCTCAGATAGCAACCATCCACTCCCAAGCTATCGGTTCCAAATAACTCTGTCACATATTCTAAAAATAAGCGCGTCTCATTTAATCTGTCACCCTCAACCAATCCTACAATTCATCATACATCAGAAAAAATATCTTCCTCCAAAGTAGTTTATCCGAAATTTATTCACTCTCATACATTAAACCCTTCAAAGCATCAGTCAGCGGTCACACCAAAAAATACTCTCAATAGAGATGCAGCAACCTTCACTCCAAATAGAGCATTTAATCCCTCTCATACTACTGCAACCGTTCCCTCTTTAGATACGTCTACCAGAACACCATCTTCAGTTGAAGCACCCCCAAGCTTTCTTGATCCTCTTATTCCACCCATGGCTAAATTAACAAAATATTTCGTGGATACAAGTTCTGAAGGCCGCTTTGTTATATCTCGTCTTAGAGACCGTAGGTTATATGAAAATGTGCGCCTTTACCTAGCATACCTGCACGATAAATCTGATTCGGTATGCATCGACGGATAAACAAAAACAAGTGTAATGGTAACGATACAACAAGAAGGTCTTCCAACAAATCTAACTGAACTCAAGGAAACCTTCATTCGTTTTCACGAAAGCTTTAATATCTCCCCAGCTGATGTTGATAAGGACCTGGCAGCATTCGCCTCACATACCTCATCAAAGAGTCTTTGGCATCTAACGAAAACTCGATCAAATTTCAAAAACTATTATTGCTCCTAACAACATCCGTTAAATTAAACCTAATAATCCATGCCAGTCAGCACCCTCTATTAAGTCTCTAAAAATATTTTATCACAATTGTGGTGGTATGCGTGGTAAATTAAATAAACTTTTTGTAGACGCAAAATCATGCAACTTCAATGTATTAGTTTTTGCTGAAACTTGGTTAAACGATTCCTTCAAAAATGAAGAAATTCTCGACAGCAATTGGACAGTCTACCGAAATGATCGAGATTAATCCCACACAGTTCACTCCCGTGGAGATGGTGTTTTAATCGCAACACATAACTCCCTATCAAGTCAGATCATAGAAACCATCTCCCACAAACTCTACGAACCCCAAATAATCAGAGTATGCTTACATAATAATCAATATATTTATATAGGTGTTATCTACATTCCTCCAAATTCTATCGAAGGTATATACATTCAAATATGTGATACAATCTCATTAATAACTTCGACCTTGAATGAAGAAGATACAGTGATTATCTTTGGCGACTTTAACCGCCCTAATATTTCCTTTGTCATTGATGAAAATGACAACTATCTTCTACCGGTAAACCTCTCTAACTCGATTGATTTTACTTTACTTAGTTTCTTTTATGGCAACGACTTACAGCAAGTAAATTGGACTCCAAACCAGAATGGCAGATGGCTAGACTTAGTCTTCACTCATGCCTACGATATTATAAATGTTAGTCCGGCTATTGAAGCTGAACACCTTATTTCTAACAGTCCTCACTACACCGCCTTATCTACGGAGCTATCCGCCACCAATATAACATTTGTCCACTCATTTGGTAACTCCATTGTATATGATTTTCTTAATGCAGATTACGATAGACTTAAAATCGGTCTTAATACTTTTAACTGGAGTTATCTCTCAGCATTGGATCTAGATTGTGCAGTTTCACTTTTCTATCTTCGTATCTTCACAATTATTGATAGACATGTCCCAAAAATAAAGAAAAAAAAATAAACTTTCCGAACCATGGCTAGATCACAATCTCAGAAACCTAAAAAACCAAAGAAATAAAAAAATTAATGTTAAGCGTAAGTCAAACGGATATCCTACGTCCATGTTTAAAGGTGACGTAATTTCTTCAAACATACAAGAAATTTGCAATCTCTTCGCAGATCATTTTAAAGAGGTATTCTGTATACCTACCAACGAAACTCACAATCTCCCTCCATTTCCAAACACACCACCCAAAATTAATCATATTCAACTTACGCAAGAAGAGATATCCAAAAAAATTAAGGAACTTGATCCATATAAAGGACCAGGCCCAGACCTCATACCCCCAATCTTTTTAGTCCAGTGTGTAGACCCACTGATCATGCCTTCATTTATAATCTTTAATAAATCCCTGTTTCAAGGTGCTTTTCCGTCGTATTGGAAACATCACACCTCACACCAATTTATAAAAAGAGCGACAAAAGGTCGGTTGAAAATTATAGGGGAATTGCAATACTATCGGCCATTGCAAAACTATTCGAAAAAAATGATATCTGATAAACTAACATGTATTGTAAATCCTCTTCTCAATGAACAGCAACATGGTTTCCGTAAAGGTAGATCAACCACCACAAATCTTATGATCATGGTCTCTGATGTTTTAAGTAAAATGGAAAAAGGACATCAGGTAGATGCAGTATACACTGACTTTAGCAAAGCTTTTGATCGTGTTGATCATCTCTGAATCTGTGCTTAACTGGTTGAAGTCCTATCTCTGCGGCCGTTCCCAATTCGTAAAGTTTCAAGGTACCTTATCTAAATAGATCTTAGTCACATCCGGCGTACCACAAGGTAGCCACCTTGGTCCACTTCCCTTTAATATTTTTATCTCTGACCTATCTGATATGCTTTGCGATATCCCACATTTGATGTATGCTGACGACCTAAAAATATACCATGTTATTCAATCGGAAACAGATGTAATGTACTTACAGTCGAAACTGTTATCTCTTGAGTACTGGTGCAATCAAAACAAGCTGTATCTAAATGCTAACAAATGTTACGTAATAACTTTTTCACGTAAAATTTCTGTTGTAAATAACAACTACTTCCTTAATAGAATTGAGCTTAATAGAGTCAATCATATCGTTGATCTTGGAGTAGTCTTAGATAATAAGTTGCGATTCAATTTACATTATGATAAAATTGTATCTAGGGCCAGCAAACAACTTGGTTTCATAAAGCGACGTGCAAGAGAGTTCAAAAATGTATGGGTAACTAAGATATTATTTTGTGCATTAGTACGCAAAATATACTCTCTCTTCTTGAGTATGGATGCATCATTTGGAATCCTGCTTTTGAATCACACAGTGAAAGACTTGAGTCTATTCAAAAACAATTCTTGCTGTTTGCACTTAGAGACACTTATAACCCCCGTGATTACAATGTCTTGCCACCCTATGAATATAGGCTTAGCCTCCTTAATTTAATGCCCCTATCATCACGAAGCTCGTTACTTAGTTCATGTTTTACCTTCGATGTTATTAACGGAGTTATTAATAGCGCGCATATATTAAATAGGATAAAATTCAACGATCCATTAAGACGTACAAGGCATACAAGACTATTAATTTAATATCAGCATCACACTGTCTACGCAAATAATGAGCCGATAAATAGATGCTGTAGGGAATTCAACAATATCAGCGAGCACTATTTACCACCAATGTCTAAATTCACCTTCAAGAAAAACCTTACTAAGTCCCTATTTCAGTCCTAATCCCGTACTACATTCTCTATTTACCGTCTTAATCTTAACCTTATCTTGTTCCCTGTCCCTTTTCATTTATAATATAAATATAAATAAGTTAAATAGTATACACAAAAAAAAAAAAAAACTTAGCTTCCCTCTCCCCTTTATACTTAAATTAAGTAAAAAATGTAATTGTAACTATAAGATTACCTTGCTTGGTTAATAAATAAATAAATAAATAAAAATTAATAACTTCTTCCAAAGAACAAAGGAAAAAATCTGTATCTCTTTTTACGTGAGCTTGCCACCTCATTACAATTTCAGTGTTACCATAACAAAAATCAATTCTTACATAATATAAAAATGAAATGTATGAAAATATTTAAATTGAATTAATGATTTATATAAAAATATTATTAAATAAAGATTTCGCCACATAGTAAACAAACTGTTTTTTTTTTTAAACAAAATGTATTTTTTATATGGAATCAATATAAAAAGGGGCTGTTTATAAATTACGTTAAAAGTTTAAAGGGAAGGAGGTTGATCATTTGTGACGAAGTGTGACATAGAGAACGGGTAGGAGGAAGTGGTCTGAAATTGGCCAAAAAAATGTAACGTTATTTATGAAAAGCCCCTAATAAAAAAAAAAAATATTTCCAATTTATTATCATATTTTAAAAATAAATAACATTCTCTAATATTGAATAAAATTCTACGTCTACACTTGCAATAATTTCGAAGCTGTGAGTTTTTTCTTTTAGACATTTTGCACTTGTTTAGTATTTGTTTATACTTTTTCACTATGAAATTAATATTAAATTCCCCTGCCAGCATTTTGGAGTGCCATTCATCGCCAAAAAGTGACGCCTATGGTACATCTGGAAGATAATTTGACGATATTTTGTGTTTTACAAAAACGAAAACAGGCACTTCCCAACAGGCACTCATGGGATTGTTTGTTTGATTCCTAACAATTTGCAAGCATTTTTTCGTTTATTTTTTAAGTTCGGTTCGGTTTGCTTGCAGCAGAATACAGAAAATAGTGGTATTAAAATTTGCGACTTGTGTAAAAGTGTTAAAGGTTTTTAATAATATATTTAATTATAAATAAATAGTAATAGTGCATTATTATACTTACCGGAAGTTTGTGCAATGTCTTTTAAGGCAAATAGAATTAAAAGTCACTTCCAGGAGGATCGCTTTTCAGTCTTCCTTAAAGTCACTAAAAAGAGACTTCTTTGAACAGAAGTCACTTTTAAGATGAAAAAGCGGTAACGCCAGCGTTTAATCTCATCGCCTACAAGTCACGCTTTGGTGTTTTCAGCGATAGTAAATGTTGGCAGGGTTGTAACGTCATGCACGATAGCACACAATAACAATCAACAAAAACGAAAGCAGCTGATATGCATTTACATGTTAATTTTAAATACACACATACACAATAATAACAAAAACAACACGATCAGTTACAGAGAATTTCGTCAAACGATTCTATTCAATTGGGCCCACACACAGGCGTACCGTGTTTTATTTTTGCAACACACTAAGGAAACATTTTTCAAAAATTGATGGAATTTCTCATAAAATGTGCACAAAAAATAAATTTGAACAGCCCAAAAACCAAAACGATAAGTTTGTACGTGAACAACGCTATCTACTGCTTGACTTACACAACTTATTGGTTTATCTGTACAAAATCAAAAAGTTTTGATTTTGTCCTCACAAACTGACGAACCTTTAAATGGGGACACCAACACCGCCACAAACAGGCAAACATTTCCGCAAACCAACCAAGGTCGCGAACATGTCCGCCTGCATATAATACCTACAAGAAACACCACGATGGTGCGTTCGTGATTTCGGCATGAACTAAAGCACCAAGCATAAGAACGTCAGCAGCAACTGAAGCTTAAATGCATAATTTTTCTTATACATAAATGTGAATTTTTTCTTCGATTCTCAAAACAAAACAAAAAAATCCCTTACAAAAAAAAAATTTCAAATGAATTAAAAAAACTACACTCAATTAAAAATAACCATGGGAATTTCCATTTCCCACGGCAATTAAAAATAACCTCAAATGGGATTTTTCCCACAAAGGTGCCAACCGTGATCTGACCAATCATTTGCACGCAGTTCTGCATTTAATTTATTAAAATTAATTTTCGCTATTTTAATTCGAGAGGAACTATTCTGTTTTTTAATATTTATATTATTTATGAAGATACCTGTCATTCAATGGTCAAATATTCTAGGTCAAGCAGAACACCAGCAAAATCATTACGCACAATATTTGAAAATCTACAAAAGAGATGGTCTAGACAAGTAATTTCATTAATGTAAGAGTATAAGCCTTGTTCATATATAAGCAAATTATATGCGCTTAACGCAGCGCTCGAGATTTGTAAATCAATGTTAAAATCACCTAAAATGACAAGGTTTACCGTTCTCACATTACATAAAATATTTTTAAACTCTTCAATAAATAATTGAAAAGACTGGGAATGAAGTTTTTACAGTCACATATAAACACAAAATTAACTTTATCACACACAGCAAGAAATTTTGACAATATCTGCACTAACAAGGTTAAACCCCTATTTCAACATTATCTAGAGAGTCGTGTATAAAAATACCTACACTACCTGCAGCATAAGAGTCATTTGTTTTAGCATAAGATTAGTATTGAGGCAAATGAAAATCGTATAAATTTCGGATAAAAATAGCAAGCCCGGAAGGCTTATAAATGCTTCAAGATTAGACACCAGCAATTCGAAATTATTTCGCAAACTACGTATGTTTTGATGAGTAAAAAACAAAGATTTATAATTATTTTTTCCTTGAAAAATGTCATCTGAAATACTTTTAATATTTGATGAAGGGAGGTCTTTGGTTATAAAATCAAGACTGTTCAGTTGATTAAGCATATTAAATCATTTTAAATTAAATTAAGGTCTTCAAATGATTTTATTCCCACAACCTCTCCGCCATAAACTTTCCTTGAAAGAATTTTAGAGTCTTTAAGTCACAAGTATTTTAAATTTTTTTCCTGTTTAATTTGTTTTGCTTTCATAAATAAAGCTGCTTGCTGCTTGTATATCTTGTAAAGCGATCATTGATGAAAATATTTTTATTTTTGTCACCGCCTAAAACAGATGCATTTAATGTATGCATATATTTAACGATATCGTCAAAGCCATTTTTTTAACCCCTTAAAAATAATTTTTGGCCAACATTTTTTTTAAGGTTTTAGATAAACATTTCAATTTAAGGTAAATAAAGTGTTTTGGCCAAAATTTACACTCAGTTTTGCGCGAAACATTTCGGAACAGCCGAAAACGAGCATTTTTTTCAGTTTTTAGTCCAAAACTCTTATCTCCGGCCCTAATTGATATGAAGAAAAAGTATTCTGGGGATTAAAGCTTCATATATAGGTCTTCAAAAAAAAACTTATCCAGATTTGTCTCCGTTCCAAAAACCATAATTATTTTGCAACCTGAAAAGTGGCTTTTTTCGAGTAAAAAAATTTCAAAAAATTTAAGGTTTTATTGGATAAACACCCCCTAGGGGCATTTAATGTTCAAAAAAGTTATTTGGAGATGAAGTTTCCTTTTTATCAATAAATAAAAAAAATTTTGTAAAAAAAATTTTGTAAAAAAAAATTAAGATTGCTGGTCAGATAAAATTTGGGACGATAAAAAAATTATTTTTTTTATGAAAATTATTAAAAAAATTATTTTTACACGGTTTTACTTTTTTTTTTTTTGTTTCTTATATATATTTTTTATTTATTATTTTTACAAAAAATATAGTTATTTAAAATAATAAATATTATTGTACAAAAATTAAAAATATTTTAAGTCGGTTTCTTGTTTTTCGGACACTTTTTTGGTCATACACGTGTTTTTATGTTGAATTCATTTGAACATTGAAAAAAGAAAAAATTATGACAAAATCACTTCATTTGGAGCAAAAATAACAACAATTTTTACTTGCAAAAAATAGTAAAAAAAAATCAGGTCCTGTGGCTACTGTAACGATTTCGTAGTTGGTCCAACTTTGCACTCACAGTACGGACAAACGGCTAAATCAAAACTGACGTGGCTTGGCAGGTGTTCATACAAAGGTTCAAAGTTTTTTAAGGAGGAGACACCATCGTCACCCATTGCACATGTCTGAGATACAGCTATGTCGTAAAAAGTAGGGTGACGATATCGTTACACTAGCCACACGGAAGGTTAATAATCGGGGTATTCGCGGTATTTCTTTTAAATACATACATATACATTTAGAGGAGAGTAAAAATGAGTGATATTGAGTTGATGGTTTTTATTAGAAGAAATTTGTTTAGAATTTTTAAAATTTCAAATTTGTTACAATATACATTTGTGTTTAAAAAAAAATTTTTTTAAAAATCAAAAATGGTGTTGGCTACAACGACTACTGTAAAATACCTATTTTCGCACTGCGGGTATTCTACTGTCTCTTAGGTTGACCCGAGAAAAAACTTTTTTAATTTGAAAACGTAAGGAAAATATCTTCTATCTGAATGAGACAAAAAAGTCTTTTTTAAAAATTTATACGTACTTGAAAAAATAATACATATAATAATATATAATATAATATATAAAAATATATATTATATATCATACTTATTTTTTATTTTAAATTTTGAATAAAACGATTGTAAAAGGTTTCTTTAAAAACCAGTTTCATTCAGATTGGTTAAAATATTATCAAAAAATGTCCTTCCAAGTATTGTAAGGATCGGTCAAGTAATTTTTGAGCTAGGTTACCCGCAGTTTTGAAAAACGTAGTTTTGAGAAAAACGACTTTAAAAAGTTGCGAAACAAATAATACGAAGGCGTTAGAATTCAAAACTTAATTAAATGACTATATATACACACAAAATAATTATTGTTAACATTCTTTGGAAGGTTTCCATTCTCAAATACACCAGTTTGAGCAGATAAAATAAATGATATAATCAAGTAGCAGCTGTAGCAACTTGATTTTTAAGATATTATATCGAACTATCTCTTATATATAATATTATATCGGTCTCTGCTTAAGCTTTCTTAATATTCCAGAAATCTTTATAAAATTTTTTCACACATTTTTGAGATGTTCTTAAGTCATTTAAATTGAAAAAAAGTTTCGTTTCTGGGATGCCTCTAAATGTATTGCCGGCCTTAAGGACTCTCTTAAAACTTTGTGCATTGTGGGCATAAATCAATTAAAATTTCAATTAACCCTTCAATTGATTAAAAAAGTATTTGCAATGAATTTACTATATTAATTGCAATTAATCATTAATTGCACCTTGCAATTAATTTATTTAGACTAACCTGATGTAATTGCAAAATACAATTGTATCTATCACAATTAACTTATTTAACCATAAAAACAATTAAAATTAGCAATTTATCTGTCCACACTGTAAGTGAAACACGTGAGTCGCATTAGGTTGACAATTTTATATAAGTAGCAAATTGAAAGCCAAATAATTTCTAGTTAGTAGGGCTAAAAGAACACCGAGAAAAAAAGCAATAGGTAAATCACCTAAGTCGGCTTGGGTAAAGAGAAAATTATAAACTTACGCTTATTCACCTAAGCAATTTATTGTTTAATACAATGCTTTGAAAGCACATACTTCGACACCTTGTCAAAAAAAAAATATTTGATTCACCTAAGCCCAAAATCCAAATATACAAAACTAAAAAACAACAAGCATGGATGGCTTAAGCATAGTTTAGAGCTATTTTCTGCAAAAAAAAACACAGCTGCGTCATTAGGCACACCAGAGAAGGATAGATTTGATAATTTTAGTTTTATTTTTTCTTTTGTAATAAAACCAAATTCAAAAATAGCATAAAGTAAATTAAAAAACACGTTGATGTTCACACCAGTAAATTTTATTACATTTCATCAACAAAAAGAAAAAAAAATTCTTTGCCCGCCGTGCGAAATCGAACCTGGAACTTTAGGTGCCAGTCCATCGTTCTACCCACTGATCAAAGCAGCCTTGCTACTATTTGCTGACATAACTACAGTTATGTTAACAGATGCTGTATTAACATCATATTAGCCATACAACAAAAATCTTTTAATAGAATATTGTTTTATGCTGCATTATAGTTGTAATTAGTCAGTTGCAATTAATATTGAATAAATCACTCCGCGTAACGAAGGAGTTTGGCTCAATGCATAGTATAGTGACTTCATACACAGTATCGGTTGGTGTGGTTTCAAATCTCAACGGCATGCGAAGGTAAAATTTTTGTTTATGATACTTAATTTAATTTAATTTAATTTAATTTAATTTAATATAATTTAATTTAATTTAATTTAATTTAATTTTAAATTAAATTAAATTAAATTAAATTAAATTAAATTAAATTAAATTAAATTAAATTAAATTAAATTAAATTAAATTAAATTAAATTAAATTAAATTAAATTAAATTAAATTAAAATAAATTAAATTAAATTAAATTAAATTAAATTAAATTAAATTAAATTAAATTAAATTAAATTAAATTAAATTAAATTAAATTAAATTAAATTAAATTAAATTAAATTAAATTAAATTAAATTAAATTAAATTAAATTAAATTAAATTAAATTAAATTAAATTAAATTAAATTAAATTAAATTAAATTAAATTAAATTAAATTAAATTAATTTTATTTAATTTAATTTAATTTAATTTAATTTTATTTAATTTAATTTAATTAAATTTAATTTAATTTAATTTAATTTAATTTAATTTAATTTAATTTAAATTAATTTAATTTTCATTTCATTTAATTTAATTTAATTTAATTTAATTTAATTTAATTTAATTTAATTTAATTTAATTTAATTTAATATAATTTAATTTAATTTAATTTAATTTAATTTAATTAAATTAAATTAAATTAAATTAAATTAAATTAAATTAAATTAAATTAAATTAAATTAAATTAAATTAAATTAAATTAAATTAAATTAAATTAAATTAAATTAAATTAAATTAAATTAAATTAAATTAAATTAAATTAAATTAAATTAAATTAAATTAAATTAAATTAAATTAAATTAAATTAAATTAAATTAAATTAAATTAAATTAAATTAAATTAAATTAAATTAAATTAAATTAAATTAAATTAAATTAAATTAAATTAAATTAAATTAAATTAAATTAAATTAAATTAAATTAAATTAAATTAAATTAAATTAAATCAAATTAAATTAAATTAAATTAAATTAAATTAAATTAAATTAAATTTAATTTAATTTAATTTAATTTAATTTAATTTTATTTAATTTAATTTAATTAAATTTAATTTAATTTAATTTAATTTAATTTAATTTAATTTAATTTAATTTAATTTAATTTTCATTTAATTTAATTTAATTTAATTTAATTTAATTTAATTTAATTTAATTTAATTTAATTTGATTTAATTTAATTTAATTTAATTTAATTTAATTTAATTTAATTTAATTTAATTTAATTTAATTTAATTTAATTTAATTTAATTTAATTTAATTTAATTTAATTTAATTTAATTTAATTTAATTTAATTTAATTTAATTTAATTTAATTTAATTTAATTTAATTGAATTTAATTTCATTTAACTTAATTTAATTTAATTTAATTTAATTTAATTTAATTTAATTTAATTTAATTTAATTTAATTTGATTTAATTTAATTTAATTTAATTTAATTTAATTTAATTTAATTTAATTTAATTTAATTTAATTTAATTTAATTTAATTTAATTTAATTTAATTTAATTTAATTTAATTTAATTTAATTTAATTTAATTTAATTTAATTTAATTTAATTTAATTTAATTTAATTTAATTTAATTTAATTTAATTTAATTTAATTTAATTTAATTTAATTTAATTTAATTTAATTTAATTTAATTTAATTTAATTTAATTTAATATAATTTAATTTAATCTAATTTAATTTAATTTAATTTAATTTAATTTAATTTAATTTAATTTAATTTAATTTAATTTAATTTAATTTAATTTAATTTAATTTAATTTAGTTTAATTTAATTTAATTTAATTTAATTTAATTTAGTTTAATTTAATTTAATTTAATTTAATTTAATTTAATTTAATTTTATTAAATTTAATTTAATTTAATTTAATTTAATTTAATTTAATTTAATTTAATTTAATTTAATTTAATTTAATTTAATTTAATTTAATTTAATTTAATTTAATTTAATTTAATTTAATTTAATTTAATTTAATTTAATTTAATTTAATTTAATTTAATTTAATTTAATTTAATTTAATTTAATTTAATTTAATTTAATTTAATTTAATTTAATTAATTTAATTTAATTTAATTTAATTTAATTTAATTTAATTTAATTTAATTTAATTTAGTTTAGTTTAATTTAATTTAATTTAATTTAATTTAACTGTTACAGCTGTCTTTCTTCTGATTCATGCTCTCGAGTGGTGGTTGTTGTTAATCTAAACGTACATTCGTTAGCGTCAAGTGCAATATAAGTCGATTTGGCTTCTTCCCAAAGTTCTTCGTATTGATTTTTCAGCGCCTCAATGTGATTGACAAGGCTTTGATAGAGTTGCGCCGCTACAGATAGATTCAAATCTGCTGAGCACTACTCACTTTGTCGAATTTATTAAGAACAGCGTTCCTGATTTTCAGTATGAGAATATTCTCGAAATCGCACAGCTCTCGCAGCACACCTGTCGCTAGCACTTTGTTGACCTACGTTGTTTGAAAGGACTCATCATCGATAAAACGCAACAGCACCCCTTTCACCTCAACAATGATAGCATTTAAAGAAGAAATTGAATCCTTTTTGGCCGACCAATGCGTGCCTGTCCCTCTCTTGAGAACATGTCGATGGGATTGAAATGCATCTTCAAACGATCTGACAAAAAATGAGCTTGTATTTTCCACGAATAGGAAAACTGAAAAGGCTTTATTGTTCTCCGAAATAGCAGACAACAGCTAAAAAAAGAGAAACTGCTAAAAATGTCCTTTTATTTCAAGATAATGAATTTTTTTGACGAAAAAAACGCTACTCGCAAAGGCCTTGAAGATCATTCTGCCTCAGGCCCCACAAAACCTTAACTCGACACTGGTTCAGTGCAAACTCTTAAAACAAAAGCTTTGCAATACAATCACAAAAATGTGAATGCATAACTATTGAAAAAGTTCTTAGCCCGCGAGCTAATTATTTCATAGCTGCTTTGCAGTGCCGGGTTAACTTAGCGCTGAGCAAATTCTGTCAAGAGGCCCTAGATTTCCTTAAAAAAAAAAAACAGAAGAGAAGAATTTGTTTTTGCATTAAAGAAACACGATTCTAAAGAATTATTAATTACAAATTTATAAAATTGCAGTTTCAGAGCCTCGTGCTTCTTGCTGTCAATAGCAGAAGGCGCATTTATTTAGAACAGCTCAGCGAACTGCTCTAATTCGTCGCCTAGGCTATAATATTACTGAAGTTTTTTTCAAAATTGCTTCTGTGTTTTTCGAAATACTTCAAAAACACTATTTTACGGTAGGGTTACATCCATTAAGTTAAAGCAGTCAGTAGGTTATCAATAATGACAACAAACATTTGAATTTTAAAACGTTGTGCAGGTGTCTGATTATCTATAAAATCGTCGAGTGTAGTATAGCCGCTGAAATGATCGTATTTCGCTTGCCTTGCCACAGCCGGTCAAGTCTTAGGTTTTCGCCACAATATCTGAAAATGTGGTCCGCATTATTTGGTCATACCCATGTAACGTATCTCGTATTAAAGTTTTGATCAAACGACTGCAGAACAGACTGGTCGCTTGTAAGTGTTCTAGGATTCCTTTCGACGTAATTGTCATTATTCCCGTTTCCAACTTGTTCATCTATGAAATAAATCCGTCAGTTTGATTATGACACTGCCTTTTGATCTACGTTATTGGAAAGGTCTTCAAAAATATTCTTAATAGTTTTAAAATCACATAAAAGTTCCTTTGTAGCATCAGCTCGTGCCGACCACTTAGTGTCCGACAATCTTTCGCAAACTTTTGAAAATAAGAGTTTTTGAATCAGTATCTTTAAGTGTTTTTATAAAAAAAGCCCATCGATACGTTAAAGCGGAAAAATATCTATAGAAGCTTTCAATGAAATCGAAGAAAATTAATGCCACTTTACAGCACTCTGTATCCCACTTAGCAACAAAATTTAATAAATGTGCAAAACAGGGAACGTATTTATTTCCTTAAATCGTGCTTGTAAGCCGCTGTATTTAGAGCTTATGTTCTGGCGTTATCGTAGTTTTGTCCACGACAATCTTTGATATCAATGTTATTTTAACCTAAGAAATTTAGTAATCTTTTTGCGAGTTGTAGGCTCCATGTCCAATAACTTAACAAATCTTTTCACTGGTCCAGATGGAAGAACATAGCGCACTATAAGAGTTAGTTGGTCGACATGCGATATATCTGGAGTAGATTCCATTGATACTGAATAGTATTTGCATCTCTTAATTTCGCAAATAATTTGATCCAGTATGCCTAATGCAATAAATTGGATAAATTGCCCGCATGTCGTTTTTGATATATGTGACGTATGCTCCTTTCCTTTATTGGCATGACTTTGGATATGTTATACCATAAAAACGTAGATTCTAATAAGCGATTAATTCTTCCAAATAATTCTCATTTGGATCCAACAATTTTATCACTACCTCGAAAAGCAAGGCCTCGTTCTACTATAAGCTTTATAACTGCAATAATTCGTTTAAATAGTAGCCGCCAATACTTTTGCTCAGTCTCAATTTGGCTCAAAAGTTCTTCTTCCAGTCATATAATACGTCTTTTGTAAGCAGTACGGATTACAGTACGAATACGGCGATGAACTATCTGAATCTGTAACTTTGTAAGCTGCAATTGTTGGTAATAGTATAAATTATATCTATCTTAATTTTTACAAAACATTTTTATGCTCCTATCTTATTTGATTTTTTTTAACGCTGCGCGGGGTCCCCCAATGCACGGGACCCGTAGCATTTGCTACTCTTGCTTCATGCCTGATCCGCCACTGCTGCTTTAAACACAGATAGTAGCACATCTGCTATTGCTTTGGCAACATTGCTTAACTTATGTTTTATTTCTTGCCATTTATAGAATATATACCGGAGTCAAAACAGCAACAGTATATGTCTAAAAGACTCTTTAGCAAAATTCATGGATGGTTTGTAACAGCGTTTAAAAACTTTCAGCTTTTTCAAGGCTCCTACTACTGCTTTAACGAGTGCTTTCGAAAAATCAAACAGTCGCTGCAGAAGCAGAAAACTAAGGTTGGACACTAAGTAATTGCGGATTTTTTTAGAAAATAAAAGACAATTTTTTCATGGAATGAAATAACTTTATTCTGTAATGTATTGCCCATTTTGAGCAATGACCTTTTGCCATCTTTCAGGCAGCATCATAACTCCACGTTCATAAAACTTCTGGTTTTTATCAGCAAAAAACTGAAGCAGGTACGATTTGACATCATCATTATTATTGAAATTTTTACCATTCAAGGAGTTTTGCAAAGATCGGAAAAAAAGTAATCAGATGGTGGAATAATTTTTGCCGAGTTACCAAAGATGTGTGTGGCCTTGCATTGTCATGGTGGAATACAACACCTTTTCGATTTGTCAATTTGAGCCGCTTTTCTTCAAGTGCATTGTTCAATTTTGTTAGTTGTTCAATGTAGACATCGGAATTGATCGTTCGGTCGGGTGATAAAAGTTCAAATTAGACAATTCCTTTGCAATCCCACCAAACTGATAACATAACTTTATTTTGATGAATATCAGCTTTTGATGTTGTTTGAGCTGGTTCACCTGGCTTGCTCCACAATCTTTTCCGATTGACATTGTTGTAAACAACCCATTTTTCATCACCAGTTTTCAATCGTTTTAAAAATGGATCATTTTCATTACGTTTCTTTAACCAATCGCTGATGTTAATGCGTTGTGTTAAATAATTTTTTTTCAGTTCATGAGGAATCCATATATCGAGTTTCCGTACATAGCAAAGTTGTTTTAAGCGATTTTCAATGCATGTATGTGATACATGAAGCTTCTCTGCAATCTCACGTGTTGTACTGTGATAATCCGAATCGATTATTGCTTTGATTTGGTCGTCATCAACTTCAACTGGACGACCAGAGCGTTTTTCATCTTTGAGTGAAAAATCACCAGAACGAAATTTGGCAAACCAATTTTGACACTGCCGTTCTTTTAAAGCTTCGTCACCATAAACAGCACATAACTTTTTGTGAGCTTGCGATGAGTTTTTTTCTTTCCGGAAATAAAAAAGCAAAATATGACGATAATGTTCGTTTTGATTTTAAATTTTCAACAGACGCCAAACGAAAACTACACAACCGATCAAAAAAATTTTTTTAGTGATTGACAGTTGAAGTACCAACTATCAAATAACAAAATGTGTTTGACATTTCGATCACGTCAGCAAACCTAAAAATTCAACTAAAGCCATCTATGAGTGAAGTCCGCAATTACTTAGTTGCCAACCCTAGTTTCAATCATGGTATAATTAGACATGGTAGTGTTAATACTTAAAATTCTCTCTTGTGGTGGGTACAGCACCTGTCAAAACAAGGTTTTTGCGAATAAAAGAAAAACAAATAACAACATTTGGAAATTTTAATATTGTATGTGTTTGACAGCTGCGGTACCCAGCGCTCCGAGACGAAACTACCTTGTTAAATTCAATAGTTTGCAACAGAGATCTGCAACCGATAGAATTTTTGTTACTTGCAATCTACCCACAACAAAAAGAGTGCCAGTATTACCACACTACGGAAACACTGCGATTGTTGTGTCGAACATAATTGCGGCATTGAAGCCATTTGTGTATGAGCATTTCGCAAGATCAAATACTGCATATTTGAGTTGTTGGCTTGACAACTAGCGCAGCTCCTTTTCAATTTCTGGTATGCAATGGTAAGTAGGGTAATTTATAAGCAGCAAAATAAGGGCATGAAGCGCAACTACTGCATACAAAAACAGCGCTTCTTTTTTCTCCGAGCACAAATTATTTGCAGTTACTTTGCGGTTGCTTTGCGTGACAAGAACGAAGTTTTTATAATAAACATTTTCATGAATACGGATTTTTGTTGCGGATGTGGATACAAAAAGTGAAAAATGAGGGTAGGGGTGTGGATGTCGATTTTTCGCGGATATCTCCCTCCTTAGTTACCTAAAAAAATGGTTAATTTTTACCTTTTTTCTTCGAGATATGGAAGAATATAAAATCGAAAGATACCGAAAAATTATCGAAAAATCTTCGAATAAATAGAAAAAGTGAGATATCTCGAAGGGGAAGCAATATAGGTAATATAGGCAATATAGGGAAGCAATTGAGACACACAAATAGAAGGGTCTATTATCCCCCATTTTAAACATTTTTAGGGGGGAGACTTCGAAACACGTGGTTAACTGTCCACTGTAAGTCAAATTGCATTAGATGAGAAAATGATTTTGGGAAATAAATATTAATCAAAACGTACATATCAAAACCAGTGGCGGCCGTGGCGTAGTGGGTAGAGTGCGTGACTCTTACGCCAGAGAACCCAGGATCGAATCCTCCATCCGACACAAAAAAGTTTTTTTCAATTGAATTAATTGTTCTGTTCGGCCGTCACCTCTTTGCAGACAATGGCAAACCTCAGAGAGTAAAAACTGCCACGAAAAGCTTCTTGAGAACATAAGACTTTCGGAGTCGGCGTAAAACATGTAGGTCCAGTTCTCAATCATTTGTGTGCAAACATTTCACATCACACACAACACAATTGATCATAAGAAGCTCGGTCAAAGTCCTTTCAAGGGCTGAAATGGCCATTTCGTTTATTTTTTTTTATCAATTAATATATATTTTTTTTTAAATTTGGTTTTCTCTAGTACAAATAATTCAAAGATTAAATTTTAAATTCCTAAATATTTAACAATATTGTTCAAAAGCAGAGACAAAATAATAATTATTTTTAGATTTTGAAACCAAAAAAGCAGTGTGAAAAAATTGTTGCACCGCCGCACAGTGGCTCAGAGTAGGTTTCTATTGGCCAAAATTCTATAAATTTTGAAACGATTGAGATATTTGAGTAATATTCTGAATGACAGATAATTTCTTGAATTTATTGTGTTTAAAATTTTGTTTGTAAAACAACAAAGCAGCGGGTGCTGACGGCCTGTCAGCTGAATTGTTTAAAACCGGCGGCGATGAATTGATAAGGCGCATGCATCACCAAAATATGGCTAGAAGAAAGCATGGCCGACGATTGGAACCTCAGCGTACTGTGTCCTATACTTAAGAAAGGAGACCCAACAATCTGCGCTAGTTATAGAGGTATCAGCCTTATTTCCATCGCATATAAGGTTCTCTCAAGCGTACTGTGTGAAAGATTAAAGCCAATTACAAAAACACTGATTGGACCTTATCAGAGTGGCTTTCGACCTGGTAAGTCCACCATAGACCAGATTTTCACGCTACGACAAGTCCTGGAGAAAACCCACGAAAATCAAATTGACACACACCATGTCTTTGTCGATTTTAAAGCTGCGCTCGATAGCCCGAGAAGGGAATGCCTATACGCAACAATGTCTGAGTTCGGTATACCTGCAAAGTTGATTAGACTTTGCAGAATGACGTTGAGCAACACACGCAGCTCCGTCAAGGTAGGAAATGACCTCTCCGAAACCTTCAATACCGAAAGAGGTTTCAGGCAAGGCGATCCACTGTATTGCGATCTCTTTAACATCATCATGGAGGGGATCGTACGAAAGGCCAGTGTGCATCGTAATGGCACCATTTTCTACAAAGGCGTACAGCTCCTTGCGTACGCTGATGATATTGATATTGTCGGCAGAACCAAGAGAGATGTTACCGCTGCTTTCGCCGCTATAGAAAAGGAATCAGCCAAAGTGGGTTTGACGATAAATGAGGGCAAAACAAAATAAAAATATATGCTGTCTACAAACAAGGGAGCGCGGCGTTTAGACTCCCACGTTTCATCCGGCAGCTATAACTTTGAAGTAGTCAAGGAGTTCGTTTACCTTGGCACCGCCATTAATACCAACAACGAAATCAGCCTGGAGTTAAAGCGAAGAACAATTATTGCTAATAGGTGCTACTACGGGCTCAGTAAGCAACTAAGTTCCAGAGCCCTCTCTCGATCGACAAAACTAACACTCTACAAGACGCTCGTTCTACCTGTGCTGCTTTATGGCGCTGAGGCATGGGTAGTTTCGCAAACTGACGCAGCCGCTCTGGGGGTGTTCGAGAGAAAAGTTCTTCGTAAAATCTTCGGTCCTGTTCGAGTCGGCGATGACTATCGCATCCGAATGAACCACGAGCTGTATGAGCTCTACGATGACATTGACGTAGCTCGGCGTATAACTGTGCAGCGACTACGCTGGCGAGGTCATGTCCATCGTATGAACGACGAAGCTCCAGCGAAAAAGGTGCTCGAGGCGAGGGTCGCTGGTCAACGACGACGAGGGAGACCATGCCTCCGATGGATGGACCAGGCTGAGGAAGCCCTAACCGCACTTGGTGTATCCGATTGGAGAAGGCGCGCGCAAAGCAGAGGCGCCTGGCGAGAGCTGATGAGGTCGGTTGAAACCCGGACACGGGTTGTTACGACCACTTAAGTAAGTAAGTAAGTAAAATTTTGTTAAAATCCATTGAGTACTTTTTCAGAAAATCAAGGCCAAAGTTGAACTTTTGAAATTTTGAAATGAAATTATGAATATTATGCTTTTCTGCTTTTCTTATTTTTTAATCTTCTCTATTTATTAAAAAATGTTTAAAAATAAATAACATAACAACAATAACACAAGCAAAAATTAAATTTTTTTATTATTAATTACACTGTTCTACACGAAAACTGTACAAGACCTCCAACTTTCTGCATTCACAGAATTTTTGGATCATTTCGAATTTATCGATATGGACCTCATAAATGAGTCACTTAAAATATTCGTACTTTGCCTTATTTGGCTTATCATAACTTTGCTTCTGCTTCTGACTTGCAGTTTTGTACTCTAATTTAAGAAATAAAAATATGTCCATCCATTTCAAAATAAAAAACGCTAAAACATTTCACATATATGTAAATTAATTACGACCTTCTTTCATAAGTTTTTAAGTTATGTGTTTATATAACTCCAATAATTTTTCAATTATTAAAGGTTATATTTTATCGAGCTCAAGGTCAATGTTGCTTTCCGAAGAAAACAACTAAAGGAAAAACAACTAACAACAACAATATCCTATATAGAGTATCAATCACAAAGCAGACTAGACTGCTGTTTCGTTGACCGCTACACCAACTCATCAGTAGCCTTTTTTCGTGATTCTTGCTGTGATCCACTTAGCTCTTAATTTTCTACTTTTTCACGAATGCAATTAGTAAATTACCCTGAATTGCAGTACGGGAATACAAATGATATGAAAGCAGCTTAAAGTTATTCTAATTTGTGAAGCATGCTTACAAGCAAACAGCTGTCTAGTCTGCTATGTGATTGATACTCTATATAGGGTATTGTTGTTGTTAGTTGTTTTTCCTTCAGTTGTTTTCTTCGGAAAGTAACATTGACCTTGAGCTCGATAAAATATAACCTCTAATAATTGAAAAATTATTGGAGTTATATAAACACATAACTTAAAAACTTATGAAAGAAGGTCGTAATTAATTTACAAATAAATTCTATGGCAGAGCCCGGCCGTTGAAAATATGATCATAGTTTAATATCAGCTAACTGCTGAAGCTAAGATCGACTGTGAAATAGAAGAGCAACAACAACTAGCACAACAAAAATCTTTGAGTATTTAGAAAAAGCTTTGATCTATCTTCGAATAAGAGAACATACTTTCCCTGAAAGAATGCTTCACAAATTAGAAGAACTTTAAGCTGCTTTCATATAATTTGTATTCTCGTACTGCAATTCAGGGTAATTTACTAATTGCATTCGTGAAACAAGTAGAAAATTAAGAGCTAAGTGGATCACAGCAAGAATAACGAAAAAGGCTACTGATGAGTTGGTGTAGCGGCCAACGAAACAGCTGTCTAGTCTGCTATGTGATTGATACTCTATATAGGGTATTGTTGTTGTTAGTTGTTTTTCCTTCAGTTGTTTTATTCGGAAAGCAACATTGACCTTGAGCTCGATAAAATATAAACTTTAATAATTGAAAAATTATTGGAGTTATATAAACACATAACTTAAAAACATGTAACATATATTTTATTTTTTATTTTTACATTTTCTAACCGTAGAAAATCAAAAAAAAATCTACTGATATAAGTTTGTTTATTTTTTTCTTCAAAAGACAAAGGTTTTAATTTTTGAACTCATTAGAAAAAAACTAAATCGGTTAACTAATAATAAAGTTATTGATGAAAGAACGATTTAAAAAATTTTCAAATTTTGTTTACTTAAAAATATCGATTTCGAAATTTAGAGTTAATATTGATAATATTGTTCTTTTTTTATATGTTATGAATAAAGTTTTATAATATATTTTAATTTTAATTTATTATTTTCTTGTGTAAAAACTCTTTGACGACCTTTTCCTCTTATATCAATAATCGCTGGTTTCGCGTTGAAGAGACTAACAATATTCCATTAACATGGAAATTTTGCTTTTTTCTACGAAACTTGTTTCCATTTTTGAAATTTCATGGTGGAATCTTTCACCATGTTCGTCACTGAATTTATCTAAGTTTTGTGGGTGGGAAAAAATCCAAATGTGAATGTAAATAATGTAGTTTTGTGGACATATTGCATCCCATATCCTAAAATGTGATTAGCAATTTCTTCACAGTTTCTAAAAATTTTCATAAACTGAAAAGAAATCTCATTTTTACTTTTGGTAGAACCATCAATAAAAAGTTTCCATTCATTGGCATTATTTGGTTATTATAAAATATATGGTTATTATATTTCATACTCAAGACAAAATTTTGCAAAAATTGCATTCACTCACAATAAACTAAAAAACTGCACTCTGTGGTCCCAGTGAATGACTGAAACGCATTCGTTTGTTAAGTTCTTCCAAATGTAATGATAACATCATTTTGTAGAAAGTTCCACTGTTGCATTCTTTATCCTTATAATTCTGTTTGGCATTTCAATAATTACAAATCGCGACGATGTAAGCAAACTACATATGAAGAAAAGGCTAACCCATTTAGCGCACATTTTAATCAAGTCTTAATTAAAAAATCTTGAGAATATTTCACCGTGGCGCTTTGGTCAGTGTTAATCGCTTTACTAAAACCATAGATAAAAAGATATAAAAAGTCTTTGACTACTATTACGAAAATTGACAAAAATGTCTGTCGTGAGGCTATAAAATTGCGCTATTGTTCTGAGGCTAGAAACTCAGCAACTTCAATATCTAAGCTGTTGTGAAAACATTCAGCTTCTTTTTGTAAATACATATGTTATTGCTACCGCTTACCGCTTCAAATTAGAAGCGTTTTAATTTCAGCCAATTGACGTAGCAACAGATCTTGTATTTCTTTGAGAATTGATTATACAAAACCCCTATATAAAAAACCTTGAAAAAAACAATTTTGGTGAACAGAAGCAATGTTATGATACACTAAGTAAGGCAAGGTACGAAAATTCGAAGTGATGTCTTAAATTGGCCATTGGTGAAGAAATCGATGTGATGAAAACATTCTGAAAACACAGAAAGTCACCATATGGATCGGCAAAATGTAAAATATTGGTGGCAACTCTTGTACATTAAAAAAAATTTGTACAACAGTGTTATTTATATGATTTTTTACATTGGGACATTTTTTGTTTTTAATTTTTTTTTTCTAATATTATATTATCTTACTGAAACAAGAAATATCATAGTTTAATTTTTATTTATTTGGTTGGAAAATTGCTCGCACATATTCCGTTCTCAGTTCTGAACTATTTTCGTCCTGTAGTAGCTCTTTCGCTTCTTTATCTAAGCTCAGGTGTTCCACATTCCATTGATGTCACATGCTAGAGATTAGCGGATCTGACCTTGCCAATAATATATTAAAAAAATCTTCATTTGTGTAATTGCGTGACACTTTTCTGGTGTTGTGTTCTCTATAAAATCTTTAATCCTTATTTCTTTTTTCCTGATCTTCCTCCAATAGATCTCCAAGTGGTACTAAATGATATTTAATGACATCTTCTCCATGATAAAGGGTTTTCTGAATTATTGCAGACATATTTCTCCATGGGTATTTCGTTGAATATATTTTTGCAGTTTCCTTAACGTAATCACCAAATTTTTTTCGATGATTATTTTAAGCCTAGAAATAAGATTTAAATCAACTTCTGTTATTTCATATGCTCTTTCCGTATCTGAGTAGAATGTTCTTGCTGTGTTGCCATCATTTGTATTGCCTGAACCTTGTTTTGGCTGATCGGTTGGCAACTAAGTAATTGCGGATTTCACTCATAGATGGTTTTAGTTGAATTTTGAGGTTTGCTGACGTAATCGAAATGTCAAACACATTTTGTTATTTGATAGTTGGTACTTCAACTGTCAATCAGTAAAAAAATGTTTTTGATCGGTTGTGTAGTTTTTGTTTGGAGTCTGTTGAAAAAGGAAAATCAAAGCGAACATTTTCGTCATATTTTGCTTTTTTATTTCCGGAAAGGAAAAAACTCATCGCAAGCTCACAAAAAGTTATGTGCTGTTTATGGTGACGAAGCTTTAAAAGAACGGCAGTGTCAAAATTGGTTTGCCAAATTTCGTTCTGGTGATTTTTCACTCAAAGATGAAAAACGCTCTGGTCGTCCAGTTGAAGTTGATGACGACCAAATCAAAGCAATAAACGATTCGGATCGTCACAGTACAACACGTAAGATTGCAGAGAAGCTTCATGTATCACATACATGCATTGAAAATCGCTTAAAACAACTTTGCTATGTACGAAAACTCGATATATGGGTTCCTCATGAACTGAAAAAAAATTATTTAACACAACGCATTAACATCAGCGATTTGTTAAAGAAACGTAATTAAAATGATCCATTTTTAGAACGATTGATAACTGGTGATGAAAAATGGGTTGTTTACAACAATGTCAATCGGAAAAGATCGTGGAGCAAGCCAGGTGAACCAGCTCAAACAACATCAAAAGCTGATATTCATCAAAAGAAAGTTATGTTATCAGTTTGGTGGGATTACAAAGGAATTGTCTACTTTGAACTTTTACCACCCAACCGAACGATCAGTTCAGATGTCTACATTGAACAACTAACAAAATTGAACAATGCACTTGAAGAAAAGCGACCCGAATTGACAAATCGAAAAGGTGTTGTATTCCATCATGACAATGCAAGGCCACACACATCTTTGGTCACTCGGCAAAAATTATTAGAGCTTGGTTGGGATGTTTTGCCACATCCACCACATAGTCCTGACCTTGCACCATCTGATTACTTTTTTTTCGATCTTTGCAAAACTCCTTGAATGGTAAAAATTTAAATAATAATGATGATGTCAAATCGTGCCTGGTTCAGTTTTTTGCTGATAAAAACCAGAAGTTTTATGAACGTGGAATTATGATGCTGCCTGAAAGATGGCAAAAGGTTATTGCTCAAAATGGGCAATACATTACAGAATAAAGTTATTTCGTTCCATGAAAAATTGTAATGTGCATTTATGTAATTTGCATTTATTATATAATTAGTACATAAGAAAGAGTTATTCTTTTGCGTACAATAAAATAGTATACTATATATCTCGAACAAGCATAAAATCATAATGAGAAAGAAGCAAAGATATTACATTTATATTTAAAAATTACTTAAGTTTAATTCTAAAATCAATTTAAATTAATTAAAATAATGAAATCAACACGAACTTATATATACTGAAGTGAAGTATTAAAGAAAAAATGTGAAGCGTAGAAAAGAAAAAAAAGCGAGAAAGTAAAAGAGAAACGAGAATTTAAGAAAAATGTGCAGATATTAATTGCTTGAAGTATTGTGCATTTGAAATAGATTTAAGATACCTCGGCAAGGAGTTCCACAGTCTAATGGTGCTTACGAAAAAAAGTCTTGAGGAGTTCAGATATTTAAAGCGAGGAACTACAAGATTTAAGCTTCTAGATGATAAACAAAACTGAAGTTTAGAATATAGATATTTTGGAGTTCTTGAGTATATCAGCTTATGCAGAAATGTACAATTTCTTGCTTTTAAATAATTTTCCAAATTGCATCCTAGTATACGGTTGCTTAGACCAGTAACATGGCTAAATCTTCTGAGTCCATACACGTAACGGGCCGCATAGTTTAACGCTACTTGCAGTTTATGTAACGAATGTGAATCTAGATTACTAAAAACCACTTCAAAATAATTTATAAAAGGCATAATCAACTGTATTACTAGTTTACGGCGAGTTTCTGTTGGTGTGATCTGAGCAGTCATTCGCAGATTTCTTAAGACAAAGTAGATTTTACGTACAACATAGTTAATATGGTCTACACATGAAAGTGATGTGTTAATCCGATACCCAAGGTTGGCTATTTTTTCAACAGACTTCAGTGGTGTAGTACTTATATATACAGCTGGGATATCTTCATCTGAGTAACGACTTTTAGAATTTAGCTACACAAAAGATTTTAACGAATTTAGTTTTAGCTTGTTACTTAACGCCCACTTATTAATTGAATCTAGGTCTTCAGTAACTCTGAAGCAAAGATTTTCGCTGAGACCAGTAGGACGAGAAATATAAAGCTGGTGATCATCCGCATATGCATGCATTATTACATTTTTCGGAATGGTAAAGATATCATTAATAAAGATTGCAAAGAGAAGTGGCCCAAGAACTGAGCCCTGTGGCACTCCGCTGTTAAGGTATTTATAATTCGAGTAACTACTGTCAATCTTCACTCTTTGGGATCTCCCATTTAGATAATTTTTAATAAGTTTGACTGCAGTCGAAGAAAAGCTAAAGAATGACTCAAGCTTTGAACATAAAAGATAATGATCTACAGTATCAAATGCTTTGGTAAAATCCAAAAGGCAGAGTAAGGTAAGATGTTCTTTATCAAAGGATATTCGAATGTCGTCTAAGATATTAGCAACTGCAGTTGAGCAACTATGTCCAGAACGAAAACCTGACTGAAAGGGAGACAGGAGCTTATTAACGCAAAAGTAATGCGAGATCTGATCTGCCATTAGTGACTCACAGACTTTAGAAAGAGATGATAACAAGCTTATAGGCCGAAAGTCAGACGGTTCAGATGCTCTAGCTTTTTTTGCAATGGGAATAATTGTTGCTACTTCGTAACTCACATTTTAGGATAGCATGAGCTGGTAAAGCAGTGGTTAATGATGTGCGGTAACGGACTTAAAATGTAAGGCAAAATTATTTTAAGAAACCTAATATTTATACCATCTTCTCCAAGAGCACTGGATTCAATTCTTATTATAAACCTGGCTACTTCATATTCCGATACGTTAGAAAGCTCAAAATCGCTTATATTATATACAGGATTCGTTCTGATTTGATTACAGTTTACAACGGGCAGTGTGTCTGAGACAAAAAAGTTATTAAGAGCATCTGGATCAATTTGAAACTTTGGCAACTGCTTGTTGCACACTCCAATTTGTTTTAAATTTTTCCAAAGTTGCTTAGAGGAAAGTGTCACATCAAGTTTTGATGTCTTGTCTTTTATTTTCTTAAAAAAATCCGCAATAACTTAGTTGCCAACCGATATAACTAATCCATATTTTCGATATTTATCTTGATATGTTTCTTTTTGAAACTTCGTAACTCCTTGTTGGTGTCGTTGTTTCTTACTGATCCTGTAGGTCTAAATTGCAAATCGTAACTGATTTTCAGTATGTGCTCAATAAATCGTATTCTTGCATGTAGTGGTGATAATCCGAATTCATATGCATCAGTATTATCTATTAATTTGTCTGAGACTTGGTTTAATTGGCATATGAGTTGATGTTGTTTGGCATATAATGCAACTGGATGAACCCTTTTTTTCAGTCAAAGCCTGGCCTACTTTTCCATCAATCGTTGTAAGCACTAATTGTTAGCTTACTTCGATTCCCTGTAATTGCAATAGCGACGTTAACTGCCAAACAGTCCTTTTTAGCAGCAGCTATGTGATATAATGAATACAGATTTGAAACTTTTTCAATCGCTCGCAATCTGAGCTCAGTATATTGGTGCTTTGTTAATTTCAAATCCAAAAAAATTGCTAATGCCTCCTCATTTGTGTACTTTTTTTCCTCGCTCGGTGTTGGAACACTTTAAGAATCGGTTTTGTTCTCACTGGACTAGCATCAATAACTTTTTCAATGATTTCCAGTTTTGCATATTTTTAGCTGCTTGCAATTGATGAAGGAAAGTTTCTTGAACATTTTCACTTCCGATTTCATCAGTGATATCCTTTAGCTTCGGCCTATTAGACCTATCGCTGCAGTTGTCAAGTTTTTTTTTGGTCTTCCTGCGCTGATTTTGTCGGTAGTTTGTGAAGCTCTTTGCACAGTAATCTGGCATTCCGGCCATTTTTCGTTATGTTTATAAAATCTTTCTTTCGTGTAGTTATACTGGCTGTAGCGCTTTTTTAAATTTTTGACGAAAACAGATAATTTCTCTTCTACGTCCAATGGTATTTCGAAGTTTATTTTCCTTTGAGCATAGCTTAGAACATCTTCCTGTTTTTGTTTCTTAAATACTCCTCAGTAGGTACATTCTTTATAACTGAATCTCTCCATGATTTTTGAATCAATTTATTTATTTCCAATTGGAATTGCTGAGATATTATAGCATCTGAGATTGTATATCACTTCCTTATAAGCCTTTTCATGCCGTAGTGCTTTCCTAAGCCCTATATCAAGTATCAGCACCTGTATCTGTTTACTTATTACCTGCACCAGTTCTATGAAGGTACAATTTTAAACTCCTAAACTGCACATGTTTCATACAGGTAAAACGAAATGTGATATTTAAAAAAACTCTAAGCACTATTTTAATTACCAGAACCTGTATATATATTTTGTATATGCACCTGTGTTATAGAGTTGGAATAAAAAGGGTAAATAAAAATAAAAAGGGTTTTTTTTTTGATACGTGCAACTGAACTGATGATTTATTTTTCTGCGTAGCAGGTATTTATAAAAAAAATGAGAAGAGTTCTAAAACCGTTTTCCGAAAATATATGTGTGGATATTATTATGTGAACTCAAGGGTCCGCCAAATAATTTTTTTTTTTTGAAAATGCAAAAAAAAAACTACTGAATATTTTCTCAAATTTCTTTTTTTATTTGAATGTACAATCCTTCTGGTTAATAATGGAAAATAATTTCATTCAAATGGCTGCCTCGGCTGGCCATGCAGTAGCCTACACGATCGGTCCAATTTTTAAGCACATTATCGATTGTGTGCAGCTGTATTTCACCAATGGCTTCACGAATATTGTCCTTTAAAGCGTCAATTGTCTCTGGCTTGTCGGCGTAACACTTATCTTTGAGGGCACCCCACAAATAATAGTGCAACGGTGTCAAATCGCAGCTCCGAGGTGGCCAAACGACATCAGCTCTGCGGCTGATAATGCGATCTTCAAAAACAGGGCGCAAAACATCGAGTGTAGCTTCGGCTGTGTGGCACGTAGCGCCGTCCTGTTGAAACCAAATGTTGCCAATATCCACCTCTTAAATTTTTGTGAACAAAAAATAATTCAACATGGCCCGATAACGATGGCCATTGACTGTAACGGCCACTCCTTGCTCATTTTCGAAGAAAAATGGCCCAATTATGCCTCTGGACCAAAATCAGCACCAAACAGTGACTCGTTTTGGGTGCATCGGCTTTTCAATGTATGCGTGCGGGTTTTCTGTGACCCCAAATGCGACAATTTTGCTTGTTTACATACCCGCCAAGATCAAAATGAGCTTCATCTGAAAAGATGATGTTTTTGGCAAAATCGGCATCTTCTGTAAGTCGATCGCAGGCCCACTCAGCGAAGCGAAAATGCATTGGATGGTCAGTTGGCTTCAACTTCTGAGCCAATTGGACTTTGTATGGCGTCATACCAAGGTCTTTATGTAAAATTCGTCTCAATGATGTCTCCGAAATGTTCAATTGTTGAGAACGACGGTGAATTAATGTTGATGCCACTTCACGCCCACTTTCTGCCACAGCAGAAATATTCTCGGGTGTACGCACTGTTTTTGGCTTTTTACGCTTTGGTTTATCGATGAGGATGCCAGTTTCTTTCACTTTTTTCACAAGATAACGAACATACGGATCTGACGGTGCTTCTGTTCTTCCAAAATCCGTACGCAATTTTCGCAAACATTCTGCAACATTACCATGATTTTCGAAGTAATGTTGCAATATTTCCCAGCGTTGTTCAAGCGTATACACAACCATATTCGTTCAGCGGAAGGATAAAACTAATTATCTGTCAAATCAGACATGTGATAAGTGTTACCATTCACGAAATAAGCACTAGTTGAAAAAAAAACGTTAGATGGCGTACCCTTCATGATTATATAAACTGGTTCAATACAAAATATTCCGGTACTTATACAGGTATTTAGAAATAAGAGAATACTTAAACTTTTTATGAGTACATTAACATGAACTGGTTTTATATGATTTATATACATTCTTTAAACGCCAGAGGCGTTGATCTAATACATTAAATCATGATGAAAAATACGACACTTAACGTAATTAATGATTGAACTTAACATAGTTACGTTATATAAATTTATGTTAAATTTATGGAAAAACAAAAATAAAAAGAAATTGAACATGTTCGATATTGCGCCCCAACATTTCCGGCGGCGTTGAAAGAATCAGCTTTCAGGGATCAAGCAGCAAGGCTAATTTGTGAATGGAACGTCGAAACAAGCCTTTTGTTGTTTGAACGTCGACAACTCTAACTTTTCCATCTTTGGCTCGATATGTCTCGATTATTCGACCAGTTATCCATTTCAAAGGTGGCATATTATCTTCATGCAGAAGTACTAGTTGGTTTAGCTTTAAGTTATTCTGATTACTAATCCAACGATGATGTTGTAGCATCTCGTTCAAGGATTCCACTGACCACTTTCTCCAAAACTGTTGCTTGACTTGTTAAGGCTTCAAGATCGTTAGGATCTGTGGATAGTGGCGACATTGGGCGTGAGTTTAGGATAGCCTCGATTTCGATAAGTGCGGTGGAGAGTTCCTCATAAGTCATTTTTGTGTTTGCTAGTGTTCGGTATAGATGACCTTTAGCCGATTTTACTGCGGTTTCCCATATTCCACCAAAGTGGAGTGCCCTTTTCAACTCTGAGAGCTGATTGTTAGCCCCAAGAAATTTTGTAGCATTGTCGCAAAAAATATCAGAAGGCAATCCCATACGGCCTATTAAACGTTTTAACGCAGCAATAAATGCATCTGACGATAAATCTGAAACTGACTCAATGTGAACGGCATTTGTTACAAAGCAAACAAAGATAGCCACATAGCATTTGTATGGCTACTTTCCTCGAATTCTAATGTAGGTGTAAATCGGTCCACAGATATCGACGCCACATAGTTGAAATGGCCTTGCTGGTGTGACATGTTCAACTGGTAAGTCACCTATGACTTGTTGTAAGAGTTTTGGTCTATAATGACACATGACCGCACCGTCTATCTAGCCAGATCTCGAGCGCCAATTATGGAAAAAATTTTGGCGTATGAAAGCAAGTAGAGCCTTAAGGCCAGCATGAAAGTTTTTAATGTGAAGATGGTTAACTGTACTCGAACGAAGTGATATTTGCGATCTTCGGAAATATCAGCATTGTTTAATTGACCACCCACAAGAATAAGCGAAAAATCATTACTGTTATGAATAAATAACGTAAGAAGCTTGAGCGCTTTTTTTAGTTGCTGGTTACTCTGCAAGCGTTTGAACTCGGAGGCAAAATGTTGCTGTTGTTTATTCCATATGAGGCAATGAAGTGACCGTTTTAACTCGTCTGGTGAGATAACATTTGTTTCATAAATAGGGTTGACCTTTTTTCGATGTCGAAATCTAAGCATCCAACTAATTACTCGTATCATTTTCTCATATGAGCTCGTCCGTTCAACAAATTTTAGGACATTACTGATAACGATGTCACAGTGTAATACTGAATTTCGTATTGTTGATTGTACTTGAATGTCTTTTTCCATTGGCAGAGATGGCCGTGGCCAATGTTCTTGATTCTTTTTTAGAAATTCGGGACCTGAAAACCACATGGAATCTGCCACCATATCCGCTGGATTACTTGAAGTAGGCACATGTTGCCATGTGCAATCCAATGTAATTTCATGGATTTCCGAAATTCTTTTTCCTACGAACGAGTTAAGAGTAGAAGAATTTTAACGAAGCCACTGCAATACGACCGAAGAGTCAGTCCATAAAAAGGTTTTAGGATTACATTTTAAAAATTGGTATAATTTTTTCATACAATTTTGCTAGTAGGTGAGCACCACATAATTCCAATTGTGGCAAAGTCCTTTTCTTTGTGGGTGCAATTCGACATTTGGCTACAAAAAGAGAAATGCTTATTTGTCCTTTTTGATTTACTGTGCGAGAGTATATGCAGCAACCATATGGTCGAATAGACGCATCGCAAAAGGCAAAATATTGGACACACATTGATGATGGTTGTAAAATATAGCGAGGTGGTGTTAACATATATAAATTATCTAGGTCATTGATATACTTTCGAAATAAATCTTGTGATTTCCTTGGCATTTCAGTGTCCTAGTCGATTTTGGAAATCCACAAATCTTGCAATAAGACTCTTGGTAAGATTACAATGGAAAATCCAATGGGATCGAAAATTGATGATGTTAGCGATAAAATTGCACGTTTTGTTATAACCTTAAACGTCTTTTTGGGTTGAAATGCAAAACTAAATTGATCGAAAGTTGGACTGCACGTAATTACAAGGACATTTGTGACAGCTGAGTCAATAATATTTATATGTTTTCTCTCTTGTGCCTTTTCTAGATTGGAAATAGGATGATTTGATTGGAACTTTGCTAATTCAAGACCTCCGTGGCTGAGAAGTTGTATTGTTTCTGTTTTAATTTGTTCAAGCTCGTAGTCGTCTGCGCCAGTTAAAAAATAATCAACGTAAAACTGACTTCTTACAACATCCGCACCTATTGGATACTCATCATGGTATTTGTCGGCAAGATAATGTAAGCTGCGGATGGCTTAGTATGGTGAAGCCGACATGCCGTACCTAACGTTATTCAACTTATATATTTGTATAGGCTGCATTCATTCTCTCTCCATAAAATTTGTTGAAATGAACGATGTGAGGGGTGAACTAAAAACATCCTATACATTTTGACAATGTCGGCTGTCAATGCATATTTCCATAACCGAAACCTTAAAATAAGTAAAAATAGTTCATCTTGAAGTGTTGGTCCCGTTAATAAAATATCATTTTAGGATTGGTGGGACGAGGTTCTGGCACATGCGTCAAAGACGACACGAAGTCTAGTACTTGAACTTACTTACTTACTTAGGTGGCCGTGACAACCCGTGTCCGGATTTCGACCGACCTCATCAGCTCTCGCCAGGCGCCTCTGCTTTGCGCGCGCCTTCTCCAATCGGATACACCAAGTGCGGTTAGGGCTTCCTCAGCCTGGTCCATCCATCGGAGGCATGGTCTCCCTCGTCGTCGTTGACCAGCGACCCTCGCTTCGAGCACCTTTTTCGCTGGAGCTTCGTCGTCCATACGATGGACATGACCCAGCCAGCGTAGTCGCTGCACAGTTATACGCCGAACTACGTCAATGTCTCCGTAGAGCTCATACAGCTCGTGGTTCATTCGGATGCGATAGTCATCGCCGACTCGAACAGGACCGAAGATTTTGCGAAGAACTTTTCTCTCGAACACCCCCAGAGCGGCTGCGTCAGTTTGCGAAACTACCCATGCCTCAGCGCCATAAAGCAGCACAGGTAGAACGAGCGTCTTGTAGAGTGTTAGTTTTGTCGATCGAGAGAGGGCTCTGGAACTTAGTTGCTTACTGAGCCCGTAGTAGCACCTATTAGCAATTATTGTTCTTCGCTTTATCTCCAGGCTGATTTCGTTGTTAGTATTAATGGCGGTGCCAAGGTATACAAACTCCTTGACTACTTCAAAGTTATAGCTGCCGGATGAAACGTGGGAGTCTAAACGCCGAGCTCCCTTGTTTGTAGACAGCATATACTTTGTTTTACCCTCATTTATCGTCAAACCCACTTTGGCTGATTCCTTTTCGATAGCGGCGAAAGCAGCGGTAACATCTCTCTTGGTTCTGCCAACAATATCAATATCATCAGCGTAAGCAAGGAGCTGGACACCTTTATAGAAAATGGTGCCATTACGATGCACACCGGCCTTTCGTACGATCCCCTCCATGATGATGTTGAAGAGATCGCAAGACAGTGGATCGCCTTGCCTGAAACCTCTTTCGGTATTAAAGGTTTCGGAGAGGTCATTTCCTACCTTGACGGAGCTGCGTGTGTTGCTCAACGTCATTCTGCAAAGTCTAATCAACTTTGCAGGTATACCGAACTCAGACATTGTTGCGTATAGGCAATCCCTTCTCGGGCTATCGAACGCAGCTTTAAAGTCGACAAAGAGATGGTGTGTGTCAATTTGATTTTCGTGGGTTTTCTCCAGGATTTGTCGTAGCGTGAAAATCTGGTCTATGGTGGACTTACCAGGTCGAAAGCCACACTGATAAGGTCCAATCAGTGTTTTTGTAATTGGCCTTAATCTTTCACACAGTACGCTTGAGAGAACCTTATATGCGATGGAAATAAGACTGATACCTCTATAACTTGCGCAGATTGTAGGGTCTCCTTTCTTAAGTATAGGGCACAGTACACTGAGGTTCCAATCGTCGGGCATGCTTTCTGCTAGCCATATTTTGCTGATGAGCTGATGCATGCGCCTTATCAATTCATCGCCGCCGGTTTTAAACAATTCAGCTGACAGGCCGTCAGCACCCGCTGCTTTATTGTTTTTGAGTCGTTGGATAGCAACTCGAACCTCTTCATGGCTAGGTGGTGATACTTCCACTCCGTCATCGTCGATTGGTGGCACTGCACTGTGCTCTCGATGGGCGGCATTGGTGGAATCGTCGCCATTAAGTAAATTGGAGAAGTGCTGTCTCCACAATCTAAGCACACACTGTGTATCCGTATTCAGATCTCCATTTTCGTCTCTACAAGTGGATGCTCCGGGCTTGAAACCTTGGGTTAGACGCTTAACCTGTTGATAGAATTTTCGTGCATCCTTCTTGCCCTGGTATACCTCTAGTTCCTCACGCTCACGCTTTTCCTGCTCTCTTTTCTTGCGTCTGAAAAGGCGCCTCTCTTCCTTCCTCTTTTCGCGGTAGTTTTCTCGCACGGCTCGCGTTGCAGCTGACTGCAGCGTTTTTCTATAAGCGGCGTTTTTTACTGCAGTCGCAATGCGACACTCCTGATCATACCATTGGTTCCGAGGTTGCGGGCGCCGGAAACCAATGACTTCTTCAGCGGCAGCGCGCATGGAGTGGGATATATGCGCCCAAAGTCCGCCGGCGTCGTCGAGTCCAGAGGTTGGTTGGTTGAGCTTAACCGAGAGTTGAGCGGAGTAGGCTTCGGCAGTCCGTTGTAATTGCAGCTTAGCGACATCTAGCTTTCGTTGCATTCCTGTGCGTATGTTCTTGGCATTGCATAATCGCATGCGGATCTTGGCTGCAACAAGATAATGGTCGGAGTCAATGTTGACCCCCCGAAATGTACGCACATCTAGAACACTAGAGGCATGCCTTCCGTCGATTACAACATGATCAATTTGGTTTCGCGTTTTTTGATCCGGGGACAGCCAGGTGGCCTTGTGGATGTCGAGGTGCTTAAATCTGGTGCTACTAACTACCATGTTTCGTGCCGCGGCGAAGTCGATCAGTCTTAGACCGTTGTTTGTGGAGGTCTCGTGAAGACTGAACTGACCGACAGTGGGGCCAAAGATGCCTTCCCTTCCGACTTTCGCATTAAAATCGCCGAGGACTATTTTCACGTCATGGACCGGAAGGTGGTCATATACGTCCTCAAGACTAGCGTAGAAAGCGTCCTTGACGGCTTCGTCCTTTTCCTCCGTCGGGGCGTGCGCGCAAATAAGGCTTATGTAGAAAAATTTTGCCTTGATGCGGATCGTGGCCAATCTTTCGTTCACAGGTGTGAACCGGGAAACAAGGTGGCGTAGTTTCCGGCTAACGACGAATCCACATCCGAATTCGCGCTTCTCCGCATGGCAGCTGTAGTAGATATCGCAGTGTGCTTGTTTAGAGCAGCCTTGCCCTTTCCATCGCATTTCCTGGATGGCGGTGATGTCAGATTGTATTGTTTTGAGGGCTTTCGCCAGTTGGATAATGGCACCTTCCCTATAAAGGGTCCGGACATTCCAGGTGCATATCCGTAAATCATTGTCCGTTTTTCGTTTGCGGTGGTCGTCAACGTAATTGGGGTTCTTATCCGAGGCTGGTTTAGTTTTCATTGGGCAGTAGTAATGTGGCGGGACCCAAACCCTGCGCACATTCCATGTTTAAGGTCTATGGATCGACCCGCCGCTCAAATTAGCCGTCAAACTGACGGATGCCAGTTTGCCGTTGCCCAGGGAACACCACTTGGAGGTTTGAGTCGACTTGAGACGATTTCGACATGGATAATGCTGGCCTCGCCAGGTTGAGGCGGTCAGACACGTTGCCATGTGAAGGTTCGTCCCCTGTTCCCCTAGTACTTGAACTAGTCGGCTTAAAAACACAATGATGTGGAATAAAGTATTGCGGCGATTTGAGATCACCTGCTTTGATACGAGTCATGTGACGTAAACGCTCGTATTCTCTCATGAATCCGATATATTGCTCTTTTACGGATCTATTCTGTGCCAAACGTTTTTCCAATGAAGTAAATCTGTTTAAAGCTACATTATAAGAGCATCCAAGTATTGATGGATGATCTTTGAATGACAACATCACTTGTATGAGACCATCGACTAAGGTCTCAACTTTAGACAAAAAATGATTTTCAGTTTGATGTTCTACATTCATGACTTTGGCAAATGATGATACTTCATGAAAGCGCTCGAGTTGTAAATTTAAATTTTCGTCATCATCAAAAATACAATAAGAATGAAGTGGTTTTCGTTGAATATTATGCTCTGATTTATATCGTCCTGAAACTATCCAGTCGAAAAGGGTTTCTTGCAGTGTTGGAAAACTAGATCCGAGTTTTATCTGTCGAGCACGCAAGGTTTCAAAAAACCTTTCTGCCCCAAGAAGAAGGTCTATAGGTTGCGATTCGTTGGTAAATTCCAATCACATATATCAATATCTGTATCAGGTTGATATCCAGAGACACGATTTGTAATAAAGAAATTAGCTTCAAACTCTTCACTATCATAAAGTGAACGTATTTCAGTTTGTGTCTCAAATTTAATTTTAGATGATGAGCCCCCCACACCAACTATATCAACAAAACGTCTCTTTTTAGGTAAATTTAGCATCCTAGCGAAACTTTCTGTTATAAGGTTTACCTGAGAGCATGAATCTAAGAGTGGACGGCGCAATTTTAGCTCTCCTAGACTATCACGAATAAGAACAACTGCTGTTGCATCGCATGATCCTATGACTGCTGAATGTGTGCGTTGACAGATATCGGGGGCGCTGATAAAGAGGATATTTCAATATTTTCGGTTGGTGTTGGCCTATGAAATAACGTATGATGAGATTTTTTACAATTCCTGCAACGATTTTTTGATTTGCATTTGTAAACAATGCGATGCTCAGAAAGACAATTCTAAAAAAGACCTTATCCTATTACTGAGTTGAACCTTGCATCAAAAGCCATTGCTCTGAATATTGGGCATCCACTAATCCAGTGGTCCAAACTTTTACAATAACTACAAGAACTGCCTGACCTCTGTTAGGTAAGCAATGATGATCGAATATATGGTTTCACTTGGCGGTTAGCGACTCCTGGATTGACAACACTTGAGAAGGTGGTGTTATTAGAAGATTCCAAAAACTGGCATCGTCTCTTTAAATGCTTGTAAAATGAACTCCATGTAGGTAGCTGCTCAAAATCCAAGGTCTCCTTCCATTTGATTTGAGTAGATGCATCAGCCTTTTTAATTATCATATGAATAATCAAAGCGTTACAAATATCTTCTTCACTGCCTAGAGATTTTAAAGAACTAAATATTGCGGACGCGTTGTCCCCCAAGCTACGCAAGTTTACAGCTGATGGCTTCGAAACATCTGGAAGGTCGTAAAGGTTTTCAATGTGTTCCAAAAAAATAAGGGTTTTATTATCATAACGCTGCTCTAAGCGAGTTAATGCCTTTGAGTAATTATCAGCTGTTTCTTAAAGGCACGAACGGTATCTAGCGCCTGACCAGATAAGCTGTGAAACAAATGGTTAAACTTTTCTATCGTAGAGAGAGAGCTATCATTATCGACAGATTGTTTAAACGATGAAATAAAGTTTTTGTAGGCAGAATATTTTCCATCAAATTTGGGCAATTCGAGGCTTGGCAGCTTACTTGAGGTTGCGGAAGGTATGGTTATAGAATGTTCCAAACTTGAGCGTTTGTAATTATCACCCAACAATTCTATAATTTTAGCCTTCGTTTTGACGCACAACTCTTCTATATCCGGTCGCACTGTATCTTTGGAATTTAATGTTTCAATATCCATTTGAAGCGACAGAATTTGCTTAAAATATGCCTCTACTAAAGCCAACCGGCATTCCAATTCGGCAGCAAACATTCAAGAAAAAATCAGATTTTTTTATTCGTGTGACATTACCCTTGACTGTCTGACGTTGCCGTTGTAAAGTTTCCAAATCCGTCATGATCGAAAGTAAAGAAAGGAAAAGAGGTAAAGTAAATGAGTGAACGCAAGGCTTACAACAAAATTTTACGAAGAACAATTTTTGTGAAAATCAAGACAGGCGATCGATTTTAGGAGAGCGTAGCAGCAGATACCCTCGCCACAATTCTCTCGAGGATATTATTGTTGTATAAATCCTACCCTGCAATTACCTTTCTTTACAGTGCCACAACTAATGAGTTTTGTGATATATTTTAAGCCGATGTGTTTAATTATTGAGATAAAATCCACAGTAAATTTAAAGTTATGAATCTTTTATTTTATTTTTAATCATAGCTCAGCACGATCATGTAAAAATGCATATGTAAATACCTTGATAATAACCTTGCGGCACTTCCTAATCGATACGAATTGTTGTTGGCTTATAAGCGAGAAGTTCTTCAGCGAAAAAATTGGGTGCTTTTGCTGAACGATGAGTGTAGCAATACGAAAATCGAGCTCAGCAACCTTGATAATAACCTTGCGGTACTTACTAATCGATACGAATTGTTGTTGGCTTATCAGGGAAAAGCTCCTCAGCAAAAAAATGGGGTGCTTTTGCTGAACGATGAGTATAGCAATACCTAAAAACGAGCTCAGCAATTAAAATAGGCGAAAAATAAATGAAGTCCAAATGTTTGATGTAAGTGGTGAAATGATGTAATGGGGATTCGTTTCCCACGTTGGGTGCCAAAAATGTTAGATTCGTGGAATGTTAATAAAACAAATTTATGTTGTTTTTCTCGCAACGTACAACTGAACTGATGATTTATTTTTCTGCGTAGCAGGTATTTATAACAAAAATGAGAAGAGTTCTAAAACCGTTTTCCGAATACATATGTGTGGATATGAGTATGTGAACTATGATTATATAAACTGGTTTAATACAAAATATTCCGGTACTAATACAGGTATTTAGAATAAGAGCATACTTAAACTTTTTATGAGTACATTAACATGAACTGGTTTTATAAGATTTATATACATTTATATACTGTCAGCGTCAAAAGAAATTTTACACGTTAATATGTTATGTTTTTGTCTTTATTTTACTAGTTTGCTTTATCATTTTATTCAACATATTATGTGTTTTGAAAAATATATTGCATATTCTTTCATTTTATAAAAAAAAAAATAACAAAAATTTAACAATAAAAAAAATTATAGAACAACAACTTAAAATACTTCAAATTCACAGCGTCAAAAGAAATTGTACAGTAAGTATAAAAAAATTATTTCAATGAATTTTAAAGAGGTTAGTATTTTGTTTGCTTTCCATTTGCGTTGATTACAGCTTGCAATCTTCTGGGCATCGATTCCACTAGGTTTCGGGTTACATCGGAAGAGATTTTTTGCCATTCCTCCATTATCACTGATTTTAGAGAGTCTTTGCTGGTAATCGTTCTTTTTCTAATTTTACGGTCCAGATGCTCCAACAAATGCTAGATAGGGTTAAGGTCGGGTGACTGGGCGGGATGATCCAGCTGTTTTGGGGTATGATATAGCAGCCATTCCTTTACTATTTTAGCAGTGTGCTTAGGATCATTGTCTTGTTGAAAGACCCAAGTTTGATCCAAGCCCAATTTGTCGACACTAGGTTGCAAATTATCTTTCAAAATGGTGAGGTAATCTGTTTTATTCATAGTGCTCTCTATGAAAACCAAGTTACCTACACCACTGGCTGCCATACACCCCCATACCATGACCGAACCACCACCATGCTTGACGGTAGATATTACATTTTGTTGGGCAAATGCTGAATTTTTGCATCTCCAAATTTTAGTTGGTGTTTTCTTACCAAAAATTTCAAATTTGCTCTCGTCAGTAAAGACCACATTATTCCAGAATGAATTTGGTTCATTTTGATACTTTTTAGCAAAATTCAGACGTCGCTGTTGATTGGTTTTTGATATGAAAGGTTTGCTTCTTGGAACTCGTCCACGTAGTCCATTTGCATGTAGTGCTCTACGTATAGTACTGGAGCTAACGTTAACACCTGAGCGTTCTGAAATGTTCTCGGATATTTTAACAGCACTTTCAGTTGGATTTTGCTTCACTCGTCGCACGATGGATCGTATTTGAGTCGCATTTAGTTTACGGGGTCTTCCAGATTTGGGACGATTTTGTAAATTTCCGAACTTTTTGTAATTATCAATTATATGTTTTACAGTACTATGGCTTCTATCAATCATCAAACCAATTTCACGCAATGTTTTTCCTTTTTTATAATATTTTAGCACAAGTTCGCGAACATCCGGGGAGGTTTGTTTACCCATTTTGAAAATAAATTTCGTTACTCAAAAATCTTCAGATTTGAACTGATCCTCACGACATCAAGTCAATTAATAATTATTATAATTAGTTAATATTGCCTACTACATGATAAAAAGTCAAATCACTAAACATAACGGTAATTTTTTACCGTTAAAATTCTTTAATATATTTTGTGCACGTGTTGTACAATTTCTTTTGACGCTATTAATATGAAGATGTTTTTGTTTTTGTTCTATGAATTTTTGTGATTGTAATATTGTTGTTGTTTTTATTATGTACATTAAGAGAGGAGAAACTATATTATTAAAAAAACAAAAAATGTAAAACAAAAGGGAATTGCAAAAGAGTATAATTTAACTGCAAACATAGAGGAACAACGTGTACAACTTCTTTTGACGCTGACAGTACTTTAAACGCCAGTGGCGTTCATCTAATACAATAAATCATGATGCAAAATACGACAGTTAATGTAATAAATGATTGAATTTAACATAGTTACGTTATTTAAATGTATGTTAAAATTATGGAAAAACAAAAATAATAAGAATTTGAACATGTTCGATATTGCGCCCAACAAGAGGTATATTTATTTATTTATTTATTCATTCAGTCTACTGATTATTAAATCTTACAGGCTATACAATTCATCTTAATTTCTAGAGTTATACTACTAGTTAAATAACATCAATAAATTTAGTTTAGTTTAAAAGTGTATATTGGTTGATAGAGGAGACTTTCGCCTTTTACTTTACCTTTACTTTAGTTTACTTTACTTTACTTTACTTTACTTTACTTTACTTTACTTTACTTTACTTTACTTTACTTTACTTTACTTTACTTTACTTTACTTTACTTTACTTTACTTTACTTTACTTTACTTTACTTCACTTCACTTTACTTTACTTTACTTTACTTTACTTTACTTTACTTTACTTTACTTTACTTTACTTTGCTTTACTTTACTTTACTTTACTTTACTTTACTTTACTTTACTTTACTTTACTTTACTTTACTTTACTTTACTTTACTTTACTTTACTTTACTTTACTTTACTTTACTTTACTTTACTTTACTTTACTTTACTTTACTTTACTTTACTTTACTTTACTTTACTTTACTTTACTTTACTTTACTTTACTTTACTTTACTTTACTTTACTTTACTTTACTTTACTTTACTTTACTTTACTTTACTTTACTTTACTTTACTTTACTTTACTTTACTTTACTTTACTTTACTTTACTTTACTTTACTTTACTTTACTTTACTTTACTTTACTTTACTTTACTTTACTTTACTTTACTTTACTTTACTTTACTTTACTTTACTTTACTTTACTTTACTTTACTTTACTTTACTTTACTTTACTTTACTTTACTTTACTTTACTTTACTTTACTTTACTTTACTTTACTTTACTTTACTTTACTTTACTTTACTTTACTTTACTTTACTTTACTTTACTTTACTTTACTTTACTTTACTTTACTTTACTTTACTTTACTTTACTTTACTTTACTTTACTTTACTTTACTTTACTTTACTTTACTTTACTTTACTTTACTTTACTTTACTTTACTTTACTTTACTTTACTTTACTTTACTTTACTTTTAACTGGATGCTGTCATTTTTTTATCCGTTTTGATCCTTAAAAGTTCTATTCCACCAAATTTAAAATTTATACAAAAATCAGTTATTTTGGAAACATTTCGTAACACCCAAAATATAAATAGTACATAAAAAAAGAGTTTTTTTGTTTCGGCTTTAGGTCTATTTTATTTTTATCTCGATATTTAGTTAACTCGTGGACTCGATAATAGTCCAACCAACCTAACAAAAAAAAATTCAACACTCTATTGATTATAGTTTGCGAGCAATGGCCACTCATTTTCGATTAAAAAATAAAAAAATCACCTTTTTCTAAAATTAGCAAAAACAGTTGTGTTTAACCGAATGCCACGCCCACAATTTTTAATATTTTGACCTAAATTTTGGCAACCTAACTTTGGATATATTTACTACAAAATGGCGCAAAAATTTTATAAATCGGTAACCACAAAAAATGGGTATTTTGGCCAATGGACTTAATTCTTGAGCCACAGTGCGCCGTTTTGAAGGTTTGAGAGGAAACTCGTCTCAAATTGTAGAACATATTTTCGTTTTGATTTTTAAAATTTTGACTTGTAAAATTTTGAGCAAAAAATAATAATTATTTCTGCCTTTTATTTTCTAACGCAAAAATAAATAGCAAAATCTGCCCGATATTTTTTTGAGCAGTAAATAACTGGTAAGTTTTGATTTTTATTTTGTAAGGCAATAATAAAAAGCAAAACCTGACCGATATTTTGTGAACACAAAATAACTGGCAAGTTTAAAAAGCAAAACATTTATTTTTGCCTTAAAAAAGCCTAATGTGGAAGTAGACAGTTACAAAAGAGTTCTTGTTGATGTATAGACTTATTTGCTAGAGTTCTGGAACCGAAAGAAGTATGAAAATATTTGGCTTAGACGGCTAGTTCTAATTACACACGCTGTTCCAGCTACTCAAGTAAGCATGGAGCGTGCATTTTCTGGCTTAAAACTAGTCATTGGGTATCAGAGATACAACATTAGCGAGAAACATTTATACTCCGCTTTAATGGATTAATTAAATGCTAACTTAATTTGATAACGGTTTATGTAATTTAGTAACAATTTCAATTATGATAAAATTGTCTGATAAAAATTTCAGCCTAATCTAAACTGTCGTTAGATTCGGTTGATATAATCATGTCGCTAAGATCTCGGTGCCTTGTGTGCTTTAAATCAATAGCTAAAGGCAGTGTTTTATCTTGCAATAATTGCAAAGGATGCTTTCACAATTCATGTGTTAATATCAGTGACAATAATATTTTCAATATTCTTAAATCATTTCCAAATATTGTGTTTAACTGCACTGAATGTTTGAATTTAGCTGCTAATTTATATCCTACAGTGGCTCAGTTCGTCACTGAAGTTAAAGAATTAAAAACAATAATTTCTTCAGTAAACATAGTTAGTGCTAAAAACAAAAACAAAAAGAAGCCCGTTCATGTTATGAACAAAAATGACAATAGTGCTGTTTCGTACGCTGACTTGCTAATTTCTCAAATTTCTGCTCCATCCAATGTTGCTGCTAATGTTGAGCATAATCAGATGAGATCTTCGAGTGTTGTTGTTCCTGCGGGAGTTTTTTCTAATTCTTCGCATGCTAGTGCTGCTACTGTTGACGCTGCTGGTGTTCTTGCTGCTGTTGCTTTGCCTGCTTTTGATTCTCATTCTGATTTTTCTCTTTCTGGTGATGCTGCTAATGCTGTTGTTGTTGCTTCTGAAACCGGTTCTGTTGTTGTTGCTGTTACACAAGCTGCGATAGTGCCTGCTTCATTCTCGGCTTCTTCATCGAACGCTGTCTCTCTTTCTAATGTTGTTGAACCCAATGTTCATTAATATAGGTTAAGTCACTTGAGAGAAAAGCACTCTTTTTCTGCCTTTGCTCGAACTGTCAAAGTTGCTGTTAGCTAAAAATTGTACAGATTCAGTTTTTTTTTTCTTGATTTCCTTGTATCCATTCTGACAGTGCGACCGAGCTTCTCTCAAGTGACTTAACCTGTATTAATAAACCTTGGTTGAACCTAATGAAAATGAAGGATGGTCTCATGTAAACAGAAGAAATCGAAATAATAATAAAAATAATAACCGCTCGCTTTGTGTTGGACGAAATGTTAACACTGGACTAGCAGTATTTGATCCAAAAATATTTCTACACTTATCATCTTTTAAACCGTCAGTTCCTGAAGATGATATTATGGACTTTATAGTGAAGAATACGAATGTTCCCAGGCATAGTCTTTCCTGCACAAAATTGGTAAAAAAAGATATACAACCTCAATCATTACTTTTCGTTAACTTCAAAATTGGTATTTCAAAAACCTACTACAATGATGTTGTTAATCCAGAACTTTGGCCAGAAGAGGTCAAAATAAAAAATTTTCAGTTTTTTTGAAGACCTGTAAGCCAACTGGGGCTGCAATAACTAAGTCTGGTCCTGTTCTTGATGTTCCTGCTTTGAATATTTACTACCAAAAAGGATCTGGGCTGAGAACCAAATCTGCTTCGATCTATGCTGCTACTTCCCAGTGTGAATACGACATTTTTGTGCTTGTGGACACGTGGCTAAATTCAAATTTTAATAATGAGGAATTTTTTGATCCTCACCTATACAATGTTTATCGCAAGGATCGTGATGCACTTGCTACTGGTTGTCTTCGTGGTGGTGGAGTTCTCATAGCTGTCAGAAGATATTTGATTTCTTCGGTTGTTGTTCTATCAAATTGTGATACGGTGCTGGATCAAATCTGTGTTACAATTAAAGGCTTGACTGAATCTCTTTACGTTTGTGTTTCATACATTCCACCTAAAAGTGCTCTGGAACTTTATAAAGCGCATGTTGATAATATTTCAACATTGATTGCTAATTTTCGGACTGATGGTGAACAGCTGTTAGTTTTGGGCGACTTTAATCTTTCTAACATTTTCTGGAATAGACAGTCGGATTACAACTATCTCACGCCATCAAATGTGTTATTGATTTGTATCTTATCGATAATTTTTTTGGCATTGGTCTTATTCAGATAAATAATTGTTTTAATATTTTAAATAGATTATTGGACTTAGTTTTTTATTACTAATAATATAAATTATAGTGTTTCAGAATCTCCATTTCTAATTTCTGCAGTGGGTGTCCACCATATCCCTCTAGATATTAGTCTTTCTTTTTATAAATATTTAAGTTTATTGAACAATAATGCTACTGTTGCAAATTTCAATCATAAGGCTTGTAATTTTGATTTTTTGAATTACATTTTTGGTTGTATTGATTGGGATGACGAGTTTAAACATTTAAATACGGCATCATGTTTTAGTATTTTTATAAATCGTATCTCCTCTATTTGCACGCAACATATTCCTAAGTTTAAGGATCGTGTTAGTAAGGTGCCTTGGTATACGAGTGGTTTAAAAAAATTTTAAATCCTTCGTAATAAGTTTTATAAAAAGTTTCTGTTGACTAATCTAAATTCATTTTTTATTAAATACAGATATTATTTGAGGGAGTTTAACTTCTTGGATATGTTCTTATATAGACAATATATCTCTAAATTCGAATCAAATATTAAGTTAAATCCTACAGCTTTTTGGCATTTTATTAAATCTAAAAAGGGTTCCTCAAATATTTCATCATCTATGTTTTTGAATAATAAAATTTCAACCAATGCGTCTGGAATCGCAAATCTGTTTGCTGAATTTTTTCTGTGAAATTTTGAAAAAACTAGTAATTATAACTATAATTGTGGTGATAATTCACTTCCTGAAATTGATTTTGGTTCTTTTACTTTAACGATTGATGATGTTTTAAATGGTATTTCAAGATTAAAGCCTTCAACTAGAATGGATGCAGATGGCCTCTGTTCCATTTTTTTGAAAAATTCCTCTTTTAGTTTAGCTTATCCTTTAATGTTTATTTTCAATAGTTCTTTGAATTGTGGTTCTTTTATTGATAGTTGGAAGATGTCCTTCATAACTCCAATCCATAAAGTGGGATGTAAAAATAATATAGCTAATTATAGGCCAATTTCAAAGCTTACAACTATTTCTAAGTTATTTGAGTCAATAATTAAGGACAAATTGTTCTTTGCCGTAAAAAATGTTATCTCTCCTCACCAGCATGGCTTTGTACCTGGCCGATCTACAACGTTCAATTTAGTTTTATTTTCTGAATACTGCATATCGGCTTTTATTAAAGGATGTCAGGTTGATGTCATTTATACGGATTTTTCTAAAGCGTTTGATAAAGTGTTGCACGTACTTTTAATCAAAAAATTAGAAAAACTGAGTTTCCACTCAAGTTTTTTAAGCTGGCTTAAGTCATATTTATCAAACAGGCATTGTTTTTTGCCTTGATGACTCCATACATTTTTTTTATATGGAACTCTTTGCTGTGTTTTCTCAATCCGTACCTTATAGTCTCAAATTTGCGAGGAATTCTACGTACCCTTGGTACACAAAGGATTTAAAGACTCTTCGCAACAACAGGAATAGGGCATGGAAGAAATACATCTGTAGCTTAGGCTCAAACGACCTAGAAACTTACAAACGTTTGTTTCTGGAATTTGAAAATCGCTCAGCTACATTATATCACGAATATTTAGATAATGTTAAGCTGAGAATATTGACAGATCCAAAGAAATTTTGGGGATTCGTAAACACAAAGAAGAAATCTGATGGATTTCCTTCTTCATTTAGAACTCCTGAGGGATTTACTAACAATCCCGTCAAAATTTGTGGCCTATTCGCCAATCTTTTTAAAGAATCATTCTGTTCAGATTCTTTTACTCCTGATGGAGAGTACTTTGAATATATGAATTTCGAACCCAGAGTATCTTTGGAACATATATCCTTCACTCCAGAGGATATTTTAATGTATATTAGATAGATCGATGAGGAGTTTGGTGCTGGACCTGACGGTATTCCTGCCGCAGTGTTAACACAATGCGGTTCCGTTTTGAGTCAATCTCTTTCTTTATTATTCAATAAATCTATTAACGAAAGTTATTTTCCACTTTTTTGGAAAAAATCATTTATAAGTCCTATTTTTAAAAAGGGTTGCAGGAACGATGTCAGTAACTATAGGCCTATCACTAAGCTCTCATCGATTCCAAAACTTTTTGAGCGGATGGTGTATGATCGGGTGAAAATTCACTGTGGGGAAGTCATAACAACTCGTCAGCATGGTTTTGTGAATGGCAGATCCACTGTGTCTAATCTTCTCGATTTTACAACATTCTGCTTAAATTCTATTGATTCTGGTAACCAGGTCGATTGTGTTTACACTGACTTTAGTAAGGCATTTGATAAGCTACCACACAATCTAATCTTATTTAAACTTGAGTTAATGGGATTTCCACAATATTTTGTGAACTGGATTAAATCGTATTTGGTGGAGCGATCTTATCAAATACGTTTCCGAGGCGCATTGTCTTCTGAATTTATTGCTGGATCAGGTGTTCCTCAGGGTAGTCACCTTGGTCCTCTTCTGTTTATTTTAGCTATCAATGATGTAACTCACGTCATTGAACACTCTCATCTGCTTATTTATGCCGATGATATGTAAATATACAGAACGATTAATTCTAGAGATAATTCAGATCTACTCCAGTCTGATCTAAAATCCTTTGAAGTTTGGTGAAAAGGAATAATTTTATTTTTGATTATAAGATTAAAGATACTGCCTTGAGTCGTGTAGACACCGTCAAATACCTAGGTATATGCATGGATTCTAAGCTGTCGTTTAACATTCATATTGATAATATTTGTAAAAAAGCATCTTCAATGCTTGGTTTTATAAAACGCTGGGCCAAAGAATTTAATAGCATGATTACAACTACAACGTTGTATTATGCAATCGTGCGTCCTCACTTAGAGTATGCAAGTCAAGTTTGGTCCCCAACTTACAATGTGAATGTTGATCGAATAGAAAGAATCCAAAAACGTTTTGTTCAGTTTGCTCTAAGGGGCTTAAGTGGAACTGACATATTAGACCATCCTCCTTATGAGGATCGTTTAAAACTATTAAAAATGCAGTCTTTAGATGATCGAAGGAAATCGGCAGATATCGTATATTTACACCAGCTCATTACAGGTGTATTCGATTCTCCAGAACTTCTTTCTCACATAAATTTCAACACTAACCGTAGAAGAAGTAGAAACGCTAACAACTTAATTTATTTGCCATTTAGTAGAACAAATTATATGGCTACTGCTCCTTTAAGTCGCATGAGTTCCTTTGTTAACAATTGTAGCGTTTTTGATGTTAATTTGTCAAAAGGTCAACTCAAAAGTAGATTAAAATTAGTTGTGTAATTAGATCTATGAATACGCATGGTTAGTTGTTACGTCTTGAGTTGTCCCTGAGCCCAACCCATTTATTGGTGGGTAAATCTTTCCCACATTAACTTGTTTGTGGTCACGGGTTTCATTTTTTCAATGATTACTTCGTAGTGGCTTCAGATGGGTTAATGCTGAGGAAGTGCGATAAAGCTGTAGTAGCTGAACTCTATTGTTATTGCATGTTGATTGTGTAGTTGGCTTCGATAATGTTTTTTCTTATTCATATGTGGCAACTTCTGGTGTGCCACAAGGGAGTATTTTAGGACCTCTACTATTTCTGTTGTTTATAAATGACGTTACCTTGATGTTTGTTCATTGTAAATATTTACTTTACGCGAATGATCTTAAGATATTTTTAAAAATTAATAATATAGATGATACTGTGCTCCTGCAACATGAAGTTAATAAGCTTTATAATTGGTGTTGCAGTAATGGTCTTGCTTTAAATCTTGCTAAATGCGTTTCTATGACTTTCTCTAAATCAGATAATTTCCGTCAGTCTGCTTATCATATTGCCAATTCTTCTTTAGTTTCAGTCCATCAATTATAAGACTTAGGTGTGGTGTTTGATCATAAATTTACTTTTGTGTATCATCTGGATTACATTATTCCTAAAGCCTATTCTATGCTAGCCTTTATTAAACGAAATAGTGCATGCTTTTCGGATCCATACACGTTGAAAGTATTGTTTAATTCTCTTGATCGGCTTAGATTAGAATATGAAGCTATTATCTGGAACCCTTTTTATGATTGCCACAAGATGCGGCTAGAAAGGATTAAAAAATCTTTTATAAGGTTTGCTTTGCGTACTTTTAATACTAATGGTGTACCTCCTTCAAACAACACCCGATGTCTTTTAATTGGATTAAAATCTTTGGAGAGTAGAAGATGTATCTTGTCTTTGCTTTTTGTTTTTGATTTAATTAATGGTTTGGTGGATTGCCCTGCGTTATTGGAAATGATTAACTTTAATGGTCCTGTTCGGATTCTTAGAAATTTCGATCCGTTTTATCTTGATATTTTTCGTTCTAATTGTGCAGTTAATGCATCTATTAATAGAGCTTTACAAATGTTTAATTCTATCAATTGCAATGTTAATCTAGATTTTTCCATTTCAAAGGATCATATGAGATCTCTTTTAAATTCTATCTGTTAAATATTGTTATTTTTGAATTAATTTTTTTATATATCTTATAGTCTGTAAGTTATTTTTAACAAAGACTATAATACTAAATAAAAAAAAACAAAATGTTGTTGTTTTCAATATGCACTTCACAGACTATTTATACGGTGAGAGCTTACGAAGCATTTATGAAATGATATAATTCGCCTTATTATAATTGTTTAACTTTGGTTCAATCGTAAACTTGAATCCACATTTTGCTTCTTATTTTTGCCTTAAAAAATAAAAATCAAAACATACCAGTTATTTAATGCTCAAAAAAATACTGGCAAATTTTGCTTATTTTTGTCTTCGGAAATAATAATCAAAACTTACCAGTTATTTAGTGCTCAAAAAAATATCGGACAGGTTGTGCTTTTAATTTTTGCCTTACAAATTAAAAATCAAAACTTGCCAGTTATTTACTGCTCAAAAAATATCGGTCAGATTTTTCTTTTTATTTTGGCATTAAAAAATAAAAAGTAGAAATAATTATTATTTTTTGCTAAAAAATTTTAAAAGTCGAAATGTAATTATTATTTTTTGCTTTTTATTATAAAATGCATAATTGGTACCGTTTCTGTTCAAAAGGTATGGTTTTACATAAAGCGAATGAAGACTGAGATAAACATTCGATAGCATGCTACTCGACAGCTTGGATAATGTAAACAGCCCTTATTATAAAATAGTTACGCTGCCCATACTAAAGTATTCTGTAAACAGTTGAGTAAATTTGCAGCATATGCGCTGGTTTCATTGTTCGTGAGCTTAGTTTTGTATCACTGCTTTGAACACTCGAAGTTCAAATCAACCTGCAATGGTACACGAGCAGTGTGACCAGAGTGCAATATTATATTTCACTTTGACATATTTTACCTTCGGTAAGCATATTATATTTTTCAAAAATATGCAGCATAAAAAGTAGAATATTTTTCAAATTCCTATATTTTCCAGAATTCACAAAGATTGCTATAAAAAAAAAATCACTATTTGATTACTAAATGATTTTTTTTGTGATCGATATTTTATATTTTTTCTTCTCCAAACCACCTTGTAAAACGAAAAATAAAATAGTTTGATTTTTCGTGTTTGAACATGGCTATATATTACAAAAATAGTGCTTCGATTCCTACCAAATAATTGATATCTTAATAAAGAAATTTGAGACTACGAATTTCTATGATAATAATACAAGCAAAACAATTTAAGTATTGATCTCGAAGATTTTCCTTAATTTTAATTTTGTGCATTGTATATCGTTAATGTTAATCCAAAAAACCATAACATTTTTAATTATTCTTAGGAGAAGCCAAACAAATATTAAAAAGCACATATATTAGATTTGAAAGTCGTACCCTCTTCAAAATTTCGTTTATAAAATAGCAATTTTTGAATACTTTTTCAAAGAATGGCTTTAAATCGGAAATATGTCCAACTTTAAAACGATTTTTGCTTCTCTTATAAAAAATTAAAATTGTTGTTACGGCTTTTAAGATTTAAAGTGACGATATTTAATACACTTATTTGTTTGGGTTTTAAAAATTAAGTTTTTTCTGTGAGAAAAAACATTTGTAACTATTTTTAAGAGAATATAACAACTGTTAAAAATTTCAACAGCAAAATAACAATAAAACTTATTTCTAAAACTAAGATGTCATCATGAGCGCCTTTTTAATACCTTTCGTTTGATACCAGATATGAGTATCTTTCTATGGCAAAGAGTTTTAAAACGCCATTTTGAAACCCTAAACCATCGATTGAGCACCTATAAAAAAATACGTCAACCTAAGATTTTTGTCCTCTGTCACATAACCAAAAATCATTCAAATCGGCGAGTGATACCTGGGGACCTTCCCAGGTCCCCAGTAGAACAAAGTAGAACAAAGTTTTTGATAAATTAAGGGAGTATTCCTGCTTGGCAAAAATTGTTTTTACATTTTTTTCCCCCATTTTTTTATAGCTTGGATATTTGAAAACATCATGCTTAAAGGGTTTTTTTAAATTCGAAATAATTTTGGAGATATGGCCTTTTTTGTCCAGCAATGTTTTCGCCAAAATGCGATTTTCTTAATTTAGCTACTTTTTGAATACAACGGTTTGAAGCAACCACCGAATTTCGTTCAACGCGTTATTTAGTAGGTACGTAATAACTTGTTTGTATACAAATTTTAAAAATAAAAATACACATTTTAGAGCTTAGGTATTCGAATGTTGGCAGCGTTTGAATTGACACATTGAATTGAGTTATAAGCCGGACACGCGCGCGCATATAGTTTTGAAAAGTATGCACTGCTAAATCAGAGAGTCCAGGAAGCAATCAAACCTATTTACGAAGCACTGTCAGCCGATGATTTGTTGAACAGATGTCTTGGCTCCGAAACTCAAAACAGCAACGAACCTTTCAACGCAGTGCTGTCGTCATTCGCACCGAAGCATATGCACACCGGCGCACGCACTATTGAGATTGCCAATTATATTGCAACTATCATATTTAACGAAGGTTTTTTTCTAATACTTCAAATAATGAACCTAAATGGCATCCCGATTGGCAACGTCACATATGATTTCGCCATGTCTCGGAAAGAAGATCGTTGGAAAAGGTCCGAAGCCAGAGCTCTGGCCGCATTAAAAGAAGGTAGAACTGCCCGAAGAGCACAAAGAGCCACTGAGTCCTAACTTTTTAAAGAAGAGGAAGGAGTTCTTTATGGGGTTGGAATTGCAGATTGATATTTGTGAGTAGTTCACAAAAAAAAAAAAAAATGTTTTATTGCCTAAAATTTTCTTTGAGTTTTTTCTTACTCACGTTTTTGAACTTTTAAGTCACTTTTCTACGGTTCTACTGAACCGATTTTGATGAAACAGAATTGTCGAATTTCTAAAACTACATGCTCAAATTTTTAATTAAAATTTGTTTTTGATGCAAAAAAATAACTGCAAACTTAAACGTGTTTATCTCGAAACCACGCTTTTCGAGCTTGCGGCCAGATTGCGCCCGTAGTTCTGAATCGATTTTGATGAAAAAATCTCAATCACAATTTTAAACAATTTTTTACTATTTTTTTTTTACACTAAACTACAAAAAAAAGACCAAAAATCGGTTTTTCATTTTTCAATGACCGCCATTTTGTAAAAAATAATCGCAAAATTATGATTGAAGTAGAGACTAGAATTACATCTGTACTGAATCTAACGCCGTTTACTTTTTCCAGTTCAGATGATCCGAAGTCGAGTTATCCGGGCCGCAAGCAGTATACTTTTTTATCGACGCCCAACTTTGAAGGCAACACATTTTTTAACAGCCATTGTACGAGTACATAAGAAAAAAAAATTTATTTTATTTAATATGCTCTTAATACAATAAAGAAAACAGAATTTAAATAACTCTTTGCGTTTTCAAATAAGAAGTTTTTCAAAAAGGGTCAAAAAACAGCCTTCCAACCAGGAATACTCCCTTAAATTTTGTAAGAAAAATAGTAATTTAAGTATTTTGGCTTTCTGATAATTAATTGTTAAATATTTCATTCTGGCGCCATGGAAAAAATTGGTTTTATTTATTTTATTTTATTATAAATTATACAATAGTTAATAATTATACAATAAGGAATTGGAGCATAGCTACTGTGGCTTTCAACTCTCTGATTACAGTAAAATCTTTTGTGTAAATTTTTAGAAATAAAAAGACAGTAGTGTGTGACTGTGTATATAAAGGCAAAGTTTATATAAAGACAGTGTATAAAATACACTATTTTAATAAAACTGATTAAAATTTTAAAAAATTAAATAAACTATTTTAAATATAATACAATAAATGTGTTTATGTAAGAAAATTATGAATTAATAATATGTTTTCGGGGACACTATCTTTGAGGAATTCTGTGGGATCCAAGTTGTGGAACAATGTACTTCTTGTTGAGTTAAATTTGGAGCAGGTGTTGAGTATGTGGCTCACTGACATCGCCATGGCAAAAAATGCAATTAGGTGCATCGATACCTTTTAGAAGTTGTTGGTGTGTTAGTTTTGTGTGACCTAACCGGAGACAAATGAAAAGTTTGATGAGAGTGAAAGTAAGTGAAATGGATAAATTGGTCGGTTGTGTGACGGATTAATAGTTTAGTAGTGGTGTTGATATAGATTCCAGACATCTTGTTGCGTTCTTACAAGGTGTTTTTTGATAAGGTGGTATTTGTCTTATTTTTCCGCTGTTGGGGTATAGAAAGTCGGTTTCTTACTAACTTCTTTTGTCGCGATATCTGCCTTTCATTTCCGATCATACATGCATCCAGGTCTTATGAGACCAGGTCTTATGAGAGAATCTTATGAGCTTGTTCCTTATTAATTCAATTGTGTTGCTATTGCAGGACAGATTACGAATAGCACTGATTGACTATAAGCTATAAGTGCAAATGATAAATTTTCCATTTTGTGTTGAAAAATATATAACTGAATTGTATATTCCAACCGCTTCAACTGTATAAACAGAGCGGTAATTTTCTAATAGACCCATAATGGTAATTTCACCGTGTTTATTTACAACTGCAAAAGACGTGTTATGGTATGTCTTTCAGCCATCTGTGTATTGAAATTCCCAACTTTGCTTTTCGTAAAGGATTTTCATATTTAAAAAACGTTTTGATATTCTAGATCGCTGGTTTTTTCCTATGGGCTGTTAAGTAACTCAAGCAGGAATGAAGACGAGTTTAACCTCCAAGGTGGAAAACAAGAGTTTGTAATTGTTGGTTTAAGCGGAATGTTGTACGTTATAGCAAATTGTATGCATTAGATAGGACCGGAGTTTTTTTGAGATTTTTTTCCTTTTAGTTAAAAGTAAAACATCTTTTATTAAGATGGAGTTTTGATTTGATATCAATTTCGGAATCAGGCGATATGTGTTGTGTATTATCCTTTCGGCAATTGAAGGAATAAGCTTCGGCCAGGGTATTTTAATTGGTGACGCAGGGAACGCACGGAGACGGAAACGGAATGGAAAAATTAGAAATTGTAAGTCTGTCCAAAGTCCTTTTTGGGCCGCCATTCTGAGAGAAAAAAATCGTACCACCACCTTTAATTGGGTTTTCGACATTAAGAAAAATGTTTAAAACTGTTCAAAATCATCGAAAAAATTAAATTGTTTTTATTGTCAATTAAAAATTTAAAATCAAATTTTTGAGATTTTTCAACTATTGCATTATGTAAAGCACCCACAAAAATAGTAGAAAGAGGTATTTTTTAAAATATTTTAGGGCTTAAGTTTTTATTCTGCTCAAAGTTTCAAACAAAAAGTGTTATTCTTGGCGTTAAGGAGTAATATACAAGAAATGGTTATAATTGCCAAATTTCTCAAAATTTCCTCAAACTAAAATTCCTCAAAAATCAAAGAAACTGCAAGTTCCTAACGTTTTGAGGAATTCCTCACAAAGTGGCAATACTGGTTGCATGGTATTAATGATATTGAGTCATACAAAAACCATGTATGTACTGACTGTAAAAGCAATTGCAGCCTATCGCTGCCAGGGACGATATTTAGGGGCTTTTAGTGCTTTTTCGAGCCCTTTTTCATTTCGTGAGCCCCGAAGGCCTTTTAATTAATTCTAGGCCCATTTAAAAAATTCTACTAAAAAAATAACATCTAAATAGAATATATGCCATCGATGTATAAATTTTAAATTTTTAATAAAATGATTTTAAATTCATCTCAGTTAAATAAGTTCTCTTGAAGTTTTCGATATTATAGCTTTAGGAAAACAAAAAACTCAAACAATTTTTCCCAATTTACGTTAATTTATAATTTATCATACGCAGGTATGATTTTAGTAGGCTACAGAAATAGTACACTTGAAAAAATCTATGGAAACTGAAGAATATTTTTAATAAACTGTATTTCTGTAGTATTCTGATGTATTATGCCGAATAACCACTAGTGGGATTCAATAAACGCAGTATTGATGATGGAAACACCATATGTACGGTAAGTTTACTGAAGCGTATTTTGCAACAGAAAAATTGTATGTGAGTAAATATTCTTAGCTTACTGCACAAAATCGTGGTGTAAACAGCACGTATAATTCGTTAATGCAACTGTGGGCTTATGTGGCATTTTAAATAACTTTGCTCTAGCGAAAAATTGTAAAAATTAGTAAAGTAATGCCATATGTCAAAAATATCAATATGGATTGAAAAAAATTTTGTGATGTCAACTTATTTTTTATACAATTACACAGTTTAATTGATGTTTATTCAGAGTGGGTTCGTGGAAGCGCGAAGCGTAAACTTATAGTTTTACGCTTCAGTATATATACGATATTCATTGAATACATTACTATTTTGTATTATTGATTGACATCTACAGGGAAACTCCTTACAAACATTTGGTATCTATTGTAATGGAGGAAGTATGAAAATTCCAGCGCATCTTCCAAAAGAATGTCTTAATATTTGAAAAGATTTTACTTTTAATAATATCCCAAGGTAATTCTATAGGTTTAAGAATGGAATTTTGAGGTGGACAGCTTCATGCACGAAACATTCCTTATATCATGCATATAGATAGACGAAAACGCGAACTCACAAAAAAACGCTTTATCGTAGTCTGAAGTAGCCTTAACCGATTAAGTATTTAACGTCGTAAATTTTCAATGAATTTTTATCCATTTTGTTTTATTTTATCTGTACCAAAAACAATTTCCAACGTTTGGTACCCTATATAAATCTTCGCGCTCTTTCAGATTATAGCGTCCGAATTTATCTTAAATAAATGCTTCTGAAGTAATTAACAATCATTTGCAAACAAATTTGATTTTTTCACCTAAAGAAGAAATTTTAAATCTAAAAATAAAATCGGTATTATACACACTCTTTTCCGAATAGAAAAGTGTTTTCATGTCATAAATCTTAAGAAATACAGGGCTTGGAAAAAAGTTCAGCTTAGCAGTCCCAAAATGGCATCCGATATGAACATTTTTCAATTTCAAAATGTTTGAACTTGAAAACTATAAGCTTTTGAAAAAAAATTAAGGCATCGGAAACTACGATTGAACATTTTTTGTCACCTTATTCGGTGTGATTTAAGGTACGTGTAACAGCCAAATAAAAGAAGCTTTTTAAAAACATTTTTTTAAATACCACGAGTTATTATTTTTTTCAAATTTATACCGCTTTTTGTATATAGAAAGTACTTTATACAAATATTTTTTTTTTATTTTTCAAGCTTTTATACAGAGGGCGCTGAAAATGACATTAAAAAAATGGCATCCAAAACGGTTCGATGGATATGACCTTTCCCATGTATCTGAAACAAAAAAATCAAATATCATTTTAAGCATCCCCCAACGCACGACCCCCTGGAGATTTTTTTAAAATTATGGCAAAACCTAGAATAAAAACTTAAAATCAGAGAGATTTTCGCGCACTTTTTTGTCTGTAAAAAAAAAACAAAAAATAGAAGTTGCTTGAATTTAGGGGTAAGCTGAAAGGGCAAAATTACAAACAAAATACAATGAGATTCATTGAAATTGAACAAATAGATTTTGAGTCATCTATCGAACCGTTTAAAAAAAAAAACTAGTTTTGAGGAAATCCCGTTTAAAGCTTCTGTTTTTCGAAATTTTGCAAATATTTTTAAAATTATCGGTTGATAAACTTACTACTATTTAATCTGCAATGCCAGATATCGTTTTAAAAACATGTATGTATATTCTAGAAACTGTAAAGAACGTAACAAGCAAACAAAATAAAACCTGAACTAATTTATTTCTTCAAGGCTCTATATTCCAAAATTGTATAAGATATATGAAATTATTCGTTATTAAATTTATCCATTCCTGAATATAATTTTTTGGTAGAACTGATTTTATTATGTTATCATATCCATTTCATCCCGCATCATTGATACGTTTTCTTACAAGTCTTAACGCATATCTATTCTCATATCTTTCTGACATTCTTATGTATATAACCAAGGACTCGAAATAATACTCCTAAGACTCTTTAACGATAAATATATCGATCCGATTTGCGGTTTACTGTGGAAACACTTTGCTATTTTTATTTGAATTATTAACTTTTTAAATAAATGGCTTTGTTAAAAAGTTTAAGGAGAAATTAAATATATTGATAGTTTTTGGCATATTTTTGACTTTTACAATCTATGCACAAGCCTTTTTGGTGCAATCGGACTTCTGTATATGAAATAAAATCTATTTAAAGGAAACAATTTAACTATATCACTTCGGCCCACAATTTTTGATTCTGAGAGCTGATCGTTTTAACTAGAGTGTGTTATTTTTGTGACAAATAAAAAAATTCGCCTCTTGGATTAAAACAGTGAAAGTGAAAGCAAAAAAAAAAAAACACGAAAACATGAAATTCAAATTGTTTTGATTTCCCGAAACAGTTAATTCGAAATCTATTTGAATATTTGTGGTCATGACTGAATATTCAAATAGAAAGTCTTTAATATTGAATTACCACTAAAAGGCCTCATACTTGTCAAAAATGCCCTATCTTTGTATGAATTTTGGCCCTTTTACAACTAAACAAATATCATCCCTGATCGCTCTAGATCTCTGGTTTGCAAAGTGCTTCAGCAGTCGACAAATTGGGCAGTCGTCGTTTTAATTGACTGAAACTGTTCGCAAAATCGAAAGTCGAAGCAGCAGCAGTTGTTCAACTTTCGTAAGTCGAAGCAACATCAGTTTTTCAACAGTCGTAGCAGACTTTTTTGCCCTTATAATTTTTGCTTATAATTTTTAACTTTTGTTTGATCGCTCGCTTTTTAAATTTTTGCTATGATTATGATTGCATTATTATTATAATTGAACAAAAAAATAAAAAGAGTAAGAGGAAATTATGAGCGTAAAACGACCGTTTAAAAACGTATGCTACTTCGACTTACGAAAGTTCAACATGCTGCCGCGGTTGCAACTTTGGTAGAATTGTACCAAAATTGGTACATTTAATGTCACTTGGTGCATCGGTACATTATTTTCTGATTTGGTACATTTTGTAAAAAGTGTTTTTGTGTTTTGTAAAAAAATTCACAACATTTCACAAAAATCGAGACTTGGTAGAACTGTTTTTCTTAGAGATTTTTTTTTTTCTTGTTTATAAAATTGTACTTGTGTTCCCACATTTTGGGAACAAGTAAGGGGTATGAAGAATGGATATGGGAAAATTTGTTTTAAAGAATTGACCGAATTTGTTAATAGCCTGATGTGCCTCCCACAAAGCTCAGGAGCTGCTGAACGCAAATTTTTTTTATTTATGTCTGATTAAAACTAAGTTAGAAATATTTCACTCGTAGAAATTAGAACACTTATCGACATAATATTCTCTAAAGAGTTGTGCGTCTTACACAATGAATCTCATTACATCCGGTCAGCAAAAGAGCTATTTTAACTTTTTTTATTTTGTTAAAATGTTTTATAAATGTAAAATAACTTAACCCTTTCATGCTCGCATTGAAATGGAAGGAACTAAGCATTTTTTGAAGAAAGATATGTGTTAGTATTGACTACTTTTTATATAAACACATTTTGCGCTGAATGTTCTTGTGTTATTTCACTCTAAGGAGAACATCTAATGAATGAACACGGGCGCAGTTTACAAAAGAACAAAACGCTGCAAGCTTGCACAACACAGGATACATAATGCAAAAAACTGAAGATAAAAAAAATCAATTAGCGGGACTTAGAAACCTATATGTGCAACATCGGGTATGAAAGGGTTAAAATGGTTGTTATGTTTTGTATATATACAATTATACTTTCATGAATTATTTTTATAAATAAACAAGCTTATACCCGGCGCGCTTCGCTGCGCTCAGCGCTTATCCCCTAAAAGAGGGCGTAGCTTTAGTGAAGCCATGCTTTTATAGTAAGTTCTTACCGGGTTTTATTAATGTGTGACTTATTTCGAAAGCTATACCGAAAATTTTGGGTGCGGAAAAAGTACCACGCCCCTCGTCCAACACCCATAAAATGTTACCTGTGACACGGCATGTGTAAATTGAGGTCGAATACTGAATTCCGAGGCTTTGCGACCTATAACTACAAAACTGTTCGAAATCGAAAATTTTAGGTGTATTTACGATCGGCAACAGACTTCACAGGAACCCTCTCAACGCTTTGGTATAAAAATTGGCTTAGCGGTTTCGAAGCCTTTACGTGATATACACATATACCCACATACGTATATACATTAAGTCGCCTCACGCTCTTTAAAAAAAAATTTGTTCAGTCTCGTTCTTCAAAATAATCCATGGCTTATGTTATGATGATCCCCAAAATATTTCGACTAAAAATATTGGCTGGTATGGCAGTTAGAAAAAAACAAACGGTCAGAAATAAGAGTAATGGAAAAAATTTTGCATCAAAAAATCTTATATTTTTTCCGTTGGACCAAAGATAATGCGGATTTTTTGGATTGTTTTAACTTTTTTCATATTATTTTCACTAAAATTCAAACGAATCTTTTCCTAAACTAATTTTAGTCAAATAAATTGTACAATGTAAAAAATGTGTACATTTTTTTGTAATTTCATTCAATTTAGCAATTCACTTTACACTTTATTTTATCATCCATAGATAATGTATTTGACTAAAAGTAAAATAGCAAAACAAAAAAAAAAATTTAATTTGCATTTTAGTGAAAATAATACAAAAAAAAAAAGTTAAAAAATTAAAATTTATAGAGTAGAGTAAAAATTTAAAATTTATTAGTGCAGATTGGAAGAACTTTTTAATTACTATTATTTCTGACCGTTTGTTATTTTTAACTACCGCACCAGTAAATATTTTTATAAAAAACTCGATTTTTACAGAATATTTCAAACCATTCCGTGGCATACTGGTTGACGTGCGAGGCTTGTATACCATAGAACCCAGGTTCGAATTCTATCTGACACAGAAAGTTTTTTCAATTGAATTAATTTTTCTGTTCGGCCGCCATCTCTATGCAGACAATGGCAAACCTCAGAGAGTAAAAACTGGCATGAAAAGCTTCTTGAGAACATAAGCCGTTCGGAGTCGGCATAAGCCTTGTAGATCCAGTGCTCGATCATATGTGTTCAAACATTTCACAACACGCACGCATAAAAAGTTCGGTCAAAGTCTGAAATGGCCATTTCCTTTTTGTTTTTTTTTTTTTTATTTCAAACCATTCCAGCTCACGGATGACTATCGCTACAGTCGAAATATTTGGGAAATCATCATAACATAAAGCATTATTTTGAGGAACCGACCCGAACACCTTTTTTTTTGTGAGAATCCTTAGTATACATACATACATTTTTTACAGATAGATAGATGAGCAGAAAAAGTAGGTATGGCAACATTTATATATAAAGTGACCGCCACTTGGTCCCATTGCACCTATATACCAAGTTCCACTATCAAAACGCGTACAGCTCAGAAATTACAATGATTTTTGAAAAGTCGTCTTAAATAAAGTGTGACACGCCCATTCTTTAAGGGTTCTGGCAGTAACCATATGAACTAATCTACCAAGTTTTAGTCTTTTACTTTAAAAAAAGTCTGATATATATCCTTTTTATGGATTTGTGGGCATTGAAAGTAGGCGTGCTAACATTTATATATAAAGTGAACGCCAATTTGACCCATAGCACCTACATACCAAGTTTGTCTATCAAAACGTTCACATCTCAGGAATTAAAATTATTTCTAACCGATAGCCCAGGCAGCTAACTTAGTTATAATTTTTAAATTGTAATGAACTATAGTACATTAATACATAAGTAAATAAATAAAATAAATAAAATTATTTCTGAAAAGTGGGCACAGATATAGTGCTACCATGCACAATTTTTGCAAAGCTGTCGAGAGTAAGCGTATGAACTTAATAACCAAATTTTAGTATTTAACGATGAGAATCGTCTGATTTATAGAAGTTCTATTAATTTGTGGGTAAAAAGAAACCAAGTGGCGGCCGTGGCGTAGCGGGTAGAGTGTGTGGCCCATACGCGAGGGAACCCTGGTCCGAATCCCACCTGACACGGAAAGTTTTTCGATTGAATTAATTTTTCTGTTCGGCCGTCATCTCTCTGCAGACAATGGCAAACCTCAGAGAATTAAAACTGCCGTGAAAAGCTTCTTGAGAACGTAAGCCGTTTGGAGTCGGCATAAAACATGTAGGTCCAGTTCTCGATCAATTGTGTTCAAACATTCCACAACACTCACAACACAATTGATCATAAGAAGCTCGGTCAAAGTACTTTCAAGGACTGAAATTGGCCATTTCGTTTTGTTTTTTTTGTGGGTGGTACAAGTGGGCGTGGCAAATTTTATATATATATATTGACTGCCACTTAGAGGACCTGCATATCAATTGTTACTATCAAACGTGTGCAACTCAGGAATAAGGAATAAACTCAGGAATAAGATTTCGAAAAAGTGGGCGTAGATATGGTGCGACTACGCCCATTTTTAAACAGTTGCCGACAGTGACCATATGAACTAAATTACCAAACCTTAGTCTTCTACGGAAAAAACCGTCTGATATAAAGCATTTTTACTGATTTGTGGGCGGTAAAAGTGGGCGTGACAACGTTTATATTTACAAAGTGACTGCCACTTGCACCCATAGCACCTGCATACGAAGATTGGCTATGCAGGCTAAACTGGGCGTAGATATAGTGCGGCCAAGCCCATTTTTTATACATTGACCGACAGTAACCATATGAACTAAATTACCAAATCTTAGTCATCTACGGCAAGAGCCGTCTGATATAAACCATTTTTACTGATTTGTGGGCGGTAAAAGGGGGCGTGACAACATTTTTATTTACATAGTGACTGCCAGTTGCACCCATAGCACCTGCATACCAAGATTGGCTATGAAAACGTGTACAACTCAGGAATAAGCATGATTTCGATAAAGTGGGCGTAGATATAGTGCGGGCATGCCCATTTTTTATACATTGGCCGACAGTAACCATACGATCTAAATTACCAAATCGTAGTCTTCTACGGCAAAATCCGTCTGATATAAAGCATTTTTACTGATTTGTGGGCGGTAAAAGTGGGCGTGACAACTTTTATATTTACATCGTGACTGCCACTTGGATCCATAGCACCTGCATACTAAGATTCACTATCAAAACGTGTACAACTCAGGAATAAGCATGATTCCGATAAAGTGGGCGTAGATATAGTTCGGCCACGCCCATTTTTTGTATATTGGCCGAGAGTAATCATATAAACTAACTTATCAAATCTTAGCCTTCTATGGCAAGAGCCGTCTGATATAAAGCATTTTTACTTATTTGTGGGCGGTAAAAGTGGGCGTGACAGCGTTTATATTTACATAGTGACTGCCACTTGTATGCATAGCACCTGCATATCAAGATTCACTATCAAAACTTGAACATTTTAGGAATTAAAATAATTGCTGAAAAGTGGGCGTAGATATAGTGTAACCACGTCCATTTCTTGTACAGTCACCGAAAGTAACCATCTGAACAAAATTACCAAATTTAAGTTTTATATGATTAAAACCGTCTGATATATAGCAATTTTTTGGTTTGTGGGCGATAGAGCCAATTGGGGTTGTATGGGAGGTACCATGCCCCCTTGCCCAATCAACACCAAACTTCACACGAACACTTCCCGAATGATGCTTCAGTATCCCTCACAATTTCATAGAGTTTGGTTCGGTGGTTTTGGAGTCTATACGTGATATACACACATATCCACATACCCACATACCCTCATACCCACATACCCACATACCCACATACATATATTCATTTTTATATATATAGAAAGAAGATAGATAGATAGAATGTTAATCAAATTGTTATAGAAAAAAAAGTTGGTACATTTTTCTTCTATTTGGTACTTCTTTTAGGAAAATTTGGTACAATTAATATATATTTTATTTTATTTGGTACAATTAATTAATAAATATATATTTATATATATATATTTATATATTTATTATATATTTTTATATATAAAAATGGATGTATGTATTTGGGTATGTGTGTATATCACTTATAGACTCCAAAACTGCAAAACCAATCTTTATGAAATTTTTAGGGATACTGTAGCAACATTCTGAGAGTGTTCCTGTGACGTTTGGTGTTGATTGGATAAGGGGGCGTGGTACCTCCCATACAAACTAAATTAGCTCTATCGCCCACAAACCAAAAAATGCTATATATCAGACGGTTTTCGTCGTATAAAACTAAAATGTGGTCATTTTGTTCAGAAGGTAACTTTCGGTGACTGTACAAAAAATGGACGTGGTTACACAATATATACGCCCACTTTTCAGAAATCATTTTAATTCCTGAGATGTTCAAATGTTGATAGTGCATCTTGGTATGCTGGTGCTATGGATCCAAATAGCAGCCACTATGTAAATATAAATGTTGTCACGCCCACTTTTACCGCGCACAAAAAAGTAAAAATGCTTTATATCAGACGGCTTTTGCCGTAGAAGACTAAGATTCGGTAATTTAGTTCGTATGATTACTGTCGGCCAATGTGCAAAAAATGGGAATGGCCGCACTATATCTACGCCCACTTTATCGAAATCATGCTTATTCCTGAGTTGTACACGTTTTGATAGTGAATCTTGGTATTCGGTGCTATGGACCCAAGTGGCAGTCACTATGTATATAAAAATGTTATAACGCCCACTTTTACCGCCCACAAATCAGAAAAAATGCTTTATATCAGACGGCATTTACCGTAGAAGACTAAGATTTAGTAATTTAGTTCATAAGGTCACTGTCGGCAACTGTTAAAAAATTGGCGTGGTCGCTTCTTATCAACGCCCACTTTTCGAAATCATGCTTATTCGTAAGTTGTACACGTTTTGATAGTAACACTTGATATGCAGGTGCTCTAAGTGGCAGGCAATATATATATACAGGGTGTCCCGCAATTGAGTGCAACTATTTACGGAGCTGAAAGGTTATGTTGAGCTGAGAAAAAAATCGTATGGGAGGTGGGTCTATTTTCACACTCTTAGGAGCTACACGGTTAATCAATTTTTCACGACTTTGATTTACGTTATTGTTTCTAGCAGAAAAACAAACTTACATAAAACTTATTTTGATAGCTCACTATAAATGACCTTTCTCTATCTATTCCTTTCACTATAAAGGAGCTGTTTTCTAATGATTATAATTTTTTTAGTACAGCCAACTTTTTAATTTTTTAAGACATGCTTATGTTTTTGGCATCATTGAAAAGAAAATTGAATAAATTACAAAATTGATCCTACAAAAAATTCATTTATTATGCTAAATTCAGAGAAATTTGCATTCAAAATTGAAATTTGGTAGTTTCAATCGATTGATTTCATCTTCACACGAGCACAGCTCGGTAACGGGTAAGTTGGTAGGGTTTGTTGATATACCCTTAGAGAGGTGCTTTGATTGCCTTTATAATGAGCTATTAAAATAATTCCTATGTAAAAAAGTTTTTCTGCTAGAAATAATAACGCGAATCAAAGTCGTGAAATATTCATTAAACCTGTAGCTCCTAAGAATGTGAAAATGGACCCCCCCGTCCCGTACGATTTTTTGTTCAGCTCGACTTAACGTTTCAGCTCCGTAAATAGTTGCACTCAATTGCGGGACACCCTGTATATATAAGATTTGCCACGCCCACTTCTACCACCCGCAAATAAAAAAAAAACAAATTAAATGGCCAATTTCAGCCCTTGAAAGGACTTAAACCGAGCTTCTTATAATCAATTGTGTTGTGCATGTTGTGGAATGTTTGAAACCAAATGATCGAGAACTGGACCTACAAGTTTTATGCCAACTCCGAACGGCTTATGTTCTTAAGAAGCTTTTCATGGCAGTTTTTTCTCTCTGAGGTTTGCCATTGTCTGCAGAGAGGTGACGGCCGAACAGAAAAATTAATTGAGTTGAAAAAACTTTAAGTCAGGTGGGATTCGAACCAGGGTTCTCTCGCATATGGGCAACACACTCTACCCACTACGCCACGGCCGCCACTTGGTTTTTTTTACCCACAAATTAATAGAACTTCTATAAATCAGACTATTCTCATCTTTAAATACTAAAATTTGGTAATTAAGTTCATACGCTTACTCTCGACAGCTTTGCAAAAAATGTGCATGTTAGCATTGTATCTGTCCCCACTCTTCAGAAATAATTTTATTTAATTTATTTATTTAGATATGTATTATAGTTAATTACAATTTAACAATTATAACTAAGTAAGTACTAGTTGCCAGGGCTATTGGTTAGAAATAATTTTAATTCCCGAGATATGAACGTTTTATAGTCAAACTTGGTATATAGGTGCTATGGATCCAAGTGGCGGTCACTTTATATATAAATGTTACCACGCCCACTTTTACCGCCGACAAATCCGTAAAAAGGATATATCTGACTTTTTTTTACAGTAAAAGACTAAAATTTTGTAGATAAGTTCATATGGTTACTGACAGAACCCTTAAAAAAATGGGCATGTCGCACTTTACCTACGCCGACTTTTCAGAAATCATTGTTATTTCTGAGCTGTACACGTTTTGATAGTGAAACTTGGTATGTAGGTGCAATGGGACCAAGTGGTGGTCACTATATATATAAATGTTGCCATGCCTACTTTTTCTGCTCCTCTATTTATCTGTAAAAAACGTATGTATGTGTACTAAAGGGCTGCACGAATGCATTCAAAAGCCGTTTCAACACATTCTCAAAAAAATAGAATGGAATGGAATGATCATTGTCAGCGCTGAGAATGGAATGGAATATGCATTCGAAGCGCTTAGAATGGAATGGAATGTACGCTTGTGCGTTGAGAATGTTTAGAATAGAATACTCAACATTCTCAAGTCTTGATTTGAGAGTACTACCAAATGGTTGATGAAAAAAGGTTTTACGTAAAGGGATTTCAAAGGGGGGTTGCTGATGTCGAATCTGATGTCAGATTTTCAATTTTCAAGATGGCGGATAGGGTTGCCACCTTAAAATATCTTATTTTAGATTAGAATTTTAAAATTCCAAAATTTTTTTGAAAATAGGGTTGCCACCTAAAAAGTTGTTATTTTGCAATTTTTTTAAATGAGCATTTAGTAAAAGGGAGTCGCTGATTTCAAATCTGATGTCAGATTTTGAATTTTCAAAATGGCGGATAGGGTTGCCACCTTAAAATATCTTATTTTCGCGAATTCGAGGCTGGGGCAAACACTAGGTAAAAATGGGTCGCTGATTCCGAATCCGTTGTCAGAATTTTAAAATTCCAAAATTTTTTTGAAAAGAGGGTTGCCACCTAAAAATGTGCTATTTTGCAATTTTTTTAAATGAGCATTTAGTAAAAGGGAGTCGCTGATTTCAAATCTGTTGTCAGATTTTGAATTTTCAAAATGGCGGACAGGGTTGCCACCTTAAAATATCTCATTTTCGCGAATTCGAGGCTGGGGCAAACACTAGGTAAAAATGGGTCGCCCTTTTACTAAATGCTTATATAAAAAAGTTGCAAAATAACAAATTTTTAGGTGGCAACCCTATTTTCAAAAAAATTTTAGAATTTTAAAATTCTGACAACGGATTCGGAATCAGCGACCCATTTTTACCTAGTGTTTGCCCCAGCCTCGAATTCGAGAAAATGAGATATTTAAGGTGGCAACCCTGTCCGCCATTTTGAAAATTCAAAATCTGACATCAGATTTGAAATCAGCGACTCCCTTTTACTAAATGCTCATTTAAAAAAATTGCAAAATAACACATTTTTAGGTGGCAACCCTGTTTTCAAAAAAATTTTGGAATTTTAAAATTCTGACAACGGATTCGGAATCAGCGACCCATTTTTACCTAGTGTTTGCCCAAGCGTCGAATTCGCGAAAATGAGATATTTTAAGGTGGCAACCCTGTCCACCATTTTGAAAATTCAAAATCTGACATCAGATTTGAAATCAGCGACTCCCTTTTACTAAATGCTCATTTAAAAAAATTGCAAAATAACACATTTTTAGGTGGCAACCTATTTTCAAAAAAATTTTGGAATTTTAAAATTCTGACAACGAATTCGGAATCAGCGACCCATTTTTACCTAGTGTTTGCCCCAGCCTCGAATTCGCGAAAATAAGATATTTTAAGGTGGCAACCCTATCCGCCATTTTGAAAATTCAAAATCTGACATCAGATTTGAAATCAGCGACCCCCCTTTGCAACTACCATAAAACTCTAAGAAACATGACTGGAGCAAAAGTCAAAATTCATGGTAACCATTTGAGAGTACTCTCAACGCAACGAATACATTCTAGAAATTTCCATATTCGTTAGAACTCTCTCAAATGGAATGGAATGTTCATTCCATTCGAAAAATGTATGTCTCTCATTCATTCGTTTCGCTTTGCAAATGATTTGCAAATATGGAATACTCGCATGGAATGCGTAGAATGGATTCCAAATGGAATGTATTCGTGCAGCTCTTTAATGTGTACTAAGTATCCTCTTAAAAAAAAAGGTGTTCGGGTCGGTTGCTCAAAATAATGCTTTATGTTATGATGATTCCTCAAATATTTTGGCTGTAATTTGAAATAAAAAAAAAAAAAAAAAAAAATGAAATGACCATTTAAGCCCTTGAAAAGACTTACCGAACTTCTTATGATAAATTGTGTTGTGCGTGTTGTGAAATCTTTGAATACAAATGATCGAAAAATGGACCTACAAGCCGATTCCGAACGGCTTATGTTCTCAAGAAGCTTTTCATGCCAGTTTTTACTCTGAGGTTTGCCATTGCCTGCATAGAGATGACGGCCGGACAGAAAAATTAATTCAATTGAAAAAACTTTCTTTGACAGATTGAATTCGAACCTGGGTTCTATGGCGTACAAGCCACGCACCTCAACCAGTATGGAACGGAATGGTTTGAAATAACCTCTAAAAATCGAGTTTTTTGTAAAAATATTCACTGGTATGGCAGTTTAAAATAACAAACGGTCAGAAATAATAATAATGAAAAAGTTCTTCCAATCTGCACCAAAAAATTTTAAATTTTGCAGTCGGACCACTGGTAATGCGGATTTTCATTTATTTTGTAATTTTTTTATATTATTTTCACTAAAATTTCAATTAAATTTTTTTTTTTTTTGTTTTGTTATGTTACTTTTAGTTATTTTTATTATCTATTGACGATAAAATATAGTGAAAAGTGAAGAATTCAATTGAATGAAATTACAAAAAAATTTACACATTTTTTACAATTAATAATTTATTTGACTAAAAGTATTATGGGAAAAAATTGATTTGAATTCTAGTGAAAATAATATGATAAAAGTTAAAACAATCCATAAAAATCCGCATTATCTTTGGTCCAACGGAAAAAATTTAAAATTTTTTGCTGCAAAAGAACTTTTTCATTACTCTTATTTCTGGCCGTTTGTTTTTTTTAACTACCATACCAATATTTTTAGTCGAAATATTTTGGGGATCATCATAACATAAGCCATGGATTATTTTGAAGATTCGGACTGAACAACTTTTTTTTTTCTAAGGAGCGTGAGGCGACTTAATGTGTATACGTATGTGATATATATGTATATCAGAGAACTGCACAAGCCTATTCATTTGCAATTTCAAGTACTTGCTAAGTTTATGAATCCAGCGCGCTTGAACTTGATAATTTTCAATCAAGTCAAGTATACTTGAAATTAGTCAAGTCGACGTCAGTTTGTTGCCCGAATTTAGGAACGCGTGATCTACGACACGAAGTAAAAACATAAGCGAAAACGAAGCGGCAGCAGACAAGAAACGTACGTCATAGAGATTGAAAAGCTTGAAGTGTTTGTGAATATTTAACTAACTCAACTTACTTGCTTAAGAAAAGTATAGTTAAAGAAAAATGTGTTGGGACAAGGGTGTACCCAAATAAATAGTTTTAAAAATAGTTTGTGGAAAATATGGGTCGCTGATAAGGGTGGTCCTCAAAAATGTTTTCTTTGGGTTTTTTTTTTTAATTTTTTGTGCTGTAAATCGTGCTAATTATTTGGAATCTGATGTGCTTCGACGTACCCCCTAAAAATGTGCAAAATTGGGAATTGATAGACCCCTCTATATGTGCGTCTCAGAAATGCTTCCCCGCTTAGAAACACCCAAAAAATAGGTAATTTTTACCTATTTTGTTTCCCCTTCGAGATATGGCACTTTTTTGATTTGATGTTGTTCCATATCTCGAAGGGGAAGCAAAATAGGTAAAATCTTACCAATTTTTGGGGGTTACAATATGAGGAAGCATTTTTAAGACACCCAATCTATTAGCCCCCCATTCGACATATATTTAGGGAGGGACCGAAACACGTGTACAATTGACTTACAGTTAAACACGTGTTTCAACGTCTCCTCTAAAAATGTGGAAATGGGGGAGTGATAGACTCCCCTATTTGTGTCTCAAAAATGCTTCCTCCTATAGTAATCCCCAAAAAATGGTTAGATTTTACGTATTGTGCTTCCCCTTCGAGATATGGAACTTTATAATCTCAGAACATCTTCTTCATAACATCAGAACCCAAATAATTGATCCGACTTAGATTGCAAAACAGGGCAAACTCTTTCAAAATCACAAAAAAGTATTGTTACGGTCCACCAAAGTGTCCAAACAACTTTTATATTCTCACATCAGAATCAAAATAAGCGACCCCCCAAGACAACATGCTTTCCCAATTTGAACTACTTGGATACTTACAAGCTTATAAGCTTTTGCCGAACATATCAATCTTTTCAAGTATTATCCCGAAAATTTCAAGCGCTTCAAGTTTTTGTGCGCAGCAGAGCAGTAAAGCTTGCGATTGATTAGTTTGATACGATGCTTGCTTTGCTTGGTTTTTTCAAGTTCAAACCAAGTGGATTTTCAAGTACTTGAAAAAGCTTGATTTTTCAAGTACTTGATGCAGGTCTCTGCTGTATATCACGTAGACTCCGAAACCGCTAAGCCAATTTTTATAACAAAGCCTTGAGAGTGTTTCTGTGGCACCGTAAAAGGCACCTTAAATACACCTCAAATTTTCGATAAGAAACAGTTTTGGAATTATAGGTCGCACAGCCTCGGAATTCAGTATTCGACCTCAATTTACACATGCTGTTCCACAGGTAACACTTTATGGGCGTTGGACGAGGGGCGTGGTACTTTTTCAGCACCCAAAATTTTCGGTATAGCTTTCGAAATAAGTCACACATCGATGAAACTCGGTACGAACTTACTATAAAAGCATGGCTTTTATTAGAGAGCTACGCAGTTTTTTAAGGGATAAAGTATAAGGTATAGGGGATAAGGCCGGGTATAAGCTAGTATTCCATATAAAATACATATAATTGGAAATTTATAATAATAGGTAAGAAAAATATACCCAGCCAAAACAATTATAGTTTAACTTCTTTTAAACAGAGTGGTTCTATAAAAATAAAAAGTTTTAATACTTCTTCCCTATAATCTGGGAATTTAAAAGAATTTAAATTAAGAGATGATGTATATCGGTGATTCCATGTAAAACCGTACGCTTTTCAAATCTCAAGTACTTGTAAAAATTTGGTACTTTTCACATCAATGGTATATCAAAAAATAAAAATATTTCCATATATTTTTTTAATTTTTTTTCATTTTTGCAAGCTATACACTGTTGAAAAGTATGAATGAAGTTTTTAGTAGCCAAAAAAAGAAACATTTTTCACAAAAGTGTTGGTAAAAAATAACACCAAAAAGAAGATCAATCCAAGGTCTTTAAAATTTGTCCTAAGCCTTTTTTTTTTGTAGCATTAACGGTTTTTTAAAGATATAATTTTCTAACACATATCCAAATGACAGATTTTGTTTTTTTTTTTTAATTTGTGTGTAATACTGTGTATAACTTGCAAAAAAAATATGCAAATACTTTTATTCTTTAAACCACTATCATTGTGCGAAATTTGAACAAAATCGGAATGGTCAAATTCAATTTTTCGACAAAAGTGTCCGATTTGATATGGAATCACAGATATATGCATGTTGCTTTGACAAGGTGGTTAAAAAATATGATAAAAGGGCAGAGCTTCCATTTAAAAAATGCCACTTCTGTTTACGTTTATGTTTTACAGTTACAAAATGGTTGTATTTTTAAAACTATGAAATCGATAATCTTAAACTTAATTTGCCAACATGTGTCTGGACCAGAGATCTGCAACACTTACTTACTTACTTAGGTGGCCGTAGCAACCCGTGTCCGGGTTTCGGCCGATATCATCAGCTCTCGCCAGGCGCCTCTGCTTTGCTCGCGCCTTCTCCAATCGGATACACCAAGTGCGGTTGGGGCTTCCTCAGCCTGTTCCATCCATCGGAGGCATGGTCACTGTCGTCGTCGTTCACCAGCGACCCTCGCCTCGAGCACCTTCTTCGCTGGAGCTTCGTCGTCCATATGATGGACATTACCCAGCCAGCGTAGTCGCTGCACAGCTATACGCCGAACTACGTCAATGTCTTCGTAGAGCTCATACAGCTCGTGGTTCATTCGGATGCGATAGTCATCGCCGACTCGGACAGGACCGAAGATTTTGCGAAGACCTTTTCTCTCGAACACGCCCCCAGAGCGGCTGCGTCAGTTTGCGAAACTACCCATGCAGTTTCAAGAAGCAGCACAGGTAGAACGAGCGTCTTGTAGAGTGTAAGTTTTGTCGATCGAGAGAGGGCTCTGGAACTTAGTTGCTTACTGAGCCCGTAGTAGCACCTATTAGCACCTATTGTTCTTCGCTTTATCGACAGGCTGATTTCGTTGTTGGTATTAATGGCGGAGATCTGCAACAATTAGCTTGAAAATCAAGTTACTTGAAAAAAATCGAGTTTCGACTTGACTTGTAGAAACTTGATTTGTTTCTACCCTACATGTAACGGCTTGCTTCTGAAAAACGAATCCTATGTACAATTCTATTTTATTCTTCGCTACATGAGTTGGTAGAAAAAAAAATCAAGTTTTCTACTTTTCAAGTCTGTTTTCAAGTCTATGCGACTGCGCTGCAGTCGAAAGCGACTGGAGAGCGTTTGTTTTTTTATTTGTTCCATACACAGACTAATATATACGGACATTGCTTCCACTTGTCACTTTCCAATTTCCAGAAGCTCGGTAACTTGACGATTAAAACCAAAGCAGCGGACTGCAAAGCAGCGAAAAACTGCGAGGTTATGTTGCTAGAGTTTGTTGATAGAGTGCTACAAATTGTTGATAGAGCACAAACTATCAATATCAATACTCTCAGCAATGTTGACGAGAAGCATTTTATAGATTTTTTTCTTTAGAATTCTGAGCCTTGCTTGTTTACTTTTTTTTTGCTGATTTTTGTTTTTGTTGTCGGCTAGGTTTTTTTTGCTGCTGTTTGTTTGCCATTTTTTTGGGTGGATTTTGTCAATCGTCAAAAATTATATTTTTGCGATTTTGTCTATTTTGAAGATTGAACTTATAGAAAAATGGCTGTAACTTCTTTATTTCTGGATAGATTCAAGTGCACCCAAGGACAAAATGTGGCAAATTTTATCATCTTTAAAATGAATAAATTTTTAAATTTTTATTTTTTTTTTTTACTAAATTTATTCATTTATTTCTATTTCTTTGTTCAAACTATCTAATAAATAGTTTATCTAACTATCTATAAATTTATTTAACTATCTAATAAATACAAAAAAACTATCTAATAAATTAAATTTATTTTTTATGTTACAACTATGCTAACTAAACTATGAAATCTATGCCAGAAAATGGCACTTAAGGATTTTTTGAAAAAAAAGGCAAGTTGCAACAGCTATAACTATTTGATCCGATTTTCGGTTTTTTTAATTTTTTGCACAAAATAGCTCGAAACTGTTTTTAGTGCATTTCTTGTTTGCATTTTTAAAAATTTTTATTTTTGGATTTTTGGGAATTTTTTTCGTAAAAGTATTCAAACTCGAAATTTCCAAAAAGGCTTGCTTCTAGCAAAAAATTTCGTAGCGACTAAATTATTAAACGTTATCGCACCATTTTTTGTGTCTGTATTAGGTATAGTCTTAGAAAATATTTTCATTACATTTCATTCAATTTTCTTTTTAAGTTGGAGTTTTGCGATTTTTCTAATAGAACAAAAAAAATTAGATTTTTCTAATAATCTAATGAAATTTAATTGTTGTATGTTGAAACTATTTTCATTGTACATACATATATTTTATTTACGTACTAACGAAAGTATCTAATAAATTCAATTGGTCTAGTTTCCACCCAGGACATCGGCAGCTAGACCAACTACATTTTATTGTTATAACACAACTTAAGTACCATTATATTTTTCTTGTCTCTTTACAAGCTGTAACTTCTTAAACAAGTGAACATACGATTTTTAAAGCTCTTTTGACTTAGTTACACAAAAAAAACCATTGCATAATATTAATATTTTTGTATTTAGTTGAATTTTTGAAATTGAATAGATATTTTTTTATAGTGCACAATTTGTTCTGCTCACCAACACACCCTCCCCTGTAGGAGAATCAACTAATTTAAAAGTAGTTGAAAAAGTAGTTTTTTGTCAACCACAACTAGTTGAAATTCTGACTTTTTCCATAGAACGAACTAACATATTTTGTATGGTGATGTCCGCTTAATAAGTCAATTGACTTTCGTCTGCATATATTTTCAACTACTTGTTAAACTAGTTAAATTTAAATTATTTTTTTAATTACTTTAAAAAAACCAATTGAAAACTATTTAATATTCCACTTACTGAAGATAAATTTAAAAGCATAAAAATTTTAAATTTCTATACATCAAAAAGATCATTTATTTGACTGTTTTGAAAAATACATAAATCATGCCAAAAAAAATCATGCCTGGTCGACACAAATAAATCCTGAAATATAAAATCTGAAAGCAAAATGTAAACACAGTTAAAAGTTATCAGAGTTTTTTAATGGAAAATTGTGAAATGTCGTTCTTTGTGGTGTTTTAATTGATTTTAAAATAATTCAAAAGTAACTCATGCCAAGCTTCATTGCCAGCTTCATTGCCAATTCAAAAAAGGAGTAGTAATAACATTCAAGGAGCGCAACAGAAGTACGCTGCGATGGTAGATATAATTTCATTATTCCTTTCTTCATTGGACTATTTCTGCTTCCAATAGGTGATAGTTCCAGAAGCTGGAGGAACTCTGCTCTTATATGTGAGCATGCCTACCACGGAAGCAGTTTACAAAAACGGGCACGCCACCGCCTGGGTACATGAGCTAAGGTGCCGATCCAATTGATCGGAATTGTGTGGATACTGCCATGGTAGAATAAAAGAAGGTATATGCATTTCAGACTTCGCTCTCTTTCTCATAGCCAAAATTGTCAAAATCAATACAAATCACTTTTTTGTTTACATTTTCCCAATTAAAACTTTCTCATCGCTTTCAGATTTTCTATGAGCTATCAAATTCGTTTTGACAGTTATGGCAGTCTGCCTCTCCTCTCGAAATGCATCTACCTTCTCTTATTCTACCATGGATACTGCGCCTGTTATTTAAAACGAGCCAGCTTTTTGATGCTTCATTTCAAAATATAAGCTAAACAAGCGTGTCAGCGAAATTTTCCACGCCTTGCAACCATCAATCATGGTCGATGGACACACCGATATTTTGATTAGTGCTTCTTTTAAGTTTCAATCGCAATAAAGTGATGGAGCAGACTCGTCGCTACGTAGGGAAAGGCGTGCGTCTTTACTACTGAAGTGATGAGGTGTTTGCTGAATGGTTAAGCAATTCAGCAATTTCCGTACAGAGTCCAAATTGTGCAATGTTTGCTAAACAGTACCAGTTTGTAATTTGAATATCTTAAATATACGTAATAAAAAATTTTTAATCGTTTCACAGGGTTTAGAGGCAGTTAATTAGTTTTAAAGTGTGCTTATCACGTCTGTCTTGCAGCTCAATGTCTTAAATAAAAAAATTTGTCTTTTTGAAACAAAATGTTAGTGAAGCCTAAAGTTAATAATATTTGATGAAATAACATAGTTAAATGTATATAAACTTAAGTATATAAAAATTTGCAATTATAAAATGTCCAAATCAGAGTAGTTGCCGCCTTAATATAATTCAAAGTAGTTTATCAACCACTTGTTTTTAAGTAGTATTTCAATTACTTCATATATTATGCAATAAAAACTATTTCTAATTAAAGTGGATGCTGCCTTAATATAATTCAAAGTACTTCATATGCTAGTTTATTTTAAATTGGTTTTTTAATTAGTTGTTTTTAAAAACAAGTTAGTTTGTTCCTATAGGGCACAGCTGAAAACGCTTCATTTAACACAATGCTCACGTATCCCACTACATGCTCAGCCCTAAAGTCTAATAACAACAAACAAAAAAAAAAGCTGTCCAAAAACAATATACAACAAAAAAACAAAGCAAAATAAAAATGAAACTACACCCAACATTAACTTCAATCCAATGCTTTAAAGTACAAATGTTTTCTCAACTCGAAAAACGAAGTTTGCACTGATAACACGAACTTAATTCCACGGACTTCGTAAACAGACTTGAAAATAATTAATTAGCAGGCAAAATCATTGCTTTTTGCCTACATTTCAAGTCTCAACAATTAAAGTTTCCTACATATCAAGTTTCCACATTTCAAGTTTCCTACATTTGGCGACTTGATTTTTGCTGCGACTTGATTGACGCAAACTTGTTGTTTGCCTGCCTCAACTTGCAGGGAGTTGAAAAATTAAAGGAACTTGAAACAGCAAATGAATCCAATTATGCAGATCTCAGGTCTGGACGACTTAACGAAAGGATGAAGCAACAAAAATTTTTCACTATGCCTCAAAACCAAAAAGCTGTCTTGTTGCCACCAATATGTATTGCAATTTTTATTTTCTTAAGCTTGGCAGTATTGTCAGCATGTCAAAAGGTACTTCAAGATTTTTATGAAATAATTATGATCTGGGCAAACAATGAGCACGTGACTATCGTAATGTATCCGTTTTGGATGTGAATGCCAGGTTAATTTTTCTCTTTAAAACTAATAAGCCTATCGCTTACCGTCCTGCGCCGCGCAAATGAAATTCTTGTTGATAATAATACTTATAAAACAAGAACCAACGCCTTGTGCCATCATCAGTGAAAAGCAAATTTCATTACTTTCAGGTGAACAAGTCGTGTTTTTTAGGCGGCTGTCTGAAGGGATAAAAAAACATATGCATGTCGTCTAAGCGCCGTTCAGAGCCACTCATACTTCTCAAATTTGGCTTTTGATATTTTGTTGAGAATGTGTGTTTCATAACCACTTGAGTTCTTATTTTGGTTTACACAATTCACAACTTAGCAGCACCCTTGAGATGCTTTTTAGTAGGCATAAACATGGTCACGTGCCTTCACTTTTCTCTACCCTCAACAGGCCACTGATATGTGGTGGTTGAGTTACGATATATTAACATATAGAATTCTGTGACGAGCCAGAACTTTGGATAGTAGAGATTAGTTTATCGCTGAAATATATGATATTTCATAATTACAAATCCCTTTTAATATGTAATTGGCATTAGAAGAAGATGAATATCAACTTTGGTCATGCAACAATGATGGATAATGCATTCAATAGACGGGGTGTTGGTGCAGATAATAATATCAGCTATTAATGTAATTATTCACGCCAGATTATTTGCATATTAGCCTTTTCAAGACTTAAATGGTGTATCAACGTATGAAGGCGAACGCGGAAAGAATGATAGTTGGGTAGGATAATAATCATCCGCTTCATTAATGAAGTATTCATTAGTCATGGTTGCACAGCGAAGAGATTTGGAATGATATACCTTATAACATGCTTGAAAATATTGGAAGTCTGAAGACTAGCGCTCTAGTTTAATGAACTCTCAGCAGGGTACATTTTAACTGCGTGGTTTTCGATTGCTTTGACATCATTTAAATATTATCACGTTCAAAGCCACAGGAATACTGTATTCTATAGTCACGTTCTTGTGCTCTAAATTGTTACCAGAAAGAATATGCCAGAATTTATTAAAATAATTTTTTGCACATGCTCGTAATGATAAACATAGGAGAGCAAATCTAAAAAATTATTAGAAATGCTAAAAGTCAGCAGCGTAGCAAGATGGGAGAGGGGCGGTCCACCACGGCTACACAGCCAAAAGGGGTGCAAAATTAACAAAAAGTTTTCATTTCAACATAAACTTGAATTATAGCGGACAATTTTTTGTATAAATGTAAATTGTCTTTTAATAAGAGCGTATAATTTAATATCAAAGCATATATCGCACCTGGAAAATCTACCACCGACCACATATTCACGCTACGACAAATTTTGGAAAAGACCCTCGAGAAACAAATCGACACCCACCATCTTTTTGTCGATTACAAAGCAGCCTTCGACAGTCCAATAAGGAATCACCTATACTCCACCACGTCTGAATTTGGTATACCTGCTAAATTAATCCGTCTATGAAGGATGACACTGAGCAATACCAGCAGCGCAGTTAAAACCGGAAGGACCTCTCCCCACCATTTGTTACAAAACGAGGTTTTAGACAAGGTGATTCTTTATCGTGCGACTTTTCTAATTTAATTATGGAGAAGATCATCCGAGCTGCTGATGTGGGACAAAGCGGCACCATATACTACAAGAGTGTTATGATGCTATCGTATGCTGATGATATTGATATCATTGGCCATAACACACGCGAAGTCAGTGCAGCATTCTCCAAATTACAAAAAAGAGTTGAGTCGGATGGGCCTTGCCGTAAACGCAGATAAGATGAAATATCTGGTGTCAACAAACACACAGTTCCAGCGTATTGGCACCCACGTCACTGTTGACAACACCTCCTTCGAGGTTGTGAAGGACTTCGTCTACCCCGGTTTCAGCATTAACTCCACCAACGATATCAGTAGAGAGATAAAACGAAGGATAAATCTTGCCAACAGGTGTTACTTTGGGCTCAGTAGGCAATTGAGAAGCAGAGCCCTCTGTCGACGAACAAAAGTCACGCTCTATAAGTCACTAATCATGCCCATCCTGTTATATGCAGCACAAACCTGGACGTTGAGCAGCTCTGATGAAACGACTTTGGGAGCGTACGAGAGAAAGATCCATCTGCGTCAATGGCGAGTACCGATTGCCGAAAAAATAAAAATCAATCTTTGATCGATATTTTTTTTATCAAAAATAAAAATCAGGCTTTGATCGTTACTTTTTCGACCAGAAATAAAAATCAATCATTGAATGTTATTTTTTCAATCACAAATAAAAATTGATACTTTTTCGATCAGAAATTAAGATCAAAAGGGATTGACATATATAAAGAACAATTTAGTTCTCATTTTTCTAATAAATTCATGTGTAATTATAACTTCGGAATCAGTGACTTAGTTTAAGGGGGGCATAGTTAAAGTTTAAAGGGGCATGTGTTCCTTATTGGAACATCCTAAATGGAACACACTTATTTTGCCATTAGTATGACTTCCACCTTTTGCTCATACAAATAGTGACTCCAAGCCAAAAATATTAATAAAAGTGCAGACATTTTTTTTCATACCTTACTAAGGTGTATTTTATGACACATAATGGCGGCCGTGGCGTAGTGGGTAGAGTGTGTGACTCTTACACCAGAGAACCCAGGTTCGAATCCTCCATCCGACACAGAAAGTTTTTTCAATTGAATTAATTTTTCTGTTCGGCCGTCACCTCTCTGCAGACAATGGCAAACCTCAGAGAGTAAAAACTGCCATGAAAAGCTTCTTGAGAACATAAGCCGTTCGAAGTCGGCGTAAAACATGTAGTTCTCGATCATTTGTGTGCTAACATTTGACATCACACACAACACAATTGATCATAAGAAGCTCGGTCAAAGTCCTTTCAAGGGCTGAAATGGCCATTTCGTTTTTTTTTTTATTTATTTATTTATTTATTAATTCATTTATTTATTTATTTATTTATTTATTTATTTATTTATTTATTTATTTATTTATTTATTTATTTATTTATTTATTTATTTATTTATAAATTTATTTATTTATTTGTTTATTTATTTATTTATTTATTTATTTATATATTCATTTATTTATTTATTCATTTATTTATTTATTTATTTATTCATTTATTTATTTATTTATTTATTTATTTATTTATATGGGCGTAATTCGCCCACCTTAACGACATGAGTTCACGAACACGTCAAAAAGGAGGGGCAGAAAGAAAATTAAAAATAAGAGTTAACGGTACTTACATACTAGAAAGAGGAGAAGAAAAGAGAGAAGATAAAAGGCTGGGCTAAGTAGGAAGAGGGAGACTTGGATAGTACTTATATTCAACAAATTTAGAGAGGGCATGCTTAAATGTGGTATACATATGAGTAACTATATACAGATAATTTAAATTAAGCCCGAGTTAATTTTGGTTAACGAGGAGCTTAGACAGGGTTTGCTTGAAAGAGGATTTAGACATGGAAGGTGAGAAGTATACGGGGACTTGATTGAATTCTCTACAGCATCGATTGATGGGTTCATTGTTTGCATATGTAGTTTGGTGCTGATATTCAGTTTACAGCAGAGAATGCCCAGTACGTCTTATTGGTTCGTTAAGGCATGTCATACTAAAAATATATTAATAGCACCATTAATAACATTGAATGTGAAACATGAGCCCAATAATGATCTTCTTGATGATAATGGCATCAAGTTCAAAAGGCTGAGTGTGTATTTATATGAAGGAAGGCTATTATAATCACGGGGGTTGTACATACCTCTCAACGTGTATAGTAAGAATTGCTTTTGAATAGACTTCATTCTTTCACTATGGGAATCGAAAGACGAATTCCAAATTATGCAGGCATGTTCAAGTATTGGCCGCACTAACGCACAGTATAAAGATGTAGTGACCCAAATATTCTTGAATTCATTTGCTCGCCTTTTTATAAAACCAAGCTGTTTGCTGACTTTGGAGAGAATTTTGTCATAGCGCAAATTAAAGCGCATCTTGCAATCCAAGACTACTCCAAGATCCACTACATGATTGACTCTTTTAAGCTCGGTACTATTGAGGTGGTAGGTATGTAGTGCCATGTTGTTCTTACGAGAAAAACTTATAACAATGCATTTATTGACATTAAGATGCAGTTTATTTTGGATACACCATTGCTACAGAGACAACAGTTTTGACTGTAAAAAATTTACATCTATCTCTGATTTGATTGCATAGTACATTTTTAAATCATCTGCATACATAAGGTGTGGGATATCGTTCAGGACTTCTGACAAGTCTGATATAAATATGTTAAAAAGAAAAGGACCAAGGTGGCTGCCTTGCGGAACTCCTGAGGAGACTGCAGTTTTTTTTTGACAAAATTCCTTGGAATTTAACATACTGGGATCTGCCGTCGAGATATGATTTTAGCCAACTTAGTATGGGTCCGGTAATACCGATTTTTTATAATTTACATGCAAGCATGCTGTGATCAACTCTATAGAAGGCTTTACTGAAATCTGTATAACTTACTTACTTACTTAGGTGGCCGTGACAACCCGTGTCCGGATTTCGACCGACCTCATCAGCTCTCGCCAGGCGCCTCTGCTTTGCGCGCGCCTTCTCCAATCGGATACACCAAGTGCGGTTAGGGCTTCCTCAGCCTGGTCCATCCATCGGAGGCATGGTCTCCCTCGTCGTCGTTGACCAGCGACCCTCGCTTCGAGCACCTTTTTCGCTGGAGCTTCGTCGTCCATACGATGGACATGACCCAGCCAGCGTAGTCGCTGCACAGTTATACGCCGAACTACGTCAATGTCTCCGTAGAGCTCATACAGCTCGTGGTTCATTCGGATGCGATAGTCATCGCCGACTCGAACAGGACCGAAGATTTTGCGTAATTGCAGCTTAGCGACATCTAGCTTTCGTTGCATTCCTGTGCGTATGTTCTTGGCATTGCATAATCGCATGCGGATCTTGGCTGCAACAAGATAATGGTCGGAGTCAATGTTGACCCCCCGAAATGTACGCACATCTAGAACACTAGAGGCATGCCTTCCGTCGATTACAACATGATCAATTTGGTTTCGCGTTTTTTGATCCGGGGACAGCCAGGTGGCCTTGTGGATGTCGAGGTGCTTAAATCTGGTGCTACTAACTACCATGTTTCGTGCCGCGGCGAAGTCGATCAGTCTTAGACCGTTGTTTGTGGAGGTCTCGTGAAGACTGAACTGACCGACAGTGGGGCCAAAGATGCCTTCCCTTCCGACTTTCGCATTAAAATCGCCGAGGACTATTTTCACGTCATGGACCGGAAGGTGGTCATATACGTCCTCAAGACTAGCGTAGAAAGCGTCCTTGACGGCTTCGTCCTTTTCCTCCGTCGGGGCGTGCGCGCAAATAAGGCTTATGTAGAAAAATGTTGCCTTGATGCGGATCGTGGCCAATCTTTCGTTCACAGGTGTGAACCGGGAAACAAGGTGGCGTAGTTTCCGGCTAACGACGAATCCACATCCGAATTCGCGCTTCTCCGCATGGCAGCTGTAGTAGATATCGCAGTGTGCTTGCTTAGAGCAGCCTTGCCCTTTCCATCGCATTTCCTGGATGGCGGTGATGTCAGATTGTATTGTTTTGAGGGCTTCCGCCAGTTGGATAATGGCACCTTCCCTATAAAGGGTCCGGACATTCCAGGTGCATATCCGTAAATCATTGTCCGTTTTTCGTTTGCGGTGGTCGTCAACGTAATTGGGGTTCTTATCCGAGGCTGGTTTAGTTTTCATTGGGCAGTAGTAATGTGGCGGGACCCAAACCCTGCGCACATTCCATGTTTAAGGTCTATGGATCGACCCGCCGCTCAAATTAGCCGTCAAACTGACGGATGCCAGTTTGCCGTTGCCCAGGGAACACCACTTGGAGGTTTGAGTCGACTTGAGACGATTTCGACATGGATAATGCTGGCCTCGCCAGGTTGAGGCGGTCAGACACGTTGCCATGTGAAGGTTCGCCCCCTGTTCCCCTGTATAAACAGCATCTATTTGGTGCCCTTTTTCCATATTTATTAAAACATCCGATACCATGATCATGACATTGCAAGTTAAGAGAAGTATTTGAAAATGAAATGCTTAAAGTACTTTCTGTTGGAAACAATTTTAATGTTCGTTGGAAGTAACCACTTCCTATAGTCATCAGTAGATAGGATATAGCGATTCTGGACCAGGAGGCTCAGAGGCTCAAGCCGATGACGTCACGCCCCGCACCCCAGCGCCATCTAGTAAAAGCTATTAAAAATTGGCAAGTTTGGTGTATGTCTTTGCTAAAATCTATTAAAAATCGGCATGTTTGGTGTATGTCTTTGCTAAAAGCTATTAAAAATTGGCAAGTTTGGTGTATGTCTTTGCTTTAATCTTTTAAATTGGCAAGTTTGGTGTATGTCTTTGCTTTACTTACTTACTTAGTTGGTCGTAACAACCCGTGTCCGGGTTTCAACCGACCTCATCAGCTCTCGCCAGGCGCCTCTGCTTTGCGCGCGCCTTCTCCAATCGGATACACCAAGTGCGGTTAGGGCTTCCTCAGCCTGGTCCATCCATCGGAGGCATGGTCTCCCTCGTCGTCGTTGACCAGCAACCCTCGCCTCGAGCACCTTTTTCGCTGGAGCTTCGTCGTTCATACGATGGACATGACCCAGCCAGCGTAGTCGCTGCACAGTTATACGCCGAACTACGTCAATGTCATCGTAGAGCTCATACAGCTCGTGGTTCATTCGGATGCGATAGCCATCGCCGACTCGAACAGGACCGAAGATTTTGCGAAGAACTTTTCTCTCGAACACCCCATGTCTTTGCTTTAAGTTTTTAAAATTGGCAAGTTTGGTGTATGTCTTTGCTTTAATCTTTAAAATTGGCAAGCTTGGTGTATGTCTTTGCTTTAAGCCTTGATCATAATTTTATACACTACATTATCGGTAGTGGTAGTCAAGCGAGTTCTTATCAGTGTTTGCATGTTTTTCTTAACCCTCGAATACCTAATAGCAATGACTCAAATTCTGAGTGACGAGCTTAGCTTAAATGGTATGACTTGCTATATGAAATATATATATTATTATGGGTTGAAGCAATTTAGGCACGGAGAAGGTTGAAGGGTTAAAGAATTGTTTATAAATTTATCATAATGGTGCTAAGTATTAGGTTTGTGAATTAGATTTGCATAAATAGTTTAAGAATTGGATGACAACCATTTAAAACATAGGCGTATATAAGTGGGATACACCTGAGGTACAAGTCTCAATCCCCCAGTCAAGTCGTAGAGCAAAATCTCCGCCTCTGGCTTATATTTTATATAAATTCAAGAGTCTGTAAAGCTTCGAGATGCAGAAACTTCGAGAACATTTTAGAAGCCGACTTATGTCATTGTATGCTGAAGCGAATGGCGTGAGAGAGAAAGGGAGATAGCAAATAGCGCGATCCTATACAAATAATACTTCAAAATCAACCTAACCTAAGCCAATGCCATAGGTATAGGGGGGGGGGGCACTATTTACCTTTATAGGTATATAGGCTACTCTATAGGTATAGACTATCAGTGCAAGCCAGTGCTTTTAAAAAATTAACAAAGTGAAACAGTGACTACGAATGTTAGGCGAAAACGAGGGTAGCGACTTTTGTACTCACAGGAGATTGTGGGAATATCCAGATTCTGATACGGTGTTTCCGAAATCGGCAAGACGTACGATTTAAGATTCAGGTTCAGCTTATTACAATATTAAAATGGCCCAGCTTTATACAATATTTAAATCTTCATTGACTCTAGCACATAAATCTTCAGACAAATTAATTGGTCTAGACATGTACAGTTGCAGGTCGTCAGCATAAGCATGCATAGTTACTTGATTGCATTTACTAAATATATCATTTATAAACATGGTAAATAGAATTGGGCCAAGAACTGAGCCCTGTGGAACTCCACTAGTTGTACCTCTAAATGATGACAAGATGTTACCAACCGTTACTCTTTGAGACCTGCCATTCAGATAGCTAAACATCAAACGAACAGAAGCATGTGAAAAACTAAAGTTTAACCTGAGTTTTTTACACAGTAGGAAATGATTCACGCAGTCAAACGCAAACCAAATTGTTGATTATGCATTAGACCTAATGTACCTATGTGGTGGACAATTTGTTCAACCATTAGGTGTTCAGATAATTTGGACTACCAGGACATCAGGACTTATTGGCCGGAAGTCGGATGGTTCACGAGCATTTGATTTCTCTGTTATTGGAATGACAGTAGCTACTTTCCATAATTCAGGATAACTAGAAGTTGTAAAACAAAAGTTTATAATATGAACAAGTGGGCTCAGTACATATGGCAGTATACATTTGATGAACTTTATGCAGATACCATAAGCACCAGTCGCATTAGATTTTATTTTATAAATGCAGCGTGAAACGTCCACTTCACTTACTGCGCGAAATTGAAACTCATGAGGTAAAATAAAAGGGGATTCATGGTCATACTCAGATACAAAAGAGGTCGTGGATGATGATGTAGAATTAGAAACAAAATATTCATTTAAAGAATTTGGTTCGATTTGACACGATTCGGTTTCTTTTTTGCAAACAAATAGGCTTTGAAGGTTGCTCCAAAGCTGTTTAGTTGGTAGATTAGAGTTAAGTTTTGACGTAAAGAACATCTTTTTTGAGAACTTTTTAGAACTTGTGTCTTCATTCCTAGCTTTTCTGTATTCCTCACAATTTATTGAGATTGGATTTAGTTTCTACTTGCTGTATAATCTGTTCCGTTTCTTAAGTGATAATTTAACCGAATGAGTAAACCAAGGGCAGTATTTATTAGTGATGTACCGTGTGCGCAAGGGACAGCAAGTCGAAGAAATTGCTTATAGTGTTAACGAAAAAATTTAGCTTTTTATCGACTGATGCAAAAAACTAACAATCTGACCAATTTATTTAAGATAAGCTGTAAAATAATGATTCGTAATCAATCGACCTGAAGTCGCGGTACTGAAAAGTGGTTTTAGAGGCGGGCTTTGACAGATTAATATCTAACGTGCAAAAAATTAGGTCATGATAAGATACGAATGATATTTGGTCAAAAAGTGTAACAAGCTTGGACTTACATTGTTAGAGAAGTAATGTAATAATTATTAAACAATTATGGTTAGGATTGTACACAGACGAGACGAAGACTTTAGTACTATTATCCGATATTGACACATTTAAATATTCGACACCAGATCCACTTGACTTGCCTAAAACATTTACGTTTAAATTTTCTTTGCAGTATATTGCTACACCACCGCCTCGGCAACCCAGTCTGTCATTTCGAAATAATTTATAATTTTGCAATTTAAAAAACGAGTCATTAACATCAACGTGAAACGAAGTTTCCGAAACACAAATGATATCAACTTTTGATTCTGAAAAAGCATATTTAAAGCAATCCATCTCAGTATCATTAAGACTTCTTGCGTTAAAATGCACAATTTTTAGACCGGAGCGTTGTTTGCAAAGAATATCAATCATAGTTTTATGATTTTCGCTAGCATATCTACAAGAACTATTATCACTTGACATAGAAACAAAAATATACACAAGAAGTACTTAAAACATTTAAAAGAAATATAGGAAAGAGAGATAATATAGAAAGAATAGCAGATAAAAAGAGAGATTCATAAAATAAGTGGAAATGGACACATAAAAGAAATAAAAATTGTATAACAGCCATCAAAAAATAAAAGAAATAAAAATAAAAGAGCTGGACTGAACTAGTTAGAACTAGTAGCAGTATTACATACAATACTGTTAAGTTCATCTTCACTACAGATTTTGATCGCTGTAACGGCACACAAACTGGTGAATTCTTGCTTCCATGTTTGAAGGTGGCTTTGACTGGGAAGTTTAATTCACATTCGAACATGGAGGCCAGAATTCGCCATAGCAGTGTCGTATGCAAACATGAGTGACATACTGCTCATACCATGGCCACACCAGATGCCCCGTATGTTTTACTTGTCTAAAACATAAACGGGTCCGTGCTGTGGTACAACACAAAGTTCTGGTTGTCTGTTTCATGAACTATTACCCTAGGTTTTAGATGACCCAAGTTGCTTAAGCCTTACGGCAGGTGCAGCTTGTAAATCGAATAACCGTTCTGCTCATACCATGGAACTCCGCCAGGTTAGCAACTTAGTTGCGCTTGCCTGTCCCAAGCCAGGTTAAGGAGGAGGGTTGGTAATGGGATACGCCCCATACCGTAAAAGGTTAGAGCCAACCAAGAGCTCGGGGTGGCGCCCATCTTGGTAGCAGGTCACCATGTAAATCATTATGAAAAAAGCCTGCAATGGAATAGCAATGGTCCATATAACTTGTTAGCACTGGGATAGTCAAACACGTCGAATGAGGTGACCTTGTCTATCCACGGCAAGGAGACATGGTCTATATGGCCAATACAAGGAAAATTGGTGTCTTAGGACACAGGCATAAATGGCAAGGTCTCTAAACAAGACCTTGTGTGGACCTTCTTGCGAGTCAGCTGGTCAAAAAAATCGTAGGCACTTCGTTCAGGGTATGGTAATCTTACCATGCCTTGGATTGAGGTGCCAGTTAAATACGAAACAGTGCTATGTGCACAGTCAAAAACAAAAATCTATATATATGAATATATGAATTTTTTGTCTCCTTGCTGGGATGTTGTAGACCCCCATTTCGGCGGGACCGAGTTGCCCAGGTGACTATCATGGGTTGGCCCTTCGGGGAGACTCGTGCTGGCTGTCGTTTGTGCACTTCGCTTGCACAGGTCTATATTGACCGGCGGGGTCACGCAGATAGATTTGTTGTGTTTTACGTTGACACCTGCCGTGAAGGCTTAATTCAACGTTGTTCCATAACAATTGGGACCGATACAAAGCGTCGGTCAGCGCCCCTTTGAGGATTCAAAGGTACCAAATTAGCTCCATGTTGTGATGACACTTCGCAACCCTTTTTGAGGGTGGAGGCCTATCTAAAACCTCTTCCATACTAAGGGGTATGGCGCCCGGTTTGAGAGTGCAAACCACACCGAGCTAGATAGCTCTGCCCGCGATATGGGTAGTAAACCACAGCCACCACGAAGACTCCCCGAAGGGCCAGCCCAATCCAGTCAGCCCAGTATATGCCAGCAGAAGCCAGACATACACCGGGGGCCGCTGACTGCCCGTGGTACCAGTTTTAAAGTCCTTGGTCAGACCTCGTAGCTTACACCCCAGCTACTCCCAGTTTTAGCCCATCACAGCTCTGGACTGGTCACCAATCCGGCGGGGTCGCGCAGTAGTATGACCGGGCTGACATACCTGCTTAGTATGCAAGAGATTGGATAGGTCTCGTCTTGACCAGTAGATGGTAATGAAGGTACGCCATCTACCGGTAGCCAAACTGGTACTATTAAGGGCAGTATGGAATTCTTATTGCATACTGCTTTTACAGAATAGGGCACAGGGTAATGCTATTGTGTTTGTGAATGTGACATCTAGTACGTGGTTGCTTTTCTAGGCGTCACTTGTATTATACAGGTCTGTGAAGAGCATTTCAGGTGCACATAATTTTTGGATGTGCATTTTTTAATACTATATGTTCATTCATGAACTATAACTCCAAAGTCTGTGGACCCAGAGGAATTAAGAATAACGACAGGGGTCCTCTATAAACATATAGCGGATTTCTGCTCATACCATGGCTGACGCGTTCGAGGTGTGACAGCTGACAGATGACTTTGACAGACGACTGTGACAGCAGACACTTTGGCTTGGACAGTCAACACGTTCAATTGACGACTGACACTTCCTAGATGTGACAGCTGACTCTTTGACCTTGACAGCTGTCACTTTGACTTGGACAGCAGACACGTGAACTTTGACAGCTGATCTACTTGCTTAATTTGACGGCCGACATTTTTTTTAAATCTGACATTTTTCGTTAATTTAAATCTGACAGTTTTTCTTTTATTTAAATCTGAGGTTTTTGGTTATTCAAATGTAACATTTTTCTTTTATTCAAATCTGACAGTTTTCTTTTTATTCCAATCTGACACTTTTGCTTCATTCCAATCTGACAGTATTTTCTTTGTTAAATTTGACAGTTTTATTTAATTCAAATCGGACACTTTTTTGTGTATGTTGGACAGCTGTCACATGTCCTTTCCAGCTGTCGCACTTCGGGTGCGTCAGTTGTGAATAGTTAAAATTGAACATTGCAAGAAGTGAAAGGGTCACATTGGGTGTGATCTTGTGAATACCCTTAGTAACCAATTGTACCATCGCATACATTTGTTCAAGGCAACTTTTAAAACACACCCCTTGCGAAAATTTGCGATATGTCAAAGTAACAATGGCAGCAGGCAAATGGGAACTTCCGCCCGAAGAAATTTCTTTTTCTGTGAAATTTTGGGAATTTTTTGGAAATTTTGTGAAACGCGGACTACCTTAGCAGCAACCATCACCTTTGGAAAAAGTAAAGGCACACCACCACCGCAATTATCTGCGGACATCTTCTACTAGCGGGCAGCTGAAAGGCAAGTCGTTTTAATTATGTGCAAAAGATGGCAAATCAGCCTTAATAATTAGTTTTCGTTTGCATCAGAAAGTTCTACAAACGTAGCACCCCTACACCTCAAGCGCCCACAACACGGCGCAGTACAACAATACCAACACTGGCCAGAATCGGCGACCACTCGGCAACTATTTTGTAGCGTGCGACCCTAGCACCAGATCATAAACAACAACAGCATCAGTGCCATCAAGAGTAGCCAACGAAGCGGCTAATGCCATAAGCGTGGCCCACCCATCAGCATCAGTGCCATTGAGAGCACTCGACAGCAACAGCAGCACCTTTGATTGCGCAGGAGCGGCTACAGCCATATGCGTGGCCCACCCAGCAGCCTCAGTGGCATCAAGCGCCCTAGACAGCAACAGCAGCGGCTACACCAGTGACGGCACCACAAGCCACTTGCGGCAGCAGCGGTGCATCCACAAGACGCATAGCGTACAGCGGCGCACTTCAACAAAAGCCAGGGAAAAAGTGGCTCAAAACAACTTGTTGCCAAGCCACAGTCGCAAGCAGCGATCCCGGACACTACAAGGGAACAACAGTAACGGGTCCAACAACATCAACAGCAGCACCATAACAACAGGTTTCCTCTTTTATTTTAATGATATTTTATATACATAGAGAGATGCTGGACTTGACTCAGACAGTAATGCTTACATTTACGAAAGTCTTAATGTTGAGTCAAGGAAACTTCTACAAGCAGCTATTTCTTGTAAACGCAAACAAGGCATCTTCAACGCTTTCACTCGCAGAGGATCTGTCTACATCAGAAGGCGGCGATGCGATGTAGCGGAGCGGAAAAAGAGTCACAATCGGAAGCGGAAATATAAAAAAACCGTTGCTTTCAAAATTCAAATTCAAACAAAAATGAAATTTGTTTGCGTCTGGCAACGCTGAGCGATGAGGCCGGCTAGTGAAGCAGCAGCCCTGACTTTTATATTTTGAGGGCGCATGGTGAATGCGTCCCTGTGTACCTCTCACAGAAAAGTAGTCAGGGCGCCTGCTTCGCTCAGCCGACGCCACCGCCCCTGTTCAGGTGACCCGCGGACACGTGATTGACCACGACTGCACGTGCTGGTTTGCCTGTGTGCCAGCAGTTCGGTGAGATGTGGGGGGTGGGGTTCGTTGTGGCCGTCCACATGTACCCTCGCCTACAAATAATTTCACGTGCATAAAAAAATATCGCGTCGATAATTCAAACCAAACAAACGGATCTGAAAAGAAAGAGAGAAAAAAATATTTTATACCCAGAAAAGGTTGGGTGCCCCTGGCTCGACCAACCAACTACCACTCTCGGGAGTCCTGGTGTTTGGACTCAGCCCACACATCCCACCCTACCGTAGAGGATTAAGTGGCAACAAATAAACAAAAATCCTCCCCATTTTTCCCACATTCTCCCTTCGAATGTTTCCGTCCAAAAAATATCAAAAAAATACCTTCGACCAAAAAATACAACCTTAGCAGTTCATGTTAACAATCCGATTTAATAAGTATGACTTATAAATATATAATAAAAATTTACATATGTAGAACAAAAAAAAATTTTTTCTTTTTTTTACTATAATATTATTTTATTAAAAAAAAATTTATATTATTTTAATAAAAAATATTTACTTCATAATTTTATTTTCATAAAAATTTTTTTTTATTTTATTTTATTAAAAATTTTTATTTCAATTTATTTTATTTTAATAAAAATTTTTTTTTATATTGTTTTATTTTTTATTTTAATAAAATTTTTATTTAATTTTATCTTATGTTAACAAAAATTATTTTTTTATTTTATTTTATTAAAAATTTTTATTTCAATTTATTTTATTTTAATAAAAATTTTTTTTTATTTTGTTTTATTTTTTATTTTAATAAAATTTTTATTTAATTTTATCTTATGTTAACAAAAATTTTTATTTCATTTTGTTTTATTTTAATAAAAATTCTTATTTCATTTTGTTTTATTTTAATAAAATTTTTTATATTATTTTGTTTTATTTTCATAAAAATTTTTATTTCATTTTATTTTATATTAAGAAATTTTTTTTTTATTTTATAAAATAAAAATTTTTATTTCATTTTGCTTTATTTTTATATAAGAATTTTTTAGTTGTTTTAATATCATTTTATTTTATTTTAATAAAAATTTTATTTCATATTATTTTTTTTAATAAAAATGTTTTTATATTATTTTGTTTTATATTAATAAAATTTTTTATATTATTTTGTTTTTTTTTAATAAAATTTTTATTTAATTTTATTTTGATAAAAATTTTTTTTTTTTATTTTTTGTTATTTTATTTTAATAAAAATTTTTATTTCATTTTATTTTATTTTAATAAAAATTTTAATTAATTTTATTTTATGTTAATAAAAATTTTTAATTTATTTTATTTTATTTATTTGTAAAAAAGTTAAATACTTTGCTCACTTTCATTTAATACTTTCCAACGAAATAGATTCTTAAATTTCAGGTGATGGACAAGACTCAATCGTATGTATCGAACTTTATTCGATATCTTAAGCTTGTTTCTGTTGCTGTTTATACTGTTACTGAAAAGAAACGTAGGCGCATTAAGTATGCGCATATAAAAAATATCATATTAATGATTATATATTATTTTTTATACTTTCTGGACCCTAAGGGGGAGGGGTGGGGGGTTTGACCACCCAAAATCCCTCCCTTGTCTACGGGCCTGGTCTGAAGCCACACTGATAAGGCCCAATCAGTTGGCTTACGATGGGATATGCGATATTTAGAAGACTTATCTGACGGTAGTTAGCACAAATAGTGGGATCGCTTTTTTTGTGGATTGGACAGAGTACACTGAGATTCTAATCGTTTGAAATGCATTCTTCCGACCATGTTCTGCATAGAAGCTCGTGAATGCATTTAAATAGAGCTTTGCCTCAGTTCTTAAACAGTTCAGCGAATAAACCATCGGCTCCCACGGCTTTGTTGTTACTAAGCCGTGTTATGGCTGTCAAGACTTCATTATAGTCGGGCAGCGGAACTTCATCGCTGTCATCCATAATTGGCGTTTCCGGGATATCATCTCTATTGGCGTAGTCATCATCACCATTCAAAAGATTAGAGAAGTGTTCCCTCCATAACATCAGTGTACACTGGATATCTGTCACATGATTTCCGTTTTCATCCTTGAAAGAAGAGGCACTTGTCTTAAACCCATCGGCCAGGCTTATCTTTTCTAAGATAAGATTAAAGGCGTCTAAAAATATTCGGGCCTCGTTCCTGTTGCCATACATTTTAGTCTTCTTGCACTCACGCTTTTCTGCCTCACTTCTTTTCGGCCTAAAAAGACGTCTCTCGTCCCTCATCTTCTCTCTGTATCGCTGCTTAGCAGCGCGTGTTATTAATTAATTAACGTGTATTTAATTATTAATTAACCGACTGCAGGGTGGCTTTGTAGGCGGCGTCTTTTCTGCAGTGACGTCGCGACAATCCTGGTCGTGCCACTGGTTTTGGCGAGGATGGTGGTAGCCAATAACCTCTTCTGCAGTCGCTCGCATAGAGTGGGAGATGTGTGCCCACTGCGCGCTTATATCGTCGAAGTGAGGAGTGCTTTCTTGAAGCAGGAGTGAGAGTCGAGTGGCGAAGGTTTCCGCTATCCATTTGGATTGCAGCTTGTCGACGTCTAGCTTTCTCTGTGTAGGGTTGCGCACATTCTTCGCTGCGCACATATATGTACGGATCTTGGCTGGGACAAGATAATGATCCGAGTCAATGTTAGCACCACTGATCGTGCGTACATCTAATACACTGGAAGAGTGCCTTCCGTTAATCAAAACGTGATCAATTTGACTGTGCATTTTTTGGTCAGGGGACAGCCAGGTGTCCTTATAAATATTAAGATGCTTGAATCTAGTGCTATTTACGACCATGGTTCGTGCTGAGGTGAAGTCAATCAGCCTCATTTTCCGTTAACGGAAGTATTGTCGTGGAGGCCGAACTTTCCTACTGTTGGACCAAAGATGTTTTCCTTGCCCACTTTAGAGTTGAAGCCACTAAGCACAATTTTTATTTCGTGACGTAAGCATCGCGCTCGTAAGCATCTTCAAGGCGCTCGTAGAAATTATCTTTTATCTCATCGTCCATGTCCTCTGTTATATGAAAGAATTTAGCCTTGATGCGAATTATGGCAAGTCGTGCGTTCACAGGAGGGAATTGCAGGACATGATGCCGTAATCTCTTGCTAACTATAAATCCGCACCCAAACTCGTGCTTTTCCGCATGACCGCTGTAGTAGATATCACAGGATGCTTGCCGAGAGCAACCCTGTCCCTGTACAAAAAGATCAACCACTACAAATATTCCAACCAAGAACTCGTAAATTCTTATTAAAATGGAAAAAGGAAATCAGATAGATGCAGTGTATACCAATTTTAGCAAAGCCTTGGAAGCGTAGATCACAGAATCTTAACTATATTACAGGTTCTTTGCTGAATTGGATCAAGTCTTATCTGTGTGCAAGATCACAATACGTAAAATTTTTGGGTTTCCTATCTGAAAAGATTGCTGCTTCGTCGGACGTACCCCAAGGTAGCCACCTTCAACACTTCTCTTCAACATATTTATAGCAGATATATCTGAAGTTTTGAATGACATCCCACATCTCCTATATGTAGATGACCTAAAAATGTAATATGTCATTAAATCAGAAGATGATTTAGTAGTCTTCCAAAATATGTTTTTATCTCTGGAGTATTGTTTAAGATATAATAAGCTTTTCTTAAATGTAAATAAATGCTACGTTTTAAGTTCTTCCCGTAAAAACGAAATTACTTATAGCAGTTATTTGCTAACTAAGGTTGTTCTCAAAAGAGTTAACCACATTGCATATCTTGAGGATATCCTAGATAGCAGGCTGCGCTTTAACCTTTACTTGGATTATATTATATCCAGGGCATATAAACTGATCAATTATTTAATATTGTTGCATAGTTTTGAATTCAGAATTTGAAGTGCACAAAGAAAGACTTGAATCTATTCAAAAACAAGTTTTGCTTTTTGCTCTATGAGATTGTTATGATCCACGGGATTATAGAAACTTACCTTCACATTAACACAGACTAACCTTCTTATGAACCAATAAGGAGAATTAGGCTTACAAGATTTTTGAGTGAATCTCAGCACCACACTATCTATTCATTCAACGAACCGTAAAAAAGTTGTTGTAGAATTTTCAATAACATGAGTGAACACTACTCACCAACAATATCAAAATCAGTGCTCAGGCATGCCCTATCCAAAAACCTTTTCCCACTGTAATTTTCCCCTTATTACTTACCATTCATATTTAAACGAACCTTTTTCAATACGCCTATTCCTTCAAAATACCCATCTATCTCTGACTCCAATTCCCATGTCCAATCCCACATCCACGTTCAAATCAACATTATAAGCATAATTAAGTACAGAGTGTTACAATAGTAGGTAAGTTACTTTCATATTGAATAAAACGCTTTTTATTCAAAATTTTTTTTAATTTTTATTATTATTTGAATTATTGTTACATAATTATTTTGAATAATTCTTCCAAATATTTTATTGCGTTCGAAAGGTCACACAATAAGGTTATGTGTGAAAAATTATTTCGCGGATATGTTCTCCGCGACTACGCCGTAGATATCTCACTCTTTCGTCCATATTTTCGATGACATTTTGCAGTATGGCCTCCGGAATGGCACGAATCACCGATGTAAAATTGATTTTCAAGTCTGGAATCGTCTTCGGATTATTCACATAGACTTTAGCCTTGGTGTAATCCCACAGAAACAAGTATAGCGGTGTCAAACCGCATGGTCAGGCCAGCGAATTCACATCACCGCGACGAGAAATTACGCAGTTTGGGAATTTGCGACGCAAAAAGTCCAAATTGAGGCGAGTCGTGTAATGTGGTGCCGTCCTGTTGAAACCACATATCGTCCAGATTCTAGCTTCAACCTCCGACACAAAATAGTCCTCTAACAGTGTGTGGTACCGCCCAGAGATGACATTTTCGGTGTTTTCGCCCTCATCTTCGAAAAAAAAGGCCCGATGATGCCTTCGACCCATAAACCACACCAAACAGTTTCTCGCGGTGGATGCATTGGCTTCTTCACGATCTACTAACTATCTTCACGATCACTTGTGGATTTTCCGAGCCCCAGATATGGCAGTTTTGCTTATTAATGTTATAATAAACTATGAACTGTATCTGAAACACTTGTTAACGAACAAAATAAGTATGCTATCATATTATGTATATCTATAAAATATATTGAAAATAAATTTTTCTTTCATTCAGAGCCTTTCATAGAAACGCAAGCTTTTTATTAGTACTCTACTATAGGTTATGGTCCCTACGTAGCTTCAGAGTTTTCAATAATTAAAGCATATAAGGATTCGAAAGCAGTTTTATTCAGGATGAATACAATTTCAAGCGTAAATCAGATGGAAAAACTCGTGGGCTCCGAGAGTTGGTCTACATGGAGTTTTGCCATGAAAACACACCTCGAGCTCAGGAAGGCGTTACTGTGGATGCTTCAAAGGGCAACAGAACACGGTGCAAAATTATTTCGGCTTTGGGCAAATGTTTGTACGTGCATGTTAAAGAAGCTCAAACGTCGAAGGCGGTTTGGAATGCTCTTAGACAGTTGTTTCAAGATTCTGGGTTAGACCGAAGGATCGGGTTGTTGTAGAAACTATGTTCAGTGCAGCTATGCAAATACTCATCAGTGGAAGACTACGTTGATCAAATCATGTTAACCGGACAGTGCTCAGAATGAAATTGGCTTTCATGTCAACGATTAATGACTAGAAAGCTTACTTCTTAAGGGACTTCCTGATACCTACTGACCTATGATTATGACCATAGGCAGCAGTGGTAAGCCTTTGTCTGCAGACCACATTAAAATGAAATTATTGCATTTCATATTTTCAATTATTGCAATAAATCTCATAACAAAAAGTCTCAGAGCAGCAAGGGGCACAAGGACAAAGTTCGGTGCTTCAATTGTGAAGGCATTGGTCACTTCGCAACAGAATGTCTATCGAAGAAAAAGGAGAAGTAGCAAGACAACAGCAAATATTCTATGTTTTCTGCATATCGCTCAATTGGACCGACGGTTTATCGATAGTTGCGCAACAGATCATATGACGGCTAACGAAATGAATTTTCCCAAGATTCAGGTGTTTAGTGGGGCAATTAAGACAGCAGATGATAACACAATGAAGGCTGTAGGCAAAGGTAACATTTCGTTGATGGTTGCTAATCCTAGTGGTTCCGAGTGCGTAGATGTGCATGACGTGTTGCACGTACCTGAGTTGGGTGTTAACCTACTATCCATCAAAAAAATTGTTGATCACAGGAATAAAGTAATATTCGATCAGAAAGTATGTCGCGTATTGAATTCAGATGGAAAAATTATCGCTACAGCAAGTGAAAAGAATGGGCTTTTTAAGTTAGATGTTGCAGCAAACCAGAACGCATTCATATCAAAGAGTGTTGATTTTGACACTTGGCATCGTCGTTATGGACACTTGGGTGCAGAGAACATCAAGTTACTGTCTAAAGGATACGTCGATGGAGTAGTTTTGAAAACTCGGTCGTTGACAGATTGTATGTCCTGTGCAGAGGGCAAACAGCATCGCGTCAATTTTCCAGCAGAAGGGTCAAGAGCAACAAGGGTTTTGGACATCATTCATTCAGATGTGTGTGGCCCGATGGAGGAGAAGTCTATTGGTGGAAGCCGTTATTTCGTCACGTTTATACTGTCGTCATAAGGAAGAGTGCGGCATCTAGCATAAAAATCGAAATTAATTTTATTGTATTTTCCTTAATAGTCATTCATCCTCTTTAAGAATGTAAAATAAAAATCCCAAATTTTTGGCCCCAAACCTTAATTTTTTAACCTAAATTGTCGTTTCTAAACAAAATTTAGGTATCATTCCAGGATAAAACGCAGTATCTACATAAACAGAGTACAAAATGCCGTATCTACATGTAGATGCCGCACTTTTTGTTTATTTCTTATTTATTACTAGCTTATCCCCGGCGCGCTTATCCCCTAAAAGAACGCGTAGCTTTAGTGAAGCCATGCTTTTATAGTAAGTTCTTACCGAGTTTCGTTGATGTGTGACTTATTTCGAAAGCTATAACGAAAATTTTGGGTGCGGAAAAAGTACCACGCCCCTCGTCCAACACCCATAAAATGTTACCTGTGGAACGGCATGTGTAAATTGAGGTCGAATACTGAATTCCGAGGCTGTGCCACCTATAATTCCAAAACTGTTCGAAATCGAAAATTTAAGGTGTATTTAAGGTGCCTTTTACGATCGGCACCAGACTTCACAGGAACCCTCTCAACGCTTTGGTATAAAAATTGGCTTAGCGGTTTTGAAGTCTTTACGTGATATACACATATACCCACATACGTATATACATTAAGTCGTCTCACGCTCTTTAGAAAAAAAAATTGTTCAGTCTCGTTCTTCAAAATAATCCATGGCTTATGTTATGATGATCCCCAAAATATTTCGACTAAAAATATTGGCTGGTATGGTAGTTAGAAAAAAACAAACGGTCAGAAATAAGAGTAATGAAAAAAATTTTGCATCAAAAGATCTTAAATTATTTCCGTTGGACCAAAGAAAATGCGGATTTTTATGGATTGTTTTAACTTTTTTCATGTTATTTTCACTAAAATTCGAACGAATCTTTTCCTATACTACTTTTAGTCAAATAAATTGTACAATGTAAAAAATGTGTACATTTTTTTGTAATTTCATTCAATTTAGTTATTCAGCTTACACTATATTTTATCGTCAATAGATAATTTATTTGACTAAACGTAACATGGCAAGACAAAAACAATTTTAATTTGAATTTTAGTGAAAATAATAAAAAAAAAAAGTTAAAAAATTAATGAAAATCTGCAGTATCTCTAGTCCGACTGTAAAAATTTAAAATTTATTGGTGCAGATTGGAAGAACCACCGTTGTTATTTTTAACTACCGCACCAGTAAATATTTTTATAAAAAACTCGCTACAGTCGAAATATTTGGGGAATCATCAGAGCATAAAGCATTATTTTGAGGAACCGACCCGAACACCTTTTTTTTATGAGAAGGCTTAGTATACATACATACATTTTTTACAGATAGATAGATGAGCATATAGTGACCGCCACTTGGTCCCATTGCATCTACATCTCAAATTTCACTATCAAAACGCGTACAGCTCAGAAATTGCAATGATTTCTGAAAAGTCGGCGTAGATAAAGTGCGACACGCCTATTTTTTTAAGGGTTCTGGCAGTATGAACCATATGAACTAATCTACCAAGTTTTAGTCTTTTACTGTAAAAACAGTCTGATATGGATTTGTGAGCGTTACAAGTAGGCGTGGTAACATTTATATATAAAGTAACCGCCACTTTGACCCATGGCACCTACACACCAAGTTTGACTATCAAAACGTTCACATCTCAGGAATTAAAATTATTTCTAACCGATAGCTCTGGCAGCTAGTGCTTACTTAGTTATAATTTCTAAATTGTAATTAACTATAGTACATTAATAAATAAGTAAATAAATAAAATTATTTCTGAAGAGTGGGCACAGATATAGTGCTCCCATGCACATATTTTGCAAAGCTGTCGAGAGTAAGCGTATGAACTTAATAACCAAATTTTAGTATTTAACGATGAGAATCGTCTCATTTATAGAAGTTCTATTAATTTCTGGGTAAAAAACCAAGTGGCGGCCGTGACGTACTGGGTAGAGTGTGTGGCTCATACGCGAGAGAACCCTGGTTCGAATCCCACATGACACGGAAAGTTTTTCAATTGAATTAATTTTTCTGTTTGGCCGTCACCTCTCTGCAGACAATGGCAAACCTCAGAGAAAAAACTGCCATGAAAAGCTTCTTGAAAACATAAGCCGTTCGGAGTCGGCATAAAACATGTAAAACATTTCGTTTTGTTTTTTTTTTGTGGGTGGTACAAGTGGGCGTTGCAAATTTTATATAAATATATTTATTGACTGCCACTTAGAGCACCTGCATATCAAGTGTTACTATCAAAACGTGTACAACTCTGGAATAAGCATGATTTTGAAAAAGTGGGCGTAGATATGTTGCGACCACGCCCATTTTAACAGTTGCCGACAGTGACCATATGAACTAAATTTCCAAATCTTAGTCTTCTACGGCAAAAGCCATCTGATAAAAAGCATTTTACTTATTCGAGGGCGGAAAAGTGGGCGTAACAACGTTTATTTTTACATAGTGACTGCCGCTTGGACCCCTAGCACCTTTATACTAAGATTCACTATCAAAACGTGTACAACTCAGGAATAAGCATGATTTCGATAAAGTGGGCGTAGAAATAGTGCGGCCATGCCCACTTTTTGTACATTGGAAGACAGTTACTATACGAACTAAATTACCAAATCTTAGTCTTCTACGGCAGAAGCCGTCTGATATAAAGCATTTTTACTGATTTGTGGGCGGTAAAAGTGGGCGTGACAACTTTTATATTTACATAGTGACTGCCACTTGTATCCATTTCACCTGCATACCAAGATTCACTATCAAAACCTGAACATCTCAGGAATTAAAACGGTTGCTGAAAAGTGGGCGTAGATATAGTGTGACCACGCCCATTTTTTGTACAGTCACCGGAAGTAACCATCTGAACAAAATTATCACATTTTAGTTTTATATGTTTCAAATCGTCTGATATATAGCATTTTTTTTGGTTTGTGGGCGATAGAGCCAATTTGGGTTGTATGGAAGGTACCACGCCCCCTTGTCCAACCAACACCAAACTTCACAGGAACACTTCCAGAATGTTGATCCACTATTCCTAAAAATTTCATAAAGTTTGGTTTGGTGGTTTTGGAGTCTACACTTGATATACACACATATCCACATACCCACATACATACATTCATTTTTATATATATAAGGGTGTTTTTTTTAGAGGTATAGAACTTCGAATTGAAATAAAATACAAGAAAATCGTTTTCATGTCCATCAATTTGGCTTTATTGGAAGGATAATTTTATGCCATTAATGTTTAAATATGATTTCGGGCATGTGGCCTCCGCGGCTGGCTCGAATAAATCTAATTCTACAGGTCCAATTTTCAACCACTTTTTCGAGCATACGGGGCCGTATGTCGGCAATAACGCTACGAATGTTGGCTTCCAAGTCCCCTAACGTTTCTGGTTTGCTGGCGTAGACGAGCGACTTCACATAGCCCCAAAGAAAATAATCCAATGGTGTCAAATCACACGATCTTGGTGGCCAATTGACAGGTCCATTCCGCGAAATTATGCGCTCATCGAATGTTTCCTTCAATAAATCGATTGTGACGTACGCTGTGTGGCATGTAGCGCCGTCTTGTTGGAACCACAACTCATCCACATTCATGATATCCAATTCGGGAACAAAATAGTCGGTTATCATGGCTCTATACCGGTCTCCATTAATGGTAACTGACTCTCCAGCATTATTTCGGAAGAAGAATGGCCCAATGACTCCACCAGCCCATAGAGCACACCAAACAGTCAGTTTTTGTGGATGTAATGGCGTCTCAAGGGTCTCATGTGGATTCTCTTCACTCCAAATGCGGCAATTTTGCTTGTTGACGTAGCCATTCAACCAAAAATGAGCCTCATCACTGAACAAAATTTTGCGATGAAAATCAGCTTCGAGATCAATCTCATTTTCGGCCCATACACCAAAATCACGACGCATTGCATGGTCTCGCGGCTTTAATTCTTGCACAAGCTGGATCTTGTAAGGTCGCAAGCTAAGATCTTTGCGCAAAATCTTCCATAAAGTTGATGGACAAAGCTCCAATTGCTGTGCACGGTGGCGAATCGATTCATTCGGGTCCTCTTCAACATTTTGCTCTACAGCGGCAATTGTTTCTTCGGTGCGCACTGTTCGACGTCTCTGCGGATGCGTATTATCACATAGAGTAATCGTAGTGCGAAAACGATCCATGGTTAACCGAAATAATTGCTCTGATGGACGATTATGTCGACCATAAAATGGACGGAGCTTGCGGTAAACTTCGCGAACTGAACCATTATTTTCGAAATAAATTTGCACGATTTGCAAGCGTTGTTCTTTTGTCAACCTGTTCATGATGAAATGGCAAACCAAATTGAACATAAATGACATTAGAGTTGCCAGATTTGACCACAAAATGCCAGTTTTATCTCTATTCGAAAAACAAACCTCTAAAAAAAACACCCTAGATTTAGTCATAAAAAATAGAGTTTGAGTCATATGAATGTTTTTCATTACGTGTTGTATATATTTATTATATCTTCGCTTTATAATATAATATATATCAATTATTAAAAAACAAACAAGAAAAAAGCGGCAAGTACAGTGTTTTATGCAGTTGCACTGTTTTTGAATTATTAGTTAATTATTTTAAATAACCTTGTAAAGGGTGATTTTTTAAGAGCTTGATAACTTTTTTTTAAAAAAAAACGCATAAAATTTGCAAAATCTCATCGGTTCTTTATTTGAAACGTTAGATTGGTCCATGACATTTACTTTTTGAAGATAATTTCATTTAAATGTTGACCGCGGCTGCGTCTTAGGTGGTCCATTCGGAAAGTCCAATTTTGGGCAACTTTTTCGAGCATTTCGGCCGGAATAGCCCGAATTTCTTCGGAAATGTTGTCTTCCAAAGCTGGAATAGTTGCTGGCTTATTTCTATAGACTTTAGACTTGACGTAGCCCCACAAAAAATAGTCTAAAGGCGTCAAATCGCATGATCTTGGTGGCCAACTTACCGGTCCATTTCTTGAGATTAATTGTTCTCCGAAGTTTTCCCTCAAAATGGCCATAGAATCGCGAGCTGTGTGGCATGTAGCGCCATCTTGTTGAAACCACATGTCAACCAAGTTCAGTTCTTCCATTTTTGGCAACAAAAAGTTTGTTAGCATCGAACGATAGCGATCGCCATTCACCGTAACGTTGCGTCCAACAGCATCTTTGAAAAAATACGGTCCAATGATTCCACCAGCGTACAAACCACACCAAACAGTGCATTTTTCGGGATGCATGGCCAGTTCTTGAACGGCTTCTGGTTGCTCTTCACTCCAAATGCGGCTTTGGAAGACAACATTTCCGAAGAAATTCGGGCTATTCCGGCCGAAATGCTCGAAAAAGTTGCCCAAAATTGGACTTTCCGAATGGACCACCTAAGACGCAGCCGCGGTCAACATTTAAATGAAATTATCTTCAAAAAGTAAATGTCATGGACCAATCTAACGTTTCAAATAAAGAACCGATGAGATTTTGCAAATTTTATGCGTTTTTTTTAAAAAAAAAGTTATCAAGCTCTTAAAAAATCACCCTTTAATTTATATTGTCCTGGGCTTCTCTTTTCTAAAGAATAAAATTTTTATAATTATTTCATCCCTTTTTCATAAAATGTTGCCTTTTTATTGTGAGGCGTTTTGCTTCGATTTTTGAAAATTGTAGATGCCGCGCTCTTCCTTATGACGGCAGTAAAGACGATTATTCAAGGAAAGTATATGTTTATTTCATGACAACAAAAGATTCTGTTTTAAGTTGCTTTCGAGTTTTTAAATCGATTGTAGAGAGCCAGCAAAGCTCCAAAATAAAGGTGTTACGCACTGACAACGGCGGAGAGTACATGAGCAAGGCAATGGAAAAAGAACTTAAGCAGTAAGGCATAGTTCATCAAACTTCAGTACCATACACACCAGAACAGAATGGTCTAGCGGAGAGAATGAATTGCAATCTACTAGAGAAAGCACGTGCAATGATGAGTTATGCAAGTTTTCCAAAGTTTTTCTGGGCAGAAACTGTGTTGTCTGCCAGTTATATCAACAATCGTTCTCCAAACAAGAAACTAGAGAAGACGCCTTAGGAATTATGGTCAGGACGCAAGCCGAATGTAAGTTATTTTAGAATATTTGGTTGTACGGCAATGTCAATGATTTATTAAAAACTTATGATTTAATGATATTATCTTTAAGAAACATTTTCATTTTATTGATTTATGCAATTTATATATAAATTCATTTACCATGATGATCAAATCGTCTGCATTGTTTCACAAATGTAGTTTTTCTTTTTAGTTAATGTTTTGTAAATGTTTCGTAAGCGTTTTTGTTTTAGTAAAAATGGAAGGCATTGGCTAAAAATAATGAAAAATTGTTGAAGCAAGGGGAGGTAGAATATATTATTTTTGTTTTTTAATAACTTAATCACATAATTACTTAATTACCTAATTACTTAATCACCCAAATGAATTACAATGGAAAAAATGTCACGTAACGCCAATGGAAAAAATGTCACGTAAAAAAATGACAAAAGGTTTTTAAATTTGATTACTTTGAAAATAAACTTATACTGTTTCATATCCTTCTAAAAAAAGTTTTATACAAAAACTCTTGCTAATTTACAGAATTTTAGTAATTTTGTGGTCCATGTCAAAAACCACTTCTATTTTTTTGTCACGTAACGTATCATTTTTGGTGGCTTCTATCTAAGAGCCGAAATTTTGACAACTCTTAGGTTTTACGCCTTATATAGTGTGCTTAGTAAGCTATTGGAAAATCAAAATAAGGAACTTGTAAGCTAAATTTTTCATTCTTTTTTCACTTATTAAAGTCGTAGGATCCTCACGTGCGCCACCACGGAAATGCCCATATCCCAAAAGAAAAACGCCGCAAACTTGATTCTAAGTCAGATAAGTGTATCTTTGTTGGATACTCAGAGACAACAAAAGGTTTTCAACTGTATAGTTTGGCTAGAAGAGAAGTTTTTCTTAGTCACGACGTAATTTTTTATGAAAATAAGTTCTATAATGAAAAAACTGACAGCCAGACAGTCTCTATGTCTTGTCCAACTTATACTCTTGTAGTGGAGACAAGAGAAACATAGAATGCTGGAAGCGCAAATATTGGTAGTGACTTTGAGTCTCATGTTCTGGATGAATCCTCTTACGCAGATCAAAATTTAGAGAAACCGAAAGTAATATCGATTCCAACATTGACAAGCGAAATAAATGAGCCACCCTTAAGTTTACGCAGAAGCGAAAGGTTATCCAATAAACACAAAGTTGTTTATTGTGCAAAGAATGTTCAATTGACTGAAGACCGAATAAGCGTTGAAGATGCTATGTCTAGAAGTGGCAAGGAAAGATGGGTAGAGGCCATGAAATCCGAGATAAGTTCCCTGATTGAGAATGACACGTGGGTAAGCATAGAGTAGCCAACAGGCGTCAATGTTTTTAAAACAAAATGAGTTTTTAAAATGAAGCGAGAGCAAGACAATATCATACGTTTTAAGGCCAGATTAGTTGTAAAAGGATTTACACAGAAGAAGAGAATAGATTACGAGGAAACTTATTCGCCTGTGGATGATATTCTTCGATAAGATATTTAATGGCACTGGCAGTCAAGTATGACTTAAAAATACAGCAAATAAATGCTGTTACGGCATTTCTTCAGGGAGCACTCAGCGAGGATATTTATGTGGCAAATCCGCAAGGAATTAAAATTGGATCACCTGGACAAGTATTGAAGCTAAAAAAGACAGTATATGGATTGAAGCAGTCAAGTTTAGTATGGAACTTGAAACTTGATAAGGCTTTGCAATCATTTGGATTAAAGAGATCCAAGGTGGACTCTAGCATCAAAAACGCAAGATTGATTCCTATCCTTCTTTTATGAAATATAAAACTGTTGAATCGGATAGCGATAGTAGTATTTGTAATTTTTTCGCTGACTTTTTCAAAGTGACCTATTCATCTTCATCCTATGATAATCTAAGCTATCCATTTAGTGTTCAATCTAGGGATATTTGTCTCCTAATAATTGATACTAACACGGTTTTATCATACTTAAGGGGGTCTTCTCATTGAGCAACTTTTTTTTCAACTTTTTTTTTTGCATTTATTTATAGCTTGGGTAGTTGTGAATATGCCCCTAAAAGGATTTTTAGAAATTCGAAATACTTTAGAAGATACAGCCTTTTTTGTGAAGCAAGGTCTGATGGACAAGAAGGTGATGGAGGTAATAAAACCAGCTTACGAAGCGCTGTCGGCAGATAATTTGCTTGAAAGATGACTTGGATCTGAAACTCAGAATTCCAATGAGTCCTACAATTCTGTTCTTTGGTCACTTTCGCCCAAACACATCAACTCAGGCGCACGCACCATCGAAGTGGCCAATTTCATTGCAACGTGCCTCTTCAACGACGGTTTTATACCCATACTTAAAATTAAGGGTTTGATGGGTATTGCGATTGGCAAAAACTCATACGAATTCGCACTATCTCGAAATGAAGACAGATTGAACCGATCAGAGACTCGAGCTGCGGCATCATCAAAAGCTGGCAGAACGGCTCGCAGAGCAGAGAGGGCAGCAGAAAGCAGTTTCTACGAAAAAGAGGAAGGTGGCCTGTATGGAGCTGGCATCGCCGACTAATATTTGTAAGTAAAAATTGTCAGCTCTTTAAAACTGCATTTAAACATTTTTGATTTTTTTTTTTTTTCCCCAAAAAAATTACTTCAAACTTTAAACGCGTTTATCTCGAACCCACGTTTTTCGAACTGGCGGCCATGATATCTCCAGTTCAACTGAACCGCTTTTCATGAAACAAAATGGAATCGACGCAGAATTGTCACCATTCTTGGGTGAACCTCGACCATAATTTTAAAAAATTTTTTACTATTTTTTTTTTACACTAAGCTACAAAAAAAAACCCCGAAATTGAAATTTTTTTTTTTAATGGCCGCCATTTTGTCAAAAAAAATCACAAAATTAAGCTTGAGGTTCACCCGAGAACTACATCTTTACTGATTATAATTTTTTGACTGATATGATTTTTTTTTTCATTTCAGACGCTCCGGAGACCCGGAATCGTGGCCGCCGTGACGACACCTTTTTTTTTCACCACCAACTTTGAAGTCTCATTACTTTTTGAACAGCCCACGTATAGAGGCAAAAAAAAATTTTTTATTTACTTTGAACCTTTTGTAATACAATAAATAAAAAAGTTTTCAATTATTCTTTGCGTTTTCAAATAAGAATTTTTTTAAAAAGGGTCAAAAAAACGGGTTTTGAATGAGAAGACCGCCTTAAAACGTCATATAAAAGTGGTCCCGACAATATACCGTCATGTATACTAAAATATTGCTGTGATTAATTAGTAACTCCAATCACTTTGCTATTTTCTTCCTCATTTAAATCTTGCTATTTTCCAGTTGCCTGGAAGTCGTCTTTTATTATTCCGTTGCACAAGTCTGGTAACAGGTCTTTAATCGATAACTATCGTGGAATTGCAAAATTAAGCGCTTTGCCGAAGCTTTTCGAGGCAATCATTACTTCACAATTATCACATAGTGTTAAATCTTTATTGTCGCCACTCCAACATGGATTCGTTTCAGGAAAATCTACGGTTACAAACCTACTTGAATTTACTTCCAAAACCATTGAGAATTTTGGAAAAGGTGTACAGACTGATGTTATATACACAGATTTTAGTAAAACTTTTGATGTTGTTAATCATAAACTCTTAGCCTTAAAGCTATCTCTTGCTGGATTTACCACAACACTTGTAAGATGGATTGAATCTTATTTATGCAATAGAACACAACGTGTTCTTTTTAAACTTGTGAAATCTCATGAGTTTCCTGTCACTTCTGGTGTACCTTAAGGAAGCCACCTCGGGCCTCTTCTTTTTTTATTGTTTATAAATGATTTCCCATCTGTCATAAAGCATTCGAGTATTTTAATGTACGCAGACGACGTGAAACTATTCCTTCCTTTCAAAAATGCTAATGATGCCGTTCTCTGGCAAACTGACATAGACCATCTTTATAGCTGGTGCAACGTGAATCTTATGAATCTTAACATGAAGAAATGCAAGCACATGGCTTTCACTCGAAAATCTCCTGTCACATGTATTTATAATACGTATATTTGTGACCATACATTAGAGATTATATCTTTCGATATCTTTCATGATATTGGAGTGACTATGGATACTAAACTTCGCTTCCATATCCAAATTAATAAAATAATAAATCTAGCAAAGAGTACTTTAGGTTTTATTAAACGATGGGCAAAAGAGTTTATTGATCCCTATATAACATAAACGTTATTCACCTCTCTTGTGCGACCTATTTTGGAATATGCTTCAATTATTTGGTACCCTCGATACAGCTGTTACATTGACGACACTGAATAAGTTCAGAAAAAGTTTCTTTTGTTCTGCTTAGCCATCTTTACTGCAATTTTAACTATCACCTACCACCTTATGAATATCGTCTGCAAATTTAAATCTTCCTACTTTAAATAATCTGAGAATTATGCTAAATGCTACTTGGATTTTCAAACTTTTACATAGATATTCTTCAAGGCATAGAGCCTTGAACATTTGGTGACCCCGACGTGATTACACAAGATCACGATTCAACATACTAGATCGAGGTGCTGCAGGAAGCCATCTACATCATGGATGCCTTGTACACCAAACAAGCGGAACTAGGAAGTTCGATTCAACGAATCATCACCAATTTTAAAAAAGATTCAACGGATCGAAAGACAAAGCCGTATTATGAACAACGACTCCGGGATTTGAATTCTTCGTGAAACCAATTCGATGCAAATGGTTCAGAGATTCGAAAAAATGACACTCTAGATCTGGGACATGAATACTTCACAAAAAATTATTGCGATGTGATTCGAGACCTTTTCGAACAGAATAGCAATATATTTCAGGATTCATTAAGAACCACATCAACAGCTAGCCTACAAATTCATCCGAAGCCTTTAGCCAATTCAGCTCAGCTTGCAGAAATAACCAGGTTAATACGAAAGCAGCATGCCACCATATTGTCGCTACGACGGTTGATATCAACACTATCAAGGGAAGATGAACCACAACCTCCACAATACTACAAGGTGAATTTAATTAAACTTACCAAGTTGTGGGAAGAAGTTGAATCAATTAATTACCAAATTTGGGATTTGCATGATGATCCCCAAGGCAGTGGATACAATGTTGAAGAATACCTTTTGCTGGAAGAAACAGTAGAGGCATTAACAATAAAATTGTCAGGTGTGCATTCAATGCAACAAGTCAACAACAACGTTCCACGGAAAGAATCTATCTGAATGCCAGAGGTTCAAATTCCTAAATTCGATGGAGACTATCTATTGTGGAAACAATTCTATGACCTATTTAATGAAATGATTCACAAAAAAACAATTCCGAATGTGCAAAAAATATGGTACCTGAAGTTTTCACTGAGTGGAGAAGCAGCAAAATTAATTCAACATTTATCGTTGAGTTCAGAGAACTATGAAGCTGCTTGGAAAATGCTCCAAGACCGATACAACAATTTACGTCTACTAACATCAACACTAATTCAAAAAATCTTCAGTCAACCAAACCATTCTGCTGACACACCAAGCGTTAGCACAATAAAGGCATTGCATGACGTTTCTCATGAGAGTCTTCTTGCGTTAAAAAATTTGGGAATCGATACTTCAAGCTGGGATCAATTATTGTTGTATATTTTGCTTAAAAAACTGGATAAGAATTGCAAACATTATCTCACTTCTTAGAATTTCTGGAACACAGGCTCCAATCACTTTAGGCATTAGGGAGCAAGGATAAAAAGGCACCCACTAAAATAGTTTCTTCCGTTGTAACACGAGAAAAGACTAATATCTGTGCAGTATGTCAAAATGGTCAACACCCATTATATAGCTGCAACCAATTTTTGCATCTAACCACCAAGGATAAAATTTACCAAGTGAAATCCAAGAATGAAGTGAAATCCATGAATTGTCTCAAGGCAGGACACACAGCTCACAGAATAACAAAAATACGCGAATTAAGCATGCCTGAACAATGGAGACATGTAAGCACACGTCATAACCCAGCTGATTTAGTATCGAAAGGAGTATCTCCAAAGGATTTTGCTAAATGTTGCTTATGGCACTTCGGTCCAATATTTTTATATGCAACAGAAGATAACTGGCCAGTTAAGTTTTCAAAGACCTTAATGATAGAGACTGAAGAAGAACGAAAGAAAAAACCACTACCATCAGCTCTAACTACGCTTGACAACAACGATCTATTCTATACAATTAACCATGGGAACTCTTTTAAAAAACTTCAACGTGTCGTAGGATAAGTTCATCGCTTCAGTAAGCACAGCAAATGCAGCAACCTGTTACGTCAACATGAAGTTGTTTTAACACCACAAGAATTAGATAAAGCTTTGATGTCTATAGTTCGTGCTATGCAAGGGTATAATTTTAGTGATGAAAGAAAACAACTAACTAAAAAAAAATTAAATCAAAAAAAGCAGTACACTGCTCAGCTTAACACCATTTCTTGACGATACTGGAGTTCTACGAGTTGGCGGCCGGTTAAAAAACTCAACATTACCATATGATGCAAAACACCAAATACTATTGCCGTACAATGATGTAATAACCAAACTAATAATGCAAATGATTCACAAGGATAATATGCACTGTGGACCCACAACACTTCTATCGATTACTCGGCAAAGATTTTGGCCCATCAAGGGCAATACAATGGCACGATCTATTGTTCAAAATTGCGTGCTTTACGCAAAAGCAAGGCCAAAATTGCTGTCACAAATTATGGGAAACCTGCCCGCAGCAAGAGTTACTCCCGCTCGACCATTCATCAACACAGGAGTGGACTTTTGTGGGCCTTTTTGGATTCACTATATACTGAGAGGCAAAAGACCACATAAGACCTACATTGCTTTATTTTGCTGTTTCGCTACCAAGGCGATTCACATGGAACTGGTGAGCGACTTAACCACAGAAGCATTCATCGGAGCATTAAAACGCTTTATCGGACGACGTGGTCATTGCCAAAACTTATACTGTAATAATGCCACCAACTTTGTAGGAGCAAGGAACAAGCTTGCAGAGTTAGAAACAACTATTTTCAAATCAAAGGCACAAGAAATCATTTTATCAACATGCAGTCAGCGGGGCATAACCTTTAAATTTATACCACCACGTGCCCCTCATTTTGGGGGTTTATGGGAAGCGGCGGTGAAGTCAGCAAAACATCTACTACTAAAAAACGTTTCAACAGAATCGCTGACATACGAAGAACTAGAGACGATAATCATTGAGATTGAAGCAATACTCAACTCTAGACCAATTTCTCCAATGTCAAACGACCCCACTGATCTAACTGCCTTAACTCCAGGTCATTTCTTAATTGGAGAACCGATAAATGCACAAATTGACACAAAGGCGCTACCTCTAAAAACCAGTAGATTAGATAGATGGAAATTAGTATCGAAACTTAAACATGAATTTTGGAACCGATGGTCAAGAGAATATCTCAACGAACTGCAGTACAAAAACAAATGGAGCCATAAATCTGCCAATATCAAGGAAGGTACTATGGTTCTTATAAAAGAAGACAACCTGCCTGTTCAGCAATGGCCTCTTGGAAGAATCATCGATACATACACTGGTGAGGATGGTTTTATTCGAGTTGCGGACGTACAAACATCTTCAGGGATATTGAAAAGAGCAATCCACCGTCTAGCACCACTTCCAATTAACACTGAGTCCCCTGGCAACACAAAGAGTCATGACTCACAGGAGGCCACAGAAAACATAAGTATTTCAACAGCTTCAAATCAGGCTGCCGAAGACACAGAAAGGCCAACATCGAAAAACGTCGAACATCAGTAACTAGCAATATCGCCACAGCCATGATAGTAATTTTGCTATTACCACTGGTTTATGCAGCCAAAATTAAAGTTACCAAATTGAGACCTCACTTGGGTATCCATTTTGAAGATATAAGTGCATTAAACATAGCGTCCAGTCAATGGAACTTCCTTATATATTATGACCTTGAGCCATAAAAGGCAGAACTATCAGCATTAGCGAATGAAACTCGTGTAGCACAACAGCTATGCGAGGAAATGCAGCAAAAAATGGGTTGTGACGAAATTATACACAATTTTCAGGTCACCATGCAATCCCTCCGCCTCGATGATACACTACTATCTTCCAAACGAGCTAAAAGAGGAGCGCTGAATATAGTCGGAAACATTGCTGGATCATTGTTTGGAGTTTTGGACAATGAATATGCCAAGAAGATGTCTCAAACAATTGATGAAATCCGAAATAATGAGGACCACCTGATGAACTTGTTGCGCAATCAAACTTCAGCGATTGACTCAACTATTAACCTCCTGCAAATTGACGCTAATACTACAAGGTTGCGGTTTAAGCAAATTAAACTTGCAGAACAACTCAATCATGTTAGTACTGATGAATTTCGAACTAAACTGCATCAAATGTTTCTATCAATATCTGCTCAACTTACGTTACTAATGTTTAATATGCAACGAGTTCAAGGGGCATTACTCGATGTGCTAGCCGATACACACCATGGAAGAATAAACTCTTTATTGTTATCTACAAATCAATTAAAAGAAGAATTAAAAACAATAAGAGCTCATTTACCACCATCTTTAGAGTCACCTGTAGAAAGCGACGATTTTCTGCAACTCTACAAGTTGATGACACTCAAGAGAGGTCTAGGGCCACATAATGCTGTGTTTGAGATAACGATTCCTCTCATCAATCCAGAACAGTTCGAGATCTTTAAAATGATTCCTGTTCCAACATATATAAATGACACCATGATTACTATAAAACCATGAGCCTCAGCATTGGCAACAGGACCTCACAGGGATCAGTACATACCGTTGAATACAGCTGATTTACAAAAATGCACAGTTATATCTCCTGATCGGCGACTTTGTTTTAACCTTCAAGCCAAATATCAAAAAACCTCTGAATTATGCGCCTGCGAATTTGGTCTTTTGGTGAATGAACCTCAACCCACCTGCATTCTGGAAAGAGTTCGAACAAATTCCACATGGATTCAATTAGAAAAAAGAACCAGTGGATATTTGCACTACAAACACTAACTCGAATTACCACCGTTTGTGACCAAGATCACATCACAGCTGACACTAGAAGGAACTGGCTTGTTCACTCTGGAACCAGAATGTACCATCAAGGGAGAATCAATTAGTATCACGGGATACCAAACATTTTCAACCACCTTAAAAACGGCATTTGCAAGCTTTGGTAATGCCTCACAGCTGGCAAGGCCCACACAAATAAAACAGCTGCTCTCGAACTTCAGTACAGCAGACTACGCAGAACAAGTCCAGAACCTAACAACACTTCAAACAATGCTCAACAAAATTGACTTTAGATCTCTACCTCATCGTTTTACGACGCAATATCACGTCACTACATCGTTGTCGAGCATAGCACTCATATGCTGTGGACTGTTTTTAATTATTGGAATATGGCGCTGGAGATCCAAGGCAAGAACAACGTCAGATATGAAACCCGATCCTGCACCCAGGAGAAGAACAGCAGCATAATTTTTGAACTTCATTCAACCCGGGCAGAATGTACAATTGTACATACATACATTCGCATATTTTGATTTTTATTATTATTTGCATACAATTGATTAATTCGCATATTTTTGTTATTCTGTGAGCAACAAAAACTTGGTATTGTGCTGTATCAGAGTTTAACCAAGCCAATACAATTTGTGAATCTGACCAGTAGAACGTTGTGTATCTATTATATTGCAAATCTTCCTTAACTCTGGTTGTTAGCTGAGCTCCCAATACGGCCGCGCATAATTCTAATCGCGGTATTGTAGTTTTTTTTTTTATTGGAGCAATTCAAGATTTGGCGCACAATAACCTTACAAGAATTTCAGCACTGGTCAAATCAAATCTAATATAAACTGCTGCACCATATGCCTTCTCAGATGCATCAACGAAGGTGTGAACTTGTATTTCCTTCGGTATATGAGATGAAAATATGTGTCGATTGATCTTGAAGTTGTTTAATTCTTCCATCTCTCGCTTGAAGTTATTCCATGTTGCTTGTGATTCAGCCGAGAGTCGATCATTCCACCATATTTTTTGTAGCCACATCTGTTGAAGAAAAATTTTTGCCTTTACTACAACAGGTGCGAGAATGCCCAATGGATCAAAAATGTTTGCTAGATCTGATGCAACAACGCGTTTTGTTAGTATGGTGCTTTTGTTCAAGTTGGCTTTGACGCAGAATTGATCAGTTTTTGGCAACCATGTCAAGCCGAGCGTTTTTATTGCTTGTGTACCATCATCGTCAAGATCCAAGATGACTTCTTGATGTTCTTCTGGAATTCCTTTTAACAACCTTGGGTGGTTGGCGCACCATTTTCTTAGGGTAAATCCTGCTTCATACAGAATTTCAGTGAGCTGCCTTTGTTTTTCGATTGCCTCTGTCAAATCATTCGAGCCAATCAAACCATCATCTACATAGAAATCGTTTTTTAATGCAGTTGCTCCTAATGGTCATTAATCTTGGTTATTCATTGCAAGTGTTTGTAAGCATTTTGTTGCCAAATAAGGAGCAGCTCTTGTAGCGTAGGTAACTGTGTTGAGCTGGTAACACTTGAGTGGTTCTGACGACCGTTCTCTCCACCATATGAGTTGATATCTTAGATCTTCACTATGCATGTCGATTTGTCAATACATTTTTTTTAATATCGGTTGTAAACAGTGTGACCAGGTTAGCCTTTTTGAGGCTAGATTTAGATTTTTTTTAAATCATTTAGCCTCGGAATTTGTCATTTAGCTTCGTGTCCTTTTTTAGCCTTTTTTATTTTTAGTTTAGCTTTTTTTAACCTTTTTTTAAATTTTGATAGTTGTATAAGCTTAGTGAAAGCACAGCGCTGCATTTTACGAAACGAACAGAACTTTTTACAAATTCGATTTTCGTTCAGATTTGCACATCTCCATTCAATTTGCTATTACACATCCCTAACGAATTGCTACATTTTGTTTGCTGTTTTTGGCTGGCTTTCAAATGTGGAAAAATGGAAAAGTAAGTTAATTAAATTTATTAACTTTATACATTCTTTCTGGAATATCATAGAACCTTTTTTCTTTAGGTATTTCAAAAAAGTCCCGACAACAAAAATCCAAAACAAAGACCAAATATCTAAGAACTCTATTAATGTGGCAGGCGCCAAGAATTCAAACAATCAAAGAGTTTTACAAAGAGTGCGCCAACGCTATGCAAATTCTGATAAAATCTCATTTGAGGCAGAAAGCATTTCGAGATCCATGAACAGCGAAGGCGCAGTATCTGCAAAAACAATAAAACGGAGCACCACTGCCCAGAGCTCTACTGGTGCTGTAGAAGAAACAGATTCGAGCTCCATGAACAGCGATTCGGAAGGAGCAATATCTGCAAAAACAATAAGCACTAATGCACAGAGCTCTACTGTAGCTATGGATGAAACTGACTCGAGCTCCATGTACAGTGATTCGGAAGACGCAATATCGCAGTCTGGCAATAAAGTGCCTTGCGTAAACAAAAAAATGTGATTTTTTCTTATTTTCAAAGTTGACATTTATTTGAGGTTTTTTTAATTTTAGAAAATATAAGCAACAAATTCGAAAAGCCTGGCTGAAGGATAAAAGATTCGAAAAATGGCTTATTCTTAAAGATGACAATATAATATGCAAGTACTGTTTATGCAAATTGCAACCAAAGCTTTCTGGAATTATTGCTCATTCCAAAAGGAGGAAACACATTGAAGCCCAAGCCCCTTTTGTTATTGGGATTCAGCCAGTTGTTCCCTTCAAGCCGGTTAGAACTCAAACAGATATAAAGTGGGCGGTTTTGCAAAATGCGCTTTATGTTACGTGCCATACTTCAATTCGTTCTGTCGACCATTTATCAATGCTGCAACGAAAAACGTTTTCGGATAGCGCTATTGCTCAGGACTTGCAGCTTGGAAGGACTAAATGTAGTGGCATAATAAAAAACGTTCTGTCGCCGTATTTCAAAAAAGAATTGATTTCGGATATTGAAGGTGTTTTCAGCTTGATTATTGACGAGTCAACCGATATTTCAATAAAAAAACAGCTCGCAGTTGTTATAAGATATTTCAGTAAACAATGTCAAAACATTGTTAACACATTTTTGAAATTAGTGGAACTGGAAGACTGTACGGCGAATGGAATTGTGGAAGCTATTTTAAAAACTCTGAATGAGTACACACTGAGTATAGATAATTTAATAGGCTTGGGGACGGACAACGCCAGTACGATGGTAGGCGTAAATAATGGTGTAATAGCGCTTTTAAAACAAAAAAACCCAAATATTGTATTGGTTACATGTGTTTGTCATTCTGTTCAGTTGGCTGTATCCAGTGCATCGAAATGCATTCCTGACGAAGTATAATTTTTGATATCTGAGAGCTATAACTGGTTTTCCAAGTCTCCATCCAGGCAAAATATTTATCAAAAAATATATTCTCTGATAAATGATGGCCATGAGCCACTTAAGTTGGTTAGAGCTTGTGCCACTCGGTGGTTATCTGTAGAAACAGCCGTCCAACGTATAGTTGATCAGTGGTTTGAGTTAAAAACTCATTTCAGGATCGCCTCTTTAGAAGAACAGTGACATAAAGCCAAACTATTGAGAGATTTATATACAGGCCGTAATTTGGCGTACCTTTTATTTCTGAAACCAGTTCTGCATGAAGTACAAAAAGTTAACAAGGCATTTGAAAGTAATAGTGCCGACCCAACAAAACTTTTTTCTGATGTAGTATCGTTGCTCCATTATTTATGCTATCAGATTGTCTTTAGTAACGACAAGTTTGACCCACTTTCGTCTCGGCTCCAACCTTTTTTGATGAGCGATCCCAATTTTTCTTATATTTTTGAAGAACACATTAATGAGCAAATAAGTAATGGAACCATAGATAGAGAAACAGAAAAAACAATACGCAAAGATTGTCAGAGTTTCATAATTAAATTAATTGAGCAATTACGACAACGTTTGCCCACTAACACGGATACCCTTAAGAAGATAAATTTTTTTTCTGTGGAAAATTCTCTTAAAACAGTAAAGCCAGATATATTCACCGAAATTGCCAATGAAAAATTTAAGTATACTGCAGAAAAAATAACGTTAATCGAACTTCAATGGCGAAAGCTTTTAACATGCAATTGGACATATTTGGATTCAACAATTGACTTTTGGATAGAAGTGAGTCAGGTCAAAAACTCATTGTAAGAAAATATATTTGCAGATCTTGTCAATTTGGTTTTTAATTTCTTAATCCTACCACTAAGCAACGCTGAGGTTGAAAGGATGTTTAGTGTAATGAAAGCAGTAAAAACCAACAGAACTAATCGTATCAAAGTCGAAATGCTTAACTCTGTACTTAATATCCGATACTCACTTAAAAGACTACAGAAATGTTGTCACTTCTTTGAAGTAACTAATGATCTCATACGTATGTTAGACGGACGTGATATTTACACTTACTTGAGCTCCGATTCATCTGATGAAGAGGAAATACTATAATATAAATTTTAATATTTGTTTCTATTGTACTGAATGAAGTTTTTTATGTTTTGATGAATTAACATAAAATTCAGAATGAAAATTTAATTTAAAAATTCTGGCTTTTTTTAGCTTTTTATTTTTAGCCTTTTAGACTTTTTTGGCTTTTTTTTTAGGACGGCTTAGCTTTTTATTTTTCAAGCTCCCGGCAACACTGGTTGTAAATATGAATTTAGGTGTCCTAAAGCGAAGTAGAATTGAGAATAGTTCACTTTGGACGGTGGGGCCGTTGAGCTGTATGTCGTTGAGCGATAATCCTGAAGACGTTTTGCACGATGCGTCGAATACTACCCGAAGTTTTGTTGTGCTGCCATCAGGTTTAAGGACACAATGGTGAGAAATGAAATAATTTGGAACCAAAGCATTCTCCACGTTTATCTTTGTCATGTGGCCCAAATCTTCATATTCGCGCATAAAATTAATGTATTGTGTCCTGAGCTACAGGGTCTTTGGTGAGTCGCCGTTCTAGTGCCATAAATCGATTATACGCTGTATTTTTCGAAGTCCCCAATTCTGTTGGTTTTCTGGAAAACGGAAGCCTGACACTGAATCTGCCGTCGTTACCGCGTTTTGTATTTTTTGTAAAGTGATTTTCACATTGTCGTTCAACTTCTGTTAGTGCAGGTTCAGTCTCATTTAGTTCTTCGAGCTTCCAAAATCTTTCAATTAAAGTATTGGTTTCGTCTTCACTAGTGAGAACTCCACATACAACTGTGTTGATGCATGGTTGAGTTATCTAGCCAGAGAACCCCCACCCAAAAAGGGTGTTTTGTTATATTGGCATGTGATCATCTATCTTAATTTTTCCTGCAGACAAGATTTGATGGTAGAATTCGGCTCCGATCAGCACATCAATTGCGGTGGGCTGGCTGAAGGTTGGATATGCTAGTGGTATATTGTCGGGAATTGTCCATTCAGAAGTATCCAATGCCGTCGATGGTTGTGGTGACACAATTTGTTTTAAAACAACAGCCTCTAGTGGGGATGTGTAGTTATTTGTTTTGGATTTCATACTGATATAAATGCGATGATGACTGTTTTGTTTTCTTTTTCCAATACCTTCCAAGTGAATTGATGTTGATTTAGGAGACAATCCTAATTCCTTTACAACTCTTGATGTGACTAGGTTCACTTGCGATCCTGAATCCAAAATCGCCTTGCATTCTACTGTCATGCCATTGGAAGCCATTAAGATAATTTTTGCTGTACCTAGTAAAACATATGACTGTTTCTTGTTCTTTTTTAATACTGACAATGAGACCGAGCTCTTTTCAGGCTGTGTCGATGGATTCTCTTGACCCTTTGGTTTCGATGATTCTAAATGCAGCAGTGTGTAATGTTTCTTATTGCATTTAGTACAAGTGCGCGAATTGCATTCTTGAGCTATGGACTTTTCTGTACACATATAGCACTGGTGATTGGCAACATAATTTTTGAACTTCATTCAACCCGGGCAGAATGTACAATTGTACATACATACATTCGCATATTGAACATCCTTGAACAGATATGTAGACAGTCAATATTTACTGACCAAAATTTACTTTAATATTCCTCTCCGACTTAGAAGATCTTTTGAGTTACTTTACATTAACTTTTATAGAACTAATTACTTGCAAAACGAACCATTGCACTTTGCAATTGCTTTAAATGAATCTGTTTACTCAATTAAATTTAATATTTTAGATTATCTACAGTATCGCCACTAATCTGGATCATGCTTCCAAGGATACTTGATGTTTGGTAACAACTTATACAATCTAGCTGTGTAGTTTAATATGATTATCCAGAGCGAGATCACGTCCGTCTCGCCTGGCATATGCCGGTTTGACGCCGTACAACTAGCTTTGCATGTGTGAGCTGTGCTCTAATCCATATTTATACAAATATACACGCTATAGATATATTTTGATTATCCAGAGCAAGACCTCGTCTGTCTTGCCTGGCACATGTATGAGCTCGATCTCGTCCGTCTAGCCTGGCATATGGGAGCACCGTTCTAATCAATCATTCAATTTACTACTAAGAAGCTAACCGGATTGCAACTGTATATACCTGAAAGCCTGACAATTTTACATTTTTATAAAAAATTTAATTGTACATATATAAATTCTATTAATTTTGTCTAATATTAATTGCTATAAAGCCATACGTGCTTAGCATTCAAATAAATAATAATAATAATAATAATAATCTGCTATTATCAAAATAGTCGTAAATTGACATTTGTGGCGATATACTATGGTGATATTTTGATGTTTAGCAATGAAAATGAGTATTGTGTATTGTATTGAGTTCAAAATTAAATTTTTGGGGGAACCAAAGCAGTGTTTGGGGATACGAATAAGTCGTGGTGAAGGCAGTATATATTTATTTGACAGAAGTTCTTAAAAAATTTAATATACTGGAGTTCAATCCAATTTCAACCCCGATTGATATCAATGTAAAGCTGTCAAAGGACATGTCACCAAAAACATAAACTGAACAGGTAGATATGGAAAATTTTCCATACCAACAAGCTATTGGAAGTATGTTGTTTGCAGCCTAAGGAACTCGTCCTGACATTTCTTTTGCGTTAAGCAGATTAAGCAAGTATAACAATAATCCAGGAAAGGAACATTGGGCAGCTGTTAAAAGATTGTTTAGATATGTTATAGGTAGTATATCAGCAAAACTGAAATTTAGCAAAGTCGATAATAGAGAGTTCCTAGCTTATTCGGATTCTGACTGGGCCAGTGATTCTGACGAGCGACGGTCCGTTACCGGATAGCCGCCGAGGTGGACATGAGCCTCGTCCGAAAAGATGATTTTTTGCAAAAAATCATCTTCTTCAGCAATCATTTGCATGGCCCAATCAGCGAATGTACGGCGTTGTGCGTGGTCACGAGGCAACAGCTGCTGCGTAAGTTGGACATTATATGGGTGTAGCTTGAAGTCCAAGAGCAAAATTCGATGCATGGAGGTCACGGAAATGATCAATTGTTGAAAACAATGGCGAATAGACATTTCGGGGTACTCGTGATGTCCGCACTCTGGTTGGCTTCGCAACATCAAGTATGGACCCATTTTGAAAAAATTTATTCACAATGTTGCTCACAGTTGTTTCACTAATGTGGTGATTACTACCCCATTTTTGGTGAATCGATCGTAGCGTTTGCACTATCGACTTGGAATTTAAGATATAAAATTCGACGATTTCAATGCGTTGTTTTTTCGTGTAGCGATCCATAACTAAAATCCTACACTGTCACAATGACAATGACACAAAATATGGCGGACAAGGGTCGATAATGCAGATTTTAATCGATAACAAAGTAACCTACTATTGGAACAACCTTTATACTTATAAGACCCTTTTCCGCCTTTCATTTTCTCTTCTTTTTGACATCTTCTGAAAAAATGTCAGTGGTGTGGGCGGATCATGACCACTACGAATAATATACCTTCAATCACCAAAAAACAAGGAAAGTTAACAACTAGCCTCAGCTTTACCATCAAGCAACATCAATAAATGATGAAAATGTCAAAAAGTAGAGGAAATCGTGCTCGAAAAACGTCCTGTGAGCGTGAGAGATATAGCTGGCGAGCTTTATATATCAACTGTATCGGCGCACACCATTTTACATGATGTCTTAGACATGTGACGGGTTGCAGCGCGACTTGTGCAGAAACTGCTGAAATTATTTTACTTTACAAAAAGAATTCGCAAAGGGAGCTAAAGGCCAATCCGAAATCGGCCTACCAAAAATGCTGGCAAGAATGGAAAAAACGTTGGCATGTGTACATCGCCTCCGATGGTAATTATTTTGAAAGTGATAAAATAACTATTGTAGAATAAATAATCGTTGTTGTCCGGTTCAATTTTAAACAGAAGGTACTTAATATTGAATCAACAACTCTGCATATCAATGGTTTTTGGATTGGTGAGTAGTGTGTAGAACCTTCAGCCGATGGAGTATAAGTTCGATACCCACAGCGTACCAAAGAAATATTTTTAATACATTAATATTACATTTTCTTGTTTTAATAGACACAAGCAAAACAGAAACATCAATTTTTAGAAAACGGTGTCGGGAAAAAATGTTGTTTTTGAGATTTCACTCAAGCAAATCACAAAACGAGGCGTAAGAAGCTTCCCTTAAAAATCGCTGGATATTTCCACAGTTGGCAATTGCTTCATTCTGTGCATGTTCTTAGCGATTGTCGTCTAGAGGGGATCGTCAGTCGACAATCGATTTGATTCTGTTCCGGCCCTTAAGGCTCTAGTTAGATTAAACTCAGTTCGTGCTTCAACAGTTTTTGTTTCAACATTCTTAAAACAGTTTCTTTTTTGTCTCATTGGAATGTTTTAAGGGACATTTTATGTAATTTTTTTTGAGAATCGAATTTTTTGTTTTTATAAGTCACTTCAAATATGTCTCAATGTCGTAATTTTTTTTTTCGAAATTCCACCTCTAATTATACTTTCGAGCCTGACGGCACGCGCACGTCAAGCGCGTTTTTTTCTAAAATTCAACAGATGGCTTTATTATTCTGGCGCCCCTCTCCAACCTCTTTCAAATAGCTTATATTGAATTTAATATGTATATTATTATATTATTGATGTATTATATTATTGAATTTGTATACGAATGAACATCGCCAAGCGTCGCAGTACTGAATTGACAAAAAAAAAGAAAATCCAACCAGCAAAAAGAAAGAGATCAGGTGTACACAGAATATGAGCAAGCAGAAGGCTGACCGTATGCAGCCGGGATCGCAGACATTTCATTTTCATCAAAAAAAAAAAAATTTGGTATTTTTTTAAACCACGTTTTTACTCGTTCTACTTAACATTTCTGCAAAAATATTTGATCGCTTTTAATGTTTATGGTCTAGTTTTTTTTTCTTATGAATTTATCTAAACGAATAAGAAAATTAAAGATTAATTTAATCATTAAAAGTACCGAAAAAACTTATTTTGAAACTTTAAACGGGTTTTCTCGAAACAGGTTTTTTAAAATCGGTGTGCAAAGTAGGCCTTTTTTGAATTTTGACTTTGCGTAGCCACCATTTTTTTCTAATTAATTTTTTTTTTTTAAAACCTCGAAGTCAGACCATCATATTAGGTTTAAGCGCTCACCAAATATTTTTTTTTGCAGATTAGCAAAACTTGAGATATCCTGCACACCGATTTTTCTATTTTATTTTACTGCTTCATTTACGCGCGTGTGACTCGGAAGTGACGTCACGAAAATAAACAAACATTTGTAATTTTTAATACTTATGTACAACAATAAAAAAATATTTACTCAAATATCTCTAACCGTTTTTTCACAATCCTTGCTTAAAAAACAGAGTGCGATTAAAATAAAATACTTCTCATTAATCGTTCCCTACAAAAAACTTATTTTCAATACTTCTCACGAACGATAAATAAAGCGAAGCCAGCAGAGCTCAATCGATCACTAGCAAACAATAGTAAAAAGTGAGTTTTTCACGAGTGAGAAGTATTGCGCAGCAGCAGCACAAATATAATTCGGCGTAAAATACAATACGGAAATTATATTTTAATCTATTGCGATCGTATCTTGGACTCATATTCTGAGTGCGTTATTATGGTTTGGTATTAATTATGGGTTTTTTTTTTATGAGTTTTCTGGTTTTTAGTGCACAAATGAAGGCAAGTTTGATCTAAGGTTTCCGAAAGATTTGGCCAACACTTTTTTTGACACTAGGGTGATCCTCTTTTTTTTTGTTTATGGAGGTCGCTGAATTTAAATCTGATGTCAGCTTTAAAAAGAAATTTTTTGACACTAGGGTGGACCCCTAAAAATGGCTTTGTTTTAAAAATTGTATACTTATGCACTGGCAGCACGTGGACCCCTATTTTTAAAAAATTAATTTAGGAGTCCAGTCAAGAATTAAAGAAAAACATAAATACAAAAAATACGTTTTAATTTTTCATCAAAATATACTTAAACAGATAAAATAGAATTACTTTAACAATTTTAATTTTATTCATTAAATGGAACTTCAATACGAATTGATCACAGTTTTCAGCCAATTTAATTCTTGCTTTGTCAAGCCAGTAAACATTCAAAACTCTTCTTTCTCAGAAGTACACATTATGTAGCTGTAATATTTCTACTTTTCTTGACAAGGCATTTTTTTTTACACAAGGAGCCAATAAACGTACCAGTCTCACTGACCAATATAAAACTGTTTTCATTTGGAACTAGGCATGTTAACGAGATTGCATTTACACTATATTTTTTGAACTCTGACATCAGATTCAAAATCAGCGACCACATACAAAAAGCACATTTGTAGGGTTCACCCTAGTGTCAAACAAAATGTATGTACCTCTGACATTAGAATCGAAATCAGCGGCTTCCCATACTGCAAGCACATGTTAAAGTGTACATACATTTTTAGGGTCCACCCTATTGTTAAACAAAATTGTTTGAATTCTGACATCAAATTTCAAATCAGCGACCCTTTATACTTCAAGCACATGTACAAAAAGTGTTACAAAAAATCATTTTTGGGTCCACCCTTGAGTCACACAAAATTTTTTTATAGTTCTGACATTCGATCTTAAAACAGCGACACCCATTCCAGCATATGTCTAAAGCGAAAAACAACATTTTTATCAACCTCCAAGTGTCTAAAATAAATTTTGATTGAACGTTCGAGATCGGTTAAAATACAATTGTTTTCATGATTCGTTCGGTGAAATTTTCTTTCACTCACTATGTTTAAAGATCGCTTACTTTAAACAATTGTTCAAATTGATTTTTTTTCAAACGATTATTGCCGAACGTTCATTGGCATTGTTGTTGTTTTTGAAAAATCGTTGCTTTCAGTTTCTCATGAGAAGTATTTTTAAAATAAAATTCCATCGAAATATTTTTAAAAAGGAGAAATATTGTATTTTAATCGTTTGCGAAAGTATTTTTCCGCACCTTGCTAAAAAACACCTTAAAGTTCAACAAAATTAGTTTAAGTGTCCCTTAACATTCTTAATCCAAGAGAGTTTTTAGCTTGTCACTGCACAAAATTTAAATATTTGCAATGCAATTTTTATGTTAATTCTAAGCCCTCTACAGAAACTAAAAGAAAGGCTACCCTCCAAAGCTTCTCTTATTCATCTGTATTAAATTTTTCATAGAAAATGTTACTGCTTAATTAGTTGAGACAATGTGAGTAAACATCATTGTTAACCGCTGGTGTTTCTAACATTGCAAACCGCATGAATTGATTACATATCATGCACCACCCAACATCAACAGTAACAGCAACAACAACAAAAACAATAACAATAACAACAATTTCCGTTCGCTTAAAAGTAATCAACCGTTGTGGATTTGTCACCCCCAGTTAAGGGCGTTTGATGTATTATTCGGTTCATTTGGTCGACAGGTCAAGATAAACAAAATATTTTTGTATTCTTGTATAATCGTCAAGGGTTTTATTTTACAAAGAGTAAACAAGCGATGGAACAAACAACATAAAGTGTGTCGAGATATGTATTTCATAGAAAAGTCTTTATTTTCATATGTACATCTATTTTTTTCCAAGCAATGCTATTAAAATGCTAAAGATTTAACGGATTCGTTACTTCTAAGGTTCAAGCCTCCAAAATAGATTTAGACTAAGTTCAACATGTTGGTTTCAACTCGATTTTCAATTCATTTCGTGTGTATTAAAAAAAAATACTGAAAGCTTATTGTTATTGTTTATATAAATGCTGCTGCAAAGATCCGTTCTTATTAGGCTGTAACTGACAGGACGTTTGCCGATGTTTTGAGAAGTAGCACGTCGACGACACAAGCTGTTGCAGCACTTAGAGTGTCACGTGCGATAATTTGCGGTAAGCCAAACGAAATTAAAATTCTCAAAATAAGTTAATGTACAAATGAACTCTAAGGACACACACTCTACTCCATATAAATTAAATTTATCTCGTAAGAAGTCAAGATCAAAGAAGACAAATAATTTGTGGAAAAGGTGGCAATAATAGGAATGGACTCAACGTTAATAGTGCACGGTTAAAAATGGATGTGCAAATCTTCCACCTTACTGAAATTTTTGTGGTTGAAATCAACAGTTTTCCTATTTTGTTATTTATAAATTTGTTGTCCTATTTATACATTTTTTTTTTTCAGTTTTATTAAGTTTTCGGATTTAAAGTTCCTGCTTAAAAATTAAAAATCTTTTAGTGGAATTCAGAATTTTATTTCTATCCAATATTTCGACCTCTGTTAGAATTCATCATTTAAGTGCATTAAAAAAAAAATAGTACTGTTTCAACATACGATAAGTATCTCTTTAAGATCGTTTCTGTCGGAAGTCGAATTTGATTTTGAGAAATCCGTGTCTCAAGGTCAAAAAATTGTTCATAGAGAAATCAACTTGAAGCGTCGAAACTAAAAGTGGTACGTGCTTTTTTTCTGAGGGAAGGATGTTTGTCATGAATTAATAAAATATTATTTTCCTTACTTCCATCCTCCCATCCCCCTTTTTCAGCATTGTTTTCACGTTTATCAAAAACAATTTATTTTAATATTATGTGTCTCCAAAAACTAAAAAACATATAGGGTCTTCTAACAACAAAATTACCGTAGATCCACCATATCTAGACAATAAGCCCCCTTAATACGAAATCATTTTTTTTCAGTTATATGATGTCAACTGTTGAGATATGGACGAATAATACTTCAATACATACAATATAAAATAACAACCGATATGTCTGCAAAGTTTTTTCGCTACTGTCATCCTTGGGTCTTTATGGATTCCCTGGATCCCTAATGCTTTATAGATAAAAAGTAATGAATAGTACTTTCCTTCACCTTAAATCGTATTTCCACCATAAAATAGTACTTCTCAACTATAAAATGTCTTCTAAAATAATAAACTGAAACATTAACAGTAAATAAACTAATAAAGAACAAAAAAGCAGTAGTAATTTATAAATTTCTTTAAATCTGTTTTTCGCCTTAAATATTTATTGATAAAATAACTTAATTATCGTAGACTTCTTCTTCTTTGTTTCAACATAGATTTACGTTTAAAGAAATCATTTTTTTTTTTCCAGCATTGAAATCGATTAACAAACATCCTTCCCTCAGACAAAAATTACGTGTCTCTTTTAGTTTCTCTTTTAGTTTCGGGCCCAGCACCGAATTCGTAAAAATTTAGGTGGCAATCCTTTGTTAAAAAATTACGTCAAATTTAAAATTCTGACCCATTTTTACCTAGTGTTCGTCCACCCAATTCATAAAAAGAAGAAAGTCTAGGTGGCAAATCTAATTAATTTTTTTAGCATATAACCTTTTCATCGTAATTATCTTCATTAAAAAAAAACAGATAAATTGGTTGAAAACTACGGGTAACCGAAGGAAACTAATTTTTATATATAGATTCAAGCAATTGGCTGATAAAATAACTGATTTGGTTGAAATATTAGTTTTTCAACCTTTAATTTATAGAGCCGCTTTGCTCCAATATTAAAACGCTAGCAACATCTCTGTGGAATGTGTGTTTGACTGGCATCCGAGACCTGCATCCTAAAATACAGTTCGCATCTCGAATTGGATAAAGTTTCAATAATGCATTTATTTATCAATTTGCAATAATAATAACATCGTAAAAATTTCTCAATTCAATGACTCTTAATTATCATAAAACTCTAGTTTCATCACAATTTTTTTATAATGGCAAAACACATATATAAAAATAAACCAATGCCTTATTCCACACACCAACACCAACACCAACTTATATTCCACAGAGCTATTGAAGAACATTTTACTTATTTACAACTGAAAATAAAAATTTCAAAATTTTTGGAAAGGATGTATAGGTATATAAACTTAAAATTTTGGTAAAGTAAACCAAAATTTTTGACCGTATGTGAGCTACAAATAATCCTTAAAGTAGAGACGTTTATTGAATCCATAGTCGAAATAAATTAACCCATTAAACGCCGCGGTGTGATTCTGTCAACAAATTTCGATAATTTTTTTCAGGAATTGCTTAGTTTGATCCCCAGATCACAACTTCTGAGTTTCAAAAAAACAGAAATTCTGGTATCCCGGAAAATGGCTGTCGCTTTAAAGCAACGTTGTTATATTTTTACTAGAAATGGAATTTTTATTTGTTGAACTTTTGGTTTGATCTTTTGGCTTTACATTTCTGTCAAAACTTGCTAAATAGCATCTTTGTTTACATTTACTACACTGTAATCAAAAAATGTCCAAAGTATGTAATTTTTTCATACACTCACACTCATACACTTCAAAGGTACATACACCTCTCCGCCCCAAGAAAGCCAAAGCTTTATTAGATACATTGAAACCCAAAATAATAAACTTTGATTCCCCAAAATTTCAAGTCAGAAGCTTAATGCGTTGATTTTTGAGGTTTTTTTTAAAGTTAGCGTTGCTTAAAAGCAACACCGGCGTTTAATGGGTTAAGAATAGTTTAAGATAAGCATCAGAGAACAGCTTGAATGCATTCAAATGGCGTTTCGATTGTTTCGTCAATATATGAGCTACGAATATGCCTTCTGCATTAAAATTAATGCGCGAATACATGTACCAATCGCTGTGGTTACGAATGCCATAGAGTTCGAGCGCATGCGATTACGAATGCCTACGAGACACGAATGGCAATCAAAGCATGACATGAGCAGCGTTACCATATAGGCAGTTAATCCTGTTTTGGGCAGTATTTTGAGCAGGTAGACAGGATCATATTTCTCCCAGGATTTGGGCAGGTTTTTTTTTTAATCCAGTTTTTTAATTTTCGTTGAATAAAAAAATATAAATTTTATGTTTATAAATTATATGTAAGTACTTATATAAAAGTAGCAAATAAAGTTGCTACTACTTTTTACATCCTTTCAAAAATTTGATCATGTGGCAGCGCTTTTCCTGTCATTGTTGTTGTCATCGTTTTTGTTAATTTATTTTCGCTAGTCTTTTGCAAATTACAAATGGACAAATACTTAACAAAACCTGATAAGATAAGGAAATTGTCGTTTATTTAATGTTTTAACTTAATTTTTCAATTTTTAGACTTTAGTCACAGTTAAAAAAGTTTGACTGTGACAATGCTTTTCTAAAATGTGTAGAACTTTTAGCACCTTCAACTGTTTTAAATAAAAAATATATCTCTCTTTTAAGTTTGTGTACTTTTCTTCCTAATGTAATTAAATATGAAGAAAGGCAAGAAGTGGACGATGAATGGCACGAGCTGCGCCACTTAAGTTTCATAGATTTAAATCTTATAAATGAAAAAAATATTGAAACTTTTTGGAAAGTAGTATTTGATCAAAAACGTGTAGATAATTCTGAAGTCTTTCCATTACTAAAAAAACTTGTTTATGCTATTTTATCGATTCCAGTAGCAACAGCAAATGTTGAATGGATTTTATCTCAAATAAATAAAAATTAAACGAAAATAAGAAATAAATTAGAAATTCCCATCTTGTGTGGGACTCTTCGTACAAAAGATTTATTAAGAAAAAATTAAAAGAATTGTTCAAATTTCGAAACGTCAGCAGAAATGATGAAGAAGTTTGGAAAAATTGCTTATGAAAAATAAAGAAATATTTTAATTATATAATTTTAATAATCTCAACAATGTGAATTAATTGCTTTAAATATAATTTAATTAAGGGGACATGACACCATCCAAAAAATGTTTTGAATGGCTTAAAACGCGTATAAGTTGAATACAAATATGATATAATTTTGAAAAATTAAACATATATTTTGAGGTTAAAAAAATTACACAAAAAATTTTTTTTTAATTTTTTAATCACATATGTGGCTACTGGAATTTTTTAAAAAAAAACTCATTGCGGGCGTGATAAAATAAAAACTACTCAACCGATCGTACTGAAATTTTAAGTACGAAAAAACACTTTTTCGAAAAAAACACCGCCACTTCGTAATTTTTCGACAAACATTTTTTCTTCTAGTACATTCCACGGCAGTTTTGATGTTGATGAAGACCCCGTTTTTTGTTTTGTGTTCAGATGTTGCAGTGAGCCGCATCACGCTCGCAGTGATTATTTGATGTTTGTTAAAAAAATTCCAGTAGCCATATACATGTATTGTTTTTACCTAAAAATAGGTGTGTAATCTTTTAAAATTATATCTTTTTTTTTAGTGAACTAGTTCGTATTTTAATACATTAAAAAAATTTTTTAAGGTGGCATGTCCCTTTAATTTATTTTTGTTAATTTTAATACTTTCTTAGAATGTGATTCTGTGATTTGAATAGTCATCAGAAATGATTAAGAAGTTTGGAAAAATTCTTTATGAAAACAAAAAAAATGTAAATATATATCGCACACTAAATACAAAACAGTCACAACTCAAAATTTGTAAATTTCTAGGTGAAGCCAAAATCAATTTTGTTTTTGATGGAGCTCCTTACAAAGAAATGAGACAAAATTTTGTTTTTTAACTATAGAGAAAGAAGATGTGTACAAAATTTATTTGATGTGCTACATTTAATGTATATGATCACTACAATTAGTTTAAAATTACAAAGTAACAATTTGTAAATTTTGAGTTATGACTATTTTGTATTTAGTGTGCGATAGTGTGCGTTCAATGAGCTCAACATTGCGAATGAATTGCTTTAAAAACTTATTATTTAATTTATTTTTGTTAATTTTATTACATTTCTAATAAGAAAGTGATATTTCTGTAAAATTATAACTTACTTTAAATAAAATATTAAAAATGTTATAATAAAAAAATTTTAAAATATTTGTTTTTAGTCCTTTTATAAGAGCAGTATATTCTCTAAAAATACAGGATTTTTTTTTTAAATTACAGGATTTTCAAAAAAACATATGGCAAAGCTGGACATGAGCAACATTCGCCAAAAGCAACGAAACTTCATGCATTTATGTCCATTCGCTCCAAAAAAAAAATGTTAGCTGCAGTCTGCAGTGTTAATTTTGTGTATACTTAAAATTGCAATATTATTGTTTGTTAAAATTCTGTTTTCAAATTCAGAGAAAAATTCTGTTTTGTTTTTGTTAATGTTTATGTATATAAATTTGAGTTATTTGCAATAAATAAATAAATATGCTAATCCTAACATCACTACAGCTAGTAATACTATTTTTGTAACTACATATTGGCTCAGTAGCTACATATATTTGCACATATATACATGCTTCATATATTTCGAGTACCCGGGCTACCCGGGAAGTTCGAATTACCTGGGTCATACTCGGATACCTAAGAAGTTTCGGGTATTTAGCTTCGGGTAGCTTTAAAGTTTTAAGCTTATTTAAGAAATAAAACCGCGATTATGTTGCGATATTGCTGCTTGTGACTGGTTTCTGTTTGTTTTAATTTTTTTCCTTGTGTTGCATTTTGTGAAAATTTTGGAATAGGAAGAGTTTGAAGGGAAAGGAAACAAATAACTTGAGGTGATTTTTAATAAAAAAAGAGACATTGCGTTGTTGGTAGCTTCTAAAGATGCGAACATAGTGAAGGCCAGTTCAGGCAGGCAGGCAGATCAAATCAAATTTTCACATTGAAGCAATAAAGAAACCAAGTCATGCATCTCTTTTGCTAACGGGGCTATTAGTATTTGCATCGGTTTTAGTACTTACATATAATTTATAAACATAAAATTTTTATTTTTTTTATTCAACGAAAATTAAAAAACTGGATTAAAAAAAAAATCCGCCCAAGTCCTGGGAGAAATATGATCCTGTCTACCTGCTCAAAATACTGCCCAAAACAGGATTAACTGCCCATATGGTAACGCTGCACACTGGGCTCTTAAGAGTTCTCTCGTTTCACACGTATTCTTACTATCTCGCTCTTAGTCGCTATTGAAACAGCAGCGACACAAGACACATCGAGAGCGTTTTTTTTTATGATATTCCCCAGCGGGAAATTTAATGACAAATCAATATATATATTAAAATTTAATTATGATTTCAAACGCTTTTAAAGGATTTCAATGCGTCTTATGTTATGTTTCGTTCCAAGGACATAAGAAAACTAATAAGAACGTATGAAACTAATAAAAAGAAAATAGCAGTTTCTCTCGCATAAAATAAAGAATTGGATTTCTGAAATGGAGAAAATCTTGGATGAGAGCAATGTAAAAAATTAGCAAATTAAATCAAAAATAAAATTATCTAAATTAATAAGCTATAATATTGTAAAAAATGTAGTCCTTTCCTTTTTAGAAGGAGCATCTATTAAAGTTATTTGCGTTAAAATTTTGCAAAAACTTGATAGCCAATTAGCCATAACTATAGCAACGTTACCTTTATCTCACAATATCATTGTCCGTCGCACTGTACAAATTAGCAAATATATTGATTCTGAAATTAAAAACAAATTAAACGATTGCAGAGTTTTTTCTATAAGCATGGACGAGAGCACGGACATTAATGATTTTTTCAATTGGTGGTTTGCATTCGATGCATAGACAAATTTTTTCCGATCTAAAGTTCATCTGCTCTAAACGGCGCAATTCATTAAAGATAGACAATTTAAAAAATAATTGACTCGCAAGAAATTGCGATCATATTGTGAACATACGGTTTTTACAACTCTTTTGACTTAGTTACACAAAAAAAAACATTGCATAAAATTAATATTTTTGAATTTAGTTGCATTTTTGAATTTGAATAGATTTTTTTTTTTAGAGCACAATTTTGTCTGCTCACCAACCCACGCTTATTACTATTTTTGACAGTCACTGATATAATTCCACGAACAACACTACTCACTGAACCATAAGCGATGGTTTTGAGTAAGGTGAGAGTTTTGCGAACGTTTTTGGTTAAAATTTTTTTTTTTAATTTTTTCTTTTTTATTTTGTCGCTTAAAAGTGCTTGCTATAAAAGATTAAATTCGTGAAAGCTTTTCCCATAAAAAAAATTGTGCATATTTTGCGAAATTCATTAAAAACTTATTTTGAGTAGAAAATGAATCATTTTTGTATCATTTCAGAAGGTAAGACTTCCTTGTAAATGAACCATTTTTTGTTCATAAATGAGTTCAGAAAAGAATAATTTTTTTATCATATCAGTAGGAAACAATTTCTCATAAACGAACCTATTTTTGTTCATAAATGAGTTCACAAATGAATCATAAATGTTACTTTTTATATTCTAAAATCAGGTAAATAAAGGAACTTAAAATGAAAATGTTTACCTTCGTACAAACGTCATATGAACTTTTTTACCAGTGCGAGATGGATGTACTGCTACACGTATGCATTTCAACATTTAATTAATTTTCAACATTTCAACATATCTATCAAAAATTAAAATCAATCCCAAATAGAATGAAAACCACAAAAACATTCCATGCAAAAATGTAATCAAATAAATTCCCCAATTAATAACTTAACTATTTTGATATTTCATATATAATTTGGAAGTTGTCAAATTGGAAAACAATCACGCCTTTTCCCCTTTGAAACATCAATATCATGAACAACACAATGCGTGAATTCCAGCCCAGGTATATTAATCCTATTAACCCAATGATTAATATGATCTCTAATTTTAGTAATAATCATTTCTTCTTTAACAAAATATCGATATGTAATTATAAATAGTATTATGCAATAATAAAATTTATAATTCAAAAAGGTTCTTTTTTTTAACTCATTATTGAACAAAAAAAGGTTTGTTTTTGAGACGCAATTCAGTCCAAAGATTGATACAAAAAGGGTTCAATTTCGTTTCGGTTTTTTACAAAAGATCTTTTGTATGGTTCATTTTTCAACTCATTTCCGAAGAAAAATTAGTTTGTTTCTGAGAGGCATTTTCGTCCGGGATTGATTCAAAAAGGGTTAATTTCCGAGTGCCAAAAAAGAACTTTTATGGTTCTTTTTTTAACTCATTTCCGAAAAAAAGAGGATAATTTATGGTTCTTTTTTTAACTCATTTGCGAACAAAATAAGGTTCGTTTATCCGATATATTTAAAACGGCAGTCATAAAATGGTGCTTATTGGGTTTTCCAAATTGTTTGTAAGTGTCAAGAGAGTAGTTTTTGTATTTAGTGCACTAATTAAAGTTGTTCACTTTTTAACTTCTATTGCAATGGAAAACTGTTGTGAAAATATGTAGATTAATTCAAAATAAAATAAGTCGCTTAATTAATCAAAGTTTCGTTTAAATTAGCGATGGAAAATGTAGCATAAATAACAAACGATAAATTCAGCTACACTTTGATGGACTGGCAAAAAGTTTGTATGCATATGATTTGGGATGTCTCAAAAAAACCGAAGTTGTTTTTTTATGTGATACCGCCTCAATTTGCCTCGTATGATGTTGAAATAAATGTAAAAAAAAATTGGTGTGCCTAGGACCACTAGAACCCGTGGCGACTTGCATCGGTACATGTCAGTACTTGGTTATATGGGAAAAAAGTGCTAATTTTTTCAAAAAACCCAAAAAACTTTTGTATAAGTGTAAATTTTGAAAAAACTGGTTCGCAGTTCATTTTTTATTTTATTTTTCTTTGAAACATGAAAATTGGACAAAATCTTCTAGAATTGTGATTTCTTACTTTCGAAAAAAAATCCTTTTTGTTTTTGTATTAAAAAAATCTAAAAAATCTAAATTTTAAAAAAATTTAATGAAACCTTTTGGAAATATTTTCTTAAATTATACCAAATGGAAATACAAAAAATTGTGTAAATATGTTAATTACCTGGTCGTTATGGTTTTGTTTGCTAGAAGTGTACCTTTTCGAAAAGTTCGAGTTTTAGTATTTTTAGGAAAAAAAAAATCCCAAAAATCCAATAATATAAAATATGGAAAAAACAGTACAGATAATTTAAGCATGGTCTTGAGCTACTTTCTGCAAGAAATTGAAAAAACCGAAATTCGGAAAAAAGTAATACCTGTTGATATTTGACTTTTTTTCAAAAATACTTTAAGTGCACTTTTTCTAGCAATTCGATTACGAAAAAAATTATAAGCAATCGAAAAAAAAACATTTCTCGCTCGGGGTAATTTAAATAATTGTAGAAAAATTTTTCTGATTTCCATTCGAAAAATTTTTGAATTTAGGTATTTTTACGAAAAGTCCTCAAAAGTCGTAAAATGCTCTTATTTTGTGTGTTTGTGTATTTTTACAGCTTTTTTGATTAAAAATAAATAGGTTTTTTTTTTGAAAAGCGAAAAGCCTGCAAGTTCTTCTAAACATGCATTATTTGTAATAACAGAGAAGAATGTTATAATATTTTATGTTGTTCTAATACAAGTTAGTATTTCAAAGTTAAAGCATAAAGTGTTAATTTCCCTCTCAATGAAATGCCCTGCAATTAAAAGGGTGTTTGATATAGACGCCAACTCCAGAGCAATTTTTTTTTTAGGAATGAACCAGGAAATCATATCACAATAATATAGAATTTTGTCCGACCATATTGCTTAAATCACACACTGTGCAACGGTTGAATGCTCAGATTTTTTTCTTTTATTAGGTTGCGAACATAGTGAACTCTGATTCAGACAGGCAGGCATATCAGAAAACACAATAGAGCAAAAGAGATACATGACTTCTTTTCTTTACTGCTTCAATGTGATAATCTGATCTGATCTGATCAGAAACAAGCGTTCACTATGTTCGCAACCTTAAAAATTAACGCATGTTCTTTGTTTCCTTTCTTTTCACTTCTGTCCGGCTCGTCATCATACTCTTCCCACTTCAAAAGTTTTACAAAACACAACAAAAAAAAAACAAGTAAAAACAAACAGAAACCAGTCACATGCATCAACAGCGCAAAATAAACGCGCTTTTACTCCCAAATAAAAACATCAAAAATTCTAAACTACCCGGATAGCTCGAAAGTTCGAAAATGCACATCTCTTCTAACATATTTTTTTAAAAATTTCAAGAAAAAATTTTTTATTTTTGTTTGTTTATCTATATACTGAGCACCTACAAGTCTTCTAAAGTTTGTTTTGTTTCTGTTATGAAGACTTTTTTACTAACATCATTTTAATAAACAAAATATTGTATTAATTGTTAACTGAAAAAATCTTAAACTGAACGTTTATATAACTGGAACTTAACTCTAAAATTATAAGTTTTATTAAAAATTAATTGGAAAATAAATGATATAAAATATTGAACTGGTGCGTTGAATAAAGATATACTCGCATAATTTTGAAATAAATAAATAATAAATTTGTCTCTTCTTCCTGAATGTTTATTGAAATCAGAACAGTAGTTTGTTTACCAATACGCTGCTAGAAACCGGCAGTGAAATACGAAAACAAAAACTCATACAGCAGAAATTCCAGGTGCGGCAAACACTCGAGCTGCAGCGGACACTCAAGCTGCGGCAGACACTCGAGCTTTAAGCGAATTTAAGCGAATCCGAACGTCTGCATTGTCTGAATGGTGCCTTTATTTCGCTTCGCAATCGTGAAAAGATGTGCTTAGCAGCAATCGTTGTTTACAAACTCGAGCACTATACATGCATTTATTTTTATGCGCGATTGTGGCTGACGACGAATGTTATTCGAGTGGCAAGTAATGACGAATGGTCTTATGCAAGTCTCTCATAAGCATCACAAAAATAATAGAAAAACATTTTATTTTGGTTTCAACCAAAATGTTCACAAATTTGAACAACTGTATTACTTAAAGTTGAATTGCGATCTTAGCAGTAGAAAATTAGATGCTTTTACAGTTAATTCCAGGGCCCTATTTCTCAAAAAATACATGTCTTGTATTACAAGTAAAATAGTTGTAAAAATAGAAGTTTCCACAAGTTTGTGTTTCTTAAAACCACACTTGTAGACTACAAGCTACAAAAAAGAACTGCTGTTTTCACAAGTTTCGAAAGTACTTGTAAATTATTTCCTGTTTCATGAAACTTTTTTAAACCTTGTAGCTTGTGTGCATCTGTCAAGTTGCGAGTCTCTTGATTTTATTTACAAGACCAAATTAATCAAAAAGCCTATATAAATTGAAAAATTAATATTCATAAAAAATATGAATATATATAAATATGCGACTCAATCGATGATGAGGAATCGATTGTTATTAGAAGACCAAAAACCTTCAGACAGAGGATTGATTATGGACAATTTGAGTTCTGCTATGAATTTAGTCAAAGTTCATCGAATTTAGTTCGTCTTAGCGCTGAAAAATTGGAATACCTTGCTAACCTTTAAGGTCCCTAACTAAAAAGATTCACTGGAAGAAGCAATGCGTTATCAGTGAAAATGCAATTGCAAATTGCTCTCCACTGGATGGGAACTGGAACCCAATATCATGCTGTTGGAGACATGCATTGCGTTAACAAAGCCAGTGTCTGTAAAGCAATTCACGACGTTGCTTTACATAACGCTTTGAAACTTTATAGCTGCTTTGAATAATACTTTGCTTAAGATTAGCGTAAAGTGACCAGAAAATGTTCAAGCAATTGTGGAACGTTTTTTTAACGTTAAAGGAATGCCGATGGTCTGTGGTTGCATCGATGGGAATCTCATTAAAATTGATGCCCCTTCTTAGCACGAGGAAGTGTTTGTCGACAGTCATGGGGACCACTCAATAACATGCATGCTTGTTTGTGGACCCGATTTAAAATTTTTCTACACATATTCTAACTGGCCTGGAAGTACACACGGTGCTCGAGTTTTAAGAAATAACGGTTTGTTTCAGAAAATGGAAAATTGGTGGAGACCTATTCCAAACGGAATACTCATGGGAGGCTCTGCGTATCCTCTCAAGGAATGGTTGATTCCTCTCCTTATATCAAACATTAATAATGAGGCAAACAGGCGATTTCTAAGAGCTCATAAATTCACTCGTCGATTAATCGAAAATGTCATTGGTGTTTTCAAAGAAAAGTTTCCATGTCTTAACTATTTGCGATTAGAGCCAAAAAAAGTCTTGCGAAGTAGTTAACTCCTGCGTAGCTCTCTGCAATTTTTCACGTATTGATGACAATAATTTTTTACAGAACTCAATGGAGAATGCTAATGATGATTTATATTCCTCAGAAAATTTAACCAATGAAGATCAGCCAACAGATAGCAGTGTACAAAACAGATTCCAAAATATTTTAATCTTTTTTAAGTAATGAAGTGTAAAAAAGTTATATTATTTACATTTAGTTTTTTTCTTTTATTTAAATTTGGAAAGAATAAACTAGTATACGTATTTATATAAAATACATATATTATTTTAACCCTTCCAGTACTTTTTTTTAGAAGCAATAGGAACAAATTTCCAAATCTTTGAAATTTTATAAAATATAATTCCTCCTAAATATATAAAGAAATTTTATATATTATTAAAATACCTCAAATATATCAAAAAAATCGTTTTAAACGAGATTTGTGAAAAAGTATAAGTGTTACGTCAATGGTATTAAGTTTTATAAAGATCTGATAACTTCTATGTGCACTGTGCGATAGCCAATTTGGTTCACACGTGCTGAGTTTATTATTATACATACATATTTTGTTTTTAATATCAAAATCCCAGTTTAGTTTAAAAAATAAAAAAAATAACCTGGAGTAAATATTCTTCTTAAACAGAATTTCATTAAAATCAATTTTAACTAAAAACTTTTTATTTAAAAATAACATAAATGTTTATTTCATTAATTTTGCAATTATTTTAATATTTAAGTAAAATTAATATTATATTTATATATGCATTTATTCTGCATTAAATTCCTTATGCCTAGTAATTTTATTTTAGAAATTAATAAAAATTAAACATTTGTCAACGCTTACTGTCATTTATTTTCGAAATAAATCCACAAGTGTAGAAAAAAAACAAGACTTTTTACATTTTTTCAAGAAACGGTTTTAACAAGCACTTGTAAAAAAAAAGCTTGTAACATCTGACTTGTTAACTTGTAGACTTGTAGTTTTGAGAAACAGGGCCCAGGTCATGTTATGTTTTGAGAAGTCGACCATGGTTTAAATATGTATGTACCTAATGTATGCATGCAGATAAATAAAACCTTCACAGTTTTAGCTTTACGACAATATATTATGTTTGCTTATGTTTGTATCATGCTTTTGTTATTTTGGTAGGAATGGGTTCATTTCAATTTGGTAATAATTTCCCTGCGAAATTGCATTATTCCGCTTTGATGGTAACATAAATGAACCTTGTGCTCATGTACGCAGAAGCCTTAATGATTCTATTATTTGGGGGTGAATTTGAAGCTTTAACTTCGGCACTCTAAGGACAACACAACTGAAGTGGTCCTCGACTGCCTCTTACCGGATTTGTTTATATAGTTACCTGATTCTCACTTATTTTAAAATAAATCTAATTGTTTGCGTATTAAGCTGAAATATAAGTTTATGTGTTCACAAGAAAAAGTCAGAAAAATCTAATCTGTCAATTATTTTAGCTGGGGAGTAAATAAATGGGGTCAAGTCAAGGGAATGTATTTATCATTCCTTCCATGGCAAAAAAGCCAATGTGAAAATAAATGATTTGGTGTGACCGTATTTGTTTTTATTAAAACGATTTTATTCTTTTAATATTACACAGATGTATTTTATAACAAACTATTTTTTTTTTTGTTAGTGACGATTATATCATAATTAAAATTTAAATCAATTTTTTTAGAATGAAAAATGTTTGTATTTTCAACAAAAATACAGTACAATTAACAAGTATAACAATATACAATTAAAACAAGTATTTTTTATGTACCAAATGTCTTACATTACACTGTGGAACAAATTCAGGTTAGCAAAAGTTAGGTCGATTCTGAGAGTGAGGGGTGAAAATAGAGGCTAAATTAGAAGACCAGTATAGCGGCGTTTGTTTATGTTAGTTCGAATATTTTTTTTAATCGACCTTCGAACTTTGCAGTAAAATGCCGATTTTCAGCATATTGCTTATATGGTTTTTTGGCTATAACTCGTCGACTAATTGATATTTTTTCAATCCGAAAAGGCCAAATTATTGCTAGAGACCTGTGCAAAACCTAAAATTTTTTAAAAAATTGATTTATAAAATTTTTCTGGTGCTTATGAAGCAAAATGTTGGAAAAATTATTTTTTTTCATGCTTTTTGAAAATATTTTCCACAAAACTAAGTCTCTTTTTGCTTTCTGTTTGGTCTATAATATGCTTCTCAGTTTCTTCAATAAATTTCATTCGAAAAGAAAAAACCATTAAATAAATAGTGATTTAGGTAGAAGTAATTAAAAAGGGAAGTTCCAAGAATTAGGAATTAGTAAAACAACTTTTTTGTTTTCAACCACCGCACAGGTAGCGATTTTTTTTTTATTTCGTACAAGCGAACTAATTTCAAAAATAAAGATTCAGTTAAGACTCGAAACTCAGCCGAAGCTGATATCTTTTAATTTTCGCTCGGTCGTGATAAAATTCGCTATTAATTTTTTTGGAACTTATTTCATTTTGTGAGTGATTTAAGTTAAGTGCATCGGTTTCATAAAAATAATAAGGAAAACATTGTATAATATATATTGTATTAAAAATGTCGGAACCAAAATGTAAAATGGACTATTTTTGTAATGTTTGTGGACGTTTCAGCAAGCGATGAAAAATGTGGCAATGCGAGTGATTTTTTTTTTTGGAAGCCTATAAACAATATTTCTCGTAAGAGTTTATCACTGACGTAAACTATGCCCCTAAAAAAGTTTGCTTTAATTGCTTTTCAACTCTTATGCAATGGAAAAGTGAAAAGAAGAATATGCCTTTTGGTATACCAATGATGTGGTTAGACAACAGCCCGCATCAAAAAGAAAATTGCTATAGATGTATCAACTACCATAAAACATTGAATTTCAACCGCTTAAAAGACATTTTCCCAAGACTAAGTAATGCCAAAATTCAGGAAGGGGTTGTTAAAGGCCCCAACATGCGGAAACTAATGAGTCGTCAAGATTTTGACCAAGTTGAAAGCAGTCATTAAAGGACTTTTGGGTAAAGAACGCAAAGACAACTACAGACAATCTGTTGCAACATGTTGGCAGCTTTCGATGAAATCGGGGTTAGTATGTCGTACAAAATTCATGTCTTGCATCAGCATCTTGACCAACTCGCTCAACAGATGCCAACTAAATCTGATGAGCAAGGCGAACGTTATGATCAAACTGCGCTTCCATTTGAAATAAGGTAACTATAGAGTGTGCATATTTTGAATTCCTAGATTTTTCTAATATCTTTGTCAGAGTGCACAATTTAAACATGTTAACAATTGAAAACTATTTTCGTTTCAGGTACAGAGGAAAGAGATCACCAAATGCAATACTCGCTGAAATTTGTTGGTGGTATAAAAACACCTTTGAAGAAGAGGAAGACGAGGAGAAAGAGGAAGAAGGGAAAGACAAAGATGAAATTCCAGAATATCTGTTGGACGAAATTATCGACCTTTCTGATGATGATGACGATGACCAAGATATTAGAGAGAGCAGTGATGTTGATCCACAGCCGCCTGCTAACGGCAATTGGCCAAATCATTAATTTAATTTATTTAATTTTTTTACTTAAAACTTTTCATTACTAACATTTCAAAATTATATTTTTTCCATATTTTTATAATTTCTTTTTCAATGTTTCTTCAAAACCAACACTGAACAAAATTGGTACTTAAAAAATGAGAAGTAAATTAATATTAAGCTGGAAAACGCAAGTTTTGTATTATGATTGTTTTCTTTTTAAATTAAATTTATTGAAGAAACTGAGAAGCATATTAAAGATCAAACAGAAAGCAAAAAAAAAAGACTTAGTTTTGTGGAAAATATTTTCAAAAAGCATGAAAAAAAAATAATATTTCCAACATTTTGCTTCATAAGCACCACAAAAATTTTCTTTCATTTTAATTGTTGCACAGGTCTTTAGCAATAATTTGTTTTTTACAGATTGAAAAAATATCAATTAGTCGACGAGTTATAGCCAAAAAACCATATAAAGAATATGCTGAAAATCGGCATCTTACTGCAAAGTTCGAAGGTCGATTAAAAAAAAAATTCGATCTAACATAAACAAACGCCGCTATACGGGTCTTCTAATTTAGCCTCTATTTTCACCTGAATTTATTCCACAGTGTTATTTAATACATACATTTAGGTCCTCAACATATACTTTCCCTCCAGTGATACGGTTAAAATCAATTTGATATTTTTTTTTATTTTTATTTCTTTTTGTTTTAATTCATGTTAAAAGTAACATTCTTTTTTGTTTTGGGCAATTGTGTGAGTATTGTTTGGGATGATGGTGTACTTATTATTTAATTTATTTATTTATAATTTCATAATTACACATTAAGATTCAAATTTTTTTGTACATCAAAAGAGGAAAAACAATGTAATAGACAAAACTTAAAAACTATTTACTTAAATTAACATTTTACTTGAGGCTATGATATTAATATTTAACAATAAAAAGATGTTTGGTAAATACATTCAGAAAAGGAATTGAGTCAGATAAAGAACAGTTATAGAGAAAAAGTAGAAACAGCTATAGTTAAAGAGACGAAGAGTAGTTATAAATTGCACGTTTAAAGCTGACTATATTAGTAATTTGTTTTAAAAAGATAAGTAGTGAATTCCAAAGTCTTATGGTGCTTATGAAGAAGAATCTACTGCTGTTAAGGTAGTTGTGTCTAAGAACAATAAAATTGGTCGATCGAACAGATAGGAAAAACTGTAATTTTTCATTTAGATACCTAGGGCACTGTGTATTCATAAGTCTGTGTAAAAAGATAATATTTCGCATATTCAAGTATTCAATTAAGTTACAACTAAGAATGTCCTTGATTTTCGAAGAAATATGGTCAAATCGATGAATTTTAAAAACATGCCTAGCAGCATTATTAAAAGCCACAAGGAGCTTGTGCTGGGACTGTGAGTCTAATTTACTATAAACAACTTCTGCAAAGGTTATATGTGGCATAATTAATTGTATAACAAGTTTTCGCCTAGTCTCTAGGGGCATATAATCAGAAGAAGCACGTAAGTATTGTAAGGCTCCGTAGATTTTACTTAGTGTATTATTAATGTGGTCGCAACAAGTAAGCTTAGAATTTATAATATAACCAAGGTTTTTCACTTTACTAACAAGTTCGAGTTTATCAGCTCCAATAAATAAAGGTGGAATATCAACAAAGCAAGAATCATCCCTAGCAATTGGCAATACTTTAGATATTGAAGGATTTATAAAAAGCAAGTTGGTATTAGCCCATTTGTTAAGAAAAGATCAATCATAGTTTAGCCTATAGCTTAAATCTTCTAAAAGACCTGGAGGTCGAGAAAGGTAAAGCTGAATATCGTCAGCATAAGCATGAACACATGCGTAGTTACAAACAGTGAAAATATCATTTAAAAAAATGGAAAATAGTAAGGGACCCAAAATTGACCCTTGTGGAACACCAGCAATAACAAATTGTAGCGATGAAAAATTGTTTCCAACTCTTACCCTCTACATTCTGCCTTCTAGGTAATTGGATACAAGTTTGACTGCACTCTCACTAAACTTGAATAGATTTTTAAGTTTGGAACAAAGCAGATTGTGGTTGACCGAGTCAAAAGCTTTGGAAAAGTCAACGAGGCATAGAAGAGTAATAAAATTTTTATCATAAGAAATTCTAATATCATCCAAAACCTTCATTGTTGCTGTCGCACAGCTGTGACCGGTTCGAAAACCAGACTGAAGTGGCGATAAAAGGTTGTTTGCATTTAAATATTCTGAAATTTGATTATACATTATTCGTCCGAAGACCTTACCAAGGGCAGGGATCATACTTATGGGTCTGAAACTCTTTGGATCAGAAGCAGAAATAGTTTTGGGAACAGGTATAACCGTGGCTATTTTCCATGTTTCAGGGAACCGAGAACAAGTTATACAGTGATTGATAATATGTGTCAAGGGCGCTAAAATAAAGTGTATTACCAATTTAATAAATTTTATAGGCATTTCATCAAACCCAACTGCATTCGAACTTATATTCATGATACTCTTAGCAACATAATCTTCGCTGACGGGTAAAAACTGAAACGAGGGAAAGGTTTAATGACAAATTCGTTCTGAAAACTCCTGATTGTTACGAGTTATAATAGGGTTCGGCCATCCATTAGACAAAAAAGAGTTGTTGAGTAAGTTGGGATCCAAATTACATTGACTTGTTTCTTTACCGAGAACCCTATATTTTATTAAATTATTCCATAATTCCTTCGAACTTAAGCCAGGATTAAGTTTAACACTGAAAAATGTTATTTTTCTTGTCGAACAATCAGAGTAGCTGTATTACGGGCTATTCTGTAATTTTCCCAATTTTCATTTGACCTTATGTTTTTCCATTTCGAATAGAGCTCTTTCTTACTTTTATAGCAGACAGCACGACTTGTAAGCCAAGGACAAGAATTATTAGAAGTTTGAATTAAACGTAACGGCACATGACGGTTAAAAAGGACATTTAATTTATGCATGAATAGTCTAAGCTTGTCATCCACTGAGCTAAAATGCCAGCAGTCAGTCCAATCTATAGCTGCTAAGTCATAATGAAAAGCAGAACAATCTATTGATTTATAGTCGTGATAACAAAAATCGACCTGAGAAGTTCTTCCAAGATTGATATTAAGGCAACAAAATATTAGATCATGGTCGGACAAAAAACTGATTTGATCGTACTTTAAAACATAAGAACAATCAGACACAAAACAAACATCAAGAAGACTAGGTTCACAACCATGCATATAACGACTGGCAATACCAGAATTAATTACATTTAAGCCACACATTGCAGACAAATAGAGCAGGTTATCAGTAGAAAAGTCTTTTCGCAGTAAGTTTATATTAAAGTTCCCACAAACAAAGAAGAAATCATATTCAATAATTTTAGAATTAAGGTAAGAGAAAAACTGTTCTGGAGTGTTGCTACGATGAGGGTTGTACACACATGAGACTAAGGTTTTTGTATTATGCCCAATTACTTCAACATTAAGATACTCACAGAAACCATCACTTTTATTTACAAACTTTACATTGAGATTAGACTTACATAAAATAGCTATACCACCACCTCTTCGTCCCCACCTGTCATTACGAAACATTCTAAAGCCATTAAAATTATAAAAATTATCAGGAATATCAGTTTTAAACCATGTTTTAGTGACACAAACTAGATCAAATGCTGAATTCTCAAATACATAGCGTGCTTGGTCTAGTTTAATTCCGTTCAAGCTACGTGCATTAAATGCACTAGGTTTAAGACATCACCCTGTTTACATAGCACTTTAGTTAAAGCTTTATAATTGCCAGTAGCACCATAAGACAAACTATAAGAACGTATCATCTATACATCTATACATATATATAAAAATGAATGTATGTATGTGGGTATGTGGCTATGTGGATATGTGGGTATGTGGATATGTGTGTATATCACGTATAGACTCCAAAACCACCGAACCAAACTTTATGAAATTTTTAGGGTTACTGAAACAACATTCTGGAAGTATTCCTGTGAAGTTTGGTGTTGATTAGACAAGGGGGCGTGGTACCTCCTATACAACCCAAATTGGCTATATCGCCCACAAACCAAAAAAAATGCTATATATCAGACGGTTTTAATCGTTTAAAACTGAGATTTGGTAATTTTGTTCAGATAGTTACTTTCGGTGACTGTACAAAAAATTGGGCGTGGTCACCCTATATCTACGCCCACTCCTCAGCAATCATTTTAATTCCTGAGATGTTCAAGTTTTGATAGTGAATCTTGGTACGCAGGTGCTATGGATACAAGTGGCAGTCACTATGTAAATATAAACGGCCCACTTTACCGCCCACAAATCAGTAAAAATGCTTTATATCAGACCGCTTATGCCGTAGAAGACTAAGATTGGGCATGGCACTATATCTAAGCCCACTTTATCGAAATCATGCTTTTTCATCAATTGTACACGTTTTCATAGTGAATCTTGGTATGCAGGTGCTATAAGTCCAAGTGGCAGTCACTATGTATATACAAATGTTGTCACGTCCACTTTTAACGCCCACAAATCAGTAAAAATGCTTTATATTAGACGGCTTTTACGGTAGATGTCTAAGAATTGATATTTTTGTACATAAGGTCACTGTCGGCAACTGTTAAGAAATGGGCGTGGTCACACTATCTCTACGCCCACTTTTCAGAAATCATTTTAACTCCTGAGATGTTTAAGTTTTCAATCTTGGTATGCAGGGGTTATGGGTTCAAGTGGCAGTCACTATGTAAATATAAACGTTATCACGCCCACTTTTACCGCCCACAAATCAGTAAAAATGTTTTATATCAGACGTCTTTTGCCGTAGAAGACTAAGATTTGATAATTTAGTTTATATGATTACTCCCGGCCAATGTACAAAAAATGGGAATGGCCGCACTATATCTACGCCCACTTTATCGAAATCATGCTTATTCCTGAGTTGTACACGTTTTCATAGTGAATCTCGGTATGCAGGTGCTATAGGTCCAAGTGGTAGTCACTATGTAAATAGAAATGTTGTCACGCCCACTTTTACCGCCCACAAATTAGCAAAAATGCTTTATATCAGACGGCTTTTACCGTAGAAGACTAAGAATTGATAATTTTGTACATAAGGTCACTGTCGGCAACTGTTAAAAATGGGCGTGGTCGCTCCATATATACGCCCACTTTTCCGAAATCATGCTTATTCCCGCGTTGCACGCGTTTTGATAGAAACACTTCATATGCAGCTGCTCTAAGTGGCGGTCAATATATATATATAAATAAAATTTGCCACGCTAACTTGTACCACCCGCAAATAAAAAAAACAACTCGAAATGGCCAATTTCAGCCCTTGAAAGGACTTTGACCAAGCTTCTTATGATGAATTGTGTTGTGCGTGTTGTGGAATGTTTGAACACAAATGATCGAGAACTGGAGCCACAAGTTTTATGCCGACTCCGGAACGGCTTATGGTTTCAAGAAGCTTTTCATGGCAGTTTTTACTCTCTGAAGTTTGCCATTGTCAGCAGAGAGATGACGGCCGAACAGAAAAATGAATTCAATTGAAAAAACTTTCTGTGTCAGGTGGAATTCGAGCCAGGGTTCTCTCCCATATGGAGCACACACTCTACCCACTACGCCACGGCCGCCACTTTTTTTACCCACAAATCAATAGAACTTCTATAAATCAGACGATTCTCATCGTTAAATACTAAAATTTGGTAATTAAGTTCATACGCTTACTCTCGACAGCTTTGCAAAATATGTGCATGGTAGCACTATATCTGTGCCTACTCTTCAGAAATAATTTGACTTAATTTATTTATTTATTTATGTATTATAGTTAATTACAATTTAACAATTATAACTAAGTAAGCACTAGCTGCCAGGGCTATCGGTTAGAAATAATTTTAATACAAGAGATGTGAACATTTTGATAGTCAAACTTGGTATGCAGGGGCTATGGGTCCAAGTCGCGGTCACTTTTTATGTAAATTTTGTCACGCCCACAAATCCGTAAAAAGTATATAAATCAAAATTTACAGTAAAAGAATAAAATTTGGTAGATTAGTTCATATGGCTACTGCCAGAACCCTGGAAAAAAATTGGCGTGTCGCATTTTATCTACGCCGACTTTTCAGAAATCATTGTAATTTCTGAGCTGACAATGTTTTGATAGTGAAACTTGATATGTAGGTGCAATGGGACCAAGTGGAGGTCACTATATATATAAATGTTGCCATGCCTACTTTTTCTGCTCATCTATCTATCAGTAAAAAATTAATGTTTGTATACTAAGGCTCCTCACAAAAAAAAAGGTGTTTGGGTCGGTTGCTGAAAATAACGCTTTATGTTATGATGATTCCCCAATTATTTCGACAGTAGCGATAGCCATCCTTGAGCTGAAATAGTTCGAAATAAAAAACAAAAACGAAATGGCCATTTCAGCCCTTGAAAGGACATTGACCGATCTTCTTATGTTTTTAATAACAAACGGTCAGACTTAATAGCTATCTGCACCAATCAGTTTTTAATTTTTTCAGTTGAATCAGAGGTCATGCGGATTTTCATTAATTTTTTAACTCTTTTTTTTTTTTATTTTCACTAAAATTCAAATTAAAATTTTTTTTTTGTCTTGCCATGTTACTTTTGGTCAAAAAAATTATCTATTGATGATAAAATATAGTGTAAAGTGAAGAATTAAATTGAATGAAATTACAAAAAAAATTACAATTTTTACATTTTACAATTTATTTGACTAAAAGTAGGTAGTATGGGAAAAAATTAATTTGAATTTGGTCCAACGGAAAAAATTTAAGATTTTTTGATGCAAAAGAACTTTTTCATTACTCTTATTTCTGACCGTTTGTTTTTTTTTAACTACCATACCAGGCAATATTTTTAGTCGAACTTTTTTGGGGATCATCGTAACATAAGCCATGGATTATTTTGAAGAACCGGACTAAGCAATTTTATTTTCTATGGAGCGTGAGGCGACTTAATGTATATACCCTTAATGTGGGTATATGTGTATATCACGTGTATATGTGTATATCTCCGAAACCGCTAAGCCAATTTTTATGCCAAAGCCTTGAGAGGGTTCCTATGAAGTTTGGTGCCGATCGTAAAAGGCAGCTTAAATACACCTAAAATTTTCGATATCGAACAGTTTTGTTTTTTTTTTTTTGTAGGTCGCACAGCCTCGGAATTCAGTATTCCACCTCAATTTGCACATGCCGTTCCACTGGTAACATTTCGGAAAAAAGTCAGACTTTCAACTAGTTCTGGTTGATACAAAACTACTTAATCAACTACTTTTAAATTAGTTGATAAAGTAGTTTTTTGTCAACCACAACTAGTTGAAATTCTGACGTTTTTCCATAGAACGAACTAACTTATTTTGTATGGTGATGTCCGCTAAATAAGTCAGGGTAGTAACTTCCCTGTAGGAAAATCAACTAATTTAAAAGTAGTTGATAAAGTAGTTTTTTGTCAACCACAACTAGTTGAAATTCTGACTTTTTTCCATAGAACGAACTAGTTTATTTTGTATGGTGATGTCCGCTAAATAAGTCAATTGACTGTCGTCTGCATATATTTTCAACTGCTTGTTAAATTAGTTACATTTAAATTATTTTTTTAATTGCTTTAAAATAACCAATTGAAAACTATAACTGATGGCCAAAAGTTAATAATATTTGATGAAATAACATGGTTAAATATATATAAGCTTGTAATCTAATAAAAATTTTCAATTAAAACATGCCAACATCAGAGTAGTTGCCGCCTTAATATAATTCAAAGTAGTTTATCAATCACTGGTTTTTAAGTAGTATTTCAATTACTTCATATATTCAAGTGGATGCCGCCTTAATATAATTCAAAGTAGTTCATATACTGGTTTATTTTAAACTAGTTTTTTAATTAGTTGTTTTTAAAAACAAGTTAGTTTGTTCCTATAGGGTTATAATACACATATAAACAATCATCTTTAAACAAATTTAGGATGCAAATCGCATATAGATATAATAAAGAGACAGAATTATTGAAGAGAGTGAGTAAAGAGTAGGCAAGAAAAGTAAAACAAATAAGTAAAAGAAGTACACAAGAGAAAAACAAGTAAGAGAAACAAATGCTTATATATAAACAGAAAAATAACATCCCTGTAGGAAAATCAACTAATTTAAAAGTAGTTGATAAAGTAGTTTTTTGTCAACCACAACTAGTTGAAATTCTGACTTTTTTCCATAGAACGAACTAATTTATTTTGTATGGTGATGTCCGCTAAATAAGTCAATTGACTTTCGTCTGCATATATTTTCAACTACTTGTTAAATTAGTTACGTTTAAATTATTTTTTTAATTGCTTTTAAATAACCAATTGAAAACTATTACTGATGGCCTAAAGTTCATAATATTTGATGAAATAACATGGTTAAATATATATAAACTTGTAATCTAATAAAAATTTGCAATATAAACATGTCAACATCAGAGTAGTTGCCGCCTTAATATAATTAAAAGTAGTTCATATACTGGTTTATTTTAAATTAGTTTTTTAATTAGTTGTTTTTAAAAATAAGTTAGTTTGTTCCCTGTAGGAAAATCAACTAATTTAAAAGTAGTTGATAAAGTAGTTTTTTGTCAACCACAAATAGTTGAAATTCTGACTTTTTTCCAAAGAACGAACTAACATATTTTGTATGGTGATGTCCGCTAAATAAGTCAATTGACTTTCATCTGCATATATTTTCAACTACTTGTTAAATTAGTTATATTTAAATTATTTTTTTAATTACTTTAAAATAATCAATTGAAAACTATTACTGATGGCCTAAAGTTAATAATATTTGATGAAATAACATGGTTAAATATATACAGGGTTGTCAATATTCGAAGCGCCCATCTGGCAGCACTGTAACTTTCCGCAGTGATGCCAAATCGACTAATGACATACCGCGTTTGAAGCGTCATTCCAAGCAAATGTTTACAATGGAACAGTACATGCCACGCAAACGCTCTAAAATTGTTGAAATTTACATTTAACAAAACAAGTCAATAGTGAAAACTCAACGTGCTTTCAAAAAAATAAATAAAGTGAAAAGTGCGCCTTCCAAGAAAACAATTTATCGTTTGTATGAATCTGAAAATCCACAAGAGATTCAAGAGGTACCTCTTCACGATGCAAAAGTCACTGTTTGGTGCGGCATTTGTGCTAAAATGCTCATTGGGCCGTTCTTTTTCGAAGATGATAATGGCCACAGAGTTACTGTCAATCAGGAGCGTTATCGCCATATGATAAACAAATTTTTTCATGCCAATCGTTCGTCGAAAGCGTATCAGGCACTACTGGTTTCAACAAGACGGCGCGCCACCACACTCAAGCCGCACTACAATCGATTTTTTGAAATGGGCGCTTCGAATATGGACAACCCTGTATAAACTTGTAATCTAATGAAAATTTGCAATTAAAACCAAAATTTGCAATCAAAATCACAGTAGTTGCCGCCTTAATATAATTCAAAGTAGTTTATAAATCACTTGTTTTTAAGTAGTATTTCGATTACTTCATATATAATGCAATAAAAACTATTTAGAATTGAAAAGGATGCTGCCTTAATATAATTCAAAGTAGTTCATATACTGGTTTATTTTAAACTAGTTTTTTAATAAGTTGTTTTTAAAAACAAGTTAGTTTGTTCCTATAGGGTTCCTATAGGGATGTTATAAATACTTATGCAATACTCATCTTCTTCTATATATATAAAAATGAATGTATGTATGTGGGCATGTGGGTATGTGGATATGTGTGTATATCACGTATAGACTCCAAAACCACCGAACCAAACTTTATGAAATTTTTAGGGATACTAAAACAACATTCTGGAAGTGTTCCTGTGAAGTTTGGGGTTGATTGAACAAAGGGGCGTGGTGCCTCCCATACAACCCAAATTGGCTCTATCGCCTACAAACCAAAGAAAATGCTATTTATCAGACGGTTTTAATCATATAAAACTAAAATTTGGTAATTTTGTTCAGATGTTTACTTCCGGTCACTGTACAAAAAATGGGCGTAGTCACACTATATCTACGCCCACTTTTCAGCAATCGTTTTAATTGCTGAAATGTTCAAGATTTGATAGTGAATCTTAGAATGCAGGTTCTATAGGTCCCAGTGGCAGTCACTATGTAAATATAAACGTTGTCACGCCCACTTTTCCTCCCACAAATTAGTAAAAATATTTTATATCAGACAGCTTTTGCCGTAGAAGACTAAGATTTGGTAATTTAGTTCGTATGGTTACTGTCGCCCAATGTACAAAAACTGAGCATGGCCCCACGATATCTACGCCCACTTTATCAAAATCATGCTTATTCCAGAGTTGTACACGTTTTGATAGTGAATCTTGGTATGCAGGTTCTATAGGTACGAGTGGCAGTCACTTTGTAAATATAAATGTTGTCACGCCCACTTTTACCACCCACAAATCCGTAAAAATGCTTTATATCAGACGGCTTTTGGCGTAGAAGACAAATATTTGGTAATTTAGTTCATATGGTCACTGTCGGCAACTGCTAAAAATGGGCGTGGTCGCAACATATCTACGCCCACTTTTTCGAAATAATGCTTATTCCTGAGTTGTACACGTTTTCATATTAACACTTGATACGCAGGTGTTCTAACTTACCACGCCCACTTGTACCATCCACAAAAAAAAACAAAACGAAATGGCCAATTTCAGCCCATGAAAGCACTTTGACCGAGCTTCTTATGATCAATTGTGTTGTGCGTGTGAAAAATTAATTCAATTGAAAAAACTTTGTGTGCCAATTCGAACCTGGGTTCTATGACATACAAGCCACGTACCTCAACCCGTATGCCACGGAATGGTTTGAAATATGTTGTAAAAATCGAGTTTTTTATAAAAATATTAACTGCGGTAGTTAAAAATAACAAACTTTCAGAAATAAAAGTTCTTCCAATCTGCACCAATAAATTTTAGATTTTTACAGTCGGACCAGAGATAATGCAGATTTTCATTAATTTCTTAACTTGTTTTTTGTATTATTTTTACTAAAATTCAAATTAAAATTTTTTTTTTTTTGTTTTGCCATGTTACTTTAAGTCAAATAATTTATCTATTGATGATAAAATATAGTGTAAAATGAATAACTAAATTGAAAGAAGTTACAAAAAAATGTACACATTTTTTACATTGTACAATTTATTTGACTAAAAGTAGTATAGGAAAAGATTCGTTTGAATTTTAGTGAAAATAATATGAATAAAGTTAAAACAATCCATAAAAATCCGCATTATCTTTGGCCCAACGGAAAAAATTTAAGATTTTTTATGCAAAAGTTTTTTCACTACTCTTATTTCTGACAGTTTGTTTTTTTTAACTACCATACCAGCCAATATTTTTAGTCGAAATATTTTGGGGATCATTATAACATAAGCCATGGATTATTTTGAAGAACAATTTTTTTTCTTAAAGAGCGTGAGGCGACATACGTGTGTGGGTATATGTGTATATCACGTAAAGACTTCGAAACCACTAAGCCAATTTTTATACCAAAGCGTTGAGAGGGTTCCTGTGAAGTCTGGTGCCGATCGTAAAAGGCACCTTAAATACACCAAAAATTTTCAATTTCGAACAGTTTTGGTATTATAGGTCGCACAGCTTCGGAATTCAGTATTCGACCTCAATTTACACATGCTGTTCCACAGGTAACATTTTATGGGTGTTGAACGAGGGGCGTGGTACTTTTTCCGCACCCAAAATTTTTGGTATAGCTTTCGAAATAAGTCACATATCAATGAAACTCGGTAAGAACATACTATAAAAGCATGGCTTCACTTTAGCTACGCCCTCTATTAGGGGATAAGCTAGTATAACATATATATCCTCATTATTTTCTTTTGTTAAGAATTTTCGATGATCAGCTTCATGTTCCAGCGATGCAATCTACGTCTTGCTTGCTATTCACCTGCTTCGCCACACCATCACGGGTTGCTCTGACATAAACATAGCCACGTAACGAAAATACAGCAACAACACGATTTTCACGCTTAAGCTGGCATAGACCATGATAGCACGGTTTGTTTTGCTCAAGCTTTCATGTAAATATAGCGTTCTTCCTCCCCCACAACCTATTTCGCTAAGCAATAACTGTCGCTTGTAGGTTTTGCGGAATATGATTTATGCACTAATGCAGAAATAGATTAGTGCAGAAATAGATAGTGGCAAAAGGGCACTCCATGGTAGAATTATAAGGTAAGGTCGACTCGGAGTGGAATGGAGTGGAAAGCAGAATAAAGCGAGATTGATGTCAAAATCAGCTGTTCATCGCGAATTTCTTTATGGTCACGTTTCGCAGTTGTTTTTAGGTTAAAACTGTTACAGGTTTTTTTTTGCCATTTTAAGACTTCTTTCACATTTTATAGTTTTTATTACACTTTTTTTATAATATTTTCACTCAAATTAGCACAAATTTAACACCAGCGACCGCACTGTTTGCAACTTGGAAACAATTGTTTGTTTTGCCATGTTACTTTAAGTCAAATAATTTATCTATTGATGATAAAATATAGTGTAAAATGAATAACTAAATTGAAAAATATGTTCTTCATTTGCAATTTCTACGAAATTCGTCGTTTTGACATATATGTTCCTTCTCATTATGCACTCTTCGATGACGCGTGAGAGCACTTAGCGAAGCGGCCCTACCTTATCACTGTATCATGGGCCACTCATGATAACATCACTTGAGACAGCATAATTCTCGTATGACTCAACTTGATTTTTTAGCGCAATTATTTCTTGATTTAGCGCTTGCGAGAGTCCAGTATCATTTGCTTTGTTTAGCTTTCGATCTTCTATGCTCTGCTTAAGCTCTAGTACCTCCTCTTTTAGCACACTAAATTCAGCACATGCAGCCTCGATCACAGGAACTCTCTCAATTACATTCCTAGTAGTAGACCGCACATTTGCTAACTCAGCTGATACATAAACTATTCTCTGCATAACTCTTCCTTCAGATGTATTAATCGCTTCAGATAGTTGCTCAACGATGCTTTCTCGGATGAAGTTCAATTTAGTGGTGAGATTTGCATCGGAGACAGAAGATGTAGTTGTGGCTGATGAGTCATTCAGCCTAGTGTCTGACGATCCGAGGGGAGTCAGTGGGGTACAAATTTTGCGGCTCAAAGCTGCATTCGAGTGTTTTTGGTTGCCGTCAGCATTGCCATATGTTTTTTTCAAAATCCTGTAATTTTCAAAAAAAAATCCTGTGTTTTTAGAGAAAATACTGCTCTTATAAAAGGACTAAAAACAAATATTTTACAATTTTGTTATTATAATATTTTTAATATTTTATTTAAAGTAAGTTATAATTTAACAAAAATATCACTTTCTTATTAGGTATGTAATAAAATTAACAGAAATAGGTTAAATAATAAGTTTTTAAAGCAATTCATTCGCAATGTTGAGATCATTGAACATATCGCACACTAAATACAAAATAGTCACAACTCAAAATTTACAAATTGTTACTTTGTAATTTTAAACTATTTGTAGTGATCATATACATTGAATGTAGCACATCAAATAAAATTTAAGTTAAAACATTAAATAAACGACAATTTCCTTATCTTACCAGGTTTTGTTAAGTATTTGTCTATTTGTAATTTGCAAAAGAATAGCGAAAAGAAATTAACAAAAACGACGACAGCAACACTGACAGGAAAAGCGCTGCCACATGATCAAATTTTTGAAAGCATGTAAAAAGTAGTAGCACCTTTATTTTCTACTTTTATATAAGTACTTACATATAATTTATAAACATAAAAATTTTATTATTTTTTATTCAACGAAATTTAAAAAACTGGATTTAAAAAAACCTGCCCAAATCCTTTGAGAAATATGATCCTGTCTACCTGCTCAAAATACTGCCCAAAACAGGATTAACTGCCCATATGGTAACGCTGGTTGCCACGATATAATTTTTAAATTTATTTATCAAATGGACGAGTGCAGACAGATTGAGTTTTCAATTAAAATACGTCAAACGATTCAGAATTTTGCGTTTAATATGATGGTGATGAGAAACAAGATTTTACTATTAAAATATCAACGAAAACTCGTGGAACTGCAGACACCGAAAGAAACGCGTCTACTCGCTGCACATTACAATCGTGATGTGCACTGTGAACTGGTTTTAAATTGTCGATGGCTATTGCTTCAGTGGTATTTCCGTGTTGTGTTTTAAATATTTTATTTTGTTTTTCTATTGCTTTAAAAGGTGCTTCGAAGGTGGTTGCAATTTCGATGATCGATTCACTTTGAGGAATACATATTCACAAGTTTTTAATGATTTTGGTCAATGAAAGGAATTTTTGAAAATTAAAATATGGCATTTTTTATTTGCTATTTAGTTTTTAGTAATTCTTAAAAATATAAATTTTTAAGAATAACATATGAAAGCTTTATGCCAAGTAATTCATTAAGCAACAGATCGCCACAACAACAATGTTCTTTACAGAACAACCACCAGCAGAATAGACAGCTGTTTCGCTGGTCACTACACCAACTCTTCAGTAAGTTAATGGACTGCATAACCCACAGTAGATTACTGATGGGTTGGTGTAGCGACCAACGAAACAGCTGTCTAGTCTGCTGGTGGTTGTTCTGTAAAGCACATTGTTGTTGTGGCGACCTGTTGCTTCAAGAATTACTGTTTATGCCCAGCTCTCATATGTTATTCTTAAAAATTTATATTTTTAAGAATTACTAAAACTAGAAAGGAATTACTATGCTAGCGCGCAGCTTTTTATTTGCTTGCGCTATTTTTCTGTTTCATTGTTCGGTTGTTTTGTTTACATGCATGTGTATGTATGTATGCGTGTATGTGTACAGTTATTTGTTTTTTAATGTTATTTTAACAACAGTTGGCTATATAATACAAAGTGTATATTGTTAATAATATTTATAATATAATTTATATATATTTTAATTTATAATTTAATAATATTTTATATACATTATTTACATGTCATTTGTGGGACAGGAATTGGTACATAATTTCTTGTCCTCACAATGTTTTGTGGTGAGATTGCATCAATTTCAGGAATTCATGATAGTGTATCTGCGACAATGTTTTGTTTTCCTGTAATGTATTGGATATCGTTTGTGAATTGTGCTATGTATTCTAAGTGTCGTGTCTAGATCTGTCTGTTTTTGAGTTTAAAACGTATAGTAGTGGTTTGTGGTCGGTGAAAATTGCAAAATTACTTCCTTTTAGGAAATGTTTAAAGTGTTTGACTGCTTGATACATGGCTAAAAGTTCTCGGTCAAATGTTGAATATTTAGCTTGTGTTGTACTTAGTTTTCTTAAAAAAAGATGCTAGAGGTATAGAGTCGTTGTTTGCGGATTGTTGTAAAACGGCTCCTATTGCAAGGTTTAATGCATCAACAGCTAGTGATAGCTGAGCATGTTTATCAAAATAAGTAGAGTTTTTTGAGCGAAAATTTATCGTGCTTTTTCGAATGCAGATGTAGATTTATCGGTCCAAATTAACTGTTCAGCTTTTCTATTGCTTGCAGATGTGAGCATGTCATGCAGTGGGTTTAGTTCTGCTGCTAACATCGGAATGTATCTATGAAAATAATTTATCACTAGTATCGCCTGTGGCCGAAACTCGGCCATAGCAAAATCGGCTTAACTTTTGTTTTTTTTTTGCTGAACGCACCAACCGATAGCCTAAAACAGAAGTATTGAACAAAATAAATAATTATAAATGCCTTTGCATGAGTTATATGAAGCAAGCAGAAGTTTAACAGTTTTTTTGAAGCTGACGCGGTAGCAAATTTATTTTGTTGGGAGAGAAATTAAGAGAAAGCACAAACAACAATAATGATGCACTGCTCTTTTGAAGTGTTTGCGACTCTCTCGTATTCTACTCTTGCTCGTGTATGCCACAGTAACGATGTTTAATAGAGCTGTGACACTATGTATATTGTTGTTGGTTTCTCATTGTCCCATTGGGAAAAAGGGGATCTAATTGTGCACATTAGGGTGGTTTTATCTCATAGGGTAAAAAAAATATCCGAATTTTTTTGGGGGCACCCCCCCAAAATGTTTCTTTTTGACAGATTTTAGGATTTCCAAAGTTTGAGCACGATTGAAAGATGTTAAAACGTGCCACTGGGGCCTCAAAGTTTTGAAAATCTCGATTTTTTGGCAGTTTGGTGACTTTGCCGACCCATATCTCTAGAATGGTTTAATATATTTGCCCGTGTCATACATCAAATTGAAGGCGATACTGTTTATAATATTTTAAATGCAATAAAAAAATACGTAAGTTGTATTCAATTCGAGATAATGAAACTAATGTCCCTAAAAACGTGACTAGGTACGTTTCTTATCTTCTTCCTTATAGCGAAGATGCAACCTATTGTGAAAAACCCATTTTCCTTCCTATATTATAAATTTTTTGAATGAAAACAATTATGTATTTAAAAAATCAAGTATAATAAATGTCTTTTTCATTTTATTCTTATTTAAATTTATTCAAGGGACTGACATAATGTGGTTTTGGAGCTATCTGGATACAGCTGACGGCATCTGCTAACTACTTGGAGAACGTATTGTTTTTGTTGCTCGTCCTTTGTAAGTAATTGGTTGTAATCTGTGATGAGTTTGACCCCTCGCTCTGCCATGTCGTTTACAACTTTCAAGTTGCTTACCATCCTTTGCCCCTCCTGGTAGTTGATGTTCTGCGGCCAAGTTGAAGGATATTTTCCAGGAATTCGGTGTTAAAGTTTAATCTCTTAAGCAAGAGGTTAGTCTCACTTGAAATTAGGGCTGGGAGACCTTTTTCTACGATTTTCTTCAGTTGTTCTTTTTTTAGTTTGGGTCGCATATTTCTGGAGCACTTCTCATTTTCTTCTGCTTGATTTGTTAAGATTTTTGTCGCCATTTGGCTCTTTACGGTGTTTTGCACTGTCGGGTCAAACAATGCCAGGTCAACAAGTTCAGGACTAAGATACCACAAGTGATTTATCATTTTGTTAATTCCTTTTTCTGTATTTTTTTTTGTTAATGAGTTTTCTTTTGTTTTTGTTAAGAGTTTTATTTTCAGACAGTAAATAGCTTTTGCCATCCACCGGGCATGGTGTACTGGACCTGGAGACCTAAAGCGCACATCTTTTCCGTCAAGATGGCCGAGATATATCAATGCTAACTGCAACAGCTCTTTGTAGTCGTCTCTTGGCTGGCATTCCATTAGTTTTCTTTGCAGATCGTCTTTGATATTCTCTACTTCTTCTTTGGGAAGTAGTTTCAAAACATTCTCGCCTACATCGAACTTGGATTTATCAATCGCCTACCATTCTTTTTGAAATCTCTTGAATATGTCTGGTTGAGGTCCCGATGTGCTTCCAAACATGTAGTCAAAACTCCTCTCAACAATACTTCTAAAACGTGGTGTCGGCACGCTAGGTACAGGAGATCTCGACCTAACATCTGCTCCAGGAGATTGCACGCTCCATTGAGTCTCCCAGTATTTGATGCTGTTGTATCGAAGCACATAGCCACGACTGAGCTGGCGGGACCCCATTCCTCTAGACATTCGTACACTGCTAGGGCTTGTTCCTCCCCTGAGCTACTGTCAGTTTCAGGAACGCCCAGGAGTTGTTCTTTAGACCCATGTGATACCAGAACAGCAACCCGTTCTTTCTGCTCTGTTTTGAGGATACCTGGTAGTAGTTTTCCATCCCAGTGCACGCAAACAGCCTCGTATTGGGGTATCTTAAGTCTGTCTTGAATTTGTTCCGTGTATTTTTCACGGTTTATTCTCCGCTGTTCACGGATAACGCTTCTGGAGATTTTATATTCTTTGGGATCCTCTCCGAGAGCTTCTACTGTAGCCAAAATGAAACGAGTAGCGTTCCTATCGGACACCTTATAGCGATCCAGCAACAATGACAATTACATGGTTAGGACCTCTATGAAGCCACGCTTGATTCTCTTGGGGACAGATGGTCCTTCTGATTCTACGTTCATCTCGAGCTCTTCATACGGCGTTTCAAGTCCTTCTGACTCTTCTGTTGTCTCGTCGTCCGTGAGCTCCACCGTCTCTGTGAGCAATGAGATGAGACAATAAGTATAAAGTTAATATTGATGGAAATTTCAGCTAGTGATCTAGATCTTATAAAGTTTCGATACAAGGAAAATATTTTTTTTTTTTTAAGCAAGAAATTTCCCGCTTCAAGTTGTTTGTCCAAGACCTTCCATTGTTTCTGTAGTAGTCTTTCTTCAGCTTGAGCCAACTTCAGGTCAAATCCGAGAATGGAGACTGGTCTTCCTTTCTGTCTTTGTTTCAACAGAAACTCCTTGTCTTCTTCTGAAGTCATCATCGTCAGGGGCATTCTTCATCATCTTGGTGGGCATTATCAAAGAGATCATCCAAATTTAGGGTAAACTCTTTCACTGCATTTCTTGCACTTTCCGTTTTTCTATCCTTGTACTTTTGCATTTTTCTCCAATCATCGTACAGTTTTTCCAGCTTTACTATGACATTTTTCTTTTGTTTTGTAGGAATTCCAGCTTTTGTCCAAAAAACGAAAACCTCGTCAACAGTAGTTGTGGCAGAGTCTCTCACATTTAACTTCACAGTACACAAATTGTAGAACATAGTAGCTAGAACTTGTCGATTGGAGGGCAGCTTACATCCAGTTATCTGATGAGCTGGATAGTCAATTAGAAAATTTTGTCTCTAGCTCTACTTCTCATGCCAGATGTAGAAGCCATCACTTTTACGAGAAATAAAAATGTTCACTAGAAGAATGAATAAATCACACTAACTGAAACAAAGAGTACGTGTTAGTAGGTACCGACCTAATTAAAATAAAAATGTATTTTGTAGTTAATATTTAGTGGGTTTTTTTAAACTCGATCACACGAACAATAACGACTTTCACTGTTCAGCGAATACTTTTCAACTGACCAAGAAACAAAATCATAAAAGCAAGAACCACCTAGCTATCCTTTTCTTTTTTTAATAACAGACTCTGTACCCCTGGACTTGTACTTAAAATATAACAATTGGTAGTTGGGTAACCCAATACATTCATAAACTAGTTTGGTTTTACCTGCTTGGGGTCGCCAGTGATACAGTATGAGGAAAAAATAGATACATACCTGACATAAAAAAAAACATTGTTGTGGGTCTAAAATTAACGGTATACCATAGCAAACATATTTAAATGAAATAGGATTCCAAAGTACGAGTATTTGTCCATAATAAGCAATAATAATACAAATAACGCATCTTCGCTCTCAGGGTACCTAGTCACGTTTTTAGGGACATTGGCTCTATTTTTTCGGTTTTAGTACTAGTTGCATATTTATTGTGTAGAATATAAAATGTTAAAAACAGTATGGCCTTTAATTTGATGTATGACACGGGCAAATAGCTTTAGCCGTTCGCCGAGTTAGCTAAACTGCCAAAAAATCGACATTTTCATAACTTTGAGGCCCCAGTGGCACCGGGTAACATCTTCCAATTGTGCACAAACTTTGGCAATCTTAAAATCTAACAAAATGAAACATTTTAGGGGGGTGCCCCAAAAAAAATCCGACATAGATTTTTTAAAACCACCTTAGTGCGCATCTACTCGAAAATACCTTTCCATCGAAATAAGTTTTATGTGAATATGTTGAAGTTAACATAGGTAAAAAGGAATCACAAACTTTTTTGTTTGCGTATTAATATATAGATTCCTAAAAATTTTTGGAGTTTTTTAATTGAAGTAGGTTTTTCAAAATTTGCGAGGGTTTTAATTCTGTCTTTTGATGGTTGTATGCCTTTTGAAGAGATTTCATAAATAAAAAAAATTAGTGAAGATACGCCGAATGTACATTTTGTTGGTTTCAAATTTAATCCGTATTGATCGAGTCGTATAAAAATTATTTTTAAATGCTCTAAGTGTTCTTCTTCGTTGTTGCTTGCGACTAAAATATCATCAACATATGTAAATACAAAGTCTAAGCCAAAGAATACTTCATTGATAAACCTTTGAAAGGTTTTAGCACAGTTTCGTAAGCCCAATGGCATGCGTAAAAATTGCTGACATGCACGTACCAAGTCAATTTTAGAAAAATTGTCTTATCTTTGTGGATAACGGTATGGAATGGTAATGCAGTTAAGTCTTCTGTAATCGCCACATGGTCTCTAGTCATTGGGTCTTTTTTTTTTTGAGTACCAGGTGAAGATGAGATGAGCTAGAAGAACTTGAAGGTCTGCAAGCACCGAGTTTGACTAGGTATTAAAATTCTGTTCGAGCAATTTTGAGTTTAATTGTATCTAAGCGACGTGGTCGTGAGAATGGTAAAATGCCTTTGCTTTCGATTCTGTGTACAGTGTGATGTTTTACTTACTTACTTATTTAGGTGGTCGTAACAACCCGTGTCCGGGTTTCGACCGACATCATCAGCTCTCGCCAGACGCCTCTGCTTTGCGCGCGCCTTCTCCAATCGGATACACCAAGTGCGGTTAGGGCTTCCTCAGCCTGGTCCATCCATTGGAGGCATGGTCTCCCTCGTCGTCGTTGACCAGCGACCCTCGCCTCGAGCACCTTTTTTGCTGGAGCTTCGTCGTTCATACGATGGACATGACCCAGCCAGCGTAGTCGCTGCACAGTTATACGCCGAACTACATACGTCAATGTCATCGTAGAGCTCATACAGCTCGTGGTTCATTCGGATGCGATAGTCATCGCCGACTCGAACAGGACCGAAGATTTTGCGAAGAACTTTCTCTCGAACGCCCCCAGAGCGGCTGCGTCAGTTTGCGAAACTACCCATGCCTCAGCGCCATAAAGCAGCACAGGTAGAACGAGCGTGTTGTGGAGTGTTAGTTTTGTCGATCGAGAGAGGGCTCTGGAACTTAGTTGCTTACTGAGCCCGTAGTAGCACCTATTAGCAATTATTGTTCTTCGCTTTATCTCTAGGTTGATTTCGTTTTTGGTATTAATGGCGGTGCCAAGGTAAACGAACTCCTTGACTACTTCAAAGTTATAGCTGCCGGATGAAATGTGGGAGTCTAAATGCAGAGCTCCCTTGTTTGTAGACAGCATATACTTTGTTTTGCCCTCATTTATCGTCAAACCCACTTTGGCTGATTCCTTTTTGATAGCGGCTAAAGCAGCGGTAACATCTCTCTTGGTTCTGCCGACAATATCAATATCATCAGCGTACGCAAGAAGCTGGACGCCTTTGTAGAAAATGGTGCCATTACGATGCACACCGGCCTTTCGTACGATCCCCTCTATGATGATGTTAAAGACATCGCAAGACAATGGATCGCCTTGCCTGAAACCTCTTTCGGTATTGAAGGTTTCGGAGAGGTCATTTCCTACCTTGACGGAGCTGCGTGTGTTGCTCAACGTCATTCTGCAAAGTCTAATCAACTTAGCAGGTATACCGAACTCAGACATTGTTGCGTATAGGCAATCCCTTCTCGGGCTATCGAACGCAGCTTTAAAATCGACAAAGAGATGATGTGTGTCAATTTGATTTTCGTGGGTTTTCTCCAGGATTTGTCGTAGCGTGAAAATCTGGCCTATGGTGGACTTACCAGGTCGAAAGCCACACTGATAAGGTCCAATCAGTGTTTTTGTAATCGGCTTTAATCTTTCACACAGTACGCTTGAGAGAACCTTATATGCGATGGAAATAAGACTGATACCTCTATAACTTGCGCAGATTGTTGTGTCTCCTTTCTTAAGTATAGGGCACAGTACGCTGAGGTTTCAATCGTCGGGCATGCTTTCTTCTAGCCATATTTTGCTGCTGAGCTGATGCATGCGCCTTATCAATTCATCACCGTCGGTTTTAAACAATTCAGCTGACAGGCCGTCAGCACCCGCTGCTTTATTGTTTTTGAGTCGTTGGATAGCAATTCGAACCTCTTCATGGCTAGGTGGTGATACTTCCACTCCGTCATTGTTGATTGGTAGCTCTGAGCTGCGCTCTCCATGGGCGGCATTGGAGTGTGATGTTTTACTGTATTGTAATTTGGTTCTGATGTTATTGAAGGGAAATCTTTACAAAGTTCTGTAAATTTGTTTCTGTGATTGGTATTTTTAATGAATAAATATCACAAGAACCAGAAGAACCAAATGTTTTTAATTTTGTAGTTGAATCAATTGCGACGGCAGTTTTGCAGTGGGTAGAGTATGTGGCTCACACGCCAGAGAACCCTGGTTCGAATGCCACCTGACAGAGAAAATGTTTTCAATTGAATTGATTTTTCTGTTCGGCCGTCACCCTTCTGCAGACAATGACAATCCTCAGATAGTAAAGACTGCCATGTAAAGCTTCTTGAGAACATAAGCCGTTCGGAGTCGGCAAAAAACATGTAGGTCCAGTTATCGATCATTTTTTTCCAACATTTCACAACACACAAAACACAATTGATCCTAAGAAGCTCGGTCAAAGTCCTCTCAAGGGCTGAAATGGCCATTTCGTTTTTTTTTAGTTGAATCAATTAATAATTTGATTTTATTGGTTGGCAAATAAGTAATTGCGGATTTCGCTCATAGATGGCTTTAGTTGAATTTTTAGGTTTGCTGACGAAATCGAAATGTCGGACACACTTTCTTATATGATAGTTGGTACTTCAACTGTCAATCAGTAAAAACATTTTTTTGATCGGTTGTGCAGTTTTTGTTTGGCTTCTGTTGAAAATTTAAAATCAAAATGAACATTTTCATCATATTTTGCTTTTTATTTCCGGAAAGGAAAAAACGCATTGAAAGCTCACAAAAAGTAATATGCTGTTTATGGTTTGCCAAAATTGGTTTGCCAAATTTCGTTCTGGTGATTTTTCACTCAAAGATGAAAAACGCTCTGGTCGTCCAGTTGAAGTTGATGACGACCAAATCAAAGCAATAATCGATTCGGATCGTCACAGTAAGACACGTGAGATTGCAGAGTAGCTTCATGTATCACATACATGCATTGAAAATCTCTTAAAACAACTTCGCTATGTACGAAAACTCGATATATGGGTTCCTCATGAACTGAAAAAAAATTATTTAACACAACGCATTAACATCTGCGATTTGTTAAAGAAACGTAATGAAAATGATCCATTCTTTAAACGATTGATAACTGGTGATGAAAAATGGGTTGCTTACAACAATGTCAATCGGAAAAGATCGTGGAGCAAGCCAGGTGAACCAGCTCAAACAACATCAAAAGCTGATATTCATCAAAAGAAAGTTGTGTTATTAGTTTGGTGGGATTACAAAGGAATTGTCAACTTGGAACTTTTACCACCCAACAGAACGATCAATTCAGATGTCTACCTTGAACAACTAACAAAATTGAACAAAACGGTTGAAGAAAAGCGGCCCGAATTGACAAATCGAAAAAGTGTTGTATTCCACCATGACAATGCACCATCTGATTACCTTCCACCATCTGATTACTTTTTTTTCGATCTTTGCAAAACTCCTTGAATGGTAAAAATTTCAATAATAATGATGATGTCAAATCGTACCTGCTTCAGTTTTTTGCTGATAAAACCCAGAAGTTTTATGAACGTGGAATTATGATGCTGCCTGAAAGATGGCAAAAGGTCATTGCTCTAAATGGGCAATACATTACAGAATAAAGTTATTTCGTTCCATGAAAAAATTGTCTTTTATTTTCTAAAAAAATCCACAATTACTTTGTTGCCAACCCAACATCAACGATTAAATTTAATTTTTCTAAAAAATGAACTTCTATGATTGGTGTTGAAATATTTGCTAATAAAAATGGAAATTCGAAATCACGTCTTAAGTTCAGATCAATTTTGAGAAGTATTGTTCCGAATGTTTCTATTTTAGAGCTTTTAGCTGCTGTCAAATTAATATCAGAATTTTTTGAAACTTTTGAATTTAGAAGAAGGTATAACGGAAACAGCTGCTCCGGTATCAATTAGAAGTTTGAGTTTATTAATTTTGTCGAAAAAGAAGAGACGGTGAGCAGGCTTAACAGTTATTCCATCATGTGTCACCATTTGATGGGACGATTTAATTTAAATTATTTGAATTGGAATTATTAAAATTTTTATTGATATTTTGAAACAACCAACGAAGCGACCAACGAAACAGCTGTCTAATCTGCTGGTGGTTGTTCTGTAAAGAACATTGTTATTGTGGCACCCTGTTGCTTCATGAAATAAAGCTCACAAATGTAATTCTTAAAAATTAATTTTTTTAATAATTGCTTTAAACTAAATAGATTTGATTGAATTTAATTTATTTTCGACAATAAAAATTAATAAGATCAACGAGTTCATCACCAAATATATCAAACAAAAAATTCTAAGTCAATACTTACGATACTATTAAAACCGTGTACTTTTTCTATCCTTGGTATAACTCCCGGTCAGAAATTCAATTTCTGAATTTATTCATTCAAGACATTAGCAATGCTTTGAAAAGCAAACTGCAAAAAGAATTTAAGAATTAATTTTATTATCTAAGTTTTTTGCAAAGCCGCACGCACACAATTTTCAGAATCGTTAATTTTCTTCATGTCAAAAACGCCAATGTGCACATTTTTTCCACTAAAAGTAAGCTTGTAACCGCTGCAGATGAGATGGATCCGTGATTATTTTTCTGTTAACGAAGAGTATAATTAGGTGTGTATGAACCAAAAAATTTTAAGATAAAGCTTTTTTAAAAATTTTGGCTATTATTTTAATACAGTTTTCTAGCAATACTCGTTAAATGATGCAAAAAAAAAAAAAAACGAAATGGCCATTTCAGCCCTTGAAAGGACTTTGACCGAGCTTCTTATGATCAATTGTGTTGTGCTTGTTGCGAAATGTTTGAACACAAATTCAAAGTTCACAAATTCGAGAACTGGACATACAAGTTATATGCCGACTCTAAACGGTTAATGTTTTTAAAAATCATGGCAGTTTTTACTCTCTAAGGTTTGCCATTGTCTGCAGAGAGGTGACGGCTGAACAGAGAAATGAATTCAATTCAAAAACTTTCCGTATCAGATGGGAATTGAACCAGGGTTTTCTGGCGTATGAGCCACAAACTCTACCCACTGCGCCACATGATTGCACAAAAATTCTTTTTTTTTATGTTTTTGTGAAGCAACGGAAACGGAAATTTTATCTGTATATTACGATGACATGTGTTATCCATTTCCAAAGGGAAAATTTTCGAAAAGGTGGTGTTTTCGATTTTGCAGAGCCATTCGAATCTTTAAATTAGATTTCCCCAAAAAAATTCACATTGGCGTTTTTGGCATGGAAACGATATATATATATAAATTAGAGTGGTATACAATTGTTTCACTAGCATTTAACGCCAAGTAAAATAATAAAGAACTTTTTGTTTATTAAAAAAACCAATAAATTTTTAAATTACTTTTCATAACATTGCATCTTTTACAATCTTGATGTTTTATTTTCTTTAAACCCTTCTACATTTATGACAATCATAAAATTTTCCCTCATAAGGTAAATTTTCGGGATTATGTACATCAAATTATTGTAATAAAATAAAATTAGTGAAATAAATTTTTTCCAACTAAAAGATGTTTTTTTAAGCCACTACTTCCTCTGATTATGAACAAAGCACATGAAAATTATTTTTTTGAATTCTTAAAAATATAATTTTCTTAAAAATATAATTTTCTTAAAATTACATTTATAAGCTTAATGCCGAAATATTCATGAAGTAACAGGTTGCTACAACAAGAAAGTTCTTTACAGAAGAAGCCACCAGCAGACTAGAGAGGGGTCCGCATTTTCTTTATTCGTTACACCAACTCTTCAAAAATCTTCTGTGGCTTTTGAAGTCCACTAACATTCAAAAGATAATAGACATAACTTCTGCAAGTCCCTGGCGCATGGATCAGTACATTGTAGCTGAAGTAAAATTTGGAGCAATGATCAGTTATGCTTGCGAGTTCTCATATCCAAAAGGGGTTTTAATATTATTACAATTTTTTTTTTAATACAATTATTTTCTTCAAATAAGTTGAAGAATTAAAATTGTATTACATCGCTCTTAAAAAAAAATGTACAATAAAATTAAAAAACAATACCAAAATGTACTTAATATAAAACATAATATGAAAATGAACTTCTCTTGATACTTAAAAAAACATATACTTGTTCCCAAGGTATATTTAACAATGTAGTGTCGTCACGGAGCGGTGGGTTCCGCAGCTGTTAAATACATAGAATATCATAATTTGCAAATTTTGTTATTTGTTTTGCTTTTATTCGTAAAACCCTTACAGCCCAATTCTGGCATAATAGTCAAAATCAATTGATACTGAAAAATTGTGATCATTTTGATTCGGTATCTATTGATTCATATCCAGGCTAAGCTGTCACAAGCAAAAAGCTTTAAAAATTCACCACATTATGATGTAAAGCTTTTGAATCTTTCATTCTTTTTTGATAGCTAAATAAGGCATTTGTAACAGAGAACTGCAACGAGTGTATGATTCGAACGAATGACTATAAATCATCCATCAAAAACCGAATGCGAGTGCGTGCGGTTGCGTAGAACAACCCCCACTTCCACGCGAGCATCCTCATAACAGCGATGAGCGATGAGTGCCGCCACTTTCACTCATCGCTCATAAGAATGCCGCTCAATGATTCTAATGATTCTAGCGTCATTCCTTATGACTCTATAGTCATTAAGGGAAATCGCGTGCAGTGTTACCGCTGACATATTTTATTATACACATAATATATAAATTTATTATTATATAAATATTATACTAGAGGACTCGGCAAATGTATGAAAATAAATCTTAAAATAGTATTAAAAAAATATTTAAGTGCATATACTTTGATTGTTTCTTTGATTCCGAAGCTCTGGTGGAAACTGTTTAAGAGAAGCTTTTATGTTTGAAACTGATTTTGCCTTTGAAACTTGTACTCGAAACTTGTACTGGAAAATTAATGTCGGTAATTTTTTGTGTAACGATGAGCTGCAAGATGTGCCAAATTGACCGCGATATTGATGATTGGCTCATGGAAACCGAAAAATTATTGCCTACACATTTTTTATAAGAGCTATTAGCATAAAAATAAAGAGTAGACCAGAATCTTAAGCCGAATGGACGGTATGGACGACCTTTGCTCATCATGTGGTTGGAGTTCCTCAATTAGATTCCAACACACTGACTTCGGCAGTCGAAATGAATTTATAAAAATGGTTTCGGGGTGCTTGAATGCGTCATTGCTATCCATCAGCTGCCTTAGAAGGCGTCTTCTCTCAAGACGTCTTCTTCTTTTTATTAGTTTTGCGGCGTACATGAGCAAATATTCCTCCTTCATTTTTAAAAACAATGTTTGCTTTTTTATAAAATTGTATTTATATGAATTTTTCGCTTGTGACCTACTTCGCTGTTCGTTACCATTTCGATCACTACCCTGTAGGAAAATGAACTAATTTAAAAGTAGTTGATAAAGTAGTTTTTTGTCAACCACAACTAGTTGAAATTCTGACTTTTTTCCATAGAACGAACTAACTTATTTTGTATGGTGATGTCCGCTAAATAAGTCAATTGACTGTCGTCTGCATATATTTTCAACTGCTTGTTAAATTAGTTACATTTAAATTATTTTTTTAATTGCTTTAAAATAACCAATTGAAAACTATTACTGATGGCCAAAAGTTAATAATATTTGATGAAATAACATGGTTAAATATATATAAGCTTGTAATCTAATAAAAATTTTCAATTAAAACATGCCAACATCAGAGTAGTTGCCGCCTTAATATAATTCAAAGTAGTTTATCAATCACTTGTTTTTAAGTAGTATTTCAATTACTTGTTATATAATGCAATAAAAAGTATTTAGAATTGCAGTGGATGCCGCCTTAATATAATTCAAAGTAGTTCATATACTGGCTTATTTTAAACTAGTTTTTTAATTAGTTGTTTTTAAAAACAACTTAGTTTGTTCCTATAGGGTATTGATGCAGAAAGAGCTTTTTCAAAGTGCTCAGTATAGGAATTTGTATAAATTGTGACTTTTGTATCAATTGATACTGACGTAGCTTTTGTGACTTTGTTAGAATAAAGCTGTTATTCTACCATGCTTGTACCCAATTACAGCGCTAATATACCAGCTTAACAAAGCTCACTACACTAACAAAATAGTTAATATTAACAAGTTGTTAATCTTCCGTATTCTGGTGAAAATTTTTAAGCTCTTTTCTGTACAATTTTGTTAATTGCAGAAAGTATCTTAACAACGACAACACAATCTCAACATGTATGTGTTTAGCTAGAGAACTGTTGTGCAAATAATAAAAATAATATAAATTATAATATAATATTGAATTAAAATAAATAAGACTGTGAAAAATGGAAGAATTCTTACGTCTTTTAAGTTTTGATAATAAAGAAGAACTAAGAAAGGAAAAAATTTAACGACGGCGCAATTTAAAACGTCTTCGAAATGAAAATGATTCATTCATTCTATCTATCTCTTTATATATGTTTTTATTTCTATCCAACTCTAAATACAAATAAATACTGAAATGAAAAACCCAAATACAATAATATACATATGCCAGCCAAAAGTTCAGGGTGCTGCCGGCAAAAATTGTATATAAAATAGGAGCTGCTCCTGCGTGTCTCAGTTAAAATTTGTTTGGCTATTAAAAAAATGTAAATTTGTGTTTTAAATAAAAAAAATCTTGAGATGGAACAATAAAATCCCATCGGAAAAACAGCTGGCGATTGAATGCTGCGAGTTTCACATTCTCACCACGCGTGGTGAACTTATGTGCTTTTTAGAGCTTTCAAATTGTAAAGGATTTTTTACATTGCATAACAATAATATTAACAGGAGCTCCTTAACAATTCCTTGTTAAGTTAACAAACAGAATAGAGCTGTTAGTTTAATCTTCTAACTTGACACTGACTCCGACGAAAACCGGCCGGATAGTTTTATTGATTTAAAAGCAAAATCTGACCAATAATTTCTTGAGCACTAAATAACTGGTATGTTTTGATTTTTATTTTTTAAGGCAAAAATAAAAAACAATGTGGATCTAAGTTTACTGTTGAACCAAAGTTTTACTAATTTTAAGACAGGAAATGCACGCTTCACGCATGATGATGATGATGATGATGATGATGACCCATGAAGAACTGTGAGCTTAGATCCACATGTTGCTTTTTATTTTTGCCTTAAGAAATAAAAATCAAACTTACAAGTTATTTAGTGCTCAAAAAGATACGGGGCAAATTTTGCTTTTTATTTTTGCCCTAAAAAATAAAAATCAAAACCAACCAGTTATTTACTGCTCAAAAAATATTGTCAAGTTTTGCTTTTTATTTTTGCCTGTGTTGTGCTTAAACCCGTTCCATTGGAAACGTGTTCGATAAACTCCGTCTAAAATATTTATTTGCCCGTTCTATGTATCAAACTTTGGGTTCCATGGATTTTTTCGAAAAAACAAAAGTAAATATATATTTATTTTTTTGTTTTTTGATAAATATCACCTTTTGAGGGGGAATATTTTTTGTTTTTCAGAATAAAAAAAAAAATATAGGTATATATATATGTATATGTATATGTATATGTATATGTATATGCCCAGTATATGCAATGCAAATGCATATATGTATATGCAAATGCAGCAGTCCGAAGGCCGTTTAAAAGGCCTGTATTTGCATTCGATAGGCCTTACACAATCCTTGTAAGCTCCCTTGTATTGTTTGTATGAAGCGAGAAAATTTGTTAGTACTTCCGCACTCCCTGCTTTAAAGAGGCCTGCTATAAGCACTCCTTTAAAATGGCTTAAAGAAGGGGTTAACCAAAACAATTAAAAAAATATTTTTTTTTTATTTCTTTTTCTGTATACCTACCTATTTATTCTGTGATTCTGTGATTTTATTTTATTTTACATATTTTTGCCGGATAAGAATATTTCTAAGTCATGACGTTGATTATTATTGAGTATATTTGAACTAACATATATTTTAACTTTTAACGAAAAAGTAACCCTGAAATATAAGCAGAACCAGTTTTTGTAGGAAAAATATAATTGTTGTACTGCCCTGTGTAGCAGTCACATCACAGAGAAATAACTAAAACTTCTTGCCTTCCTTTTAGCAGGCAGGCCTTTTAGGAGCCCTCACCGATGCAGTGATGTTGTTAAGTGTGTTGACGCCAAAAAAAGCAGTTAATGCATGCCTTTTTTTCAAGAGGCCTGACTGAATTGCCCACTGGGTGTATATGTATATGTATATGTATATGTATATGTATATGTATATGTATATGTATATGTATATGTATATGTATATGTATATGTATGTGTATATGTATATGTATATGTATATGTATATGTATATGTATTTGTATATGTATATGTATATGTATATGTATATGTATATGTATATGTATATGTATATGTATATGTATATATATATATATATACAGTTGTGTTCATAAAAATAGCAGCACCGTGCCTCATAACATGAATTTGTCAATATTTCTTATCAATATTTATTTTCAAGCATCACCAGCAACTTGTTGTTGACTGCATGAAACTACCTGTTCATAATAATAGCAGCAGTTAAACATTCTTTTCATTGTTTCGAATTTAATAAGTTTTTTTCAAGGGCAAGGTAATAGCTGTTTATTATTATTTTAATTTATAATTAAGCTCAATATTTTAGCAAACTGGGTCGATCAACACACTGTTCCGAAGAAAAACGGAATTTGATAAAAACGTTGCGAAAGGATGGAAAAACCTATCGAGAAATTGAAAAAATCGTCGGTTGCTCTTCGAAAATGATTCAAATGCTTTAAAATGGAAAAATAAACGCGAAACACGTGGACCAAAACGCGCAACGTCCGTCCGCGAAGACCGAAAAATTGTGCAAATGGCAAAGCAGGATCCACAAATCAGTTCAAACAAAATAAAACAAGACCTTAAGCTGTCAATTAGCTCCGTAACTGTAAGAAGGCGTTTGTTAGAGGCTAAACTCTTCGCTAGAAGCCCCCGAAAGGTGCCCTTACTAAGCAAAAAACATGTTGCTAAAAGGTTGGAGTTTGCTAAAGCGCATGTGGATTGGCGTTTGGAGAAATGGCGTAATATTCTTTGGAGCGATGAGAGCAAACTTGTTCTTTATGGATGTAAAGGTCGTCGACAGTATGTCAGAAGACCAGTAAACGCTGCTTATGACCCTAAATACACGCTCAAAACAGTCAAGCATGGTGGCGCTAAAATTATGGTTTGGGCATGTTTCTTCTACCATAGCGTTGGGCCCATATATCCGATAACCGGAATAATCGATCAGTTTCTATATATCAAAATACTCGAAGAAACTATGCTACCTTATGCCGAGGACAATATGCCGCTGAAATGGGTTTACCAGCAGGATAATGACCCGAAGCATTCGAGTAAGCGTGTTCGTACGTGGTTTAGGGAGAACAAAGTGGACTTAATGGAGTGGCCGGCGCAGTCGCCGGACCTCAACCCAATAGAACATCTTTGGGGTGATGTCAAAGACGCAGTAGATGCAGCACATCCTAAAAACAGCAAGGATCTATGGGAAACAATTCAAAAAGCCTGGTATGCAATATCGACTGAGAGATGCCAAAATTTGGTCAATTCTATGCAACGAAGATGTGCTGCAGTCATTCGAAATGGAGACCATGCTACCAAATATTAGCTGCTAAATGATTTTTATAAGCTTATTTTTATTCTTTTTGAGATTTTGTTGCACATTGAAAAGTGCTGCTATTTTTCTGAACAACATGAATTTTTACTTTTTCTTCATAACAACTCTAATAAATAAGAATATAAGACTTTTTTGTTTGTTGTAGTTTTAGCGCTAGATTCCACTTAATTTACATTAACAGTTTAAATAAAAACATAAAAAATAAAGAAATTGTTTGGAATTTATTATTGTATTAAGAGTGCTGCTATTTTTATGAACACAACTGTATATATATATAATATTATATATACACATATATTAGATGAATTTTTTGGAATTTTGTTTTTGATTAGTGCACTAATGGTTAAATACGAAGAGGCATATTAATAGGATCAGATATATAAAATTTTGGCTTCAATATCTCTTTAGCCGAGTGCGCTCAAAGTAAAAAACTATTTTTATTGTATCTTTTTAAAGAGTTTTTCACATTTATTTTCTAAGCCGAGTCATTGGCTCAACAATTCGAATTATTTGCGCGCTCAAGAGTAGTCAACAATAAGAAAATTTTTAATAACGTTGCAGAGAGAGTAATTGGTCTGTCTCGATTTAAGTAAAAAATTACAAATAAGGAAAAAGAAAAGCAAATAAAGGTAAAGGGTGGTTAAATTTTAAGGGCCGATGTTGATTTTGAATAAAATGCAAATTATTTAGGAAATTATTGTCATTTCTTTTTATTATGATAATATTTGTATGGTTCAATTATGTACGGAACAAAATATCGGCCAAACGGCCGCCGCGACCTAGGCGGCACACCTCCATCCGATGGTCCAAACTTTCGATGACGTTGAGGCATAAGTGAGGTTCTATGCCGTTAATGTGCTGAATTATCTCATCCTTTAGCTTTGGAATTGTTGTTGGCTTAGCAACGTACACCATTTCGGTTTCAAATAGCCGCAAAGAAAGAAGTCCCTTAAAATTTAACCACCCTTTATAACAAGTTGCTAAACAACATAAAAAAATGTTTCATTTTCTAACAACCACTAAGAAATCCATTTAATAATGTTATTTGATAATAAAATATTCTTAAAATCACGTGTTTTTATGAATTTTGTTTAGTTTTTGTTTCTATAAAATTAAAATTATTTTATCAAAAAAGTATGTTTCTATAAAAAATAAGTTTTGCGGATTATCTCCATCAAATTGCGCATCAGCCTATGGTATTTATTTTTACATTAACCCTTTGACGACCAATGGGACACTGGTGACCCTTTTACCTTTGAATTTTTCCTGGAAAAAGTATGCAATCGATTTTGCTATACGAGGTATCATTAAACAGGGAATAAATAAGGCTTTCAGAAAGTACCTAATTTTTTAGGGTAAATTACCAACCTTGTACACCATACCACCCCAAAGTCCAAAAATCTTTACTTTTTCTCCTCCTTCTTTTTGCTGTAATATTTTGGAAGTGGTAGGAGCTACAGGTACAATATTTTTAGAGAAGTTGCGGGAAACCTTCCTCTTTCCAACAAAACAACAATAAAATAATATAGTCCACTTTGTTCACCCACGCGACCACCCAATCTGACGGGACCTATATGTCTCAATGGTCGTCAACGGTAAAAATCAATGACATATTATAATTTTGATGGAGAGTTGATTTATTTAGAAAAAAAGATATTGTTTACATTTTTAATCGATACAATGCAAGCCATTTTTTGTGATACATTTCAAAACAATTTCGATCATTGGTGAAGCAAAATGGTTTTTTGCAAAAGGCACAAATAGCATTTGTTTGACGGTCCTTGCCTTGCTTGGAACAGACAATACATCTCTTACGTCCCTTTCACTTTTGCAGAGATAATGACCGGACAGTGTGGAGAGTTCTGCAATTTTCATTCGCTTAGGTCCCTCTCGTACAGCTTCGGATGGTGGTCCCTTGCGGTTGCTACACAAATCAATCATTTGAGTAGCCAGCTGCGCGCGGAACTCCAATGCAGATATGGAAAATGGGTCATTATTTGACGAAGTGATTTTGTTGTATACAACGAACGCATAATGCACACTTAAGTCAAATAGATCATAGAAAAGACGTAGTTAGAACTTGGTCTTTGATTTGCGATCGTGTTCGTAGTAGGACTGAAATAAAATAAAGAATGAAATAAATAATAAAAACCGTTTCATATTCGGGGAAGAATGACCATGGACCAACCTTCTTCTGATCCATAAGATCCACTCCACCCATTCCTTTGTTGTAATGCTTGATCGCACTTGGACATTTCACATCAATTTTTACAGCGGAGCCAGCTTGGCGTCTTTTTACGTTGATCGATTCAAGTGGAGGTAGAAAATTAGACCCCAAAAATACGGCACGATCATCCATCCACTTGATCACAGCCACTCCATTAGCCACCTTGCACTGGTAGTCGCCTCGTTTGAAGTTCTTGTCTGCATCAAATTTAGGCATTTCCTTACGATTGGACCGAAGAGTGCCGCAGACTCTTATGTCTCTCTCTTTTAGCTTGTAAAGCAATGTCGGATTATTGAAAAAATTATCAAAGTAGAGTTCAATACCCATGCCATCGAGACCTTCCGCCATATCCAGAACAATCAATTCACCAATGTCGATTTCTTTTTGCGCTTTCTTACCTGTATAAATGTCAAATTTGTGTAGGTAACCAGTCTTCGAGTCGCATCGGTACCGCAATTTGAATCCCCATGAATTCGGCTTATCTTTCATATACTGCTTCATAATGTTACGTCCTTTGAATTTGACCATGTGCTCATCGATGGATTGGCACTTGGTCTCGGACATCGCATCCGCGAATGCTTTGTTCATATGAACGATTATTGGCCGAATTTTATAGGCTCGATGGATCATCTCGGGATGGCTGTGAACACGAAATGTACAATAGCGAATTTCTTCGAATCTCTTTCGGCTCATTACATTCGAAACAAGTGGCACTGAGTAAATGGGCAACGTTGACCAGTAAAGCCGAGTTTGTGGAAGACGGTGAATTGTCATGCACAAAATAATGCCCAAATAAGCCCTCAATTCAGCTAAAAAAATCGAGAACACTATGCCTTTTTGCTCAGCGTATATTTGCGACTGCTTCTTGACCAATTTGAGCATTGTATCTAAGTCGGAAACTGCACCGAACACTTACGGGTGCCGTATCTGGCAACAAGACTTTTCCGTAATCAAAATCTGGATCGGTGAACGTTGGTAGCGTGTAATCGTTCATCGGTTTTTTGCACTTAAAAGTTACTAACTCAGGTGTGGGTGGCTTCTCTTGCGCGAGTGTAAGCGTCTTTTTTCGAGCAGAGCTAGTCAACGGTTGCTTATTACCAGCAAGTGCATCCTCAATCTCGATTTCTGTTCTGGGCTATAGGACGGCAGCGTCCTCTTCAAGAAATGCAATATCTTCGTCATCCAATTCGAATGCACTTTCATCGTCATCGCTATCGTCTACATTCATCAATTGAATGATGTCTTCCTCAGTGAGGTAGAAATGGCGCAATCTCAGCATTGTTCGACTGCAAAAGTGAAATGAAAACCATATTTCGAAAGCACTCACAAAAAAATCAACAAACTCACGAAAATTTTATAAAATACCACACAAATCGGTTAAAAATAATATTTTGTACTTTCTTCGAAACACTTGCGTGCCAAAAACTATTTTTTTAACCCCAAAAGTGGCATTCAGCAGTGCTTACTAGAGATGGGATGTTCTGTTATTTTGCAAACAGTTATTTTTTCCATAACAGTTTAGATTGTTGTGTGCATGTAAAAAGAGCAGGTTCCTTGTAACCTTATTCATCGTAATAAATGCGCAATGGAAAGTGTTCTTGTACTTTCAACACAGACTAATATTATATTAGTCTGTGCTTTCAACCTGAGAAAACTGGCATACATTTTTACCGTTGACGACCATTGGGACATATAGGTCCCACGATTTTTGACACCTTCGCAGGTCGAATACATTTTTTTTCGTGATACTTTTGTTTGGTAATATGAGGTCGCTGAACACGAATCCAGTATCAGATTTGCGAATTCCCCAGCGGTTCAGGAGCGGTCGTCAAAGGGTTAACAAGCTCGTTCCATCAAATTCGCTGCATCGGTTAAAACCAAAAATAAAACAAAAATTCTTATTTTTAACTTTGGCAGATTGCAACTTGGACTGTGCAAGGGATTAAGAAACTAAATTTTTGCAAAGACTGATAATGACATTCGATTATGCGAATTATTTTATCTTGGAATCAGTATGTTTAGTTATTTTTTACGGAAATTTGATGGCTTAAGAATATAAATTTTAAAAACTCTATAAAAAGATACAGTAAAAACGGTTTTTTGCTTTGAACGCACTCGGCTTAAGAGATATTGAATTCGAAATTTTACATTTCTGATCCTATAAGTATCTTTCTTCATTTAGTGCACGGATCATAAGAACTTTCTCAATTCAATACAAAAAAAAAAATCTCATCAATATACTATTTATATATATGGTAAACAATAAAACCCCGAAAATGATTTACATCTGTATTAAAAATTTGGGAAACTTTAAGATAATATTTGTACTTCGGAATAATCAATTGTTCTTCAAAAATAATCAAATAATAACATAAGAATTGCTCTGTTCTTAAAAAAATAAAACTGAAATTTGCTGTAAGTACCTGAATAAAGTTTTTTAACGTAGTTAAAAAACGATGCTAATTTAAAAACGAAAATTACGCATCCATTGTACTTACAGATAAATTTTGAAAAGAATATGCAAAAGTGATATTATCTGAGTGACACTGCACCTTTATGTATAACGAAACTAACGTTGAACGTCGTGAAAGAAACGAGCAAATATATTTTTTGGTATTTAAAAGAGATATTGCTTACCATGTCTCTATTACCGTTCATTTCATTATACATAAATACCTAATTAGCTTTTGCATTATTGGTAAATTTGAAAAAACATTTACCAACTAAGAAAACAATAACCAATTTTTTACTAGAGTTATAACCTTAGACAAATGTCAGATAAGCGCAGATATATAATTTTCTTGATTTTAAGTACTAAAAAATACAGACTTACGGCGTTGGGGTAACAAGTTACCCTATTTGTCAGCTTTAAAGGTTAACGGTTTTTATAGTCATTCAAATTTGAAGTTGTTGTTTGAACTTGTTCCAAATAATGTGTTTCACAAAATTCCTATCACATTCCTATTGATAACTCAAAACAGACAACAACTGTAACTGAAGTTATAAAAGAATGTCTGGCAGAACTTCCTAAAGAGTTGCAGAGTAGCATTATAAGCGAAAATGACTTGAAGGACGGATACTCTTTTTTTTATGAAAACCTTTTGTGTTACAGCAGTCAAAAGTAAACGAGTTCTTAAAGGTAATAGTAGTGTTTCATAGAACAGTACATTGCAAATGAATTTATTGATAAAGGGAGTCAGTATCCGATTGGAGAAGGCGCGCGCAAAGCAGAGGCGCCTGGCGAGAGCTGATGAGGTCGGTCGAAATCCGGACACGGGTTGTCACGGCCACCTAAGTAAGTAAGTAAGTCAGTGGACGCGAGCACTTTAAAATATTTTCTGCCTCACTCTCTGCTGTCAGTGCCGCAACCAAGGTTGATTTATAAGGTTGTCGCAAGGGAGAGAGCGAGTACCCATAATTGTCAAATCGAAGTTGACAGTTCATAGAAAATCTGCAAGTGCACTCTTTTATCATCCGTTTTTCTTTCGTAGTCATTCGCAAAATTGGCTGGTTTTGACAATTATGGGTACTGAGAAGAGATTGCGATCAGCCCTGCGACAACCTTATAAATCAACCTTGGCCGCAACTAACAGCTCTATTCTGCTTGTTAACTTAACGAGGAATTGTTAAGGAGCTCTTGTTAATATTATTGTTATGTAATGTAAATGTTCATATTCTAAAAAGTCATTTACAATTTGAAAGCTCTAAAAAGCTCAAAAAGTTCACCACGCGTGGTGAGAATGTGAAACTCGCAGCATTCAATCGCCAGCTGTTTTTCCGATGAAATTTTATTGCTTATTATATCAGCTAGCAAAATGAAAATGCAATGAATTAACTAATCTCAAGATTTTTTAGTATTTAAAAAAAAATTTACATTTTTTTAATAGCCAAAGAAAGTTTGAGTGAACCACTCATGGGCAGCTCCTATTTTATATAAAATTTTTGCCGGCTGCACCCTCAACTTTTGGCTGGCATATGTATATTATTATATTATTATATTTGGGTTTTTCATTTCGGTATTTAATTGTATTTAGAGTTGGATAGCAATAAAAAAATAGATAAAGAGATAGATAGAATGAATGAATCATTTTCATTTCGAAGACGTTTTAAATAGCGCCGTCGCTCAGTTTTTTCCTTTCGTCGATCTTCTTCATTATTAAAACTTAAAAGACGCAAAAATTCTTCCATTTACCGCAGTCGGATTTATTTTAATTCAATATTATATTATTATTTATATTATTTTTATTATTTGTACAACAATTATCTAGCTAAACACATAAATGTTGAGATTATGTTGTCGTTGTTAAGATACTTTCTGCAATTAACAAAATTGTAAAGAAAGGAGCTTTTAAATTTTCACCGGAATAACGAATATTAACAACTTGTTATTATTAACTATTTTGTTAATGTGGTGTGCTTTGTTAAGCTGGGATGAGATGAGATTGATTACAACTTATACAAAAAAAACCCCTTTACAAAAATACAAAAAAAAAATCTTTAACAACAATAAAGTCTAATTGTCTAAATAAAGTCTAAATTGCAAAAAAAAAATATACATTAAGTAAAGCACGGCTTAGGTCATAAATTGATATTATATAAGCAAGGAGTCATGAAATTTTCGAGAGAATAATACAATGAATAATAATGAAGCGAAGAATATATAGCTTATTTATTTCAAGCGCAGTTACACAATCTTTTGCTTGCCATAAGCTTTAAATTTAGTTAACAATCACAGGGTCCTGATCGTTTTATTTCAAAATTAACACTACATTTTGATTAAAAATAAATACCTGCCAGGCGTTCGCATCTAGGGTCGCGAGGAACGACATGTCCAATTCCTGTAAGATAAATGTTTGTTGATAAGTCAATTGAAAAATATGATTTAATATTTTTAGTTTTTTAATTATACAAAATTGATGATATGCTAGCGTACGCGATATAATTGTTGACCACCATCAGGAATTTGTAGATTTGAACCCACCTCATAGTAAATAAATTTTTTGAAAGGGCAAACAAATTCTCATTAATATCATTATTAATTTTTTAATTTTGATAATTGCATGAAGTTATTATAAAACTTTGTTAAATTGGGGTTTTGATAAAACATCTATAACTAGATACCAGTAATAACTGAAAGAAAGGATATGAAAATTTTTAAGCAGATCAGTTTTCTTTTAAGACTATTTGTGAATACGCCTGTTTTTAAATTACCATAAGATAGATGAGAAGAGTTTATTTATTTTTTTTTACATATCAATTTTGAGTACTAAGATTTTTGATTTTTGCCTATGGTTTGTTGAAAATGGTCTAAATTGAGAATTTTTAATTTCTTTTAAAAAGTATTATTCCGAAAATTAGCACAAACAGTAAAAATGTCTGTGACAAAATTTTACTAATTCAACAATATTAATATGAACGATAAAAATAGGTTAGATTTCTTGCAGTTTATCAAAACCATAATTAAAATCAGCTATGAAAAAAGCAAACATTTTTTAATAAGTTCAGCTGGTGAAGCGGTATTCACAACTTTTATGGACATTTCATACAAAAGTGAGAAAAAAAAAATTGTAGTCTTTAGATTTGGTTTCTTTTTGGCTATCTTACGCTTTTATTGATCCCCATCTTGTGTACAACTTTTTGAACCTGTATGAACCCTAGTTCGAGTTATCGTTAAAGGCTAAAATGTTCTCGAAAACGATTTCGACAATTTAAATAAATTCAAAAGAAAATATCTTAAGATCTTTAAAAATTTAACAGTTTCATTTTCTCATGATTCATGATTTTTTTTAATAAAATTTTTTGATTAGAGGAATCGACTCCAATAAAGTCATATTTAAATTTCTATTAAATTTACTATTTTTCAAAAACCGTAATTCGAAAACTGGTTTTTGCACAGCACCTCTATCTTATACCCAATTTATTATATAAGATATGATATGAAAATAAGTTCATGTTAATATTAAAATAATTACTCAGCTAGATTTTTTGGATATTTAAGAATTTATTCGGTAGTGGATTTATATTTAAATTATTTGCAAATTAAAAACACTACAACCAAAATTTTTTGAATTTCCAAATTGTTTTTTAATTTATTAATATAATAAAAATAATTTTAAAAGTGCTGAAGCTTAAAAAACTTTTTTTTTAGGAAAATTTGGTAACATGATTACAAAATCATCAAATCACTATAGAATTGGACTGTATAAAATGTTTTACAAAAATTTTTTCTATTGAGAATTTTTTTAAAAAAAAAAAAACATTTAGATTTAAGGTGATTTTTCAATATCTGTTATTTGGAAAAGGCTTCGCACAGGGCTAAATTTTTGTGCCAAGTTGGAAATTTTAGATGTCAAATTTTTTAGTCATTCGCTTTACGTGGAATACCCTATAATGTGTTAAATTTCGTGGTTCATATATTTTTTATACTTTTAAAAATGAAAAAAAACCAACTCAAATGAATGATTTTCCAAAAGTTTTGGGTCTAATAAGCTTACCCAGCAAACCATAGTTGACGACATTGTCGAAATTCCGACGAATTCATAACTATTTCGAGCTGTCTTAAAGAAATCGTTAAAATTTCGTTACGCAAATATCGGAAGTTTCACTTTTTATACGAATTTATAAAGAGTTTCGTTATGCGACTGTTTGTAAAACATATTGAGATGCAAACAGAGTAAACTTTCCTTTCTTTCGAACTGGCTGAATAAAATCGTAACCTTTTCGTAACATTTTCGTTAAGACTCGTTACGAATCGAAATTGTAATGATTAATTTAATAAAGCTCGATATAGTGACGAATTAGTCGGAATTTCGACATAGTCGTCAACTATGGTTTGCTGGGTAGATATGGCATAAAAAATGTCCAAATTCTTCAATGTACAAAATTATACTCATTTTAGGTATAACTTTCATATATAGATTTTTCTGGATATAAGGGACTTTTTGAGCTCTGAAACTGATTTTTAATATTCCAACTCCTTAGAGATGAATTCCAATATAATGATTATGACTCTTATACGGAAAATTAATCTTTCACTTGGCCAAAAAAATTTCAAAAGTTAAGTGAAGTTTTCAACAAAATTAACATCATTATCACAGTTTATCTAAAAAAAAAAAATCACATTTTGAATTTAATTGTCTCATTTGTGTTAATTCTTTATACTTTCTGGACCCTAAGGGAGGGGTTTGAACACCTAAACCGCCCCCCTCCCCACCCCCCCTTGTCTACGGGCCTGTAATGTTGTGTTTAATTTATGCCTAAATGTTTTAAATCGTTTAATTTTTTACAAAGTTAGAGGCTTTTACATGGTCAGAAAAAACCGTTTTTTTTTATAATTTGCGTTTTGTTTAAAAAAATATTCCAAAAAATTCTTCTGATTTTCTGAATTTTTTTGACTAATTGTCTATAAAGATCAGGGTATTTGATTTTAAATGCTTGTAAAAATACGGAAATCAGTAATCAAATAATTAAGTTATGGACAATAACAACCATAAACATATTTTTATATATGTTTTTTGTAAATATAACCAATTCCCAGAGAAATACAAGATCTACGTCAAGTGGCCGAAATTAAGACGCTTCTAATTTAAAGCGGTAAACGGGAGCTAAAATATATTTACAAAAAGAAGCTGAATGTGGTCACCACAGCTTAGCTACTGAAGTTGCTGAGTTTCTAGCCTCAGAACTTTAGCGCAATTTTATAGCCTCACGACAGACATTTTTGCAAATTTTCGTATCAGTTGTCAAAAAGTTGAATATCTTTTTATCTATGGTTTTAGTAAAGCAATTAACACTGGCCAAAGCGTCACGGTGAAATATTTCCAAGATTTTTTAATGAAGACTTACTTAAAATTTGCGATAATTAGGATAACTTTTTTTACATATGTAGTTTGTTTACATAGTCGATATTTGCAATTATTAAAATACCAAACAGAATTATAAGGATCCAGAATGCATCAGTTGAACTTTCTACAAAATTGTGTTAACATTACATATAGAAGAACTAAACAAAGAAATGCGTTTCAGTCATTCACTGGGGACGCAGAGTGCAGTTATTTAGTTTAATTCAACGATGTGAATGAAATATTAGCAAAATTTCATCTGGAGTATGAGTATGAATATAATATATATATATTTTATAATAACAAAATAATGCCAATGAATGGAGACTTTTTATTGATGGTTCCACCAAAACTCTAATATAAATTGCAAAAAATTAACGTTAAGTAAAGCATGGCTTAGGTCATGAATTCATATTATATAAGCAAGAAGTCATAAAATTTTCGAGAGAAATAATACAATCCTTATGAATGTGTTTATAATTTATTTCAGGATATGATCATAAAGTGAAGAATATATACTGAGATATATATAAGATTTCTTTTAATATACTCGTATTCTTGAATATATCACAAAATGTTTTTTAGGCTTAAAGCAGTCATTTTGCACAATAAACAATATACTCAAGTATTCCAATAGTTATGCAGTTAATTGTTTTGTTGCAGTTTATGAAAATTTTCAGAAATTGTGAAGAAATTGCTTATCGCGTTTTAGACTATGAGATGCAATATGTCCACAAAAGTACATAATTAACATTCACATTTGGATTTTTTCCCTACCACAAAACTAAGATCAATTCAGTGACGAGCATGGTTAAAACAATTTACGACAAGTTACGTTGAAAAAAAAAGCAAAATTCCCATGCTATTGGAATATTATAATATAATATAATTACAATATTATAATTAATATAATATTATTAATATAAGAGGAAAAGGTCGTCGAAGAGTTTTTACAAAAGAAACTAGTTATTACAATATATTATAAAACAATATTCATAACATGTAACAAGAACAAAAAAAAAACAATGTTGAATCATGTTATCCAGAGTTAGTAAACACTTATCATTGAAAAGTAAAATATCCCTCACTCACCTCAATACAACTCAAATCAGTGCATTTCGTTTTGTTTCTTTCATTGGAAATTAAAAATTAAACGAGCGATTATTCGTTAATCTCCGAATGGGCGAGCGGTAAGCCGATATATGAGCTCGCTCTTTTTTTTTCCCCCACTCAGATTATTTCAAAATGATGAACTCTTTTCAATGATAGTTATATACAGTGAGAACTGAGTGAGTTTGATTTCGATGTCATCACTTTTTTGTCATTCGATTCTATTAGAGTTTGTTTGTTTCTGTTTTTTTACAAATTCGGTGCTGGGGCCAACGCTAAGTAAAAATGGGTCACTGAATCCGAATCCGAACACAAATAGAGGGTTCTATCTGCTACCCATTTGCAATATTTTTAAGGGGGGCCAAAACACTTACAATTTGACTTACAGTGGACAGTTAAACACGTGTTTCGATGTCTCCCCTAAAAATGTGCACAATGAGGGATGATAGACCCTTCCATTTGTGAGTCTCATAAATGCTTCCCCCCTTAGAAAGCCCCAAAAACTAATTTGATAAAAATTAGTTAATTTTATCATTAGTTAATTTTAACAAATTAGTTAATTTATTTTATAAAAATTGATAATTTTTACCTATTTTGCTTCCCCTTCGAGATATGGCGCTTTTTCCATTTTTTCGAAGATTTTTCGAGGATTTTTCGATATCTTTCGATTTTATGTTGTTTCATATCTCGAAGGGGAAGCAAAATAGTTAAAATCTAACCATTTTATGGGGGTTACTATAGGAGGAATCATTTTTGAGACACACAAATAGGGGGCCTATCTTCCTCTATTCACCATATTTTAAGGGAGGGGCCGAAACACGTGTTTGACCTACAATTTGACTTACAGTGGACAGTAAACCACGTGTTTCGACGTCCCCCTAAAAATGTGGAAAATGGGGGGTAACAATCCCCTCTATTTGTGTGTCTTAAAAATGCTGTGCCCCCTTAAAAACCCACCAAAAATGTTTAATTTTTACCTATATTGCTTCTTAATAAGCAAATATCAAAATGATAAGTATCAAAATACTTATCATTGATGAATTCAAATGATTTTCAGCTCATATAAAGAGCACATCATTTGCAGAACTCGAGTTATGAAAACAGTGACGATGTTCTCACAACGATTAGCGCTCTTTGTACATGGACGAATAACCAATACAAGTGTTTGAGGAGTTTATGCGAGAGCGTAGGTTCAACGAATTGCTCTGAAATTATTATTCATTGCTTCTGTTTTTATAAATGATAACTCGAAAGAGCGAGAACGAATTTTGATTGCTCTACGCACTCTGATATTATCATTATTAACTCTGATATTTCTAAATCAATATTTTTAAATAAACTATTTTAAATAAACAAAATAGTTAACCTTTGTATTCTGAAGAAAAAAATAATTAAAATTATGTCAGTAGTTTTTTACTGTTGAAAAAATAAAAAATAAAAATAAACGTTGAATATCTTAGCGTTTGTTATTTTGAAATGGATTGACATATTATTTCTAATTTTTTAAATTTTTTAAATTGGAGTACAAAACTGCAAGTCTAACTTTTGTTATAATATAAAGGTTTTTAAAATCTGTTGAGCAGAAGTTATGATAAGCCAAATAAGGCAAAGTACGAGCATTTTAAGTGACTCATTAATGAGGTTCTTGACGAAAAATTCGAAGCGATACAAAAATTCTGTAAATGCAGAAAGTCATCTTATATAACCACTTAATGAAATTTATATGTTAGAGGTCTTATACAGTTTTTGTGTAGAACAGTGTTATTGGTATGGGCTTAATATATAGTTATTGGCATAAAAAAAAATTGTATCTTTCAGCCGTATATAGGCACTTTAGTGATTATTTGTAAATACTAACTACTACTATTTTCCTAAACAATCTGTTAAGAATCGTATAACTCAACCTCCTACTGAGTTCAATTTTAAAAGAACTAATTATGTTTTGTTAAAAACCCAATTCTCCAATATTGACTAAACATCCGTTCTTAATATTGTTAATGTACAAACATCGCCACAAAAACTTGAATAGGCTGTCTCTAACTTTAATAAAACACTCAATGATTGCTTTATAACATCAGTACCACTGAGAAAAGCCCGTTCGACATCTGGTCCCGTATGGTTTACTGAACTGAGAAAATTAAGAAACTTAAAATCCATGCATTTTAAAAAATACCAAAAAAGTCAAAGCATTACAGATTTTGGTTCTTATACCCCTAATAAGTACAAGTATCGTCAATTACGCAAGCAATCCTACGATATTTATTTAATAAAAGTAAAATTAAACTTCAAGTCTGATGCTAAATCATTCTGGAACTTTGTCAACACAAAACGCAAACGCAACGATAGCAAGAATAGCATTTGTAATTTTTTCGCAGACTTTTTCAAATCGACCTATTCATCATAATCTTATGATTATCTAAGCTATCCATTAAGTGTTCATTTAGGGATATTTGTCTTCCAACGTCATATATAAGTGGTCCCGACAATATGCCATCATGTATATTAAAATACTGCTGTGATCAATTAGTAACTCCGATCAGTTTACTTTTTTCTTCTTCATTGCAATCTTGCTATTTTCCAGTTGCCTGGAAAAGTTGTCTTTTATTATTCCGTTGCACAAGTCTGGTAACTAGTTTCAATTATTAATCGATAACTATCGTGGAATTGCAAAGTTGAGCGCTTGCCTGAGCTTTTCGAGGCAATCATAACATCACAATTATCACATAGTGTTAAATTTTTAATGTCTCCATTCCAACATGGATTCGTTTCTGGGAAATCTACTGTTACTAGCCTATTTGAATTTACTTCCAAAACTATTGAGAATTTTGGTAAAGGTTTACAGACTGATGTTATATACACAGATTTTAACAAAGCTTTCGATGTTGTGAATCACAAACTCTTAGTATTAAAGTTAACTCTATCTGGATTTCCCACAAGACATGTAAGATGGGTTGAATCTTATCTAAGCAATAGAACAGAACGTGTTCTTTTTAAACTTGTGAAATCACATGAGTTTCCTGTAACTTCTGGGGTACCTCAAGGAAGCCATCTCGGACCTCTTCTCTTTTTTCTGTATATAAATGATTTACCATTTGTCATAAAGCATTCGATTATTTTAATGTGCGCAGACGATCTGAAACTATTCCTTCCTTTTAAAAATGCTAATGATGCCGTTCTCTGGCAAACTGACATAAAAAAAAAAAAACGAAATGGCCATTTCAGCCCTTGAAAGGACTTTGACCGAGCTTCTTATGACCAATTGTGTAGTGTGGGATGTGAAATGTTTGCACACAAATGATCGAGACCTGGACCTACATGTTTTACGCCGATTCCGAACGGCTTATGTTCTCAAGAAGCTTTTCATGGCAGTTTTTACTCTCTAAGGTTTGCCATTGTCTGCAGAGAGGTGACAGCCGAACAGAAAAATTAATTCAATTAAAAAAATTTTCTGTGTCAGATGGAGGATTCGAACCTGGGTCCTCTGGCGTAAGAGTCACACACTCTACCCACTACGATACGGCCGCCACTGACTGACATATACCATCTTTATAGCTGGTGCAACGTGAATCTTATGAATCTTAACATGAAGAAATGCAAGCACATAACTTTCACTCGAAAATCTCTAGTCACATGTTTTTATAAAATTTGCGACCACACATTAAAGATTATATCTTTCGATATCTTTCATGATATTGGAGTGACTATGGGTACTAAACTTTTGTGTATTAGGCGATTTCAACTTAAATAAATTGAGTTGGTCATATATTGATGACGAAATTATTCTTACTCCGTCTAATGTAAACAGTTGTAATGAAATCTATCTTGTTGACTACTTTTTAAGTTGTGATTTAGTCCAAATTAATAACGTTGCTAACATGCTTAATAGAATTCTAGATTTAGTTTTTATAAGCAATAATATCAATTTTAAGATCGCTGAAAATCCATTTCCTATTACTGCTTCTGACATGCACCATGTTCCGTTTGCCATAGAACTCGAATTTTATGTATTTTTGCAAATGGATAAAGCTAATAATGTTAAATCTTTCAATTATAATCTATGTGATTTTAGTCTTTTAAATAATATTTTTTATAATTTTGATTGGGTCTCTATGTTCAACGGTGCTGATGTCTCAGAATGTTTTCTTCAATTTAAGGCCAATGTAAATGAGATTTGTAATAAGAACATTCCTCAGATTCAAGCCACGTCTTTTAAGTTTCCTTGGTTTACTAAGGGTCTTAAAAAACTAAAAAACCTAAGAAACAAGTTTTTTAAGAAATACAAGCGAAGCAATAATTCGGAATTTTATGATAAATACAAGCATTACACGAGGGAATTTAATTTTTTAAATAAATATTTGTATAACCAATACATACTGGGATTTGAAACTAATATAAAATCGAACCCTAAAGCTTTTTGGCGATTTGTTAAATCGAAAAAAAAAATAGTGCTAGTATACCATCAGCTGTCTTCTACAATGGCAAAATAGCAAATAATGCGAATGAAGCGGCAGATCTTTTTGCTGAATATTTTCAGTCGAACTTTGAAACTGCCTATGACGGTGATATTTGTGATGACTTCCTCATGAATATTCAGTCTTTTTTCGATTTTGGTTCGTTGGCATTATCCTCCGATGATGTCATAAAAGGTATTCAAGGTTTAAAACCATCAATTAAGACAGATATTGATGGTATATCTGCTTTTTTGTTAAAAAATTGTTTAGGATTAGTGGAACCCATTAAAGCTATTCTTAATAAATCTCTAGCTTCAGGAATTTTCGTTGCTGACTGGAAAATTGCTTTAATAACACCAATTTTTAAAAACGGGAACAAAAATGATATATCTAATTATAGGCCTATTTCTAAATTATCTACTTTCTCGAAACTTTTTGAAGGCATCATTAAGGATAAGTTTTACCATGTAGCTAAACGCTTGATTTGTCCTAATCAGCATGGATTTGTTACTGGACGTTCAACTGTATCTAATCTGGCTATTTTTTCTGAAGATTGTATTTCTGCCTTTCGGAGCGGATATCAAGTAGATACAATTTATACCGACTTCTCTAAGGCATTCGACAAAGTGTCGCACATTATTTTATTACTTAAGTTAGCCAAATTAGGCTTTCATTCACATCTATTACAATGGCTACGATCCTATTTAACAAATAGATCTTGTACTGTTGTTGTTGATAATGCTAAATCAGCCGCTTTCTATGCTTCATCGGGAGTTCCTCAAGGGAGTATTTTGGGACCACTGCTATTTATATTGTTCATTAACGATATAAGTTCTTGTTTTGCTAATGCTAATTATCTTTTATACGCAGATGATCTTAAAATATACACAGCAGTAAAAAATCTTTCGGACTCTGATTTTCTTCAGGTTGAACTGTCTAATGTTTATGCCTGGTGCCACAAAAACCGTCTTTCGCTAAATATTAATAAATGCTTCCAATTAACGTTCTCTAAGTCACAAAATATCTTCAATACGTCTTATCACATCGGTACCTCTGTATTGAAGAAAGTGGATAGAATTTCAGACTTAGGTGTAATTTTTGATACCAAATTTACATTTTATAATCATTTTGATTTTATTCTCCCGAAAGCGTATGCCATGATGGCTTTTGTGCGACGAAATAGTACCGCCTTTTTGGACCCGTACACGCATAAAACTCTTTATACTTCCTTGGTCAGATCTAGACTTGAGTATGCCTCTTTAATTTGGAACCCATATTATGCTGTCCATATTAATCGCTTGGAACGTTTACAAAAAATTTTTACTCGTTATGCTTTACGATCTTTATACCCTAGTGATTCTCTTCCCTCTTATAATGCTCGATGTTTACTTATAGATCTGAAAACATTGCAAAGTAGAAGAACAATACTTTCTCTAATGTTCATTTTTGATATAATTAGTAGTACTATTGATTGCCCCCGTCTTTTAGGGGCGATTAATTTTAATATTCCTATTAGAAATCTCAGGTTCTATGATTTATTTTACGTCGGAATGATAAAAACTAACTACGCAATAAACGCTCCTTTAAATCGTGCCTTAATGGAATTTAACAGGCTATCTAAAGCAATTGAAATTGATTTTTCGTGCTCAAAATTGGTTGTAAAAAACTTATTAAACAGCTGTTATCGTTGATTGTTTAAAATTGTTATGTATGTTTTAATTAATATTTTTATTTATATTTAATTAAATTTACACTTTTTTCTTTCAGTCAGTAAGGAAACTATTCCATTGATGAAATATAAATAAATAAATAAACTTCGCTTCCATATCCAAATTAATAAAATAATAAATTAATAAAATAATACTTTAGGTTTTATTAAACGATGGGCAAAAGAGTTTAATGATCCCTATATAACATAAACGTTATTCACCTCTCTTGTGCGACCTATTTTGGAATATGCTTCAATTATTTGGTACCCTCGATACAGCTGTTACATTGACGACATTGAATAAGTTCAGAAAAAGTTCTTTTGTTCTGCTTAAGCCATCTTTACTGCAATTTTAATTATCACCTCCCACCTTATGAATATCGGCTGCAGCTTTTAAATCTTCCTACTTTAAATAATCGGAGAATTATGCTAAAAGCTACTTTGATTTTTAAACTTTTACATGGGTATGTAAGCAGTCAATATCTATTGAACAAAATTTATTTTAATATTCTTTTCCGACCTAGAAGATCTTTTGAGTTACTTTACATGAACTTTTGTGGAACTAATTACTTGCAAAACGAACCATTCAGAAGCGCTTGTGGGACTTTAATTTTGTTTCAGATGCAATTTCCTTAAATGAATCCGTTTACTCAATTAAACATAATATTTTAGATTATCTACAGCACCGCCACTAATCAGGATCATGCTTTCCAAGGATATTCCATATTTTCCTGTGAAGTTTGGCAACACCTTATAAAATCAAGCTGTGTAGTTTAATATGATTATCCAAAGCGAGACCACGTTAATTAATTTGCGTTTTTAATTATTAATTAATCTGCATGTGTGAGCTGTGCTCTAATCCATATTTATAAATATACACGCTATAGATAGATTTTAATTATCCAGAGCAAGACGTCGTCCATGATACAATAATAAGGTAGGGTAAGGAGATTCACCACACCGACCTCGAATGTCAAAACGTATTTTAGCATTTCTTCTAATGCTATTGGAGTTGATGGAATCTCCATCAAGTTTATTAAATATATCCTGCCGTATGTTCTTAGTCCTCTTGCTCATATAATTAATCACTGTTTTACGACATCGACATATCCAGAGATATGAAAGTTGGCAACTGTTTTACCAATTCCAAAAAAATCAAATGCTAGCGATCAGCTGATTACCGCCCAATAAGCATATTATCTTCGTTATCCAAGGTTTGCGAGCACCTCATAGCTGAACAAATTGCTAACCACTTAACCACATTTGGTCTCTTAAATAACTTGCAGTCTGGTTTCCGACCCGGACACAGCTGTTCCTCTGCTCTAGTAAAAATATTGGACGATATAAGAGTGCCTTATGATATGGGTCATTTGAGTTTACTTCGCCTTTTAGATTTTTCTAAAGCTTTTGATTCTGTAAACCACTCACTGCTTTGCAAAAAACTAATGGTTAACTTTGGCTTTTCTGCTACAGCAGTTCGTTTCGTGTCCAGCTACTTGAACGGGAGGTCTCAAAGAGTTAAGGTAGGAAACAATTTCTCGCTTTATAAAGAAACTACTTGTGGCGTTCCCCAAGGTTCCGTGTTAGGCCCTATTCTGTTCACAATGTTTACCAATGATATTTTTAGCAAATGTAGAAATGTGACCATGCATGCTTATGCCGACGACTTGCAATTATATATGTCTAGACCTATTGGTATCGTTGAAGATTTGTGCGTAAGAGTCAATGATTTAAATGAGATTTAAATGAAGTGGCTGAATGGGCCAGGGTCAACATGCTGAAACTTAATCCACTGAAATCTTTTGTCCTACCGATTTCTAAGTCCTTTTATAGTTATCAAGATATTCCCCCAATTTTCCTCAACGAGGTTGAGTTAAAATTCGTAAGCAAGGCCACTAACCTAGGTTATCATATCAACTCGACCTTGTCGTGTGAAGACCATATTAACTCTTGCATAAGTAAAATATACTATGCCCTCAGAAACCTACGAATGACTGCAGCCTTAGTACCTATGGAAACGAGAAAAAAATTGGCTTTGCAGCTGTTGCTCCCAATAATTACTTACGCAGAAAATGCATTTTCGACTCAAGGTCCTCGCAAAAGATCCAAATGGCATTCAATAACATTGCACGCTACGTTTATAACCGTCGGAGGTTTGACCGTATTTCACTTTTTTCTAACCAGCTTTTAGGACGTAGTGTGACAAGCTATCTTGAAGCAAGAAATTGTATCTATTTACACAAAATTATACACACGCGTAATCCTAGCTATCTCTTTGAAAAGCTAAAGTTCTGTACGTCAAGAAGAAGCATGAACCTTATTATTCCTAAGTACAATTACCAAAATTCTAGCAGATTGTTTTTCGTTAGTGCCATAAGATTATGGAACTCACTTCCAAATTACATCAAAAACACTTCCGACAGTAAGTTCTTTAAGCATTTGATTCTAAATCACTTCACCTAACTCTATTTTATTTCTCTATTTAAACTTTAAAGCTCATGATGCCTTTCCTTCTTACCTCTTTATTTATGGTATTGTTTTGAGCTAATATTCTTATATTCAAATGTAATTTTTATATGCAATTCTTATATGTAAGTAATTCTTATAATTACATTTTTTCTAGTTGATCAATGTATACTTGTTAGTGCGGCATGTAAAAGATTAAGTCTTAAATGTCTACAATCATTTCACCCAAATAAATAAATAAAATAAAAAAATTGCCACTTTTCTGTATTATTGATAAATGTGGGCCAAATAATAAGAAAGGAAATTTTTTGTAGGGTAAATAGGATAAATTAGAACAAATGTATTTACAATGAAACAAATCGCTGGGTTGTGATTTTAAAGCTTTGTTTTCAGTAAATTAGTATTGCCCATTGGTTTTTGTTTAGCTTTTTGTGTTCTTAATTTTGTTATATAAAGTGTTTATACTAATGTCTACTATAAATGTAATACATAGTTTTTTTATTGCCGTCTGACAGAGAAACTGTTGAATTTCTTTTTTAAAATTGGCACATTGCTTTTGTTTTATCTTTTTAGTCTTTTTGTTTAACCTGATGGAACTGGCTATGAATGACCGAAGGTAGAACTTCTTCTTGACATTATTAAAAATTTTTGATTAAAAGTAAATATTTATTTAATATATTCACAAATCGCAAAAACTTAAGTGCACTAATGTATCAACGAACGAATTTAAAGCGAATGGCTTATGGTCTAACAGCGAATGGAAAAACCCAAAAAAAATTTCAAAACTTTTCTTACAATAAAATAATGTACTTCTCCGTTTTCCAGGGGCTACATGTTGTTAAAGTGATTTAATACTTTCACAACGAATGTCAGATAAATCTCAATATTAAAGTATTTAGTACATTAAAAAAAAACTAATCGAATTGTCTGAAAAAAGGAAAAAAGCGATATACTATTAAAATTATAGCCTGTCGAATGTGTTATAAGATACCAATTTTCGACAAATTGTCAAACATCGAAGCTTACGAAGTTAAAACATGCCGCCACAGCTAAGTAATTCATCATAAACACAGAACAATCATGGATTTTTCGTGAACATTTTTTAAGAAACGGCAACACTATATTTTATATTTTTGACATTAGAGGTCGGTGTGGTGAATCTCCTTACATTACCTTATAATTGTATCATGTCCTCGTCTGTCTTGCCTAGCACATGTATGAGCTCAACCCCGTCAGCATTTATTATTATATTTGCGTTCAAAAATATTATTTCAATGTATTTTCACTTTAAATACATTTCCACATACATATATTATTTAATTATAAAACAAAACACAGGGTTAAATAACTGTAGTTGATTATTTTACTTTACACCTTTCTTATTAAAATGACAGCAAAAAATACACTTGCTCTAAATTGCTCGTATAAGAATATTCTAAAAGAGAAATAACAGAAAGGTCAGCAAACCATAGAAAAATAAACAAATATTCTTTTTTTAAAAAAGTGCATTATGCAAAGGAAGGTTGTCAATAACTATATTGAAAATTAATTATCAAGCCCTAGCGCTCCAATCAACAAACGCCACTATTTACGAGATTAATTTTTAATGATAAACGACGGTACCATTATCAAGTCATCAGTTCTCAAGAAGTCATGCCTCTAAGATGAACCGCTCCAAAATTAAATTAGCTAAAACATCAAGCTATCATGTAATACCTATGCAGACAAGCATAGAAAATTCACTGCCAACGCATACGTGTTATGCCTTTAGCGAAGTGAACTAGTTTGCTTACTAGTAAGTAAGTCAGTATCAGCTGGTCATTTTCGCTCGTTGATATCCAAGAATAATTTGGGTATTCTCGTTCCCGAAATATTTTGGGGAAAGACTACAATATTAATATCAGTTAACTAGCATAATTCACTCTGAATTGCTGCAAATGTTCACGACGTTTTGAACAACAAACAATTATTTATGTATTATATTCATAGAAAATGGAAGGGTTTCAAATTACAAACGTTTATCCTGTTAAATTATCTAGTTTAAACTTAAACCTCTTAGTTCCCTACATTAAATATTGTTCACTTATACACACACTTCTTCAACTGCAAAAATACTGAATAAAAGAATTCTACAGCTATTTAATTTGTTACCCATTTAAGTAGAAAATTAAAAGGAGGTGTTATTTTGTATATAATTTATTTATTTACTTAATTTATTTACCTTTCGGTTTCTTAAATTGCTGGAGAAGTCCAGATTGATGGTTTGACGCGGACGCACGCAAATAGCACGGAAATTTTTGGTAAATATCCGATATATCCTCAAATAACCGTAAATTACTTTTCGCCGGAAGTTGCACTCAGCTTTCGGTAAACACAAAATTTAATTGTTCACTTAAACTCAATTTTTTTCCATTTATGTTGAGACTGGTCTACCGAGTGCAGACCGAATTAAGTGTAAGGATACACTTCCGGTTAGTTGATTTCCTTATTGTTTTAGTTTAAATTCTATACAGATTGTGTGTGTTGCTCTAATCTTCCTATTCTATAAGCAATCGGACAATATTAGAGGAAAACTACCGTATTTCCGTAGTCCTTGGTGGTTTTGAGCAGAGAATTCGGCAAACTTACACGCTTGATGTTACTATGCGACTGCAACGGAGTCCCAGCCTTTGGCTATGTAGTACCTGGGGGTGTACACTTCACAGCTTCTGTTAGTTACTATCTTTATGCGTAGAAGTTTTACAAGCAATACAATGGAGATTGCTCTCCAAACATGCTACATACATAATACATAAATGGGTACATCTGGCCGAGTAGGGATGCCAAAAAGGTTTACACCGAGCCTCGCTCTGTCTTTGGAGTACCTCTCGAGTCCAGAGGAGTAGGACTATCCGCACTTTGTTTATCGACATACTTCACCAACGCACATACGTGCAAGCGCATGTAACTACCAACTCACAAGCTCACATATGTATTTTTCATGCACACACACATACCCACACATATTCCGCATACACCTTGATTCAATATTTGCAACTTCACAGAGTATATACGGCATCCCGTTGCCAAAGGCGGAACCATTGTACATGACATGGTATAGTGTGCCGAATCAGTTCCGAAATAGGTAAACCCCCAACTCGACTGCAATACATGCCGAACGATTGCATGGAGCTCTGTACATACGTACTCACATAGCTACATACGGTAGCTACTCGAATATGTATTTCGTGTGGCTTTGGATGTTCTTTGTAAGCATCCAAAGTGGGTTGCGCTGCGGTGCCTGGATACATATTGCTTTTGGGGATGCTAACAATTTCGTGTATCCGAAGTATTTCGTTTGCTCAACACCCCAATTCGTCAACATAATGCAAAGGTTTTCCTTACCTACGCACTCGGTTTTTACAGGACAGCATCAAGCTAGGACGAGCTGGTCCAGTTCTCTCTGAAGCAGAAAGTGGTACGCTGCGCATTCCTTCCGTGTATTGCAGTCAGGACGAGGTTAGGTAAATTGTGCTCCTGGGTTGTTTTCAAATGCAGTTTCCATTATGTCAGCTTTACCAGCAGCGTTAATATTGTCTTCCTAGTGTGTGGATGCGCGTACTCTCAGAGAACTGTTTGGTTAATGTTGAAACACCAACTAACTTTTCAATGCTACAGCTAAAAACTCACTGCGAATGCGTGGTAGTAAATCGCGATTCTAATAATTGCTTGGTTTTTCAATAAAACCAAATTTGAACGAAGTACTCTCGGATTTCTTTGTAATTCTCCGAAATATTTTATAAAGTAGGAATTTTCTGCATTGATTTCCATATTATGGCTTAAAATGTCTGCGATTAAAATTATTCTGCAAAAGTAATGGTAAGCGAACGCATAGCAGACGAGTTTTGTTTAAATCGAACAAGTTTTGTCAAAAAAAAAACAAATTGTGAATTGTCAAAAAATAAGCTGAGGTCAAAATGTTTTTTATAACCATTCGTTAAGCTTGAAGTAGCTGTAAATAAAAATATAAAATCTCAATTCGATGGAATATAAAATTCGGAGACCAATTAAAAGCTTTAAATTTTGAACATTAGCAAACAAGGAGTTCGGAAAATTTGCTAAACAAAATACGTTTATGAATTCAACAAATTTTGCAACAGACACAACACAAAAATGACTTTGTGAAAAACAATCTAGTGGAACATGTCAAGGATACGAATAAATACATATAAAATTAAATTTTGTTTTGCTGTCATAATGTAAAAATTCAGATGGTGCAATATTTTTATTCAGAAAATATAAAATATTTCCAGAGAAGTTTTGAAAAAATTAAATTCTAAGAAAATTTAAAAGTTCAAAATAATTATTTTGTTCCATATTTTATTCTTGTGTCGATCATTTCGTAAAATCATTTAAACTGTGCTAACAATCTTGTTGGAATCTTGCTTTCTTGCTTTATATCTGTTACTTTCTTGGTACTTAATCTAATAAAATAAAAAGTTACAGTATAATAAAAATTATCGCATATTTTTTTGAAAATTTATTACAGGATGGTTTAAAATAAGTTTTCCCTTTATTGAATCTTGACCAGGACTAGGATTTTGTTGCCCTTAAAAACATCCAAAAATTACCTTCAAAAATTACCTGATGCCCTAGAAAACATTAAAAATGTCGTAAAAAAACTTATAAAAATTACCTAAAAACTAAAATGTGAATATATTTTTAAATGTTTTTAACTAAAATGTTTGCAACTTCACCATGTTGCAATAAATTCCTATGTACATTCTTAAATTGTCAAAAAAACAACAATGTATTGGCAGTTAAAACAGTCTTATATATCGAACAACTTCTTTCCACTTCAATGCTGACAAGAGTCGCATATTTAAAGGATGAAATGTCATTTACGTCCAAACTGATTTTAAGTTGCATGAGCCCAAATTTTTTTCCACATAGGTAATATTTTATCGTCATACCCGGAATTTTTATTCAATATTTGATAAATCTTTCTTTGGCAAAGTTTCTATGGCTTTTGGCATGGATAGAATATTCCTTTTTTCTTTAAATTTTTTAAAATTATACCCTTTATTCCATTGTTGAAAACAATGATTGAACTTCTTCAACTGCTTTCTACTACATTTTTAACTGGAAGCAAGAGATGTTTTCATATGTTGAAATCCCTGGGCGAAGCGATGGTAGGGCAGGGACGGACAGTTTTCTCCCCTCTGAACATTAGAAAAATAAAACTTTTAGTATTAAGTTAGGAAATTAAAATCATTTTTCTTATAATTAAAAAGCATAGAATTTATTAATATTTATTAAAGCTTAATTTAATTTTTATCACAAACTTACAGCTAACACATTTTTTATTTATTTATTAAATTATTTTGATCTCCCCTGAACAAAATCCTGTCTACGCTCATATTAAAATCCATAAATATTATTCAAAAAAATGCCTTAAAATTATGAATAATTACATAAAAAACAGCAATGGCTAAAAATGCGAAAAAATGCACTAAAAGTTTTAGGCTGCGGTATCTGGAGATAATGAATGGTATTTTACAATCATCAGATAATGTTTTAGCTGAAAAAATTGATATGTCAACAAAATCCGAGCCCTGACCATGACGCATAGTAAAGTGAGCGAGTATGTACGTGTCATGTTCATCAGTAAAATAATGAATACCGAAGTGAAAAGATGTTTGTTGTCCAGTTAACAAAAGTTAAAAGTATTTGAGAAAATTTGTTTACTTTGGATATCCGCGGTTACCTTGAATTTAGAAAAAAACCTAAAATTTATTCAGTTCAATATGAAAAATGTAAGCAAATGTTCTAATTTCGGCTCAATACTCCCGCTATTAAAAACATTGTCCTGCACATTTGACTCGTTGGGATACTGATACAGACAAGGAAATGTTCAATAACACCATACATAATTGAAGAGTGGAGTAATTTGAATTTTTCAGTAGGAAATCGATGGGTGTTATTTTTTATACATTTTAAAATAAATTCCTTAAAAACTTTAGATTTTAACTACAAGTATTTTCAAAGTCGGAAAATCACTAAAAACTATTCAAAGAATGGTAAAAATTCCCAAAAAATTGTAAGAAATTTAATCAGTTTAAGGTTTGACTGAGTTCCTAAACGTCTTTTTACGAAGCATCAGTGTGCTTTTTCTTTGAATTGTAGTGCTTAGTAGTTTCACCAAAACTGCGCAACTGGATTGTTATTTATAAGAATGCTTTAGTTCAATGCATTTTGTTCGTAATCTTGTCCTTTAAGTATCCCCTTTAAATTCAATTACCTACCTCTTTTTTTTAGACAAAAAAGCGCCCGAAAATCTATCTCTTTCGAACCATATCCAACCATATTCATGGCCACATTCATCGAACCGTTTTGGATGTTTTTTTTTTCAATGTCATTTCCAGCGCTCTCTATACAAGAGCAAGAAAATTATTTAAAAAAAAAAATATTATGAATTATTTTTTATGTACAATAACACTGGTCAACAGTGGTTATGCCACACGAACTATGATAGCTAATATCAGATTCAAACAATGTGAGTTATAGGATTAAAACGTCATTATCCTATGTATCTAAATTGACTCCAAAAAGTCACGCCGCAAAAAAAAATCTTAATTTTGTCACCCTGTGTAATCCGTGTAAGCAAATTTATATAATTTTTTTCTTCAATTTAAAACTAACAGCGAATAAAATTACTCAATTAAAATCGAAAGTAATTTTTAAAAATTGTGTGTATTTTTTGTTTTTTTTTTCAAAATTTGCTTTAAACAACGTAACTAAAATTACAAAAAAAATAAATAACAAAAAGTAAAAATATTTAAAAACAACATAAAATATACTCTTTTATTCATTTAAAGGAACATTAGATTTATTGAAATCGTTAAAAATACAATATCATTAAAATACGTTTCAAAGGCACATTAAGTTTTTTAAGTTTTTAAATTCAAAAATTGCACACAATTTATTCAAGTTTTTATTTTTCCTCAACATAAAAAAAAAAGAAAAACAAAAAGAAAGTACGAGATGATTTGCAAGAAATCAAATCTAAAATAAAATTTTCTATGAAATCACAGATATAATAAATTCTATAGAGTTGTCATCAGAATGTTCACTCAAAAACACTAGTTCCCCGAGATGAGTTCAGCAATTAGAATATTATTTTAAGAAGCTTAGGCCATAAATTATTTATAAACATAAACGTGCAATAACAATAGAGTTCAGCTACTACAGCTTTTTAGCACTTCCTCACCATTAACCCATCTAAAGCCACGACCCAGTAATCATTCAAAAATATCAATGCTACCAGTGACCACAAACAAGTTAATGTGGGAAAAATTTACCCACCAATGAATAGGTAGGGCTCAGGGACAACACAAGACGTAACAACTAACCATGCGTATACATAGATCTAATTACACAACTATTTTTAATCTATTTTTGAGTTGACCTTTTGACAAATTAACATCAATAACATCATTGTCCCATTAGGAAAAAGGGATTTTTACAGCTAAGTTTTACCAATACTAATACAATTACCAATATATTCGAATAAAAAGTATATTGTGTCGAGTACATCTACTCGAAAATACCTTTCCATCGATATAAGTTTTATGTAAATATGTTAAAGTTAACACAGGTAAAAAGGGATTACAAACTTTCTGTTTGCGTATTAATATATGGGAATTTCAAAACTGGCGTTACGTACGATTTGTACGAAACATATTGAAAAATAGAATGGAAAAGCCAAATTTTTAAAAAGGTTTTTTATATTAGCGAAGTTATTAAGTAGCACAATATTAAGTAAAAGAATTACAATAATCGATCCTGAGGATTTAAAGATATAAGCCAAAAAATATATTTTGGTGTAGACTCAAAATTTGTGTGGAGAAAATGCACTTAATAAGCTAAATAAATTTGTTCACTAACAAATTCAACATCAACACATACTTACTGCTTTTTTTATTGTTGAATGTCAAAATTCCGTGGCAATTAACTCTCCACACATGCCTGTGAACTTGGCTACACTGAACAAATTTTTCCTTCAACAGTGTTATGGGAATTTTATTTTTATTTCTACAGCATACTGAGCTTAAAACAAAAGCCTTAAGAAACATTTACTGAACATTTACTGAAAAGAAAAATTACATTTGTGAAAAAGTTCAGACGATTTGATCATCAAAGTAAATGAGTTTATGTCCAAATTGTTTAAATCTATAAAATTTAAATGTTCTTTAATATAATATCATTAAATAATAATTTTTTAATAACTTTTAATTTCCGTGTCACGGTGGACTTTTTTCTGGAAATGCCCATATAGTTTAATACGAATAAGAAAAACGCCCAATTCACTTATATCTAATTTTTTTTTATATTTCGGAACTTATAACTTAAAATCTTAAAAAGCTTCTTAAAAAGCTTTAGATATGTTTCAATGTTTATGATGTTGACTAAAAAATATTTAAGTAGGGTGTAAGTCCTCCCTTGGCTTCATGAAAATTTTAAGATATACTCTATAAACTGATTGTTAAATTACTACAATAAATGTTGTGCAATTTAACGCATATCACGCCAAGCAGCGTGTTCTTTCAATTCAGTCAAAAATAAAGCGCTTTATTGCTCATTTCTAACTTTTTTCTCTTTTTCCCGCTTTTAAGCGTGTTTTTGCTGATACAATAATCTAAGAGGATATTGAATATTGAGAATATTAATGGTAAACGCTGTTTTAACGATATTTTACACTTTTTAGTGAGGTTATTACAAATTAGTCTTGGAATACAAACCTAATTTTATCCGTCTGTTTTGTCCTTCTCAAGCAAATGGTTCCATTAATATTTACTCGGATGAAGCTTAGTATGCTGTAGAAACGAAAATTGTTTGGCATATAATTATATATAATTCATATAATTCTCTACACACGAAATTTTGGTGTAGAGTCACACTTTTTGTGTGGAGAAAAAGCACTAAAAAAACTAAATAAATTTTTTTAATGACAAATTCAACACCAACACATACTAACTGCTTTTTTATATTGTTGAATGTTATATTTCCGCGGCAATTAAATGTACGGGCATATAAATGCCAGTGAACTTGGTTACACTGAACAAATTTTTTCCTTCAACAGCGTACTACCTAGGGGAAAAAATTCCGCGCCTGATCGCTGTCACAAAAATGAATGCACTTCTTATGGGAATTTTGAATTCGTTTTTACAACATACTGAGCTTAACCCCAAATTATTATTCTTTTTTTAATTTTTTGATAAATTTGCGCAAAACGTGTTTTGTTTATTATAAGTAACCACCCAACACAATTTTTGAAATGCCGCGCCCACCTATTTTTAGCAATGCCTAATCATGTTGGAAGTACGTTTCACGCTTTTCACTACATTGAAACATATTTCATGTGAAATTTCATCGTAATGCGATGAAAACGATTTTAACAAACATGTTTTTAAAGGATTTTCATAGCTGAGCTTGCTTTATCCCTGTTTTTTTTTTTAATAAATAAAACTAAACAAAAAAATTAATGTTCTTTTTCAATGTACAAAACAAAACTAACCGAGTATAAGCAAAAAAAGCTAGTACCGCCTAAAATTCATTCCCATAGGCACTTAAAGATTATAGCTTTCGTTTTCGAAAACTAAAATATCGCGCCAATGCTTGAAAACCTTCTGGAAGGACGTTGGGATTATCCGATTTAATAACACAACTGTTTTTTAATAAAATAAGTAGGAATAAATTGTAATATAAGAAGTGTGCGTATCAGAAAACAGCTTAAGTGCATTCAAATGGTGTTTAGAATGTTTCGTCAATACACGAATGCATGTATCAATCGCTGTGGTTACGAATGCCTACGAGACACCAATGGCAAACAAAGCATAGCATGAGCAACATTCGCCAAAAGCACCGAAACTTTATGCTTTTATGTCCATTCGCTCCAAGAAAAAAATGTTAACTGCAGTCTGCAGTGTTGAATTTTTTGTATACTAAAAATTGCAATAGTACAAAAGAAGATTTTAATTTGATTGATTATCTATTTTGTTTGTTTGAATTCTCAAATTCAGAGAAAAATTCTATTGTTTTGGTTGAAGTTTATTATATTATATAAATATTATTTATATAAATATGAGTTATTATACAATAAATAAATAAATATGCTAACTTTAACATCCCTACAGCTAGTAATACAATTTTTATAACTACATATTGGCTCAGTAGCTACATATATTTGCATTATTTATAGGGCTCTGGAATTTCGAGTATTTCGAGTAGCCGGGCAACTCGGGTTGTGACTGGTTTCAGTGTGTTTTAATTTTTTTCATTGTGTTGCATTTTGTAATAATTTTGGAATAGGAAGAGTGTGAAGGAAAAGGAAACAAAAAACTTGCGGTAATTTTTAATACAAAAAGAGATATTTCGTTGTGGTAGCTTCTAAGGTTGCGATCATAGTGAAGGCCAGTTCAGACAGGCTGGCTGATCAAATCAAATTTTCACATTGGAGTAATAAAGAAACCAAGTCATGTATCTCTTTTACTAACGCGGCTATTTGTATTTGCACCGGTGTATGAGGTTTTTTGTTATTGCGCATGCAATTGTTGTTGTTGAGTTGAAAATGTTAATGTGCAATTTGTGTTATTGTTGCTTGTACATGTGCTTGTTTTTTAATAACAAATAAGACAAAATTCATGATAGACAACAATAATAAAATGTTATTTTTGCATATAATTCCACGAACAACGCTATGATCAATAACAAAAAATTTAAAACAATATCAAATGCGTTCAAAAAAACTTGAAAACACAAATCAGAACAGCGCACAGTGTGACATTTTATCAATCTACGAGGACAAAAGTGGAAAAAACTCCCAACCATTTAATTTATATGTCAAAAATTTGAAAATGCTGCCTTATCCGATATATTTAAAACGGCAGACATAAAATGGTGCTTTTTGGGTGCTATTTGTAAGCGTCAAGAGTGTTTTTGTATTAAGTGCACTGATTAAAGTTGTTAACATTTTAACTTCTTTTGCAATGGAAAACTGTTTTGAAATTATGTAGAATTATTCAAAATAAAATAAGTCGCTTATTTATCATTTAAATTAGTGATTAGTTTCATTTAAATTAGTGATGGAAATGTAGCATAACTAAGAAACTATAATTTTAGCTTCACTTTGATGGACTGGCAACAGTTTGTATGCATATGTATTGGGGTGGCCCAAAAAATTCGAAGTTGTTTTTTTATGTGTTACCGCCTCAATTCTTTCGTATGATGTTGAAATAAATGTAAAAAATGTTGGTGTCCCTAGAACCATGGGAACCCGTGCCGACTTGTATCAGTACATGTCAGTACTTGGATATGTGGCAAAAAAGTGCTAATTTTTTCAAAAAGCCCAGATAACTTTTGTATAAGTGTAAATTTTGAAAAAAACTGGTTGGTAGTTCATTTTATGTATAATTTTTCTTAAAAATAAGCTCTCAATCATAAAAATTGGACGAAATCCTCCAGAGTTGTGATTTTTTACTTTTCGAAAAAAAAATCCTTTTTGTTCTTGTATTAAACAAAGTCTAAAAAATCCAATTTTGAAAAAATTTCAATGAAATCTTTTGGAAATATTTTCTTAAACTATACCAAATGGAGATACGAAAAATTGTGTAAATATGTTGAATAACCTGGTCGTTATGATTTTTTTTGCTAGAAGTGTACCTTTATGAAAATATCGCGTTTTAGTATTTTTACAAAAAAAAAGTCTTAAAAATCCAAAAATGCAAAATATGGAAAAAATAGGTCGGATGATTTAAACATAGTCTTGAGCTACTTCCTGCAAGAAATTGAAAAAACCGAAATTCAGGGAAAAAGGAATACCTGTTGAAACTTTACATTTTTTTTAAAATTGTTTAAGTGCCTAGCATCTCGATTACGAAAAACAGTATAAAAATTTGAAAAAAAGTTATTTCTCGCTCGGGGTAACTTTAATAATTCTAAAAAAATTTTTCTGATTTCCATTCGAAAATTTTTTGAATTTAGGTATTTTAACGAAAAGTCTTCAAAAGTCGAAAAATGCTCTTATTTTGTGCGTATATTTGTAAAGCTTGTTTGATGAAAATTAAATAGGTTTTTCTTTGAAAAGCGAAAAGAAAAGTAATAACAGAGAAGAATGTTATAAAATTATATGTTGTTCTAATACAATTTAGTGTTTCAAAGTCAAAGAATAAAGTGTTAATTTCCGTCTATAGGCAACTCAACGAAATGCCCTGTAATTAAGAGGGTGTTTGAGATAGACGCCAACTCCAGAACAATTTTTTTTTTTTGTAGGAAAAAAGCCGGGAATCATCTTAATAATTTAGAATTTTGTCCGCCCAGATTCGTCAAATCGCACACTGTGCAACGGTTCATAGTTCAAAACTCTTTCTTTTATTAGGTTGCGATAAAAGAGAACTCTGATTCAGACAAGCAAGCATATCAGATCAGAAAACACATAAGAAAGCACCCAAAAAGAGATGTATGACTTGGTTTCTTTGTGCACATTGCTTCAATGTGAAAATCTGATCTGATCTGATCAGAAACAAGCGTTAACTATGTTCGCAACCTTAAAAATTAACGCACGTTCTTTGTTTCCTTTCTTTTCACCTCTGTCCGGCTCTTCATCACACTCTTCCCACTTCAAAAGTTTTATTAAAAATTAATTGAAAAATAATTTTTTATATAAAATATTGAACTGCCGCGTTGAATAAAGATATACTCGTATAAATCTAAAATAAATAAATAATATATTTGTCTCTTCTTCTTGAATGTTTATTGAAATCAAAACAGTAGTTTGTTTACCAATACGCTGCTAGAAAACGGCAGTGAAGTACGAAAACAGAAACTCATGCAGCAGCAGAGACTCCAATGCAGCAGACACTCGAGCTGTGGCAGACACTCGAGCTGCGACAGACACTCGAGCTTTAAGCGAATTTGCCGAATCTGCATTGTCTGGATGGTGCCTTTGCTTCGCTTCGCAATCGTGAAAAGATGTGCTTAGCAGCAATCGTTGTTTACGAACTCGAGCACCATGCATGCATTAATTTTAATGCGCGATTTTGGCTGACGGCGAATGTTATTCGAGTAGCAAGTAATGACGAATGGTCTTATGCAAATCTCTGGTGCGTATCAGCTCCGACGTTAGAGTTGGGTCGTTCTGGACATGCATAGTTCATGGAACTATGTTCACTCCGGGACATATTCCAATCGTTCGTTCTGTACGATTTAAGCATGTCCAAACAGTTCCGATTGAAATTGAATTTTTTCTAATGAGCAACATAAGCCGAAATCTCTTTCGCACTTACCGCACACACATTACTGCTTAGACAATTGTTTGAGTGACGACAAGTAAAACGATTATGCTTGTGAGAGAGAATGAATGAAATAATATACGATATGATATTTCGTCATTCGTGTTGTGTATGTTATTCTGTTTATTTTTGCTTATAACATAACAAAGAGAACAATCATAAAATGATATTTAGAATGCTTTTCTCTAATACAGAGAACTGTCGGAGCCGATAGTTCCGCGGACATGCTTATTATGTTATAAAATAAGCATGTCCGCGGAACTGTTCGCGAAACTGTCCGTGGAACTATCAGATAATTTATATATATTTTCTTATGCTACAATTTTGTTACTTAATAATTGAAATATAAGAAATTTTTTAAGGAAATTTTTAAAGTTTCTTTTTTAAATAAATTATGAATATTTGCCTTAATTAGTTTGTAAAGTTATTCGATCTCTTTTTCATAATTTTTTGTGTTATGTTTATATTAAGAGTTATATTTTCGAGCTCAGGTCTGTGTTGCTTTCTGAAGAAAACAACCAACAACAATACCCTTTGTATAGAGTGGCAATCATACTGCAGACTAGACAGCTGCAACACAGACCTTGAGCTCGAAAATATAACTCCTAATTAATGATTGAAAAATTATTACAGATATAAACATAACACAAAAACTTATTTGCCTTTATTTCTTTATTTTGAAATAAAAACACTGAAAAAACAAAATATTGTGTTCAATTTGGCTTAAGACTAGTCAGAGCGTTGTGTTGAAATTATACTTGGAGTACTACAAATTTCCTCTACTGTTCAACAACCAGCTCAAACAGATAAATAAAGAATAAATAAAGGAACTAGATAGTTCTGCGGACATGTTTCCATGAATTAGTTCCGCTCTATAAGAGATACATTCAACAAACAAGCAGCTCAGGCAGATCAAATAAGCAAAGGAACTAGATAGTTCCGCGGACATGTTTTAATGAACTAGTTCCGCTCTCTAAAAGAAACGTTCTATGTCCGTTCTATGTCCGTTCTGTCTCCGGAACTGTTTACACAAGCCTATTCGACGCGCAACTGGAGTTATTGCCAGTGTTGCCGGAGTAAACTTGTTTTTTTTTAGCCAGAACACAAAATAAAAATAGCCAAAACATAAAAAAATAGCCAAAATATTTAATCATGTTCCTAAAGAAAAAAAAAAAACAAAAACTTCCATACTGATTTTCTTAACTTTGCTTAACTTAACTTTAAGCCATCATTGTTGCCACATGTCAAATTACACTGTGGAACAAATTCAGAATAGCAAAAGTTAGGTCGATTCTGAGAGTGAGTGGTGAAAATAGAGGCTAAATTAGAAGACCCGTATAGCGGCGTTTGTTTATGTTAGTTCAAATTTTTTTTTTATCGACCTTCGAACTTTGCAGTCAAATGCCGATTTTCAGCATATTGTTTATATGGTTTTTTGTCTATAACTCGTCGACTAATTGATATTTTTTCAATCTGTAAAAGCCAAATTATTGCTGATACCTGTGCAACAATTAAAATTTTTGTGGTGCTTATAAATCATAGTGTTGTAAAAATTATTTTTTTTTTCATGCTTTCTGAAAATATTTTCCACAAAACTAAGTCTTTATTTTTGGCTTTGTGTTTGATCTATAATATGCTTCTCAGTTTCTTCAATAAATTTAATTTAAAAAGAAAACAATCATAATGCAAAACTTGCGTTTTCCAGCTTAATATTAATTTACTTCTCATTTTTTAAGTACCAATTTTGTTCAGTGTTGGTTTTGAAGAAACATTGAAAAAGAAATTATAAAAATATGGAAAAAATATAATTTTGAAATGTTAGTAATGAAAAGTTTTAAGTAAAAAAATTAAATAAATTAAATTAATGATTTGGCCAATTGCCGTTAGCAGGCGGCTGTGGATCAACATCACTGCTCTCTCTAATATCTTGGTCATCGTCATCATCATCAGAAAGGTCGATAATTTCGTCCAACAGATATTCTGGAATTTCATCTTTGTCTTCCTCTTCTTCCTCTTTCTCCTCGTCTTCCTCTTCTTCATGTTGAAATTGTGCACTCTGACAAAGATATTAGAAAAATCTAGGAATTCAAAATATGCACACTCTTTAGTTACCTTATTTCAAATGGATGCGCAGTTTGGTGATAACGTTCGCCTTGTTCATCAGCATTTTGTACGACATATTAACCCCAATTTCATCGAAAGCTGCCAACATGTTTGTAACAGATTGCCTGTAGTTGTCTTTGCGTTCTTCACCCAAAAGTCCTTTAATGACTGCTTTCAACTTGGTCAAAATCTTGACGACTCATTAGTTTCCGTATGTCGGGACCATTAACAACCCCTTCCTGAATTTTGACGTTACTTAGTCTTGGGAAAATGTCTTTTAAGCAGTTGAATACTGCTGGTCTTTTTGCGATACATTTCAAAAAATTTTCAGCAATGCCAAGTTTAATGTGAAGCAACGGCAACAAAATTTTCATTTCAGGAACAAGACTTTCGGGTAGTCTATTGTCTTAGACCATTTCCGCCCAATGCGACTATTCCAGTTATGCTGTTTGTACTGGTTTCTTCTTTTAATACCTTCTCCGTATCGTGAATCCCAATCGCACAAAAAACACGGATATTTTGGACGGCCAGATGCTGTTAAGCCTGTAATCAATGAAACTATTTTGAGGTCGCATCAAATGCGCCACTGGTGTTCGTTATATCTGACTACTTCCAGAATGTGTTTCAAATTATTGAAATTTTCACTAGTGTCAGTGCTATACGCAATCGGAACAGAAGGCATTCTAATTGTCTTGTGCAAAAGCACAACTCTTAAGCTGATTAGTGAACTATCGATGAGTAAACGCCTATCATCTTTTTTATAGGTTAACCCTATCGTCTCCATTAACTTTTCAATATCGTTGCAATAAGCGAAATTTTTTGTATCATTCGCATTGAATAACTTTTCTAACTCTTTTTGGCGTTTTCGATATGCTGTTACTTTGGTACCTTTCGCAAATTTTCAACAATTCCATCCAATTGGTTTTTTGTGACTAGGATTGGGTCCTTTGATGTTTCATAGGATGTACCTTCACCAGGGTCGTATTCTGAGAAGAAATCCATGGATGTAGCAGCGGCGGTTGTAGTACTGATATCTGTTTGAAGATTAATACTTCGGTATGTTGGTACTGGAACGAATTCTGAGTGCGGTAATGGTAATTGGGCACTTGGCCCTGCTACATAAGTTTTATTCCTTGATTTCCTTCTATTCAAAGTTTTATGGTAGTTGATACATCCATAGCAATTTTCTTCTTGATGTGGGCTGTTGTCTAACCACATCACTGGTATACCAAAAAGCATAGCCTTCTTCTTTTCACTTTTCCATTGCATAAGAGTTCAATAGCAATTAAAGCAAACTTTTTTAGGGGCATAGTTTACGTCAGTGATAAACTCTTGCGAGAAATATTTTCCAAAAAAAATCACTCGCATTGCCACATTTGTCATCGCTTGCTATGAAACGTGTACAAACATTACAAAAATAGTCCATTTTACATTTTGATTCCAACAATTTTAATACAATATATATTATACAATGTATTCTTTGTTATTTTTATGAAACCAATGCACTTAACTTAAATCACTCACAAAATGAAATAAGTTCCAAAAAAATTTATAGCGAATTTTATCACGACCGAGCGAAATAAAAAGACATCAGCTTCGGCTGAGTTTCGAGTCTTAGCTGAATCTTTATTTTTGAAATTAGTTCGCTTGTACGAAATAAAAAAAAATCGCTACCTGTGCGGTGGTTAAAAAAACAAAAAAGTTGATTTACTAATTCCAAATTCTTGGAACTTCCCTTTTTAATTACTTCGAACTAAATCGCTATTTATTTAATGGTTTTGGGATTTTTAACGCAAATTATCCATTTTCTTTTCAAATGAAATTTATTGAAGAAACTGAGAAGCATATTATAGATCAAACAGAAAGCAAAAAAGACTTAGTTTTGTGGAAAATATTTTCAAAAAGCATGAAAAAAAATAATTTTTCCAACATTTTGCTTCATAAGTACCACAAAAATTTTCTAAATCAATTTTTTAAAAAATTTTAGTTGCTGCACAGGTCTCTAGCAATAACTTGGCTTTTACAAACTGCAAAAATATCAATTAGTCGACGAGTTATAGCCAAAAAACCATATAAACAATATGCTAAAAATCGGCATTTGACTGCAAAGTTCGAAGGTCGATTAAAAAAATATTCGAACTAACATAAACAAACGCCGCGATACGGGTGTTCTAATTTAGCCTCTATTTTCACCCCTCACTTTCAGAATCGACCTAACTTTTGCTAACCTGAATTTGTTCCACAGTGTTATTGTATATTCGGCTGTATTCAAAACTGCAACTAATTCAGCAACAATTCGCAAAAAAAAACTGTTCACACTGGCCTCACTACAAATTTCAAAGTAAGTCGGATTAGTGAGGTCAGTATAGCCAGATCTTTTTGTGCAATGTTTCTGAATTAGTTTTAATTTTAATTAATTTAATTTTAAAATTGCGTTGTGCTGCACATGTCTTGTTCAAATGAAGGGAAAATCCACCATTGCGAAAAAATAATAATCGGTTAGGTTAGGAAAAAAAATTAGTTTTCGGCAAAATAAAAAAAACCTCGAATAAAAAAATAGCCAAATGAAAAATAAAATCGTCAAAAAACCAAAAACTGACCGCGAAAAAGAAAATAACCAATTTTTGGCTATAAATAGCCAATACGCAACACTGGCTATGTCCTCTAGAACGATTACCTGGCAATTTGAGATGTATATAAAAGGCAAAGCGGTGAATAAATGCGTATCATGTTACTGAAAGGATTGTATACTTTTTAAATTTTAACAATATATTTATTTTTTAATAAAATTTTACATATCTTCTTTATATACAGGGTGAGTCTGTTAGAGAGGTCAATCCAAAAACCGGAGGTTCCTTGGGTCAATACAAGAAAAAAATTGTATGGGAGGGGGGGGTCTATTTTCACCCCCCTCCGAGATAGGAGTAAAATAATGTAAAAAAGTCGAATTTTAAGGTAATATCACTTTTAGCGCAATAACTTTGAAAGTATGATAGCTTCGTAAGATTTAAGTGCAGTTTTGGAAACACAATTTAACAGGTCTAATAAAAAAATAAACAAATTAAAGTTAACTCGTTTGGTAAAAACAATTAAGCTGACCAAACTCAAAAAATAATTTTTTTCACGAAAAAAATTAGTACGAATGCGATTTTCTCTAAAGTTTATCTAAAAAAAAAATTCAGTTTATTACGTATTTATGTTCTCTTAAGTGTTCTCTAAAACTTCCGAATACAAAGTTTTTACCTCAGGTCAACAGGTCATCTGTTTTTTGAGTTTTAATTTGTGCTTAAAATACCTATGTAAATTACAAAAGCTTACATTGATATGTAAACAATAGAAAAAACAAAAATTTACTTTGCAGTGTAATGTTTTTGTTGTAAAATTTTCAGTTGATTTTAAAACTAACGCTACTATTATAGTAAACAACAATAAATTACAGTGTTATAACGGTTTTAAAAAATATCGGCATTCAACTCTCTTTTATTGTTGTTTACTATAATAGTAGCGTTAGTTTTAAAATCAACTGAAAATCTTACGAATACCTTTTTATAAAATGTAGGAAATTAGGTTGACAGTTTTTATATAATTTCTAAACTTATAGGACCCCAATCCTTAAAAAAAAATGTGCGTTTAAATGGATTTAGAAAAAAATTTAGAATCCAGAAAATACATATTCCACGAAATTAAAAATAATACGAGGAATTTCACGTCCAGCGGACAACTAAACATATTGCCCATTCTATTTGCTTACTTTTCTGGTACGTTTGACCTCCTAGCTCTCCAACTTGTGCACACAAATTTGGCTCCGTGCGAAGTTCAGTTTCCGAATTACGGGCTTCGCTAAATCACTTAAAATCGAAATGGTTTTTATTCATACAAGATTTCTCATTTGAAAAAAGATATTTTAACCCTATTCACGTCATGCGGTATCTTTGAGTCACTATTCAATTCAAACCAATATAAATAATATATAACTGGTTTTAAAACAAAATAAGTTAAATGTATTTTATTATTGGTCATTTTGTTTCTGTACAAACTGATAGATTGTGAGTATGAGGATGCTAGTGATATGGTGAAGCAAAAGATCTAAAATGAAAGCTCAAATCCAATTATTTGAGTTGAAAAGAATAAACAAGTCTAAGTTTAATTTCCTGAACGTATAAGAATTTATTGATAAATTACTATATAAAAAACTGACACTTGGTGTGGTTGCTCGCAAAGTGAACGTGAACTTGTCGAGTTAAAATACAGGAAGTTAGAAAAGAAAAGAGTTTATACACTTTAACATTTTAAAACTACATAAGATGTAGTTAATATTTAAGCAAGAAGCGCCATCTAGGTATCAAAATAACAATGCGGGTTTTAAAAGATTAACTATAGGTACAATGAAAAATGTTCATATAAACAACGTTTTATGCAGAATTGTTTTAATTATAGTATCATGATTTCATAAGAAGACTTAACAATTAAATTTTTAAGCTTCGACATTTTAAAAATATTTTTTTTTTCTTAATTCGAATTATTTTTTTTTTCGATACAAATAAAAAATATTTTTTTATTTAATTCGTTTGAAATAAATTTTCCAAATGAATAATTTATTTTATTAAAATTTATTCAGCTGAGGTATCGTTTTCATAAAAATCATATACTGATTTTAGTTGATTTATCTCTATAACTCTCAAACTTGTGTTTAAAATATAAGTCCTGTGCGAAAACTAGTTTCCGAATAAAATTTTTTGTAAAATAACCTGAATATGTATTTTTTCGACAACCATTCCTAAAATTTCCTAATTGGTGTTCAGTACTAGGATTGCCAGATGGTCGAAATTCATCGGGATAGTCAAGTTATTGAAGTGCTTGTCCCGTGTCCTGTATCAGACAATTTGTTCCGGAATATTAAAAAACTGACATTGAAAAAGATTCCTGAACAAAAGCAATTGTAAGCTCCCATTTCATCTTCCATTTCACCTCAATTTATCTACAAAATCTGAAAATTGATTACAAATCTGGACCAGTGTAAAAGGGTCTTTGGAGTAAAGTCTTTTAGGCTCATTAAATCTGAGCTTCTAACAAGGCTTAATATAAATGAATATTGTCTAAGTTTCAAGAACTTATTAACTACAGCACATGGTAAAAAAATGCTTAAAACAACTCGTGCAAATCCAAAATCTATTAAATAAATATCTCTTTTAAATGAGGAACAGCAGAATAAATCCGGATAAATCCACTTTGACCATAAGTGATTTTTTTTTCGATTTGGCATTTTCAACCATCACCGGATCCACTGACCAAAAATCACAGACTAAAAATTACTTAAACTCCTTTTATTATTTATTATTATTTGATATACCAGTGCTACAAGGTGAAAACCTTATGATTAATGCACTGACATCATTGATTTGTTTTTTTTTTTTTTTTTTTTTAATATGACAATAAATTTGATGTTTACAATAAAAATTCATTACTAAGAGTAATACAAATTTGAATGCAATTAAATATAAGTAATATTAAATAGTGAATATAATATAAAAAAAAAAGGAAAAATAAAATAAAAATAAAAAATAAAAATAATTCCTCTTCCAGCGAGGTAATGACAAAACAGGAAATTTAATTTAATTTTAATTTGTAACATTTTTAAAACTTTTATGTTTATTAATTTTTTAGAAGAAAGAGAAGATGAATTTAGCGAAAGAGAAAAAAAAAAAAAAAAAAAAAAAATAAAAACTGATTAAAAAGATTATTGCAACGATGAAAGATGATTAAATAAAATTTTTTTGAATTGCACGGCGTTTTGTATTGGTCTAATAAAAGTAGGTAAGGAGTTCCAAAGACGAATGGCGTATATATAAAATTGCCTTTCAGATGTTAGATAGAAGTGACGCAATTGTATTAACGTATAGGACCGATTGGAACGTGAAGCAGTGATACGATTGTGCAAGTAAGCTGGTTCACCAGAGTATAGCACTTTATGCAGCAGGAGTAACGTTCGGAATTTAAGAATGTTCTCAAGGGTCATGTTGCAGATTTTTATTACGTAATGGGATACATGATCTGTACGTTTTAATCCAAAAACATATCTAGCTATGTTGTTAAATACAACATTTAGTTTTTGCTTACTAACTGAGTCACAATTGGCAAAAATTTCGCAAGCATAAAGAAGCGTAGGGAGGATGTATGCTTTAGCGATAAGAAGTCTTATTTTGGGTGGTGTAAAATGTTGTGAAACCCTCAGTACCCTTAGCATTCCGTAGACCTTGCCTATTGTAGTGCCAATGTGTGTATTCCAAGTCAATGTCCTATTAAAGATTACTCCAAGGTTTTTAGTTGACTCAACGAAGTTAATTGAGGCGTTATCCAAAATGATTTTAGAAAATTCCGACACATCGACTGGTTTTCTAGAGATAACTATACATTTCGACTTTTTTGGGTTAAGACACAAGCCATTTTGACCTGCCCAAGTTTTTATGCGTGCTAGATCGTTGTTGATGGTAGATATACAATCAGAAATACAGTCCGGCTTACAGCTTAAATACAATTGGCCGTCATCAGCGTACATATGGACTTTGCAATTTTTAAGAACCGTGGGTAAGTCGTTAGCATAGATGGAAAACAGGACAGGCCCAAGAACTGAGCCCTGAGGTACTCCCCTGTTGACCGTTAAGAATTCTGATGTTTTGTTCTTGATAGATACAGCTTGGGATCGATTAGAGAGATATGACCTGAACAGGTTTACTGCTGTATGAGAAAAGTTAAACATGTTACTTAATTTGGTACAAAGGATGCCATGATCGACTGCATCGAAGGCCTTAGAGTGATCAAGAAGAATTAAAAAGCTAATTTTTTTATCATCTAAGCCTGCTCTAATCTCTTCAGATACATCTATTAGCGCTGTAACGCAACTCCTCTTTGCCCTAAATCCAGACTGCCTTTCGCTTAGTAACTTTTTATCGGAGATAAATTCGCTAACTTGCCGATTTAAAATCACTTCAATTGCCTTAGCCAAGAAAGGCAATATGGCAACGGGTCGATATTCATTGCATGTTTTAGGTATTGGAATGATTTTAGCTTGTTTCCAACATTTCGGAAAGATAGAAGTAGTGAGAATAGTATTAAAGGCGTAAGTTATGTATGGTAACAAGATTGGTAATAGAATTTTCAGAAAGAGTGGGTGAACTTCATCGAAACCAACGGCGTTTGATTTTATTGACAGAAGACTAGACAGTACTTCACTCTGGTCAACACAACGAAACGAAAAAGCAGTATCTGAACCTAAGACAACGGACGAAGAATCATTTCTACTAGCGTAAGCATTCTCATCAACTGTAGGCATGGGCAAGTTTACAAAATTTTTATTTAGGTCATCCACATCGATATTCACATCGACATCAGACTGATTTTTACCTACTCCAATGTCACGGATTTCTTTCCAAATTTTAAGTAATACAAAACAAAGTAATTACATATATATTTTAGCACCTTTATAAAACTTAAAAAACAATTGAACTTAACCGATTTGTTGTTGCTGCCCAATTTATACGTTATTTTAATTTAATGAAACATCAATATTTCATTGTTATGAGTTGTTTTGTTTTTATTATTTAATTTAAATTTATGATGATATTGTTTATTATTAAGATACAATTTATGTGCATATTGCTTATGCTTTAGTTTTATGTTTATGTTTTTCGAATACAAACACTAGTACACAAATGTGATCTTTTGTTCCGACGACTTACAAAAAATCCCGGAATTTTCTTGACTTGTCCCGACAACAACCTTTCAGGATATGACAACTATATTCTGTACATGCATTCAGTACATGCATTTGGATCTCCGCAAAATCGGCAAAAAAAAAAAATTAAAAATCGCCGATTTTTTAACATTGTGTTCCCACACGAAATACGAAATTTCCTTGCACAAGATGAGCAATAGAAATAGAAAATCGTACAATAGAAAAAACAAGAAAAACAAACGAAGAACCACTGCTTTAACTTTAAATAACGTCATCTTTAAGAACTTATTGACGTTTTTGCAGAACTGACGGGATTGACACCCAAAAACAAAAAGTGAAAACAAAAGCCCAAAAGCCAAAAACGAAATTTTACCCAACAAAAATTCAAAATCGCGCAATTTTCTTTTCCATACGAAAAAATTAGGTGATTTTTAATTTGTTTTTATTTGTGCGATTTTTGTGTTTATTGTTAAATCATAACATATAAGTTTAATATTTATTGCTATATCATCATATAAAATTAGTTCAATAATTAAGTTGAACTCTAATATTAATAAAAACATATTTTTATTGTTCTCAATGCTTTATTAAAAATTTCATAAATAAATTCCATTAATTTAAGTACATTTTAAACAAAATTCCGGTTATTTTTTGTATTTGTTTAAAATTTTTTTGAGATTCTTAAATTATTTTTGTGAAGGTAAAGGATATATATATAATTTTTTTAAATTGTAAAATTTTAAAAATCTCTTTCTAGAAAATATTTTCTATTAGTAATTCTTTATCGTAATAAAGGGTCCGGCAAATAACTTTTTTTTTTTTTGAAAATGCAAAAAAAAAAAACTACTGAATATTTTCTCAAATTTCTTTTTTTATTTGGATGTACAATCCTTCCGGTTAATAATGGAAAATAATTTCATTCAAATGGCTGCCTCGGCTGGCCATGCAGTAGCCTACACCATCGGTCTAATTTTTAAGCACATTATCGATTGTGTGCAGCTGTATTTCAACAATGGCTTCACGAATATTGTCCATTAAAGCGTCAATTGTCTCTGGCTTGTCGGCGTAACATTTATCTTTGAGGGCACCCCACAAATAACAGTCCAACGGTGTCAAATCGCAGCTCCGAGGTGGCCAAACGACATAAGCTCTGCGGCTGATAATGCGATCTTCAAAAACAGGGCGCAAAACATCGAGTGTAGCTTCGGCTGTGTGGCACGTAGCGCCGTCCTGTTGAAACCAAATGCTGCCAATATCCTCCTCTTCAATTTTTGTGAACAAAAATTAATTCAACATGGCCCGATAACGATGGCCGTTGACTGTAACGGCCACTCCTTGCTCATTTTCGAAGAAAAGTGGCCCAATTATGCCTCTGGACCAAAATCCGCACCAAACAGTGACTCGTTTTGGGTTCATCGGCTTTTCAAATTATGTGTGCGGGTTTTCTGTGCCCCAAATGCGACAATTTTGCTTGTTTACATACCCGCCAAGATCAAAATGAGCTTCATCTGAAAAGATGATTTTTTTGGCAAAATCGGCATCTTCTGTAAGTCGATCGCAGGCAATATTTCCCAGCGTTGTTCAAGCGTATACACAACCATATTCGTTCAGCGAAAGGATAAAACTAATTATCTGTCAAATCAGACATGTGCTAAGTATTACCATTCACGAAATAAGCACTAGTTGAAAAAAAAAGTTAGATGGCGGACCCTTTATATAATACATAAATGAATTTCTTCCGAGCCATCTTTAAAATGGAAATCTTTGGTTTTAAATGTTAATTTTGTTCATTCTTTATTTCAATTTTAAAGATTAATACACCGTTGAAAATTTTTTACAATTTTTTAAGTGGTCGATTTTTTATTTTCTATAAAAGATTTGATATATATATCAGTTACAAGTCAGTTTGGACATTTGAAATTAGCAATGAAAAAATTGGCTAGACTCTTGGCTTTCGTCATTTTGTATATTATTAACGTAAACTTTATGGTTCAAGGGACCAAACTGACTAATGGCGACGTTTCGAAGTTCCCAAAAGAACAGTAATACAATAATAGTTCTCCAATAACTTTAATGTTTGAATCATGCCATTTACATGTATTTTATAGAGAATAATATATCACTATTCAATTTCAATTTCAATTTATTTTAAAAAATGTTTACATATAAGACATAGCCTTTTAAATGTAATAAGAATTACACAATAACAAGTAATAAACATCAAATGAATAAATATAACAAGTATAACTAATATGACTTAAACCAAACATAGAGAAAATTTAAGTAATAAATTTGGACAAAAAATAATATATATTCAACACATGAAAAAGTATTAATATCAACAACAGCTAGTAAATATGCATAATAAACACATAATTTGAATTTAAAATTTAAAAATGGGACATTTTTTTTTTTATTTAATTAATCTTATTTTATAGTATAAAAGAAGAGAAAAAGAAAGTACAAGAGAAAAAAAATAGTATTAAGAAAAATGTTTGTAAATTTCATACTTAAAGTTGCGTTTATTCTGAATACATTTAATACTTACAGGTAATGAATTCCAAATTCTGATGGCGTTTACAAAGAAAAGGCTGCTAGAGTTCAAAAAATTATGCACAGGGATTATAAGGTTCAAATTCCTGTTCGATCTACAAAATTGTAACTTTTCAAACAAGTATTTCGGAGTTTTTGTATAAATCAAATTTTGTAAAAATATGCAGTTCCTGGCATCCAAATAGCTGCAAATATTGCAGCCAAGAATTTGATTGCTCACGTGACTGATGCGGTCAAATTTTCTGAGGCCATAAACATATCTGACAGCGTTTTTAAAGGCATGTTGCAACTTTAGTTTGGACCTGGAATCAAGTTTACTATACACAACTTCTGAGTACGTTATGATAGGCATTATAAGCTGGAGTATTAACTTTCTTCGAGTCTCGAGAGGAACAAATGATGCAGTCCACCTCAGGTTCCGTAGGACATAGTAAACTTGCATAGTAAACATAGTAAAACATAGTAAACCCCACGGGATAAGCAACGGAAAGCGGAAAGACTATTTCCCACCCTAACCCTTTGAGACCTACCAACTAGGTAACTATATAACAAACGGACGGACATGCTAGAAACACCAAAATTAACATTTAATTTACGACACAGTATTGAATGATCAACGGAATCGAATGCCTTCGAAAAGTCTAAGAGACAAAGAAGGCTTATGCGTCCCACATCAAATGATACTCTGATGTCATCTTAAATCTTAGTAATAGCAGTAGAGCAGCTGTGACCTGACCGAAAGCCTGATTGAAGTGGATACAAAAGATCAAATCTTTTAATGTGTTCTGAGACTTGCGCGGCCATGAGAGATTCAAATACTTTTGACAAAGATGATAACAGGACGATAATCTGACGGATCACGAGGATGTGATTTTTTCTCTATTGGAATGATTGGAATGATTGATGTGCGGCAAAATGAGCTTAATAAATTTAATGGGTATTCCATATTCACCCACTGCGTTGGATTTGATCTTATTAATACATCGGGCAACCTCAAACTCGTCGACAACAGCAAACTCAAAATGAAAAGGAGACTATTATTTATCACTTGTATTTGTTTTTTTTTTTTAAGAAACTTAAAAACCACTATTATAGAATGTTAGGAGTGTTCTAAAGGGTTAATCTTATCTACGATGTTGACCTAAGTAAATCGTTTAAATATATAGCAAGCATTTTACATAAACAAACATATTTTTCAATATCCAAACATATTTTTCAATGTCACGTGCTGGAACGACTTTGCCGACTGATGCATAGAGTGTGTTATCAGAACCCATTTAATTGGATTAAAAATTGAAAGATATGCCCAAAACGCCATTTTTAAAATATTAATTCTAAATCCAACCTCTGCACAGTAAATATTGCCAACAGAATAAAGTTGAGAATCAAGATAAAATTTATATGCTCGATTTGTTAGTCCAATTGTATTTATACAGTGTGCAACAGATTTTTTTAAAATGCATGCCTTTCGGCACTATTTCGCTTGCTAAGGGTTGTTTCCTGTTTTTTTTTAATTTTTTTTTTATTATCTCCCCTATATTATAACGAATTTCACATTTTATAAGCACGTACAAAAAAACAAAAAAGGAAAAAAAGGAATTTACCTGATACATAAAGCTATGGATTGGAAATGTGTATTTTTATTTATATACTCGTATGTACACTAGCTGAATACCCGGCGTTACCCAGGAGTTGATATAAATAATTTGTAGGCCCTGATTTGAAAAAAGTTTTCACAAACTTAAGAAGGACTGATGTGTGCATCTTTAAATCGGTTACTACGGCGGAATGAGCAAAACTGTAGCTTCACCATCTGAAGGTTATGAGAAAAAGTAAGGAAAACCTTCATTTGTGTGTGCTACAGTGTGCGTGCTGCAGTGTGCGTGATAGCTAACAAAAATATATTTTCAAATTTTATATTTTATTCGATAGATTGGACATTTTTCTAATTTTTAGCAAGCATTTGTGTAACTTTTCTCATACAAACTTATTCCAATGGGTTCAGATTGCTAAACTTGTGCACAGGAGTTCATGTTTTATTATTGCTGACGTAAGCTTTGCGTGATGTTTTTAAGGCTTCACAAATATAACTATGTATAAATAGTGGTATTCGCTCTTTTGAGTATTTATGAATACACTAGTGTACTTCTGTCAAAAAATTACACTAAATACACATGCAACAACAAATGCCATAGCTTTTGAAGTTACACTTTATGTGTTTCTTTACAACATCAAAAGATGAGTGTAATGTAGTTGTATGTGTTAATTGTATCATTTTGACATTACTTGGCTGCATTCTTGGCACCATTTCTTGTCCTTTGTTCGCCATAATTCGCGCTAGCTCGTCACATCATACCGTTTTCTAATTAGAACTGTTTAAAATCCATCTGTAATGGAAAATGTTAAAATAAGGAAAAAACGTTCAATTGCCACCAGTGTAGCCAATAGTAGATACACTGCTGTGGAAGAAGTCACTCACTCTTTCCCTTGTATTTATCGGTACAATTACAATCAGTACATCTAATACACGAAAGAGCGAATACCACTAATATTTAAAGTTCACGAGTACTTTCTGTAAGAAATTTATATTAAAAAAAAACTCAACATTCTAAGTATATCTTAAGAATAAATAAAACTTACTTTAATCAAAAAAATATTTGAAAAAAAACGTATGGACACAGAAATTTGTGCAAAAGGTAAGACAAGGAGGGTTAGGGTAGTAGGAGCTTGGCGGGGCACGAAGAAGAGAATTTTAAATAAAAAATGTGTTATATTCATGTAGATAATACAGAAGCAATACATTTTTTTGAAAAACTGAAACAGCTTTTGTAATTGAAGGAATGTCATTTGAAATGGAGTCAATAATGCAATCTTGAATTCAAATCATTTTTAAATCAAAAACAACTTATGCGTCATTTTTCGTGAAAACATAAATATTATGGAGCTTTCTGGAAAAAAAGATCTCAAATAAATAAGTGCTTACCTAATAGAACTGCTATTACTATTTTTATTAACTTATTTTATTAACTTTTCAGACAAAATAACAATTTAATTAAATTGATTTAAAAACAGCAGAGAAACTTGCATGGAAATTCAAAACATTATATTTTTGATCATTGTTCTTGCAAGAGAAATATGCAAAATTTGCATTTTTTGGGGTATTTCTGCAGAAATGAGGGGTAAATTGGAATTTATTTTTATATCACCCAAATGTTCTTATAATAAAGTATGTGGCTTTTTCAAATTGAATTACATTTTTTCATCATGAAAAATCGGAACATTTGGGCGTTAAAGAGTTAATTTAGTCAAAACCAAACAATAACGATGCAAAGCATTATTAAATAACTAAAAATTAAAAATGGGTTATGCTCGATTTACCAGGTACGCAATTTGGCGTGAAAAATAATTAATCTTTTCATTTTGGCCAGTATCGCCTGTGGTGGAAATTTGGCCACACTAAAAATCGACTTGCAAAGCTATACAGCTCTATTGAACAGCTTTGCTGTGTGAGAGTGGATTGCGAGAGTCAAATGCGAGAGTAAAAAAGGCATATGCTTTAACAGAGCTGTGTGGTTGTCAGTGAAGTGATTCTGATTTAGTGAAAAATCCCGATCGCATACCGAATTTGACCTGTTTATCCCACCAAAATAACAAGAAAACCCACAAAAAATCCCACCAAAAAATATATACCAGTATAATTTTTTATCCGATTTTTGAAACAAAAAAATCATAAGAAACATTTTATATTAAAGTTTATTTATTAATGCAACAAAACAAAACAAAACAAGACAAAGATTTTATATTTATATAAAATTTCTATATAAATAAAAAAAAACATAAAAAAATACCTAAGTTGTTATTTATAATATCATATTGTGCTATAAGGGAAATTGGTTCTAAGCGTACTTTTGTATAGCTATAATAAACAAATAAATAAATATAAAATAATAAAAATAAATAAATAGAGATCAATAAAGTTGTTTATACCAATAAATGTATAAAGAACTTATACTACCACAAATAATAATATGGCTTATGAAAACTGAAAAAAAAAAATTAATTCGAAACAAAGTGTACAATTCAGAAATGGAATGACTTGCCATTTTTACTTACTAGACAACTGAAAACTTTTAATTTGTACTTTTAATTTGTAATTGATACAAAACGCAGTGCTTCAACTTTTTTTGTGTGGAAAATTTATTATATTTATCGAAAAACATTATTATGTACTTTTTTAAACATTATAATAATCTTTTAGTTTAATAATGTACATAATAAAGCTTATTTAAATCTGTAGTTTGAATGAATTTTAATCTTTGTAAATTGTCAACGAAAGTTCAATAAAAAACTTGTATTTGTTTTTCGTTGCATTCGTGTTAGCAACTTGCTGCAGTAAGATAGAAAACAAATATTATAAATGCTGATATTTTTACTAAAAGTTGTCCAATGCAATTAAATCTCAGAACTGCTTTCAAAAGCTTTTTTCTACTTCTTCTTTAAAAATGGTTGCCATATTTTCTTTGCTACCTATAGCGATATATGCATTTGTGGTAACTTATATTTCCCAGTTCCTATTCTGCATAGAATGATGAATTAAAAATCATAATATTAAGCTTTGGCCTTTAATCTGACATACAAAAGACGTATATGAAAATATTTTCTTCATATTAAAAAAAAAAAATGTTATATTTTTGTGTTCAAAACGCAATATCTTGCAACTTTAAAAAATTTTTTTATAGAAAGCAGTAAGTTGCATCAATAAATTTTTTTGCTAGAATACATTTCAACTGTTTGCTTGAACATACAGTTTTTTAACAATCTGGCTCATTAACTTTTTTGCTTGCAGCTTCTTAAAAATTATAGTTTTGAGAAATTTGATGAATTTTGATGACTGTGGTCAAATATCTCTGGTGGGCATGGGTTAAAAAAATTTAAATTTATTCACAATAAATTACATAAATTTAAGTTTGATATTTGCTTCGTTTGGAAGATATAGCCCTTCATACTCTTGAAAATTCGCAACATAGTACATATGTATATTTGGGTGGTCGTTATATGGCTTTTTCAAATTTCAATGATGGATGGTTGTTGATTAGCTCCAAATGTCAAAAACTACTCTTTCTTTTTTCAGATTTTTAAATTGATCCCTAAATCTCCCTATTTGTTCATTTGTCCGCCTCCATACATTTCGTGTATTTTTAGCTTGTTGAATATACATTCCCCATTCTTACATATTTAAAATCAAAGAAACATCAATTGAACAAACAAATTAAAAAGATTACAAAAAAATGATTCCAACCAGTTTTGTAAACAAAGTAGAAAATCCCACCTCAGCATCAGAAATCCCACACGTTCTCAAATAGGCAAAATATCCCAAAATGAGCCCGAAATCCCAGCAAATCACATCACTTGTGGTTGTTGTTAATTAATCTTTCCCATCTTCTCAGACACACTCGGTCCAAGAATGATAGAATAACAGATTACGCTTTGCGCAGGTCCGTTACTTTTGCTAAAAAAGTATGACCATCAGCTCTTCAGTTTAGTTCGTTACAAGATTTTATTTCTTTGAGAAACGTATTGCAATCGGTAGTGTTTTGTTAAAAAAGTATGTTTTTTAGCAGATTTGCGAGTTTAAGAATTCAAATTTATAATATGAAGTGTGCAGTCGCTAATTATAGAAACAGTAGTAGAAAATTAAATCAAAAATTCTAGAAAACGCACTCAAACGAAAACGAAAATACACAAAAATATTGAATTAAATAAATTTGTTTCATTATTCAAAATCTTAAAAATATTATTTGTTTGTCCTTTCAATTGACAGGTAAATGAATGAAAATAGATAAAGAATTCAACATAAGCATTTCAATAGAATCCAACTCCAACAATGTTGCCCACTGAAGCTGGTTTTTAATGGAAATTATTTTAAGCTCAGCTGCTAATAACTAACCAAAATATATATAGTATGTTTCAAAAGGAGTACAAAATAAATTTATCTTCTTCTCGATTCAATTACTTCTTACTTCTTTTCTTTAAATTGAAGAAACTAAAATGTTTGCAATGTTTACAATTCTATGTCGAAATCAAATGAAAATTGGCATCTTAGCAAAACTTCGTTGATATTGTGACGTCATGCACAGCTGCATTCGCAGAAAGAACATTTTGTGTACCCCTATCGGCGGAATCTTTGTACTTTATCATTCTTGCACTCGATCCGCCTTGCTGAGACAAAACAAAATAAAGGGTGTAGCAATGAAAGTGAATTTTTTGATGGCATTGTAAAGTAAACATGTTAACTTGTAAACTATATAATTTTTATTTAAATGTTTTGTCATTAAGATAGGTAAAAATTATAAAATAAAACCAACTTTTCCCCATATAGAAGATGCAAAAACAAAATATTTTATAAAGCCATGTAGCTTTGTTGAACATTGTGGCTGTGGGAGAGTAGAATGCGAGAGTAACAAAAAAAAAAAAAAACAAATGCTTCAAATGTGGTTGTTGTCGCTTTTTCTTTCCTATCATCTCAGACACGCTCGATCCGCGTTGCTGAGACAAAACATAATAAAATGTGTCGCAATGAAAGTGAATATTTTATTGTATTGCAAATATGTTATGGCAATTAATAAGTTATAGAAACAAACTTTCGAAACATTTAATAAAGATTATAGTTTATTAAGTAGTTTTTCTAAAAGTCACCAAAAAATAAACAAACGAATATAATTTCACATGAATTTTCAAAGAAAACACATACGGAGGATCTGTTTGATGGGTTGAGTGGTGCTCAACGCCCAAGAGATCTTTACTAAACCAAAAAAAAAATTTTTTCAGATAAACCAAACTACAGATATCTTGCTCACCGCAATTTTTAAGGTCTTTTGCGTCATTGCTCTTTTCTTCCTCATCGACGAATATTTTTAGACCAAAATTTCAGGGATAAGTCTTCAATAGTTATACTATAATAATATATAATAGTTGAACCTTATAAAAAATTTTGGTGTAATATGAAACACAGCTAAAAAAAAAAATGTAAAACGGTGTCTTTTTTTCAAAAAACTCCCGGATGCCCTTAATGACATTAGATTCGGATAAAACTAATATCATTTGAAAGCTCTCGTTCATACCAAGTGCACAATATAGTTTTTATTCAAATGTTTCATCATTAATATAGGTAAAATTTAAAAACACTTTTTCCCCAACAAGCAATGCCAAACAATGAAATTAAAAAGTTACTACTATTATCCTTTTCTTACAAAATATGTCTGTCCTGCCCACGCGCCACTTGTCTTCAGATTTTAAAATTAGGCAAAAAAATTAAGTATCATACGGGCTTAACTAGAGCAGCTCAAATAGTAAGAATGCATTCATTCAATTGGTGTGAGTGAGTACGCATTAGGGCGGGTCGATTTAAAAATCGCTCAATGCTCTGTGAAAATCGTATTCTAGGGATCAAAATAAGAAACTTTGCCGAAGGAACCATACCTCTAAAACGAATTCTGATGTCCCCCAATTTGGGTCGAACTTTTGGGTAGGGGCAAATTTTGAAAAATCCCACTTTGACCCATTTAGAGTGCTCCAATCGAGTCCAAATGTATGACAGACTCTCACTAACTTTGGAGGCTTGACCCACCCATGCCAGTGGCACACCCCCTGGAACCCCCTGTGGGGTTCCCCATACAAACATTTCAAAATATCACCAGTTTTGGCACTTTACATGAAAAAATCAGCGAAATGGCTATGTTTTTCTTTATTTATTTATAATAATATTTCTTATTTATTTATAATAATATCTATTTTTTCTCTTTTGAAATTTATTTAGTCAGAACATATGTAAATGAAAAAATTAATTTAAGTTAGTTATAGAAAAGAAACTAAAAAATTATTGTTTGAATTCTTTTTTACTTTCAAGTCTGGGCAATTTCGCACGGCTCTCTAATGTCGTCGCCATAACAGCCTCTACATTTTCCGGTATAACCCGTTTGGAAACGCTAGCTAGCAATTGAACATGTCGTTCCGTTCCTTGTATGTGTGATGCAATTTTTGGATCATTAAACGGTGGATCATCTTGATTTAAATATTCTTTCAATGTATCGTACGGAATGCTTCGCGTGAATGGTGGTTCAAATACGTTATTTATGTCATTCATATTGATCATTTCCGTATAACTTGTGCAATTAAACTTTATATCTGGTTTTTTATAAGCTCTAAGTTGCGTTGGGTCGTCAACATCTGTTTGATAGCGTAGAATTATGTTGATAGCACAGTCGCGCTTTTCTTTGCTATCATCAAACAACATTGATAACAAGATATTTTCCGAATGCGCATAATATAAATTATCTGTAATTACTTGATTGACAATTTTGCGTAAACGAGGTTCTAGAAATCGTGACCAACTAATGAAGTTGAAAAATAATGCACTGCCGTACACGACAGAGCTGTAATACTTGATATTGAAGTACATTGGCACATAAGATTTAATTATAAATTCAACCACAATTCTTACATTTGCATCTGGATTTTCCGTTGTCACATATAATCGTAATAATCGTAAAATAGCAGCCTTAGTGAGCCACCGAGAATGTACAATTTTCCCTGGTTTGATGTTAGCCAGATCCACCGAAACCACGCCTCTAGAAATTGCATGGGTCATGTCGTATAAGTATTTCGAATCGGTGTAAAATTCAATTTTTTTCTGGAGCGGGGGCATATTTTGCAACTCAATTTTCTGGAAGCCGTCCACCACCTGAGAATATATAATAATAAAATAATTAAAAATGGTTAAGCAATAAGGTAAAGCAATAACTTACCGGAAGAGTTTCACAAGTTTCGATTTGACGGCTCAGTTTTCCGGTTGCCGATCTTGGTCCAGTGCTGGTTGATTTATCCAAAGCTTCAAACAAATGCCGAAACGGAAGTTCGTTGAAGTGTAGAAGGTAAACGAACCAATGCAATGATCTTTTTAACAGCATTTCGAATCGTCGTATAATTCCACCGTGTGGGCCAGTGTTTGTTGGCTCACCGTCAGTGCATATTCCAATTAATGCATCCAGTGATATATTTTTATCGTTGAAAAAATAATTTAATTTGGTTGTTTTGTATTCAGCGGTTTCATGTTCCAGTATTACGTAACCAATCAATTCAGAATTGGGTTCTCTCAAAATAACAAGATGAGGTTCTTTTACCATCCTAGTATGATACTTCTCATCAACTTTAGATCTAACTTTATGATCTATCCGTTTGCGAACCACTTCTTGTCTGCATTTCTCTTTTTCTCTGCGAACTTTCGATTTATCCATGATGAGAGGTTTGCCATGCTTATCTTTCATTTTAAAATCTTGGAAAAGAGCGGTTCCCAATGCCGATGCTACTCTATCAGGCACACCAAATCTGTCACATACCAAGGCAAAGTTAAAACAATCGTATCTCTCTGTGTATTGTGAACTTGTGCTTCTATCCATATCTTCTTGAACCGGTGGCGGTGCGTATGTTGTATCATCGGGATCTTGGTATGTTGGCATTGATGACATAGACGTTGCTCCTTGCTCTTCAGTTTCCATCACAACTGCATCCATTGTTAGTCTTCTCTGATTATGTTGATCGTGCATGAACTCTTTGAGGCGTTCGGGAACCCAGCCGCATGCACATGGAGCTGCCTTTAAATCGCATTTACATGTTCCAATGTAAAAAATTGTTTCCAGAGATTTTACATACTCTGTAAATTGTTGGGTTTTGTTTCTTCTCTTGATTTGCTCTTGATACTTGTCAAGCAATTTATTCAATTTATTAAAGACCCTTTTTCAGCATTATTTCCATACCAAGTTTTTCCCAAATTCCATTCAACTTATCTTGTACTTGAATAGTGAATGATTTATGGGAAAACTTTTTTTGTTCTGTTTAAGCACGTTCGCTTAAGTAAAAATAATATCTCAAGATATCCAGATGGGTTGGTAAATTAAGATCAGTCAAATCAGTAGACACACCAAAAACAGTAATATCGTGCTTGAGTATATGACTCATTGGGTTATCGATAGTTGTTGTTGCTTCATCTTGCGGTGTAGAGGATGGTGGATCACTTATTATTTTTTTTTTAAATATTTTTTTATCTGAAATTAGCACTTCACACTTTGAGTTCTTCACAACAACTGAATGAATTCACAAAAACTGTTGCGTTATACATGGTCTACGAGACGAGGTAATAAGAAAGAAATGGTCATTTCAATTCTACCTGCTGTGTCTTGTGGTGGCTTAAAAACGCACACAAGCAATTTTAGGATCTGCAATTAGAATTGCAATTGTCACAGTGATACCTTAATTTTTTAAAAGGGTTGCGGTGCATTCCAGTGATACCTTAATTGTTAAAATGGTTGCATAAAACGCGCATTTCTTAAGAAGGTGCCATAAAATACCGACAAAAAGGGTTGTAAAAACAACTTTCATTTCTTAAATAGGATCTATAAAAAACTACACAAAGAAGTTTACGACATGCAGCTTTGTCTTGTGGTGCCTTAAAAAACGCACACAAGCAATTTTCCGATTTGCAATTGTGTCACAGTGATACCCTTATTTTTTAAAAGGGTTGAATAAATTTCTAAAGAGAAAAAAACTCCAAAAAGAAAAAAACATAGGCATTTCGCTGATTTTTTCATGTAAAGTGCCAAAACTGGTGATTTTTTGAAATGTTTGTATGGGGAACCCCCAGGGGGTTCCAGGGGGTGTGCCACTGGCATGGGTGGGTCGGGCCTCCAAAGTTAGTGGGGGTCGATCATACATTTGGACTCGATTGAAGCACTCTAAATGGGTCAAAGTGGGATTTTTCAAAATTTGCCCCTACCCAAAAGTTCGACCCAAATTGGGGGACATCAGAATTCGTTTTAGAGGCATGGTTCCTTCGGCAAAGTTTCTTATTTTGATCCCTAGAATACGATTTTCACAGAGCAATGGGCGATTTTTTTGCCTTTCCACAAATCGACCCGGCCTAGTACGCATATAGTACGAATTGGAGAAAAAAATGTGGGCCGGATTGTATTTTCATTGCATTGTTTTGCCGTTTCTTTCAATTCGTTTATCGTTAATTTTCGATCAAATATTTAGTCTGTAATATTTTTCTATTAATAAATAATTTGACATTTTTAGAGTAATGCCCGTATGATACTTAATTTTTTTTTGTCCAATCTTAAAATCTGAAAACAAGTAGCGCGTAGGCAGGACAGACATATTTTGTAAGAAAAGGATGAACGTTGTTACTTTTTTAAATCTGGTGTTTTTAAGAGCAGCTGCATTAAATACTGGCTTAAGCAAACCTCAGAAATTTTTTTCGTTTTTGCTTTTTCTTTTGTAATAGATTCTATTACGTACAAAATGATACATTCCAGTATTAGAATATATATTTTATTGCGTGAACACAATGTTTAACTCCCATTTTACCTATTTTTAAAGACAACATTTGAAATCGCGGTAACCTTTTGCTAATTGTGGTAAATTTTTATCAATTAAACCAAAAAGGATTCAGTTTTAATTTTTTTATTTTTTATAAGCATAAAAATTTTTCTCAGTGCAAAGAGCACAGAACAACGAAAAAATAACGAAATGGCCATCTCAGCCCTTGAAAGGACTTTGACCGAGCTTCTTATGATGCAAACATTTCACATCACACACAACACAATTGGTCATAAGAAGCTCGGTCAAAGTCCTTTCAAGGGCTGAAATGGCCATTTCGTTTTTTTTTTTTTTTTTTTGTATGATCAATTGAGTTGTGTGTGATGTGAAATGTTTGCACACAAATGATCGAGAACTAGACTATGTTCAAGAAGCTTTTCATGGCAGTTCTTACTCTCTGAGGTTTGCCATTGTCTGCAAAGAGGTGACGGCCGAACAGAAAAATTAATTCAATTGAAATCTGTGCCAGATGGAGGATCGAGCACAGAACAACACGAATCTTTAAATGTAGTGGTGCCCATACCTGATTATAATTGATAATAAAGCTCTGCTGCGAACCATCCATTCTACTTGTACTAACAGATATAACAAGTAAGAAACTGATATTCTCAATAAAGAAAATGATTCACTAATGTTATCGTTTACGATTCTTTTTTTCGTACATTTCATTCATTAGCAATTATTAGTAACGATTCATTTATAATATCGCGAGCGAGAGAAATTCCTCCTTCGTTAATGCATCGTCAAAACCGAAAAAAGCAATTCGTTAACGAGTCGCCAAAACTATGAAAAGCAATTCGTTAACGAGTCGCCAAAACTATAGAAAGCAATTATTTAACGAGTTTTCAAAACTAAAAGAAGCAATTCAAAAACGAATCATATAAATCATATAAAAAATAAAAAATTAAAATAAAAAAAAAAATTAAAAATGAATTTCAAGCTTACCACGTCAAGAAACGAAACCACGTCTCCTGAATGCTAGTCCGGCACCTTACCCACTCAGCTATTTCAGATCCTGAATATGTCTTGCTTAATTTGCTTGTTAATAAAAGCCAGCATTCGCGGACGCGGGTTCGAACCACAACTTGGTCAAAAAAAAATATTAATTTTTTATGTTTTTTTTTTATTTAGGTATTTTTTTAAAGATTTGGCATTTCAAAAGTTCCAAACTATTTTTTTATCATTTTTTGACCAACTTTTTTTCGGCTTCGTAATACATTCGTCAAAACCGAAAAAAGCAATTCGTTAACGAGTCGCCAAAACTATGAAAAAGCACTTCGTTAACGAGTCGCCAAAACTAAAAAAAGCAATTCGTTAACGAGTCGCAAAAACTATAAAAAGCAAAATTTAAAAATATAAAAAGCAATTCGTTAACGACTCGCCAAAACAACAAAAAGCAATTTGTTAACGAGAACTTATTCATATGAAAATCTTGAACAAATTATAAGTGGAAATTATTTATATAATGAATAAGCACGAAATAACATAACAGACGAAAAAATATTTTACAAAATTTTTTCATATAAAAATTTAATAAAATTTATATTTAAGTCTTTTTTCACTTAAAATTAAAAAAAAAAACATAAAATTTAATAAACAAATATTCGCTTAAATGACGTATTAAGAATAGAAAGTTAGTAAAAAATACTTTTTTTAAAAAAATTTGTATATGGAAAAGTCAAAAAAAATTGTTTTTTTTTTGTTTCAAAACTAAAATGGAGTTTAGGAAAGTCATGATTTTAATCGGTTCTTTCTTTAATCATCAAGCCAACCTCTGATGAAGTCGTTATGAAACTATTCGAAAACTTAAAAAAAACGATTCACAAGCGATTCGTTATCGAATCACCCCTCACCACAATATTTATTGGGTTATTGGTACAAATACGGGGAACAGGGGGCGAACCTTCACATGGCAACGTGTCTGACCGCCTCAACCTGGCGAGGCCAGCATTATCCATGTCGAAATCGTCTCAAGTCGACTCAAACCTCCAAGTGGTGTTCCCTGGGCAACGGCAAACTGGCATCCGTCAGTTTGACGGCTAATTTGAGCGGCGGGTCGATCCATAGACCTTAAACATGGAATGTGCGCAGGGTTTGGGTCCCGCCACATTACTACTGCCCAATGAAAACTAAACCAGCCTCGGATAAGAACCCCAATTACGTTGACGACCACCGCAAACGAAAAACGGACAATGATTTACGGATATGCACCTGGAATGTCCGGACCCTTTATAGGGAAGGTGCCATTATCCAACTGGCGGAAGCCCTCAAAACAATACAATCTGACATCACCGCCATCCAGGAAATGCGATGGAAAGGGCAAGGCTGCTCTAAACAAGCACACTGCGATATCTACTACAGCTGCCATGCGGAGAAGCGCGAATTCGGATGTGGATTCGTCGTTAGCCGGAAACTACGCCACCTTGTTTCCCGGTTCACACCTGTGAACGAAAGATTGGCCACGATCCGCATCAAGGCAAAATTTTTCTACATAAGCCTTATTTGCGCGCACGCCCCGACGGAGGAAAAGGACGAAGCTGTCAAGGACGCTTTCTACGCTAGTCTTGAGGACGTATATGACCACCTTCCGGTCCATGACATGAAAATAGTCCTCGGCGATTTTAATGCGAAAGTCGGAAGGGAAGGTATCTTTGGCCCCACTGTCGGTCAGTTCAGTCTTCACGAGACCTCCACAAACAACGGTCTAAGATTGATCGACTTCGCCGCGGCACGAAACATGGTAGTTAGTAGCACCAGATTTAAGCACCTCGACATCCACAAGGCCACCTGGCTGTCCCCGGATCAAAAAACGCGAAATCAAATTGATCATGTTGTAATCGACGGAAGGCATGCCTCTAGTGTTCTAGATGTGCGTACATTTCGGGGGGTCAACATTGACTCCGACCATTATCTTGTTGCAGCCAAGATCCGCATGCGATTATGCAATGCCAAGAACATACGCACAGGAATGCAACGAAAGCTAGATGTCGCTAAGCTGCAATTACAACGGACTGCCGAAGCCTACTCCGCTCAACTCTCGGTTAAGCTCAACCAACCAACCTCTGGACTCGACGACGCCGGCGGACTTTGGGCGCATATATCCCACTCCATGCGCGCTGCCGCTGAAGAAGTCATTGGTTTCCGGCGGCCGCAACCTCGGAACCAATGGTATGATCAGGAGTGTCGCATTGCGACTGCAGTAAAAAACGCCGCTTATAGAAAAACGCTGCAGTCAGCTGCAACGCGAGCCGTGCGAGAAAACTACCGCGAAAAGAGGAAGGAAGAGAGGCGCCTTTTCAGACGCAAGAAAAGAGAGCAGGAAAAGCGTGAGCGTGAGGAACTAGAGGTATACCAGGGCAAGAAGGATGCACGAAAATTCTATCAACAGGTTAAGCGTCTAACCCAAGGTTTCAAGCCCGGAGCATCCACTTGTAGAGACGAAAATGGAGATCTGAATACGGATACACAGTGTGTGCTTAGATTGTGGAGACAGCACTTCTCCAATTTACTTAATGGCGACGATTCCACCAATGCCGCCCATCGAGAGCACAGTGCAGTGCCACCAATCGACGATGACGGAGTGGAAGTATCACCACCTAGCCATGAAGAGGTTCGAGTTGCTATCCAACGACTCAAAAACAACAAAGCAGCGGGTGCTGACGGCCTGTCAGCTGAATTGTTTAAAACCGGCGGCGATGAATTGATAAGGCGCATGCATCAGCTCATCAGCAAAATATGGCTAGCAGAAAGCATGCCCGACGATTGGAACCTCAGTGTACTGTGCCCTATACTTAAGAAAGGAGACCCTACAATCTGCGCAAGTTATAGAGGTATCAGTCTTATTTCCATCGCATATAAGGTTCTCTCAAGCGTACTGTGTGAAAGATTAAAGCCAATTACAAAAACACTGATTGGACCTTATCAGTGTGGCTTTCGACCTGGTAAGTCCACCATAGACCAGATTTTCACGCTACGACAAATCCTGGAGAAAACCCACGAACATCAAATTGACACACACCATCTCTTTGTCGACTTTAAAGCTGCTTTCGATAGCCCGAGAAGGGATTGCCTATACGCAACAATGTCTGAGTTCGGTATACCTGCAAAGTTGATTAGACTTTGCAGAATGACGTTGAGCAACACACGCAGCTCCGTCAAGGTAGGAAATGACCTCTCCGAAACCTTCAATACCGAAAGAGGTTTCAGGCAAGGCGATCCACTGTCTTGCGATCTCTTCAACATCATCATGGAGGGGATCGTACGAAAGGCCGGTGTGCATCGTAATGGCACCATTTTCTATAAAGGTGTCCAGCTCCTTGCTTACGCTGATGATATTGATATTGTTGGCAGAACCAAGAGAGATGTTACCGCTGCTTTCGCCGCTATCGAAAAGGAATCAGCCAAAGTGGGTTTGACGATAAATGAGGGTAAAACAAAGTATATGCTGTCTACAAACAAGGGAGCTCGGCGTTTAGACTCCCACGTTTCATCCGGCAGCTATAACTTTGAAGTAGTCAAGGAGTTTGTATACCTTGGCACCGCCATTAATACTAACAACGAAATCAGCCTGGAGATAAAGCGAAGAACAATAATTGCTAATAGGTGCTACTACGGGCTCAGTAAGCAACTAAGTTCCAGAGCCCTCTCTCGATCGACAAAACTAACACTCTACAAGACGCTCGTTCTACCTGTGCTGCTTTATGGCGCTGAGGCATGGGTAGTTTCGCAAACTGACGCAGCCGCTCTGGGGGTGTTCGAGAGAAAAGTTCTTCGCAAAATCTTCGGTCCTGTTCGAGTCGGCGATGACTATCGCATCCGAATGAACCACGAGCTGTATGAGCTCTACGGAGACATTGACGTAGTTCGGCGTATAACTGTGCAGCGACTACGCTGGCTGGGTCATGTCCATCGTATGGACGACGAAGCTCCAGCGAAAAAGGTGCTCGAGGCGAGGGTCGCTGGTCAACGACGACGAGGGAGACCATGCCTCCGATGGATGGACCAGGCTGAGGAAGCCCTAACCGCACTTGGTGTATCCGATTGGAGAAGGCGCGCGCAAAGCAGAGGCGCCTGGCGAGAGCTGATGAGGTCGGTCGAAATCCGGACACGGGTTGTCACGGCCACCTAAGTAAGTAAGTAATTGGTACAAATACAACAACAAGTAGAACTCAACATATGCTTATATGTTTTGGATTGAGCAGAGAGCGCATCATCTCTTTCTCTGGATCTCATTGTAGTGTAAGCTTGTTTTCTCTTTATCTCTTCCACTAAATAAAGTAACTGTTTTAACTCTTTTTTAAATGGATATATCCATTCAATATGGATATTCCAGATAGTTCGCTTTGTTTTAATGTCATCTTTTTCCATTTTCTATGCTGCTAAAAAAAAATAGTTTTGTAAGATCTTTCGGTGATTGTGCTACATTTAAAACCTAAACAGTGGGTTCTTAATTTAATACTAATAAACGAACATAAAAGTAAAAAAAAAATATAAAATTAGCATCCAATTCTATGTACAATAATTTTTTGCGGTTTTGAATAATTTGACTTTTCAAAACAAAAGGAAAATGTAAGTTGTTCACACCACCCTGAAAGCAATGAGGAAGTAAAAAGAAAAATAAATAATGGTGAGTATAAGATATCGAACAAAAGAGGACGAAGCGAGGTTTGTGACTTTTTTGGACCTATAGTAAATGACAAAAGTGATGAGATACCTCATTTAGTCGGATGCAAAATATGCAACAACGCTTATAAGTACTCAAAAAATGGTACTCCGAATTTGATGAAACATAAGTGTATCGTAATCGCAAAAAAAGAAATTAACCCCACGTATGTTGAAGTTACCCAAGAACAAAAGAAAGTGTGTACCGAAATCATCTCGGAGTGGGTTACTGGAAGCTGTCGCCTATATTATATTGTCAAAGACGATGGCCTACAAAAATATACAGAGTTCATACTATCTCTTGGTGTGAAGTGCGGCGGATATATAAATATAGGATCTTTAATACCCATCCTACGACTTTGTATCGACATGTTGAAGCAATTTATACTATCCATTTTAATAAACTGAAGAAGGAAATAGTGAAAATTAAAGATGTTGGGTATGGATTAACTTCCGATATATGGACGCACAACTTTGTTAAGATCTCATACGTTTCCTTAACTATCCACTTGAATGGATATTGAATGGAGAGTTGAAGACCAAATTGTTAGGTGTAAAGTCAATGAAAGGGCTGTCGAATACAAGTAAGTTTTTTTATTTTACAACATAACATAGAGCTACAGCTATAGATTTCTAGGAATATCAGATTAATTAAGTAGCTTATTAGAAAAATGTCTATTAGCTAATAAATTTAATATGTTAATAAAGTTAAAAAAATATGTTAATAAAGTTTGTGTTTGGCTGTGCTTTTTGGAAGTTTATGGTAAAAACTAAATGACAAGAGTTTGCCGAAAATAATTTTTACGGCTGTTATGGCCAAGTGAGTTTTTAAAACAATTTTTGGTTTTTTTTTTTCATTCACAAGTATTTATTTCATATAAAATAATAAGTTTATAATAAGTTTTTATTTCATACTAAAGATAAAGAAATGCATGGGCTATGATAATACTTTTGCTTACATTTTCAGTGGGACAGCAGATGCATCAACCTTCCCTTAGGCGCATTTTTTTAACCCATTATGGACTGACCCATGTTCCCGATGAGCTAGAATGATGAAACTTTCCAAAAATATTTAGTTTGGTCTTACTTAGAAAAAAAGATCAAAAAGTAATTCCCGTATACGCAACGCTGGAAAAATATGGGTTAACGAGACTAGGCGCGGTGTATCAAGTTGATATAAATAAAGATACAGTGTTTTAAACAAAATATAAATATATTCAATTTAAAATTGTATTAAAAAACAGGGAACGAAGGTAGCAGTTATTTTTAAAATTTAAGGGAAAAAAATCATTATGTAAAAATCACTGCTCAAAAGAGTAAATATACCAAAATTCTTGTTAGCTCTTCACTGAACAAATATATGAAGAGTTGTATATTTATAAGTTTTATTTTTTACCTCACAAAATAAAAGTTATTTTTTGTGTTTTATTTTTCCCCCTCATTAATATCAGTTATTTTTTAAGTTTTATTTTTTCTTCGCAAAATAAAAGCTATATTGAGCTATATTTTTTCTCTTACAAATAACTGTTATTTTTTAACATTTATTCTCGGCGTAGAATTACGTTTTGTAGCGCGGTTTGTATGGGGGTATTCTCACAAATTTTTTTTAAGGTCATGCTAACGTTTTTGAGGGACAATTTAAAGGACTTTAAGAGAGTTTTTGGCGGATTATTTTAATTGTTTTTAATTAAATTTACCTCAGTTAAACTTTTTTTAAATGTAATGCAATATTTTTATGAGTAAGTCTTAAAAATATTTACTTTTTCAATTTTTTGGTTTCAAAAAAAAATAAAATGTCAATTCGTCAGAAAATTTCTACTATTTAAAAATTTTTACTTCTATAATTTCTACCCATCAAGAAAAGCACTGCCAAAAGCAATTTTTGATACTGATTTTGCAAATTGTGAACCAAAAGTTGCTTGAACCTCGAATCCAGAACAGAATTTAAAAATTTTGAAAGTAGGAACGTGGCGCTGTGTAATAAAAAAAAATCATTAATTTGTTTCTTGAAAGTGATGTTCCTTTAGATTTCTTTTAACTAGGCTTTAATATTAGGAATAACATCGAATGTTTGTGGAATGAATATGACTTCTCACTAAAGGACAAAAATATTATTGTGACAGATAGAGGAGCAAACATGAAAGCAGCGCTTATTGAATACCAAAACATATTTTATGTAAATCATTTGATTAACAACACAATTGAAAAATGAATTTACAACTCTCCACAAATTAAAGAAATAGTAAGTTCATGCTCAAAGTTAGTGAAGTATTTTAAAAAATCAGGAGAAAATTGTGGTTTGATGTCTACATTAAAAAGTGTTTGCCCTACTAGGTGGAACACCCAATATTATACACTGCTATCAATACACAAAAACTTTTCTGATGTTCAAAATGTGTTGGTGAAAAAGAAGATGACAGAACAATATAAAATAATAAAAGAATATTATTTAGAACAAATTATAAACGTATTAATGCCATTTGAAGAAGCATCCAAGAAACTGGAAGGTGATTCAAATGCTACAATACATTTAGTTCATCCTTAAGTACAGCATTTAAAAACTAAATGTATTGCAGTTGATGGAGAACTAGAATTTATTATTGAGTTTAAGAGCACTTTATTAGAAACTCTAAAATTAGTTGTAGAAAGCAACATAACCATCTACCATAAAATAACCATATTTTTATTTCCACCGGCAAACCAACTGTCACAATTTAGCACTGATGAAAGGCAAGAAGTAATAAATAAATGCAAAATTTCAATGACACCTTATATAGACGATACACCTAAGCCGACTCATCCCGTAGAAACCCATAGTTCATCTGGAATTTTTAATTTATTCCAGTCGTATGCTCGACAGATCGAAATTTCGGAAGAAAATACTATCGAAAGTGAAATCACAAAATACCAAAATGCTTCAGTCCCCCTCCACGACGATTTCAATGTTTTAAATTGGTGGTATATCCGCCAAAATGAATTCCCACTTTTATACAAGCTATGTTGTCATATATTGGCAGTTCCCGCAAGCAGTGCCCCCTCTGAGAGGATATTTTCAAAAGCACGTAATTTAATCACGGATAAGCGCTCCAAAATCGGAGTAAATCAAAAATTGTTTAATCATATTGTGTTCATTAATGTAAATGTAAAAAACTCACCTCTACATATTGAATATCTTTATTATGTTTAAAAAATTGTGTATATATTTATTTATGCTTTCCCACGACCGTATGTCAATCCTACTTACATATGAACCTAGGTAAAAATGTGAACTTTGAAGTGATTTATGTATTTTGTTATTGTAATTTTTTTAATTCTTTATTTAATATCTTTGCATTAATTTTTAATTTGATTATGTTATCAAAAACAATGGATTCGTTATGTTTATATATTTTATGAAATAAATAGAAATCTAAAAAGCCTACTTCTACTTATATAAATTGTTTCTTTTATTATTGCTTATTTCGCTCTTTATTCTTTATGCTTGCGACGTCCCATAATCCAGATGTTCCAAGTTAAGATAACACTATTATCGATATATCTGTTTGTTGTGTATGCTCTCAAACTAGTATTATTGATACTTGGTAATTTCACTCTCTCAAACCTGTTCTATAGTTATCGGAAAGATAAATATTTCATGCATACTCAATGCTTACAGAGCGCAACCGATACAAGTTGATATAGGAAAACATAATAATACACAACTAGTATGCTTGGATGGTTCTTTGCAGAGCTTTAATTGATAATCAGCATTGCCAGAAATTTTTAGGGAAAAAAGCAAGATAGGTGTGTTGTCTGCACACCCAAAACACACATACTCAAATCACACAACAAAAACACTTTTAAAAAAAAAAAAATTAGTTCGGTTTTTATTTATGTCAATTTTTATTAAACAAATTATAATTATAAAATTTGTTACTTAAAAAAGAGTTCAAATAAAAAATTGTTCTCAAAAATAAAAATACACGAGATTTATTCAAAATAAAAAATAGCACCACGCTATATTGGCGATCCTGCCAGGAGCTTACGTCAAAAATCCACGCATATATATTTTTTTGACACATTGTGATAAAGAAGACACGCATACGTACTAAAAACATACTCTTCGGCGAGAATTCGTGTATTCGTGGTTGAAGCTCAATACTCATCAATCACAACTATAGCAACAACAGCGGCCACAGTTATTGTCAGCTGCAAACAACTTGTGCAAACTATAATAACAACAACAACAAACACTGCAGAAACGAGTTTGCAGAGAGCTACCAGCAACAACAACCACAACAAAAGCTATGCTTTTTTGCTAACCACGCGAGGGGCTTTTATATGCTCCTCGCCGCGTAAGTAATCGTTTTTTCGTGTCCGTCAACTCCACCATCCTCTCCAATTAGTTACGTCTGCGAGGGGGGTTGCACAGTGGGTTGATTTGTGCTGGAGCAAAGGCATAACACTTGCCTCAGTACATTTTTGCCTATGTCCGCTGTGTTTAATCTTTTTTGTAGAAGTAACTAATTACCTTATTACCCTTATTTGCTTGAGACTTGCATTGTGAATAAATGTCGGGACATTTTCGCATAGACTTTTGCAATATCCGTGGACTGAGAGCGAATTTCTTCTCGGTCTATGCATATTGTGCTCTTTATAGGCCTCAAATAATGGCACTAAGTGACAGAGGACTCAGATCCACTGGATTTTCATATTCCTGGGTATCACTTACTGCCATTGTTTTCTTCGCATAGGGGCATCGCTCTTTTTATAAGAACAGATGTGGCATACCAGTTCGAGCGGGGTCTGAGCGTCACCGATCCGGAATTCAGCTCCATGTGGGTGAGGTTCAGAGTTCGTTCGCACTTGCTACATTTTTGTTTCGTGTATAGAAGTCCGAAGTTAGGAAGAGAAGCCACTTTTAATAAATTGGACTCTCTCTCTGATTCGATTACGCACATTTTGGGGTTGTTTCCTGACAGCGAAATCGTTGTTGCCGGCGATTTCAATGTCCACAACTCGGCTTGGTTATGTCACTCGAGCCACACCACACCTGAAGGACAATATGTTGAGCTTTTTGCTGAATCAAACCAATTGATTCAACTAGTGAAGGAACCAACATTTTTCCCACGAAATGATTTGCAAAGCCATAATATCTTAGACCTTTTTCTGACTTCTCATCATGAAAAATATGATGTGAGTGTCAATGCACCTCTTGGTAATTCGGACCATTGTACCATCTCCGCTGTTTTTTCATATTCTGACCTTCGCACCTTTACGCCTAAAGCCCCGAAAAGGACTGCATGGTTTTATGAAAGAGCAAATTGGAATGCGTTAAATAAGTTTTATCGCAACTTCAATTGGAAATTATGTTTCGCTGATAGAAATGTGAATGCCGCGGCTGTCATGGTACAAGAAATTATCTTATTGGGTATGCGGTTTTTTATCCCCAATAAGAAGAAAAGCATTAAACCAAAAGACCACTCATGGTTTAATGAGACTTGCAGGATTGCAGTCAGGTCCAAAGAGGAAGCCTATCAGAATTGGCGATCTGATAAGAATGCTGATACTAATAGACTTCGCATCGAGGCTAGGAATCGCTGTAACGCAATTTTAAAACGCGAAAAGTTTCTTCACGAAACTCGCAATAGAGAACAGGTTCTTCTCTGCCCTAAAGGGAGCAAAAACTTTTGGTCATTTGTTAAAAGAGTTAAAAATCAAACGTCTCCGTCGATTCCGACTCTTTTAAAAGATGACCAAATCTTCACTGACTCGGTTGATAAAGCGAACCTGTTGGCTGGATTGTTTGCACTCAATTCCACAATCTCGGATAGCAGTCAGCCACTGCCCTTTGTTGGGACTAGTTCTTCTTCAATGAAGGAGATATATTTTCGAACGAGAGCAGTCAAAAGAGTCCTTGCTAATCTCAACATAAACAAAGCCTCTGGTCCTGATGGCATACCACCAAATTGTGCTTAAAACGTGTGCTTCTACACTGGCTCGGCCTTTGCGCAACCTTTTCAACATCTCATACAGGACAGGAGTATTTCCATCTTGTTGGAAGGTCGCAAATGTCCAGCCGATACCTAAAAAGGGCGATGCCACGAATCCTGCAAACTACCGACCCATTGCGATATGCTCTACGCTTTCCAAAGTTATGGAGAGCGTAATAAACTTCCACCTAATGAACTATCTCGAGCACAACGAATTGCTAAGTGACCGTCAATATGGTTTTCGTAGGGCTCGGTCTACTGGTGACCTTATGGCGTTCCTTACAGAAAAATGGAACCAATGCGTTCACCTGTTCGGTGAGAGCAGGGTTGTTGCTCTGGATATTTCAAAGGCGTTTGACCGAGTGTGGCATAAAGCACTCGTCTCCAAACTATTTGCATACGGTGTCGGTGGTAACTTTGCTCGGTGGATCACGTGCTTTCTTAAGGATAGAACTATACGTGTCGTAATCGACGGCATTTCGTCCAGTGAGCACGCCATCAACGCAGGAGTACCGCAGGGTTCAGTTCTATCGCCAACTTTGTTTCTGGTTTTTATCAACGACCTTCTGTCGTTGACTCATAACCCAATTCATTCGTTTGCGGACGACAGCAGCATTTGTCATTCATATTTTTTCAAAAAACGCCCGAGTTCTTTGAAGATTGAGAGTAAGAGGCAAAATATGAATGACACACTTCTTAATGACTTGAAAAAAATCTCCGAGTGGGGTCTTGCTAATAGAGTAGAGTTTAATGCAAACAAGACCCAGTGTTGCCTGTTAACCCACAAGCGGATGAACTGTCCCTTAGCTCCCTTGTATATGAATGGTGTGGATCTTTTGGAGTCAGATGCTCTTGACGTTCTGGGCATGTCGATACAATCAGACCTTCGTTGGAATGATCACATTATCCATGTGTCGAAAGAAGCGGCCAAGTGCCTAGGTTTCTTAAAACGGTGCAAGCGATACTTCACCCCATCTGATCTTCGAATGATCTATACCTCTTATATAAGGCCTAAAATGGAGTACAATTCGCACATTTGGGCAGGAGCTTCGAGATCTTATTTGGAGCTTCTGGACCGAATTCAAAGACGTGCGATATATATGATAGGATACGAAAACATTTTATCTCCCCTGAGTTCTCTTGGGCATCGGCGTAATGTTGGTTGCCTAAGCCTTTTGTATAGGTTCTACCATGGGAAATGTTCAAGAGAGGTACATGGCCTGACGCCACCAGTTCGTGTATTTCCTAGGTCTACTCGGGCAGCTTTCCAAGCCCATCCCTTTACCATTGCATCGGTGCCCAATAGAACCACGCATTACCGAGATAATTCGTTTTTTGGTCGCACGGTAAGATTGTGGAATAATCTCCCTGTGAGCGTGTTCCCCGGCAGTTTTGATCTGTGTCAGTTTAAAGCAAATCTTCACCGTCACTACTCCATCTTTCCACCCTCCAACTAACTATCACCCGTCTTCCGAATTAACGCAATGCCTTCGCATTTAAAGGGGGCATCCCCTGAGCGTTGGTTTAGACAAAAAAAAAAAAAAAAAAAAAAAATAAACAACAATAGTAACATTTATAAGCAGCATTTACAGCAGCCGTAACAACAACAAAATCAACAATCTACGTAACTACAGAGGTGATCTACCCTATCAATCAAGAACGCAACAAAGCATTGAACACAGAAGATACTACAAACAACAATAACATCCCAACAGCCGCAGCAACAACATCAGCAGCAGCGACAACAAACAACAACAGTAAATATAATAATAAAAAAAAATAAAATTTTATATATTATATTAACTATTATATTATATTAATAACTATTATATAATATTATATTAAGCATACTTAACTAATCACGAGGTAGCTTCTTAAACGGTTGTTAAACATTTGGGACATCAAAAAACCAATTGTTTCACACCGTAGGCACTCCACTGCACCCAAAATAACAGATAGGAAACAAATAGGGAAACAAATAGGAACACATTTAATTTACAAAAATTTTAAAAATGAGCATTAGACATTCACCCCCACACCCCACTCATCCCCTCTCATTCACACCTCACCCCTCACACCCCCTCTCACTCTCACCTCAATCATCTCAACACGGAGATGGACCCACATTAATAGATTTAGAGTCCGATCTGGTCAACCCATTCGAAAGGTCCGAACGTACGGAAATCCACGCGACATCGGTAAAACTACCCCAGTTTTGGACTAATTGTCCAGAAGAGCGGTTTATACACACCGAAATACAATTTCAGTCCAAATCCATTACGACGGATAAGACTAAATATGAATACCTGATTACAGCTCTTCCGCAAGAAGTAATCATAACTGTATTCGATTTTATACAGAAAGCTTCTTCAAGCAATCAATATGAGAACTTGAAGAAGATTCTGATTGAACGCTACTCTCTCAAAGAAAGCAAACGAATTGACAAAATACTTACTGACACGGAAATGGGAGATAGGAAACCTTCCCAGTATTATAGGTCACTGTTACTACTAGCGGGTTCCGCGGTAGAACCGGACTTCCTTCAAAAACTATGGCTCAGGAAACTTTCAAAAGCGCTCAACATAGCCTTAACCGGGTCAGGCCATACAGAGCTAGAGGAGCTTCTGAAAATGGCTGACAAACTATGGGAAGTCATAAGTGAAAACGAAGTTTCAGTTTTGCACACAAATCAAAATTCCAATACTAACGAACTAGCAAGTATGGTACAAAATCTAGTAGTATCTACCACGAACATATTAAATGCCTTTAATAAGTTGTCGATAGAAGTTGAAGCACTCAAATCACAACATAATTTCCGACCCAGGTCACCAGCGAGACATAGGTCAAGCTCAAGACAGACATCACGTACACGTGGACCCAACTGGCTATGCCGATACCACTACAAATTCGGTAGAGATGCACGTAGATGTGAACAACCGTGTGCATATGCTCAAAACAACAACACAACACAACACAACATAATTCAACACAATACAATACAAAAAACTAAATAACTCCATTATCGCGAAGACTGACAAAGGACCCATTACACTGACACGTCGTTTATTTGTTTACGACCCGGCAAATAAATTGAACTTTCTAGTGGACAGCGGAGCAGAAATATCAGTACTTCCTTTCTCCAAATTAAAAATTTCAAAACAAAAATCAGATCTCACATTAACAGCGGCCAACGGCACTTCTATTTCGACTTTCGAAAAAAAACTACTTACACTAGACTTAAAATTACGACGCGAATTACCCTTTACCTTCATCATTGCAGACATTTCCAGACCAATTTTAGGCGCAGACTTTTTAACAAAATACGGACTACTAATAGATCTAAAACGTAAACAACTCATTGGCCCATTAACGAACTTATCAGTCAACACTATCTCAGCATTTACTGAAACCACATTAACAAAATTATTTTCAGTCGACAACAAATACACAGAATTACTAAAAAAATTTCCATCACTACTAACAGAACCCAATTACACTGCACCTGTCAAACACCAAACACTAAACCAAGGACAGTTACCAATTACGAAACCGCGACGTCTAGACTTGCCTAAAACGAAGATAGCTGAACATGAATTCGACTTTTTAGTTAAATTTGGCATTTGTAAACCGTTAAATTCAAAAACATCTTCTCCACTTCACCTAGTACCTAAGCGCGAACCTAACGAATAGAGAACATGCGGAGACTACAGAAGACTAAACACAATAACAGTACCAGACCGCTACCCGTTGCCACATATACACGATTTTTCGAATAACTTACACAATACACATATCTACTCAAAGCTCGATTTAGTCAGGGCCTATCACCAAATACCCATGGCCCCTGAGGATATACACAAAACAGCAATCACTACACCTTTTGGAATGTTTGAGTTTTTCTGAATGCCTTTCGGTTTGAGGAACTCAGCGCAATCATTCCAGAGGTTTATACATGAAGTACAACACGGACTAGACTTCATTTTCGTTTATTTAGACGACATTATTGTGGCCAGTAATACAGAATAACAACATTTTGAACACTTAACACAAATTTCCAACTACTCGACAAGTTCGGTTTAAATATCAAGCCAAATAAATGCATATTTGGAGTAGACAACATAGATTTCCTCAGTTACAACATCTCTAAACATGGTATCTGACCATCCGAAGAACGAACACGGTGTATACAGGACTACCTACAACCAGTAACAGTTAAACAGATATTTTTGTATAGGTATGACAAATTATTACCACCGGTGCATTCCCAAACTCGCACACATGTTAGGACCCATTTATGACATGGTGACAAGCGCATCAAAAACTAAAAATAAACACTTTCAATGGACAGACACAACATTACATTCATTTGCAACAATAAAAGATAGTTTTGCTAAGCAAACACTAATTAATCACATTAATAGTATCAGTTGCTGTAGATGCATCTAACACCGCAGTTGGCGGAGTCTTACAACAAGAACACAATGGAATACTTCAACCTTTAGCATTTTTTTTCTAAGAAACTAACACAAACAGAAACAAAATACAGTACATTCGACTGCGAATTACTAGCTATCTATTTAGCAATCAAACATTTCAGACATCATTTAGAAGGCAATACATTCACAGTTTACACGGATTACAAACCATTAACGAATGCACTCCACTCAAAAACAGAACGCAGCCCTAGACAAACACGACACCTTGAATACATTGCACAATTTACCAACACGATAATACACGTCAAAGGTGCAGACAACATAGTAGCCGATGCACTATCGAGATGCGAAATCGAAGAATTAAAAACACCCGATATCGACCTAAAACAACTACACAAAGAACAACAAAATGATACAGAGTTAAAGAATATCACTGACAATAAAATATACAAATTTAAACTCATTGACATTCCATTTTTAAACATTAATATCTGGTGCGAACATTCCACAGGCAATACACGACCCACAGACTTTACGAAAAAATATATTTGAACAACTGCACAACATATCACATCCGGGAACAAGGGCTTCCAGACGTCTCATCACACCACGTTACTTCTGGCCCAGTACGAACGCACACATTAATAAATGGTCGCAAGAATGCATGAACTGTCAGAGAGCGAAAGTACAACGGCACACCAAAACACAACCTCAGAAAATACGCATTCCACATGGCCGTTTTGAACATATACACATTGATTTTGGTGGTCCACTACCCAAATCAAACGGTTACAGATACCTATTAACCGCCATCGATAGAAACACACGTTGGCCTGAGGTTTACCCACTAAAAGACATAGAGACTGCCACAATTATAGAGGCTTTAAACAGAGAATTCATTTCACGTTTCGGTGTTCCGCGCGAAATTACTTCAGATCGCGGACCTCAATTTTCCTCCAACACGTTTAAACAGTTTATTAAAAACATAGGTAGCCTTCATATTATGACATCTCCATACCATCCGCAGGCCAATGGAATTCTAGAACGCTTCCACAGGCAATTAAAAGCATCACTTATGACAAGCAACAACCAGAAGAACTGGTATTCAGAAATTCCCCTAGTTCTGTTGGGTCTAAGATCAACGGTTAAGGAAGATATCAAAGCATCTCCTGCCGAAATGGTTTTTGGACAGAGTCTGAGACTGCCGCGGCAGCTAGTGGTACATAGCAATCCAACAGGCAGCTCAGCAGAAATTTTGTCAGCTCTTAAAGAAAAGGTTAAAAACACTCAGTCAGATAGCAAGTTTCATATAATATCAGATCAACAGTACATACCTCAGGCGTTGAAGAGTTGTAAATTCGTATTTATTCGTAATGATTCCATCAGACACGCGCTCCAAAATCCGTACGATGGCCCTTTCGAGGTGGTAGACAAAACATCAAAATACTTCACAATTTTAAAAGGAAACAGCACAATAACAGTTAACATAGACTGACTTAAACCAGCATACTTAAATTCAGAAACTTCACAGACACTCTCTTCCACACACAATCCTAAAAAAAAAGCTCACTTCAACTTATCGGCAAACACAACAAAAATCTATGGGGGGCAATAATGTGGTGTCTGCACACCTAAAACACACATACGCAAGTCACACAACAAAAACACTTTCAAAAAAAATTAAAAAAGTTCTGTTTTTGTTTATGTCAATTTTTAATAATCAAATTATTATTATAAAATTTGTTACTTAAAAAAGAAGTTCAAATAAAAAAATTGTTCTCAAAAATAAAAATACACGAGATTTATTCAAAATAAAAAATAGCACCACGCTATATAGGCTTTAAAAAATGGCAAGAAAAGGCTAGACGGCTCAACAAAAAAGGCTAAAAAAAGGCTAGAACTGTTTACAATATATTTTTTTATTATAAATGTGTCTGAATATAAAGGGTGGCTAAATTTTAAGGACCGATGTTGATTTTGAATTAAACACAAATTATTTAGGAAATTATTGTCATTTCTTTTTATTATGATAATATTGTTATGGTTCAATTATGTATTTATTTTATTTATTTTATTTCTTTGAAATTGATTATTCATTGTACAATAAGATTTCTCTTTTAATTAGTACAAATATGGTTAAGTATTAATAATGAGTTTAAAAATTATAATTCATCTTAACAACTAGAGATTAAAACAAAAATATAATGTAAATAATATTAATAATGAGGTAACTAAAGTAAAGACTACATAATATTTAATTATCAAGCAGAATAACTTCGAAATACAGAAAGACAGATGTAGGGAAAGAAAGATGTTAAGATACACAGAGAGTTGTTAAAAAGCAGAAGAAAGGTGTTCAAATGGTGTATGGAACAAAATATCGGCCAAATGGCCGCCGCGACCTCGGCGGCACACCTCCATCCGATGGTCCAAATTTTCGATGACGCGGAGGCATAAGTGAGGTTCTATGCCGCTAATGTGCCGAATTATCTCATGCCTTAGCTCTCGAATTGTTGCTGGCTTATCGACGTACACCTTTTCTTTCAAATAACCCCAAAGAAAGAAGTCCAGCGGTGTCAAATCACATGATCTTGGCTGCCAATTGACATCGCCACCACGTGAGATAACACGGCCATTGAATTTGTCGCGCAAAAGAGTCATTGTTCCGTTAGCTGTGCGGCAAGTGGCACCGTCCTGTTGAAACCACATATCGCTCACATTCGTATCTTCCAATTCGGGCCATAAAAAGTTCGTTATCATCTCACGATAGCGAACACCATTCACAATAACTGCCTGAATCGCCTCATTTTGGAAAAAATACGGCCCGATGATGCCGCCAGCCCATAAACCGCACCAAACAGTCACTCTTTGTGGGTGCATTGGTTTTTCAACAATCACTCTTGAATTATCATTCGCCCAAATGCGGAAATTCTGCTTATTGACGAGGTGAAAATTCATTGAGGTGAAAATGTGCCTCATCACTGAAGATGATTTTCTCCGAAAATTGATCATCCACTGTTTCCATTTCTTGCCACCATTCTGACCATTGACGACGCTTGAAATGGTCGAGAGAGTTTAGTTCTTGAGTCAATTGCTCCTTGTAAGCGTGTAAATGCAAGTCTTTATGCATAATGTTCATCAACGACGAGCGTGAGAGGTGCAATTGTTGGGCACGACGACGAGTTGAGGTGGACTATCGCGAACAGCAGCAATATTTTCTGCAGTACGAGCATGCACTGTTGTTTTCACATCTCCTACAGACCCGGTTTGCTCAAATTTTTGCACGATTTTTCCGATTGCACGCACATTTGGACGAATAAATTGACCGAACAAATCACGAAGTTCACGATATTCATTTTGATTTGAACGTCCATTTTCATAATAAGCCTGAATAACTTTAACGCGTTGCCCGGTTGTGTATCTTTCCATGGTTCAAATTGAGTTAGTCTGAAATTGAGAAATGTCAAATGAAATGCAGAAAAAACTTGACGTTTAGGTGTGGTTCACATTCAACATCGGCTCTTAAAATTTAACCACCCTTTACATACGAAACGGACTTTGCTTTTACTGGTTGGAAAGGGAGAGGACTGCATTCCAGTATTGAAAGGAGCCATTGCCTGACTATTATGAGCCCTTTTGCCTGGGAAATTAAGCCGGCTGTAAGTTGCAGTAGCAGTTTTTACAGGTGATGCAGTCGTCCTTAACTGCTATCCACTTTTGAAATCATTTATCGGCCAACCAGGTTCTTTATATTTTCTGCTTATATTGTCCGAAATTTTTGCAATTTATGTAAAAATATCAATAAATTCAAAAATTCTGACCAAATCTAATTTTTTTGCTTGCATACCATTTTCATTACTTACATACATTTGTTTCATATCCAGAATTGCAATTGCTGATAGCATTAGTTTCTAAGCAAGGATTGTGTTCAGATTCTTTTACGACCTTAGGAACTTTACTAACCCTCTAATGCCTAGGCCTGCCTCTAAGCGGGGTTAACGCCAATCGATGTAAAAGCATATTCTATGGAAAAATTTTCAAATTGTTTTCTTTGGAGTGTACATGAATATCCAAGTCACATTTCAGTTTTAACGGCTTGGCACTTGCATGCTCCGTTTGGCAATTATATCGGTTTGAAATTCAATTTCATCATATTTTAACGAATTTAATTAATTGTCAAAAAATCTTGATTTTCAGTCAATTAAAAAACACATTAATTGAAGTGATATCGAAGTAAAAAAGATACTAGTGAGTAGAAAATACCTGTTTTGCTGTTTAAAATCTTAATAACACTTCTCTGCTTATTTTCTGTGCTTATGCCCAAGCCCGCTTCTAGGCGGAGTCGACATTTCACCTGTAACAAACGAACAAAGTATTAAAACGAAAAACGAAACTCAGATTCGTTTTTCTTTTCAACAAATTAGTCTAATCTGATTTTTGGAGCTCAAACCAAAAATGTGGCATTAGAGAGTTAAGATATCTAATAAATGGAAACAAAAATTGCAAAGATTTTTTTATTTTTATTTATTGGTCTTACCTTTCCATTTTACTTGTTAACTACTAGAATTTCACAAGCTGAATTGATGTTTCATTAATAAAGTGCTGCCAAATATGTTCATTTCAGAGCACAGGGTTGCACAGTGTTAATAAGTGTTCGGAAGTGTTCTTAAGCAATATGTCTATAAATTTCTTTTTGTTAGATATTTCACATAATCAAAAAATTTAACAAAATTAAGAAAGGCTAGAAAAGGCTAGATAAAAAAAGGCTAAAAAAATGCTAGAGACTAGGTGGTAATTTTCGAGGCTAGACGACAAAAATAAAGGCTAGATCTAGCCTCAAAAAGGCTGGATTGGTTAATTATAAATCCAACAAGTTTCATTTCATTGAAATTAGTAAAAAATTCGTCGAGTTATTTAAATTTTAAGCATTAATCTTTTAAAAACAACAGTGAATTTTTCGCAAATAAGATCAAGCCAAATATGGTTATTTTAGTGATTTTGTAGTGAAGTAGAAATGCTTCAAATTGAATAAGTCGACGAAATTTCAACCGATTTCAATTAAATAAAACTTGCTGGATTTAGAATTAGCTAGAATTTTTATTGCTATGACATAACGGGACATTTAATACGGAATATGTCCACAAATTGATCTTAAATATAAAAAATATGAAAAATTTAAGAAAATTTTTGACTGTTTCCTCATAAAGATGAAGGAGTGCGCTTATTTTTGAAAGAAGAAGTTAATTTAGATTTAGTTTCTGGAAGAACAATGGGAACGACTAGATATGGTGCAACCATTGATGCTATGTTTTCAGGATTACCACAAACCTAATATTACAGTATTTAATAATAACGTTTCTATTAATGAAATTCAGCAATTGACGTCATAATGAATTTATGTAATAAATATATTTTAAAATTTAAAATGTATACAATCCTTTTACTAATATAGAATGCCTTCATTCACCCCCTTTACCTTTAATATACATCTCAAATTCCAAGGTAATCGATTAAGATTACTCCAGTCGCGCATCGGAGCTGACACTCACACTTCGTTTTTTTTTTTTCTTTGTACGAGGGCTGTTCAAAAAGTTCCCGGCATTCAAAGTTGGGCGTCGAAAAAAGAGGTATGCTGCTTGCGGCCCGGATAACTCGACTTCGGATCATCTGAAATGGAAAAAGTAAACGGCGTTAGATTCAGTACAGATGTAGTTCTAATCTTTATCACAATCATAATTTTGCGATTATTTTTTACATAATGGCGGTCATTGAAAAATGGAAAACCTATTTTGGGTCTTTTTTTGAGTTTAGTGTAAAAAAAAATAGTAAAAAATTGTTTCAAATTCTGATTGAGGTAGCGACCAGAATGGTGGCAATTCTGCGTCGATTACACTTTGTTTCATCAAAATCAGTTCAGAACTACGGGAGCAATCTGGGCCGCAAGCTCGAAAAACGTGATTTCGAGATAAACGCGTTTAAGTTTGAAGTTATTTTTTCGCAACAAAAAAAAATTTAAACGAAAACTTTGAGCATGTTTCGACATTCGACAATTCTGCGTCGATTGCACTTGGTTTCATCAAAATCGGTACAGTATAACCGGAGAAAAGTGACTTCAAAGTTAAAAAATGTGATTTTGAAAAAACTGAAAAAAATTTTAGGCAATACAACATTTTTTTTGTTGTGAAATACTCACATATATTATTCTGCAATGCCAGCCCCATAAAGAACTCCTTCTTCTTCTTCAAAAAATTAGGAATCAGCGGCTCTTTGTGCTCTTCGGGCAGTTCTACCTTCTTTTGATGCGGCAGAGCTCTGGCTTCGGACCTTTTCGAACGTTCTTTGTTCCGAGACATGGCTAAATCATATGTGACGTTGTCAATCGGGATGCTCATTAGGTTCATTATTTGAAGTATTAGCAAAAAACCTTCGTTAAATATGACAATTGCAATATAATTGGCAATCTCAATAGTGCGTGCGCCGGTGTGCATATGCTTCGGTGCGAATGACCACAGCACTGCGTTGAAAGATTCGTTGCTGTTTTGAGTTTCGGAGCCAAGACATCTGTTCAACAAATCATTGGCTGACAGTGCTTCGTAAATAGGTTTGATTGCTTCCTGGACTCTCTGATTTAGTGGTGCATACGTATGCTTGAAGCTGTCGATTGTCCCTTCTGCTACCGCTTTTTGCCAGGCGCACCAGCTCGACGCACCGGTCGGACAGTTTTGGTGCTGTGGAGCTTCATCAGTCGCGATTTTGTGCAAAAATGTTGCCCAAACAGCCTTCTTCATGTCAGCAACCGACTCTGGATGACGACAGATAGCGAGACCATAATATGTTGTTAATTCAGAGATGATTTTATCTGTGAGTTTGCCTGCACCCTTGCCGCCAATGCCTCTGTTTTCTTTTTTGGCCTTGCGGAGTCGGGTGCCCATTCTTTTTTGCACGATATACAATCTTTTTTTTAGACGATTGGGTCGCCATCGTACGGATCGTCGTCTATAATAGCTTTGAATGTTTTTGAGTCGCCATCGCCGATATACTTGCAGTATTTTACGCCATGCTTTTGGACTGATATGGCGAACATTTCCTTTATCGCATCCACCTCCATCTTCCCAAAGCTTCCTTGATGGTTGGCACGGCATTTTTCTTCGTGGTCTTCAATCCAAATTTCATATGGCAGTGGGTCTCCTTTCTTAGCTTCCCAATACTTGCAACTGTTGCATACGCTGGACTTTATAAAAGAGTCGACTATTTTTTTACTGTATTTGACGATCAACGTTGTAGCGCCGTAAAGTGAAGAAAAGCCACGTGTTTTTCAAGTGCCATCACAGGATACGGTAAACATTGTTGGGTCGCACTGTGGATCGGCTGTGACCATGGCATCTTTCTCTTCTTAGCGGCTTTTGAAAGAGTGTATCCATAGATCTCGCTTGCGGCTGTATGAAAGTTCTCTAGGGTAGTGTGGTATAAAGAGTTAACCACACCTCTGCCGATATCCATGAGGCCACAAAACGTGCTAATGCCTTTTGGCCCAATGCCTAAAAGCCTCATGGCAAAAATCAAGCGCCGGTTTATCATATATGATTTGCCAACCAAAGACGATGAAAAAATATATGTAGTGGTCGGGCAAGCGCAGTGAAGACCACTTTTGAAGCCAATTCCATACGGTGATGCTTTTTCAAACTCGATTTTTCCTTCTCATTTGGCACATATCACGAAATTAGTAATCGCCCAGAAAACTGTATAAAACTCCAAAATGCAATTCTCCGTTTTGTTGTCAATGCTTATGTCTTCGTTTTTTTTTTTTTTGCCGATGTACTTGTGAATTCGGTGTCCTCATCTCTTTCGTGTTGGTTACCACGAAACAGGCGTTTCAACCGACGAGTTTTTCGATTGCTGCCAGTGTTTCTTTTATTTTTATTTCTATTACTTTTTCTATCCATTGTCTGTAGCACAACCAAAAATTTTTAACAAAACTGTACTTTTCAAAACTGTATGCGCATGCGTCCGGTTTATAACTCAATTCAAAGTGAACTAAACGTTGCCAACATTCGAATACCTAAGCTCTAAATTGTGTATTCATTTATTTTTTTAAATGCGTATACAAACAAGTTATTACCTTCTAAAGAACGCGTTGAACAAATTTCTGTGGTTGCTTCAAACCGTTGCAAAAAGTAGCCATATTAAGCAAATCGCATTTCGGCGAAAACATTGCTAGACAAAAAAGGCCATATCACCTAAAGTATTTAGAATTTGAAAAACCCCTTTTAGGACGATATTCTCAAATATCCAAACTATAAAAATATGCAAAAAAAACTAGTAAGGATGGAGCTTCGGCAGGGTACAGAAGATAAAATACCCCCCGCGGCCATATTGAAGTATATTCGAATTCTTTAGCCACGACATACACGATGACATTCAGTTTAATATATTAACGAAAGTTTTCCTATTTTGATGACGTCACTTTGTATGGGAAGTAGGCGTGGTTTTGATCCAATTTTGCCATATAGCATAGACATGGTTCATATTATATATCAAAGCTAAAGTGCAAAATTTCAAGACATTTCAATAATTTTTGCGGACTTTTAAGAGATTTAACGTTTAAAATAAAGCCAATTTGTATGGGAGGTAGGCGTGGTTTTTACTCGATTTTACCAAATATCATAGTGGTGGTCTATGTTATATATCAAAGCCTATACGCAAAATTTCAAGACATTTCTTTAATTTGAGCAGATTTTTAAGAGATTTTACATTTAAACTAAAGCCACTTTGTGTGGGAGGTAGGCGTGGTTTTCATCCGATTTTTCCAAACTTCATAGCCATGATTAAGACTGCAGAGCAAAGCTGACCTGCCAAATTTCAAGGCATTTCTTTAATTTTTGTGGGTTTTAAAGACATTTTACGGTTAATATAAAGTCAGTTTGTATGGGAGGTAGGCGTGGTTTCCATCCGATTTGGCCCATTGGGGTATAAAAATCGAAAAAAAAATATTTTTGCCAACCAGAAATACTCCCTTAAGTACTGAAAAGGATTCATTCCTAGAGCATCCCTAAAGTGGCTAACATCAGTTCAAAGTTAAAAGAGCACAGCCAGCTCTTGTAGGTATTTCAAAAAACTAACTAAAACGTGACAGAGGAGTGAATTTAAATGAAAACTGCAACGAAAGTTTGGAAAAGATATAGGCAGTGAAATGCCAGCGCCAGCAAAGGATCCAAGTATTTAATAATATTGGCACTTATTACATTAATAATTATGGAATTGCAATGTAAGTAAGATTATAGATACACCTACCCACAAGCTCTTCGATCACCGAATAATTAGAATTTGCTTAGGAAATAGTCTATACATGTACACTGGTGTCGTTTACATTCCTCCCTGCTCAAGTGAAACAACATACAACGAGCTATGTGAAACACTGTCCGCCTTTATCTATACTCTAAAAGAGGAAGGTTGTTATTCTTGGTGACCTTAACCGTCCAAATATATCGTTTGCCACCGATGAAAATGACAACAATCTTCTTCCTTTTAACCTTTCAAGTATCATAGATTTCACATTGCTAAGTACCTTTTATGGCAGCGCCCTGCAGTAAGATTCTTCTGTACAAAATCAAAATAGGAGATGGTTTTACTAAGACATTTGAGGAAATGAAGGTTAGTCCATGCAGTAATGCAGAAAATTTGTAAGCTAACTCTGTTCATCATACAGCCTTAACGGTTGCTTTCTCTTCTAATGAAGTTACCTTATACCCAATCTTATAATAACTCCATTGCGTACGATTACCTCAACGCCGATTACGAAAGCATAAAATGTTATCATTAATACTCTAAGCTGGAATTATGTTCTTTCCAACTTAGACGCAAATAGCGCTGTCTCTAGAATTTTTTCAGCACATTTTTACAGCTATCAAAAGTTATGTGCCAAAAATAAAGAAAAAGAATATGCTTTCAGAGCCATGGCTAGATAGAAATCTCAGATTTTTGAGGAATCAAAGAAATAAAATCCATAAAATTCTCAAAAACACTGATAATGTAAGCGATGAACTCAAGCTAAGGTATGACGAGCTATCAAAAGAGTTCTCTATCAAGTCAGAAGAAGCGTACAAGTTGTACACTAACCTTATCGGTAAGAAAATTGGATGATTCCAAGAACCGAAAAAATTCTTTGACTTTGTTAACTTAAAGCGTAAATCTAGCGGCTATCCATCGTCTATTTTTAAAGGTATTGTCCATTCGCCCAACCCTCATGATATTAGCAACTTATATGCGGATCATTTTAAGGAAGTCTTTTGTCAATCTACTACCCAATTTGAAACCTCTTCTCCCAGCTCAAATATTGTGGTGGATAGTATAGATTTAAGGAAGAGATTTCAAATGCCATAAAAGAACTGGATTTATTTAAGGGACCGGACCTTATTCCTACAAGCTTCCTGGTGCGATGTTTAGACCAACTACTTCTGCCATTATACATAATTTTTAACGAATCACTGTCTTTTCACTGGGACATTTCCTTCTTATTGATAATAAGAAGAACCACTTCTTATAGAGTGGTGATAAAAGGTCTGTTGAAAATTATAGAGGCATAGCAATTTTATCAACCATTCCAAAACTTTTTGAAAAAATTATTTGTGATAAGCTAACAAGTATCATTAACCCACGTTTAAATGAGCAGCAACACGGCTTCCGTAAGGGACGATCTACAACATCCAATCTCATGATCATGGTATCGGATGTTTTAATAAATATGGAAAAAGGGCACCAAATAGATGCTGTATATACAGATTTCAGTAAAGCCTTCGATAGAGTTGATCACAGCATGCTAACATGTAAATTACAAAAATTCGGTATTACCGGACCCATACTAAGTTGGCTAAAATTATATCTCGACGGCAGATCCCAGTATGTTAAATTCCAAGGAATTCTGTCAAAAAAAACTGCAGTCTCCTCAGGAGTTCCGCAATGCAGCCACCTTGGCCCTCTTCTTTTTAACATATTTATATCAGACTTGTCAGAAGTCCTGAACGATATCCCACACCTTATGTATGCAGATGATTTAAAAATGTACTATGCAATCAAATCAGAGATAGATGTAAATTTTTTACAGTCAAAACTGTTGTCTCTGTGGCAATGGTGTATCCAAAATAAACTGCATTTTAATGTCAATAAATGCATTGTTATAAGTTTTTCTCGTAAGAACAACATGGCACTTCATACCTACCACCTCAATAGTACCGAGCTTAAAAGAGTCAATCATGTAGTGGATCTTGGAGTAGTCTTGGATTGCAAGATGCGCTTTAATTTGCACTATGACAAAATTCTCTCCAAAGCCAGCAAACAGCTTGGTTTTATAAAAAGGCGCGCAAATGAATTCAAGAATATTTGGGTCACTACATCCTTATACTGTGCGTTAGTGCGGCCAATACTTGAATATGCCTGCATAATTTCGAGCCCGTCTTTCGATTCCCATAGCGAAAGAATCGAGTCTATTCAAAAGCAATTCTTACTATACACGTTGAGAGACATGTATAACCCCCGTGATTATAATAGCCTTCCTTCATATGAATACAGACTCAGCCTTTTGAACTTGATGCCATTATCATCAAGAAGATCATTATTGGGCTCATGTTTCACATTCAATGTTATTAATGGTGCTATTGACAGCGAATATATTTCTAGTATGATATGCTAGAATCCTCAATGTATGATATCCTCAATGAACCAATAAGACGTACTGGGCAGACTCGGCTGTTAACTGAATATCAGCACCAAACTACATACGCAAACAATGAACCCATCAATCGATGCTGTAGAGAATTCAATAAAGTCTCCGTATGCTTCTCAACTTCCATGTCCAAATCCTCTTTCAAGCAAATCCTGTCTATGTAAGTTCCTCGTTTACCAAAATTAACTCAGGCTTAAGTTAAATTGCCTGTATATAGTTACTCGTATGTATACCACATTTAAGCATGCCCTCTCTAAATTTGTTGGATATAAGTACTATCCAAGTCTGTCTCTCTTCTTAGTCTCTCTTAACCCATCCTTTTATTTTCTCTCTTTTCTTCTCCTCTTTCTAATATGTAAGTACCTTTTACTCTTACTTTTAATTTTCTTTCTGCCCCTCCTTTGTGACGTGTTCGTGAAATCATGTCATTAAGGTGGGCGGACTACGCCCACTTCAATTCGTACATCTTCGAACACCAAAACAAGGAAAGGGAGAAGAAATAAAATAAATTTAAATTAAGTTATAATAAGTAAATTGCCCCGTTTGGCCAATAAATAAATAAATAAATAAATATATAAATAAATTGCTTAACAATTAAATGCTTTACTCGTTACTTAATATTAAATGTTTACCAAAAAGATTAAAAAAATTTTGTCATGACTTTTAAGTTACTGATGGTCTTATACGTTTGTTAGATTCACGTAGTGCTTATGTAAGCTGCAGTTCATCCGATTCATCTGATGAGGAATTAAATATATCTGAAATATAACCAATCTATGGTGAATTATGGAATACTGATTTGGGAAAACTGATTCACCCAAAGTACTATATCTTATCCCATTTCATGCTCTTGCTTGACCACTTAGAGAACACTGTGCATTTTTTGTCAAGGTTCATAGGACAAACTACGGTCGAAGTGATCCTGTCTCCCGATGCCTTACTCTGTGTAATACTCTTAATTTGGATCTAGACCTTGAAAGACTAGCTTCAATAAGAGTTTTGAATGAATTTTTGAAGTAATTTTAGCCTTCACTCTGCTTTTGTTTCATTCTTATTTTATAATTATTTTTTCTTCCCTATCTTTAAGGAACAACTGTAATCTGTAAGCACTGGTCCCGGTAGATTCAAATAAATAATATTAGTTGCTAGTGCAAGAAAGATAACTTTTCCAACCTTTTATTTTTATAAGAATATATGAATTTTTTTCACTTTTTCTCAATTATAATATATTTAAAATATTAAATATATATTTAAAATAAATTTTATGTTGAAAATAAAATTAAAACTTAAAATTGTATGAAAAAATCTGGCCTTTTTTAAATTTGTTTTTCAAGCCATTTAGTTTTTTTGACTTTTTTTTTGCTAATTTAGCTTTTTTTTTATTTAGCTCGTGGCCCTACTGGTGAACATAAATGTTTGGTAAAATTCAAAATTAGTTTCGTGTTTGTAAATAGGGGAAAATAACTTTCTTTTAGTGCCTTATTTATTACCTGTGCGGTTTACTATGTAAGCTATTTTCGCTCCTACAGATATGTTTGCAACAAGAAATATTTGTGTCCTTTACCTGTTTATATTTAAAAAATAACAAAATGCAGCGGCGAATAAAATTAATCAGGTTTTGGGACCAGATATCTATCCAACGAACACACAGAGCTTGGACAATGAACTACGTGATCAACAAGGTAGCAGTGTTGATGACGACGAACTGCGAGTAGAAATTGGGCGAAATTCATCGACAACTTTACAATGCCTTGCTGAGACCTTCAATGTATCAAAACCAGCCATTAGTTGCCGTCTCAAATCAATTACTTACTTACTTACTTAGGTGGCCGTGACAACCCGTGTCCGGATTTCGACCGACCTCATCAGCTCTCGCCAGGCGCCTCTGCTTTGCGCGCGCCTTCTCCAATCGGATACACCAAGTGCGGTTAGGGCTTCCTCAGCCTGGTCCATCCATCGGAGGCATGGTCTCCCTCGTCGTCGTTGACCAGCGACCCTCGCCTCGAGCACCTTTTTCGCTGGAGCTTCGTCGTCCATACGATGGACATGACCCAGCCAGCGTAGTCGCTGCACAGTTATACGCCGAACTACGTCAATGTCTCCGTAGAGCTCATACAGCTCGTGGTTCATTCGGATGCGATAGTCATCGCCGACTCGAACAGGACCGAAGATTTTGCGAAGAACTTTTCTCTCGAACACCCCCAGAGCGGCTGCGTCAGTTTGCGAAACTACCCATGCCTCAGCGCCATAAAGCAGCACAGGTAGAACGAGCGTCTTGTAGAGTGTTAGTTTTGTCGATCGAGAGAGGGCTCTGGAACTTAGTTGCTTACTGAGCCCGTAGTAGCACCTATTAGCAATTATTGTTCTTCGCTTTATCTCCAGGCTGATTTCGTTGTTGGTATTAATGGCGGTGCCAAGGTATACAAACTCCTTGACTACTTCAAAGTTGTAGCTGCCGGATGAAACGTGGGAGTCTAAACGCCGAGCTCCCTTGTTTGTAGACAGCATATACTTTGTTTTACCCTCATTTATCGTCAAACCCACTTTGGCTGATTCCTTTTCGATAGCGGCGAAAGCAGCGGTAACATCTCTCTTGGTTCTGCCAACAATATCAATATCATCAGCGTAAGCAAGGATGCACACCGGCCTTTCGTACGATCCCCTCCATGATGATGTTGAAGAGATCGCAAGACAGTGGATCGCCTTGCCTGAAACCTCTTTCGGTATTGAAGGTTTCGGAGAGGTCATTTCCTACCTTGACGGAGCTGCGTGTGTTGCTCAACGTCATTCTGCAAAGTCTAATCAACTTTGCAGGTATACCGAACTCAGACATTGTTGCGTATAGGCAATCCCTTCTCGGGCTATCGAACGCAGCTTTAAAGTCGACAAAGAGATGGTGTGTGTCAATTTGATTTTCGTGGGTTTTCTCCAGGATTTGTCGTAGCGTGAAAATCTGGTCTATGGTGGACTTACCAGGTCGAAAGCCACACTGATAAGGTCCAATCAGTGTTTTTGTAATTGGCTTTAATCTTTCACACAGTACGCTTGAGAGAACCTTATATGCGATGGAAATAAGACTGATACCTCTATAACTTGCGCAGATTGTAGGGTCTCCTTTCTTAAGTATAGGGCACAGTACACTGAGGTTCCAATCGTCGGGCATGCTTTCTGCTAGCCATATTTTGCTGATGAGCTGATGCATGCGCCTTATCAATTCATCGCCGCCGGTTTTAAACAATTCAGCTGACAGGCCGTCAGCACCCGCTGCTTTATTGTTTTTGAGTCGTTGGATAGCAACTCGAACCTCTTCATGGCTAGGTGGTGATACTTCCACTCCGTCATCGTCGATTGGTGGCACTGCACTGTGCTCTCGATGGGCGGCATTGGTGGAATCGTCGCCATTAAGTAAATTGGAGAAGTGCTGTCTCCACAATCTAAGCACACACTGTGTATCCGTATTCAGATCTCCGTTTTCGTCTCTACAAGTGGATGCTCCGGGCTTGAAACCTTGGGTTAGACGCTTAACCTGTTGATAGAATTTTCGTGCATCCTTCTTGCCCTGGTATACCTCTAGTTCCTCACGCTCACGCTTTTCCTGCTCTCTTTTCTTGCGTCTGAAAAGGCGCCTCTCTTCCTTCCTCTTTTCGCGGTAGTTTTCTCGCACGGCTCGCGTTGCAGCTGACTGCAGCGTTTTTCTATAAGCGGCGTTTTTTACTGCAGTCGCAATGCGACACTCCTGATCATACCATTGGTTCCGAGGTTGCGGGCGCCGGAAACCAATGACTTCTTCAGCGGCAGCGCGCATGGAGTGGGATATATGCGCCCAAAGTCCGCCGGCGTCGTCGAGTCCAGAGGTTGGTTGGTTGAGCTTAACCGAGAGTTGAGCGGAGTAGGCTTCGGCAGTCCGTTGTAATTGCAGCTTAGCGACATCTAGCTTTCGTTGCATTCCTGTGCGTATGTTCTTGGCATTGCATAATCGCATGCGGATCTTGGCTGCAACAAGATAATGGTCGGAGTCAATGTTGACCCCCCGAAATGTACGCACATCTAGAACACTAGAGGCATGCCTTCCGTCGATTACAACATGATCAATTTGGTTTCGCGTTTTTTGATCCGGGGACAGCCAGGTGGCCTTGTGGATGTCGAGGTGCTTAAATCTGGTGCTACTAACTACCATGTTTCGTGCCGCGGCGAAGTCGATCAGTCTTAGACCGTTGTTTGTGGAGGTCTCGTGAAGACTGAACTGACCGACAGTGGGGCCAAAGATGCCTTCCCTTCCGACTTTCGCATTAAAATCGCCGAGGACTATTTTCACGTCATGGACCGGAAGGTGGTCATATACGTCCTCAAGACTAGCGTAGAAAGCGTCCTTGACGGCTTCGTCCTTTTCCTCCGTCGGGGCGTGCGCGCAAATAAGGCTTATGTAGAAAAATTTTGCCTTGATGCGGATCGTGGCCAATCTTTCGTTCACAGGTGTGAACCGGGAAACAAGGTGGCGTAGTTTCCGGCTAACGACGAATCCACATCCGAATTCGCGCTTCTCCGCATGGCAGCTGTAGTAGATATCGCAGTGTGCTTGTTTAGAGCAGCCTTGCCCTTTCCATCGCATTTCCTGGATGGCGGTGATGTCAGATTGTATTGCTTTGAGGGCTTCCGCCAGTTGGATAATGGCACCTTCCCTATAAAGGGTCCGGACATTCCAGGTGCATATCCGTAAATCATTGTCCGTTTTTCGTTTGCGGTGGTCGTCAACGTAATTGGGGTTCTTATCCGAGGCTGGTTTAGTTTTCATTGGGCAGTAGTAATGTGGCGGGACCCAAACCCTGCGCACATTCCATGTTTAAGGTCTATGGATCGACCCGCCGCTCAAATTAGCCGTCAAACTGACGGATGCCAGTTTGCCGTTGCCCAGGGAACACCACTTGGAGGTTTGAGTCGACTTGAGACGATTTCGACATGGATAATGCTGGCCTCGCCAGGTTGAGGCGGTCAGACACGTTGCCATGTGAAGGTTCGCCCCCTGTTCCCCAATCAATTGCAAAAGTTAAAAACCCAATCGATGAGCTCCACATGAGCTAACCCAAATAAACAAAATGTTCAGGCTTCAGGTAGCCTCTTCATTGATCAAATGTGATAATAAGAAACGTTTAGGACAGTGGTTGGATAGCGGAGAAGATCTTAGCCACTAGGCAAGAGCGGGACCCTAAAAAGATCATGGTGACTGTTTTGTGGACTCTGAAGGCGTCGTTCACAATTTTTCTTTTGAATCCGGACGAAACGATAACTGCGGATTCCTACTGTGCATAGGCATGGACCAATTCTTTTACACGATACCGCACGACCACATGTACCCTCCATATTCTCCAACAAAATATCATTTTTCCCGGAGTCTGGTAAATTACTTACAAGAAGAGCGCTACTCCAACCAAAACGCTATAATTGCGACCTTTGAAGAATTTTTGGAGAAAATATACGTCTTTTTTAAAATGGAACTTTTTTTGGTAATTTTTTGCAGATAATTTATTTATTTTATGTATTCAATACTTACATTGCTTATTAAATACACTATTGGAAAAATAAATAAATTTTTCGATCGCGATAGCGCCAAATTTTAAAAAAGACCAACGTCCCGAAAATTTATAATTTACTAAAATTCCGTTTTTTTGAGGTCTTATTTCATGGCCAACTAAAACACTTGTCAAACGAGTTAAAAGCACCTGTCTTCAAATCAAAAATGATGGCTCTTAGATCATAAAACCATAACATACAACAAAATTAACAAAAATTAAATGGAAAAAATGCGAACAAAATAGTAGAAGTGGTTAGGTCCTCGCGGTACCACCAGGCATATAAGGGTTAATGATATTATCTTAACATATTCGATTATATTATATTGTGCACATTAGATGAGTTTTATTTTTAACTAAATTGCAAAAGTTCCGTGCACTAGGGAGTAAACATGAAGAAGTATATTTAAAGGATCAGAAATGTGAAATTTTGAGGTCAATATCTCTTAATCCGAGTGCGCTCAAAGCAGAAACCATTTTTATTGTGCCGTTTTATAGACTTTTTAAAATTTTTTAAGGTATTAAATATTTTTACAAAATAACTAGAAATACCGATTTCAACACAAAATTATTTGCGTAACCGAATGCCATTATCAGTGTTTGCAAAAACTTAGTTCTTTAATGTCTTTCACTCTGTCAAAATTAAAAATTTTAATTTTTTTGGAATTTTTGGTTTTAACCGATGCAACGAACTTGATGAAACTTGTTAATCTAAGGGTGTCCGTATGTTACTCCATCACATCTGAACTGATCCAATGGTGTTGTTCAAATTTTGAGGGTGTGTTTGGCCAGTCTTAGCACGGGTTTTAGTTCTATTTGTAAAACATCGAATGAGCGGTTTCTTCAGATATTGCAAAAACATTGGATCCCCTTTCACTCATACGATTGCTCATATAAAATCGCAAAAAAACAGTTTATTGTGGAAATAAAAGCCACAGAAAATTGAAACTCAGAATAGAGTTTCCACTTGGTGATGTCTTTCAAATAAAAAATTTGGAAAGGTATTGGACAAAGGGGTGTGGCTTCGCCCATATAAGCCAAATTTTTCACATCGAATAGCTTTAGAAGTAAAAATCACAGAACATTGAAACTCAGAATGGAGTAACTATTTAGTGATGTCTTGCTACCGAAAAACTGGGACGGGCATTGGACAATGAGCGTGGTGTTAAGCAAAGGGTCAAATAATAGAGTTGAATATATTTATTAATGAGCTCCAATACCGTCCACCCAATTGCTATAAAATTTTGTCAATTTATTGCTTGCGTGAAGGTTGCATGAAGGTTGCATGAAGATTTGTGAATAGAGATTTTCGGGTACGGTGCGCATTTTGGAATAATTTATTTTCCTCTATCTCGAACTCCAGAGATCGCTGTAGAACAAATCTCAAAAAAAATTGCGAAAAGTCGCTCATTGAAGTTTTGTGAAAATTTGTAAATGGCGGTTCTCGGGTACGGTGAGTATTTTGGACTTATCTATTTTCCTCTATCTCGAACGCCAGAGATAGCTGTAGTACAAATCTTTAAAAAATTGTGAACAGCTCCTAACCGCTCATTCGATTTGTATGCAAATTTGTATTTAAGAATTTTTCGAGAATGGAAGATGTTTTTTTACGCTATCTATTTTGCTATATCGCAAACACCAGAGGGCGCTGTACTACCAAATTCTTAAAAAATCACTAAAAACTCCTATGCCGTTCATCCAATTTGAGTGAAAATTTGTAAATATGGGTTTTGTGGTACGGTGAGTGATTTAGATTTATTTATTTTCCTCTATCTCGAACTACAGGGGTGCTGTAGTACAAATATCTAAAGCAATTGTGAAAAACTCCTAGCCCGCTGATTCGATTTCCATTCGATTTCCACGCGAAAAACGAACACACAAATAAGAAAAAAATTAAGATAATAAGATTTCATATAATATAATAATATGCTTAAATATATTATCAAATATGACCAAGAAATTAAGAGGAAAAGTATTTTTAAAATTATTTTTTACTTTGTAGTGATTTTGTAGTCGGTTGTTTTTTTTTTTTAAAAATGTTTATTTCTTCCTTTTTAGAGAATATGATACATTTTCGAAAAAAGTGTATAAACAGCATAAATAAAATTGTTCCGAAAAAATTTGTTCTATTAAAATCTGAAAGTTTGTTGGTTATTTTAAATACCTGCCTTCTAAATATTATTCGAGATATAGTGTTTTTCAAAGATTGCCACGCCCCTTTGTTAAATAAGCGCCCACTTTCTGGAGCGTTATTTCCATTAATTGTGCCTACCCCTGTACTTTATTTCAGTACCCCAGCGTCAATATTAACTGCGATAGTGTTTATCTAGTATTGCCACTCCCATTTATCGAATAACGCATACTTTATTGACCATAATTTTTAATAATTCTGCCTACCCCTATACTCACACTGCTCCTAAAGGATCGATAGGTTTCATGAAAATGACAACAAAAACTAAAAATGAGGCTTGATTTGTAATTTTCTTACGATCAATAATATGTTGAAATTTAAGTCGGCGCTGCTCCTTTTTGGGAGCTAAGGGGTTAAGAAGTATTTCACGATGTTGATTCATGCTATTGTTTCTAGCAGAAAAACAAACACACATAATACGTATTTAAAGAACTCATTGGAAAGGTAATAAAATCACCTTTTTAACAATATATCAACCAACATTATAGGCTTACTCGTTCCCGAGCTGTGCTCGTGTGAAGATGAAATCAATCAGTTGAAAGTACTGATTCTGAGAAATTCGCTCTCAAAGTCAAAACTTAGTACTTTCAACTGATTGATTTCATCTTCACACGAGCACAGCTCGGGAACGAGTAAGCCTATAATGTTGGTTGATATATTGTTAAAAAGGTGATTTTATTACCTTTCCAATGAGTTCTTTAAATACGTATTATGTGTGTTTGTTTTTCTGCTAGAAACAATAGCATGAATCAACATCGTGAAATACTTCTTAACCCCTTAGCTCCCAAAAAGGAGCAGCGCCGACTTAAATTTCAACATATTATTGATCGTAAGAAAATTACAAATCAAGCCTCATTTTTAGTTTTTGTTGTCATTTTCATTAAACCTATCGATCCTTTAGGAGCAGTGTGTACTACAATAAATTTCAGTGCCCTAGTGTCAATATTATTTGAGATACACTGTTTTTCTAATATTGCCACGCCCAGTAGTCGGAATCCGCCCACTTGCTTCACCATAATTTTTACTAATAATGCCTACCCCAATACCAAATTGCAGTACCATAGTATCAATATTATTCGATATACTCTTTTTCTAATATTGCCACGCCCATTTGTCAAATAACGCCCACTTTATTGGCCATATGTAATAGTAATGCCTACCCTTATACTAAATTGCAATACTATAGTATCAATATTATTCGATATACTCTTTTTCTAATATCGCCACGCCCATTTGTCAAATAACGCCCATTTTGTTGACGGCGATTTGTAATAATTGTGCCTACTACTACATTAAATTTCAGTACCCTAGTGTACATATTATTCGAGATACAGTGTTTTTACAATACTACACGCCCATTTGTCGAATAACGCCCACTTTATTGACGATAATTTGTAATAATAATGCCTACCCCTATACTAAATTGCAGTACTCTAGCCTCAAAATTATTCAAGATACACTCTTTTTCTAATATTGCCACGCCCATTTGTCGAATTACGCCCATTTTCTTTCCCGTAATTTGTAATAATTGTGCCTACCCCTACACTAAATTGCAGTACCCTAGTGTCAATATTATTCGAGATACAGTAGTATCTAGTATTGCGAGATCTATTATTGCCACGCCCAGTTCTCGAATACCGCCCACTTTTGTACAGGCCCCTCCATGCTTATGATATCTATCTGTTACCCAAAATCTATGGCAATCAGGCATATGGTTTAGGAGTTATCGATGTACATACATTTAAAAAAAAAAAAAAAAAAAAAAAAAAAACAGAGAAACCGACGAGCTTGAGAACCTCCTCTTTTTTGAAGTCGGTTAATAAACCAGTATATGAACTGCTTTGAATTATATTTAGGCGGCATCCACTTCAATTCGAAATAGTTTTTATTGCATTATATATATAGTAATTGAAATACTACTTAAAAACAAGTGGTTGATAGACTACTTTGAATTATATTAAGGCGGCAACTACTCTGATTTGGGCATGTTTTAATTGCAAATTTTTATTAGATTACAAGTTTATAAATATTTAACCGTGTTATTTTATCAAATAGTATTAACTTTAGGCTTCACTAACATTTTGTTTCAAAAAGACATTTTTTTATTTACGACATTGAGCTGCAAGACAGACGTAATAAACACACTTTAAAACTAATAAACTGCCTCTAAACCCTGTGAGACGATTAAAAATTCTTTATTATTTAAGATATTCAAATTACAAACTGGTACTGTTTAGCAAACATTGCACAATTTGGACTCTGTACGGAAATTGATGCATTGCTTAAACATTCAGCAAACACCTCATCATTTCAATAGTAAAGCCGCACGCCTTTCCCTACGTAGCGTCGAGTCAGCTCCATCACTTCATTGCGATTGACACTTAAAAGAAGCACTAAGCAAAATACCGGTGTGTCCATCGACCATGATTGATGGTTGCAAAGCGTGGAAAATCCCGCTGACACGCTTGTTTAGCTCATATTTTGAAATGAAGCATCAAAAAGCTGGCTCGTGTTAAATAACAGGCGCAGTATCCACACAATTCCGATCAATTGGATCGGCACCTTCGCTCATGTACCCAGGCGGTGGCGTGCCCGTTTTTGTAAACTGCTTCCGTGGTAGGCATGCTCACATATAAGCGCAGAGTTCCTCCAGCTTCTGGAACTATCACCTGTTGGAAGCAGAAATAGTGCAATGAAGAAAGGAATAATGAAATTTTATCTACCATCGCAGCGTACTTCTGTTGCGCTCCTTGAATGTAATTACTAGTCCTTTTTTGAATTAACTGGCAATGAAGCTTGGCATGAATTACTTTTGAATTATTTTAAAATCCATTAAAACACCACATAGAACGACATTTCAATTTCAACAATTTTCCATTAAAAAACTCTGATCACTTTTAACTTTGTTCAGATTTTGCTTTCAGATTTTATATTTCAGAATTTATTTGTGTCGACCAGGCATGATTTTTTTGGCATGATTTATGTATTTTTCAAAACAGTCAAATAAATGATCTCTTTGATGCATAGAAATTTAAAATGTTTATGCTTTTAAATTCATCATCAGTAAGTGGAATATTAAATAGTTTTCAATTCGTTATTTTAAAGTAATTAAAAATAAAATTTAAAATAAAAATTAACTAGTTTAACAAGTAGTTGAAAATATATGCAGACGAAAGTCAATTGACTTATTTAGCGGACATCACCATACAAAATATGTTAGTTTGTTCTATGGAAAAAAGTCAGAATTTCAACTAGTTGTGGTTGACAAAAAACTAGTCTTTCAACTACTTTTAAATTAGTTGATTTTCCTACAGGGTACCCTATAGGAACAAACTAACTTGTTTTTAAAAACAACTAATTAAAAAACTAATTTAAAATAAACCAGTATATGAACTACTTTAATTTATATTAAGGCGGCAACTACTCTGATGTTGACATGTTTTAATTGCAAATTTTTATTAGATTACAAGCTTACATATATTTAACCATGTTATTTCATCAAATATTATTAACTTTAGGCCATCAGTAATAGTTTCCAATTGGTTATTTAAAAGCAATTAAAAAAATAATTTAAATGTAACTAATTTAACAAGTAGTTGAAAATATATGCAGACGAAAGTCAATTGACTTATTTAGCGGACATCACCATACAAAATAAGTTAGTTCGTTCTATGGAAAAAAGTCAGAATTTCAACTAGTTCTGGTTGACAAAAAACTAATTTATCAACTACTTTTAAATTAGTTGATTTTCCTACAGGGTAGTAACTTATAATACACATATAAACAATCAGTTTTAAACAAATTTAGGATGCAAATCACATATAGATATAATAAAGAGACAGAATTATTGAAGAGAGTGAGTAAAGAGTGAGCAAGAAAAGTAAAACAAAGAAGTAAAAGAAGTACACAAGAGAAAAACAAGAAAGAGAAACAAATACTTAAATATAAACAGAAAAATAACATGTTATAAATACTTATGCAGTACTCATCTTCTTCTATATATATAAAAATGAATGTATGTATGTGGGCATGTGGGTATGTGGATATGTGTGTATATCACGTATAGACTCCAAAACCACCGAACCAAACTTTATGAAATTTTTAGGGATACTAAAGCAACATTCTGGAAGTGTCCCTGTGAAGTTTGGTGTTGATTGGACAAGGGGGCGTGGTGCCCCCTATACAACCCAAATTGGCTCTATCGCCCACAAACCAAACAAAATGCTATATATCAGACGGTTTAATCATATAAAACTAAAATTTGGTAATTTTGTTCAGATGGTTACTTCTGGTCACTGAACAAAAAATGGGCGTAGTCACACTATATCTACGCCCACTTTTCAGCAATCCTTTTAATTCCTGAAATGTTCAAGTTTTGATAGTGAATCTTGGTATGCAGGTTCTATAGGTCCGAGTGGCAGTCACTATGTAAATAAAAAAGTTGGCACGCCCACTTTCACCGCCCACAAATCAGTAAAAATACTTTATATCAGACAGTTTTTGATGTAGAAGACTAAGATTTGGTAACTTAGTTCGTATGGTTACTGTCGGCCAATGTACAAAAACTGAGCATGGCCCCACGATATCTACGCCCACTTTATCGAAATCATGCTTATTCCTGAGTTGTACACGTTTTGATAGTGAATATTGGTATGCAGGTTCTGTCCGAGTGGCAGTCACTATGTAAATATAAATGTTGTTACGCCCACTTTTACCACCTACAAATCCGTAAAAATGCTTTATATCAGACGGCTTTTGCCGTAGAAGACAAATATTTGGTAATTTAGTTCATATGGTCACTGTCGGCAACTGTTAAAAATGGGCGTGGTCGCAACATATCTCCGCCTACATTTTCGAAATCATGCATATTCCTGAGTTGTACACGTTTTCATATTAACACTTGATACGCAGGTGCTTTAACTTACCACGCCCACTTGTACCATCCACAAAAAAAAACAAAACGAAATGGCCAATTTCAGCCCTTGAAAGCACTTTGACCGAGCTTCTTATGATCAATTGTGTTGTGCGTGTTGTGGAATGTTTGAACACAAATGATCGAGAACTGGACCTGCATGTTTTATGCCGACTCCGAACGGCTTCTGTTTCCAAGAAGCTTTTCATGGCAGTTTTTATTCTCTGAGGTTTGCCACTGTCTACAGAGAGGTGACGGCCGAACAGAAAAATTTATTCAATTGAAAAACTTTCTGTGTCAGGTGGGATTTGAACCAGGGCTTTCTCGCGTATGGGCTCACTCACTCTACCCACTACGCCACGGCAGCCACTTGGTTTTTTTTTTACCCAAAAATTAATAGAACTTCTATAAATCAGACGATTCTCATCGTTAAATACATAAATTTAGTAATTAAGTTCATACGCTTACTCTCGACAGCTTTGCAAAATATGTGCATGGTAGCACTGTATCTGTGCCCACTCTTCAGAAATAATTTTATTTAATTTATTTATTTACTTATTTATTAATGTACTATAGTTAATTACAATTTAAAAATTCTAACTAAGTAAGCACTAGCTGCCAGGGCTATCGTTTAGAAATAATTTTAATTCCTGAGATGTGAACGTTTTGGTGGTCATGCTTGGTATGTAGGTGCTATGGGTCAGAGTGGCGGTCACTTTATATATAAATATTACCACGCCTACTTTTAACGCTTACAAATCCATATTAGACTTTTTTTACAGTAAAAGACTAAAACTTGGTAGATTAGTTCATATGGTTACTGCCGACTTTTCAGAAATCATTGCAATTTCAGAGCTATACGCGTTTTGATAGTTAAACTTGGTATGTAGGTGCAATGGGACCAGGTGGCGGTCACTATATATATAAATGTTGCCATGCCTACTTTTTCTGCTCATCTATCTATCTGTAAAAAATGTATGTATATATACTAAGGCTCCTCATAAAAAAAGGTGTTCGGGTCGGTTCCTCGAAATACCCCAAATATTTCGACTGTAGCGATAGCCATCCGTGAGCTGGAATAGGTTGAAATCAAAAAAAAAATAAACAAAAACGAAATGGCCATTTCAGCCCTTGAAAAGAATTTGACCGAGCTTCTTTTGCGTGCGTGTTGTGAAATGTGTGAACACAAATCATCGAGAACTGGATCTACAAGTTTTATGCCGACTCCGAATGGCTTATGTTTTCTAGAAGCTTTTCATGCCAGTTTTTACTCTCTGAGGTTTGCCATTGTCTGCAAAGAGATGACGCCGAACAGAAAAATTAATTCAATTGAAAAAACTTTGTGTGTCAGGTGGAATTCGATCCTGGGTCTATGGCATACAAGCCACGTACCTCAACCAGTATGCCACGGAATGGTTTGAAATATGTTGTAAAAATCGAGTTTTTTATAAAAATATTTACTGGTGCAGTAGTTAAAAATAACAAACGGTCAGAAATAATAGTTCTTCCAATCTGCACCAATAAATTTTAAATTTTTACAGTCGGACCAGAGATAATGCAGATATTCATTAATTTTTTTACTTTTTTTTTTGCATTATTTTCACTTAAAATCAAATTAAATTTTTTTTTTTGTTTTGCCATGTTACTTTTAGTCAAATAATTTATCTATTGATGATAAAATATAGTGTAAAATGAATAACTAAATTGAATGAAATTACAAAAAAATTAACACATTTTTTACATTGTACAATTTATTTGACTAAAAGCAGTATAGGAAAAGATTCGTTTGAATTTTAGTGAAAATAATATTAATAAAGTTAAAACAATCCATAAAATTCTGCATTATCTTTGGTCTAACGGGAAAAATTTCAGATATTTTATGCAACATTTTTTTCATTACTCTTATTTCTGACCGTTTGTTTTTTTTTAACTACCATACCAGCCAATATTTTTAGTCGAAATATTTTGGGGATCATCATAACATAAGCGATGGATTATTTTGAAGAACGAGACTGAACAATTTTTTTTCCTAAAGAGCGTGAGGCGTCTTAATGTATATACGTATGTGGGTATATGTGTATATCACGTAAAGACTTCAAAACCACTAAGCCAATTTTTATACCAAAGCGTTGAGAGGGTTCCTATGAAGTCTGGTGCCGATCGTAAAAGGCACCGTAAGTACACCAAAAATTTTCGGTTTCGAACAGTTTTGGAATTATAGGTCGCACAGCCTCGGAATTCAGAATTCGACCTCAATTTACACATGCTGTTCCACAGGTAACATTTTATGGGTGTTGAACGAGGGGCGTGGTACTTTTTCCGCACCCAAAATTTTTGGTATAGCTTTCGAAATAAGTCACACATCAATGAAACTCGGTAAGAACTTACTATAAAAGCATGGCTTCACTAAAGCTACGCCCTCTTTTAGGGGATAAGCGCTGAGCGCAGCGAAGCGCGCCGGGTATAAGCTAGTTTTGTATAAAAATTAAGCACACAAACATATGCACAGTCAATATGTTAGAGTGCCTGCCAAGTTCAATTTTTCACATTGTTTCAATTTAATACTATAATTCACATATGGTTTCCCATCAATTCTTCGATCCAAGACCAAGCATTGGTTATATAAGGCGCAGACGGTTCATGAATCTATATATAATTCTTAATAGTAATGGTACAGGATAATAAATTTTCATTGATTTTTTAAATATTTTTGGTCCGGTACAGATCTGCAACATAAGTGTAGAAAAGCTAAATGTAGATGTAGAAACCCTAATTTTACATCCGCATATAAGATATCTAAATGCCACGTCTAAATCTACTCTTTCTAAATGTACTTTCAGAAAAGCTAAACGTAGAAACCCTAATTCAACATCCGCATATAAAAACTTAAATGCCGCGTCTAAACCTTCACTTTCTAAAGTACATGCAGAGAAGTTGCTCAAACGTGATGGGTGCAAAATCCCGGTCAAAACGTGAGAAAAGATGAATATACGAGTTGCTTTTCCTGCTATTGTATTTTTTGAGTAGGCTTATGAAAACCTTAGGCTTATGAGTAAGGTTAAGGAAAATTTTTGTTCACTGACTTGTTTTAAAGAGATTAGTAAAAATATTGCTATGATAATTTTTTTGTACCATTTGGGCATGTATTTTCTTAAATAACAAAATACAAAGTAGGGCAAGGAGTTAATAGTTTAAGAACATTTAATACATTTTTAAACTTGCCAGAATGTCTCTAATTCCGTGATAAAATTTGTTGATTGAATCTAATTCCGTAAATAAATCTAAACAACTGATTTAAATGTTTTTCTTATTTTTTCAATAATACGATGGCACTTTATGTATTTTTTCATTATTTATGAAAAATAATGACCAAAATATTAATGACTTGTCCTGGAAACTTTTCGTCTTCATTGTTCACTAAAACATAATCTCCTTTCAATATAGTTAATTCATTATTTAAAAATTTGAAAATGACTTCCTTGGCTTGTTTGGTTTTTTTGATTTTTCCGGATTCGGTTTTCTGTTTTCCCTTATTTTTCTTTCTGATTTCTGCTTTTTCTAGTTTATTTCGTTTTTCCTGGTCAATGCGTCTTTGATGTTCATATATTAGTCCGATGTTCAAACAGTTGGAGCAAGCCTTTTCTTAATATTCTTCTTTTTGTGAAACGATGAACCTTCTGGCCAAAATAATGAATTTTAAAAAGGTGTTGGAAAATTTTCTTTCAAATTTTTACAAGTAGTTTGTATATCTTCTGTAGTGATATCTATGGTTTCAAGTGTAGAACAGGGTATTTCTGCATTTAGGTTTAGTTCATTTGTTAAATTAATATCAAGGTTTTGCGTTTGCTTTTATTCCTTTCCAACAATTATAAAGATTTTCGTCCTTAACATCACCAATCCACTTTCCTCTACAGGCCTTAAATTCATTAAGCTTATTACTTTCCAGTCTACATTCAAACATATTTACGAACTCTTGTTCTTGATCATTCGATGTAGCTTGTGAATTAATATACAAGTTTTCAGTCGCAAGAGAATCAGTATCAATCTATTGTTTTAAAATTTTGCTGTAATGCACAGCATTTGGATGGAACTTAGATTGAATTCATTGCTCAAGCAAGGGCGCACATTCTTCTCGTTTTGAGCGCTCTGCATTTTTAATGATTCGCCAATCTTGCACGGATCTTTTTCAAGCAGCAGTGGAAGACGGCTACATCCATTGGTTGAATCAAATGCGTAGAGTTTGGAAATAAAGCTATGAGAATAATTCCGTTATGCCCACAGAATTCACTTAGAGGTAGCGACAGATGAGAAGAATGTCCATCTAAGAAAAGAATAACTGGTCGTGTGATATTTTCATTTTTAAGTAAGGATGGAATATGTTCGCAATATATTCATAAAAACTTTGGCTTGTCATTCATCCTGAGTCTGTTTTTCCAATAGCCCAAGTTTTCTGAAATTTCTTAAATATATTTGTTGGTATCCTTTTGTATGGAAAAAGTACAAAATTTGGCAAACACTTTCCATCAGCGAAAGCACCTAAACTCAATGTCAAACATACTTTTTCATCGTTACCAGTTCTATGATATACTTATTTGGACCCTTTTTTTTCAAAACAACTTGACCCTTTGGGCAAAGAAAAATAGCAGATTCGTTGCAGTTAAATATCCTGGAGGGGTCTTCAAAAATGTCTAAGTGGTTATTTTCAGATATGTATTTATAGATTCTTGCAAACCAATTCCGTATCTTCTCTTCTGAAGCATCAAGACGAGCAGTGGTTAAGCACTCAGACATTCTCACACTTATTGAAGGATTCCTTTTCAAAAATGCTTCGTACCAGTGTCTACCTGGTTGACTTTCTTTTACTAAATTATCAACATTAAAAAAATAATTGATTTTTTGTGACAGGAAATCCTATCTTCGTCAAGTTGTGACTTGTGTGAAGTTAGCGTCCGGCGAATTGGGAAGAAAATGTTTTTAACAGATATATGTTATTAACAGTACATTTTTAACAGACTTTTTTTAACAGCAGCGAATACTGTTAATAACATAAAAAATCCTCAAAACTTTCCAATTCTGTTCAATAATTCTGTTAATAACATAGAACTTTAAAAAAGTTTTCAAACACTGATTAAGAACTGTTATCTCACAATTAATTATATACATTAAAATAGAAATGCTTAGAAAACGAATTCAGTAGAATCTGTGAATCTCCATTTCAAAAGTATAAACAGAAAATATTTGCAAATTTCATAATTAATTGTGAAAAGTCAGATTTTTCTTTATCAATTACCTAGTGGCCTGCTCGTAGACTTTTGAATTAATTAATCGAAAGCACAAATCAAAAATGTATATTATACAAAAAAGTTGAGTTCTGTAATATAAGTTATATGTGTACCCTAAACGGTCGGAATGATGGAGACCTTCCAATTAATGTAGAATAATATTACAGTATTACGAAAAATATTTCCTACAATTCATTCAATTCATCGGGATATCCCTTATACCATAAAGAAGGAAGGCCCTTGTTTAAACCAAACATAAGCCCAGTGCATATTAAACACTTCCACTCGCCCTACTCGCTACAAGTGGCACGACCGCTTGACGTTTTTGTCCGCCAACATCAACGTTGCGAAAGCGTCGTTTCATTTGTGTCAGAATAGCAGATATCAATATCAACTTTCACCCACCCACCTAAATTCTGAAGAAGACATCAAATCACTGAAAACAACACGGAATTCGACCTGCATCAACAACACAAAATTCAGAAGACAAAACTACAGAATCCTACCCACCCATACGGAAGAGGAAGAGATCGCAGCAACACACACAACAGAAAACCCAACAATCAACACATGGTATATGCGAACATTTAAAAAAAAACAATTTTTATATTTTACATAAAATACAACATCAAGGAACTTTGTATCACTTATTGTCAATATTCCACTTTGCACTTTGTTTAACCCGAAATAACCCATTATAAAATTTTTCATTTTTTACGCCAATTGTTACCCGATCGTTACACCCCCGAACAGCCTTTGCGTTTAATATCCGATATACAACTCAAAGATCTGATCGTACATTTTTGAGAAAATCGATTCAAAGCTAAAAATATGTGTTAACGGTACAAAACTGTAACTACCGAAGTTCTTACAGACTTTAATTCATCGGGAAATCCTTTGTGCCGTTAAAGACGAAGATCCTTGTGCTTAATATCCGATATACAACTCAAAGATCTGATTATACATTTTTTAGAAAATCGATCGGAAGCTGAAAATATGTGTTAACGGTACAAAACTGTAACTACCGTAGTTCTTACAAACTCTGATTCATCGGGAAATCCTTTATACTGTTAAGGACGAAGGTCCTTGTGCTGAATATCCGATATACAACTCAAAGATCTGGTCGTACATTTTTGAGAAAATCGATCGAAAGCTGAAAATATGTGTTAACGGTACAAAACTGTAACTACCGTTGCTCTTACAAACTTCAATTCATCGAGAAATCCTTTATACCGTTAATGACGAAGGTCCTTGTGCTTAATATCCGATATACAACTCAAAGATCTGGTCGTACATTTTTGAGAAAATCGATCGAAAGCTGAAAATATGTGTTAACGAAACAAAACTGTAACTACCGTAATTCCTACAGACTTTAATTCATCAGGAAATCCTTTATATCGTTAAGGACGAAGGTCCTTGTGCTTAATATCCGATATACAACTCAAAAATCTGGTCGTAAATTTTTGAGAAATTCGAAATAAAAAAAAAACGAAATCAAAAACAAACATTCTTATTTGCATTCCTACCTCAAAATGTAGGCATTTATTAAAACTTTATTTTGTCTGCGATTGGTTGTGTTTTCTGCTTGTGTGTTGTATCGCGATAATAAACGATCTGTGTAAGTTAAAATTTGAAAAAATTTATAGAATGATATGCATAGTAAAATTGCAGATATTGATAATATAAAGGGTCCGCCATCTAACTTTTTTTTTTCAACTAGTGCTCATTTCGTGAATGATAACACTTAGCACATGTCTGATTTGATAGATAATTAGTTTTATCCTTCCGCTGAATGAATATGGTTGTGTATACGCTTGAACAACGCTGGGAAATATTGGCTGCGATCGACTTACAGAAGATGCCGATTTTGCCAAAAAAATCATCTTTTCAGATGAAGCTCATTTTGATCTTGGCGGGTATGTAAACAAGCAAAATTGTCGCATTTGGGGCCAAGAAAACCCGCACGCATACACTGAAAAGCCGATGCACCCAAAACGAGTCACTGTTTGGTGCGGATTTTGGTCCAGAGGCATAATTGGGCAATTTTTCTTCGAAAATGAGCAAGGAGTGGCCGTTACAATCAATGGCCATCGTTATCGGGCCATGTTGAACGAATTTTTGTTCACAAAAATTGAAGAGGAGGATATTGGCAACATTTGGTTTCAACAGGACGGCGCTACGTGTCACACAGCCGAAGCTACACTCGATGTTTTGCGCCCTGTTTTTGAAGATCGCATTATCAGCCGCAGAGCTGATGTCGTTTGGCCACCTCGGAGCAGCGATTTGGCACCGTTGGACTATTATTTGTGGGGTGCCCTCAAAGATAAGTGTTACGCCGACAAGCCAGAGACAATTGACGCTTTAAAGGCCAATATTCGTGAAGCCATTGGTGAAATACAGCTGCACACAATCGATAATGTGCTTAAAAATTGGACCGATCGTGTAGGCTACTGCATGGCCAGCCGAGGCAGCCATTTGAATGAAATTATTTTCCATTATTAACCGGAAGGATTCTGCATTCAAATAAAAAAAGAAATTTGAGAAAATATTCAGTAGTTTTTTTTTTTTGCATTTTCAAAAAAAAAAAAGGTATTTGGCGGACCATATACAAAACAAAGCTAAATATTAAGCCGCCATTTTGAATTTGGAATTCCTGACTTCGCATTCATGATCAGCGACCACAAAAACCTATATATCTACATTTTTATGCAGATTCGACAGCTACTTGAGGTTTTAGACGTCTTTTTTAGATTTGGAACCATTGTGCGTCGTGGGCTTATATAGTGTCAAAGTAATGGTTAAGGCATTAGATCGGTAAATTTACGCGCGTGGTCCGTTACTTAAAAAAGCTCCTAGGTTTATCGCGGACAAAAACCGATTTATCGAGTTCGCTTCAAAAGTTGTAAGCTCTTCTAAAATCTGCCGACAACAGTCCGGCTAACATACTTCTGTTACTCGAACAGAGATATGTTAAATCATATTCGCCGGCTGCAATTCGCCGGTTTCTATTTGCCGGCCTCTAACTTCACACCGGTCAAGTTGTGGACCCATTCAACAATAAATTCTTCCTAGTCTTTAGACAGTACTGTCGGTGCACCAACATTAACTTGTTTAGTGTATTTATTTCTTTACTTATCGACTTACGTCTGGCTTGGAATTTTATATATTTTTGATGCCTTATAACAGTCATTTTTCCCATTTTTAAAGAATTTAGTGCTAAACCCAGTTCTGCACTTGTATATTTCCTCTTAGACATTTTAAATCTAATAGAGAGGCAAAATTAAATGCATATTTTTTAAAGTCATTAATATACTTATACAATTTTTCTTTTGACTTTACTATTAGTATTAGATAGGGAAATAAATTATAATATTTTTATATATTGACGGCCGATATTTTGTAAACATTTCTAATTGTAAATGCCATAAGATATTAAAATATATCAATGCGGTAAAAAAATATAGTCAGATATTCAGATTGAGTAGTTTTTTACATTTTTCAATATAATGCCTTAACTCAAGCTTATCCCGGGACTAAGTTAAAAAACTGACATGATTTTTGAAAACAGCGCTCAAAATTCGTCTGAAATCAACTTTTATTTTTTTCAGCATTGTAATATTTGTCCCCCTGATTAATTTTTTACAAATTTCGCTTTTTTGGTAATAAATGTAACGCAATAAGAAACCTTATGCTCCTAATGCCTTGATATATAAGGAAACGTTGAAGAAATTTTGAACTTTTTTCCGTAAACGATTTTTCCGCATTATTATTGTTTAAAATCAAAAATTAAAAATTGAATGCAAAAATTCATATGTTTTATACTATAATCACTAGCAAATTTTTTTGATTTTGTCAGCACTTATTTCGCTAGAACACAATAGAGTATACTTTAAAAACTTCCTTTTTGATAAATTTAAGGAAAATCAATGATTTATAAACATACATATTAGGGATTTTAAAGATAATTGTATATAACGTAATTAGCTCAAAATGTTCTAGTATAAATATTAAAGTTAACAAAACTTAAAAGCAATAACTAATATTAATTTTTAATATTTAATTAAGTAAATGAAGAAATGAATAATTTTACCTTAATCCGTTACTATAACGCCATTGGGCTAATTCAAACTTTTTCTTGTACACAATTCCGTAAATCACTAAAATTAATTCTGTTTTTTAATACTTACGTTTATAAGTTCACAAACACTCCTAAAACACTTTAAATATGTATACTGCTTATTTTTCTTTCAAAATCAATTTTATTGAACTTCTGCAAATGTTTAAGTTACAAGCTTAAAGAAACACACTATAAGACTTAACAGTTTTGATAAGAGAAAAGAGCAACGTGCGTGTGCTGCGATGTGTGCTGACTAACTGGCAAACTATGAATTATATAACGGTATCTCGAAAATAAGTGTGATTCAAATTTGCAAAGGACAAGCTTTCCAACACAGTGGCATTTATATTTTTTTTTTAAATTTTTGAACGGCATCTTATTTTCCGGTATTAAAAACAAAAACTAAAAATTTACGTGATTAAGTTCACTTACGGCATTCCGTACATTTACCTCACAAGACAGGTTTGATCCTATAAGACTAAAATTTGGTAATTCAATTCATACGGTTAGTGTCAGTAACTTAACAAAAAAAATGCGCGTGGCTCACGTCCACTTTTCGAGCGGAGCGAAGCGAAGCGCGCCGTGTATAAGCTTGTTAATATATACAGGGTGTTCCGCAATTGAATGCAACTGTTTACGGAGCTGAAAGGTTATGTCGAGCTGGGGGGGAGGGCGGGGGGGCCTATTTTCACATTCTTAGGAGCTACAGAGCTAATTAATATTTCACGACTTTGGTTTACGTTATTGTTTTTAGCAGAAAAACTAACTTACATACATCTTATTTTGATAGCTCATTATTAACGCTTGGCTGCACTAAAAAAATTATACTCACTAGAAAACAATAATAAATAATGACATTGCAATTAGTTATGAGGTAGATAATATGATTGTTTTCTAATAATTATAATTTCTTTAGTACAGCTAACTTTTTTTATTTTTTAAAATATGTTTATGTTTTTGGTGTCATTGAAAAGAAAATTGAATAAATTACAAAATTGATCCTAAAAAAAATATTCATTTATTAGGTGAAATTCTGAGAAATTTGCACTCAAAATTTAAATTTGGTATTTTCAATCGATTGATTTCATGTTCACACAAGCACAGCTCGGTAACGGTAAAGTTGGTGGGGTTTGTTGATATACCGTTCAAAAGGTGATTTCATTGCCTTAAAAATGAGCTATCAAAATTAGTTTTATGTAAGTTAGTATTTATGCTAGGAACAATAACGTGAATCAAAGTCGTGAACTATTTATTAACCCTGTAGCTCCTAAGAATGTGAAAATAGACCCCTCCCCCACACGATTTTTTGCTCAGCTCAACATAACCTTTCAGCTCCGTAAATAGTTGCACTCAATTGGGGGATACCCTGTATATATATATGTTTTTTTTCTAAATTGTTGTTATTCATTATTGTATTCATTTTTCTTTACACTGATGTGATTGACATCAAAAACAAATATGTTTAAACTCTTAAATCGTATCTGATTCATATTTATCTTTTATAATTTTAAATAGTTTATTTAAAATATAATATTAGTTGTTATTTATTTTGATATTTATGCAGCATGTAAAAGACTTAAGTCTTAAATGTTAACTTTATTGGTAAAATAAAATAAAATAAATGAAAAAAAAATTAATATCAGTATAAAGAAAGAAAAAACCAGGAGCTAAGCCTTATATAGGGGAGCAACAAAATTATTATAAAAAAAAAACCAGTTAACGAGGAAAAGTAAAATATAATGAAACCAGATAAAGAAGACTATCACCTTCAAAAAGTGTAAATAAATTACACACTTAACTATCACAGAAATCCTAAAAAAATGTCGTCTTTATATTTTTCTGTCAATACTAAAGTTGAATACCTCAAGTAAGCGCAAATGATGCTGAATTTTGTTTGCATAACTGTTAGTCTTGATATTATTGATTTCTTATAAGCCAAAATCATGCCAAATTACAAATGGTATCAAAGATTTATAATAAATTCCTCAATATTATGAGATATTGATATTAGTTTTCTTCGTGAGGTTTAAACAAATGGTTAGCGGGTAAAACCACAGTATATGTATTCATATATTATCCGCTTTTTTAAACAAACTCTCAAGATATTATTAGTTTCTTTTTTTATAGTTAATTTTTCAACTGTGCATGTGACCTGCATCATTGTATAAGAAATATATTTGATTCTTGAAAACCGTTATAAAGTTATTTACTTAATAGTAATGTTTTATTTGTAATTATCAAATATGAATGATACGTGGATGATTAGCTTGGGTCGCAAATGAAGGAACCACCTTCACCGATTTGACTAAAATGATCTCTGAGCAGGCTTGAAGCATTGTTTACACCCTACTATTGCCCTTTTAGTGGTATTATGAAAAGTATAAGATGATTTATAAATTGAAAATAGATTAGTATTTAATGGATTTCTTATTTTTTTTTATCATGGTTTTTTCTGCTATTTTGGATTTATGCCTTGGGAGCACGTGCGTCGTTCGATTACAGTGTAAATATTTCTATACTTTGAAATTCTTTAATTTTTGTTTTGATTCGAAGCTACTAATTCATTTTTAATAATTTACCTTGTTCCCTCGCCTACCTGAATCACTTTCTTAATTATTCAACATTGAACCTGATTCAGGGAACCAGCCGGCATACACGCATGCAAGTTAAAGATGAGCCCGATGACGCTCTGGATTTGCTCAACTGTGAACAGTCTAGATAGCGTAGACTGTATAGGACAGACGGTTTGTTTTGTTTCTTTTTGACTTTGTTGTTTTTTGTAGGTTGAACTGGAGCTCATTAATATATTTTCAGATGATCGTATAGGCGAATATAAGTCGGAGGAGAAGTGAACACAAATGTTAGATGGTGCATGAAGTTTGACAGCTGGAATCGCTGAGAACTGCGTCAAGTTCTGATATTTTCGGGAATTCCATGAAAGTTAAGAAGATGTATGAACATAATTGCTATTTGCATTAAGAGAAACCTAAGCAGGTTATAATTATAGAATTATTGCGTGGTTCCCTATGTGAACATAAATGCGAATTTTAAGGCAAAGGAAATTCCGAGTGAAATGCTAGTTATATAAAAAAAATCCATGGTAAGGTTATTAATACTATACACTGATTAATATAAGATACTAGAACAACTTATGTTTCAATTAAAAATGCTAAAATAAAAGCAATTTATTAGCATTGGAATACTGGACATTTGGAACATCTTGAGCCATGTATGCAAATTTTGGTCAATGCAGAGATGGTCATCAACTGAAGAATTAAGAAGTTAATCTCTTGCTGTCGCAACATAAAAAAAAGAACCAGAAAAAAAGCATATAACAAGACAAAAAAATAACTCTCCTTACACACTAATGTTCCTTGGCAGACAGACAGTCAGACGGAGGTGGTGTACTAGCTGTTGCCACAAATCTGTACCACATTTGTAATGTGTAGGTATTCTTATGTATGTTCAGATCTCGATGTTGATCCCGAAAAGGAGGAGTAGCGCACACAACGTAAGGTTTTAACCAATGCCCGAAAGCAAAAAGTGGGAGTTGCAATAATTGTTTAATTATAGGACTTTGCTCGCTTGACTTTATTTTGCGTTCGTTCAGACTTCTTTCCATATTTTATTCAGGCGGTCGATACATTAACGATGCGAAGCTCTGAGCCTTGCATCGCGATAGCATTACGAAAAAGTGGCACCACCAGACTCTTGCAGCCGTTCTGACATGCTAAAGAACCCAGATCTACTACCTTTTTTATAGATTGTTTTGTTTTTTATTAAGTGTTTTTAGAATTTTTTGTGCAAAATGAGACCACAAAATAAAGAGACACACTTCGGTGCATGCCTCGGCGCAAGTGCCTTGCTCGTGCTGCAAACGGCCAGCTCGTCAACGACAACAAGCAACAGCCGAAGCTTGTGATGGGCAGGGCTGGACAGGGCAGGAAAAGCAACTGCAGCTATGAAAAATTCCTAAAATATTTTAAGGATATGCTGCTCTGGCAATCGAGCACTTTAAATTATGAGCGATATCGCGAAGCGTGCACTGGATGCATCTTTCTTTGTGTGCTCAGGGCAATCATGTTTAATCTCGCGACTTTGTTTTGACCACAGAATGCAGGAGTTCTGCCGTTCTGGAAAATGTTAATATGTATTGCCGAACGGTCGGTTAATGCGTTTTAAAACAGGCAACATTTACATACCACAGTCGTGGATTTACCACAAAGTGAATAAGGCCCGTGGCGAAAACACATTTTAATTTTGTTATATAACTTTAAGGAGCATAAATATTTATTAAAAGCCCTACAGTTTTTGAAGCTTAGTAATCAAAAAACCATAAGGAACATTTTTATAAAATCAATTCATTTACATACATTTGTCTATGAATATATTTTTATAATTCGTCTCATAAGATATTTAGAGCCAGTTTTTCAGTACGAGTTTAAACTTTCTTTATATTAAACCAAGCTTAACTCACTAAAATTTGACGTTTAAGCTCGAAAGAAGCACATTATATGATAATTTAAGTCAATTTAAATTCAACGAATGCTAAGATACTTAGTTAAACCGAGCTTAAAAGTCCAAATTTGGTGAGTTAAACTCGGTTTAATTTAACTAAAGTTTAAACTCGTTTTTGAAAAACTGGCCCTTAGTGTTTGTTTTTTTATTTCTTTTTTTTTTTAATTCATCGTAACCAAAAGAGGTTATAAAAATTTTCCAATGAAAAACTTACCCAGTTTATTTTATTTTCTTTAATTTATGTGCATCGTCGGGTTGTGTGGAGGCCTTTGCAAGGTGAAGAAGTACAGCCCTGATTTTGTAGACTTTACAAGCAGAAAGTCTCCCAAATGATTATTGAAATGCTTTTAAATACAACACAGTGTATTAACTGAAGATTAAACAAAATTAAAAAAGTAAGTAAAATAATATTTAAGACCTAACCCTTTGTTAAGCATTGGTACCTACGTAATAAGATCCACCTAAAGTTTTACTATATTATTATGACTTATGACTCTGTAAGCCTATTTTATGAGTCAGATTTCTTATTAAATTCTGTTTGGATTAACGGATTTGAATTCGCAATAACTTTTTCATACATATTGACCTCATCTGAAGAATAATTATGGAGATATGAATTAATATTTACAAAATATTTTTTGGAAATCTGTGGAAATCTGTGATCGAAAATTCATTTAATCACCTTAAGAGTAAAGAATTTGGCAACTGACCACGACATTTTTATTTATTTTTTTTTGTCGACGGGTCGATATCTCAGAAATCTATCCATAGATAATTTTTTTTTTTGTTTTAGATCTGGGGACCATACCAAATACGATTTTTATAAAGAAGTCTTGGTCACAGAGATTTTTCTGAATTTTGTAAACTAGTGATTTTCAAAGGATGACTGTAAGGGAGCGGTGAAAAAGTTACAACAAAAGCAACAATTTTTAAAGTTTAAGACGAGTACTTATTTCCTTAAAAATTTCAAAAATTTTTTCTCCCCCACATACAAATTTTTTGGCCTACATTATGCAATTTTATCAAACTTTAGGGCGAGTTATGGAAATTTTACATTTCTCCAGACTATTGAATTTAAGAAAGAAATCGAAACGTACAAACAAAAAAAAACCTTATTTGATAGTTCAAGACGAGTAGTAATTTCTTTAAAATTTTCAAGAATTTTTCTGCTCCCCCACATAAAAATTTTTAGGCCTATATTATGCATTTTATAAAATTTCAGGGCGAATTATGTAACTTTACATTTTTCCAGGCGATTGAATTTAGTAAAGAAATCAGAAAATACGAACAGAAGTAACATTTTTTGAAAGTTCAAGACGAGTACTAATTTCTGTAAAATTTTCAAGATTTTTTCATCTCCCCAACATAAAAGTTTTTAGGTCTACTACATTATGCAATTTTATGAAATTTCAAAATTTCTGTTTAAAATTTTATTTTTTAAATTTTAAATTATTTTTTTATATGTCATGAATATGGTATCCAAGAAAAATTATCTTTATGGGTAACATAGATCAGATACAGGTCAATCAGCAGATCAATTTGGAGTAAAATTTACCTCTTTACAGTATATTTTTTCAGTGAGGGATACCTAACCTATTTTAGTGAATATTATATTTTTGTATTAATTGGCTATTTTTAACATTTAAATTGAAACCACAAACTTTAAGATACGTTCAATGACAAATTTTTACAAATAAAAGGAGTAATGCATTAAATTACCATATTTAAATTGTTTCGCTTGATGTTGTCGGTAATTGGGCCAAGCGAAAAATTTACCGACTGTGGTTTTGCATCTTTGACATCTCAAAGATTATTCCCACCAAGTTTAAGCAAAATCTAAAACATAGTGGCGCCCTCGACTTGATTATTTCATATGGAATGACTCTATATTAATAAGGACACTGTAGATATTGGGAATTTGAAAATTGAGAATTTTATAACTTGAAACACCGATAAGTTTGTTGTCGCATTATTTTTATCAATACCACACGAGACCGTTTAGATGGATTTTTTCAAATAGATCCGAGTCGTTGGCTCAACAACGCGAATTATTTGCGCGCTGAAGAAGTAGTCATCAATACAAAAGTTTATATTAGCGTTGCAGTGAGAGCAATTGGCTTGTCTCGATTTAATGGAAAAATTACATATAAGGAAAAAAAAAAAAGAAAATAGTAGTACAAGTTGCTGAACAACATCAAAAAATGCGCCCTTCTCTAGCAACCACAAAGAAATCCTTTTAACAGTGTATTTTGATAATAAAATTTTCTTAAACTCTGTGTTTTCATTATACTCTCTGGTTTTCATGAGCTTTGTTTAGTTTATGTTTCTATAAAATGAAACCGGTGCGCCGGAGTACCAATCGATTTTATGTAGCGAGTAAAATTAAGGGGGTCCTCTGGTAATCCGAAAAATTTTTTTTCAATTTTTTTTTTTTCATATTTCTATTGCTCAGATACTCAAAAACATTTTCCCAAAAGGATTTTTCAAAATTCGAAATAGTTTAGGAGATACAGGCATTTTTGTGTAGGTATGTTTTCGTCAAAATAACGCATCAGCAAAGTTGTTTATTTGCCTGCAGTCATTAGTCGAAAATTCTGTGGAATTCTTCCAAAATATGTATTGATATTACAAAATATACACACACAGTATGTATACATGCAGTATGTATACATGCATGTTTTGATTTAGGGGTTGAAATGATTTTGAGCCCAGGTGTTCACATGAAAGAAGCAAACGAACGAGATTCAGTTTATTTTCGAGTATTTTAAAAATAATGTCAACAATGGGTATTGTCATCGGCCCACAAGCCGAGATGTATGCTGAATCTCGCGACGGAAAACGACTTCAACGCTCAGAGCTAAAAACGTACGCATCATCGAAAGAGGGTCGCACAGCCCGCAGAGCCCAAAAAGCCATGGAAAACTCGTTTTATGAGATGGAGGAAGGCACACTTTATGGGGCTGGAATTGCCGATTAATATTCGTAAGTATTGTATTAAAAAAATATGTGTTAATGTCATTTGTGTGCCTCAAAATTGAAGTCAAAACTTTAAACGCGTTTTTCTCGAAACCATGTTTTTCAAAACTTTGCGCACGATAACTCAAACAGTTTTTGACCGATTTTGATATATGAGGCATGAAACGACGCAGAATTTACGCCGCTATAGCCCCTACCTCAAACTTGCCGAAAAAATAATGTTTACTATTTTTTTTCTACACTAGACTACAAAAAAAAAGGTCGAAATTCGATTTTTCATTTTTAAAGTGGCGGCTCCCCCCCTAAAAAAATTTCGATTTTTGTTTCCGAGGTAGGGGCTATAGGGACATTCATTCTAAGTAACTGAATATTTTTTTTTTTTTCAGACGATGTTTACACTTGGAATCGTGCGCAATTTGGACCCACCTTTTTTCCGGAGAACCTCGTTACCAGGCCGAGAACTTTCTGAACGGTCCATAAATTCACTTTTTCAAAATTTTGTATTTTTTTCAATAAATTAAGCTACCCAAATCAAAAAACGGAACTAAAAAATCTTTACTCGTTCTCTTTCCACAATATTTTGAAAAAAGGCTAAAATTTGGCATAGATTACCAGAGGACTCCCTTAAGTGAACAAAAACTCAAGAGTTACGTTTTCGGTCATTCGTCTAGTGACAGTTGTGTTGCTCGGCTCTCAGCCTCGCGACGATGCGCAGCAAAATACCAACAAAGCAGAAATATGTACAAAATACACACAGCAGCAATCTGCTATTATATGAAACTAGTATTCCTGTGTGGTGATAAAATGCCAAAATTAAAAATATCTAGTGATAGGTAATTTTGTTTTTATACTAAGGACTATTTTAACATTTGAACCAAGAATTTCATAGTAACTTTATATGTTTCTGTAGAATTGTTAAGTAGCCCAGTTATTACTTATCATAGCATTATAATAAAAGTCAATCACATACTTTTAGGCATCTCAAAGAAATTTGGCTTCCTTCATAGAAAAATGTTTTAGGTTTTTTTAAAAAAATACACAATATATAAGAAAAAATAAGACCTAAGTGCACATCTACAGTGGAATACCTTTCAATTGCTACCCCATTTATGAAAATCGCTTCTGCAGTATAGATTTGATAGTCATCACAAAAAATGCGCTTGCGTAATAATAATATAGACTTTTAGTCTCGTGTGGCGTCAAAACGCCAAAATAAAAAATATATAGTGATAAGTAATTTTCTTTTTATATTAAGGGCAATTTTTACCTTTGAACCAAGCATTTTATAGGAACTTTCTATGTTTCTGTTGAATTGTTAAGTAGCCCAGTTATTACTTATCATTGCATTACAATAAAAATCTGTCACATACTTATAGGAATCACAAAGAAATTTGGCTTTTTTCATAGAAAATTGTTTCAGTTTTTTCTAAAAAATGCACAATATTTAAGAAAAAATGATACCGTACTGCACTTCTGCAGAGCCATGATACAATGATAAGGTAGGCCCATGATACTAACTGCTCTCACGCGTCAACGGAGAGTGGATAATGAGGAGCAACATTAATGTCAAAACGACGAATTTCGTAGAAATTGCAAATGAACAAAATATTTTATGTTTCCAAGTTGCAAACAGTGCGGTCGCGGGTATTAAATTTGTGCTAATTTGAGTGAAAATATTATATAAAAAGTGTAATCAAAACTATAAAATGTGAAAGAAGTCTTAAAATTGCAAAAAAAACCAGTAACAGTTTTAACCTTAAAACAACTGCGAAACGTGAGCATAAAGAAATTCGCGATGAACAGCTGATTTTGACATCAATGTAGCTTTATTCTGCTTTCTACTCCATTCCTCTGCGTGATGACCTTACCTTATAATTCTGCCATGTGCAGAGCAAGACCTTTCAATTGCTACCCCATTTATGAAAATCGCGTCTTCAGTCAGCCACCCGAGCCACGTATTGCTTGGTCTCTTTCTTTCACCAGCTTGTGTTTGCGAGAGTCTCAATAAACTCCATGTTGCTCTCTTCTCTTCTCTTCTCTTCTCTTCTCTTCTCTTCTCTTCTCTTCTCTTCTCTTCTCTTCTCTTCTCTTCTCTTCTCTTCTCTTCTCTTCTCTTCTCTTCTCTTCTCTTTTTATAATCAGCTAGCATAGGGATGGAAAATGACTTTTCCGAAATTATACCAAACCGAAATAAAAATCGTATTTTTTGGCATCAAATTGTACTCAGTTTTTTTTTATGAATAATGAAACTTTTTTGATATTTAAAACAAATAAAAAGTAACAAAAATGGACAAACAATTCAATATAGTTAAATAAATATAGGAGTGTACATTCACTTTTTAAAATTTAATCAGGAAAATGTGCGTCTTCCTTTTCTTAACAGAAATATTATCAAAATGCATAGCGCTTTTAAGTTTTATGTTATAGCAACATTGCACAGTGGCTTTTAACAAATCGTTTGTTTTAATTAATGAAGAAACTGAATTAACAAGCAGGCGATTTCTGCACCTTGTTTTGATTAAATTTTGGATCGAAAATATTCTTTCACATTTGCTGAAGAATGTGAAATTGCTAAAACTCCCTATGAAATTCTCTAAATGTTGATCAGGGTGACAGTGCGTTTGAATGTGTTGTAAACATGGTTGCAAAAAGGCACAAAAAGGAACTGAAAACTTTATGATATTAAAAAAAAAACAAAGAAAGTCGATATGACGAAGATCAGTGTATGAAAATGTACTAAAAATGTCTTCGTGGTACCTACTTACTTTTTATAATAAAATTGTACTGAAAAAGTACAATTGTACTAAAAAATCCAACCCTGAGTTAGCACAGCACAACTAAAAAATTAAGTGTGTTTGAATACCATACATATGTGCGCATTCGCATTGTAGCCGTTGCTCATATGAGTACCTTGTATTGAAACCTTGTATTGAAACTATAATAAATGCGCTTTTATTATAGTTGATAATAATATAAAAGCTTGTTTAATTATAAATCCACCAAGTTTATTTCATGAAAATTTAAGGAAATTTTTAATTATTTTATCATACAGATGAAGGATTGCGGTTAAGTGAGGCTTTAGACAAACAATTTTTTGAAAATCGAATGTTTTTAATGATTTTTGTTGTACAACTATTCGAAAATACTTAAAAAAATGTTCAATTCAATCCCGTTTATAAAACAGATTCTACAGCGCTTAAGGTCCGGTGCGCCGGAGTACCAATCGATCAAATCGAAGAAGTTGTTACAAAGCGTGATGTTAGCTGTATGTGTGTATGTTGAAGAGTATTTGTGTATGAAAAGTTTCTATGTACCCTGTAGGAAAGTCAACTAATTTTAAAGTAGTTGATAAAGTAGTTTTTTGTCAACCACAACGAGTTGAAATTCTGAATTTTTTCCGTAGAACGCACAAACATATTTTGTATGGTGATGTGCGCTAAATAAGTTAATTGACTTTCGCCTGCATATATTTTCAACTACTTGTTAAACTAGTTCTATTTAAACTATTTTTTTAATTACTTAAAATGGCCAATTGAAAACTATTACTGATGGCCTAAAGTTAATAATATATGATGAAATAACATGGTTAAATATATATAAACTTGAAAACTAATAAAAATTTGCAATTAAAACATGTCAAAATCAGAGTTGTTGCCGCCTTAATATAATTCAAAGTAGTTTATCAATCACTTGTTTTTAAGTAGTATTTCAATTACTTCATATATAATGCAATAAAAACTATGTTGTATAATTAGTTGTTTTTAAAAACAAGTTATTTTGTTCCTATAGGGTATATATACTACTAGCAGGATCCAGTTGTCCACGGCTTCGCCACGGACGATCCAGAAACCATCCTTTTTTTGTGGGCGGTAAAGGGGGTCTGACAAACATCTTTTACCGTAAACTATCTCGTGCTCGAAAACAATCCACGGCCAAAATTTCAGCGCAATCGGACCAGAAGTTTTGGAGCCTTAATGGTTTCTTAAAAGTGGGCGTAATTACAGTGCCACCACGCCCATTTTTAGGATAGTTGTTAACGGTAAGCATACAAACTAAATTACTAAATTTCGGTCTTATACGACCAAAACCATCCGAAATATAACATTTTAATTGATTTGTGGGCGTTAAAAGAGGGCGTGTGTGGAGAACTGCTTCCGACCATGACTGCGTGTAGCGTAACTCAGAGTGCCTCGACTGAGCGATATATTTGATAGTGTAATTTTTAGTCTAACAGTTGTTGTATAAGTTTGTGTTGTAACAGTTTTGTAAGTTTTTGTTCTCTGATGTAGCTAAGCCTCCATTTGGTTTCTGTTCTCTTTGGGGAAACATATGTGCTAGAGAGAGACGGAATCATACACATAGTGAATATTTGGGCTAGTGGAATCTTAATAAAAGCGAAATAATGGGAAAAAGACGCATATAAAGAAGTCGATAGGTATGATAAAGCAGAATAGTCAAATGCGACTAACGATAACTCTAATTAAGCAATTTTAGTCAATTTTAAGCACATTTTAAACTAAATTAAATTATAAAAAGTGTATATAATTGGACAAATCGGTAACACATTAAGTTGTGACTTAAGAAAGCGCATTAAATTGTGCCTTGAAAAGAACACATTGAATTGTGTCTGAAGAAGAGAAACTTTGAAGTTCAAGCAGCAAATTATGGGATTGCATTTAATTGCGTTAAGGTATAGAGAAAAAAAACATTAAATTGTGAAATGATACTTATGATGGCTACATATGTTTGTTTCAGATCTTCGGACGGGAAAATATAAAAATTTGATAATAATAAGCGAAGTCAAACCATTCCTTTGCGACAGCTTCGATAAGTAGATGTTATGAAATGAGTGGGAGAAATGGTTTCGATCCTTCTCTTTATATCTTCAATCTGAAGACATAAAAGATAAAGCCAAGAAGAAAAACAAGTTGCTCCACCTAGGAGGCTCACGACTGCAGGAAGTTGCTTTTAATATTCCCGACGCGATTATAGAATACGACGAAAAACAGCAAAACGATGTGTTCTACTACTTAACTACTAATTAATTAATTAAGTAAATAGCTACTTTTAACCAAAGCGAAATTCAACTTTTGAACGTTACCTATTTCGGAGTTAAATACCATAAGAGGGGGTAGGGGGGGGGGGGGGAGTTTAATAAATTTATGTTATAAAGTATAACAAAACATGTTATAAGTATAAAATAAAGTGCCCGTTTGGAGAAACGAAAAAGGAGAAGATAAGGTCATCGATTTTTGGGCACCCATCAAACTAAAGAAAAAACTTCTAGAAAAAAAACAGAGCTAAGTGGAAATCATTGACATGTGTCAGATTCATGAGTAAATAATCAAGCAATCGCACAGTATGTTGTCTAAGCTGGATTGTGAAGCAATGAATAAGGTAACCGCCAGTTCTCATTGGACAAAAAGCACAAACGAATGCGGCAGGCGTGGGGAAAAGGGTCACCTAGGTAACATTATAAGCTGTCCAGCCAAAAAAGCGAAGTGTATGAAATGTGGGTTTGTTGGGCACTTTGCTCATAAATGTAAGACTAAAAGCAATAAACGCAAGATACAAGAAAATGATTATGAAAATTCGAAACAAAGTCGGATGCAACTGTAAAGAGTTCGATGCATTGTAGACATTGAGCTCAAGGGGGAGACTCGTGAATTCAGTTGTTTTAAGATTGATGGTTCTCTAGCGATGGACGAAACTATTAGATGCCGTATCGAAGGGCATATTGTCTTAATGATAATTAAATCCCTCAATCAGTTCAAGTCATATGCAGTAAATCACTTACTAAATGTGCTGTGTCTTCGAGGCACCAATTGCAGTTTATCAATATGCTGAAATCGTTGCGACATTTTATGTTATCGAAAATGGGAGTCAATCCCTATTGGGTCGCGACACGGCCATTCAACTTAATATTTTAAAGCTCGGCTTGGGAGTGAACATAATTGAAGCTACGCAACCTTTCCCAAAGATGTACCAAACATTTCGATCAAATTAGCTATTGATTCAACAGTAAAGCCGGTCAAACAGCCCCTCCGACGTATTTCAATCGCTTTGGAAAGGCGCTCGCACTAGACATTATTGAAACAGTTTCCGGACCTAGCTTATGGATCTCTACCATAGTCGCGATGTTCAAGGAAAATGGCGAAATGAGACTATGGATCCATATGCGACAGGCTAATAAAGCCGTTTTTCGGGAAAACTACCCATTTCCGACCTTTGACACGTTTATGGCTAAGTTAAGAGGTACCAAATTATTTTCGAGGCTAGATCTTAAATGGGCCTACCACCAATTAGAGCTGGATGAGAGCTGTCGCGATTTTACGACATTCATTACCCACAAGGGGTTCTTTCGTTATAAACGACTGATGTTTGGGATTAGTTCGGCTCCCGAAATTTTTCAACGCATCCTGGAAGGCTTATTATCTCCATGTAGCAACTCTCTAAATAACATCGACGATGTTATAATCTTTGGTAGTACGGAAGAAGAACACAACAATGAGGTTACAAAAGTACTTCAAATTTTTAAGAACAATAACATCTTGCTCAACAAGGACAATTGCGCTTGGCGAGTAAAAAAATTTAATTTTTTGGGGCATATACTATCAGATGAAGGAATTTCGCCCAATCCAGATAATATATAAACCATCCTAGAGTTCCGTGCGCCACAAGCCAAAGAGGAAATCAGGATCTTTTTGGGTCTAGTTACTTATGTCGGTAAGTTTATTCCAGATCTGGCAGATATAACAGATCCGCTCCGAGGCCTATTAAAATTATATGGCAAGTTCAATTGGGGTCGAGATCAACAGAGAGCGTTTGAAAGATTAAAAATACTTTTGTCAGAGTTTCCAAGTCTGGCATATTTTAATCCTAAAAATAAAACTCGCGTGATAGCGGATGCAAGTCCAGTAGGCTTAGGAGTGGTATTCGTACAATTCAATGACAATAACGAGCCACGCATAATATCTTTTGCCAGCAAGAACTTTTTAGAAGTAGAGAAAAGATATTCTCAAACCGAAAAAGAGAGTTTAGGAGTTGTATGGAGCATTGAACGATTTCATTATTATTTGATTGATATCGAGTTTGAGTTGGTGAGGGATCATAAACCTCTTGAAGCTATTTTGAAGCCAACGTCGAAGCCTCCAGTTAGAATCGAAAGATGGCTGCTAAGGTTACAACAATTTAAGTTCAAAGTTATTTACGCTGAAAAAGAGAATATTGCCGATTCCATTTCAAGGCTATGCAAAGTTGGAAGCACAAAATCAATCGATGAAAGCAATGATCGTAGTATTTTTCACTTCCTCTCATACTCTACACCATCATCGATGAGCATTAGTCGAATTTCGAAAGAAAGTTCACAAGATGGAGAAATTCGCGAAGCGATTGAACATATTAAAACTGACTCATGTGGCGGCCGTGGCATAGTGGGTAGAGTGTCTGACTCTTACGCCGGAAAACCCAGGTTCGAATCCTCCATCTGACACAGAAAGATTTTTCAATTGAATTTCTGTTCGGCCGTCACCTCTCTGCAGACAATGGCAAGCCTCAGAGAGTAAAAACTGTCATGAAAAGCTTCTTGAGAACATAAGCCGTTCGTAGTCGGCGTAAAACATGTAGGTCCAGTTCTCGATCATTTGTGTGCAAGCATTTCACAACACACACAACACAATTGATCATAAGAAGCTCGGTCAAAGTCCTTTCAAGGGCTGAGATGGCCATTTCGTTTTTTTTCATGGCCGCCAGACACTTTAGTTGCATACTATCCTTTTCGGCACGAGCTGCTAGCAGTTGGCAATATTTTACTACGAGGGACGCGTGTCGTAACCCCGAAGACACTTCGACCAAAATTGCTAGAACTCGCCCATGAGGGTAAGAACCAAAGTTTGGTGGCCTATGATTGACAGAGAAGTTGAAAAATATGTCAATAGCTGTCGGGATTGTTTACTTGTATCACGGCCTAATAACCCGGTTCCAATAGAAAGACATGCATTTCCAAATGGCTCTTGGCAATGCTTCGCAGCTGATTTACTTGGTCCTTTACCAAACAACGAGTATATCATCGTACTAATTGACTATTACTCCAGCTATCAGTATATAAAATTTCTTCGAAAAATCACATCACAGGCAATTATCTCTATATTACAGGAAATATTTTGCAGATTGGGCATACCTAAATCTCTAAGGGCTGCTGACAACGGCAAATAATGCGTCAGCTCAGAATTTCGAAACTTTTGTAAAAGTCATAATATAACCTTATTGACGACACGACCCTATTGGCCGCAGGCGAACGGTGAAGTGGAAAACATGAACAAATCATTAGTAAAACGTCTTAAAAATGCCCATGCAAATAAATGCAATTACAAAAGCGAAATTCAAAATTTTATGCTAATGCATAATGTCACGCCACATGGAACAACCGGGTCTACTCCCACAGAATTAATGTTTAACCCGATTATTCGAGACAAGATCCCGGGGATTCAAAATTTAACAGATGACATGCTCGACTCAGCAGCTAGAGATTTAGATATGATCAATAAAAAAAAAGAGATAGAAAAAGGTTTTAAGAAGAGAGGAGCTAAAGAATGGATATAAAGGTGGGAGACAAGGTACTGTTGAAAAATATGATTTTCTCACACAAATTAACACCAACATTTGAGTCCACATAAAACGAGGTAATGGAGAGGAGTGGAAACGAGGTTCAGATAACTGGTGGGGGAAATCGGGCCACAGCCATCCTAAGAGTTAGGTTTTCAAATTAACCACAAACCTTTTTATTCAGATGACCCAGCAAAGATTTATTTGTCCCACCGGAAAAGTAATTTTTTTGCACGTCAATTTGCAACGCCATCTGTGGGCTTACATGCACATGAATTTTATAAAAATTCTTTTTTTTTTTGTATTCTACAATACTAGATTGAAATAACTAAAACAAGTTTTTATAAAAATCTGCAGTAGTTTTTTTAATCAGCCTTAAAAAATCGCCCGAAAAACACTCCTCAGACCGGAACAGTCGCCTTAAGAACCCTGCACACAACAATCCAACATTTTGCATAAACGTTAACGCCCAGAATGTCAGTATTTGCTTGAAACTTTTAGCAGAAAAATAACGATAAGCCCGTAAATATTTTAAAAAATACATTTTCCTACTATTTTTGAGGGTGCCTTACTCGATGCAATAGTTTAATTTTGTAATTGACAAATAAAATAATTTCATATTTTTCGGTGACTTTGAACAGTCTTAAACCTTTTTTTTATGTGTCGGAAACACAATTAAAGGTTGTGAGAATGTTTTAATTTGCCAAATCTGGCTTATATTTTGACAACGATTTTTTCTCTGAAAATTTTGGCCCAAAAAGGAAGCTTCACAATTCCTTATTTTTCTATCGCGAGCCTGAATGAAATAATAAACAATTAATAGCCAGAAAGCCAAAAAATTTAAATTACTATTTTTCTTACTTTATTCTGCTTAGTCGACTCCATAATAAAATGTTTATATCATGAGAAAATTATCTTCCTTTATTTAAATTTTTCTAGGGTTTTTTTATCTGGCAATAAATTTCATTAGAAATTTCAGTGAGAGAAAGAGAGTTTGTTTTAAGTTAAGTAAACGCTTGCGTTTTACAAAATACGACCATTTTTTGAGGAGTTTTATATAAATTTAAGGAATTTTTGGGGGATTTGGGCTTTAAAAGGTGGCAATACAGGGCTGGGCATTCTACCACAGTCGCATCTTATTTTGTCTTATAAGTATTGGTGCCCACTCAAATCGCGCACCTTTTACATTTTGCAGTGCAAAGTATGTTTCTTTTTGTTAGTTGTTTTTTTACTTTAGATTGTTAATGTCTTTTTAAACTAACTTAAAAATACATTTTGTATAAAATAAAATTAAAAATCAAATAAATTATTATAAATTTAAAAATTGGTGCCATTAGAACATGCTAAAAAGTCCTTTTATTTTGCATTTAACTCATAACAATGTGCAGCTTCATAACAATAGCGTTGTCAACAAAATTTCCACTCAAAAACAATGGTTCCCTAAGATGAGTTCAGAATATTATTTTAAGAAGCTAGGCCATAAATTATGATGGAACTTATTCTCCTAATATAAATGATGTATTGTATTACTTAGTTTCATTTCGTTTTTTTTTTTTTGGAGTTTACTCCTTTAGAATCGATTTCATATATTGAACGTTGAAATCGAGCGTTATCTAAAAAATCAAGCGCTACGCAGTCAGCGTAGTAAAGCAAGATACCAACAACGAAGAAATACCAACAAAATACACACAGCTATTGGATCCAATCTGCTATTGGATTATTGGATCCAATCTGCTATTGGATAAAATTGAATTGCAAATTTTTGTAAAGCTCAAAAAGTACTGGGCCGATTTTTATGAAATAATTTTTAAAATATCATATTTGTGCTGCAGCACAGTATTTATTATAATTGCGCTTTTATTATAATTGATAATAGCTAACAAAAAAGCTTGATTAATATAAGTCCAGCAAGTTTTATTTCATCGAAATTAGTTAAAAAGTTTGTTGAGCTATTTAATATTAAATTGTAAGCATTAATCCGTTAAAAACTGCTGAAAATCGTTGTTTTTTATGCTGTTTTGCCTGAACTGAGTTTGTCGCAAGTAAGAACAATAAAGCATAGTTATTTTGGTGATGTTGAAGTGAAGTAGAAATACTTTAAATAGAATAACTCGACGAATTTTCAACTGATTTCAATTAAATAAAACTTTCTGTATTTACAATTAGCTGGATTTTTTTATTGCTATGACATAACAGGATATTATATACAAAATATGTCCACAAATTGATCTTATAGCGAAAAAATATGAAAAATTTAAGCAAATTTTTAATTGTTTCATCATACAGATGAAGGATTAAATTCCATAATGCAATTTTTTTTTAAGAAGACGTTAATTTAGGTTTAGGTTCTGGTAGAATACTGGGAACGACTAGATAAGGTGCAACCATTGATGCGATGCTTTCACGATTACACTATTTAACTTACACTATTTAATAATGACGTTACTATTAGGCAGACCTGGGCGTATTGCATTAAATGAGGTAATGCATTAACGATTTTTCCATAATTAAATCAAATCAATGATTGATCAAATTTATTCAATTACCATTAAATATTACAGATTTAGTGCACTAATTTTTACTCTACACTAATTTGTTATCAAAGTAATGCATTAATATTTAACTATCATTTAAGTGTATGATAAATAATGCACCAATATTGTACTATCACTAAGCCGTATTACGAATAATGCACTATTATTGCAATATCACTAAAAAGCATTATGGGGTTATGCAAAAGGTTTTTTATTGAATGAAATCCAACTAAACTTTAACACAAATAATTCAATGTAACAAGCAAAATTTAAATATTTTTCAAATTTAAGAAGAAATTTCTAATCTAAGTTATTTCCCCTGATTATAACTAAGCTTTTACAGTTTTCGTGTGGAAGACTCCGCCTGCGAGGCGTATTTACCATGCCAGCAAAAGAAAACAAGCAATAACAAGAGGTGTATTGTATTTTAAAAAAGCTTCCTGAATTAGGGGAAATATCTGAAAACATCCGAGTGATATATCGTTGTCTGCCAAATACAAATTCAATTCTTGTCTGCTGTCGTTTTGTTGTATGTCTTCTGTTGAATCTATAAATTAAAAATGAGCAGAAGGAAATGAAATTAATAAGAAAAAAAATGAGTTTTCTCTTTTTCTATGCGTTTTCGACAAATGCTGGTCGGCAAAAGAACTGTCAATCCTACCTTGCAATAATAATATCATGGCCTGTTTCAATAATTGTAATCTATTATTTCATATTTCAATTAATTATATTTTTACAGCGTTCCATTTTTGAAAAATTATTGATATATACAGAGCTGAAAACATTTTTTGAGGAGTTTACCAAGATTTATTCGTCCACTTTATAGAGAATCTCGTCCGCCTAATAGAGGTTTTTTTTCTATTTTAAAGCAAATATAAGTTCGTACGTATCTGAGAAAATAACTTGCATCAAAATGGGTTGGGTAGTTTTTTAGTGATAATGCAATAATAGTGCATTATTCACAATGCGTTTTAATGATAGTGCAATATTAGTGCATTATTTATCATACACTTTAGTGATAGTTAAATATTAATGCACTACTTTGATAAGAAATTAGTGTAATGCAAAAATTAGTGTACTAAATCTGTTATATTTAATGGTAATGTAAAAATTTGTAGACTAAAATAAATTTTCATCAATTTAATGGTAATGTAAAAGTAGTGCAAATTGCCCAGGTGTGCTATTAGGCTGGATTCACTAACCACCTTCAGTAAGTTTTTCACGTTTTTTTTTATACGAAGTTCTTGCGCTCTCAGCTCACTGATAGATACTTGCTGCACGTTCTTCAACTTGATTAACATTTTTTTTTTTTTAAATTTTCGCAAAAACTTGCTGAAGCTGGTCAGTGAATCCAACCTAAATGAAATTCATCAATCTACCTCATAATTATTTTATGTAATATATGTAATAAATATATATTTTAAAATTAAAAAAGTATACAATCCTTTTAGTAATATAAGAGATGCCTTTATTCACCCCTTTAACCTTTTATATACATCTCAAATTTCAAGGTAATCAATCTAGAGGAGTAAACTCCAGTCGCGCGTCGGAGCTGTCACGCACATTTTTTTTTTTGTATATTAAAGCATGTTTAAATTGGACAACTCAATATAGAGGAACCAGTTTTAGTGTGATATTTTTTAAGTAAATTTTATAGAATTTCTTCTCTTTGAAAATTATAACAAAAATGAATCAATATCTTTTTAGAAATACCTGCATAAAATTATGTTTTTTGATCATATATTTGAATCGAAAATTTTGATAACTGTGAATCATTTATTTGCATTTTATAACAATTACATTTCTTGCAAAGGTTTTTGTGTGTAATACTCCAAATGTTTATAAGCTCAAAGTTTTAACAAATTATATAAACATATTTGTAAGTGATTAGTACATTTTTGAAAGATTCTAATTCATTTAGACATAAAATTTGGTGAAAAAACAGCAAAATCTACGAAAATTCCTTGCGAAATTCTTAAAAATCCGTAGATTTTCCTTATTATGTCATTCTTATCCGTTTATCTGTTCAAGGCTGAATTACTACTTTTTACGAACCATGTTTATATTATTTAGAATTTATTGTTATTTATGTTGACATGAAAATATCGAGAAAATGAAACATTTTTTCACTCTGCCCTTTACGTTCTATAAATTCAGATCGTTTTTCATTTTCTCTGTAATAGGTTATGGGCCTGACAAAGCTAAAGTCGCGAATAATAGTTAAAAGTTTCTTATTAACACGTGATTTAGTACGCTAAAAATGAATTCAGTAAAAAGTGTGAACCAGATGGAGAAACCAATTCGACGACCCTAGAATTGGTCGACATGGAGCTTCGCAATGAAGACTCAATTGGAACTGGATGGAGCATGGTCCTGCATCGAATCCATGGCTTCGAATGCTGCAGACTTAGTTGTGAATGCTACAGGCGCACCAGGCGTTATCGATGGCTCTGCTGGAGGAGATGGAGATGCTGCAGGCGTGGCCGCGAATGCTGCAAGACTTGCCATAGATGCTGCAAGGGATAACACAACGAAGTGTAAAATCATATTGGCATTAGACAAACGTATTTGCGTCCATGTCAAGGAGACAAAAACAGCGAGGGAAGTACGGATGAACTTAAAGAGGCTTTATCAAGATTCTGGCTTGGATCGCAGAATTGGATTGCTGCAGAGGTTGTGTTCAGTGCAACTGGACAAGTGCTCATCAGTCGAGGATTATGTGAGCCAAATCGTGTCAACGAGCCAAAAGTTGAATGACATTGGGTTCCATGCCAATGATGATGGGCTTGCAAGTTTGTTACTCAAAGGGTTGTCTGACACATACAAGCCCATGATTAAGAGCATCGGTAGCAGCGGAAACCCGATTTCGGCAGATGCCATAAAAATGAAATTATTGCAAGATGTATGCTCTTAGAGTTCAACGTCGAATGCCGCATTGATAACAAAATATCGTGGCAAGAGGTACCAGGGAAACAGAGGTGTTAAGAATGAAGTGCGATGTTTAAACTGTAACGGAATAGGTCACTTTGCAGGAAATTGTCCATCAAAGAAGATGGATAAAAATCAACACACCGGTAGTTCAATGTTTTCTGCATATAGAGCAGTGTCAAAGACAGGTGAGTGGTATACGTATATTGATAGTGATACAACTGACCACATGACGGCGAATGAGCACAATTTTCCTGATATCAAAGCATACAGTGGAGAGATTAAGACCGCAGACAACAACGCAGTGAAGGTCGTCGGTAAAGGTAATATCTCGTTGGTGGTTGCTACTCCAAGAGGCATAGAGAGTTTTAGTGTGGATGGTGTTCTACACGTTCCGGAGCTGGGAGTCAATTTGTTGTCAATTAAGAAAATTGTTCATCGTGATAACAGTGTCATATTTGACAAAGCCGGCTGCAAAGTTCTAAATTCTAGAGAGGAGATTATCGCAACAGCAAGTCCGAAGAATGGCTTGTATAAGCTGAATCTAGCAGTACAGCAAAAAGCGTATGTTGCAAGAGGTAACGAAATTGACCTATGGCATCGTCGATTTGGGCACTTAGTCCTTGAGAACATGAAGCTGTTGGCCAAAGATTATGTGGTGGGCGTGAGTTTCAAGTTGGTGCAGACACCAACATGCGTAAGCTGTGCAAAAGGTAAGCAGCATCGTTGCAGTTTCCCATCAGAAGGATGAAGCTCGTCAAAGGTTTTGGACATCATTCATTCAGATGTATGCGGCCCGATGGAGGAGAAGTCTATTGCTGGAAGTGTATACTTTCTCACTTTCATTGATGGCTTTTCGAGAAAAGTTTACATATATTTCTTAAAGTCAAAAGATGCGGTATTGGGATGTTTCCAAGAATTCAAAGCTGAAGTAGAGCTGAACCTTGTGCCAAGATAAAAATACTTCGTACGAATAACGGAGGCGAGTACATTAATCGCGCAATACAGCAAGAGCTGAAAAGTTGCGGAATAATTCATCAAACATCAGTGCCGTATACCCCCGAGCAAAACGGATTAGCTGAAAGGATGAACAGAAATATCCTTGAGAAAGCGCGAGCTGTGATGAGTGACGCAAATTTACCAAAGTTTTTCTGGGCAGAAGCGGTTTATTGTTCAAGTTACATCATTAATCGATTGCCACACAAGAAGCTGGAAAAGACGCCGGAAGAATTGTGGTTTGGACACAAACCAAACGAAAGTCACATTAAAATATTTGATTGCACTGCAATGTCTCATATTGCAAATCAAAAGCGTCGCAAACTTGATTCAAAGTCCGAAAAATGTATTCTTGTTGGGTTGGAACCACGTCAAAAGGTTACCGTGTATACAGTTTGTCGAGAAAATAAGTCTTTATAAGTCAAGATGTAATTTTTAACGAGAACGAGTTTCATTACGCTCAAAAAGGGAATATTTTAGGAGAAAAGATGTGTCCAACATATTCCATTGTAGTGAGGGCTGACGCACTGCATCAGCAAGTGAGCGCAGACAAATTAGTCTTACAACAGCAGGGAGACTTAGACATTTCAAGCAATTTCAAGACAAAGCAATCTAATCTTGTCTGGAATTTGAAGTTAGACAAAGCTTTAAAAAAATGCGGCTTGAAGAGATTTTAGATTTCTAGATTCATGTATTTACTACCACCGCTGCAATCACATAATGATATTCGTTGCTAAATTTGTTGATGATGTCAACAAGTCATGTTTAGCAATGACTTCAATTATCGAGAAGATTTGAAGAAGAAGTTGATGGCTGAATTCAAAATGAAATTTTTGGGTGATGCAAAGCAGTGCTTTGGCATACGTATTACACGACGAGGACAACATCTACTTGGATCAGGAATCATACATTACTGACCTATTAAAAAAATTTTATATGCTGGATTGCAATGCAATTTCGACGCTTACTGACGTAAATGTTAATTTGTCGAAAGAGATGTCTCCGAAAACAAAAGAGGATAAAGCCGATATGTGTAAAGTGCCGTACCAACAAGCAATTTGGAGGCTCATGTTTGCTTCACAAGTAACTCGTCCTGACATTTGCTTCGCTGTAAACAGGCTCAGCAAATTTAACAACAATCCGGGGAAGGAGCACTGGTTAGATGTGAAGAGAATTCTGAGGTATCTGAAGGGTACAAAATCTGCAAAGTTGAAGTTCGGAAGAGGTGACAATCAAGATTAACACGCATACTCTGATTCTGATTGAGCTTGTGATCCTGATGAACGACGATCGGTAACCAGATATGTATGTATGCTACAAAATGGTGCGGTATCATGGGCATCGAAACATCAGCCAACTGTTGCACTATCCACCACCGAAGCTGAATATATGGCGTTGTCGGCTACGACGCAGGAGGTGTTGTGGATTCGTGGACTGGAAACTACGCAAATCTATTGTGACAATCAAAGCGCCATTCAATTGACGAACAAGTATTTGGCAAGATCTAAGCACATAGATGTTTGACATCAAATTCGTAAAAAAAGGGAGTTAAACATCGTCAAATATTATGGTGTCGGAACGACAAAATGGTTGCTGACCATCTAACCAAAGCGGGCCAGCTGATAAGCATTTATTTTGTTCTTTGTTGTTTACTTTTCCGTAAATATTGCTCGAGGGGGGTGTTAAATTACTTCTTGTTACGAACCATATTTATATTATTTAGAATTTATTGTTTTTTATGTTGACATGAAAATATCGAGAAAATTAAACATTTTTTCACTCTGTAAATTCCGTAAATTCAGATCGTTTTTTATTTACTCTGCTAATATAAATATCCGTAGAAATCCGTAATACCCATGTAGTTGGCATCACTGATCTGCTGTTCCCGAATAAACCCCTTTCTCTGCTTCCATGAGAGAGAGTCTCTTTTCTGAGCACTGAGCAGCATTTTGCGGCGAAATCAAAGCAACATTCTGCTAGCTGCAAGCAGTGATGTGATTTGGTGGGATTTCGCCCACTTTTCGGGATTTTTGCCCCCATGGAGGACGGACGGGATTTTATGCATCAAAGTGGGATTTCTATTCCTGTGAAAATAAATAAAAAAATCTTAATTGGTATCATTGCCCCAAAATCGGTCCCAAAAATTGCTTTGGATATTGATAAGGGAATTTATTCTAAAGATCTTCGGTCAATCTCAGATTACATAGTAGTAAACAAATTTTCACTAGAAGATGAATGGAATGATTTACCATTTTTTTAATGATCTCATTGCCTATAGTGTTTCGAGTTTTCGAAAAGAAGTGGCCCCCAGAAAGGCCTTAAGCTCCGTTATTTATAAATTTAACAATACTGTCAACTTCAGCCCTGTCATTATGTCACTTCAACGCCCACGCCGAAAAGATATTCTTAATAGAAACGGATATAAGAACAAAAAAACTAAACAGACTTGGAGAAGATACTTTAAGCGCTATATGTATTATTTAATCTTAATATGTATTATTTAATCACTTAGGAACAAACAAATAGATGCGGTTACATTTTAATGTAGAGAAAAACATTTAAAACTATAAAATTAAATTTTTGTTTTTTGTGATATTTGTTAAAAAGCAAGCACGGTTCCATAGTTTTATTATATTTTTTACCCAAATGAACTTTTACGTAAAATTTTTAATGTTATACTATTTTTTTTTTTTTTTATACAAGTATAATAAATATAGAAGCATTTTTGTTGAAAAAAAAATTGTACGTACTTTTACTTATACTTTTTAGTGGGATTCTAAGATGCCTCTGTCGGGATAAAGTGGGATTTTTGCTTACATATTCGGGATTTTTCGCAAAGTCTGAATCACATCACTGGCTTCAAGCAATTATAGCGTCGAAGCCAATTAATTTTTTACTAAAATTTTATTTTTGGGACAAAATTATTGATCCTAGATGTCAGTAATCGCGGACTTTTTTGTTAAGATCGCGAAGATCTATAATTTCTACATACATTATATCCACATATATTTTATTGTAAAGGCAAAAAATGGCAAAAAAGAGCTGAATTTAATAAAAATTTTCGGCTATTTAATATTTAAAAATACTGAGCTTACAGTAGCACTCTACAATGAATTATAGTAAGAAAAGTAAAAATTTCACTTTAATGGGTGCAGTGGTTCTTGAGCTTACCTTAGTCAACGTAAAAAAAAACCAATTTTTCAAGTTTAATTTTTATATAATACGAATAGTAAGATATGTAAGTAATATATATTTTAAAGTTTAAGAAGTATGCAATCCTTTTAGTAATATAAGAGATGCCTTTATTCACCCTCCCCCCCTCCCCTTTAACTTTTATATATATCTCAAATTTCAAGGTAATTGTCCTAGAGGAGTAAACTCCAGTCGCGCGTCGGTACTGACACGCACACTTCTTTTTTGCTTTGAGCGCACTCAGTTTAAAAGATACTGAACTCAAAATTTAACATTTCTAATCCTATTAATATCCTTCTTCATATTTACTCCCTTCTGTACGGTTCATAAGATCTTTTTCAATTCAGTAATTAAAAAATCAGTGCTTGACAAAACAAAAAAAAACTTAAAAACTGCCGGTATTTAGCGAATTTTTAACCAATTTCGATATTTTTGGCGGTCGTGCTGCAGTGGGTAGAGTGTGTGGCCCATACGCCAGAGAACCCTGGTTCGAATCCCACCTGACACAAGAAAGTTTTTTGAATTGAATTAATTTTTCGGTTCGGCCGTCACCTATGTGCAGACAATGGCAAGCCTCAGAGAGTAAAAACTGCCATGAAAAGCTTCTTGAGAACATAAGTTGTTCGGAGTCGGCATAAAACATGTACATTCAGTTCTCGATCATTTGTGTTCAAACATTTCATAACACACACAACACAATTGATCATAAGAAGCTCGGTCAAAGATATGTTGCGTTATTTTTTGCGTCGAGTTAAGGTTATGTGGGGCCTGAGACAGAATGATTTTCAAGGCCTTTTCGAGTAACTTTTTTTGTTAAAAACATTTATTATCTTGAAATCTTATCAGTCCTGCTGTTTTAAGGAATTGTCTGCTGTTTTGGAGAACAATAAGAGCCTCAACAGAACCAAAGCGGGCAGCGGTTCTCGGACTCGCCGTGCAACAAAATAAATGAAAATGTATGCGACGGAAAAACGCCAGAATAGAATCTATCTTATTTTTTCTCCGACGGCTGACGGACCTCTTTCTGAGTGGCGTAAGTGATGCCAAATTTTTGCTAAGAATTAGCTGTGTTCAGTGTTATTTTCTTAGTTATTCTCATGAGCTGACGTTTCGTTTTGTGTGACTGTTCTGCATTCATGTAAGTTCAAAACAAAATATGAAATAATTTTCTAAGCATTAAGCATTCACACCGAAAAGCTACGTTAATCCTCCATCCGACAACCGCTCCTATTCTGGGCGGGTTCTCAGCGGTTTTCGCCGAGAGAGGCCCGTCATCCACTATCTGCTTTGGTTCTGTTCGAGCTCTAAAGCTGTTTTGTTCTTCCTACTTGTGGAAAATACGTAGTCGTTTTTTGTCAGATCAACTTTTCGTTGGGATTTACTCCAAGATGCATTGCAACCCCATCAACATGTTCTCAAGAGAGAGACAGGCACGGTTGGTCGGCCAAAATGGATTCACTTTCTTCTTCAAATGCTAGCACTGTTAAGGTGAAAGAGGTTCTGTTGCGTCTTATTGATGATGAGTACCTTCAAACAACGCAGGTCAACAAAACGCTTTGCTGCGAGAGCTGTGCGATTTCGAGAATATTCTCATACTGAAAATCAGGAATGCTGTTCTCAATAAATTCGACAAAGTGAGTCGTGTTCTGCAGAAGTCAGATTTGAATCCATCTGTAGCGGCGCAACTCTATCAAAGCTTTGTAGATCACACAGAAGAGCTGAAGAGCTGATTTGGGAAGAACCCAAATCGACTTATATTGCACTTAACGCTGACGAATATAAGTTCTGATAAAGACCAACCATCACTCTCAAGAACATGAATCATAAGAAAGAGACATATGTAACAGTTCCATTTTTACGGCCATAATAAACTTCTTCCTTAAACATTTAAAGAAAAGAATGAAATGTTACATGAGTCTGGCTGTATAATTTGATTTTCTGACTAACATCGTATCAATTTATGTGAATGTTGTTAATGGTGATGATCTTTTTTCCAAGTGCGAATTGGCAAAAAAATATTTTTTCGAGGAGAAAATTCTCACGTCTCTCAAACATCCATGTCTTCCAAATGAGCGGTCCTTTTCAAAATTGAAGATTATCAAAAATTCATTGAGAAATAAATTGTTTGAAACGAAGCTGAACGCTTTTGCGATGATGTCAATCGAAAATGAGATTTTACAAAGGTTGGATCTTGATGAAATCATCGAAGAGTTTGTTTTATCGGAATATCGCAAAGTTAACATGTAACTGATTAGATAAAAAGAAAAAACATTAGAATAAATCTATAGACTTAAGCATGAAATTCATGAATAAGTCAACTGTACTTTGGTACAGCACAAATCACTAAGTGAATACTGATTTATGTTTTATTATTAAAAAAAAATTTCGCCTCAGGCCCCGCTAGCACGGGGGCCCAGCAAGTGCAGGGCCCGAGACATTTGCCTCATGGCTAACTCGATACTGATAGACGGTATTGCATTGAAAATTAAATCGTTCTGTATGATAAAATATGCTAATTAAGGTGGCCTCCCATATAACCGATATCGGAAATGTGCTAAATTTCCCTAAAAAATTATTGTAGAACAATAAAAATTTGCAAGCGTATTTTTTTTTTTGTTACAATTAATAGTAGGTTTGAAAATGAATCAAATCGGTTCACTAAAACAGGTCACCTCCCATATAATGTAAATCGGTAATCTGGTAATCTGGTGGGGAATAAGGGGCGAACCTTCACATGGCAACGTGTCTGACCGCCTCAACCTGGCGAGGCCAGCATTATCCATGTCGAAATCGTCTCAAGTCGACTCAAATCTCCTCGTGGTGTTCCCTGGGCAACGGCAAACTGGCATCCGTCAGTTTGACGGCTAATTTGAGCTGCGGGTCGCTCCATAGACCTTAAACATGGAATGTGCGCAGGGTTTGGGTCCCGCCACATTACTACTGCCCAATGAAAACTAAACCAGCCTCGGATAAGAACCCCAATTACGTTGACAACCACCGCAAACGAAAAACAGACAATGATTTACGGATATGCACCTGGAATGTCCGAACCCTTTATAGGGAAGGTGCCATTATCCAACTGGCGGAAGCCCTCAAAACAATAAAGGCTGACATCAACGCCATCCAGGAAATGTGATGGAAAGGGCAAGGCTGCTCTAAACAAGCACACTGTGATATCTACTACAGCTGCCATGCGGAGAGGCACGAATTTGGATGTGGATTCGTAGTTAGCCGGAAACTACGCCACCTTGTTTCCCGGTTCACACCTGTGAACGAAAGATTGGCCACGATCCGCATCAAGGCAAAATTTTTCTCCATCAACCTTATTTGCGCGCCGTCAAGGAGGGTTTCTACGCTAGTCTTGAGGACGTACATGACCACCTTCCGGTCCATGACGTAAAAATAGTCCTCGGCGATTTTAATTCGAAAGTCGGAAGGGAAGGCATCTTTGGCCCCACTGTCGGTCAGTTCAGTCTTCATGAGACCTCCACGAACAACGGTCTAAGACTGATCGACTTCGCCGCGGCACGAAACATGGTAGTTAGTAGCACCAGACTTAAGCGCCTCGACATCCACAAGGCCACCTGGCTGTCCCCGGATCAAAAAACGCGAAACCAAATTGATCATGTTGTAATCGACGGAAGGCATGCCTCTAGTGTTCTAGATGTGCGTGCATATCGGGGGGTCAACATTGACTCCGATCATTATCTTGTTGCAGCCAAGATCCGCATGCGATTATGCAATGCGAAGAACATGCGCACAGGAGTGCAACGAAAGCTAGATGTCGCTAAGCTGCAATTACAACCAACCAACCTCTGGACTCGACGACGCCGGCGGACTTTGGACGCATATATCCCACTCCATGCGCGCTGCCGCTGAAGAAGTCATTGGTTTCCGGCGCCCGCCACCTCGTAACCAATGGTAAGATCAGGAGTGTCGCATCGCGACAGCAGTAAAAAACGCCGCATATAGAAAAATGCTGCAGTCAGCTGCAACGCGAGCCGTGCGAGAAAACTACCGCAAAAAGAGGAAGGAAGAGAGGCGCCTTTTCAGACGCAAGAAAAGAGAGCAGGAAAAGCGTGAGCGTGAGGAACTAGAGGTATACCAGGGCAAGAAGTATGCACGAAAATTCTATTAACAGGTTAAGCGTCTAACCCAAGGTTTCAAGCCCGGAGCATCCACTTGCAGAGACGAAAATGGAGATCTGAATACGGATACGCAGTGTGTGCTGAGATTGTGGAGACGGCACTTCTCCAATTTACTTACTGGCGACGATTCCACCAATGCCGCCCATGGAGAGCGCAGTTCAGAGCCACCAATCAACGATGACGGAGTGGAAGTACCACCACCTAGCCATTAAGAGGTTCGAGTTGCTATTCAACGACTCAAAAACAATAAAGCAGAGGGTGCTGACGGCCTGTCAGCTGAATTGCTTAAATCCGGCGGCGATGGATTGATAAGGCGCATGCATCAGCTCATCAGCAAAATATGGCTAGAAGAAAGCATGCCCGACGATTGGAACCTCCGCGTACTGTGCCCTATACTTAAGAAAGGAGACCCAACAATCTGCGCAAGTTATAGAGGTATCAGTCTTATTTCCATCGCATTTAAGGTTCTCTCAAGCGTACTGTGTGAAAGATTAAAGCCAATTACAAAAACACTGATTGGACCTTATCAGTGTGGCTTTCGGCCTGGTAAGTCCACCATAGCCCACATTTTCACGCTACGACAAATCCTGGAGAAAACCCACGAAAATCAAATTGACACTCACCATCTCTTTGTCCCACGAAAACCCACGAAAATCAAATTGACACACACCATATCTTTGTCGATTTTAAAGCTGCGTTCGATAGCCCGAGAAGGGATTGCCTATACGCAACAATGTCTGAGTTTGGTATACCTGCAAAGTTGATTAGACTTTGCAGAATGACGTTGAGCAACACACGCAGCTCCGTCAAGGTAGGAAATGACCTCTCCGAAACCTTCAATACCGAAAGAGGTTTCAGGCAAGGCGATCCACTGTCTTGCGATCTCTTCAACATCATCATGAAGGGGATCGTACGAAAGGCCGGTGTGCATCGTAATGGCACCATTTTCTATAAAGGTGTCCAGCTCCTTGCGTACGCTGATGATATTGATATTGTTGGCAGAACCAAGAGAGATGTTACCGCTGCTTTCGCCGCTATCGAAAAGGAATCAGCCAAAGTGGGTTTGACGATAAATGAGGGTAAAACAAAGTATATGCTGTCTATAAACAATGGAACGCGGCGTTTAAAATCCCAAGTTTGATTCGGCAGCTATAACTTTGAAGTAGTCAGTAGCCTGGAGATAAGGCGAAGAACAATAATTGCTAATAGGTGCTACTACGGGCTCAGTAAGCAACTAAGTTCCAGAGCCCTCTCCCGATCGACAAAACTAACACGCTCGTTCTACCTGTGCTGCTTTATGACGCTGAGGCATGGGTAGTTTCGCAAACTGACGCAGCCGCTCTGGGGGTGTTCGAGAAAAAAGTTCTTCGCAAAATCTTCGGTCCTGTTCGAGTCGGCGATGGCTATCGCATCCGAATGAACCACGAGCTGTATCAGCTCTACGATGACATTGACGTAGTTCGGCGTATAACTGTGCAGCGACTACGCTGGCTGGGTCATGTCCATCGTATATACGACGAAGCTCCAGCGAAAAAGGTGCTCGATGCGAGGGTCGCTGGTCAACGACGACGAGGGAGACCATGCCTCCGATGGATGGACCAGGCTGAGGAAGCTCTAACCGCACTTGGTGTATCCGATTGGAGAAGGCGCGCGCAAAGCAGAGGCGCCTGGCGAGAGCTGATGATGTCGGCCGAAACCTGGACACGGGTTGTTACAACCACCTAAGTAAGTAAGTAATCTGCTGTATTTCCCCAAAAAACTATCCCAGATCAATAAAATTTGGTACGCCAATTAACTTCATAGCGAGAAATAGCTTGTGTAAAAATAAACCAAATCAGCCGAATAATAAGCCCACCTCTCATATTACCATTGCCAGCATTGGGTAATTTGCTTTATTTCCCCAAGAACTAATCGCAGATCAATAAAATTTCATACCCATTATTATTTTATAGCAGAAAATATTTGGTGTAAAAATGAACCAAATCAGTGGAATATCACGCTTACCTCCGATATAGCCAATATCGGTAATCTGGTACATTTTCCAAAAAAATTACTTCAGATCATTGAAGTTTTATACCCATAATAATTTTATAACAACAAATAGTTGGTGTGAAAAATAAATCAAATCGGCAAAACTTTTGCAATTTTTCCATACAAATATACGCAAAAACATGCTCGAGAAAAGTGATCGAAGCTTCCTTATTATTAAGCTGCCGCAGCCAAACTTTTTGGGCAAATAGTTAGAAAGATTTCATTAAAGGCGTACTGAAAGATGACAAAAATTAAAACTACGTTTTTTTTTTGCGTTATAAACTTTTAGAAATTTTTGCAATTTTCCCATACATACATACAAAACAAAAACATGCTCCAGAAAACTGCTCATAACACCTAATTATTGGGCTGCCGCAGCCAAAATTTGTTGGCAAATAGTAAGGAAGCATTCATTAAAAATATACTAAAAGATAAAAAAAATTAAAAATATGTTTTTTTTGGGTTTTAAACTTTTTTAAATTGTTTAATTTTTCCCGTACAAATTTAAGAATTTGAGCAAAAACATGCTACAGAAAATTGCTCATAGCTTTTGTGTTTGTGAGTTTTTATAAACCAAATTTTAAGAAAATACTTACAACGCATTGTTTAAGAATACAAAAAAATTAAATTCAGAAAAAAAACTGTTCCTCTATGAACTTATATCTGTGTTTTTTAGGTTTTACAGACTTTTTCTGATAGTACAGCTTTTTTTTCTTCCTTAAACTACTAATAAAAAATTGACGCTATATCATGTGAAATATATGTTTGAATAATACTGCATATTCATAAAGCTGAAATTTACGATGTGTGAAATCTAGAGTACTAAACTCTGATAAATGAAATTGCATGACATTTCAGAGCCACATTAAGGGGCATAGCAAGCGTGCAACTGAAAAGATATATTAAAATCCTTTAAGACCTAAAATAATAAGACTTTTGTCTGTAATTCTCCAAACGTAGTTAAAAAAAAAATCCAAAACCAACCAATTTAATTTTTCACCACTGCAAATTTCGAATTCTTTGTGTGTTGAGTAAAGCTTTCAATATCTGATGCAAATTTTTTTGAACTGAAGAATTTTTTCATTTTTGGAGATTTTTAAACTGAACATCAAGCAGAAAAGAAAAATAGTTATTCAAAGTAATCACACACTTTTTTGTATGTGTACTTAATGTTTCAGAAAATAGTTCAACAACATTTCATTACAATTTTTAAAGAATTTGGAAAGGGAATTTTTTCAAAAAGTAAAATATTACAACTCTGGTAATTTTCAACCGATTTTTAGATTTGATTCTTCATTTTAAAGAGTAATTAAATAAAAAACGAAGTGCGTACCAGGTTTTAAAAAAATATACTTCAAGTATTGTTTTTTTAACTTCTTTGATTAAATACCAAGAAAAACTCATATAAAACTATTCTCCAACTTTCGGGCTCTTGAGCGAGTTCTAAAAGTAAGCCAAAAGTAAAGTAGATTTTGGCTTAATATCAAAGTGTATCGAATATCAAATATCGAATATTTTTAGCCCATGCTGTCAACATAAATAAAACTTTTATAAATAGGGGCCACCTTAGTACATATAGACACTTTTGCACTATATTAAAAATAAGCTTTTTTAAGGGAATCCGGGTTTTTTCGAAGGAAACAAGACACTTTTTAAACATTTTTTTTTAACTGTATTTTATTTTAGACAACAATTTTTTTTATATTATTAAAGCAAAACTATTCAAGATTTATTCCTGACATTTTGTTGCAAAAATATTCGTCGATAAGGGAGAAAAATGCAATGCCACGAAATGCCTTAAATTTTCGGTGAGCAAGATATCTGGAGACTGGATCATCTGAAAAAAACAATTAAAAAATTTTTCGGTTTAGTAAAGAGTTCTTGGGAGTTTAATCGTTGATTTTGGAAAAATAGTAATTTTTGACAAAATGGAGGGCATAAAAAGAAAATTTTCATTTTGTGTGCGCAAAATTGAGGTCATTTTAGGTTATAAATCAAAAAATATGTATCCAAAAAAAAAAAAAAATTCCAACCATTAAACGCGCAAGAACACTTTACTATACCAAACAATTTTTTAATTTGAGGTCTTTTGCGGCGTTGCACTTTTCTACCTTATCGACGAATATTTTTGGACCAAAATACCAGGGATTAATTTTGAATAGTTACACTTTAATAATGTAAATTTTGGCCTTAAATAAAATACACCTTAAGTAAAAAAGTTAAAAAAGTGCCTTTTTTTTTTTTTTTGAAAAACTCTCGAAGGCCCTTAAGAACAAATTTATGCTTTAAACCATTTTTAACCATTTTGAATTCAAGGACGTTGTTTTTTTAATGTTTGTGAATTTCATATGAAAATTTAGTACAAATATAAGAATCAAGAGATTAATAATAAATAATAAATAATAAATAAATAAATAATAAATAATTGAAGCATTCCAATACATTTGCAGAACTTTTACTTCATCTGGCTAAGATTATCGTAAAAGAGATGATACTCAGGTGAAATTACAGTCTTTAGATCCTTCAAATGTTTCTATTTGTTATGTTGGATTGGAAGTCGACCGTCTCGCAAGTGCTTTAGTTCTATGTGACCTGAATATTGCTTAATTATAGTACGTAGTTTAGTGAAATCATGATCAACATCCGCTTTAAAGTTAATTCCTACCATTTGGTAAATATAAAAGATATTTATGTTGGGATACTGCCGGATCAGGTTTTTACTCGACCAGGTGTAATACGAAAATCGATTAAGGTTGGTATCTTTATAGTTTTTTATAAAAAGTATAACTCAAACATAACATGTTGTGACAGTGTGACGGTATGACGGTGTGACGGTGTGACAGTTAAAAAACTTCTGGGATGGGACATAGTGTAGGTAGTAGATATAGTTAAATGTAACATTGTGGCATACCAACAATTTTTCATGCACATCAAAATTTTGAATAATAATATACATTCTACAATAGCTTGCAATATGTCGGAAAGAAAAAAGTAACACCTTTCTAACGATGTATTACATTAAAGTCTCGAATAAAAATTGAGGGAGCTACATGTAAAAACATATCGATTTTTTCAGTTTTTTGAGACTGCGCCGTACTTTGAACGAAAATTACTAAGTCTAACTTGAATAAAACTATTTGCTTTTGGTATGCAGTTTCAAAACACATTTAATTTTGCGTCTTCTGCACCTTAGTTTATTCAAATCGTGTAACATTTGATTGAGTTATGCAACTTTTTAGGACAAAAGGCATTTGCCGATATATTAGATCCATGATGTGTATTAACTTCCGCGTAAGTTCAATTGGGCAGTTTTGTTTGAATTTGTTACTAACAATAAAATAAACATTCTGTAAACAGAACACCAAACACGAGTGGATTAAGAACGGTTTCACCAAGAAATCGCTACTATAGAAAAGCGCACTGATGGTAAAAATAAAATCAATATGATGGTAAATTACTGCTGGTCACTTAAACGAGAAACCGATGATGATTAGTTAAAAAGAAAAAGATCAAGTAAGCATTTTGGAGTAGCATTTCCAAAAACGGTGTACTAAAAGTTCAACAAATGTCTTCATGCTTAAAAATTATATAAATAAATTGAAGTAGCTTAATATGTACATGTGTTTTATTTAACTTTGCAGTAACATACTTAGAGACATTCTCATTTTTAAAAACAAAATTCTTCAAGAATTTTCTGTAAAGTGCTCAACAATATTATATATTACAGTAAAGACTAGCAGGACTCAGTGGTCCGCGGCTTCGCCACGGACGTATGGCAAACATTTTATCCCACAAATCATTTCGTACTTGAAAACAATCTACTGCCAACATTTCAGCACAATCAGCCAAAAAGTTTTGGAGTCTTAATGATTACCTAAAAGTGGGCGTAATTATAGTTCTACCACGCCCATTATTAATACAGTTGCCGATAGTAAGCATGCAGACTTAATTACCAAATTTCAGACTTATACGACCAAAACCGTCTGGAATATAGCATTTTCATTGATATGCAATAGGGGGAGGGGAACAACATTTCCCCATTTCCCACAAATTAAATTACCAAATTTTAGTCTCATACAATCGAAACTGTACGAAATTCGCATTTTTATTGATTTGTGGGCGGTAAAAGGGAGCATGGTTAAAACTAGTATGCAAAAACCTAATCTAGGATGCAAGTAATACACATTTTAAGTTTGAAGGAAATTCGTTTAAATTTGTATAAAAGTCAAAGAAGCAAACACACAAATGAACAAACAAACAAAATTTTAGTTATATAGATTATATAATTATATATTATAGACCGATTTTTAGAAAAAAGACACACGTTTTACTTGTGAAAATGTGATCTTTTTAAATAATAAAACAAAATTAAGGGGTTTCAAACAGAATAGTGTTCAAGAACATCACCAAAGTCAAAAAATTGTAAAAAAATGGTTTACCTAACAAATACTACGATATAGAAAATTAAACTTTTTAAGTCATGTTTAAAGACCTAAATTTCTTCTTTTCAAAACCGATAATAAAATGAAAATCAGTATATATTTGACGAAGTTATGGGCGTATAAGTGAGCGCATGTGCGAAAAAACAGTTTTTTTACCATTATTCAAAATTTTGATGTGCACCAAAAAATTCTAGTATGCCACAAACATGTATTTAAATACATCTGCAATCTACACTATGTCCCATCCCAGAAGTTTTGTTTTGATTTTATTTTTTTTTGTCACAGTGTGTAATGCATCAAATGACTTTTTAATAATTTTGTTGTTCATTTTGAAAGTTTTTTGGGCATCTTTGGTTACCCTGGCATAGTCGTATAGCAAATATATACAGGTGTGTTTTGAAATCCGATTTACCTCGGAATCGGATTAAATTTCAATGAAAAGTCATTGCAAGTAAATCCAATTCCGACGTTAATCGGATTTCAAAAACATACCTGATAGTCTGGTTTTTCAACTTTGCCTCTATCTTTGCATGAGCACTGAACCACTCCATTTGTGTGTGTCATTTCTCTAAGTATTTTTGTTCTATGGTTTTGTTGTTTTCTATTACTTTCTAGAAGCAGCCTGAAAATAAAAAAAAAACATACACTACATTAAGGTGCCTTGACCTCAATAGAAAAAAAAATTTGTCGATGCTACCGACTAAAAATTAGCAATTCCCAAAATATTTTAGCTGTCACGATACCCGCCAGTAGCTAAACCATTTTTAAATAACCTCCAAAAATCAGAATTTTTCGTAAAAATTTCGGCTGATATGGTACTAAAAAAAAACAAACATTCAGAAATAACAGTTCTGGAAAAGATCTTCATAAATGCATCAAAAACTGTCAAATCATTGCCATTTAATATTATAAGCAATGAGTAGTAGCACCTATTAGCAATTATTCTTCTTCGCTTTATCACCAGGCTGATTTCGTTGTTGTTATAAATGGTGGTGCCAAGGTATACATACTCCTTGACTACTTCAAAGTTATAGCTGCCGGATGAAACGTGGAAGTCTATATGCCACGCTTTGTTTTATCCTTATTTATGGTCAAACCCACTTTGGCTGATTCCTTTTCGATAGCGGTGAAAGCAGCGGTAACATCTCTCTTGGTTCTGCCAACAATATCAATATCATCAGCGTTCGCAAGAAGCTGGACACCTTTATAGAAAATGGTGCCATTACGATGCCCACCGGCCTTTCGTACGATCCCCTCCATGATGATGTTGAAGAGATCGCAAGCCTCATTTGGTATTGAACCTCATTTGGTATTGAAGGTTTCGGAGAGGTCATTTCCTACCTTGAGGGAGCTGCGTGTGTTGCTCAACGTCATTCTACAAATTCTAATCAAATTTGCAGGTATACCGAACTCAGACATTGTTGCATATAGGCAATCCCTTCTCGGGCTATCTAACGCAGCTTTAAAATCGACAAAGAGATGGTGTGTGTCAATTTGATTTTGGTGGGTTTTCTCCAGGACTTGTCGTAGCGTGAAAATCTGATCTATGGTAGACTTTCCAGGTCAAAAGCCACGCTGATAAGGTCCAATCAGTGTTTTTTTAATCGGCTTTAATCTATCACACAGTACGCTTGCGAGAACCTCACATGTGATGGAAATAAGACTGATACCTCGATTTTTTTGCGGTTATTTTAATATAAGCCTTTTGCTTATAACATTCTTCCATATAAGTTTCTTGATGATTTGTCTGCTGTAGGGTTAAAAGTAGTTAATACTGCAGTGCCAACACGGTTTGCAAACAATGATAGTTCAAGCGTATTAGATGTTTTTGTTGTCTCGGGACCATCGTCAATATTGCTCTTTGACTAAATTTCGTTCATATCTGATCATGACCTAATTTTTTGTGCTCTTAACATTAACCCCACAAAAATTTCATCTGAAATTTTTTTTTAATAACGTGACTAAAGGCGATTGAATAATTTTCTGTGATTAGTGATTTGTCTCGAATGAATTGGTCTGATTGCTGATTTTTCGAATCAGTCGATGAAAAGATCAAATTTTTCACAGATAACATATTAAGTCTATTTAATGCCCATGTTCCCCTGCGAACATGTCAGGTAATCAACAATCATTGTCCTTGGCTAACACTTTCTGTACAAATGCATCTCAAAAAACGAAATAGAATCTACTCTAAATGGAAACATAATCCTAATGCCCAAAACTGGAAAAAATACGGGAAAGCTATAAATGAAGCCATAAATGCAATCATGCTTTCAAAAAAACAATTATTTTTGTCAAAATTAAATCCTGCATTGCCGTCAAAGCAGCTTTGAAGCAACTTCAAAGGCTTAGGAGTATGTAATAACGAACCCGAAGCTTGTCGTATTGATCCCAATATTTTAAATGATTATTTTGTTGCTAACTCTACCTCTACAGTCTCATCTTTACCTGCTTTTGGTGACAGAATAACTCTCAACCGCTCATTTGAAATTCAATTTAACACAGTTAGTGAACTAGACGTGGCACGCTGCATAAAAAAGATTAAGTCGTAGTTTCGACCTGTTCATAGCTGTTCTCTGCTTTAATAAATTCTGGACGATACAAGAGCTTCATGATCTAGGTCATCTGAGTTTACTTTGCCTTTTAGCCTTTTCTAAAGCGTTCGATTCCGTAAATCACTCTTTACTTTGTAAAAAACTTGAGCGTTACTTTGGTTTTTCTCGTGCAGCGGTTTTTTTCTTGTATAGCTGCCTGAAAGGAAGTTCTTAAAGAGTAGGGGTAAAGAACAACTTTTCATCTTACAAAAGTATAACGAGTGGAGTGTCACAAAGCTCAGTTCTTGGTCCATTACTTTTTACAATATTTATAAACGACATTTTTAGTATATGCAATCATGTAACCATGCACGTATATGCTGATGACTTGCAATTGTATCTGTCCCGACCCATCGGTCTCGTTGAAGGTCAATGAAGTTCTTAAACTAGTAGCAGAATGGGCCAATGCGAATGAGCTGAAGCTGAACCCCCCTAAATCGTACGTTCTATTAATTTAAAAACTCCCAACCAAAATCTTAATATTCCTCAAATTCTCGTAGAGATTCTGTCAAATCAACTCGTCAGTGTCCTCCGAAGACCACATTAACTGCTGCGTAAGTAATTTTACTATGCCTTACGAAATTTAAGAATGTCTGCAGCTTTTGTACCTATGGAAATTAAGAAAATACTAATCGTGCAACTAATACTAGCAATTATACTATATTTGGAAGTCGTTTACAATCTTTAGCACGTCCGTGGCTTGTTTAACCATCTTCAAGCAAGAAACTGCATTTACCTGGACAGGATCATCCACTCGCGTTGCCCAACTTATCTTTTCGAAAAGCTAAAGTTTTGTAGATCAAGTCGAAACATAAACCCTGTTATTCCAAAGAACAACTTTATGAATTCATGAAAATTATTTTTCGTTAGTGCAATAAGGCTATGGAACTCACTACCAAACACTATTAAAATTGTATCTAATAGTAAGTACTTTAAGCATTAATGTTTTGATTACTTTTCTTAACTCACTCTCTCTTATTTTTCCTATTCATTTAATTTTTTTATTTAAATTCAATTCATTTACTAAGTTTTATTTTATTTTTACAACTATTTTCTTAAAAAAAAAAAAAATAATAACTACTTTCAAAATACCTTGTGATGATAATTAATTTTAAAAATTAGACTTAAAATATTTTAATAATTTATATTTAGTTCTTAGCAATTCTTAAAAATATAAATTTTGAATTAAATTAATTCAAAAAATTAATAAATTCTTAAAAATATAAATATTCAAGAACTGCATTTGTGAGCTTTATGCCAAGTACTTTCATGAAGCCACAGGTCGCCACAACAACAGTGGTTGTTCTTTGCAGAACAACCACCAGCAGAGTAGACTGATGTTTCGTTAGTCGCTACACCAACTCATCAGTAATCTTCTGTAGCTCATGCAGTCCATTAACTTTGAAAATCTAATAGACAAGACTCCTGCCAAAACCAAAGCGGAATTGCAGTTGTGTGCATTTCAATTTTAAAGATAATGTGTTTTTAATTCTTAGCACAAAGCAAAGGTTCAAAAAAATGATAGCATTAATTCTGCAAAGACTTGTTGTTGCGCTCTTTGTTTACTTCTTTTTCACGATTCCATTCTTTGGCACCAACAATTCGTTGGTATTAGGTTAGCGTTAGAAGTTTTTTTTAAAAAAAAAAGATAACTCATATGTCAGTAAAATTCGTACAATGATATACAATTCGAAAAAAAGTTATAACTTTTGAAACTCGATTTTTTCCAAAAATACTTAATATTTCTAACTCGAAGTAATTTTAATAATTCTAAAAAATATTTCTGATTTTCATTCGAACACCTTTTAAATTTCAGTGTTGCCAACATACCGTTTTTTCCATTCCATTTATTTTTTTTTTTTTTTTAGGTTGGATTAAGACATTTTTCGAAAAATCCTCTTATTTTTAACACTTTGGCCCTAATTTTATTTATTGAAAATGCGGTAATTCTCTGAATTATTGGATGCTTGGAAATGCCAGTTAGAAATATTGAAGCAGTAATTCTGTATGGAACTCCAAATCAAAGATGGTTGATTTGGCCAAGAAAGGAAAGAAAAAGCTGAGTTAGATTTCTAATAAACTAATTTTATTTAGGAATAGTATGATCTTACCAAGGAGGTTGTTCAAATATAAGTGAACGAGAAAAGTTCAGTTACAGACAAAGAAACTGTAACTTCATTTAATAGTTAATGTTATGTATTAGCGTTAAATATATAAATATAAACTGTGGTGAAAAAGCGAAAAACGCCATCTAGCAATTCAAATAAAAATAACTTAGTTGTGTAGATGAGCTAAAATCTTGACATAAACATACCGCCCGCTTTGCAGTACGGCTGCAATAAATTTAAAAGGATTCAATTCAGTACATAATAAAATTCAATATATGATACAATTCAATGGTATATAATAATCTTGTACTTATAGTAATATATCTACTTATACAAAATATCAAAAATTTTTTTTTTATAGAAGTGCATTTGCATAAATTTCAAGATTTCAATATAATAGTACGTGCGTGCGGATTGGGAATAGTTATAGTCGCAAGAAGAGAGGAAAAAATATGCATATGAATTTATAGAGCACAAGGTCCAGAAAGAATCCACCCAAAAACCGTATTTTGAGCGATGGGAATACCAGCACTGCTTGGAATGACACCAGATTTCATTATTTTCGGATACAAGTCTGCTCCTAATACAACGGATATTGGCGCAGACTTATAAAATTTTGTATCTGCTAGTATCAAATTGGAAAATTTTAGTTTTATGCTTTCGTCGATGGATTTTGTTGGAGTATGGATGCTTATTCGATTATCGACTCTTAGGATAGCTTCGATTCGAATGGATGGATCAAAACGGGAGCGGATAATAACGGAGCACACTTCGTCGTTCTCGATTAATACGGTTGAAAGTCCTATTTGCTTCACTAGCGCTGATGAAATTCTGCTGAATGCTGCACAAGGATCGAGCAGCGATCTCGCATAATGAAGTTTATCTTGAACTTCCAACTTAACTAAAGCTGTTGGAAACAGGCTTATGAAGTACTGCGTCATAATGGATGCCAATGTAGGTGAATCTGTGAGTCGTTCCATTATAAGTTTGGATTTGTTTATCCGGAGACGTTCATGTAAATGTAGAAGTGTGTGGTGCTTCTCTTTGCAATAGTGGCATCCGGAACATTTAGGAATGTTGATGAGCTAAACAGTTGTCACAGTATTTGTGTTGAAGTACTACACGCATCCGTTTCTCGGTATTCATCGCTAGGAACTTTGGACAGAATCGTAGCGCATGATAACTTGGGCATATCTTGCATTCGAATGTTTTTCTCTTGTGATTATTGTGTTTCCTTTGACGTCCACGATTTTGACTTTCTTTTAAGATCTTGCTGCCGTTACCCATTGTTGCTGTAATTTAAAAGTTTAGTTTCAGTGGAAATGTTTTTATTTTTTTTTTTTTTTATTATTGGACAGGAAGCACGGCTAACTTCACAATTGGCCTTTTTATTGGACCTCGTTCGGTTAAAATGTCTGCTACGCGGACTCTATTATCTTCACCAAAATATACTTTTGTCACTCTACCTAAACGCCACTCGTTTGGAGCAAGATTATCTTCTTTGATTACGACTATGGAATTTTCTTTCAGATTATCAAATGGTTTTTTCCATTTATGTCGCTTTTGGAGTTCTTTTAAATATTCGTTTTTCCAACGAGCGCAAAAAAGTTGATGCAAAGCCTTAAGTCTCTGCCATCGATTAATAATGGAGATGGAATGTTCTCGAATATCAGGATCTATTGGAGATAAAATTGGGCCACCAACTAAAAAAAGACCTGGTGTTAAGGCGGCAATATCGGCCGGATCTTCGGATATGGGTGAAAGAAGGCGTGAGTTAAGGCAAGCTTCAATTCTGGAAAGAAGGGTAGAAAATTCTTCAAATGTGTATTTGAAAGAACCCGCGAATTTTTGAAAATGTGTTTTAAAGCTCTTCACACCTGCTTCCCAAAGTCCACCCATATGTGGAGCACCAGGAAGAATGAAATGCCATGAAATGTTATGGTGACTGAAATTGGAAGTAAGAGTTGTGCGCGACGCGAGAAGAAAATCTTGTGTAAGTTTCTTAGAAGCTCCTATAAATATCGTTCCGTTGTCGGAATAGAGGTAAAGAGGACAACTTCGTCTGGAAACGAATCGATAAAATGCAGCCAAAAACGCTTCAGTGGAAAGGCTTGAAGTAGCTTCAAGATGAATAGCCTTTGCGGAGAAGCAGATAAAAACGCACACATAACCTTTGGTTATCAAACATGCTCTGCCAGTATAATTTTTAATCTCGAAAGGTCCTGCAAAGTCTAGACCAGTGTTAGTGAATGGACGAGTGAAAACGGTACGTTCTGGTGGTAAACTGCTCATCAGTTGCGTTTGCAACTTTTGCTTATAGATAACGCATATCTTACAATGGTGAATTGTACCTTTAATTAAGTTTTTAACCTTGGGTATCCAGAATTGCGCCCGAATTAATCGAAGCATAAGCTGGTTACCTCCATGAAGCGATATCTGGTGAATAAAACGAACTAGAAGTCGTGTCAATTGGCAGTTATATGGAAGAATTATAGGATAACGTTCGTCATATGTCAACGAAGGCGATGACACTAACCGTCTACACACACGAAGAAGCCCTTTGGAATCTAAAAATGGATTCAAGTTCAATATTGTGCTAGAAGATGCAATGGTCTTTTTTACGGAGAGATTATGGTATTCTTGAGAATATGATATTTTTTGGCATAGAATTGTTATTCGTGTTTTAACATGACATATTTCGGAAGTTGTAACAATTTTTGAATCAAATGAAAATTTCGATCGATAACTTGTATGAGTTCGATGATAGAAACGAAATACATAAGAGAGTACTCGCACAGCTTTTGGAAATTCAGAAAAACGATCAAGTATGTCTTCATATTTTTGAAAGTAGGTAAAATGAGACTTAACGGCTTTTTGTTCCACTGTTGTCTCAGGAATACATTGTAAGTCTAAATGAGGCCAATATGGCGGAGATAATTTGAGCCATTCAGGCCCAAGCCACCACAAGTCATTATGGATTATTTCTTGAGGTGGTATACCCCTGCTGGCCAAATCAGCTGGATTTGATTTTGTGTCCACATGAAACCAATTTGATTGTCCAACATTTTCAACAATTTTGGAAACACGATTTGCCACAAATGTCGACCATTGACATGGCGGCTTACTTAACCAAGCTAAAACTATTGTGGAATCTGTCCAATGGAATATTTCATACTTATGGACTGTTAGATGTGGAACTAAGGATTCTATCATTTCAGATAGAAGAACCGGACCACACAACTCAAGTCGTGGAATTGAAATTGTTTTAACTGGTGCAACTCTTGTTTTTGCGGCAAGTAAATGGGTTGAAATGCAGTTTTGAAAATTTATACGTACGTATAGCGTTGCAGCATATGCTTTCTCTGATGCATCACAGAAAGCATGAAATTGAATGCTGCATTCGGGAGAATAGCATATCCATCGTGGAATTTGAATCTTATTTATGTTAGAGTAATCGGATAGAAAAGAATGCCATTTTTTAAGACAATTCGATGGTAAAACGTTATCCCAATCAATTTTCTCCAACCATATATCCTGCATAAGAATTTTAGCTATGATTATACATGGAGCTAGCCATCCGGCAGGGTCAAAGAGCTTTGAAATTTGTGAAAGGCCTTCACGTTTTGTATATGTGGATTTAATAGGCAATAACTTTGTTGAAAAATAAAAGTTGTCTGAACTTGCATTTCATCTAACCCCTAGTGTTTTTGCTGAGCTACAGTCATCAAAACGCAAAAAATCTTCATTGAGAAGATGCTCTCGAGGAAGCCCAGCCAGAATTGACTCAGAGTTGGAAGTCCATTTGCGGAGCGAAAATCCTGCTGAAGAAAGTGCAGAAATGAGCTCATCACGAGATTTTAATCCTGTATTTATATCATGAGATCCAGCAAGAATATCATCAACGTACATGCAGTTTCGAAGAATGTTGCTTGCAAGAGGATATAGCTTTTCAACATCATTAGCTAATTGAAGAAGTGTTCGGATAGCTAGATATGGAGCACAGTTAACTCCAAATGTAAATGTGCTTAACTCGTAATCACAGATGCTCATGCTTGGAGAATCTCGAAAAAGAATACGCTGATATTGACTATGGGATGGGTCAATTAGTATTTGGCGATACATTTTTTGTAAACAAATTTGAAGAAACGCCACTTAAGTAGTAATAACGTTAAGTCGGTTTGTAGCACAGGCCCAGGATATAAAACATCATTGAGGCTTGTACCATTGGATGAAGGACACGAGGCACTGAAAACTACACGTACCTTTGTAGTGGTGCTATCCGGTTTAATAACAGCGTGGTGGGGTAAATAGTAATGATTTGACAAACATTGATGCTTAGGGGCTTGGATTTTGTGCATGTGCCCCAGCTCAAGATATTCACATACGACGTTGTCATATTGTGATTTAAAGCTTGGGTTTTTACACAAACGAGCTTCATTTTTAGGAGCTGGGCGTGTGCAATAGATCGCGAATGACCTAGCTTAATATTCTCTGGGTATCCCTTTTTAAAGGGTAAACTAACGACATAGCGTTCTTCACTATTTCTTTTTGTAGTTTCAATATATTTTTCTTTACAAAAACGCTCGGCTTCCGTAAGAAAACGTTTTTGTGGAAGATCCTCCACCTCCCAAAATCGAGATAGTGCTTTATCTAAAGTTACTTCATTAAAGTAAGATACATATGTAGAAAACGACGAAATGGAGTTATTGGATACTGGTCCTGTAAGGATCCACCCAAAGATAGTCTCTTGACCGAGTAAAGAACCGCAGATATTTCGTTGTATCCCATCTAACAGGATGAACGGAAGAAGATCTCCACCAATCAAAATATCAATATGAGAGCTCTTAAAGAATTGTGTGTCTGCGAGCTGAATATTGGGAATGCTTTCAAACACCGAGGGTTCCAGATGACATGTTGGAAGATTGCCTGTTCATTTTGGCAAAACTAAAGCATTGGCTTGAATGTTAATGGAGGGATTGATGGGAGAACTTATAATAAATGAACAAAGCTTTTCTGATTTTGCCGAAGTAGTGTTATTAAGTCCTGAAATTTGAGCTTGAATTGAAGTTGACGAAAGTTTAATCAATTTAAACAAACGTTCAGAAATAAAGGTACCTTCCGACCCAGAGTCTATAAGGGCTCGAGCCGTATATATTGTACCAAAATGGCGTATATGAACCATTGCGGTACCTAAAAGAATGCCCTTAGAATTACTAGCAAAACAAGATTGGATGTTATTACTAGTCCTAGAGTGAGAAGTGGACTGTATGGAAGTTCCGTGCAATTGTTGCACGGCCGAGCTGGAATTGGAATCATTTTTTCTTGAATTCGGATTAATGGAACTATCGGTAACGATGAACTAGATTGAGGAATATTACGATGTAAAAGCGTATTATGTCTTTTATGACATGAATAGCAATTATGTGTGCTTTTGCAATCTTTAACTGTGTGGCTACGAGCAAAACAATTTATGCAAAGTCCATATTTTTTGATATAGGACAATCTGCTATCAATGTTTAATTCTAGGAATCGAGCACACTGTCGAATTGGATGCTGCTCATTGGGACAGAGCTTACAAAATTGATTGGAAATATTTGAATGATAGGTGTTAACTCGTCTAGTTGAGTTGGAGACTTTCGAGTTAATATATGGTTTCTGATTTGAATGTTTGGAAGTAGTCGAATTTGAATTTTGGGAAGATCGAATATCTAAAACAGGTTCCAGCGTTTGATAACGACTGGTTAAAAAAGCATTTAAATCTTGCCATTTAGGAATATCAGTTTTGTTGTTAATAGACTGCTCCCAAAGAGCTAGAGTAATATCAGGCAAGCGTGAAGAGCAAAGGAAAACGAAGATACAATCCCAATCATCTATCTTTACGTTATAGAGCTGGAGGGTTGATACACAGCTATTTATATCTCTTTGGAGCTTCTTAATAGCATGTCCGGACTCATTCCGAACTGAAGGAAGGTTAAACAAAATTTTTAATTGGCTGTTTACAAGGATGCGTTTATTTTCAAAACGATCGCATAGATTTTGCCAAGCTGAGGCAAAACCATCATTTGTTAAAGGTGATTTTTTAACAATATCACGAGCCTCCCCTCGAGTTTTAGTATTCAAATGAAAAAGTTTCTCTACTGGACTAAGCCGGGTGTTGTTGACATAAATTGCCGTGAACATATCACGGAATGAAGGCCACATTAAATAGTCACCACTGAATATATCAGTGTCACATGGGGGCAAATGAAAACTGGGAGCGGATGAAAATTCCGATGCTCTTGGACTAGGGTTTAAAGCATTTGCTGCCTGTTGAATATGCTCAGTAACCCTGGAAATACACCTAACATAACAATGGTAGCAATTATGATACCGAGACTTGACTGTTTCAATTTCAAATTCGCATTCATTTTCTTCGTCCTTTGCTGAAGCCAGTTGTTTTAGGCAGGATTCGTATGCAGACTTGACATTAATCCAGATGGATTTCATCTCGTCCTTATGCACTTCCATTGCTGCTGTTGACGAGACTGACAATGTCGCATCAGAAATATCTGCCTCAAATTCAACTAAAGCATCAGTAAGACGAATGAACGATTCTAGCGAGCTCATATTGTGTATTTTTTAACACCGTTTGTGAATGTGTTAACCAAAAACTGAAGAATGTTTTAACTTTCGATAAAAAATTAGTAAAATTTTTTAACGAGGTGAAAATCCAGCAAAGCGGAAAAAACGGGTTTAAATTTAGCAGCTTAACAACAATTGCAACATGCAAATAAATAAATAAAAAAATGCAAATAATACGAAAGCAAATAATTGCTATTTAATAATTGCAAAACCAAATTGCAAATAATTTAAAAAATTTATCCGAAAAGTAAAAATTTTTTCATATCATAATATTATTTTTTCGCAATGAAATAATTTTTGTTATTAAAAAATATTTAATTATGTATTGAATACTAGATTGAATGATAATTAATAAAAAATGTTTCGTTTAAAAAATCTGAAAAAACTTTTAAGTATTGTTTAATAATTGTTGACTAACTTTTTGTTCTCACTGGGTACTGCTGTAATTTGTATCTTACAGAGTTCAATAAACTGCTACAATTTTGTAATGAAGACAGCTGTTTTCTTGCTCTGGACTTCTTTTCTTCTTTTTATGTTCTATTTTAAAGAACTTGGATGTAATTAACAACAACAATTGAGAAATCTTGAAAAATTGAGCATGCTAAACTTAGTTACTTGTTTTAGTGGTCTCATAAAAGAATTGTTGGCACTGAGGTTGTGAAAGCACTGGAGGCTGAGACTATTGAGTATACTTAGCAAGAGAGATCAGCTTAACCTTTATTCGGAGTGTGTGTTTGTACCACTCTCAATCGAAAAACGTTAATTTCTCAGTGAGTGTGTGCTTGTGCACTCTCAAACTTAGATTTTTTCTTGGTTTGTGTGTTTGAGCACGTTTAAATTAAATTTATGTATACCGGAATTTTAAGATTTATGCATGTAATTTATATATATTAAAATTTAACTTTTAGGTTATAGTAAAATGAAATGATTTAATTCATGGTATTTTAAACATATTTTTATTTATTGTTTTATTAGCAACTCACCATTTTTTAGGATTTAAGTAAAAGTAGATTTAGTAATTTTTGCATTAATTTACCTTTTTGATCTTTAACTTTTTTTTTTCTTTTTTACACTTATCTCTTTTGAGGGAATATACTTTCTTATGTATTTTAAGATTTAATATTATTTTTACTTATTAGAATTTAAGTATAAACACTTTTTAGGGAATATATCTATCTCAAAGAAAATTTACTGACTTTTACGCCATTTATATTAGAATCGACCACGAGTTGCTTTGACATGCACCGCACTTGTACTAATATATTAAATGTTAAAATAATGCAAACACACCTGATAGAGTAAGATGACGATGTATGAGGTGAGATAAGATGAGTAGCTCGCTCCTTGGTATTTGTGAGATCAAATTATAAAGATGAGATTTGTCCGTCTAAGAATTAAATTTAGGATGAAACGCTCAGCTTGGAACAGATCTGCTGCTTCCTATGAATCTGGCTCGAATAGGACCATGAAAATGCGGTAATTCTCTGAATTATTGGATGCTTGGAAATGCCAGTTAGAAATATTGAAGCAGTAAATCTGTATGGAACTCCAAATCAAAGATGGTTGATTTGGCCAAGAAAGGAAAGAAAAAGCTGAGTTAGATTTCTAATAAACTAATTTTATTTAGGAATAGTATGATCTTACCAAGGAGGTTGTTCAAATATAAGTGAACGAGAAAAGTTCAGTTACAGACAAAGAAACTGTATCTTCATTTAATAGTTAATGTTATGTATTAGCGTTAAATATATAAATATAAACTGTGGTGAAAAAGCGAAAAACGCCATCTAGCAATTCAAATAAAAATAACTTAGTTGTGTAGATGAGCTAAAATCTTGACATAAACATTTATTTATCATTAAAATACACGAAATCTAAATTTCCTCTCATTTTGGCAAGTGGCTTCTACGTAACTTGTATGAACATGTTTCGATAATTTTTTTAAGTCATTTTAGTATAAAATAGGCCATTCGATTTTAGTTCTCGGCTTGCCGAAAAGATCGATTTAAAGAATTGGCCTGACAATCATTGTGTTCATTAAATCGGAAAACTACTGTAAATATAAAAACAAAAAAGCGTATGTTTAGCAAATTAGATAGGTCTAAATTGATAAAATTATTTAAACTATTTATAAATTTTTTTAAAAACACAGTACAACACATAATTTTAGGACTCAATTCTGACAATTGCACGTGAAAGAAGGCCCAAAATGAAGAACTTGTGCATCATTCGTTTTGTCTTCTTGCCTGCCAAAATATTTTTAATATCGATTTGAAGTTAGTAACTATCGTATAGGGGAATTTTTCACGTTTTAGGCTCTTTTGTTTGACATAACTCAAGAGCCACTTGTCCGATTTAGCTGAAACAAATTTAGAAAAATTAAGAATTACAATTCCTCTAATCTGATCTTATACCGTTTTGCTATGTGTGCAACACTTTCGAAGTTAAAAATTAATGAATGTATGAAGGGAAAAAAGTATTTTTTGCCTAAAAATTTAAATTTTTTTCTTAAAAAATTCATAAAAAATCCAAAATGGAAAAAAGTGTCAAATCTTATTACTTTCACGTAAAGTCACATAACCTATGAGCAAAATAAGGCATAGATCATGAAAATCAATGCACGCGTTTCTCATTTATTCACAATTAAGTAAATGTATGAATTTCAAAAATTTCCTCGAGATATGCACAACATTATTTGGAGAAAACATTGACACCTTTTTTATGATTCTGTGAATTAAAAAAAAAAAGGAATACACAAAAGGTTATTTGATTCTTATGATTGCGAAGCAATAAACGCTAATGATTCTGAGAACTAAAAAAAAAGGAATAAACAAAAGGCTATTTGATTTTTATGATTGCGAAGCAATAAACGCTAATAAATCTATGATAACTACCTGTATGATTTTTTTACAGAAATTGCACCCACATTTAAGGTTGGTCATTATTTAGAAAGTTTTGCACAATTTGAAACGTACAAGTGATGAATCAGGTATATAGCCAGGCACCCTTAAAATATGCGCCCATTTATAAGTACCTGTCAGTAACATATTGAAAAATACGTAGTATTTATATGAGTGCATTGGTCGATTTTTTGTCATTCAGCCAGTGCCGTCGAACGCGAACAGTAAAAGTGATTTTTCTCCAGTTTTTTAAAAGTGAATAGCAACAAAACATAAAATACATAAATATGGAAAATAACAAGTGCCCAAAATTTAATAATTTTTGTTACGTTTGTGGTCATATCGTCCTAAAAAAAAACAAACACTATCGAAAAAATTTGTTTACTGAGGAACTCAAAAAAGCGTATTGTGATTTTTTTCATAAAGCAGATTTAAGTGGTTCAAATTTTACGCCGAACACTGTGTGCAAAATATGTTATAATACACAAATAAATTGGATACATGGAAGAGGTGCAACGTTGTCTTTTATGAAGCCAGTATTTTGGGTGGAAGACACAACTGGACTTGATGAATCCAGGTGCTACGCATGCATAAATTTTCGTCCTGGATTAAACAGAAAACAATTTAAAACAAAAGTATACACTGCTGCATTTACTGCCACACTTCCAGTTAACCGCCCTGCTGATATCGATGCACCTAAGCCTCCGAGTATGGATACTGTGTCCCTGCAAGCCGAAACCGTTTTCACCAATCCGACCAATGTGAATGATGCAGATTGGACACCTAATATTGAAAATAATGCACCACAACCGATAACAGAAATCGAAATGGATTACGTTGTGGCCAAGCTGGGACTATCACAACAAAACTCCGAATGGTTGACATCATTTTTGAAGAGCAGAAAACTCACACAGCAAAATGTCAGCGCAACATCATACAGACAACGCTAAGCTGATTTTCAGAAACTCTATTCCGTTGACGAAGCAAATACGTTCACGTACTGCCATGATATCCCAGGTTTAGTGAAAAAATTGGGAATGGATTATATCGCTGGCGACTGGCGTTTATTCATCGATGGTTCAGTTTCCAGTTTGAAGGCTGTGCTGTTACACAAAACAAACAAAAACCTTCCATTCTATTGGGATTCAGCACAAACACGGAGGAAACGTATAAATCATTGGCCAACATTTTGAAGGAAATCAAATACGATGAACACAAATGGAAGATTTGTTGCGATCAGAAGGTGGTCAACGTACTACAAGGCATTATAGAAAAGGGCGGCTATCCAAAATACTTCTGCTTCCTTTGTAATTGGAATTCACGATACACAGGGAATCAATATCAACGTAAAGATTGGGAAGCAAGAACTCCCGAGCTCAACAAACAATTACACAATGAACCTATGACGAAGGACCTGGATGATATTTTGTTGCCACCGCTCCACATAAAATTAGAAATAGCTGGCAAATTCGTTGCAGTGGTAGTCAAGGCTGTTGTGGACGCCTATGACTGTTTAAAATCCAACTTTCCAAAACTTAGTGACACTAAAATTAAAAAAGGTAAGTATCTTTGTATGTATTTTAATATTGTCATATATAAATTTTTTCAGTTCGATATATTCGCATTACCAATAATTTTTTTGTTTTTTTTTTTATTTAAAACAGGTATTTTCAATGGACCAGATATAAGGAAATTAATGAAAAGCGAATCTTTCACAAATGTGCTTTCGAACCATAGTAACCACCTACATGCATGGAACGCACTAAAAGATGCCATCAAAGGCGTTTTAGGAAAGAGCCGAGTACAGCGAGATGACATACAGAAACGAGTGGACAAGTTGCTGAATTATTTTGAAAAAATCAATGCATCCATGACATTAAAATTACATTTCCTGCATTTCCAACTTGATACCTTTTTGGCACAATTATCTCAGGAATCAGACGAATAAGGAGAGAGGTTCCACCAGGTGACCATGCCAATGGAAGAGCGATTCAAAGGCAAAAAATTAGATGCGATGCTGACGGAGGTTTGTTGGTGGAGTTCGAAAATTATGCAGTATGAAGATGAAAGCACCGAAGAAGAAGATGACACTGAAATTGGTGGACCCATGGCAAAAAACGAGCCCTTGAATATTATGGATTCCTCGGATGACGACGCAACCTCAGACCACGAATATCAACAACCTACGAAGAAAAGAAGATCATCAGAACCACAAGCGTCAACTTCAACTAGAATGGATAGACAATAATTATAATTATAATTGAAAATGTTCTAAATTTTTTTTTTATGCATAGATTCCATAAATTCCATACTTTCTGTGTAAGAATAGCTGCAATACAAATCGGAATATTTATTTTAAGTTTTGTGTTTATTCATTCATAACATTATTGGAATTAAAATAAATTTATTCATCGATTTTCTCAAAAAATGTCTCACTTTACTCACAGGTTACGTGGCTTTATTTATACATTTACTTAATTGTGAATAAATGAATTAATGATTAAATGAATTTACTTAAAAATTTTCTAAATTTGTTTCAGCTAAATCGGACTAGTGATTCTCGAGTTATGTCAAACAAAAGAGCATAAAACGTGAAAAATTCCCCTATACGATAGTTACTAACTTCAAATCGATATTAAAAATATTTTGGTAGGCAAGAAGACAAAACGAATGATGCACAAGTTCTTCATTTTGGGCCTTCTTTCACGTGCAATTGTCAGAATTGAGTCCTAAAATTATGTGTTCAAAAATGTTGGACTGTGAAATACAAGTGTTTATATGATAGAAAATACCAGAAGAGCTAAACTCAAACCAAAAACGATTATCTGCATTGGCAACAAGTCAACGTTGAACACATCCATCACACTGACGTTGGCTACGAACCTCTTGGAACTGAACAAGTTTCATATCGTCTGGAGAACGTATCTAATCTGTGTCCACAATTTGGCTTTCATAATATTTTACGTTAAAGCAAACGTGACATGAATAATGAACTCGATTATGATCTGAAGGGTCAGAGCACATTTATGACTCTCTTCAGTTTGACGAAATAAGTGCATGCAAATTTCCAAGATTACGTGGTGATTACGGGCAGTTAAGATATATTTATTAAAAGACTTCGCATTTGCAGCATCGATATTGTTATGGTATGGAACCAAGGAGCAAAACGTTGCTCTCGTAAAGAATTGGGGTTCCTTTTCGCTGTGTCGACTTTTAATATAATCGATGTACCTCTTTGCTAACAACAAAGCCTTTAGATAAAGCAGAAAAAAATGCGAGGAGGATTCGATTTTCACGCTAAGCTGTTACAAAATCGAAATACGTAAAACGAAAGAGGAAGGCTGTAGGCAATGGAATCAAATGTGGAGAAAGTATTAACTAAGAAAAATATACAATTTTTTATTATTATTATTATATATATAAAATTGTAAAAAATAAATTTCTGTTCATGAAATATTTTTTCGAAATTCTTTTTGCGTTGGACATTTTGAGTGACAAGGAGTCCGAAAATCGCATGTCTGTCTGTCTGCCTGTCTGTTAAAGCATCACGCGAAAACCACTGAATGGATTTAAATGAAACTTGACATCTAGGTCTCTTATATCCCCGGTCATAATATAGGCTACTTTTTATCTAGTAAAAAAGGTTGGACCCGGTAGGGAGCGCTGCGATCGGGTTCCAGGCATTCCTTTTTTAAGCTTAGCTCCGAAACCGTTCATCCGATTTGAATGAAAATTTCTAAGTAGAGGTTTTCGGATACGGTGAGTTTTTATGACTTATCTACTATGTTCTATCTCGAACACCAGAGGGTGCTATTTTTGAAAAATCTCGAAAAACTCCTAAGCCGTGCATCCGATAAAAATTATAAAATAGGGGTTTTCTGATACGGTGAGTGTTTTGGATGTATTTTTTTTTTGTGCTATCTTGAATACCAGAGGGCGCTGTAGTACAAATATTTTAAAAAACGTTGAAAAACTCCTAAGCCGTTTATCCGATTTGCATGAAAGTTGGTATATAGGTAGGGCTGCCATACTTCCCGGTTTTCCGGGACATGTCCCGGTTTTTGATTGCTTGTCTCGGTGTCCCGATCCAACGTTAATATGTCCCGTATTTATCTTAAAAGGGTCCAATTCAAAGATTTAATTAGGAGCATTTTTTCAAATTTGCAACTACTTTTTACATGTGAAATAGTAGTCAGATCATCTTTAATTTTCAGTAAGTTGAGCTCCTCTTTAACAATAATCGATAATTGATATATCGACGGCAGAATCCAATCTCTTACTAGCAACAACTGGTTTTCATTAAATTTATTGTGTGCTTGTTGTCTTTGCCTGTTGTAAATTTTCATGAAAGTTTTCGAGTCAAAGTTTGTTGTTTATATGCTTATATTGTTTTTTACTACATTAGAAAATGCCAAAGAGGAAGTGTAAATTCCTTCCCACATATACAACAGAGTGGTCCTTTATAAAACGAGGTAGAAGTGATCACGATTCTTTGTGCACGGTGTGCGGTTGTTATATTTCCATAAAGCACGGTGGACGGTTAGACATTGTTGACCACATCGCAAGTGCCAAAGATAAATCGATGTTTTGTGAAGCTTCAACTTTAAAAGACATTTCTTCGATTTTTGGGAAACAAAACACCACACAATGTCAACTGATCTCTGCCGCTGAGTTAACAACTGCATATACAATTATTGATCACCATCAATCGTTTAGCTCAGTAGATTGTACTACTAAACTAACAATAAGTGCACTCTTATATCCAGACTCGGAAATAGCAGCAAAGCAATCAAACGCTAAAACAAAAGCAACAGCTTTAATAAAGAACGTTTTGGCTCAGCATGCAGTTGCAAATTTTGTAGAAATATTAATTAAAAACGTGCCTTTTTATGGAATTTCAAATACCTTTAAAAATCTTGTAGCTTTTGGTGCTGATAATACCATAATACCATATACAAAATACCATAAACTTTGGTAGAAGGAAAAGGCAGGGAATAAATGACATTTTTTATAAATTAAAAGAGGATTCAGAAAAAAATATCGAGGGAATTGGTTGCCCTGCTCATATACCTCACAACACAGTTTCGACTGCGGATGTGATCAGTGTGGATGTGATGTCAATCGATGTGAAATCTGTGGTTATTAAAATATATAAATATTTTTCTATTCTGTGGTATGAACGGAGCGGCTTAAAGAATTTTGCGACAATGCGGACACAACTTACAAATGAATTCTTTCTTATAAAGGAAGCCGGTGGCTCTCATTAGTACCCGCTATAGAAAGAATCTTGCAAATGTGGAAGCCACTTGCAAATTTCTTTTGCTGACGAACAGCACATTACTTTAGCTGAAGTTTATGTGCCATTTATTGACTGCCAATCTTTCATGATAGAAAAACAATTTAAAAAAATTTAAAAATATACAATGTGTACAATGTCTAAAAACTAATAAATGACACTAAAGATTTACTAAAGGCTTAAAAGACATGGGTGAAAATAAATTTTTTTGGAAACCAAACAAATATTACTATATATATAATAAAATATTACAAATATAGAAAAATATTAATTTTCGAAGAGGATGCGAAACATGTTTTTAATACAGTAAAAAGTTGTTGCGCGCCTGGACTGAGACATTGCAGAGCCATTGAAATTTTTTATTTTTTAACACAGGGCGATTTATTAACCACCTTTAGCGTGTTTAGGATTTTTTTATATAAAGTTTTTGCGTTATAATAACCACAGTAACCTGCTGGTTAAATATAGTCGGCTGAGGTGGGGTGGGTAATGTGTACCATGGGGTGATGTGAAATGCGGCAATTTTTTCTATAAAATATTAACATATGAGTGAATGAAAACCTGCTATGTTTCTTTTGACAGCATCTCATTTTTCTTAAGTGTTGGAAGTAAGCAGGGATACATTTCATTAGAGTTCTTAAAAAGTGTGGACAATTTTTGTTAAAAAGTTTTTTTAAACTTACAAAAGAAAAAACTTTTCAAAAAAAATGTTCTTCAGATTTTAAGTGAGTCGATGTAAAATGTGGAATTGTTTAATAACTTTATATATAACAAAAAATTATACATTTTTCCACATTGTGGTAAAACTCCACCAATGAGAAAAAAGGGACTTACATTGGGGTGATGTGTAACACATCTTATACATTATAATTGCCATTAAAGAGGCAACTACGTCAAACTCTAAAATACAATCACATCAACGGCATTAAAAGAGTTCATACTATTCAGCCCCGACCAAAATGCAGTCGTGGTAGAAGTCAGTGATAGCTGTATTCTAACAACGCCACAGAAACGTTTACATTTGCAGGTGCAGGAGCTTTCATTAAGTTCTTATCATAACATGTACTTTTACTAAACATAAATAGTCAAAATAAACATAAAAAACTAAAATTCCTGGTCTTTAAACCAACATTTTGTTGATTTAATTTTTAAAATAAATTAATTTTTTTAAATAAATAAATTTAAAAAAATATGTAGTGTGACAAATATGTGTTCATACAAAACTTTGTGGCACTGTATCTTTTGGAAACATTACTTACTTACTTAGTTGGTCGTAACAACCCGTGTCCGTGTTTCAACCGACCTCATCAGCTCTCGCCAGGCGCCTCTGCTTTGCGCGCGCCTTCTCCAATCGGATACACCAAGTGCGGTTAGGGCTTCCTCAGCCTGGTCCATCCATCGGAGGCATGGTCTCCCTCGTCGTCGTTGACCAGCGACCCTCGCCTCGAGTACCTTTTTCGCTGGAGCTTCGTCGTTCATACGATGGACATGACCCAGCCAGCGTAGTCGCTGCACAGTTATACGCCGAACTACGTCAATGTCATCGTAGAGCTCATACAGCTCGTGGTTCATTCGGATGCGATAGTCATCGCCGACTCGAACAGGACCGAAGATTTTGCGAAGAACTTTCTCTCGAACGCCCCCAGAGCGGCTGCGTCAGTTTGCGAAACTACCCATGCCTCAGCGCCATAAAGCAGCACAGGTAGAACGAGCGTGTTGTGGAGTGTTAGTTTTGTCGATCGAGAGAGGGCTCTGGAACTTAGTTGCTTACTGAGCCCGTAGTAGCACCTATTAGCAATTATTGTTCTTCGCTTTATCTCCAGGCTGATTTCGTTTTTGGTATTAATGGCGGTGCCAAGGTAAACGAACTCCTTGACTACTTCAAAGTTATAGCTGCCGGATGAAACGTGGGAGTCTAAACGCCGAGCTCCCTTGTTTGTAGACAGCATATATTTTGTTTTGCCCTCATTTATCTTCAAACCCACTTTGGCTGATTCCTTTTCGATAGCGGCGAAAGCAGCGGTAACATCTCTCTTGGTTCTGCCGACAATATCAATATCATCAGCGTACGCAAGGAGCTGGACGCCTTTGTAGAAAATTGTGCCACTACGATGCACACCGGCCTTTCGTACGATCCCCTCCATGATGATGTTAAAGAGATCGCAAGACAGTGGATCGCCTTGCCTGAAACCTCTTTCGGTATTGAAGGTTTCGGAGAGGTCATTTCCTACCTTGACGGAGCTGCGTGTGTTGCTCAACATCATTCTGCAAAGTCTAATCAACTTTGCAGGTATACCGAACTCAGACATTGTTGCGTATAGACAATCCCTTCTCGGGCTATCGAACGCAGCTTTAAAATCGACAAAGAGATGATGTGTGTCAATTTGATTTTCGTGGGTTTTCTCCAGGATTTGTCGTAGCGTGAAAATCTGGTCTATGGTGGACTTACCAGGTCGAAAGCCACACTGATAAGGTCCAATCAGTGTTTTTGTAATCGGCTTTAATCTTTCACATAGTAGGCTTGAGAGAACCTTATATGCGATGGAAATAAGACTGATACCTCTATAACTTGCGCAGATTGTTGGGTCTCCTTTCTTAAGTATAGGGCACAGTACGCTGAGGTTCCAATCGTCGGACATGCTTTCTTCTAGCCATATTATGCTGATGAGCTGATGCATGCGCCTTATCAATTCATCGCCGCCGGTTTTAAACAATTCAGCTGACAGGCCGTCAGCACCCGCTGCTTTGTTGTTTTTGAGTCGTTGGATAGCAACTCGAACCTCATCATGGCTAGGTGGTGGTACTTCCACTCCGTCATTGTTGATTGGTAGCTCTGGACTGCGCTCTCCATGGGCGGCATTGGTGAAATCGTCGCCAGTAAGTAAATTGGAGAAGTGCCGTCTCCACAATCTCAGCACACACTGCGTATCCTTTTGGAAACATAGTGATATAAAAATTTGCATAACAAGATATACATATGTTAGAATTTCAGTTTAATACAACATAACATCGTAATTGTTTAATCAAAAATGTCCACTTCAGTTTTATATAATAGTATAAATTAAGCGATTTCTGGATACTGACTCCATACAAGACCGTAAAAAAAGTGGGAGAAAACGGAACATCCGTACACCAAATGCGATTAAAATAGCAAGAGAACGAATTCGACGAAATTTTGACCGTTCATTCAAAAATATAGGAATGAACCGAGAATCTTTGCGGCTCCTTTTGCATTGCGACCTCAATATGAAAGCCTTTAAAAAGAAGAAAATGCATGGCCTTACTGACGCAACCGTGGACAAGCGATTGCAAAGAACGAAACTTATCGTTTGCTTGAATGCTGGCTATGATATCGTTTTTTCCGAATAAAACTTTTTGTTCTGGAGGCACCGCACCACACGCTTAATAACAGATTATGGGCAGTATCATATAGTATCATATCATGGACATCCCAAATGACAAAAAACATGTCTCGGGTGCGATCTCCAGAAAAGGTTAATTGCCGCTAGTCTTCATTGACAAAGATGTAAAAATAAACGCTCAGTATTACCTAGAAGTTTTGCAGACAAATCCGAAGTCTAGCGTAGAGGCCATGTATGGCACCGAATATTATTGCTTCCAGCAAGATGGCGCACCTGCCCACACCGCTAAACTGGTTCAAGACTGGTGTGAGCAAAACTTAACAGATTTTATACCTATAAATTAATGGCCTCCTAGCTCACCAGACTGCAATCTCTTGGACTTTTGCATATGGGGATATATGGTACAGAGACTTAAAGAATATAAGTACAATAGCTTGAAGGATTTTAAAGCTGCTATTATTGAGGTATGGAACAAAATACCGATGGAAGTAGTGCGTGCTGCGTGTAACAATTTTGATTGCAGACTTCGGTGAGTTGTGGCTAATAAAGGCTGTCCATCGAGCAATTGTTATATAAATCAAATATTCAAACTTAATTTAATATTTGTGCTTTCATACTTTTTAAAATAAAATTAAGCTTTATTGAAAAAACCCACTTTGTTTTCGTATCAACACATATTTGTCACACTGTATTATAAAAACTTCCAAATTGAAAAAAAAAACGCAAAGGGTAACTTTTTAAATAAACTATTTAAAAATCAAAGATGAGTGAAACTGCAACAGCTGCGGCTACGGGATCCTCACAATATGGAGAATAAATACCGTTAAAAATTACAAAATTGATACTTTTCATCATGGGTGCAACGAAGGGAGTAGGGGAAGACTGCCCCCTAAGCATCAGAAATATGAAAACATTTTCATTTTCACAAAACAGAAATTTTATAAAAACATATTTGTGTGGTAAAAATAATTGTGTGGTAAATTAAAACAGGTTTTAAACTTCAAATTAAAGTTTATCCACTACAAATGTAACATTTACTAGTTAAACAAACTTTTTACAAAACAAACTTCAAACTTATAAAAAAATGTTATATATGTCTTCATCGAAAACAGTGACAGTAATGGCAAATTAATATTCGGATGACTTCGAAACCCGAAACAATCGATAAAAAGACTTTTTTGCGATAATTTTAGAAGTTTAATGCAGAAATTTCGATTGTAAAATAATCTTCAGTTTTTTTTATTATGCTGTAAGTTAAGATTTTGCTGCTTTTATAAAATCACTCTACCATGATACTATAATAGGGTTAATAAACCTTAAATTTGTGGGTTGTTTTTGTTAGAAAAGAAAAAAAATCTTTGAAAAACTACTCGCGATGAAATTCAAATTTGCCAAATAACTTTGAATGCCAAATTTTTTCCATTTTTCCATCCAAAATTGACTAAACAAATCAGTAATTTTTCCACCGTCTGAACAGAGTTCAAGATGTATATAAAAATGTGTATACATTTTTATTTCTTACCAATGATAATTTAAGTAGCAAATATTTTTTAAGATAATATGAGCCGTTATATTTGAAAGTGGAATAAGTCCACTGTTAGAAAAATATGAGTGCTTATTTTAGTTATATATTTATAAGGATCCCCCTATTATATTTTTAATTTTACATTGAATGGATCTCGATTTCGCCATATAGTAACCAAAAGAATTTTGCTGTAAAATGTTATCGAGAAATATTTTTTTTAAGTGGAATAAGTTCACTCCAAACAATCACAAGTAAGGTATATAAATTATTTTTTGATATTTTAATGAACTGCTTTAAGTTTTAGACTCATCTTTTTATGAAAAAGCTAAAATAATTTTTGAATAAAATCGTTTGCTTGCTTATAATTTTTATCTTAATTATTATTTTAAGCGTTGAAAATCCATTTATTATTCCATTTATAATCCATTTATATACTTTGTTTTGTTATTAGTTTATAGTTGAACTTGTGGCGGCCATGGCACAGTGGGTAGAGTGTGTGGCCCCTACGCCAGAGAACCCAGGTTCAATTCCCTTTTGACACAGAGAGTTTTTTCAATAGAATTAATTTTTTTTGTTCTTCCGCCACCTCTCTGCAGACAATGGCAAGCCCTCAGAGAGTAAAAACTGCCATAAAAAGCATCTTGAGAACATAAGCTGTTCGGAATCAGCATAAAACTTGTAGGTTCAGTTCTCGATCATTTGTGTTCAAACTTTTCGCAACACTCACAACGCAATTGGTCATAAGAAGCTCGGTTAAAGTCTTTCAAGGGCTGAAATGGCCATTTCGTTTATTTTATAATTGGACTCACTTTTTGTAAAAGTAATATTATTCGAACCATAAAAAAACATGGGCCATCAAAGATAACTGGTCAATAAGTTATATTTGAAAGTGGTACAAGTGCAGTTGTGGGTAAAAAAATCGTTTGAGTTCTTTAATTATTTTAAAAATAACTACTAAGTAGTAAAATTGGACCGATATACAGTGCTTAAAACATTTTCTGAATCAGTTAATATTTGCCAATATTTTTAAATTTTACCAAACGAAAACCTTTAAATATCTCAATATATACAAAAATAGACTTATTCCACTTTCAAATATAACGGCTCTTATGTCATCTTTTATTTTTCAATATCGTCATAGCATGTCATAACTTAAAAAAACTTATTTATCCAGAGAAACGTTTTAAGATTTTAACAAGCATAAAGAAATGCTCCATGCCCTTCAAAGTATCAATATATGACACTAATTTTGAAATAGTATCCTAACACGGCGTGTATCGTGTATCCTAATACGACGAAATCGAAACAAACTTGAAATATGTCCATCTCTTGTAAAATTTATTGAGAAGAAGTTACAAAAAAGTATTCTCTTACTTAGAAAGTAAAGAAGATATAGCTTAAGTCTACTTTCATGAACCTGCTGAATTTCAAGGATTCAAGGATTTGCTTGGAAAAAGGGGGGGTAGTGGCCATTTTCTTCAATACCATTATAATATACAAAAAAAAAATACTGCCTTGTACGCATGATACAATTATAATTCTGCCATGTCTTGTACTTAACAACCTTTTCAAATCTAAGCGGATTCATTAAACTAGGATTGTGCCGTAAATTTCAGGGTATATAAATGAGTTCTATTTCAGTCCTGTGTATAACTTTTGTTTATTTATTGTTTCACATTAATCAAAACTTTAATACTTTAATTTAAAAAAAAATATAAGATATTTGCATTTAAATATATTGCAAATCTATTTTCAAAGATACTTACTTACTTACTTAGGTGGCCGTAACAACCCGTGTCCGGATTTCGACCGACCTCATCAGCTCTCGCCAGGCACCTCTGTTTTGCGCGCGCCTTCTCCAATCGGATACACCAAGTGCGGTTAGGGCTTCCTCAGCCTGGTCCATCCATCGGAGGCATGGTCTCCCTCGTCGTCGTTGACCAGCGACCCTCGCCTCGAGCTCCTTTTTCGCTGGAGTTTCGTCGTCCATACGATGGACATGACCCAGCCAGCGTAGTCGCTGCACAGTTATACGCCGAACTACGTCAATGTCTTCGTAGAGCTCATACAGCTCGTGGCTCATTCGGATGCGATAGTAATCGCCGACTCGAACAGGACCGAAGATTTTGCGAAGAACTTACAAAGATACTTACATAAAAAAAAAAAAAAATCTTAAAAAAAAAAAAGCATATACATTTATTTGAACAAAAAAGTTTGTAATAATTTCATTCATACTACGCCGTACTTCTCAAAAACCCGGAATTGTACAACTCAAAGTGAAAAAAAAGTGTGCATGTCAGCTCCGGCGCGCGACTGGAGCTTACTCCTCTAGATCGAATAACTTGGAATTTGAGATGTATATTTAAGGTAAAGGGGGTGAATAAAGGCATCTCTTATATAAGCAAAAGGATTGTATACTTTTTAAATTGTAAAATATATTTATGAGGTAAATTGATGAATTTCATTAATAGTAACGTCATTATTAAATACTGTAATATAAGGTTCATGGTAATCGTGAAAACATAGCATCAATGGTTGTACCATATCTAGCCCAACCAACAATTATTATCTTTATTTTATCCTAAAGACTTCTTGAAGAGAAATTATTAAGATTGATACACTTACGATTAACTCTAAACGATATCTGTAAGATACTTGTAAAACTCTTCTGAGCTCATTTTGGCACTATATAAGTGTGAGTTGTAATTTTCAGAACGCCCTTATATCGGCCTCTTAGAGCTCTGAAACAAGATCAACACTCTAAGAAACATTGTCTTAGACAAGACTTATAGATCTCTTGCAGATATATACTTTTAAGACAATTAATATGTATATACTCATAAGAGAGTCTTATAAGAATTTATGTATATATACAATACTACCAACACTATTTTAATATAACATAATTTGATGTACCATTTTTTATTATGTTTGTAGGAAATTATTATATCAATAATATTGTATATGCGTGGTGTAGTATTTTATCATATAAACGCATAAATTTCATTGCGGTGGAAACTTTATCGTAAGAATCTCATATTGCACCTCGGTTAGAAGCTGTCCCCTTTCGCAAAAACCAACATTAAAAGTTTATTTAACAAATTATACAATACTCTCATATCTCAATAAATGCACTAAAAGGCAGTTTTAAGAATTGATGTCTCCATAGAAGAGTACAGCTCTTACTACAATATACTTAAGTAAGTCACATAGAAGAGTTGTATACTCTATGAGATGAGTGAAAGCGAAATTTTGTAGGGCCACCATTTCTAAAAAGCATTCCTTTATACCAAGCAGAATTAACCCTTTCATTATATTAGTGCAAGGTTTACCGAACTAATTTCATTACTTTGCGTTGAGAGTTATCAATAAATTTGCGCTATAAAGAATATGAAAAATCTTCCTCAAAAGATTGATTTATGTAACAAAAAATAGTTGTGTTTCGGTTTTGACTGTATGTCGACTCGAATCAGAATTTTAGTGGGCTAAGCTCGTCCTAGAATTCCTAGTAAAATTTATAAATTTCACATATCAATTTTTATTTTTATTTTATTTATACATTCATATAATTCGTCAATGACCTACTCTATATTCAAAAACAATACAAAATATTTATATAACCATCGCATTTATCAAGAATTAAAGTATTTCTAAACTTTCCGCATTACATTCATAAACAAGAAATTAAACTCTTTGTATTGTAAATAAAATCTCTTCTACTCCCAGTTTAGGCTTACTTGATATTAGTACATGAGTAAAAACAACAACAATTTTCAAAATGCACAATTCTGAAGACACAGAGCCACACAATTTGCACAATTCACTATCCTATTTGTATGAATTTTACATCACAGGCTGGGCTAACTTAAAATTAGTCCATGAGAACAAGTTCCATGACTTATTTCTTATTAGACTATTCTAAATACGTCACAGGGCATAAACAATTTCCGAGATGTAGATGAACAAATTGTTTGAGTGCGTACGTGTATTCTAAACACATATTCTTAATGGGGTTGGTAATTTTTTACTATGAAAATTAGCACATTTTCTTCCTGAAAAGTATAACATCTTATGAATGGAAGTGAATACGTAAATTGCAGTTAGAAATTGTTCTGTTCTTTCGGAATATTTTTCTTATGAATGAACCAAATTCATTGAAAATAATTTGTACATAATTCTGTTCGTTTATTATATAGGTACCCTGAAATTTAAGCTAATTAAATAAAAACCCATTTCTTTTGAAAAATTATACATTTACAAGAAAGGGTTAAGAACATGAATACAGTTAAATCTTTTGTTTAGGGCAATTGCCTGATTATAAGAACCAACATCTTATTATCAGAGTAACACTCTTCTAGTCAGACTGTTTCTCTTATATTCAGAGTCATACTCTTCTAGTCAGACAGTTGCTCAGATCAGATCAGACATCTTTAAATAAAAGCCTTTGAGATGTCTAGAAGACTTAATCTATAAAGCTAAAACTCTTCAGAGTTTGGCTCTGATAGCTGAAGTGTTGTAGAAGTCTGTAAGAAATGACTTGTAAGATGCAGCGTCTTCGCAGTACTGCTCTTATAACACAACTCTTTTAAGCTACTATGAGATAATGTGAAAGAGAACAGAACACTTATAGACAACTAGTTTTGCTGAAAATAATCTGTAAGCGTATTGCTCTTGCTGAAGATAGTTATAGGACGTAATTAAAAACTAAACTTTTTTGTCCAGTGCTCAACTCTTAAGAATTGTTGCTTGGGTTCATTGTTCTTCCAGAAACTAAATCGAAATTAACTTTTTCTTTCAAAAATTGTATTAAGCGCAATCCTTCATCTGTATGATGAAACAGTTAAAAATTTCTTTAAATTTTTCATATTTTTTCTATTTAAGATCAATTTATGGACATATATTGTATTAAATGTCCCGTTATGTCATAGCAATAAAAATTCTATCTAATTCTAAATCCAGCAAGTTTTATTTAAGGGCCTACTAAAGTGTTTCGGCGACCAAATTTTTTTTACATTTTTCGAATGTGTTCCAGCAGAACCAGCTTAATACAATATTTTTGAATTAGTTATTTTATTTTCGTATTAATTTTTTTTCATTGTAAAATTTATGCCACCTTAACCACTGTATATTTTTTTTTTGTGGTGTCTGCACAACTGCACATTTTTCGTTACTTGCATATACATACATAAATATATTTAGAACATGTAGAACATAAGAATGTATATATGTAGAAAAAAAAAAAAACAAGAAACTAGAGCTTTAAATCCAGTTAAATCATACGAATGCAGTTGGCATGCCTTTTCTTGTCAGTTTAACGAGTTAAAATTTTTCTTCTTGAACATTTGCTTGAACAATAAAGATCGTCAGATCAAACGAAATAAAATTTACTCTTTAGTTTTCATTTTCAACTCACCTTCTTATTTTTTACTTAATTTTCTTGCTTTTATTAAGTTTCGATTTCGCTTAAACATTTTTTGACGCCCGAGCAGGGACTTTTAACAAAAATTAAATAATTAGCACGTACGGTTGTCGCTAGTGTAATTTTTGCACAAACAAAGATTAACTAAATTAATTGCGCGCGAAATAATATAAGATTAATTATGACGAATTCTACTTTAGACGAAGCTGCGGCGAAAGAAGTGAGCGTGCTGGCGGCTGAACAACAGACTCTTTTGAGTGAATTGAACAAGAACAGGGTAAGGGTGGAGCGCCTAGCCCCGGAACAGTTGTCAAAGGGCTACATTACAGTGCTGATCGAAAAAGTAGATAGCCTATACTCCACTTTTATAACTAACCACTCAAAAATTCAGAAAATTATAACAGAAAAGTCTTTGAAACATGAGGAAATTATATATTGCGCCGAAGATCAGTACACATTATTCGAAGAAAAATACTTCGAGTGCAAAGCTTTTCTTTATGATACCATGCCAGTCGTTAGTACGTTCCCAAATGTATTTCACAGCACATTTGGCGGCCCCTCAACTCCTCCTGCCACAAGCGACTTTAAATTACCCACAATATCACTTCCAACATTCCAAAATATTTAGAATGGGTTCCTTTTCGCGACTTATATTTGCAACTTGTGCACAACAGTACAAAATTCAAAAAATGCACTACTTGAAAGTCTCAGTTAAAGGCAAGGCCGAACGTTTGATTAAACATATTTCTTCAACTGAAGCAAACTATGACCTCGCTTGGCAAACCCTAGAGGATAGATTACATAATAAGCGCTTGCTTGTAGACACTATCTTGCGAAAGATTTGCACCATTCCTAAGAGTACAAAAGCATCGCATTCTGCGATCAGAGACATTCTTGACACAACGAAGGAGTGCCTAGCTTCTCTATCTAACTTAGATGTGCCAACAACCAGCTGGGATCCGTTTATCGTCCACATTACAGCAGACAAATTAGATTCTTTACAGAGACAAAAAAGCTTCTAAAGAGATTCCTAATTTATCAGATATGTTCAAGTTTCTAGAAACCACATTTCGTACTCGGAGACTATTGGCGACAATGTCGCAGGGAAATTTAAAACACAAACCACTTTTCAACGTCCAGGTATAAAAGCCTTCAACTTAACTGAAGCAATTGTGTGCCCCTGTTGCAAAAAATCCCACCTTTTATTTAAGTGCTGGGTCTTTCGTGCTTACTCCAGCAAAGAGCGCAAGGAATTTATTGAACGGCATGACATTTGCAATAATTCTTTATCTGAGGGGCACATGCTAAGCAATTGTAAATCTCAACATTATTGCCACCTGTGCAAGCAAAAACATCATACTCTACTACACAATGCTTTATCAAACAGTAAACATCATGTACCGTCAATTGTGCAAACTGCAATTGCTAATCACCCTGTATTGCCAACTGAGCAAGATGCAATTGCTAATCATCATGTTTCAGCATCGCTGCCACAAGCTACAACACATGTTTTTCTCGCCACTTTACTTTTGCATATTGAGACACCAAAGGGTAAAGTGACAGCGAGAGCATTACTTGATCAAGGCTCTCAAGGTTCATTTATAACTGAGCGCTTAATACAGCTGTACAAAATACATTGTCAGCCTACTCACCTCCAAATTAATGGAATTACCCCTACTCAAGTCAGCTGTGCTAAAAAATTAACATATCTACAACTACACTCTCGGAACGAAAAAGATTATTCTCTCACGGTAGAAGCTTTCGTTTTGTCGAAATTATCAAATCACTTGCCGCATAGAGATGTTACTCCACTTCTATTGCCATTGAGTGCGCCACTTACATTAGCTGATCCAGAATATTATAACTCACGACCAATTGATTTAATACTTGGCGCTGACGTATATGGGTTGATTTTAAAAGAAAGTCATTACAAAACAAGCTCTGGGTTATTATTTCAGGATACGCATTTTGGCTGGGTGCTTTCAGGCCTTATACCATATTCTGGTGAAGTTCACCAGATTAGTACCCTTTTTTGCTATATTGACGATCAGCTAAAGCTATTTTGGGAGCAAGAGGAAGTAAGCAGAAAACAAATTTTGTCCCCAGAAGAACTTGCTTGGGAAAATCATTTCATTACTACACACAAAAGAAACGAAGACGGTCGTTACTCTGTTGCGTTGCCCTTTAGAGCTGAGTTAAACCGTAAGCCCATGCCATTATTTGAAAATACTCATCTCGGCGCTATGGCAAGGTTGCGGAACATGGAGCGAACGTTTTTACAAAAACCAAAATTTTACTCAGAATATGTTAAATTTAGGGATGAGTATTTACAACTTGGTCACATGAGTGAGGTGGGGGAATATTCAATCGACATAGATCCAAATTCTTATGTTTTGAAGCACCATGGTGTAGAGAAACAAAGTAGCGCAACAACCAAATCACGAGTTGTCTTTGATGGGTCATTTAAATATCGAAATCACTGTTCTCTTAATGAAGAGCTGGCGGCAGGCCCCGCTCTTCAATCTGATTTAGAGCAAATCATATTACGCTGGCGTAAACATAAAATTGCACTGTGCTCTGACATAGAAAAATGTTCAGACAAATAATGGTACCCCACAGCACCAGAGCTTTCAACAAATTTTATGGAGAAAATCAACCGCTAATCCCGTTAAAATTATAAACTGTTGACGGTAACTTATGGCACAGCCCCCGCCCCGTTTTTATCAATTCGCACAATAAAGCAACTTGCTTTAGATGAAGTAAAATCATATCCCGTTGCTTCTGAAGTGCTTATTCGCGATATCTACGTAGACGATGTAATGACTGGAGCCGACAGTTTATACGAAGCAATACATTTGCAAGATCAACTTTGCAAATTATTAAAATCTGGCGGTTTCAGTCTTAGAAAATGGGCATCGAATTCAACTGAGTTGTTTAATCTAATTTCGGACGAGCTTAAGGAATGCTCAAATACAATTGAGCTTCACAACGATCATCACTTTATCAAGGCGTTGGGACTACAATGGCAACCATGCTCTGATTCCATTTCATTTTTTGTTACTTTCGAAACGAGTTCAAATTTAACCAAACGAAGTCTACTCTCCGATGCTTCCAACCTTTTTGACCCACAAGGATGGCTAACGCCCACAACTATAATCGCAAAAATTTTATTTCAAAAACTGTGGCTCAGAGGCATCGATTGGGACGATCTGATAATGCCTGATAATATACGTGAAAAGTGGATAGAGTATCGAAATTCACTTTATTGCCTTGAAGCAATTAAAATAAAAATATTTATTGGCACATCGAAAATGCGAAAATGCGAAAATGCGATCTGCATGGCTTTTGTGATGCTTCCCAAGTGGGTTTTGCAGCTGTTGTATACTCAAAAACGGTGATGGACAATGGAGAAGTCATATTACAGCTTTTGCAGGCGAAAAACGAAATCAGTTCCAAGATTGGAGCTGTGAGGTGCTCACTTGTTGTCAAAATTAGTGCAAAACGTGAAGGAAGCCTGACAAAGCCAACGATACCGTTGGTCAAGCATTTTATTGGTGTGATAGCACTACAGTATTAGACTACTGTAATCCACTACATGGATTAGATCACAGCCTAGTAAGTGGACCGTATACGTAGCTAACCGTGTGGCGGAAATACAACGTCTATCGACTATCAGTCAATGGCGATATGTACCCACATATGACAACCCTGCGGACTGTGCATCGAAAGGCGTAGTGCCGCGAGATTTACCTAATCATCCTCTCTGGTGAAGCGGTCCAGCTTGGCTCACATATACTTGTGAATACTGGCCAGCAGACATTAGCACTCCTTGCGATACAACATTGGAGCAGCGCGCAGTTGTACAAGCCGCTCACGTCAGCACGCTCACTTATCCTGAACTCTTATACAAATACTCCAGTCTCAACAAGGCACTCTCTGTTACTGCGTACATCCTTCGGTTCATTTACAACTGCGCTCATAAATATGCTCGTCGCTCTAAATCGTTTGATTTTGCTTTCTGAAAACATCGATTTTAATTTTGAAATCAAACAACTTTCCGCTGGACTGCCATTGAAAAGCAACTATATTGGAAAGCTCTGTCCATTTCTGGATGACCAAGGTTGCTTACGAGTTGGCGGTTACATTTCGCAAAAATACCACAAACTATGAAAAATCCTATTCTATTATTCAAGAAAAACCCATTCACTTTACTTATACTTTCAGAAGCACACCTTGCTACATTGCATGGCGGCGATCAACTTATGCTAAACCACATTCGCAGAAAATACTGGGTGTCAAACGCACGGGTGTCTAGCTCAAGCTGTGTTGAACTGCTGCCTAACCTGCAACAAATACACTGCCAAAACATCAGAACAGCTGATGGGAAACTTGCCGTCTGTGAGGCTTACACCAGCGCGGCCTTTCTTGCATAGTGGCGTAGACTATGCCGGTCCTTTCGATATCAGCCTTGAGAAACGCTAAAGTATCGAAAGGTTACATCTGCATCTTTATTTGTATAGTTACCAAGGCCGTACATTTGGAACCTGCTTCCAACCTCACTACTGACGCTTTTTTGGCAGATTTTCGCCGCTTCATATCTAGAAGGAGTAAGTGCACGCAGATTTATTCGGATCGCGGTACAAACTTTATTGGTGCGAGCCATGCACTACAAGTATTGCACCAACGCAGTGCCTCATCATTATCTGAAGACCTCAAGGCAATTCTTGTCAGCGAAGGCACAACATGGAACTTCATCCCTCCTTCGTCTCCACACTTTGGTGGGCTGTGGGAGGCAGGCGTGAAGTCAACCAAACACCACCTCAAACGAATTGCACAAGATCGCGCTCTAAATTTTGAAGAACTCTGTACGCTCTTGTACCAAATAGAAGCGAACATAATAAAGTTGCGATGCCTAACGCCTTAATGCCTGATCGGCGAACCAACCCTAAACATCCTAGATGAAGATCTGCTCGATTTTACTCAATCAAACGGCCTAAATCGATGGCGTATGGTCGAGCAAATGAAGCAACATTTCTGGCGACGCTGGTATGCAGAATATCTCAGTAGACTCCAAAGCCGACCTAAATGGACAACTGTGAAAACCAATGCTCAAATTGGCGACCTTGTACTACTTTATGACGAGAAGACTCCTCCTGGCAAGTGGCCCTTGGCACGTGTCGCAGAAATTCATCCTGGTGAAGATGGTTTAGTGCGCGTAGTTACCTTAAAGTGCAACGGAAAATACTACAAACGTCCAATCCGAAAAATTTGCCCTCTACCTGTGATGGAACCTCTTACCGGATCGCAAGTATCGGAAAAAGCAGACGATGTCAGCACAAGCACCGAGGTTGCGAGTCGAGGCGCAACCATTCAACCTGGCGAAGAAAAAATCTCCTCCAACGGCCTAGCTGATCTGCATCAAAACCGCTTAAATATATTCAAGAACTATAGTTCTTAGGCGTGGGAATGTTCCAGTAGAACCAGCTTAATACAATATTTTTGAATTAGTTATTTTATTTTCGTATTAATTTTTTTTCATTGTAAAATTTATGCCACCTGAATCACTGTATATTTTTTTTTGTGGTGTCTGCACAACTGCACATTTTTCGTTACTTGCATATACATACATAAATATATTTAGAACATGTAGAACATAAGAATGTATATATGTAGAAGAAAAAAAAAACAAGAAACTAGAGCTTTAAATCCAGTTAAATCATACGAATGCAGTTGGCATGCCTTTTCTTGTCAGTTTTACGAGTTAAAATTTTTCTTCTTGAACATTTGCTTGAACAATAAAGATCGTCAGATCAAACGAAATAAAATTTAATCTTTAGTTTTAATTTTCAACTTGCCTTTTTATTTTTTACTTAATTTTCTTGCTTTTATTAAGTTGCGATTTCGCTTAAACAGAATGTACATCTTAAAAATATTCTCAGAAAGTTTTGAGTCGATTAAATAACTAGTAAGGGTGGAGCTTCTGCCGAAGCTAAAATACCCCCCGCGGGCATATTGAAGTATTTTCGAAGCCTTTAGCCTCGACTTACACGATGACATTTAGTTTTATATATTAACGAAAGTTTTCCTATTTTGATGACGTCACTTTGTATGGGAAGTAGGCGTGGTTTCGATCCGATTTTGACATATATCATAGAGATGGTTCATATTATAAATCAAAGATAAAGTGCAAAATTTCAAGAAATTTCATTAATTTTTGTGGATTTTTAAGAGATTAAACGTTTAAAATAAAGTCAATTTGTATGGGAGGTAGGCGTAGTTTTCATTCGATTTTGCCAAATATCATAGTGGTGGTCTATGTTATATATCAAAGCCTATATGCAAAACTTCAAGATTAATTAATTTAAGCAGATTTTTAAGAGATTTTACTTTTTAAATAAAGCCACTTTGTATGGGAGGTAGGCGTGGTTTTCATCCGACTTTTTTCAAATTTCATACCCAGAATTAAAACGGAAGAGCAAAGCTCACCTGCCAAATTTCAAGGCATTTCTTTAACTTTTGTGGATTTTAAAGACATTTTACGGTTAATATAAATTCACTTTTTATGGGAGGTAGGCGTGGTTTTCATCCGATTTGGCCCATTTTCGAACTTGATCTTCCATTTTAAAAATAGACTTTTATTTTGAATTTCATCGCGATAGCTTTAAAATTACGGCTGTAATCGTGTCGACAGACGGACAGACAGACGGACACACGGAAATCGACTCGGGAGATGATGCTTATCAAAAATATATATATTTTTCTATACCTGCCACGCCTCCTTCTTGGCGTTACAAACGGAATGACGAAGTTAATGTACCCCTTACGCAGTACTCGTTGGGATATAAAAATTGTTGTAGTTATAAGCGCAATCGTCCAAAGAGAAGACAATGTACTTGCCTCAATGTACTCATACACTTAAGTGTATATTTTTAAGCTAAGACACATTTGGTGCCCCCGAAATTAAAAAGAAAGTACAAAAAATGCACCAGGCACCAAACCTCGTTTCTTTTGAGCCGAAGTTTTTAAATTTAAACACAAGTGGAAAAAATTCATGTATACCTAAATAAACTACTTCTTCAACTTTAAACTCGTTTTTCTCGCAAAGGCTGTTTGAAACCGATGGACAGCATTACTCGAAAACTACACGCTGAAAAATAATAGGTCTTCCCAAACATAATTTGCAGGAAGTATAATATGTTTCTGCATGTTTCTTGGAAACAAGTAATCATAATTGGTTCCACATATAATATGATTAATAAATGAAATTTTTCTTTCTATATATAGTTCCATCTTAACATTATTTAATTGTATCTTAGCACTTGTTGTTTGAATTTAAAAACAATATAATTTGTTTTAAAGAAAATATGTTTTCATATAAATATATTGTAATCATAAATGGACTGAACAATTTTAGTCTTTTACTATTTGTTTGCTTGGAAATATAATTTAGTCAAGAATAACATTAAATATTCACGGAAAAATATATATAAATTGGAGAATAGATAATTTAATTGCAGTCAAGTAATTATTTTCAAAACGATAATTAAGAAAAACATAAAATATTTACCGATGATTACACTATATTTACTTGGAAACATATTTTAGCAAAAGAAATGCGAAAAGTTTTTCAATGTGATTACAAAATATTTGCTTAGAAGTAATTGTTGGTTTGATGTTAAGCAAAATATGTTTAGAAAACTGTAAATAAGTTTTTCTCGGATTTAATTATGTTGAGAAGTAACCATATTAAGTTTATTCGACATTACAATGCCAGCGAATTGCCAGCGAAGCACCCGATTGATCAGCAAAGTTGCTTCGAAACTCACCTATTTTTACTGCTGAACCGCCTTATTTTTCTTTTATTTTGTTTTTTATTTTATTAATTTGAAAACACAAACACTTATAATTTAAAAAACATTTTCAGAAACACTTTGCACAAGAGCTAAACTTTTCAACACGTTTGGCGCGGCTGCTTGAAACTTAAAATGAGCCTAAGACTTGGCAACTATTAAAAGCAAGCTATTAAAAGTAAGTGCAAAAGAAACAGATATATGTATGTCTAGGCGAAACACATAAAAGAAAGGAGTTCTGTTTGTTTTAAATTTGCAGAAATCTGTTCTTTTTGAGTTTAACAGTGATATTTTTATTGGGTTATATACTTTTAATAGTGCATTATTCGTAATACGGTTTAGTGATAGTGCAATATTAGTGCATTATTTATCATACACTTTAATGATAGTTAAATATTAATGCATTTCTTTGATATGAAATTAGTGTAGTGTAAAAATTAGTGCACTAAATCTGTAATATTTAATAATAATTGAATAAATTTGATCATTAAAAAAAAAGAAAAATCATTAATGCATTGCCTCATTTAATGCAATACGACCAGGTTTGCCTAATAGTAACGTCATTATTAAATACTGTAATATTAGGTTTAATGTAATCGTGAAAACATCGCATCAATGGTTGTACCATACCTAGTCGTTCCCAGTGTTCTACCAGAACCTGAATCTAAATAAACGCCTTCTTTAAAAAATTGCATTATGGAATTTAATCCTTCATCTGTATGACGAAACAATTGAAAATTTGCTTAAATTTTCCATATTTTTTCGCTTTAAGATCAATTTGTGGACATATTTTGTATATAATTAATTATTAATTTAATTTATTAATTTAATTTAATATATTTTTGCTAAGCCTTAAGGCTTTATAGCATTTTAAAAATTTAACATGTTATTATACGTACACATAATTACAAATCATAATAGCATTATAATTCATTCATTTATAAAATTATTTTTATATAACAATTAATATTAACTTAGTTAACTTAGTATTAAAATAAAAAAAAAACAAATTGCCAAGCTAGAATGTTTAAGGTTGTATGTGTATTCCGGATGTCATCTTGATAGTTAATAGATCGATTGATTAGAGCCGTGCTCACATATGAAGGCTACACGGGCGCGGTCTAGCTCCCTCATATGCCAGGCAAAACGGACGAGGTCTTGCTCTGGATAATCAAATTCTATTCTGTTATGTGTAGATTTTTGTAAAAAATTATTGACGTGACGGGCGTGACGCGTGACGGGCTGGGCCTAACTTCTGCACATGCCAGACGAGACGGACGTGGTCTTGCTCTGGATAACCATGTTTAATTTGATTAAGCTTGGTAGTAACATATTGCCAAAAATCGCCTGAAAAAATGAAAAATGTAGAGAATGATTCACATCAGCTGTGGTGTTGGATATAATCTAAAATATTATGTTTAATTGAGTACATGGATTCATTTAAGGAAATTACATCTGAAACAAAATTCAAGTCACCACAAGCGCTTCTCAGTGGTTCATTTTGCAAGTAATTTATTCTACAAAAGTTCATGTAAAGTAACTCAAAACATCTTCTAGGGCGGAGAGGAATAATATTCCTATTCCTAAGTAAATTTTACTCAATAAATATGAACTGTCTACGTTTCCATGTAAAAGCTAAACAATCCAACTCCCATTAAGCAAACCTCTGCGATTTTTTAAAGTTGGAAGATTCAAGAGCTGTAACCGATATTCATTGGGTGGTAGATAATAATTATTGCTTCACTTCAAAATCTCCAAAATAACTATGCTTTATAGTTCTTACTTGCGAAAAACTCAGTTCAGGCAAAACAGCATGAAAAACAACGATTTTCTGCTGTTTTTAACGGATTAATGCTTACAATTTAATATTAAATAACTCGACAAACTTTCTAACTAATTTTGATGAAATAAAACTTGCTGGGCTTATAATTAATCAAGCTTTTGTGTTAGCTATTAGGTGTGTTTCCGTACTCTACACTGTGTAAGATTTGTTTAAGTTCAAACTGAGAGAGTAAAAATGAAATGTGAGAATAGTTGCAAAAGTACGGAAACAGCTTCTAGTAAGTTTCAAGTACAAAACAGCTGATTTTGACTGCAGACTTGACAAACGTAAATTGCGCCAATTAAAATTATCGTCAATTTGTTTGTGAAGTTGAAGCTTGTTCTTCTTGATGCTTGTTCTAACATTACTCGGAGTCTTGAGTTCTAGCACTCTCTATGCACTTTGTGTGCTCGAGAGAGCGGTTTTATGATTGTTCTTCTTCTCCCATTTTAAGCACAGAAAGTACTGAAACAGAAAATAGTGTCCCACAAGTTACACAGTGTGAGTACAGAAACACACCTGCTATCAAGGTTGATTTATAAGGTTGTCGCAAGGGAGAGAGCGAGTACCCATAATTGTCAAATCGAAGTTGACAGCTCATAGAAAATCTACAAGTGCTCTCTATTATCATCCGTTCTTCTTTCGTAGTCATTCGCAAAATTGGATGGTTTTGACAATTATGGGTACTGAGAAGAGAGTGTCATCAGCCCTGCGACAACCTTATAAATCAACCTTGCCTGCTATCAATTATAATAAAAGCGCACTTTAATACAAACTACTCGTATGAGCAACGGCTACGCACAATCCCACAAAATTTTTTTTTTGTGATGTGGCTAGCTGAGAAGATAGAGAGAAACATGTAGTTTATCGAAACTCTCGCAGGCACAAATTGGTTAAAAGAAAACGACCAAGCTATGCGTGACATCGGGGATGATTTCATACAAATCTTTATATTTTAATTAAATAAACTTAGTATTGAAATTTAAAAACGAAAATACCCAAATACTGTACTGTAGCACAAATATGATATTTTAATTATATTTTAATTACTTATTTCATAAAAATCGGCCCAGTACTTTCCAATTGGATCCCAGCAGATTGGATCCAATAGCTGTGTGTATTTTGTTGGTATTTCTTCGTTGTTGGTATTTTGCTTTGCGACGCTGACTTGATTTTTTAACGCTTGATTTTTTAGATAACGCTCGATTTCACTCGCCATAAAATTTTCATACCGCGGGCAATATATGAAATCGATTCTAAAGGAGTAAACTCCAAAAAAAAAAAACCGTAGCTTAAATATAAAACTTTTAATACAGGGGTTTTCCGCTTAAAAAATTTTAGTAGACCCTTTATTGAAATCGGTTGAAAATTCGTCGACTTATTCAATTTGAAGTATTTCTACTTCACTACAAAATCACTAAAATAACAATGTTTTGCTTGATCTTATTTGCGAAAAACTCAGTTTAGGCAAGGCAGTATGAAAAACAACGATTTTGTGCTGTTTTTTAAAGATTAATGCTTGAAATTTAATTAACTTGACGAATTTTTAACTAATTTCAATGAAATAAAACTTGTTGGATTTATAATTAACAAAGCTTTTATATTATTATCAATTATAATAAAAGCGCACTTTAATATAAATAACTCGTATGAGCAACGGCTACGTTGCAAATGCACACATATTCAAACACACACAATTTTCTTGTTGTGCTGTGGCTAGCTGAACATAAAAAGAGAATATAGAGAGCAACATTTAATCACATTTCAACATTTTATTGAAACTCTCGCAAGCACAAGCTGGTAAAAAGAAAACAACCAACCAATGCGTGGCATCGGAAATGATTTCATTTAAATTTTTACATTTTAATTAAATATACTTACTGTTAAAATTCTGAAAGGAAAATGTGCTGTAGCACAAATATAATATTCTAAAACTTATTTGATAAAAATCGGCTCAGTACTTTTGGAGTTTTACAAAAATTTTCAATTCAACTTGAAAACAATTTGCAGATTGCTGCTGTGTGTATTTTATTAGTATTTTTTCGTTGTATTTCTTCGTATTTTGTTGGTATAACGCTGAATGCGTAACGCTTGATTTTTTTAGATAATGCTCGATTTCACTCGCCATAAAATTTTCATACCGCGGGCAATATATGAAATCGGTTCTAAAGGAGTAAACTCCAAGAAAGTTTAAAACGGCTGCCCTGACGCTAACAGGGTTTTTACTCTTTGAATGAGTGTGGAAAGAAGGCAAAAACTTCATATAATAAAAAATTCTAAGCACGCTCATGGCAGAATTATAAGGTAGGGCCGAGTCGCTTAGTTCCCTCACACGTCAACGAATAGTGCAAGCAGAGAATGCCGGCTAGTCGTCAAAACGACGAATTTCATAAAAGTTGCAAACGAAGTAATTATACAATGTTTCCAACTTGTAAACTGTGCTGTCGCGAGTGTTAAATTTGTGATAAATTGAGTGAAAATATTATTAAAACAATGGAATCAAAACCAGAGACCTGCAGCGAAACGGTTTTTTACGATTATAAATCACTCGTCAAAAACCGAGTGCTAGTGCGTGCGGTTTCGCACAACAACAACCACTTCCACGCGAAGCATTCTCATAACAGCGATGAGCGACGAGTGCCGCTGCTTTCACTCATCGCTCATTAGAAAGACTGATATAGAGCAGTATATCTTTTAGAGATCTTTTATAGAGCGGAACTAATTCGTGGAAACATGTCCGAAGAACTATCTAGTTCCTTTTTTTATTTGATCTGTTTGAGCTGGTTGTTTGTTGAACTGTAGAAGAAATTTGTAATACTCCAAGTATAATTTCAACACAACGCTCTGACAAGTCTTAAACCAAATTGAACACAATTTTTTTGTTCTTTTCAGTGTTTTTATTTCAAAATACAGAAATTAAGGAAAATATTGATAATTTAATAAAAAAAAACTTTAAAAATTTGTTAAATAATTTCATATTGCTCAAATATTAAGTAACAAATTTGTAGCATAAGAAAATATATATAAAAATTATCTGATAGTTCCGCGGATAGTTTCGTGAACAGTTTAGCGGACATGCTTATTTTAAAACATTATAAGCACAAATGATATTTAAAAGGCTTTTGTTACTTTTACTCTTATACAAAGAACTGTCGGAACTGATAGTTCCGCAGACATGCTTATTATGTTTTAAAATATTATGTTTTAAAGTAAGCAGTAAGAACTGTCGGAACTGATAGTTCCGCAGACATGCTTATTATGTTTTAAAATATTATGTTTTAAAGTAAGCATGTCCGCGGAACTATCAGTTCCGACAGTTCTCTGTATTAGAGTAAAACTAACAAAAGTAATAACGCCCTTTTTTCTAAAGTGCCGAAAAACGAGTTAAGGCTTCAAAGGTGGAATGAACTGTGCTCAATGACTTTTAAGGCAAACGCAGTTATTTCACTGCAAATGATTTCATTGAACTTCCGGGTGACCCCACCAAAAAATACGACTGCAGCCAGGCGCAGTCGCTTTGATGCCCAACAAAGCTCAGGAAGTAGCGGCAGTATGCAGCATTGAATCACCGGCAGCATACAGCATACAGCATGGAAACACCAACTTACAATTGTGAACCAGCAGCTTGCAGCTTCAAAGCAGATGCAATGTTGCCAATGGAGGAAGTGCCTGAAGCGTCCCACTTGGACTGCTCCACACAAACTGAGTTAGTAAAGCAAAACCGTTTCCAACAAATTTATTTTAGCTCCCAAATTCTCCCTCAACGGCAGTATATGGGCATTTACTGTTTGACTGTAGAGTACTGCTGTAGTTCAAGAGTTATATTGGATTTTGGTATATAAGCTGTTATCTTTAAAATTAAGTTCAAGGTCGAGATAGGTATATTCTTCATTTATAAAGTGAGGTACCACAATCGGTAAATCTTCTTAATTGCTACCGTTTTTGATATATCGTATTAAAATTTATTTTTAATGCTTGCACTATTATATTTTTTGCTTTAGCAATGACTCCATAGAATACAGTGCGATTCTAGAAGTCAAATCTTTGAAACAAAAAATTCAAAAACTGGAAAAGAGCTGCAGAAATATAAAACCTTGAAAGACAACATGTCTAACTTTTTAACTGACAGCAAAATCAGAAAAGTGATGAATCGAGACAGCAAAATGCATTGGGCCTGGTCTGACATATCAAATGACTTATGCCTTAATGCTGCTGGACCCAGGGAGTATAGACATCTATACAACAAAGATTTTCCTTCGCCACACGAATCAACGTTGCAAAGATGGGCAAAGAAAATAAATATAGAGGAGGGCATTTCTGCGTAGACAACATGAAGTTCAATAGCGACATGACAGCAGATGAAAAAATTTCCTTCGATGAGATTTTTCCTTTACTTTCTTCGATACATTGAATGAACTTGACTTTAAATTACTACAAACGTTACATTTAGCATTTTAAAACAGAAAAATAGTTCGAACAAATATATAAAAACTTTTATGGCCTGTGGTAACTTAATGCCACCACACAAGAAACTTACTTACTTACTTAGGTGGCGCCTACAACTGTAAGTTAGTTTTTTTTCTTTTTAACTTAACCAACGCTCAGGGGATGCCCCCTTTAGATGCAAAAGCATTGCGTTAATTTGAAAGACAGATTATAGTTAGTTGGAGGGTGGAAAGATGGAGTAGTGTCGGTGAAGCTTTGCTTTAAACTTGCACAGATCAAAACTGCCGGGGAACACGCTCACAGGGAGATTATTCCACAATCGTACTGTGCGACTAAAAAACGAATTATCTCGGTAATGCAAGGTTCTATTGGGCACCGATGCTATGGTAAAAGGATGGGCTTGAAAAGCTGGCCGAGTAGACCTAGGAAATACGCGAACTGGTGGCGTCAGGCCATGTACCTCCCTTGAACACTTCTCATGGTAAAACCTATACAAAAGGCTTAGGCAACCAACATTGCGCCGATGTCCAAGAGAACTGAGAGGAGATAAAATGTTTTCATATCCTATCATATATATCGCATGGCGTTGAATTCGGTCCAGAAGCTCCAAATAAGATCTCGAAGCTCCTGCCCAAATGTGCGAATTGTTCTCCATTTTAGGCCTTATATATGAGGTATAGATCACTCGAAGATCGGATGGGGTGAAGTATCGCTTGCACCGTTTTAAGAAACCTAGGCACTTGGCCGCTTCTTCCGTCACATGGAAAATATGATCATTCCAACGAAGGTCTGATTGTATCGATATGCCCAGAACGTCAAGAGCATCTGACTCCAAAAGATCTACACCATTCATATTCAAGGGAGCTAAGGGACAGTTTATCCGCTTGTGGGTTAACAGGCAACACTGGGTCTTGTTTGCATTAAACTCTACTCTATTGGCAAGACCCCACTCGGAGATTTTTTTCAAGTCATTAAGAAGTGTGTCATTCATATTATGCCTCTTACTTTCAATCTCCAAAGAACTCAGGCGTTTTTAAAAAAAAATATTAATGACAAACGCTGCTGTCGTCCGCAAACGAATGAATTGGGTTATGAGTCAACAACAGAAGGTCGTTGATAAAAACCAAAAACAAACTCCTGCGCTGATGGCGTGCTCACTGGCTGAAATGCCGTCGATTGCGACACGGATAGTTTTGTTCTTAAGAAAGCACGTGATCCACCGAGCAAAGGTACCACCGACACCGTATGCAATTAGCTTAGAGACGAGTGCTTTATGCCACACTCGGTCAAACGCCTTTAAAATATCCAGAGCAACAACCCTGCCCTCACCGAACAGGTGAACGCATTGGTTCCATTTTTCTGTAAGGAACACCATAAGGTCACCAGTGGACCGGGCCCTACGAAAACCATATTGACGGTCACTTAGCAACTCGTTGTGCTCCAGATAGTTCATTAGGTGGAAGTTTGTTACGTTCTCCATAACTTTGGAAAGCGTAGAGCATATCGCAATGGGTCGGTAGTTTGCACGATTCTTGGCATCGCCCTTTTTAGGTATCGGCTGGACATTTGCGACCTTCCAACAAGATGGAAATACTCCTGTCCAGTATGAGATGTTGAAAAGGTTGCGCAAAGGCCGAGCCAGTGTAGAAGCACTGAAGAAGTGTATGTCACCAGGACCAGAAGCTTTGTATATGTTAAGATTTGCAATGGCTCTTTTGACTGCTCTCGTTCGAAAACATATCTCCTTCGTTGAAGAAGAACTAGTCCCGACAAAGGGCAGTGACTTACTGCTATCCGAGATTGTGGAATTATGTGCAAACAATCCAGCCAACAGGTTCGCTTTATCAACCGAGTCAGTGATGATTTGGTAATTTTGAAAAGAGTTGGAATCGACGAGGACGTTTGATTTTTAACTCTTTTAACAAATGACCAAAAGTTTTTGCTCCCTTTAGAGCAGAGAAGAACCTATTCTCTAATGCGAGTTTCGTGAAGAAACTTTTCGCGTTTTAAAATTGCATTACAGCGATTCCTAGCCTCGATGCGAAGTCTATTAGTATCAGCATTCTTATCAGATCGCCAATTCTGATAGGTTTTCCTTTGGACCTGACTGCAATCCTGCAAGTCTCATTAAACCATGAGTGGTCTTTTGGCTTAATGCTTTTCTTCTTATTGGGGATAAAAGACCGCATATCCAATAAGATAATTTCTTGTACCATGACAGCCGCGGCATTCACATTTCTATCAGCGAAACATAATTTCCAATTGAAGTTGCGATAAAAACTATTTAACGCATTCCAATTTGCTCTTTCATAAAACATGCAGTCCTTTTTGGGGCTTTAGGCGCAGAGGTGCGAATGTCAGAATATGAAACAACAGCGGAGATGGTACAATGGTCCGAATTACCAAGAGGTGCATTGACACTCACATCATATTTTTCATGATGAAAAGTCAGAAAAAGGTCTAAGATATTATGGCTTTGCAAATCATTTCGTGGGAAAAATGTTGGTTCCTTCACTAGTTGAATCAATTGGTTCGATTCAGCAAAAAGCTCAACATATTGTCCTTCAGGTGTGGTGTGGCTTGAGTGGCATAACCAAGCCTTGTTGTGGACATTGAAATCGCCGGCAACAACGATTTCGCTGTCAGGAAACAACCCCAAAATGTGCGAAATCGAATCAGAGAGAGAGTCTAAGTTATTAAAAGTGGGTTCTCTTCCTAAATTCGGACTTCTATATACGAAACAAAAATGTAGCAAGTTCGAATGAACTCTGAACCTCACTCACATGGAGCTGACTTCCGGATCGGCGACACTCAGACCCCGCTCAAACTGGTATGCCACATCTGTTCTTATAAAAAGAGCGATGCCCCTATGCGAAGAAAACAATTTCGGTAAGTGATACCCAGGAACATGAAAATCCAGTGGATCTGAGTCCTCCGCCACATGGGTCTCATTTAGTGTCATTATTTGAGGCCTACAGAGAGCACAATATGCATAGACCAAGAAGAAGTTCGCTCTGAGTCCACGAACATTGCAAAAGTCTCTACGAAAATGTCCCGACATTTAGGCACAATGCAAGTCTCAAGCAAATAAGGGTAATAAGGTAATTAGTTACTTCCGCAAAAAAGATTAAACACACTGGACATAGGCTAAATGAACAGAAGCAACCCCCCTCGCAGATATAACTAATTGGAGAGGATGGTGGAGTTGACGGACACGAAAAAACGATTACTTACGTGCGGCGAGGAGCATAGAAAATCCCTTCGCGTGGTTAGCAAAAAATCGGTGCGATGTTGATGTTGTTGCTGGTTGTTTGGTTGTTTGATGCTTTTTTTTTTTCTTAGTTTATCGATGTTTTTGTTAGTTCTATTATTGTTTTGTTTTTGATGTTTTTTTTCCCCCCTGTTGTGTTTGTTGTTTTTGATGTTGCTTTTTATTGCAGCTTATGTTTTTTGTTTCTTCTTTTTTTTTCCTTTTGTCTTGATAATTTTTTTCTTTAATCTATGCACAAAACACTGGACGAACACTTATTTAACGGCTGACGTTTAATTAACTTTAATAAATTTAACCACTTAAAATAAGACACTTAAAGATTCATGACGGAAATAAACAACAACGGAACAAAAACAACCGGGACTGTTGGGCGGCACGTCAATACCCTTTGAGTGAACTAGTGTCAATCTGTGTTTTCGCCTGTTGTAAGAAATTGCGCCAGCCATTTCTGTTTTGCGCTTGCTGGCGCCAGATGGAAGCTTCAAGTTTCGTCAGATTGTCCTCCACTTGGTCCTTCCAACCGAGATGATGCGGTCGTCTTCTTCTGAGTTGACCACCGCTCGGTACCGAATCGAATATTTTCTTCGCTGGAGCGTCGTCTTCCATCCGCTCAATATGACCTAGCCAGCGCCGATTTTTATGCGCTTTACTATGTCGATGTCGGCATATAGATCATACAGCTCATCGTTCCATCGTATTCGGTACTCGCCATTGACGCAGATTGGCCCATAGATTTTACGAAGAATCTTTCTCTCGAACGCTCCCAAAGTCTTTTTATCAGAGCTGCTCAACGTCCAGATTTGTGCTGCATATAACAGGGCAATCATGATAAGTGGCTTATAAAGCGTGACTTTTGTTCGTCGAGAGAGGGCTCTGGTTCTCAATTGCCTAATGAGCCTAAAGTAACACCTCTTGGCAAGAGTTATCCTTCGTTTTATCTCTCTACTAATATCGTTGGTGTAGTTAATGCTGGATCCGAGGTAGACGAAGTCTTTCACAACCTTGAACGAGGTGTTGTCAACAGTGACGTGGGTGCCAATACGCTAGGACTGTTTGTTTGTTGACACCAGATATTTCGTCTTATCTGCGTTTATTGCAAGACCCATGCGACTCGACTCTTTTTCTAGTTTAGAAAATGCTGCTCTGACTTCACGTGTGTTATTGCCAATGATATCAATATCATCGGCACACGCTAGCAGCATAACACTCTTATAGAATATTGAGCCGCTTTGTCTAAGATCAGCAGCTCGAATGATCTTCTCCATAATTAGATTAAAAAAGTAGCACGATAAAGAATCACGTTGTCTGAAACCTCGTTTGGTAACAAATGGTGGGGAGAGGTCCTTCCCGATTTTAACTGCGATGCTGGAGTTGCTCAGTGTCATCCTGTATAGACGGATTTATTTTGCCAAATTCAGACATGGTGAAGTATAGGTGATTCATTATTGGACAGTCGAAAGCGGCTTTGTAGTCGACAAAAAGATGGTGGGTGTCGATTTGCTTCTCTATGTTCTTTTTCAAGAATTGTCGTCGCGTGAATATCTGGTCGGTGGTAGATTTTCCAGGTCTGAAGCCACACTGATAAGGACCAATCAGTTGGTTTACGATGGACTTCAGTCTTTCACATAATACTCTCGACAGGACCTTATAGGCGATAGTTAGGAGGCTTATCCCACGGTAGTTGGCGCAAATAGTGGGATCACTTTGTTATGGATTGGGCAGAGTACACTGAGGTTCCAATTGCTTCAAATACATTTTTTCGCCCATATTCCTCATACAAGCACGTGAATGCACTTAAACAAAGCTTCGTCTCCGTTCTTAAGCAGCTCCCGCGCCTTTGTTGTTCTTAAGCCATGTTATTGTTGTCAAGACTTCATTACAGTCGGGCAGCGGAACTTCAAAGCTGTCATCCATAATTACGGTTTCCGGGATATCATCTCTATTGGCGGGATTGTTGTCATCATCGCCATTCAGAAGACTAGAGAAGTGCTCCCTCCATAACATCAGTGTACTCTGGATATCTGTCACTAGATTCCCGTTTTCATCTTTGCAGAAGAGGCACTGGTCTCAGAGCCATCGGCCAGGCGTCTTTCTTTTCGAAAAAGTTTCGGGCCTCGTTCCTGTCACCATACATCTCAATCTTCTCAAATTCGCGCTTTTCTACCTCTCTTTTTTCCTCCTGAAATGACGTCTCTCGTCCCTCCTTTTCTCTCTGTATAGCTCCTTAACAGCACGCGTTACAACCGAATGCAGGGTGACTTTGTAAGTGGCGTTTTTCACTGCAGTGGCATCGTGACACTCTTGGTCGTGCCACTGATTTTGGCGAGGACCAATAACCTCTTCGGCAGCCGCACGCATAGAGTGGGAGATGTGTGCCCACTGCTAGCATATATCGTCGATCGGAGGATTGCTTTCTTGAAGCAGGAGTGAGGGTCGATGGGCGAATGCTTCGGCTGTCCGTTTTGAATGCAGCTTGTCGACGTCCAGCTTTCTCTGTGTAGGATTGCGCGAATTCTTTGCAGCGCACAAACGTGTACGGATCTTAGCTGCGACAAGATAATGATCCGAGTCTCTGTTAGCACCACGGATCGTGAGTACATCTAATACACTGGAAGAGTGCCTTCCGTCAATCAAAACGTGATCAATTTGGTTGCGTGTTTTTTGGTCAGGGGACAACCATGTTGCCTTATGAATATTGAGATGCTTGAACCTAGTGCTACTTACGACCATGTTTCGTGATGTGGCGAAGTCAATCAGCCTCATTCCGTTATCGGATGTGTTGTCGTGAAGGCTGAATTTTCCGACCCTCTCATACGATTGTTTGCTCAACTCAACATCACCTTTCACCTCCGTACATAGTTGCACTCAGTCGCTGGACACCCTGCATATATACGTAAATTATCGAACCTATTAACCTAATTCTTCTGTAATAATCCCGTAAGTTGTCGAATTAGTTGAGATTTCTCGAAATCGGTAAAAGGCTGAATTAAGCGAGCATCGGTTAATTCGTTCCCCGAATAATTCAACCAAAAATCGCGCATTTTATGAAAACAAATTAACCAGGGACTACTGCATTATTTAAAAATTATGAAAAAATGATATATATTCAAATAATGTTTGCCCCGTGAAGTTAAAAGAAAAAAAAATTATTTTTCTTAGGAATAAAGACAACCCTAATGCATATACTTAGATCAAATTACTCAACTGTTTTTAATCTACTTTTGAGTTGACCTTTTGACAAATTAATATCGAAAACGCTACAATTGTTAATAAGGTACTCATGCCGTATCTAAAGGAGCAGAAGCCATATAATTTGTTCTACTGAATGGTAGACGTCACTGTTCACAACACCTCTTTCGAGGTTGTGAAGGACTTCGTCCACCACGGATCCAGCACTAACTCCATTAACGATATTAGTAGAGAGATAACACGAAGGATAATTCTTGCCAACAGGTGTTACTCTTGTCAACGTTACTGCACGTCAGCAACATTTGCAGCGACGTCAACAGCGACACTGGCAGCACCGCTGACAGAGACGTCGACAGCGATATAGGCAGCAACGCCACCGACAACAGAGGCAGCGAAGTCGATAGAAGCAGATGACAAAAGTTAACGCCTAGAACCACGGAAACCGTATATTATAGTATAGATGGAATTTGTATTATATGATTATATTAAAGTTATACGTATTGGTAAGATTTTAAGCATCATTCCTAAGTGGCTCACAAAATTGTGGAGTATTTTTGCATTTGTGTATTACAAGAAAAGTAAATCTGAGTGGCCTGTATCTAAGATAATATCAACGGGGGTAAAAATGAAAAGTGAAGTCAAGCTAGCCAGGCTAGAATAGGGTACGCGGGATAAATAGGTAGTGCAAGGTGAGACTGGTGACGGGGACTAACTAGATCCAGTCTGGCCATATATATTTTTCGAATCAGTGACTAGGAAATCGATACCGTCGCAGTAAGCTCTCCGAATACTACCACAAATAGTGAAGGTCGTGGCACGTTTGGTGACGGGGAGTAACCACATCCAAACTGATCCTCGACATTACCCCGCGAGGCAAACCACGGTTCGACGCCATATTTAAATCGCACCATCCACAGGGTGCATGGAAAATAGGCCTACAAGAGCTAACGATATAAACTAGTGATTCTCATAGGGTTGACGGCAGGGACTAACCCAGAGTCTGCCGCAAAGTTAGTTTAGTTACTTTAGTCAGTTTAGAGGATTTCTCGTGTGCAACGGGTGGCTGGGCCGGTGACCGGGACTCACCAGAACCGACTTAGCTATCTTAGCGCTATCTAGCTAGTCAGAGGGGAGTATAGTGAGACGCATTTAGCACAGCAGTGACTGAGAGTAACCAGATATGCAGGGTGAGCTAAATCTGGTTATTCGAAGTGAAGTGGCCATTGAGTTAGGGAACTGCGGTTATACGCCTGGAGGCTGTAGAGGTAGGGACATACAATTGGCCATAACTTAGGATTCACTGTTAGTGATCAAAATCACCAGGGTTAATCGACAAATACTCGGAGAACAAATTATAGCTGATTCTACAAGTAATTTAAAGGAGAAGGTAAATTGAAATGTATTGAGAGAAAAGTGAAATAAGTTAATGAAGATTCAATCCATTTAAATCATATGTACTGGGAATATACTAACTGTCAGTATATGGTAGTTTCATTGTTTACGTTTAGCAAATAAGGCTATTTCGATTGTAGTTAAATAAAATAAGATTGCAATTCAGAGACCTTCTGTGTTCGATTTGGTGTCATATTAAAAAAGGATTGTTTATATTTTTGCATCGAACCCTGGTCCGGCGAGCGCAACCTCGGCCGGAAAATTGTGTTCTTTACAATGGTACCCGAGCAGGGACACCAAATCAAATCAGACCAAGGTAACCAACTTAAAGACTTTGCCAGTTGAAGCAATGATTTGCATTTCATGGGGTTGCAATCGTAATATTCTACGAATTTTTCCAACTTGAAATCGGGCTGTAAAAGTAGTCAGCCAGAGTGCTAATTTACACCGAACAAAATAGTTTTGTTTATGAAATATTAATTTAAGAGATCGACAAAGCGTCCTAACATAAGAGCAAGCCGCAGAAGCAGGGGTAATCACGATTTTACTCACGCAAGTAGGCACGCCGCACATTGGGGTATTTGATCATCAAAGCGGAGATTAATTGAAAAATGAAAATTGGGATATCCGATTAATGTTTTATACCCGATTATTGTAGACAAAATTCTCCATCACTAGGCAAAATAATCGATAACATATGTTGCTTAATTCAATTTTTGCTTTGTCTCAAAGTTCGTAATTTTTTTCGATTTTTTCGCGTCTTTACAAAAAGTGAATTTTTTGTATTTTCAAGTGCCAGGTTTTCTATTTTTGCCATAAATAAAGCCTAATATTATGATGGATCCTTCAAGTTCAGGTAATTTCGAACAAAAAAGCAGTTGCCGGTCGACATTTACCTGTTAGAACTAATTTTAATCATTTATGGAAAAAAGGTCTAAATTTTAGCCATTCTTGAGAAGTATGTAGAGTTTTAAAGTGGTACCGGTCAACTTCGTGTTCTGAAATTTATATATTTTTAAAGCTTAGGAACTGTTCTAACATAATAAACAAAAACATCTTGTGGCTTTATTGCGCCAACTTTATTTTTAACAAACTTTGTAAAAATAAACTCATGTCGTCCAAAGTTATAGAAGAACCGTGGCTGTAGTTTTTGTTTTGTGTTCGCTTTCGTTGTCATCATCATATATTGTTGTTATTGTTATTTATGTTAGTATATTGCAATATTAGTATGCACTCTAATAAAATAATATGTGTGTTCTGTTCATTGTGTTGTTTGGATTATCGCACGCACTTCTTCCAATCGGACAACTTTCAGAGGAAGCCCAAGAAGCTAGAAACAAGGACTTCAAATGCTATAGGGAGCACTTTTCACGTAAATGTAACCGTGAGAAATCAAATGAAGACATTTTAAACAGGTTGCTACTGAGCTCCGATCCGATCATTAGCAGCAAAATTAAGTTACCAAAAAAAAAATTTCAAGCCCTACCAAAATCAGTAGTAGAATTGCTTATTCCGCCAACTATTTCAGTAAGTGCTGTTCGATCTGATGATAGTGATGATGAAACTGGAGGTGCACATGTTGAGGAACTAGAGGATTGTAGCTCCGATTACAGTGACTAAACTAAATAACACTTGAATGGAAAATCAGGTCATAATATTTTATATGGGTTTTAAAAATATATATAACAATGTCTATTTTTTCAGATGATACAACCATTTACTTTTGATGAAATTGTTTATAAATATAAATGCTAAATTTCAAAGTTTTATTTAAATTTTTTAATTGTTTTCATTAGGTAAATTTGTTTGTAACAAAGGGGGCGTGGCACCGATCTATTCCACCTTGGCTGTAATTCATACAGTACGATCAACATATATACCAAATCTCATCTTCCTACCTCTGATAGTTCATGAGATATAACCGTTCTAATTTTTAGGTTATATGGGTGGTGCCACGCCCCTTTATCCAGTCACAACCAAGTATAGCCAAGTACTATTACACGGTCAACAGTACCACATTGGGAATGTTTCATGACAATCGGTCTATTATTATGGCCTGCAGAGCGATTTTTAATAAGGGGGAGTGGCACCGCCCACTTTTCCAAAAAATTTGTATCATATGTCACTCAGGGATAACGTATCATTCTTATAGTGAAAGAATTTTTCAAATCGGATAAGTAGTTTAATTGATCTCCGTTTTGGGGGTCCAATACCCCAGTGTGCGCCGTTCAAGAAGCGATAGTGGTCCTAGTGGTAAAGAAAATCACAACCATAAAATTAGATCGCCATCGGTGAATAATCTAGTCGTGGCTGGAAAGCAATAACAGTCGTAAAATTTTTAATTTTAAGTTATCAAGCGTCCAGAAAGTTGAAGCCGGCTCATAAAGTTAATCAGATATACAAATAAACAATAATCTCGAGGAGATTATTTTTCGTGTGCCGCGGCAGTGACCGCATGATTAAATAGCCACCCAAACTTAGAAAAAAAATTAAGAATACCAATAATAAATAAAATAAACATACATTGCATATCTTTATGTACTTCTTATTCAGAATTTAACATGAATGGTTTTCAGCTAGCAAGGCAAGTACCTTTAAGAATTTTTAAGTAATTTGCAGCCTTGAGGAACTTGTAATCGGAGAAGAATTGGCCAGAATCACTGATCCTTACATCATTTTCCGAGTGTAGAGAGAAGGAAAAATTATGATTAATAAATAATAAATAATAAAAAAAAAAACAAAAAGAACCAACAAAGACTTAGTGGAGACATCACCCGGCAGCAAAATGGTCAAGACGTCCTAGATTTATTTTTTGCGCAAAGACGATCTGCTCTTTTATGCCGAGGAATTCGGGTTTAGCGCAGAGGGGACCGTAGAAGATCTACGGAAACGTTTCACCACGACCGTATTAGAACTGAAAGGCGACACACCCCTGCTAACGCGGTTGGCTGAATTAGAGGCAAAACACGCAGAAAAACGCCCAGTGTCACCACGGTCACCAGTGTTGCTCCAACCACCTGACATATACCCCCCCCCCCCCTCCCAAAACTGGGATCATTACATCAGTTACCGAGGCCAAAGTCAAAACCCCAGATGTAAGGCCTGCGACACTACCTGCACCAACCGCGCCGGCATCGGCTACCATAACAGCAAGAGAATATTATAAATCGCACAGTTAACAACATCAGATAGATACATCGACTGGGGAAGGTCTCGTGAGTTGTCAGTGTATGGTAATGTCGCCGATAGAGTGAGGCAATGGAGGTTTGATGTCAGCCAAGATTCGTTAAACTTAATTGAGCGTGTGAAGGAGCTGGCAGATGGCTATGGCCTGAAACGCGAGCACCTTCCCCGACTCATGCCAGAACTGCTGCAAGAGAAAGCTCTCACCTGTTGGCGTGCCAATAAAACCAACAAAGACTCCTGGGAGGAGTTCCGAACAAACTTCCTGAAATATTTCCTGCACCCACGATTTTTTGAACGACTCGAGGATCAAGTCCGAGTGCGGGTACAGCAACAACACGAGTGTCTCAAAGATTTCACTCTCGAACTCCTCGAGCTGATGAGACACGAATTTTACGCCGACTCAGAAGTTGGAATGCATGTTTAAAAATTGTCATCATGACTACCAACTATATATTCGGATATGCTAGGATTATAAAATGATCGGTGCAGAAAGTCAATGGCCGAGTATTCCAGCGAGGATCGGGCGTGCTCCCCCCTGTAATGACACACCAGTAACACCGCGACGAAATATGCTGACCCTATATCCCGAAGACAACGGCGAGGAGACTCCTGCCAAGTATCAATGGCACTCACCTAGATACCAGTCGAAATCCGCGCGTCGAATATGTGGCCAAGGAGGGCACCTATCCCCGGATTGTGGAAATGGGCGCCTGACTTATGGTCAAAATGGCGACCAACAAGATGGAGATCCCACGAGCAGTAAAAATAAAACTGCTTCGGGAAACGTAAACATGCCCGCTCTCAGTGGAGGGGAGAGCGCGGCCAATCCACCACCACCCCCTCGAAAGTAAAAACTTTACAGTCTGATAGTCGTCGCATCTCCACCTGGGTCCAAGTTGGATTATGTAAGCTGGATGCGACAATTGATACGGGAGCCACGCGAAGTTTCGTGAGTAGGATGCTGGGAGCCAAACTTCGGACATCCTCAAACCGTAGGACCAACATACGCATGGCTGATGGTTCAGTGAGACACGTGAACGAGAGCCTCCTAGTCAACGTCACACTAGGTTCAATCTCACACGATATAGCGCTGATCATTCTCCCAGGCGTCGTGAACGATCTTTTACTGGGAACGGACTTCTTGCTGAAGGTTGAGGCGAAGCTTAGCTGTGGGGGCCAGACCATCAGATTACATCCCACAAACCTTGATATGACTGAAGAACCCGAATGCATTACAGTTACCGAGGAACCTACACCCATCGCTACACCGGTAGATAGTTTTCATCAGAAGGAGCTCGAAAAATTCGCGGAACTAAAAGGCCCAGCCAGGGTAGCGCCTTACAAAATCGTCATGCTGGATGACCGGCCACTGAAACAGCGTTACCTCCCGAGAAATCCGGCAATGCAGGAAATTATAAACAAGGAAGTCTATGAACTCCTGGAAAAGGGACTAGCACCCATCGTGCTAGTGCGGAAAAAGACTGGCACGTGTAGACTCTGTGTCATTATCGACAGTTAAATGCGAAATCTGCACCCGACGCCTACCCATTACACCGGATACAACACATTTTAGACCGGCTACGCAATGCGAAATTTATAAGCAGCCTTGACTTAAAAAATGGATATTGGCAGATTCCGATGAATCCATAACGCAAGCAGTACACCGCTTTTACAGCCCCGAGCCGTGGTTTGTTCCAGTGGCGAGTGATGCCATTCGGTCTACACTCCGCGCCGGCCACCTTCCAGCAAGCGTTAGATAAAATAATTGGCCCCGAACTCGAACCGTTTGCATTCGCCTACCTGGACGATATTATCGTCACCGGCAGTACCAAAGAAGAGCATCTCCAAATTTTGAAGGAAGTCTTTCGACGATTACGCGAGGCCAATATGAAATTGAATGTGGAAAAGTGCGAATTCTTCAGGGCGGAGACCAAGTACCTCGGACACATCGCGAGTGGTGACGGCATCCATTCTGACCCAGACAAAGTGGCAGCGATCAAGATGCTTACACCTCCGACTAACGTCATAGAACCCAGAAGCTACCTAGGAGTAGCCCCACGGTACCAGCGGTTCGTACCAGACTTTGCGACGATTTCTCACCCTATGACGCTGCTGCTGAAGAAAGGGAAACACTGGCGCTGGGGGCCAGAACAACAGACCGTGTTTAAAACACTGAAAACGAAACTCACCGAAGCTCCGGTCATGGCGTGCCCCGATTTCAATAAGACGTACGTCTTACAAACCGACGCTAGCGAATATGGGCTGGAAGCCGAGCGGGTGATCGCATATGCCAGCAGGCATTTGATTCAAGCAAGAGAAATTACAGCCCAACCGAAAGAGAGTGCCTCGCTATAGTCTGGGGTATCCGTAAGTTTTGTTGCTGCCTCGAAGGTTACAAATTTGTGGTAATCACCGACCACCTCTCGTTAAAATAGTTAAATTCCATTGAAAGTCCATCCGGACGTAAAGTGCGGTGGGCGTTGGAACTCCAACAATATAATTTCGAGGTGCAGTATCGACGAGGAAAACTGAACGTAATAGCAGACGCCCTGTCACGTCACCCACTACAACAACTAGGGAGAATTGCCGACAAAATAACAGATATACCGTCGTGCCCCTGGCTGGAAAGCCGGAGGTGCGGAACGATCCCAAAAAATTCTCCTATTATATGGAAGAGGACGGCCATTTATATCGACATATTCCGGACCAGGTTAGTGACGACGACGCCGACCCATGTAAGTTATGCGTCTCCATCCAATTGCGCCAGAGGGTCCTCAAAGAAAATCACTACCAACCTAGTGCCGGCCACCTAGGTGAGCAAAAAACCATTGTACGCATATCTAGCCGATACTATTGGCACGGCTCCCAAGACTCCTAGGATCTTTGTTTGGCGAACAGACGACCGGTACCGGCATAGAAGTGGCAGTCACCGTCCGCCCAACCCACCCAGTTGCAGGAAATTTTTAAACTTGTAGGCCACAAACTTAGTCAAGCCATGCGCTGTCAAGCGCGTCACTATAACTTGCGGCAACGAGACTGGAAACCAAATGTGTGCGAAAAGGTACTTGTTCGACAACACCATCTGTCCAGCGCCATCAACAGTTTTGCAGCTAAGCTTGCGTCAAAGTTTGAGGGTCACTTTATCGTCGTGGGCTACGTCTCACCCGTCATCATACAGATTCGAAAAGAAAGTGCAATATGCATCCACAATGCCCACGTAAGTGAACTAAAAAGATTTTACGAAGAACAAAGTGTAATGTAACATAACTAATAATTTTCAATTTCTTATAACAACACAACAATTGCCAAACCTTGGCAACATCCACGTTAAAGGACTAAAGAGAGCGGCGGCAACTGCAGAAATAACTGCAGAGACTAGTGGTAGCCATCGAAAATGGTAGCCAGAAGGACAGCCCGCATATCGCTGAAGTGGCAGCCATCCACAGATTTAACCAAAGCCATCAGCTAGCACATAGATTAAGTGGCAGACGTTGGAAGCTTGCCGAAACACTATTTAGTAATTAGAAATCGTGGCAGCACCCACGTTAAAAGACTGTGAAGACGTGGCAGTACCCACGTTAAAAGACTGCAAAAGTCGTGGCAGCACCCTCGTTAAAAGACCGTGAAGGCGTTGCAGTATCCACGTTAAAAGACTGAGGGAGCGTTGCAAAATCCTCATTAAAAGACTGTAGAGAGGCGACATCCGTTCAAAACCATGTTGAACGCACAAAACCTAGTAAAATAAATGTATGGAAATATTTAATAAACATTGTATATGAGACAACAGAACATGCCATCAAACGTGAAACCACTCATCACAAGCTAACAAAGTTAAGGTAAGTGTGAACCGCCCTACCACCAAGTAAAATAGCTAACAATTTTGCTATTTATATGAGTATGGTAACACTTTTGAAAATTCAAACTAACCATCGTTAACTTTATAGTGTGGTTGCTTACAGAAGTCAGCAGCAAATTTTAATTTAAAATTTAAAGTTTTTCCTAGTAAATTACCCCGAGTAATGAGAACGGCCGCGTGATGCAGAGTATCATGGGAATTGATGACTCGGACGAAGAAACCCCCACGACCATGACGGCTCAGTGAGCGAGCGTCACAAGAGCAGCACCGGGGCAGATCGTTGGACAGTCAACATGAAGTGACATCCTCATCGACTCTAGCGGCACCAAGAGCGGCACAAGACACACGTTTCGCCTTCAATACTCCAGAGCTGGTCATTACTAAATATCCACAAGGCCCTGGCGGCATCACCATGCGGCTGTGCGACTATATGTGCCTAGAAGACCGTCTGTTCTTCAACAACATAGTCATCGACTATTATATGAAGTGGTTATAGGATCAGCAAAACATACACACCAAGGTTGATGTCCACATCTACAGCTTCTACTTCTATTCGGCTGAAAAAATTACACAGACGGAGCCACGGCAACGCATCCAGCGATGGACCAAGAAGTTACATGTGGTGCACAATGTATATATAGTGGTGCCAATTAATGAGAAATACCACTGGTACATAGCCATCGTATGCCTCAAACGGAAGCCCAGCAGATCGACACAACGTGGGTGCATCTGGATACTCGACTCGTTTGCTAATGCATCAAGGGCCCATGCTGGTGCCATATTGCAACAATATATCCAAGAGGAGTGGCAGGTAGCCTACCCTGAGCAGTCATCATTAGAATGGGACCTGGAAGTTATACCCTGCTACGAGGTAGCTGTACTCCAATAGCATTGACTGTGGACCATTTAGTGTACATATGGTGTTTTTCTTGAAGAATCCAGCACGTGATCTCAGAGGAGCAGACGCCCGAACCTGGTTCGATTCAGCAAACTCCTTTTATAAGCGGGTGGAACTGGTGCAGCTGTTACACAGTCAGACGACACAGATGCCACCATAGGCAACGTCGAATGAGACATGTCAACGGTGACAGTTGACCCCCGGCGCTTAAGGACAGAGGGTATGAACAGCGACGTAAGCAGCACTTCCAGCAGCTCTGCCGGCAGTAGTTCTACAGCCAGTAGCTCCTCAAGTGGATCAACCAGTAGCAGTAGCAGCGACGTAGACCACAACGCAGCTGTTGGTGGCAACGCCAATCACCTAAGTTCGGGTACAAGCCCGAAGAACCTCCAGCCCAGGTGACCATAAGCTCGCCAGAACCACTCGTCGAAGAGACGTCACCGGCTCCGACAGACGCCCAGCAAAAGTCAGCAGTTGGCGACATAAACTTTGCCAACATAAACTTGCAACGCTACCGGATCACCATCACGCAGAACGGCACTATCACAGCCTATTTTCACCCCCAAAGTGAGTAAGAGATGTAAGGAATACATTTTCTACTAATTTTATCCCTAACATGTTCATGTCTAATTTCTTTTAACGTTCTTTCCAGGTTACGACTGGGTCAATTCAAGACCAACAAGCGTAGCTGTTGACCGGCGACACGAAAATGTTCGTATGAACACAGTAGAAGGGTTGAGCGGTGAAATTAAAATTGTCGCTGAAATCGCAAAAGATATAACATGCACGAACGAACGAACGAGAACGAAAATTACCATTTCAGCCCTTGAAAGCTTCTTATGATCAATTGTGTTGTGTGTTGTAAATTTTTGAACACAAATGATCGCGAACTGGACCTACCAGTTTTACGCCGACTCCGAACGGCTTATGTTCTCAAGAAGGTTTTCATGGCAGTTTTTACTCTCTGAGGCTTGCCAATGTCTACCTGGGTTCTTTGGCGTATGAGACACACACTCTACCCACTCAGCCACGGCCGCCACTCAAAGGATATAACACACATAAGCATATTGAAATGCACGTCACATTATATTATTGGCTTAAGTTTACTTTAATGACCCCACTGAGTTTCAAGTGGCTGATTGGGCCACAGGGGGGCCTCAAGGGGATAATAGCATATTTTTTTAATACCATTATAAATTACGAAAGATATGCTACCTTGTACGAATGATACAATTATAATTCTTCTATGCCTTGTACCAAAAAACATTCTGAAATTTAAACGGATTCATGAAAGTAGACTTGTTCCATATTATTAGAGTAATAATTCTTTTTTTATTTTTTAAAAAAATGCATTTATATTTATAAAGCGAACTAAATAGTAAGCATACACTTTGTTATTCGTACTCGATTTTAGGTTGGAAATTTGTTTAGGTACAGTAAGTAATAATACACCTATTATAGGTTGTATGTATATTGAACTATAAATAGGTTCAATAATAGGTAACGGTAGGGATCTAGGTAGGGTGGTTGTTCCTCAAAAGTATACCCATGTACCGGTTGAGGTTTCATACAAATATTTTTTGGGTGGGTGTTGTTTTGTCAAAGATAATTAATGCGTTATATCCACAGGTCTGCAAACATAAAAGTGACAACAACAACGAACAAATAACAGCAATATCGCCTGATGATTATGAGAAGTTTCGAGAAACATCACTGCGAGAATAGACAACACTGAGGAACAGATGCCACGCGAGATAGAGCCAGTCTGTAAAAGGCAGAAATCAAGAGAATTCGAGGTCTCTTGAAAATAATCCGTCGAAGTAGTTGGAGGCCAGGCACACTGGCTCGTGACTTGCAAATCAAAAGTTTAAGTTGGTGGCAAAGAGTTGGCTGCCCGCACCAACATCTACTGTGACATCAGCAGATCAGCAGCTTGGACGTGAGCGGCGGCAGAGGCAGACGAGTTTAAGATTATCAAGTTGCACCTGCCGTAAGGCTTAAGCAACTTGGGTTATCTAAAACCTAGGGTTTTATATAGTTTTAATAGTTCATGAAACAGACAACCATCAACTTTGTGTTGTACCACAACACGGACCCGTTTATGTTTTAAAACAATTAAAACATACGGGGCATCCGGTGTGGCAACACGAACATGGAAGCTGCTTCACAAATACAAAGCATCACCCAGTGCACTGCTGATATGTAATAAATTACATACTGCCCGTAATAGCAGTACCAGTTTAGACTTCCGTAGCGACGTACTTCCATCCATCTACTGGTGGAGACGAGACCTACCCAATCTCTTGCATATTAAGACAGATATGCCAGCCCGGTCGTACCACTGCGCGACCCCGCCGGTTAATCTAGACCTGTGTAGCATTCACACACTCACAACCAGTACGAGACTCCCCGAGGGCCAGCCCACGACAGTCATCTGGGCAACTCGATCCCGTCAAATGAGGATCCCCAACATCCCCGCAAAAAGACCAAGTACACACAAATGCAATTACGAAAAAGTGCATTCTTACTCATGACCGTGCTCAATGAGAACTTAAGGGCTAGGCTAACAATTTGCAGTTGCCGACTCAGCTGGAAACTATTGCACATGACTGGTACCTACTCTGGAGGACCTTTGCAATTGCCACTCTTACTCTGGCCGTTCGGATTTCACCATCCAGACATAGAGTATTGGCCATTGTTCTCAGGCACTGCCGTGCTCAGTATGAGAACCCTTAGTTATACAACCATTTCAACACTTCCCTCAGTGACTGCCGTGCCAGTTTGAGGGTGCGAGTCAAACTCTTGACCAGCAACACTTCGGAAAGCCGAAGAGCCGACATTTTGATGCACTCATGCCAACACTTCACATCTTTTTAACCAGCCAAATTAAGGTCTCAGTGCGGTGGATAGATAGGGTCTACTCCATTTGACAGGTAAAGACTGTCCCCGTACTAACAAGTTTTAAGGTCAATTGCTATACCTTCGCAGGCTGATCGATATACCGAATATGACCTGCTACCAAGATGGGCGCCACCCCGAGCTCTTGGTTGGCCCAATCAGTTTTTACTTTTGCAGGACGTATCATACAAACAACCCTCCTCCTTTATTCTGGCTTGGGACAGGCAGGCGCAAGCTAGACCTGGCGGAGTTGGAGGCAGTGAGATCGACGGCCGCAGTGACATTAGCAGCGACGTCAACAGCGATATAGGCAGCAACGCCACCGACAACAGAGGCAGCGAAGTCGATAGAAGCAGAGGACAAAAGATAACGCCTAGAACCACGGAAACCGTATAGTATAGTATAGTATAGTATAGTAGAGTATAGATGAAATTTGTATTATATGATTATATTAAGGTTGTACGTATTGGTAAGATTTTAAGTAAGATTTCTAAGTGGCTCACAAAATTGTGGAGTATTTTAGCATTTGTGTATTACAAGAAAATTTGAGTGGCCTGTATCTAAGATAATACCAACGGGGGTAAAAGTGAAAAGTGAAGTCAAGCCAGCCAGGCTAGAATAGGGTACGCGGGATAAATAGGTAGTGCAAGGTGAGACTGGTGACGGGGATTAACCAGATCCAGTCTGGCCATATATATATTTCTAATCAGTGACTAGGAAATTGATACCGTCGCAGTAAGCTCTCCGAATACTAGCACAAATAGTGAAGGTCGTGGCACGTTTGGTGACGGGCAGTAACCACATCCAAACTGATCCACGACATTACCCCGCGAGGCAAACCACTGTTCGACGCCATATTTAAATCGCGCCATCCACAGGGTGCATGGAAAATAGGCCTAAAAGAGCTAACGATATAGCCCAGACGGCAGGGATTAGCCCAGAGTCTACCGGAAAGTTAGTTTAGTTAGTTTAGGGGATTTCTCGTGTGCAACGGGTGGCTGGGCCGGTGACCGGGACTCACCAGAACCGACTTAGCTATCTTAGCGCTATCTAGCTAGTCAGTGGGGAGTATAGTGAGACGCATTTAGCACAGCAGTGACGGAGAGTAACCAGATCTGCACGGTGAGTTAAATCTAGGTTATTCGAATTGGAGTGGTCATTGAGTTAGGGAACTGCGGCTATACGCCTGGCGGCTGTGGAGGTAGGAACATACAATTGGCCATAACTTAGGATTCACTGTTAGTGATCAAAATCACCAGGGTTAATCGACAAATACTCGGAGAACAAATTATAGCTCATTCTATAAGTAATTGAAAGGAGAATGTAAATTGAAATTTATTGAGTGAAAAGTGAAATAAGTACATGAAGATCAGTTCGTTTAAATCGTTTGTTCTGGGAATATGATATCTGTCAGTATATACGAGTTTCATTGTTTACGTTTAGCAAATAAGGATATTTCGATTGTTGTTAAATAAACTTTAGTAATAGAAACGTAAAAACTCACTTCTAAACTCAAACTTAGTAAGGTGATTCTAAGCTACTTTCGATTTCGTAGTAATAAAACAAATCTAACAAAAGTCGACTTCAGTGCTTCTACTGTGAACTGATCTTAAATTTTATGCCTGAACGTACCCTTTGTTCGGTTTGCTTAACAGCTGATTTTACTATTTGCTTATTTTTTAAACACAAATCAAAATGCAAGGCTCTATAAAAGTAAGTTTCTTCTTTTGTCTGCTTATGCTATTGTTTGTTTACTTTATTGCTTATTTATTTAATTGCTTATTTATATAATATAGAATACTCGTATCTACCTGTAGTTTTTATAAATTAGAATTAGTAGAATAAAGCATTTAAACGGCTTTTGTAGTTTTTCTTTGCACTTGTGCTTCTGGCATCATTTATTATTTCTAGATCCCGAAATACTTCATCGTCCATATTCACTACAATTGTTTCAAATGTCAATTTAAAATTGACTTAGAATCAGGCGAGCCACAACTAGATGTTTTCTAACTTAGAAGTGACTTTTTTGTTATTATTACTACCGATTGAAAGCTAAAGTCGAGTTTTAGAAAGAATCGACTTAGAATTTCTTTTTTACTAAGGGCCAGTATCTTTAATCTTATAATAAAAAATAAAATTATTCATATTCCGTGAAAAGGTCATAGTTTGGCATCTATCTGGATTTAGAAACATATTATTTTTAGAACATTAATCATCAAAGGATATTAGACCAGACTAGAGTAGATCTGAATTATCTTTCGAATTCACCTTCCTGTAAATTTTCATATCATTGGCATAAATAAGCAGATGAGTGTTCAATGATATGAGTAACATCATTGATTGCTAAAATAAACAACGGTGAAGCAATGTGGGTCCCCTGAGGAACACCTGATTCAACAATACATTCAGAAGACAATACGTCTCGGAAACGTATTTGATAAGATCGCTCCTTCAAATACGATTTAATTTAGTTTCACAAAATATTGTGTGTTTCGAAGCCCAGCCTCGCTGCCCTCGGAGGACCAAATACTTACTTCTTGCCCCACCATCAACACTAAATAAAACGCACTTTTTATAGTGGGAAAAAGGTAACAAAAACCCACTTTTATTTAGCTCACAAAACCACTCGCACGGAGCACGACAATAGTTAAAAAGCAATTGTACAGAAATGTATTCTATGCCAGCAGTGATGCCACAGTTGTATTTTTAGGCATTTCGCAGTAGCATCGGGTTCAATACTAAATCAATATCGAATCCGATACTCTCCCCACGAAAACCTACGGTTTTACAAACAATTATTACATAACAACTACATAAGTGAAAATATCTTAATACTGGACATTATACAAAATCTTATTTTTCCGGCTCTTCTGGCTCAGTCGGAAAAATACAAATCTTTTGCACAGGTCTGGTCAATCGGTTTGTTGCTGTCTGTATAACGACACTTCTCACCAGTCCATCCTTGCTCGACAGTAGCGCGCATATCCGACCTGTTCCCCATTGTGCTGGAGGAAACAGCTCACTCTTGATCAGCACCAACTGGCCCAATTTTATTTTCTCTTTCTCACGTCTCCATTTCTTACGCTCTTGCAATGTCGTTAAGTATTCTTCTCTCCATCTTTGCCAGAAATGCTTCACCATTGTTTGACGCTCACGCCATAGTCTCGCTCCTTTTGTAGTCTGCTGCTCATCTGTCCCAAAAGGCAAAGAAAGAACCGGCGGCTCTCCTACCAAAAATACCCTGGAGTTAGAGCTTGCACTTCTATGGGGTCATCGCTCAAAGGATATAAAGTCTTGGAATTTAAAATAACTTCAATTTGTGTCAATAATGTAATAAATTGTTCATAGGCTAGTGTTTTTGCCCTACTATACGAACAAAATGATATTTCATAGATTTCACAGCAGCTTCGTAAATACCACCTTGATGTGGTACTGCTGGTGTCATAAAACGTCATTCTGTGCCCTTCATGCTCATTTGCTCAAAAACTTCGCTCACATGCCAATACTCAATTGCTCTTTTTAACTCCTTTGCTGCACCAACGAATGAAGTACCAGTAACACTGTAAAATCTTTCACAGCGCCTTCTTCTAGCTATAAACCGCTCATAACATGCTATTAAAGCTAGTGATGTTAAATCAGATATCACCTCAATGTAAATCGCACGAGTTTTTAAACACACAAATATTGCAATTCAGCTCTTCTTTTTCACCACATGGTTGCCTGCTCTGTCAATCATCTTTATTTCAAAAGGACCAGCGTAATCGATTCCTGTATGAAGAAACGGTTTGCCTATGTGCACTCTATCAGCTGGAAGCTCAGCCATCAATTGTTGCTCTAATCGATAATTATATCTAGCACAAAGCACACATTCATGTATGTAGCTCCTTAGCTCACTTCTTAACTTCAGTATCCAAATTTTCTGCCTTATAAATTGCGTCATAGCTTGCACAGAACCATGCTTAGTCAACCGATGGGCATTTTCCATGATCAACCAAGACATCCTTGATCCATTTTTGATCACAATCGGATGTTTCATCTCATACATCTAGTCTGCTATATTGAGCCTTCCCCCACTCTTAGTATTCCTCTGGAATCTACTAAGGGTGTTAAGGATTCAACACTGCTCCCGTTTTGCACATGACCATCTTTTTTAATTGCTTCTAGCTCCTTATAAAAATCTTGCTCTTGTGATTTTTTTCATCAAATAATCGAATTTTCTCTTCAGCTGTCGGAGATAATATTGACATTTTCTTTCTTTGCGAACGCCTACGCTTGCTTGCACTCCTAGTTTTCCTGATAAAACGCAGCACATAGCTCAATATGTTCACAGCTTTCTCCAGAGTAGACGTAATTTCCACAAACGGAACAGCATTATTAATGCCAGGCACATATATCTGTAACGAATTGTCGCTTACTTTTGTTACATTAACCTTGAACTCGCTCGTTACATCTTTGCTCTCGACTTGCTCAAATATATCGTTGGCCAATGCTCTTCGGCTTTATTTACAACCATAACTGATTGTTTTCCAACTCATTGGGCGTTAAGCCTCTACTAAGCAAATCCGCAGGATTTCTTTAGTGTTCACATACCGCCAACTTTTGATGTCTGAGTTTGTTTGTATCTCAGATACTCGGTTTGCCACATAAACCTTTAAATTACAAGGACCCCAGTGTAACACAACTTGAGAATCTAACCATAGCGTATACTCCACTAATTTCCAATCCATGCTCGTAACGACATCAGAAAGCAACAATGCTAATAGTCTGGCAGCCGATTGCTCTAATGTTGGCACAGTGAAAGTCTTTAATGCCGCTACGCGTGCCTTTGACACAAGCAGCTTTACTTTCGTACACCATAATAAGTTCGCACATACATAACTGCACCGTATGCTGCTGTGTACGCATCTGCAAATCCATGCAGCTGTACTTTCACGTCACTAAGCGTTAAGCGTACCACTCCATCGCTCAATTCCAAATTTTTCTAAATCTTTTATACCTGCCCATAAATATACGTGCTCTTTGAATTTCAAAGCTAGGTCCTTGGGTAACCGCTCATCCCATTCCAAGCTCATTTTTAATAGATCTTGAATGAGAATCTTTCCCTTGATGGTAATAGGTGAGATAAACCCATTAGGATCATATGCTGCGCGATACAACTTAGTACTTTTCTTTTAGTTATTGCACCATCTATCTCTGGGGTTTTCACGACGAAGGTAAATTTATCTTTTCTTATCATCCATTTTAATCCAAGCACAGAGGATCCCTCTTAATTCACAAAAATCACTGAATCTTCGCTTTCTGAATTCATAGCTCTCATAACTCTTTCAGAGTTATTTTTCCACTTACAAAGCTCAAAGCCTGCACCTTTCAGCACAATATCAATTTCTCTTGCTAAACATACGACTTCTAGCTCCGAATCAGCGCCGCTTGCACAATCATCCATATAAAAATCATTTTCGATGATCGGTGATGCCTGCGGAAACTTCTCTTTAGCTTCTCTTGCACACTGAATTAACGCCCGCAGTGCATTGTATGCTGATGGCGTCATGCCATATGTGACAACAATCAGCCAATATTCTTTTAATGGCTCAACCTTGCACTCACGCCAAAAAATTCTTTGTAAATCCCACTATTCTTCTGAAACTTGCACCTGTCTGAACATCATTTTAATATCAGCACATACCGCCACCTTGTGGCGTCTGAAACGTATAACTATATCATGCAAATCTCTTTGCAACTTCTCGCCCAGCCATTGCACTTGATTCAATGAAATTCCCAGATTAGTCTTGCAACTGGCATCGAGAACCACACGAAATTTTTTCGTAACACAGAGATGCGGAATGTAGTAAACTTGTTTACCTTGCTCTGGTGGCCGTGTCGCTATCTTCATATGCCCCAGCTCTTCATAAGCTCTCATAAATTCTATATACTTTTCTCGCAGTGTATGATCTTTTTTTAATCTGTTTTTCAAGTGTATAAAACGACTTAAGGCCGCAGCTCTTGAATCTCCTTTAAATTTTACATCAGATTGCATCGGAATCTTGACAATGAATCTGCCTTGCTACACTCTAAAAAAGAAGTTTAAATTTACTTTAATATGAATTGTAATTATTTGTTGAAAATTCAACTGAAGTCTAATTATGCTATAGTTGCTGTAGTATTTTTTAATTGTTTAAAATTAAGCGAAAAATGCAGTGAAATTTAACAACATATGTTTAATATTGCTGCAATATCCATATTAAGTTTTTATTTTACTGCATAAATTGTATTTAAATTCAGCATATGTTGAATTTTCATCACCTAGTGTGTATTTTTCCATCAAATGTTGATTTTAGTCTGCATCTTATCGTGTGAGGAGTTGTTTCGGTCTAATTTATTTGTCTGTGGTGTTACTATCGTTTAAAATAAGTTTATAAAATATATATTTATATAGTATGTATCAGTGTAGTTATTTAAAAAAGAATTTTTTGTATTTAAAACATTATAATTCACACTTATATGTGCATAAGGAAGAGTTGTCTAGAATTTAAGTGTTTATTTCCCAAATGTGATAGCATTTTTGCTAATTTTAATTCTTATGAAGTGCACTTCTCGCGTCATCATATATTACAAAAAAAATTGTCAAACCACAATAATTCTATTTTCAATTGCACTATACGCCAGTGCAAGTATATTGGGTCCAACCATACCGATATATATCGCCACGTTTTGAAACATGATTTCAATGCTCAAAACGTAAATTGCCCAATTTTTGATTGTTTTAAAGAGTTCCGAAACAAGTCTTCCTTTCGTTCGCATTTTTTTCGACAGCATTTTAATAAGAAATGTCTATATGATCATTTTAAGAAATTAATGGACTTAGATGTTAACACATTTAAAAGAAATTTTGAAGCTTCAAAAATGAAAATGAAATTATTTTTCACCAATCAAGAAATCAAAGATGATGAATCAATTTTAAGAGCCATATGTTCATATTTCAACGAAACTCATGAACTAATATTTGAAAGATATGAGGTAAGTTAAAAAAAAAGAAGTAATGATAATGGAACCCAAAAGAGGGTGGCAGATAGGGAATAGGCAGAAAATAGATGTTTGTTCATTCGTTCGTAGAGAATAGTTGTTCGTTCGTTCGTGGGAAATAGTTGTTCGTTCGTTCGTTTCTTCGTAGAAAATCGAAATTAAAATTTAGTTCGTGCAATGCTCTGGCCATATCGATGGCGTTTTGCCAAATGGGCCAATCTTAAAGCAAAATCAAGAGCAGATTGGCTCTTTTGGCAAAACACCATCGATATGCTGTGAAATAAATGATATACAATTGCAAATTACGTACAATGTATTCGAGCAATTCACAATCTTGAGTATTTAACATTGCAAATTTGTGCAATTGCAAAAATTCTCCGCTCAATCGTGAGCGGTCTTTTTCGGTTTACTTTGCAATACTTGTTGCAAAGCATGAAATTAAGAGCTGATTAATCAGTGACTCTTTAATGAATTTTTATTGGGTTTCTCCCCTTTGATTCGTTTTTTTATTTACTTATTTTCCATATCTTTGTTTTTAGCGACTTTATTTTTTTTTAATAGTCAGCTTAGAGTTCAGTATTACATGTGTATAGTTGTTAATATAAACTGAATATTTTTTGTATGAAATGTATATATAAATTATGTTTTATATTATTTTTTTATTTATTTTAGTTTGGTACAACAATAGAAAAAATAAAAAAAGACTGCAATACGTTAACTCCATGGATAACAATAATTGGTAAATATTGACCTTTTAGTAAACAGCAACCTGATATGAAAAAATATTTATTTTTTTTTAGATACATCACCGGAGAAAAACACCACATGCATGTCATACATATGGTTAGAAGGAGCTATAACATCAAAGGAGGAATTTTTCGATTTGGTAGACCTAATAATACAATTAATTTGTTATTATTATACCTTCAATATAGTGTATGCCAAAAATGTATCTCAAACTTTCGATTTTTTAATGAGGTATTTCTTTAAATTCTATCCATCTCAACTAAGAGGCCAAAAAAAAAGCATAAGCAACTTAAGAAAAATTAACACTCTAATTAAAAAGCTTGATCGAACAGTTTCAAATTTGAGATCAAAAATTTCATAATCGGGGTTGTTGTAGAAACCAAGAGTTCTTGGAATCAGAATTAAAACCGACATATATTTCGCTTAGGCTGGATTCACTGACCACCTTCAGCAACATTTCAGCACTTTTTTATATGAAGTTCTTGCGCTCTCCGCTCAGTGAGAGAGACTTGCTGCACGCTCTTCAACTTCTCTTAATTAACATTATTTTAATTTTCGCAACAACTTGCTGAAGGTGGTCAGGAAATCCAGCCTGAGGTGTCATGGATTCTGTTTGACGGTATTATATTCGAATCGGATTCGGTGCATCTTTTAGACGTCACAGAAACCTTTGTTATCCGATGTCACCTAAGCGAAATATTTGTCGGTTTCAATTCTGATTCCAAGAGCTCTTGGTTTCTACAACAACCGCGAATACCAGAAAGTATTTTATATCGATTCTCATTCCTTTGTAAATGACTTATAGCAATTAATTTTTTTTTCATGTATGGCAAATTTAAATCGCATGTCGTCGTTGGGCGTGCAATACCGCGTATTCGCCACTTGCACATACACACACACGGTGATGGTAAAATTCTACAGGAGTGCAGAAAAACTGCATTCTTTTAAGCTATTGAATGTAATTTCAACTTAACGAAAAACATTTATTGAAATTAGATACTTGCTTTATCCTGAAATCAGCATTTAATGGAAAATCCGCCCTGTATTAATTAAATCAAATTGACTTAAAATCCAAATTTCAATATTGGCCGTTTTCGCGGTATTGCAAGTGGCTGATACGCGGTATTGCACGCCCAATGACGATATATAATTCTAATTTAAAAGAATTGAATGTGAAACGAACACTCTCATTAAAAAGCTCGAACAGATGAAAGTTTGTAGTCAAAAACTTTATAATACTAAAAATTATTTCATACTGATTCTCTTTTTTTTTCAAATAATTTAAAACAATGAACTAGTTTGCATGAATTACATAGTAAAATTTCATAATAGATTTGAAATTATTTACTCAATTTTTGCCTACCTTAAATTTTAATCAGTTCTTAATAATTGAGATCAAATTTTAATTTTTGTCTTTCAAAGATATATGTGGATGCATGTTGACATGCATTCTTAATAAATAACAAGTTTATAAAACAAATACATACTATATGTCGAAATCTATAATTAACTATAACAATCAATTTATATTGCTTGAATATAATCATACGATTAATGAATCATACGATTTCTTTATTTAAATAATTTTTCAACTGTTTTAACTTATTCTAAGAGTTCATATAACATAATTGATTGATAATTTTCGTACATTCTTGTCACTTTAAAATATAAATTAATGAATTAGTATCTCAGTTCGAGTCTTATCAATTGTTTTAAATAATTCACAGTACATTAGAGTATTTGAAAATTTAGTACTTAGAACAATTGTTGTTGGCTTAATGGATTAATTTTTGTATGTTAATATGAACATTTTTTTGATAAGCAAATCAATTATGAATTATAAATATAAAATTAATATTAACTCTGCTTATTTTTTTTGTTTTTGTTTAATGTAGACCATTTATTTCAACTTTTTGTTATTAAAACCAATTTTAAAACGAATATTTAAACGAATTGAATAAAGAATAATAATTTTTATTGAATAATTCACTTAGGGCCGTATTGTTCGTCTCTGAGTATCTTTAACCAGCGGAAAAATGACAAGAATTCGCTAAAATACAAAAAAAAAAAAAAAAATGGATATCAGAATGAACTTCGAGCTTTATTTTGAGTTTTATTTTCTAACAAAAGAAAAAAAAAGTTTTGTACTAAGAAGAAACAATAAGAAAGTGTTGAATTTTACTCCACTTCTTGTTGTTAAATAAATGTTGATTTTTCCTAAAAATTAAAAGTAAATTTTGTATTACAATTTGATTTGAAGTAAAATTAAACAACATTTGTTGAATTTTACTACTTTTGGTGTTAATTTTTACTTATCAGTTGTGAAATTTTATTATTATTAAAGTAGATATTACTACACTGTTTGAAGTGAAATTCTACAAATTATGTTTAATTTCACTATAACATCAAGAGTAAAGTTTGTGTTGAATTTCACTACTATATAAAATAAAACTCATGTTGAATTCTATTTGAAGTGTACATTTACTACAGTTATAGTACCAAACCTGTTGCCTACAAGTATTGTAGTAAATTTCAGCAAAAACTTTTAGAGTGTACCTACTCCAAGAAGCATGTTTACTTCACTTGCTCTCCAATGCTCAGGATCTGCCCAAGGAATCTTTGATGGAGTCGCTCTTTGCTCTATATAAATATCTTCAGCTGGTATGACTGGACGCCAATCATTTTCTTTTGGTAAAACTAAAAATTCAGCAATAATATTATTTCCAGAATCATGCCACGGAAAGATTTTTGCTACAAGCCGATGCTTTATATTTACCGATGAGCCACCTACGGCTACGATACAAATGCGATTTGGCAATACAGGTAGCCTGTACTTACGCTGCAGCTCTGCACTTATTAAATTGGGCTGAGCACCAGTATCTATCAATGCTCTTTTAGGTCCAAATCTCTCACCTTGCACTTCAATATTCACCAAAGCTTTAGGAAGTAATAACATATTAAATTTATCTTCAAATAAAGAACAATGCTCTGAGTACGTTTCTTGGCCTAGAACATGTATCGGCTCATTTTTATTTAAATTCAATTTTTCAAGCTTATCGTCACCAACTGTGATTTTAAAATATTCTTGCTCTTAAATAATAGTTTTACTTTTTTGTTGGATGCCGCATCGCTAAGTTTACGGCCACCTCCCACTTGGGACAGAGAACACCGTTGTGTTTTACGGAGCCTGGACAGCGCTCACATGGTCCCGTGAAATATTGTAAGACCACATGTCCTCGCTTAGAAAAATTTGGACATAGCCGCCTGCTCTCCACCTAGTCTACACGTGTCCGTAAAGACAGGCCTAAAAAATTCTGAGCTTTTATACACCTGATGGTGATCTCCGCACACGTCACAAATGAGATGCTTCCCCTCTGCTGCTGATCCCGAGCTCCTATATGAGCCTGCGGTACTCGTTGACTTTTCGCGCCCGCGCTCCTGCACCTTTCATGATGGCTCTACTGCTTTGGCTAGTCTGCTTCGACTACCCGTTTCTAGCGCTGCAGCTTGTTTGTCCAAGAATGCCAGCATGTCATCTGCCCTTGGTGTCTCGCTCTCGCGCTGCAACTCCCACTGCTTGGCTGTTTCTGGGTCCAGACACTCATGTAGCATGTGGACAATAAACATGTCCCAATGCTCTGTCGGTAGCCCTTGTGCTTTAAGCTGACGCATAGGGTCGTGTGTCACGTTAAATATGCGCTGTAAATCGTTTGCACTTGACGCTACAATAAGATCGGGCAGTCGCTCAAACTGCCGCAGATGCTCTCGGCGTTTCGTAGAGCTGGTTTAGCCTTTTCCATGCCTTTTGGTGGTTGTCGTAAACTGCCACTCGCCCGAAGTACGTGAAGCTCTGTGCATCAATGACTTACGTAAATATGCGAATTTAAACGCTGGCGACACCTGCTCGTTGTGAACCGTCGCCAAAAAGCGATCATGGAAGCCTTGCCACTTGGTGATGCTGCCGTCAAACTCTCCCCATGTGTTCTTTAAATCGGTTTGCTGTGCCGGAATGTTCACCTGTAGTAAAATTGCACTTTGCCCAACGATCGGCTCTAGCTTTCGTATTTTTTTCTTAAAAGCTGCCTTAGCGGCGAAAAATTGCTCCTCCTCCTTCCACCATCACGCTCTCTAGCTCTTGTGGGTCATTTCCCTCTATGCACAATAGCTCGTCATGCACATTGTTGAAGCGCTCCCATTGGTTGACAAGCCGCTCCAACCTGGTCTGCACGTCTTCTATCCCAAGCTCCGAAAATGCCTCTGCCAGCCTCAAGTCTACCAGACGCTTTATTGATGTAGCCATTGACCTCAACTTACTGATAATCAATTATAATATTAATAAATTTATTTTTGTATCTAATGTTGATAAAACAAGCTGTTATGTGTTGCGTTTCTGTGAAAATCGAAGTTATTTTAACTAAAGTGCTCCATATCAGTATGCTCACTAATTTTTATACCCCAACGCGTACTGCGTAAGGGTATAAATTTAAAGCTATCGCGATGAAATTCAAAATATAAGTTTATTTTTAAAAAAGGAAGATCAAGTTCGAGAATGGGCCAAATCGAATGAAAACCACGCCTGCCTCCCATACAAAGTGACTTTATATTAACCGTAAAATGTATTTAAAATCCACAAAAATTAAACAAATGCCTTGAAATTTGGCATGTAAGCTTTGCTTTTCAGTCTTAATCCTGCGTATAAAATTCGATGGAAACCACGCCTACCTCCCATACAAAGTGGCTTTATTTTAAAAGTAAACTCTCTTAAAAATCTGCTTAAATTAAAGAAATGCAAATTAAAGAGGCGCCTGGCGAGAGCTGATGAGGTCGGCCGATATCCGAACACGGGTTGCTACGGCCACCTAAATAAGTACTAAGTAAGTAAACGTGTCAAAATATTATTTTTGACACTCTTGTGGAAAGCGGCTGCCAAAAAATAATTGAACTTACCAAAAAACTGTGTATTTTTTTTATTTATACATTCCCCTTGAGTTGGCTTTACTTCTGAACTTTGTAAAGTTGTATTATTTGGCCCTTGAAGTAAAGGATTTACATCGTGTAGGTACCAAAATAAATCGAAAAGGTAGGCTATATTCGTTTAGGTACGAAGATCGTTTAGCTACGTATATAGTATATCGAAGAGATAAGCTAGATTTTGAAGCCAACTACCGTTTTTAGGCTTGCAGGTAAATCATGTTCATGTTCTAATAAAAAGATTCGAATTTCGTCATGTAATTCAAAGTACCTGGTCAGAACCTTTTCCTTGGATAACCATCTAACTTCTGTATGAAGAAGCAATTTTTTATGTAAGCTTCCTATATCATCGCACAAAAGGGTAAATATTCTAACATTTAGTGGCCTGGTTTTGATCAAATTTACATTCTTCACAGTTTCATTGAGAACTTCTTCAAGTGCTTGTAGTATCTGTTTAACAGCAAGAGCATGAAGGTGAAGACTAGACTACGCCCTCTGTAACTCCAACCATGGCCTTAGCTCCATCAGTGCATATACCTATGATCGATCCTAGAAATCGAAAGATTTTTAAAATCATCAAGTAAATTAAATATTGCTTGACCTGTTGTTTGAGTTGGCTTTCAAATTTTTGCATTATTTGGTTTACTCAAAATTTTTAAAAACCATTTTTTTGAAAATAATATTTTTAATTTCAGAGCCATCTCCTTCATTTCCTACATTTTCGAACGGAACCTCTGAGGCATCTCAGTTTGAAGAACGCTGCTCTAGAGTGAAGAATTTATGTTCCAAAGAAACGATGGGCGCGGAATTTATATGTTCAAAGTGCTCTCCATGAGGATTAAAAGAATCTGAACAGAATGATTCTATGAAAAGATTGGCGAATAGGCCACACATTTGGACAGGATCGTCAGTGAACCCATCAAGAGTTTTAAATGGAGAAGGGAATCCATCGGATTTCTTCTTTGTGGTTATGAATCCCCAAAATATCTTTGGATCAGAGAATATCCTCAGCTTAACGTTATCGTAATATTCGTGATATAATGTAGCTGAGCGATTTTTAAATTCCAGCAACAACTGCTTGTAAGTTTGTAGGGCAGTTGAGCCTAAGCTACAGACGTATTATTGTTTATGCCCTGTTGCTGTTGTTGCCATGGCAGAATTATAAGGTAGGGTCGACTCGGAGAGGAATGGAGTAGAAAGCAGAATAAAGCTACATTGATGTCAAAATCAGCTGTTCATCGCGAATTTCTTTATACTCACGTTCGCAGCTGTTTTTAGGTTAAAACTGTTACAAGTTTTTTTTGGCAATTTTAAGACTTCTTTCACATTTTATAGTTTTTATTACACTTTTTTACGAAATTCGTCGTTTTGACATATATGTTGCTTCTCATTATCCACTCTTCGTTGACGCGTGAGAGCACTCAGCGAAACGGCCCTACCTTATCATTGTATCATGGTTGTTGCGAAGAATTTTGAAATCCTTTGTGTACCAGGGGTACACAGAATTTCTCGCAAATTTGAGGCTATAAGGTACGGACTGAGAAAACATAGCAAGTAGTTTATTAAAAAAAAATTAATAAAATCATGAAGGCAATTTACATTTATGTATTCTAAAATTACATAAAGTTTACTATGAAGTAAAACATTGAGCTTCTAAAAGTCAGATTTTTTAAAATTGAAATTGAAATTGTAAAACTTATCAACTGAATTCGAATTGACTTTATTTTCTCTCTCGGATTTGTACCAAATACTCAATGGTGGATGACATTCATCAACAGTACAATTAAAAAAAAATATACTAAAATCTAGGAAAATTTCCTTATTTCAAAGAAAATATGTGAAAAAAATTTCACTTAAGTCATCATATATTATATTAAAAGATGGCACTTTCCTTAGTTTAAGTAAGTTTGTATCCTAAAACTGAGAATATTTCCTTAATCATTGAAAGAAATAACCCTTTAATTTAAGGATAGTTGTGTACTTAATTGTAGCAAATATTTAATTTATTTAAATTTCGATGTTTTTGACTTTGACAACAGGCAGTTTAATTTTTCATGAGACAATAACCAATTGCCGCTCTGGCGGTTGTCGCAAACGCGATAAGCCGTTTAATCAGGCCCCGGCCTATGAATTCAAATTCGCTACAAAATATGAGCACGAAAGATTTTGTTGAATAAAAGTGATGCAATAAGTTTTCCAAATGTTCCTCCATTTATAATTAATGCATTTTTTGGCAAATGGTCACATTCCACAATTGACCGTGAATACATTTTCTATTGTTAATGGCGCCCTCTCAGCTCACGCTCTTAAAAACTAAAAGTGAAAAAGAGCAGTTATTACTTAAGTATAGGAAAAATTAACTTATATACGTATAAGTTTTAGGATATTTCCCAAAATCAAAATTATTGACTAAATCTGATATTTTTAATGCATTTTTCGACCCCGGAACAAAAAATGCATTTTTTTTAAATGTTGTTCCTTATTATTTATGTTCCTTTTTGCTTGCGTCTATTATAGCGAAAGGATGCAATATTAAACAAAATTTTTTGGTCTTTATGGGTATAAAAATCATACCCCATCGCGTGATAGTTTTATACACTAACCACCAATCCAAAAACCTTCGATAAGCAAAGTTGGTTACATAAGCAGTTATCCAAGCCAAAAAAAATAAAAAAATAGAAGAAAACAATGTTTCTTCTACTTACAACACGTTGTTGTAAGCATCGTTAAGTAGATGTTTTTGTTGATGTGAAAGCTTTGTTGTTTTTTCTTTCTTTTTCAAAATGGAAAAATTAACATCAATGACATATTGCGGCATTAATGCGTAAAAATTAATATTTTGATTATTAAAAGATCCGAGCTAAGTGCTCTGTCTTTAAGTGGGCCCCGTGTCGATCTTAGCCCCAGGCGCAGCTATTTGTTAATCCTGCGCTGACTGTGCGTAGTCTTTATTAAGGGCATAGTGAGGTCAGAGTAAATTATTTTATTTGTTCAGACGTTACGTGTCGGACGTTTCAGATTTTTTCATTGTGGTTATATTGAGTAATTAAGTAACTAAGTAATTAAGTAATTTTATAATGTATAATTATTGTAATAATTTTTGTATTAATTCTTGTAATTTAATACGTAAAATTGTTGTATACATATTGAATAAACTGCTTAAATGAATCAGGGTTCGGAAAGGTGCGCACCCAAAAGCACCAGCACCGGAACTCTATGCAGTGTGCTGCGCTCTCAACAGCAAGCACATCTGAAAAGTGCAAACAGAAAGCTCAGAGCACCGACATGCTAGCACCGAGCACCAGCCCCAGCACACTTCATTCGGAGCGGGGGCCAAACAAAAGACGTCGTTCACATGTGCAGTGTGGAATTATGTTTGCCCCGGCACAAATTAATCGCAAACGGGCACGAAACCGGAGTGGTATTTGGAGCGCAGCACCGGTGCACAGCACAGAGCAGCCTGTGCGCTAGCCGGGGCACGCTTATGTGCTTGCCGGTACACTGTTTCGGGGGCTCGTTTCGGTGAATAAAAACTGTTAGTTGCGGTGGGAAAATTTTTAGGGGCTAGGCTTGCGATTTAAAAATATGTTTTAAATGGACAGACAGTACTTATAAGGGGGTCGCTGATTTAATATCTGACGTTAGAAAATCAAAATATTTTTAAACTAGGGTGGTCTCAAAAATCTGTTTTTTGTTAATTTACAAGTTTTATTCATGTGCTGGTAGTATAATGGAGTCGCTGACTTAATATATGATGTTAGTATTAAAAAATATTTTTTTTCACTAGGGTGGTCCCATAAAATAGTTTTTTGTTAATTCACAAGTTTTATTCATGTGTTGGTAGTATAATGGAGTCGCTGACTTAGTATCTGATGTTTTTTTTTTCACTAAGGTGGTTTCATAAAACTGTTTCTTGTTAATTTACAAGTTGTATATATTTGTTGTTGGTATGAGGGACTCGATACTTTAATATCTGATCTCAGCAATGAAAAAAAAATTTTTTACACTAGGGCAGTCCCATAAAACTTGTTTTGTTAATTTACAAGTTTTATACATATGCTGGTAGTATAATGGAGTCGCTGACTTAATATATGATGTTAGTATTAAAAGATATTTTTTCACTAAACTTATTTTTCTTAGAAGTCAAACAAATTTTTTTCCTAGTGATTATCTTCATTATTAAGGGAGATATGAAATGAATGGACTTACTCCACTTGTCTTCTGAACTTTACTTGAAATTACTTATTTCCGCTGTAGAAATCTAATGTGAGATATTTTTAAGAATATTTTGATGAGGAATGATAGTATTTAGTTCAAGAATCAAACAAACCTTTTTTCTAGGGATTATCTTCATTATTAAGGGAGATATGAAATTAATGGTCTTACGCTACTGTTCCTCTGAACTTTTCTTGAAATTTCTCATTTCCGCTGTAGAAATCTAATGTGAGATATTTGTAAGAATGTTTTGATGAGGAATGATAGTATTTAGTTCCAGAAGTCAAACAAAGCTTTTTTCTAGTGATTATCAGTGTTTCCAGATTGGGCGATAAAGCGCCTATTGGGCTATCTTTTTTTTTCATTTTGCGCTTTTATTTTGAAAAAAGCGCCACGCGCTGTTTTGGGCTACATTTTAAAAAAAATTTTGAGAATTTTTCCTCATTCTATTATGAGAGAATATGTAAAAAAAATTATTTGAAACACCTTATCCTTTAGCATATATGTGAACAAGCTCACGATTATAAATATTTCTTCAAATTCGATCGACATGGACTTAGGCCTATCAAAATGTACAATTTTTACTTTGTTTTTTTTTATAACTATATAATTTCACTTTTCTTGATAAAATCTTTATTTTTTGTTATATTTTTTCAATATTTTTTTTGTTGAAAAAAATGTTTATTTACTAAATTATTTTCTCTTATTTTCTTTAATATTCGATGGTGTATTTGCCAATATATGAAAGTATCAATTAAAAAAATATAAAATTTGTTTTTAATTGTTTATTTATGGATAAAATTTCATACGAAATATAAAGGTTTTTCGGATTTGCGCTTTTTTGGGCTACAAAAAATTTTATTGGGCGATTTTGGACTCTAAAAATTTTTTAGTTCGCGCTTTTTCTAAAAATAATCTGGCAACACTGGTGATTATCTTCATTATTAAGAGAGATATGAAATGAATGGACTTACTCCACTTGTCCTATGAACTTTACTTGAAATTTCTTATTTCCGCTGTAGAAATCTAATGAGAGATATTTTTAAGAATATTTTGATGAGGAATGATAGTATTTAGTTCAAGAACCAAACAAAACTTTTTTCTAGGGATTATCTTCATTATTAAGGGAGATATGAAATGAATGGACTTACGCCACTTGTCCTCTGAACTGTTTTTGACACTACTCATTACCGCTGTAGAAATCTAATGTGAGATAATTTTAAGAATTTTTTGATGAGGAATGATAGCATGTAGTTCCAGAAGTCAAGCAAAACTTTTAGTGATTATCTTCATTATTAAGGGAGATTTAAAATGAATGGACTTACGCTACTTGTGCTCTGAAGAAATTATATCATTATTTCAGAACAATAACAAAGTATTGCATTTTATTCAGAGATTACGTAAGCTAAGAGTTTCAAAACCGGACTCATAAATAGGTTACATTTTCCTCTTCACTTCTATGTACTTAACTCAATTTCCCTAAAAAATGGTTTTACGCCACTTGTGCTCTGAGCAGGTCATATGTCTCTACACTACTCTTGGGAAAAACACAAGCATTAATAGCATATACATTGGAGTTACAATGCATAACTTTAACGCAAACTGGTTCAATATTAGAAAAGCAGGGAATATCAAAAAGAGAACTGATAAAGCAGTTCCTTATAGCTAAAAGGACAACACCACCGAAAGACCACCAAAGAAGAAATATTGTCAGTGTATCTCTCTTTTCTAAAAACTTGAAAACTATTATCAAGTAATACGTTTCTGTAAACACGATAATATCCTCAGAGCAATTCTGAGTTGATAGAAATATGCTATGCGTCTCAGAACGCAATCCCCTTTACATTTTGATAGTAAAGGGACAGCCTTCTTAATTTTTTTGAGTCTGACGGGTGGCTTGAGTCTGGCTCTTAAGGGCCTACCAAAGTTTTTCGGCGACCAAAACTAAATATTTCCGCGATATCTTCAAAATATTCTCAGAAAGTTTAGAGTCGATTAAATAAAAAATGTTGTAGTTATAGTTGTGGCGGCCGTGGCGCAGTGGATAGAGTGTGTGGCCCATACGCCAGAAAACCCTGGTTTGAATCCCACCTGACACAGAAAGTTTTTTCAATTGAATTAATTTTTCTGTTCGGCCGTCACCTCTCTGCAGACAATGGCAAGCCTCAGAGTGTAAAAACTGCCATGAAAAGCTTCTCAAGGACATTAGCCGTTCGGAGTCGGCATAAAACATGTAGGTCCAGTTCTCGATCATTTGTGTTCAAACATTTCACAACACACACAGCACAATTGATCATAGAAGCTTGGACATTTCAAGGGCTGAAATGGCCATTCCGTTTTTTTTTTGTTTAGTTATAAGCACGATCTTCCGAAGAGAAGATATTGCCTCAATGCACTAATACACTTTAAGTGTATGTTTTTAAGCTAAGACACATTTGGTGCCACCGAAATGAAAAAAAAAAAGTGCAAACAAAAAAACACCAGGCACCAAGCCTCATTTCTTTTGCGCCGAAATTTTTGAAATCAAATACAAGTTGAATAAAAATTCATGTATACCTAAATAAACAACTTCTAGAAATTTAAGTGCGTTTTCTCGAAAAGGCTGTTTGAAATCGGTGGACAGTATTACTCGAAAACTATGATAAGGATCGTTACCAAATTTTGTTCACTTGTTAAGCAAATTTGATCGGTATTTTTGATCGTTCGATTTTTTATTATAGAGAAATACTTTTTTATAACCTAAAAAAAATTACTTTTTTAGTCAAAAATCAATTTTTTTACTGCCACTTTGGAAAAATCAACAATTTTCTAAAATCTTCGATTAAAAACTCAAAAAGCTTTAACAGAATCTTAGTCATTTGTTTTTTGTTTTTTTAGATGAACAAGCTCTAAAAAATCGTGTCCAAAAATATATAGCTATAATGTAAAAATAAAATTTATATAAAATAAACCGTAGCTATAAATAAGACTTTTAACAGGGTTTTGTTTTTTTTTTTTTGCTTAAAAAACTTTAGTAGGCCCTTAAGCCCATCGAGACTTCTTTTTAAGTTTAAACTCAGAAACGAGAACATGATTGGCCCACAAGTTAGAGTGTAGAACAGTTGTAAACTCATCAGCTGCAACTGTAAGAATATAGGAGGTGTAGGATGGCTTATTACATATTTTATTGCATGAACACAATGCATTCTGACTCAATAAATTATTATTCTATATATATAAAAATGAATGTATGTATGTGGGTATGTGGGTATGTGGGAATGTGGATTTGTGGGTATGTGGATATGTGTGTATATCACGTATAGACTCCAAAACCACCGAACCAAACTTAATGAAATTTACGGAATACTGAAACAACATTCTGGAAGTGTTCTTGTGAAGTTTGGTGTTGATTGGACAAGGGGGCGTGGTTCCTCCCATACAACCCAAATTGGGTATATCGCCCACAAACAAAAAAAAAATGCTATACATCAGACGGTTTTAATCGTATAAAACTAAGATATCGTAATTTTGTTCAGATAGTTACTTTCGTTAACTGTACAAAACATGGGCGTGGTCTCACTATATCTACGCTAACTCTTCAGCAATCATTTTAATTCCTGAGATGTCCAAGATTTGATAGTGAATCTTGGTACGCAGGTGCTATGTCACGCCCACTTTTACCGCCCACAAATCAGTAAAAATGCTTTATATCAGACAGCTTTTGCCGTAGAAGACTAAGATTTGATAATTTATATGCTTACTCCCGGCCAATGTACAAAAACTACGCCCACTTTATCGAAATCATGCTTGTTCCTGAGTTGTACACGTTTTCATAGTGAATCTTGGTATGCAGGTGCTATAGGTCCAAGTGGCAGTCACTATGTAAATATAAACGTGGTCACGCACACTTTTACTGCCCACAAATTAGCAAAAATACTTTTTATCAGACGGCTTTTGCCGTAGAAGACTAAGAATTGATAATTTTGTACATAAGGTCACTGTCGGCAACTGTTAAAAATGGGCGTGGTCGCACCATATCTACGCCCACTTTTTCGAAATCATGCCTATTCCTGCGTTGTACGAGTTTTGATAGAACACTTCATATGCAGGTGCTCTAAGTGGCGGTCAATATATACCCACTGAACCATAAGCGAAGGTTTTGAGTAAGGTGAGAGTTTTGCGAACGTTTTTGGTTCGAATTTTTTTTTTTAAATTTTTTCCTTTTTATATTGTCGCTTAAAAGGGCTTGTTATAAAAGATTAAATTCGTGGAAGCTTTTCCCATAAAGAAAAATTGTGCATATTTTGCAAAATTCATTAAAAACTTATTTTGAGTCGAAAATTAATCATTTTTGTATCATTTCAGTAGGCAAGACTTCCTTGTAAATGAACCATTTTTTGTTCATAAATGAGTTCGGAAATGAATCATTTATGTTTCTTTTTTGCATTTTTTTATTATATCAGTAGGAAACAATTTCTCATAAGCCAACCATTTTTTTTTCATAAATGAGTTCACAAATGAATCATAAATGATACTTTTTATATTCTAAGATCAGGTAAATAAAGGAACTTAAAATGAAAATGTTAACCTTCGTACAAACGTCATATGAACTTTTTTACCAGTGCGAGATGGATGTACTGCTACACGTATGAAAATTTTCAACATTTCTATCAAAAATTAAAATCAAGTCCAAATAGAATGAAAACCACGAAAACATTCCATTCAAAAATGTAATCAAATAAATTACCCAATTTATAACTTAACTATTTTGATATTTCATGAAAACAATCACGCCTTTTCCCCTTTGAAACATCAATATCATGAAAAACACTTCCAGCCCAGTATTAATCCTATTAACCCAATGATTAATATGATCTCTAATTTTAGTAATAATCATTTCTTCTTTAACAAAATATCGATATGTTATTATAAATAGTATTATGCAATAATAAAATTTATAATTCAAAAAGGTTCTTTTTTTTAACTCATTATTGAACAAAAAAAGGTTTGTTTTTGAGAGGTAATTCAGTCCAAAGATTGATACAAAAAGGGTTGAACCGTTTTCGTTTCGGTTTCTAGTGCCGAAAAATAACTTTTGTATGGTTCATTTTTGAACTCATTTCCGAAGAAAAAACAGTTTGTTTCTGAGAGGCATTTTCGTCCGGCGATTGATTCATAAATGGTTAATTTCCGAGTGCCGAAAAATAACTTTTATGGATTTTTTTTAACTCATTTCCGAACAAAAAAGAGGATAATTTATGGTTCTTTTTTTAACTCATTTGCGAGCAAAATAAGGTTCGTTTTTGAGAGGCATTTTAGTCCGACGAATGATATAAAAAGGGTTCATTTATGAGTGCCGAAAATGAACGTTTCTACCCGAAAAGGTTCATAAATTAATTCAAAAACGGTAGTTTTGGTTCACTGGGTATATATATATATATAAAATTTGCCACGCCAACTTGTACCACCCGCAAATAAAAAAAACAACGCGAAATGGCCAATTTCAGCCCTTGAAAGGACTTTGACCAAGCTTCTTATGATGAATTGTGTTGTGTGTGTTGTGGAATGTTTGAACACAAATGATCGAGAACTGGAGCCACAAGTTTTATGCCGACTCCGGAACGGCTTATGTTCTAAAGAAGCTTTTCATGGCAGTTTTTACTACAAGTTTTATGCCGAATCCGAACGGCTTATGGTTTCAAGAAGCTTTTCATGGCAGTTTTTACTCTCTGAGGTTTGCCATTGTCAGCAGAGAGGTGACGGCCGAACAGAAAAATGAATTCAATTGAAAAAACCTTCTGTGTCAGGCGGAATTCGAACCAAGGTTCTCTCCCATATGCACCACACACTCTACCCACTACGCCACGGCCGCTACTTGGATTTTTTTTACCCACAAATCAATAGAACTTCTATAAATCAGACGATTCTCATCGTTAAATACTAAAATTTGGTAATTAAGTTCATACGCTTACTCTCGACAGCTTTGCAAAATATGTGCATGGTAGCACTGTATCTGTGCCCACTCTTCAGAAATAATTTTATTTCATTTATTTATTTATTTATGTATTATAGTTAATTACAATTTAACAATTATAACTAAGTAAGCACTAGCTGCCAGGGCTATCGGTTAGAAATAATTTTAATACCTGAGATGTGAACATTTTGATAGTCAAACTTGGTATGTAGGTGCTATGGCTCCAAGTCGGGGTCACTTTTTATATAAATTTTGTCACGCCCACAAATCCGTAAAAAGTATATAAATCAAAATTTTCAGTAAAAGCATAAAATTTGGTTGATTAGTTCATATGGTTACTGGCAGAACCCTCAAAAAAATTGGCGTGTCGCACTTTATCTACGCCGACTTTTCAGAAATCATTGTAATTTCTGAGCTGTACGTGCTTTGATAGTGAAACTTGATATGTAGGTGCAATGGGACCAAGTGGAGGTCACTATATATATAAATGTTGCCATGCCTACTTTTTCTGCTCATCTATCTATCAGTAAAAAATGTATGTTTGTATACTAAGGCTCCTCACAAAAAAAAAGGTGTTTGGGTCAGTTGCTGAAAATAACGCTTTATGTTATGATGATTCCCCAATTATTTCGACAGTAGCGATAGCCATCCTTGAGCTGAAATAGTTTGAAATAAAAAACAAAAACGAAATGGCCATTCCAGCCCTTGAAAGGACGTTGACCGATCTTCTTATGTTCTTAATAACAAACGGTCGGACTTAATAGCTATCTGCACCAATCAGTTTTTAATTTTTTCAGTCGGATCAGAGGTAATGCGGATTTTCATTAATTTTTTAACTTTTTTTTATATTATTTTCACTAAAATTAAAATTAAAATTTTTTTTTTGTCTTTTTTTTTTGGTCAAATAAATTATCTATTGATGATAAAATATAGTGTAAAGTGAAGAACTAAATTGAATGAAATTACAAAAAAAATTACAATTTTTACATTTTACAATTTATTTGACTAAAAGTAGGTAGTAGGGAAAAAATTCATTTGAGTTTTAGTGAAAATAATATGAAAAAATTTAAAACAATTTGGTCCAACGGAAAAAATTTACGATTTTTTGATGAAAAAGAACTTTTTCATTACTCTTATTTCTAACCGTTTGTTTTTTTTTAACTACCATACCAGGCAGTATTTTTAGTCGAAATTTTTTGGGGATCATCGTAACATAAGCCATGGATTATTTTGAAGAACCGGACTAAGCTACTTTTTTTCTAAGGAGCGTGATTCGATTTAATGTATATACGTATGTGGGTAAATGTGTATATCACGTAAGGACTCCGAAACCGCTAAGCCAATTTTTATACCAAAGCCTTGAGAGGGATCCTATGAAGTTTGGTGCCGATCGTAAAAGGCACCTTAAATACACCTAAAATTTTCGATATCGAACAGTTTTGGTTGTTTTTTTGTAGGTCGCACAGCCTCGGAATTCAGTTCAATTTGCACATGCCGTTCCACTGGTAACATTTTATGGGCGTTGGACGAGGGGAGTGGTACTTTTTCAGCACCCCAAATATTCGGTATAGTTTTCGAAATAAGTCACACATCAATAAAACTCGGTACGAACTTACTATAAAAGCATGGCTTCACTAAAGCTACACCCTCTTTTAGGGGATAAGCTAGTGTTTGATAAGCCTCAATATATTTTCTATAGTTGTGTCAGGATGAAGGTGTGAAATAAATAAATTATTTCTCCTCGACACAGCGCTTAAGACCCAGTTTAAATTTTTTTTTAAAAAATTTCGAATTTTTTTTTTTTTATTTTATTATTTTGAATGTGAAAAAAATTTCAGAATAAATTTTTAAGCCGTTTAAGAGATATTTAAATTGTTATTTAAATAACGGTTTTAACGGTTTGCACTCTAATTCGAAATGTATTCGTCTGATTAACTTTGTCTGATCTGTCCAATCAAATCTTGTTTTTTTATTTTTAGAAATTGAATACGCTCTGAGTCAACCGACAAAATCAAATAAAAAAGAAATTGTTTGCTCTTTATTGAATTTCTAAGGTCTGATTTCGTGCACGAAAAATTGGGTTTATTTTAATATATGCGGCATTTTATATGCGGCATTATTTCTTTTTTAAATTTTAAACTTTTGTCGGTTCACTCAGAAGGCAAAACTGTTCTAAAAACAACCGTCCTTGAAAAAGGTTTTTTTTGTTTTGTTTTTTTTTTTTTGTTTTCCTCTCCCTGGAGAGAAGATATCATGCAAGCCGCAAGAGACCTTTTGTGACTATTGGTGCAAAAAAAAAATAAAATTATTTTAAGCCCTTACTTAAAATGAAAAAAAGTTATTTCGATATTTAATAAGACAAAAAAAAAAAAAATACAGTCATTCAAAAGCTCCCGCTTTTTTACTCAAAAAATTGAAAAGAGGTCTTTAATTAAATGTGTTATTGGGCTCAGTTAGAATTAAAATTTAACTGTTAATCGTTGGAGGACTATTAAAAGGGACGGCGAAATAGCTGTGGTATTTTTGTCCACAGGCTTAGCCGTGGACTGTTTAGCATGATAAATGCTTGGAGACTTCTCGCGACGCTTATTTTTTTATTATTCTTCCTCATACGTTATGAAGTATTAAGGTTTTTTTCAGATGAAAATATTGTTGAGTCCCGGAAGAAAAAGTCTGAGACACAGAAGATTGGAAATCTTCCGGTATGCAAATTTCATCAAATACGTTGGTACTGGGTGCGGCTCTCACTTCACCTTAAATCGTTGTAAGCATTCGCCCCTTTTTTCGTGCACCAAAATCACTGCTGCTGTCGGTCCTTTCCAACATATCCAATATGTATTATACATATTCTAATGCCAACATTGTCCAATATTAGCATGAAGTACTAGGTACTTCATTAGATACTACTTCACCTAGATACAAGATTACATTGTAATCAACTGCTGCCAGTTCAGTAGTGAAATTCACTACTGACAGAAGAGTAATTTCTCTTCAACCACTTCAAACGATCAAACAGCTGTACAATCGATACTACGTACTTCTTAAATCTTATTTAAGGGATAAAAAAATAACTGGGAAACCAAAGAATCAAATAAAATGTTTTATTGAACAATCTTCAAATATTTCATTTGTCATATTATCCTGAAAATGTGATATGGCACTGCGGTGATTTTGGAAAAAAGCTTTTAAAAGTGTATTTGTCTCACTCAGTCCGGCAATTGTCAACTACACTTATCCTAAAGACAAAAAATAGATCCATTAGAAATCAAATTTCTTTACGCTCAAAGCCACCTCAGACAGAGCAAGATTGCAACAGTGGGTGCAAAAGAAACTTAAAAGCTTACACTAAGGTAACACCGAAAGACTCGTAAGCTAAATCAAACCAGCATGCCTGGAACCTATTGTATCAGTCAGATTGTTCAAAAACTATATAGATACGCCAATCGCTTTCAGCAACTGTTTTGACAAGTGCTTGCTTGGATGTCTCTGGCAGGAGAAGAGCTGCTATTACTTTCAGTATACTCGAGGACCTGAACCTTATTGCTGATATTAATTCATCCCTCGATAAAAATATCAATATTAGAAAAGAGGAAGAAATATATAAACTAAAACTTACCGCATCGGAAGAGATAATAGGGCAAATAAAAGGGTGTGTGTGTACTCAGATGGCAGGATGGATGGATGGCTCACACCAGCTACAATTTCTGGTATTTTTAAAAGAATAATGGCATTTTTCACACCCTCCAGGGGGTGTAAAAGGGATGAGTATGGAGTAAGCCTTTTTGATAGAATCGTGCCTAAAGGTAATATTCTACGTATATAAAATGAGCTCTATCGGACATCATTCTCTTCAATATCTGTTCGAATTCGTAAATTATGAATGCAATGCGCTAACGGAAAATATTGTCCGATTTTATTTCGTTTTTTATGAATTTGTATTGATGAGTGGCAACTTTTTCGCACTTTTCGAAGTTGGCACAAGAGAAGAAATTACTCCTTCACGAATTTCAGTATCGAAGCTTGGCTCATCCGTCATGTCGTTTGAAATGCCGTAAAGTTCATGTATTTTTCAATCGCTGTGTTCAGAAAAAACATTTTTTTTTTTAACTTTTGCGCCAAATATCTGGTGGCATATTGAGTTTTTCTAAATGAACGGACCGATAGTCAGATTTAATACGGCGAATTCGAAATGGAGGCCAAAGCCAGGTAAAAAATGTTTATTTCGAAAAATCAACCGATTTGCCCAAAATTTGGTATATATGGGTTTTCGGGGTCGGTGATAAAAATCTGAAGTCTGATTTATAAAATTCAAAATGGCGGATCCAATATGGTGGAAAAAATACTCAAAATTCAGCTCACTCCGCCAAATTTGTTGTAAATTTGTGGTTTTCGGTAGAAAACTAAAGCCTTGTGGTTAAGTAATGGTCGAGCGGAACGAAAAAAATTATTTATTTGGATATTTAAGGGACATTAGTAGTAAGTATTATTTATATAAAGGCTATTATTTTACGCCTTTGTTTTCCAATAAAGATTGGATTTCATCTGACTTTCGGTCCTATCTTTTAGAAAAACTCAACATGCCAACAATGTTGACAATTTAAACAATTTTTTTCTACTGAATACAGCGATTGAAAAATCATGAAATTTACTGCATTTCAGGCCGTGAACGCTTAAAACAAAATTCAATATAAAGTCTGCGTTTGGTCTAAGCGTTTCTTATGAAAAACCTGCAAAAAAAAAAATGTATTGGAACAAATGAATTTCTTTGTTGCTATATTTATCGATATAACTGATCCAAATAACAAACTTTTCTCTTGAATAATAATTCCACGCAGTATGTGATATATGCACAATTTAGCCAACACGCCAAATTAACAGATGGCGCCTTAGAACAACTTATTTGTTCACTATTTATTCATCAAGTTGTTAAATAAGTGCTCACTCAAACCTATCACAGATTGACAGTTTTCCTTGTTTACTTAGTTGTTAGTTTCCTCTATTGTTTATATATCCTTTACGGAGTGGTGATTGCTCTTTTATTGAAATGCACCTTATTCAGAGTTTATCAATTCCTCAATATGCTGGATTATGCAGTCCAGTGAGCATTATTTCGTCATGGGAATATCATGAATTGGCAGTGGAAACAATAAGCGTTGGTCGTTTATTGGTTTGTTACCAGACCGGATTATTGTACTGTATTAATCCTGTTAAGCAAATTAGCAATAAATGAAAGAACTGTGCAATTGCATCATTGACAGATCCTGTGTGGAGGGTTGTCTAGATCTAAGTTCATATTTCGAACGTTTTTCATTATTTTTGTATTTTTTTTCTATTTTTTTCCTATCTGTCCTTAGCAGGAAACAGTTAAGAAGATGAGGCAATCATTCAAAAAGTATATCAAAATACAACACCCAACAAAGGAACACTAAAAAATTGCATTCACAGCGCATTTCTATTTCCTACACACTGTGTGAGCAAGGATTCATGCTGCTGAGTTTATTAAAAAAATTTACAGTTTATTACATAAAAGAGGATTAAAAATCACTTAACTTATTGAAGTACCATGTCGGAAAACTCTGAACTGTGTTTACGTTCGTGTCACTCAAGTGGGCGGATTAATATAAGATTCAGCTGCTACAATTGCATGGAATAAGCCTTTAACAAAGGACCAATTAAATTCAGCACATTTTTTAATCCCATGTTGCTATATAAAACGTCTGTTTTTTATTTTTTTTTTTTTTATTTTATTATTTTTTTTGTTTTTGTTTAACCTTTATTAAAATGTAAGAAACTACAATTAAAAAACATGAAATTGGTGTATTTGGTCTAGTATTAAGTAATTGTAGTAGACTTTTGGCATTCAGAAAAAGAAAATACGTGCCCGTATCCACCTAGAATTTGGAAGGTAGTTATATATAAATCGACAAAATGAGGATTTTTCAACTCCTCTTGGTGATATGAAACTGGTAAATTGCATGCGCGATCTCGGTTGCTAGTCGCTTTTAATCATACAAAGTAGTTTATAGAAAATAAAAAAGAATATAAACAAAAAACGTTATTAGGTCTTCTTTAAGACTAAAAAGGATTTTTAGTATCTTTCAAAAAACTATTTTTTGTTTTTTTTATTTTTATTTTTTTCAAAAAATCTCAAACTTTTTTATTCAGTTTTACTTCTACATAACCGCACAAATGCAAAATGACGAACGCAGTTTCAGCTCAAAGTGAAGAACGCGTCGTAACGTGGGGGCAAGGAAGAATGCTCGAAGACGATATTCAGGCCTACCGTGAGCATTTTTTCGCCCGGAATTGGAAAAGGGAATTTCCGTTTTTAAGATAGCAGGTAAGGCTTCATCTTTCAATTTTTTTAGACTTATGAATATTGACGGTTAATGAACAAATTTGCATTAAAAGTTTCCAAAAGTGCTTGAGCCTATTCTTAAAAAAATTAAATTCCCTTTTCCGATTCCGGCCGAAAAACAACTCACGATAGGTTTGATTAACTTAAGGGTTAATATCCTTTAACCCTTAAAAAAATTTTTGGGACAAACTTTTTTTTCATAAAAGTCTTCAATTATGTTTAAAGAAGGTATAAAAAAAATATTTTTTTAAAATTTTAACCAGAAATATTTTTATAGGTGCATCTAATGCGAGCCGTCCAGCACCTGGTTTCATCAAATTAAATAGAATTTTAATCACTCGCTGCGCTCCTCCATTTTTTTTTCATTTATACGGGTTTCTATTGTATATATTACTAGCTTATACCCGGCGCGCTTCGCTGCGCTCAGTGCTTATCCCCTCAAAGAGGGCTTTAGTGAAGCCATGCTTTTATAGTAAGTTCGTACCGAGTTTCATTGATGTGTGAATTATTTCGAAAGCTATACCGAAAATGTTGGGTGCGAAAAAGTACCACGCCCCTTGTCCAACAACCATAAAATGTTACCTGTGGAACGGCATGTGTAAATTGAGGTCGAATACTGAATTCTGAGGCTGTGCGACCTATAATTCCAAAACTGTTCGAAATCGAAAATTTTAGGTGTATTTGAGGTGCCTTTTACGATCGGCACCAGACTTCACAGGAACCCTCTCAACGCTTTGGTATAAAAATTGGCTTAGCGGTTTCGAAGTCTTTACGTGATATACACATATACCCACACACGTATATGCATTAAGTCGCCTCACGCTCTTTAGGAAAAAAAATTGTTCAGTCTCGATCTTCAAAATAATCCATCGCTTATGTTATAATGATCCCCAAAATATTTCGACTAAAAATATTGGCTGGTATGGTAGTTAAAAAAAAAACAAACGGTCAGAAATAAAAGTAATAAAAAAAAAGTTGCATAAAAAATCTTTTATTTTTTCCGTTGGACCAAAGATAATGCGGATTTTTATGGATTGTTTTAACTTTATTAATATTATTTTCACTAAAATTCAAACTTATCTTTTCCTTTACTACTTTTAGTCAAATAAATTGTACAATGTAAAAAATGTGTTCATTTTTTTTTAACTTCATTCAATTTAGTTATTCATTTTACACTATATTTTATTATCAATAGATATCAATATTTAAATATCAATTATTTGACTAAAAGTAACATGGCAAAACAAAAAAAAAAACTTTTTAATATGAATTTTAGTAAAAATAATAAAAAAAAAGAAATACAAATTTAATGAAAATCTGCATTATCTCTGGTCCGACTGTAAAAATCTAAAATTTATTGGTGCAGATTGGAAGAACTATTATTTCTGAACGTTTGTTATTTTTAACTACCGCACCAGTAAATGTTTTTATAAAAAACTCGATTTTTACAACATATTTCAAACCATTCCGTGGCATACTGGTTGAGGTAAGTGGCTTGTATGCCATAGAACCCAGGTTCGAATTCCACCTGACACACAAAGTTTTTCCAATTGAATTAATTTTTCTGTTCGGCCGTCATCTCTATGCAGACAATGGCAAACCTCAGAGAGTAAAAACTGGCATGAAAAGCTTCTTGAAAACATAAGCCATTCGGTAACTTGTAGATCCAGTTCTCGATGATTTGTGTTCAAACATTTCACAACACGCATTCATAAGAAGCTCGGTCAAATTCTTTTCAAGGGCTGAAATGGCCATTTCGTTTGTGTTTATTTTTTTTTTTTATTTCAAACCATTTCAGCTCACGGATGGCTATCGCTACAGTCGAAATATTTGTGGAATCATCATAACATAAAGCATTATTTTGAGGAACCGACCCGAATACCTTTTTTTTATGAGGAGCCTTAGTATATATACATACATTTTTTACAGATAGATAGATGAGCAGAAAAAGTAGGCATGGCAACATTTATATATATAGTTACCGCAACCTAGTCCCATTGCAGCTACATACCAAGTTTCACTATCAAAACGCAAACAGCTCTGAAATTGCAATGATTTCTGAAAAGTCGGCAGTAACCATATGAACTAATCTACCAAGTTTTAGTCTTTTACTGTAAAAAAGTCTAATATGGATTTGTGGGCGTTAAAGTAGGCGTGGTAGTATTTATATATAAAGTGACGCCACTTTGACCCATAGCACCTACATACCAAGTTTGACTACCAAAACGTAAACATCTCAGGAATTAAAATTATTTCTAACCGATAGCCCTGGCAGCTAGTGATTACTTAGTTATAATTTTTAAATTATAATTAACTATAGTATATTAGGGAAACAGGGGGCGAACCTTCACATGGCAACGTGTCTGACCGCCTCAACCTGGCGAGGCCAGCATTATCCATGTTGAAATCGTCTCAAGTCGACTCAAACCTCCAAGTGGTGTTCCCTGGGCAACGGCAAACTGGCATCCGTCAGTTTGACGGCTAATTTGAGCGGCGGGTCGCTCCATAGACCATGGAGTCTATGGAAACTCCATGGAGAAACATGGAATGTGCGGAGGTTTTGGGTCCCGCCACATTACTACTGCCCAATGAAAACTAAAGCAGCCTCGGATAAGAACCCCAATTACGTTGACGACTACCGCAAACAAAAAACGGACAATAATTTAGATGATGAAGGGGAAGGTGCCATTAATAACTGGCGGAAGCCCTCGAAACAATAAAATCTGACATCACCGCCATCCAGGAAATACGATGGAAAGGGCAAGGCTGCTCTAAACAAGCACACTGCGATATCTACTACAGCTGTCATGCGGAGAAGCGTGAATTCGGATGTGGATTCGTCGTTAGCCGGAAACTACGCCACCTTGTTTCCCGGTTCACACCAGCGAACGAAAGATTGGCCACGATCCGCATCAAGGCAAAATTTTTCTACATTAGCCTTATTTGCGCGCACGCCCCGACGGAGGAAAAGGACGAAGCCGTCAAGGACGCTTTCTACGCTAGTCTTGAGGACGTAAACGACCACCTTCTGGTCCATGACGTGAAAATAGTCCTCGGCGATTTTAATGCGAAAGTCGGAAGGGAAGGCATCTTTGGCTCCACTGTCGGTCAGTTCAGTCTTCATGAGACCTCCACGAACAACGGTCTAAGACTGATCGACTTCGCCGCGGCACGAAACATGGTAGTAAGTAGCACCAGATTTAAGCACCTTGACATCCACAAGGCCACCTGGCTGTCCCCGGATCAAAAAACGCGAAACCAAATTGATCATGTTGTAATCGACGGAAGGCATGCCTCTAGTGATCTAGATATGCGTACATTTCGGGGGGTCAAAATTGACTCCGACCATTATCTTGTTACAGCCAAGATCCGTATGCGATTATGCAATGCGAAGAACATGCGCACAGGAATGCAACGAAAGCTAGATGTCGCGAACTGCCGAGGCCTACTCCGCTCAACTCTCGGTTAAGCTCAACCAACCAACCTCTGGACCCGACGACGCCGGCGGACTTTGAACGCATATATCCCACTCCATGCGCGCTGCTGCTGAAGAAGTCATTGGATTCCGGCGCCCGCAACCTCGAAACCAATTGTACGATGAGGAGTGTCGCATCGCGACAGCAGTAAAAAACGCCGCATATAAAAAAACGCCGCAGTCAGCTGCAACGCGAGGAAGAGAGGCGCCTTTTCAGACGCAAGAAAAGAGAGCAGGAAAAGCGTGAGCGTGAAGAACTAGAGGTATACCAGGGCAAGAAGTATGCACGAAAATTCTATTAACAGGTTAAGCGACTAACCCAAGGTTTCAAGCCCGGAGCATCCACTTGTAGAGACGAAAATGGAGATCTGAATACGGATACACAGTGTGTGCTTAGATTGTGGAGACAGCACTTCTCCAATTTACTTACTGGCGACGATTCCACCAATGCCGCCCATAGAGAGCGCAGTTCAGTGCCACCAATCGACGATGACGGAGTAGAAGTATCACCACCTAGCCATGAAGAGGTTTGAGTTGCTATCCAACGACTCAAAAACAATAAAGCAGCGGGTGCTGAAGGCCTGTCAGCTGAATTGCTTAAAACCGGCGGCGATTAATTGATAAGGCGACGATTGCAACCTCAGCGTACTGTGCCCTATACTTAACAAAGGAGACCCAACAATCTGCACCAACTATCGAGGTATCAGTCTTATTTCCATCGCATATAAGGTTCTTTCAAGCGTACTGTGCGAAAGATTAAAGCCGATTACAAAAACACTGATTGGACCTTATCAGTGTGGCTTTCGACCTGGTAAGTCCACCATAGACTAGATTTTCACGTTACGACAAATCCTGCACAAAATCCACGAAAATTAAATTGACATGGTGTGCCTCTTTGTCGATTTTAAAGCTGCGTTCGATAGCCCGAGAAGGGATTGCCTATACGCAACAATGCCTGAGTTCGGTATACCTGCAAAGTTGATTTGACTTTGCAGAACTACGTTGAGCAACACACGCAGCTCCGTCAAGGTAGGAAATGAATCTCCGAAACCTCTCAATACCAAAAGAGGTTTCAGGCAAGGCGATCCACTGTAATGCGATCTCTTCAACATCATCATGGAGGGGTACGAAAGGCCGGTATGCATCGCAATGGCACCATTTTCTATAAAGGTGTCCAGCTCCTTGCGTACGCTGATGATATTGATATTGTTGGCAGAACCAAGAGAGATGTTTCCGCTGCTTTCGCCGCTATCGAAAAGGAGTCAGCCAAAGTGGGTTTGACGATAAATGAGGGTAAAACAAAGTATATGCTGTCTACAAACAAGGGAGCGCGGCGTTTAGACTCCCACGTTTCATCCGGCAGCTATAACTTTCAAGTAGTCAAGGAGTTTGTATTCCTTGGCACCGCCATTAATTCCAGAAACGAATCAGCCTGGAGATAAAGCGAAGAATAATAATTGCTAATAGGTGCTACTACGGGCTCAGTTAGCAACTAAGTTCTAGAGCCCTCTCCCGATCGACAAAACTAACACTCTCGTTCAAGAGAGAACAAGACCCTCGTTCTACCTGTGCTGCTTTATGGCGCTGAGGCATGGGTAGTTTCGCAAACTGACGCAGCCGCTCTGGGGGTGTTCCAGAGAAAAAATCTTCGGTCCTGTTCGAGTCGGCGATGACTATCGCATCCGAATGAACCACGAGCTGTATGAGCTCTACGATGACATTGACGTAGTTCGGCGTATAACTGTGCAACGACTACGCTGGCTGGGTCATGTCTATCGTATGGACGACGAAGCTCCAGCGAAAAAGGTGCTCGAGGCGAGGGTCGCTGGTCAACGACGACGAGGGAGACCATGCCGCCGATGGATGGACCAGACTGAGGAAGCCCTAACCGCACTTGGTGGATCCGATTGGAGAAGGCGCGCGCAAAACAGAGGCGCATGGCGAGAGCTGATGATGTCGGTCGAAACCCGGACACGGGTTGTTACGGCCACCTAAGTAAGTAAAGTAAGTAAGTAATTAACTATAGTACATTAATAAATAAGTAAATAAATAAATTAAATAAAATTATTTCTGAAGAGTGGTCATGCACAGTTTTTGCAAAGCTGTCGAGAGTAAGCGTATGAACTTAATAACCAAATTTTAGTATTTAACGATGAGAATCGTCTGATTTATAAAAGTTCTATTAATTTTTGTTTTAAAAAAAAACCAAGTGGCGGCCGTGGCGTAGTGGGTAGAGTGTGTGGCCCATACGTGAGAGAACCCTGGTTCGAATCCCACCTGACACAGAAAGTTTTTCAATTGAATTAATTTTTCTGTTTGCCCGTCACCTCTCTGCAGACAATGGCAAACCTCAGAGAATAAAAACTGCCATGAAAAGCTTCTTGGAACATAAGCCGTTCGGAGTCGGCATAAAACATGTAGGTCCAGTTCTCGATCATTTGTGTTCAAACATTCCACAACACGCACAACACAATTGATCATAAGAAGCTCGGTCCAAGTGCTTTCCAGGGCTGAAATTGGCCATTTCGTTCTATTTTTTTTGTAGGTGGAACAAGTGGGCGTGGTAAATTAGAGCACCTGCGTATCAAGTGTTAATATTAAAACGTGTACAACTCTGGAATAAGCATGATTTCGATAAAGTGGGCGTAGATATGTTGCGACCACGCCAATTTTTAACAGTTGCCGAGAGTGACCATATGAACTAAATTACCAAATATTTGTCTTCTACTGCAAAAGTCGTCTGATATAAAGCATTTTTACTGATTTGTGGGCGGTAAAAGTGGGCGTGACAACATTTATATTTACATAGTGACTGCCACTTGGACCTGTAGAGCCTGCATACCAAGATTCACTATCAAAACGTGTACAACTCAAGAATAAGCATGATTTCGATAAAGTAGGCGTAGATATCGTGGGGCCATGCTCATTTTTTGTACATTGGGCGACAATAACAATACGAACTAAATTACCAAATCTTAGTCTTCTACGGCAAAAGCTGTCTGATATAAAGTATTTTTACTGATTTGTGGGTGGTAAAAGTGGGCGTGACAACGTTTATATTTACATAGTGACTGCCACTTGGACCAATAGCACCTGCATACCAAGATTGACTATCAAAACGTGTACAACTCAGGAATAAGCAAGATTTCGATAAAGTGGGCGTAGATATAGTGCGGCCATGCCCATTTTTTGTACATTGGCCGACAGTAACCATACGAACTAAATTACCAAATCTTAGTCTTCTACGGCAAAAGCCGTCTGATATAAAGCGTTTTTACTGATTTGTGGGCTTTAAAAGTGAGCGTAACAACGTTTATATTTACATAGTGACTTCCACTTGTATCCATTGCACCTGCATACCAAGGTTCAGTATCAAAACTTGAACATTTTAGGAATTAAAACGATTGCTTAAAAGTGGGCGCAGATATATTGTGACTACGCCCATTTTTTATACAGTCACCGGAAGTAACCATATGAACAAAATTACCAAATTTTTGTTTTGTGTGATTAAAACCGTCTGATATATAGCATTTTGTTTGATTTGTGGGCGATAGAGCCAATTTGGGTTGTATGGGAGGTACCACGCCCCCTTGTCCAATCAACACCATACTTCACAGGAACACTTCCAGAATATTGCTTTAGTATCCGTAAAAATTTCATAAAGTTTGGTTTGGTGGTTTTGGAGTCTATACGTGATATACACACATATCCACATACCCACATACATACATTCATTTATAATCATTTATCATACATAAAGAAGAATAGATTTATTAAGCAATTTCTGGTGGAGTGATTTGGCCTTCTTTTAAAAACGAACCTGGAAATAAATTTACAGCTCGTTATGAACTCAAATTTACACCCATTACAATCAACTTAAAAGATGCGTTATTTTTTAACAACAAAAATTTTTAAAAATCTCGATGTCACTCCCTTGGCGTAAGTGTTTTATTTACAAATATATGTTTTTTTCCAGAAAATTATAGATATTTTTATTTGGGAAGCAAAATTGTCCTACTCTTCTCGCATTGCTTCATGAATACGTCACGTACACGCAAATGATGTTACAAAACAAAACAAAAATGTTTTTTCTATGTACTTTAATAATTGTTCAAATTCAAAGAACGCTATTCTTTCAAAGAACGCCTTTAGAATCGCTTATATTACATAAAAGTTGCGTAAAACGACTTACAAAAAAATGCTTAAAAGTTACTCGAAAATGTTTTAAAAAACCTTTAAAAATATCTCGAAATGAACTGTTAACTGTATTGAAAATATCTCAATAATGTAACGAAAATTACTAAAAAAATACAAATGACAAAAAATGTTAAAACCACTCGAAAATTACTTCAAATTCACTTTGAAAATAAGTCAAAACTAATGAAAAAATTGGTTTTAGAAGACTCTTCATGTAGAGTCGTGTGTGGGGCATAATTTTCTCCCGACAAAATAGTATTTTTTGATCGGAAAGAAAAGTCGAAAACTACTTGAATTTGTTCAAAAAATTCATAAAATGCTGTTTGAGATATATTAAGATTTAAATACAAAACTTTATGAAATTAAAATATACAACAAAAAAATTTATTTAATTTATATCGAAGTTTGTTGTATATGAAAAAAGAAATCAGGGTTTATCCAAACGAGGCTTTTTTGACAACAATTACTACAATTTACTACCAATATGTTCTAGAATTAATGTTGAATATTTTTTTTACACCCCATCATGAGAAGCCCTTATGAAAAAAATACAAAATGTATTATTTTTAAAAAGCTTACATATAGATTTGAAGCTTATCTTTAAGAACATCATGCTATAAATAAATTTGTTACTCCATTTTATGTGCTAGCGCATATAGTCTTTTAAATTTTTTACAAAGTTATCTCAAAAACATAGCTTATAAATAATCAATTGGTCTGAAAAGCTCAACGCTCTCAAGGTCTCGTCTTCATAACATACGATAACAGATTTATCTCAGATTTTTATAACAAAACAAAAATCAAATCCAAATCAATAAAATTTAGGACCTACAAAACAAATATCAGATCAAAACAACAAGGCCGTTTGTATGCCCTAGGGGCAGGCTAATTCCTTACGTTGGATTTTTCTGCACATAAATATTTTTGTTTTGGAACATCAAAGGGAAACGTTGTTCTTATAAGCCTAGTGAAATCTATATGAAAATGCGTTCATGCACAATTCTGAAGTAAAGCAATAAATTTGTAGAGTTGTACATCAGGGTGTACAAGTTCACCCTTCTCATTTACTGTTAAAGAATACTAACTCAAACACACTTAAAAGTAAAATTTATCTTCAATGAATAAATGCTGATAGAGGCATATTAAACAGATAATTTAAGTTAACAGACAAAATAAAACGGTTGAATTTATAAACCAGCAATAAACTATATAACTCTAAAAAATTTTTTAGTAAATAATAAAAGTTCGAGTCAAAAAAATCCGTAATTATTACTGTAGGGAGTTTATTAACTTTCTCACTCACGCCTATAAGGATGACAGGCAAAGAAACGTTAATATATTTTTGATCAGCATCACCACTACCATGATTTAGTCATGTCTTTCTGTCTGTTCGTCTGTGGACACGATTACAGTCGTAATAAATGCACAAAAATTAGTAAAATGACTTGAAATTTGGCACATAAACTAGCACATATGACATATTACTTTGGAAAGTAATATGTTACTTATTACATATTACTGACTCTTTAAAGTAATATATACAGGGTGACCCGCAATTGAGTGCAACTATTTAAGGAGGTGAAAGGTTATGTCGATCTGAGCAAAAAATCGTATGGGAGAGGGGGTCTATTTTCACATTCTTAAGAGCTACAGGGTGAATGAATATTTCACGACTTTGATTTGCATTATTGTTTCTTCCGTTACCGAGCTGTGTTCGTGTGAAGATGAAATCAATCGGTTGAAGCTACCAAATTTCAACTTTGAGTGCAAATTTCTCAAAATTTCGCGTAATAAATTAAATTAGTTTTATGATCAATTTTGCAATTTATTCAATTCTTTTTTAAATGACACCAAACATAAACATGCCTTTAATAACAAAAAAGTTGGATGTACTAAAAAAGTCTTACTAGAAAATAATAGAAAATAATCAAAATATATAAATAAAATAATGTATTACAATGTTTGTAAGTAAATAAAGCTAAAGTAAGTAATAAAGCTTGGACGGGCATTAGACAAGGGGATAAGGCTCCGCCCACATAAACCAAATTTTTGATATTGAATAGCTTTAGAAGTAAAAATCACAGAAAATTCATACTCAGAATGGAGTTGTCACTTGGTGATATCTTTCTAATACAAAACTTGGACGGGCATTGGACAAAGGCGTGTGGCTCCGCCCATGTAAGCCAAATTTTTAATATCGAATACCTTTGGAAGTAAAAATCACAGAACATTGAAACTCAGAATGGAGTTGTCACTGGGTGATGCCTTTCTTATAGAAAACTGAGACGCACCCATATTAGCCAAATTTTTGATATCGAATAGCTTTGGATGTAAAAATCACAGAACATTCAAACTCAGAATGGAGTAATCACTTGGTGATGTCTTTTTAATAGAAAACATGGACAGAGATTGGACAAGTGACAATGTGGCTTCACTCATATAAGCCAAATTTTTGATATCAAATTGCTTTGGATGTAAATATCACAGAACATTGAAACTTAGAATGGAGTTACTATTTAGAGATGTCTTGCTACCGGAAAACTGGGACGGGCGTTGGACAATGAGTGTGGTGTCAAACAAAGGGTCAAATAAAAGTGTTGTATATATTTATTAATGCGCTCCAATACTGTCCACCTGATTGCTATACAATTTTGTCAATTTATTGCTTGCACTAACGTGAAGGTCATAGGTTGCATGAAGATTTGTAAATAAAGATATTCGGGTACGGTGCGTATTTTGGAATAATTTATTTTTCTCTATCTCGAACTCCAGAAAACGCTCTAGACCAAATCTCAAAAAAAATTGTGGACAATTCCTAAACCGCTCATTAGATTTGTATGAAAATTTGTATTAAGGAATGTTATAATAGAATCGGAGGACATTGTAGTATAAATATCTCCAAAAAAACGTAATACACGAGAAACGAATACACAGGCAAACAACAAAAGGTGCAAATATTTGGTAATAATATCTACGAGTATCTATCAGCCCTCTTCTGAAATCCGATTTTGATCGGAACACAAGAATACCGCACAAAACTCCGCGATACTTTTGTTTTTGGAGGAGCCTTCAGAAATGGCAAGCTTAATACATTTTGGGCATAGGAGGCGTTCCATATAATTTAATATGTTCGGGACCACTTTCGACACTGTATTTTACTGTATTCTTAAAGCTATGTTTGCATCATTTTCCACTAAACGCTGATAGCCTCCTTCAAAAAGGAACCGTAAGGTTGTGGTCAGTTAAATAATTGTGGAATCGAAGATCGCAGGGCAAAAGATTTAATTTCATTTAAAACCAAATTAAATGGCTCTTTATTTAGATGATATTGTGCAATAACTTTAAAAGAAATATTATCAAATGGTCTTCAATAAACATTACAAGTTGCTACATACGCTGAATCAGAAAAATCCAAAGGATTGCTGTGGTTGCGCAGAATCCTCCGTTTTGCTTTTTTGTACGCGTGGTTCTCACACTCCAATAAAACTGTTGGTTTTGACATATTCGAATTCATTTTCATTTTGTTTCGAGCATCACATTTCCGATCGGAGTGCAGACCACCATTTTAAATCCGATAGGATTTGAACTCCGAATTCTACGCAATTCCGGCTCGGAACTTAGAATAGGGCATTTACTTAAGATCTCACAAGCGGTAACACCTAAGACCACCAAATTTTGGACATATGTTATTTGGGGTAATATCTACGCAGATATAACAAAACTAGCTGCACGGAGCATGTAGATATCTAATCTTACAAGACACGTGTAGAAAAAGTTTTTCTTACCAAATTTATACATGCAACATTTAGAAATATGAAAACTAAACGTATTTGTAGAAAAACCACACAATCGTGTTGGAACTAAGAAGCCGCATGCAGTGTTTCAGGTGTTCAGGTTTTCTGCAGCTGGTGTTAACAATTTAAATCCCAAAGCTGCACGAAATGCTTAAGTTTTCACGAAATATGAAGCTTTATTTTGTATAAAAATTAAGCTGGTTGACTGTACATATGTTTGTGTGCCTGCCAAGTTCAACTTTTCACATTGTTTCAATTTAAAACTATAATTCACATATGGTTTCCATCAATTCTTCGATCCAAGACCAAGCATTGGTTGTATAAGGCGCAGACGGTTCATGAATCTATATATATAATTCTTAATAGTAATGGTACAGTATAATAAATTTTCATTGATTTTTTAAATATTTTTGGTCCGGTACAGATCTGCAACATAAGTGTAGAAAAGCTAAATGTAGATGTAGAAACCCTAATTTTACAACCGCATATAAGAAACCTAAATGACGTGTCTAAAACTACTCTTTCTAAATGTACTTGCGGAAAAACTAAACGTAGATGTAGAAACCCTAATTCAACATCCGCATATAAAAACTTAAATACCGCGTCTAAACCTTCACTGTCTAAACGTACGTGCAGAGAAGTTGCTTAAACGTGATGGGTGCAAAATCCCGGTCAAAACGTGAGAAAAGATGCATATACGTGTTGCTTTTCTTGAATTTGTATTTTTTGCCACACCTTCTTTTGTATATCAGACGGTTTTGATCCTATGAGACTAAAATTTGGTAATTTAATTCATATGGTAACTTTACAAAAAATGCGCGTATGTCCACTTTTTTTTCAGGGGATAAGCGCGGAGCAAAGCGAAGCGCGCCGGGTGTAAGCTAGTTAATAATAAACTATTGTTTATTTTAATTTTTTTAATTTATTTTTGTATTTTTTAAATTATACTTGTAATGAAGATTTAAAGCGGACGTGGGAGTGGGAGTCACAGATAAGAGGGTATTTTCAAGAAATTGGGGCATTGGAAAAAGTTCGTTTACACATGAATGGTGAGTAATAAGAGGAAAATTAGGGTGGGAAAAGGTGTTTAGAAAGAAGCGTCTGAACACGGATTTTGACACTGATGGTGAGAAGTGTTCGGTTATGCCATTAATATGCTACGACAACTATGTAAGGGTTTGTTGTATGCATAGATAGTATGGTGCTGACATGCACCTTATTTGTTCATTAAGAACAAACCTGCTGGAGATATATTCGCTATCGATTTTACCAGTTATGACATCGAAGGTAAAGCATGAACAAAGTAATGTTCTTCTTGATGAAAGCGCCATTATATTAAGGACTTTCAGTCTGTGTTCATACGAAGGTAAGTTTCTATACCGTGGATCATAACAATCTCTTAAAGCAAAGATCAGAAATTGTTTTTGAATAGATTCAAGTCTTTCTTTGTGCACTTCAAATGCTGGATTCCACACTATGCAACAATATTCAAGAATTGGACGCAATAACGTGCAGTATTGTGTTTTTGTCACCCATATATTTTTGAATTCTTTTGCACGTCTTGTAATGAATACAGTTTATTTGCCACGAATATAATACGATTTATGTGAACGTTAAAGCGCAGCCTGCTATCCAGGATAACCCAAAGATCTGCAATGTGGTTAACTCTATTGAAAATGACCCCATTAAGCACATAACTGCTATGTCGTTTTACGGGAAAAACTTATAACGTAGCATTTATTTAAGGAAAGCTTATTATGACTACACCAATGCTCCAGAGATAAAAGCTTGTTCTGAAAGACTTCTGAATCCTCTTCTAATTTAATGACAAAGTACATTTTAAGGTCATCTGCATATAGGAGATATGGAATGTCATTCAAAACTTCTGATATATCTGCTATAAATATGTTGAAGAGAAGTGGTCCAAGGTGGCTACCTTGTGATACTCCCGACGAAGCAACAATAGATAGATAGATTGCCCTGAAATTTTACATTTTTGGATCTTTCATACAGATAGGACTTGAGCCACTTCAGCAAGGAATTTGGAATTTGGCAAGGAATTTTTATGCTTTAAATTCAAGATTTTATGATCGACGCGATCAAAGGCTTTGTTAAAATCAGTATAGACTGCATCTATCTGATGCCCTTTTTCCATTTTAATAAGAACTTCAGAGGTCATTTTTGTAAGATTTGTTGTGGCTGATCTTCCTTTACAGAATTCATGTTGTTGAACATTTAAACGTGGATTAATTAGGACTGTAAGTTTGAAACATATAATTTTTTCAAATAGTTTGGGAATAGCCAATAGTATTGCAATGCCACCATAATTTGCGACATTTCTCTTGTCGCCGTTCTTATAAATTGGCGTAAGCTGAGAAGATTTCCATAAAGCAGGAAAAATACCTGTTTGCAAGGATTTGTTAAAAATTAAGTATAAGGGCATGACTAACTAGTCTGAGCATTGAATAAGAAAACTTGGTGGAAACAGGTCTGAACCAGAAGACTTGTTAGGATCTAATCCCTTAAAAGAATTGATTAAGTCACTCTGCGTTAGATTGAATGAGCTAACCAATGTTGATATGTTGGAAATCGATGATGGCGTTCGATTTTTGGTTGAAGGTGTACAGAACACCTCTTTGAAGTGATCTGCAAAAAGATTACAAATATCCTGAGGGATAAAAGAAGTGAAATTTCCCTTAAACATGGATGTTTGGTAACCAGTCGATTTTCGCTTGACGTTTACGCAGTCGAAGAATTTTTTAGAGTCTTTAATAATCCTTTCACCAATTCAATCGGTGTAATGCTTATAAGCTTCTTCAAACTTGATAGAGAACTCTTTAGACAGTTCTTCATATCTTGTCTTTACATCGTCATTTACAGAGATGGCATTTTTAATGAATCTGTAAAGTTTAATTCTCTGATTTCTCAATTGTCTAAGACTTGCCTCAATCCAAGGTTCCGATAGTTTGTTTTGTTTCTTTATTTTTGGAACATGAGTATCGACAATAGCAAAGATGCTCTGATAAAAAAAAACAAAACAGCCTCTTCCAATTCTATGGCTCCACCTAGCAGCCAATTCAAACGGTTTAAGTCATCTATTATATTATTATAATTAACAGGAAATCGTGCACAACAGATTTATTAAAGGATTGCGTAAAAGTAATATGGATAGCGCGTAACTCTATAGTAAAGGCAGTGTGGTGGAGGGTATTAGAAAGTATGTGCTCGGCTTCATTGTTGGACCAACCTGCACTTCGTCATAGAAGTAAGTAAGAATTAAATCTAACCATCGCCCATTGCAGTTTGGAATTGGAGCCACTTGCTGACAATCTTTACTATAAAAGGTACTAAGTAAGTTAAAGTTGACTGCACTGGAGCGGTTTATTGGGAGAAGATAGTTATATATTATCATCGGTGAAAAAATAAATATTAGGGCGGTTAAAGTCTGCTATGAAAATAACCGTATCTTCCTCGTTTAAAGAGGCTATTATTGCTGTGATAGTTTTGCATAATACATTGTACGAGCTTTCAGCAGAACTATCAGAAAATTTCTGATAAGGGCAATATCTCTAATAATAAGAAAAAAAATTTGCTACACCCCCTATTACCGCCCACAAATTAATAAAAACGCTTTATTTCAGTCAAATTTGTATGTATTGGACTTAAATTTGCAATTAAGTTCGTATGGTTGCTCTGGACAAGTGCGCTAAAAATGGGCGTGGTCAAACTATAACTACGCCCACTTTTCGGAAAACATTATAATTCCTCAGTTGTGCATGTTATGCTAATGAAACTTGGTGTGTAGGTGCTATAAGACGAAGTGGTGGTCACTATATATATACATATATAAATGTAGCCACGCCTTTTTTTACCGCCCATCTGTATATATAAAATCGTTCGTGCGGGTTGGTGTTTTAAGATCTCAGGAACGGAAACACCAGTCACCAAATTTACAGCATTTGTTGTTAAAGCCAATATCTCGAATAATGAAAAAGGAAAAGTTGCCACACCTCCTATTACCGCCCAAAAATCAATAAAAATTGTAAATTTCAGATGAATTTGGCTGTATTGGACTAAAAGGTAAAGTGTAACTTGTGAGTCAGCTGCGTGTTTGTTGTTGTGTTAAGGGTCCTATCATTATTGTGTATTCACAATATTTATAAATGAAAAAATTTGTTATTTCTATGCTGTTATCTTTAATGAAGCCCGTTAGTTGGATTGAAAACATTATTATATATAATTTACTATAAAAGGCAAGGAGGTACCTTCTATGAAAACATTTTTTGACTCAACTAAACAAAAACTATTCTTAGAGAAAATACAAAATTGATTTAAAAAATGTATCCTTGTGCTTTGTGTAGTAAAGTTTAGAAGCGAAAGTTTATTTAATGCGATACGTGCAAAATTCAAATATCATCGAGGGAATGGATACATCATAACAGAACGAGCACATTGAACAAGGCAAATTGTGGAGAGTTAATAAGTAATAATGTTAAGTGTATAAATAATTCTATATTTAATCATAGAAAAATAAAAAAAAATTAAGATCTACATGTTTTCTAATCAAGATAAAAGTGATTTAAATGTGAAAAATTTCTTTGAAAAAATTAATGAACTATCAACACTTCTATTGTTTCCATTGGAAAAGCATATTGCAATAAAGTTTAATTTAAATCTAATTTGCAAATATTTAAAAATAACAAACAAAGATGTGTGAAGCATACATAGCTTCAAACAATATAGCATGTATTGTTCAAGAGCAATTTGATGTTTTAATAGAGAAAATGAGCACCTTTCAAGAACGAGATAGTGGTCTTTAGCTGAAATTGAACAACTTGAAGTGAATGTTAATAAATGTGAGATAATAAGAGGATCATCTTATATACCATTACCAAGATCAATTGAAAGGAAAAAAGCTTGTGTGAATATTAAAAACATAGATATTTATTGTTTTAAATGGGCCATTATCTCTGCGATGAATTCTGTAAAGCAGCACTCTGATAGATGTTCTAGTTATAATACTAGAAATATAAATGATTTAGTTATATCTTTAAGCAAAGCAAAATTGTAAATTTTGAAAATTTAGTTTTTCCATTGCAACTTAGAGATATTGAAATATTTGAATTCAATAATCCAGAGATTAGTGTAAATGTGTTTGATTTAGATAATAATATTGTTATAGGAAGAAAAAACACACCACATTTATCTTTTATTTTTGAATGATGATGATAATAATTGTCATTATGTTTGGATAAAGAACTTAAGTAGGTTAGTTGTTGATCAAGTTAATAAGGAAAAAAACGAATACATATTTGCAATATGAGTTTGGTATTTTTTTATAAGCCAAAAAAATTAAATCAACATAAACAAGATTGTAGGAAAATTGTTACATATTTACCAACAGTTGAAAATAATAAATTAAAATTTGAGAGTTTTAAAAAGAAGTAGATGTACTATTCACAATGTACGCTTCACAATTGCCAGCAAGTTTTCAATTCCCTTTTGAACTTGCTATTTGCGTTTCCACTCAGTAGGATTTCTTGCGCAATTTTGCTTTTATCTTGAAGAAAGCGTTAAAACTCTTTAAAGAAATATTAATAAAGTTTGAGGTAGTTTTAGTAGTTCATATTAAATTTTTATGCATTCACTGTTTTATTCAATGTTCATATTATTGAAATATTACAACATTAATTTACAATCAATGTTTTCTTATATGAATACATTGTCCGCTAATGCGCAGCCATATTAACTTGACGAATAAGAATAAAACGAAATATCAAAGAAAGAACAGCACAAAAGAAAACTTGCCGGTACGAGCAAGTCTGTGCTCGTCCCCTCTCGTCACGTTCCGAGCGCTCAAAAACTCGACTTTCCGGCAAGAAAAATTGCCGTGTGGAAAAGGGGTCTATATTAAAACCAGTGAATATTCAAAATTCTATCAATATAAATTCTGTTCAGCAACATCTTTCATATGCTTATAGTTATTTTATAATTTGTTCATATAATGAAAAATTACATCGTTTTAAAACATATCATGGACTAGATACAGCAAAAAATTTCTTTGAAAATCTTGTAAGTGATGTTTTAGATATATATCACAAACATTTGAGTAAAAGTATTCCCATGAATCCATTAACAATCAAACAACAGAGAAGACAAGAAGAAGATTTGATTTGCAGTATTTGTAGAAAATAATTATCATTGACAGATACAGTGGCTGATCATTGCCATTTAATTAGTGAATATATATACCGGCACATAATAAATGTAATCTAGAAAATTAGATTCCAAAATTTTTCACAATATCTCTGGGTATGATTGCCATTTGTTTATAAAAGAGCTTTCTTCCATTGAGGGTGATATTAATGTAATTCCATTAAATAAGAAAAAATATATATCAGTTTCGCAGAGTATTTCTGAATGAAAAAGATAAGACAATTGAACTTAGATTTCTTGATTCATTCCATTTTATGTCATCAAGCATAGATACTTTAGCTAAATTTTTAATTGACATTGATTTAAAAATAACCAAATCGTTTTTCGCAAATGATTTCGAATTTAATTTAATGAAGCGAAAAGGAATTTTCCCCTATGACTATCTAGATTCAGAAGAACGTCTTAAAGAAACACAATTACCAATTCAATCAGTTTTCTTTAATAAGATAAGTAATGAAACGTGTAGCATGCTGAAACCGTTTGGAAAACTTTTAAGGAGGGACATGACATTCGCGGCAGAGTATTGTGTTATTATTTAAAAATTCATACCTCCGTCAAGAACAAACATTTTTCCAAAATTTTTTTTATTATTGTAGAGAATTGAAAAAATTACAAGAAAAAAAAATCAAAAAATTATATTTTTCACTCCACCATGGTTTTATAGAGCTCCAAACTGGCGCCAGAGAAAAAACGGGGCCTCGTGGTTGCAGCGCTGGGAGTTGCAAAAATTGTCCGATCTGGAAAAAAACTGACTTTTTATGTCATGTCAATGATTATAAGCATGCTGAAACCGTTTGGAAAACTTTTAAGGAGGGATATGACATTCGCGGCAGAGTATTGTGTTATTATTTAAAAATTCATACCTCCGTCAAGAACAAACATTTTTCCAAAATTTTTTTTATTATTGTAGAGAATTGAACAAATTACAAGAAAAAAAAAATCAAAAAATTATATTTTTCACTCCACCATGGTTTTATAGAGCTCCAAACTGGCGGCAGAGAAAAAACGGTTCCTCGTGGTTGCAGCGCTGGGAGTTGCAAAAATTGTCCGATCTGAAAAAAAAAATATAGTCTCTTTAAAACTTAACAAAATTGGTTATCGCATGACACGAGCTTTTTTCTTAAATTTTTGGTGATGCTCCAAATTTGAAAGTGTGTTTTTTCGAAAAATATATTGACTTTAAAAATTCATAAAAAATCTAAAAAAAAAATTTTAAAAAAAAGCTCGTGTCATACGATAGTGAATCAAGTTTAAAAAAATACAAAAAAAAAATTTCGTCAAAAAATGAACCCGCTAGTGCCGCAACCAGTACGAAAAACATGGTTTCGAGATAAATGCGTTCAAAGTTTGTGAACAAAAAAAAAAAGGTTACCTATCTTGTGTTGTGCTGTTTCTTATAGTTTTTTGCAATCGTTTAGCAATTCGGGCTTCACACTTCGCCTTCAAGTAGGCACGAAATAACAACCAACAAAAGTCAGGTAGCAAGTAAAAGAAGTATATACCAGGGATGATATTGGCCCTTTTACAACTAAAAGGGCCAAAATTTATACAAAAATAGGGCGTTTTTGCCAAGAATGGGGCCTTTAGTGGTAATTCAATATTAAAAACTTTCTATTTGAATATTTTGCCTTTTGAAATATTCCAATAGATTTAGACTTAAGTGTTTCGGGAAATTAAAACAAATTGAAGATCAGTTTTCATGTTTTCGTGTTTTTTTTTTTTTTTTTTGCTTTCACTGTTTCAACCTAAGCGGGGAAGTTTTTGGTTTGTCACAAAAATAGTACACTTTAGTTTAAACGATCAGATCTCAGAATCAAAAATTGTGGATCAAAGAGATGTAGTATAATTGTTTTTTTTTAATAGATTTTATTTCATACATAAAGGCCCTATTGCACCTTAGCAAGAAGGTGCATTGTGCAATGTGCATTGATTGCAAAAGTCAAGAATATGCCAAAAAATTATCCATATCAGTTAATTTCTTCAAACTTATTTTGACAAAGCCATTTATTTAATAAGTTAATAATACAAATAAAAATAGAAAAGCATTTCCACAGAAAACCGAAAATTGGATCGATATATTCATCGTTAAAGAGTCTTAGGCCTTTTCCACACGGAGAAACGGAAAAGTAACCCAACTCCAACATAATTGCTTAGAAAGTTGCAAGCCACTATAATTCCAAACATTATTGCAACCTATGCTTTCAGATGAGCAAGTCACGCACAACGCAACATTGATCTCTCATTGCAGCTTATAATTAAATAAGCAGCGATATTTCTCTACTTCTTTTATAACATATAAAGGGTGATTTTTTAAGAGCTTGATAACTTTTTTTTTAAAAAAAACGCATAAAATTTGCAAAATCTCATCGGTTCTTTATTTGAAACGTTAGATTGGTCCATGACATTTACTTTTTGAAGATAATTTCATTTAAATGTTGACCGCGGCTGCGTCTTAGGTGGTCCATTCGGAAAGTCCAATTTTGGGCAACTTTTTCGAGCATTTCGGCCGGAATAGCCCGAATTTCTTCGGAAATGTTGTCTTCCAAAGCTGGAATAGTTGCTGGCTTATTTCTGTAGACTTTAGACTTGACGTAGCCCCACAAAAAATAGTCTAAAGGCGTCAAATCGCATGATCTTCGTGGCCAACTTACCGGTCCATTTCTTGAGATTAATTGTTCTCCGAAGTTTTCCCTCAAAATGGCCAACTTTTTGTTGCCAAAAATGGAAGAACTGAACTTGGTTGACATGTGGTTTCAACAAGATGGCGCTACATGCCACACAGCTCGCGATTCTATGGCCATTTTGAGGGAAAACTTCGGAGAACAATTAATCTCAAGAAATGGACCGGTAAGTTGGCCACGAAGATCATGCGATTTGACGCCTTTAGACTATTTTTTGTGGGGCTACGTCAAGTCTAAAGTCTACAGAAATAAGCCAGCAACTATTCCAGCTTTGGAAGACAACATTTCCGAAGAAATTCGGGCTATTCCGGCCGAAATGCTCGAAAAAGTTGCCCAAAATTGGACTTTCCGAATGGACCACCTAAGACGCAGCCGCGGTCAACATTTAAATGAAATTATTTTCAAAAAGTAAATGTCATGGACCAATCTAACGTTTCAAATAAAGAACCGATGAGATTTTGCAAATTTTATGCGTTTTTTTTAAAAAAAAAGTTATCAAGCTCTTAAAAAATCACCCTTTATAAATTTGTTAACTGCTCGCTCATTGCTGCTTCCTGTATTCAAAACAATAAACATAAAACACAATTTTCTGAATTTAATTGATATTTTTCTCAACTTGAAGTACCACACAATTGTTTTAAGTTATCAAGAAAAGCACAAGTCGCTGATATAAATTGCAGCTAGCTGTGTTGCATAAAACTTATCGCAAGCGTGCTGCCAACTCGTTGTAAAAAAGATGCTTCATCTGAAGGTTCCGGTGTACTTACATGGGTTAGCAACATTTGTTGATGTTGCGTTGTTTTTCAATTGCTCCATGTGGAAAAGGCCTTAGGAGTATTTTTTGAGTCCTTTGTTATATACATAATAATGTCAGAAATATATGAGGAAAGATATGCGTTAAGACTTGTAAGAAGTCAAATCAATGATGCGGGGCGAAATGGGCCTGATACCAAAACAAAATCAGTTCTACCAAAAAAATATATTCAGAAATGACTAAATTGAAAAAAGAATAATTTCATAAATGTTATAAAATTTTGGAATATGGAGCCTTGAACAACAAAATTAGTTAAATCACGTCGAATAAGGTGACAAAAAATATTCCATCGCAGTCTTAATTTTTTGAAAATAAAGAATTTTCATCTCAGGTGCAATTTTGAAACTGTTATGCTAAATTTTTTCCAAACCTTATATTTCTTAAAACTTATGACTCGAAAACACTTTTCTATTTCCGATTTTTTTAGATCTAAACTTTTTTTGGTGGAAAAAATCACTTTTTTATGCAAATAATTGTTTATTACTTCTTAAGCATTTATTTAAGATACATTCTGATGCCATAATCTGAAAGAGCGTAAAATACGTCGGAAATTATTTTTGGTGCTGAGAAAATAAAATAAAATGGACAAAAATTCTTTGAAAATTGACGCTATAGAATTACTTTGGGATACTATTAAAACTAAAATCGGTTCAAAAATTTAGACATTCTTTTGGAGAGTGTGCAGGAATTTTCATACTTCCTCCATTATAGTAGGTATCAAATGTTTGTAAGAAGATTTCGTGTAGAGACATTCAATAATACTCAAATTGGTTATTCTTCATAATGCTAACATGGTGGCTTTATACAAAATATAAGAAAGTCTGTTTTTTAAAAATGTTCTTCAGTTTTAATAGAGTTTTACAATTGTAGCCTACCAAAATCTTACCTGCGTAGGCGTATATAGCTTAAAAAAGCAAAATTGGGGAGAATTGTTTAAGTTTTTGGGTTTTTTTGAAGCTATAATTTCAAAACATGCAACAGAACTTATTTTACTGAAACGATTTTATTACAAATTTAAAATTTGAAAAAAAATTTATTATTTAGAATTTCAGAAAAAGGGCCTAAAATGAATCGAAAGGCCTTTGGGGCTTACGAAATCAAAAAGGGCTCAAAAAAGCCCCAAAAGCCCCAAATATCATCCCTGGTATATACCAGCTGCCGTACGTAGGTACCGCAAAATTAAAAATGCGCTCTCACTAATTCGGCTGTAACTTTTGAACCCGTAGGAATATTTCCATGAAATTTTTTTTCTTAGAATCTTAAGAATATTTTCTAAAATACAAAACTATTAAAATAAAGTCGATTTAAAAAAACTGCCAATGTCATGAAACACCTTAAGTGTACCAATTAATTAGATTATTAATTTTTGTATTTGAAAGTGGATGTGTTATTATTGAGTGATATTTTTGACACCTTCGAAAGTTATGTAAAGGTATTTATCAGTTAGACCCTTGTCAATATTACATCGCACCCGGGTTATCTTGGGATGCAATGTTAAAAATAACTAAAATAGAATTAAAATTGTTGACTGCTAAAAGTATGTACAAATTTATTTTGAGAGGTATACGAGGGGTATTGTACAATGTTGTAAGCGTTATTCAATAGCAAACAAAAAATATTTGACTGATTATGATGTAAACAAAACTTCAAATTATATAGTTTATTTAGATGTTAATAACTTATATGGATTGGCCATGTCCCAGTTCCTTCCAAATAACAATTTTGAATTGATTGAAAACATTGAAGATTTTAATGTGTTAGATGTTGCAGAAGATTCATTAGTTGTACATATATTTGAAGTAGATTTAGATTACCCTTTATGTCTTCACGACAACCATAATGCTTTTCCATTTTGTGTAGTAAATAAAAAAATTGGTGACATGAAACAAACAAAGCTTATTGGCTATTTAAAAAATAAAGAAAATTACATTATACATTATACATTATACATTATAGAAATCTTCAACAGTGTCTTAAACATGGACTCGTCTTGAAAAAAATGCATAGAGTTTTAAAATTTATCAATCGAATTGGTTAAAAATATTTATTGATTTAAATAATCATTATTATTACTTCAAATAAATTTGAAGATAATTTTTTTTAAATTATTAAACAACGCCGTATTTGGTAAAACTATGGAAAATGTTGATAAAAGAGTTATTGTTAAATTGGTACAATACTGGGAAAATACAAGTAATAATAATAGAGGAAGAAAAAATTAAAAAAAAATTTAAAGCAAAATATCTTCAATTTTTCCTTATTAAGTAAAAAAGTTTTAGGTATGATGAAAGACGAATGCAATGGAAAACTAATGAACGAGTTTATTGGCTTAAAGGCAAAAATGTATTCATTTAGAATTGATCAAGATGAAAATGAAATTAAGAAAATCAAAGCAGTAAAAAAGGGAATAGTTTCAACATTGTCTATTAATGATTCCAGAACATGCCTTTTAGAAAATAAAACCTATCATAACTCAATATATATTTTTAAATCTAGCCTGCATAACATTTCTGTGGTCACAAGCATTAACGACATAACTCAAAATATTCACAGTCTTTGGAAGGATGCAGAAATCCGTTTATTGTACAGAATAGATTACCACTTACGTGTGCAAATATTTCTTTTGTAACGGGTCATATATTCAGATTAAATGGTCGTAGTTAGTTTAACTAAAATATCGTTTTTTACGATATTTTGAGTTATGTCGTTAATGCTTGTTTCCACAGATTTATACTCAAAATATTCATAAAGTTGTTTTAAGTAATATTGATGATAAGCTAATCATAGCATCTAACCATATTGCTACTTATGCTCATGGTCATTATAAAACTATTGAACAAATTAGTTGATTACCACATATTTTTATTAAAAAATATTATCTATATATCTCAAATAAAAGCTGTAAAGATATATTGATACATATGCGCATAATCATTATAAAACTTTTTTAAAATTTCGTTGAAAAACACATACTTAAATAAGGGTAAATACTTTATTTTTTGTATTAGCAATAAGTGAACATGCTATGTAACATTATATTTATGAAATAAAAATTGTAAGCATAACTGACCATAAATAACTGTGCTATATTTTGCTCTGGCTTATAGTTGTAACATATTGGTGGTTTTAAGTAATTGATGAGTTCTAATATGGGTTGCAAGTTACCATAACTATCACAATATTCTTTATAATTATTATTTTCATTGTAAGCTATCCAATGAGTTCCGGGCCCGTTAACATCGTCCAAGTTAAGTATACAACATTCTTGAGCATAGTGTTTTGTTGGTAAAGAATCTCTCATAAAAATTCCTCTAAATTATTTAAGACATTTACAATATTTTATTAAATCGAGATCGGTTATGGTTTTTTGGGTAGCTTTCTTAAAAGTTTTTTGGATGAAGATGTAAAAACAATCCATAACTTTGTTAATATGGTTTGAGATATAATAGCTATTGACTCCATAACAGGTCATTCAATAAGTCCGTAGGATAAATAAAAAAAACAAAATTTTGATAAAATTTGTTTATATTATTCAACGTTTATATTTATCGTTTATATTAATATGCCTTCGAGAGCGATAATACGAGTATACCGATTTTCAAACTATTCGATACCACTTTTATAGTACGATTTATCTTTCTCGTCAAAATATGCCTCAGTTTCAGCGATAACTTCTTCATTGCACTTGAATTTCTTTCCAGCAAGCATTCTCTTGAGATCTTAAAACCGGAAAAAGTCGCTGGGGCTAAATCTGGTGAATACGGAGGGTGGGTAAGCAATTCGAAGCCCAATGCATTCAATTTTGCCATCGTTTTAATCGATTTGTGACACGGTGCATTGTTTTAGTGAAACAACACTTTTTTCTTGTGCAAATGTGGCCGTTTCTTGGCGATTTCAGACTTCAATCGATCCAAAAGTGCACAGTAATAGTCGCTGTTGATGGTGGTTTTTTTGGAGAAAGTCGATGAATATTATTCCTTTCGCATCCCAAAACACAGACGCCATCACCTTACAAGCCGCCTGTTGGCTCTGTGCTCGCTTTGGATTCGGTTTGTCGACTGCTGTCCACTCAGCTGACTGTCTTTTGGATTTTGGTATGAAATAGTCATTGTCACATATCGACGATAGAATTCAATTTAATTGCGGTTTAACAGAGCCAAACACTCCTCTGAAGCATCAATTTGTTGTTGTTTTTGGTCGACTGTGAGCTCACGCGACACCCACTTTGCAAATCATCGTGTAAAATGATAAAAACACTACCATCTGATATCTTTATAATGTCAGCTAGCTCGTGCACCTTCAATTTGCGATCGTTCATAACTAATTTGTGGATTTTTTTGATGTTTTGTGGAATAACGTTCTGATTTGGGCGTCCACTGCGCTCTGCATCATTTGTGTTGGTACGACCACGCTTTCTACCATTTGTCTCGATGGAGCAGAGTCCGGATAATGTTTATCAAGCCATTGTTTGGTTTCCACTGTATTTTTTACATCAAAAAGCAATGCTTTATCAAAACTCGAAATTCACTTTTTTCCATTTTTTCTTTTTCAATAACAATAGTTGCACACAAAATGCTATAATTCACGAATCAATTGTGAGATTGTTGTCAAATTTTTATACGTATCATTTGAAGGTTGGTACTAAATAAAAATCATATGGGGAAAATCTAGTAACGCCATCTATGTGTCACCCTATGACTACTTTTGACCTTTGACTCCTGAACAAAAGTTCAGGTGTTAACCAACGTGCTTATATTTGTTGTTAAGTAACTGGCAATATTTTATATATTTTTATATGAAGAAACGCTTTCCCTATAATGATAAATAACGGTCCTGGAATAGATGATGCTATGTACCAGTGATCTGCAACGGATAGCTTATTTACAACTCTGAGTATATCCGAAAAAAATAAGTACAAAAACCGACTTAACCCTTAGCGCACGCAACTCGGCTCATACTCTCTTCTACAAAGTTGCAATGCGGTGGCTGAAATAAATTTAAGTATCCTAAATCATGAGTCGGATTGGAAGAGATCGTGTTTTTTCAGTTCATAAATACTTATGGTTGTTGTCGTCTTGCTGATACTTATCCTACTTACCGAAATACTTATAATCGACACAAGCAGCCGAATCACTCGACTCTTCTACCACAGATATGAAGCAGAGCGCAGTAGAGCGCAGCAGTGAAAACTGAGCGAGTTTTTTGTAATTGTTTTGTGCGTTTTTTTTTTTGCTGAGCATTTAGATAGAAACAGAAAAACACGTGTTCTTCTTGTGTTGCTTTTTATTTTTATCTTACACTGGGAAATCAGCACATGAGGTAAAAAAAACACACAGCTTCGATAGTTTGAAGCCTTAATTAGCATTTAATCAAGACATTAAATTTTCTGCAATCAGCAATTATTAAGGGTGTGCACAGTTTAAGTACGCAGGTCTGCTTAATTTACGATTTGTTATTTTTACGCCAAGTTACTTAAGCGTATTTTGCTTTGTTGTTGTATGCAAACGCAAATACACAGCCACGCGCAAATAAAGGTAGCCCTTGGGCGTGTTTTTTTGTTTCTCGTATTTTTATGCCCTGTCTACAGCATATATAACAGCGTTGCAAAATTATTGAATACGGCAGACACACACTGAGGTGCTCACAGTTACAAAACTAACAAATGCTATAAATACGCTTTGTTAATATACGATTAAACTATGAATAGCCCAATTATTAAATTTGGAAAGTATTTATTTTTTATTTTTCTGTCACCTTTAGTTACCATATCACATGCTCATAGTTTAACTTCTACTTTGCTGCTTTTTTTTACGTGCATCAAGCAAACGGTCACTGGCGCCGGCCTTTGTTTGCGTTTTGCTTATGCGTAACAAAAAAAAAATCACAAGTGTTGGTTGTTGTTTTCTTTTCCCTAGAGGGCAATAGTAAAATACAAACGAGTTTTCGAAAACAAACAAACAAAAAAAAAACTAGAGCTAGCTGACATTGCCTGCAGACAAGTGCTTACGAAAAGTGCATACGCAAAAAAAAAAAGGAAACAAATAACCAGCAGTCGCGATCTATTGTGCGTTGTAAACATTCAAATTTTCAAATGAAAAAAAAAATTTAAAAAACCCAACCAAAAAATTAGTTTGCATTTTTAATATCATTTTATTTCAATAAAAGGCTTGGCTTTCATTAACTAACGCTCAGAGACTTTTGCATAGAGAGAGAGGGAGCAGTACTCTCAAAATACATTCGGATCGAGCGCATTGATCGAGCGCATACATTGTAATAATCTCACTAAATGCATTCATTGAAAACGGGTCAAAGTGGCTCGGATCACGTCGCGCTCGGATATAAGAATGTACTTATACCCGAAAACATTCTAATGAGCCGAATGCTTTAAGGTATTTTACATATATCATTGAGTCTGGATAGTGTTGAAAAGTGCAAGAAACTCGGATATGATTTGATTATCCGATTTCGGTCGGATACTCATTGCAGTTTTCTGTTATGTACGTTGAAAAAAAATAATGTATACCTAAATAATCTACTTCTAAAACTTTAAACGCGTTTTTCTCGAAAAGGATGTTTGAAACCGGTGAACAGCATTACTCGAAAACTACACCAAGAATCGCCAACACATTTGTTTGACTAGTTAAGCAAACATGATCGGTACATTTAATCGTTCGATTTTTATTTTAGAGAAATACTTTTTTTTATAACTTAAAAAAAATGATTTTTTTAGTCAGAAATCAGTTTTTGTGTTGTTATTTTGGTAAAAATTAACATTTTTCTAAAATCTTCGATTAAAAGCTCAAAAAGCTTCAGCATAACCTTATTCATTTTTTTTAGATGAACAGACTAAAAATTCTTTTTAGCCTTTTTTTTTTTGACGGTTCCCAAAATATTTTGACTGTCACGATAACTGCCAGCAAGCTAAACCATTTTTAAATAACCTCCAAAAATCATAGTTTTCGTAAAAATTTCGAATGGTGAGTTGTTAAAAAAAACCGGTTAGAAAAATAGTACTAAACAAGATCTTCCAAGCTGCATCAAAACATTTCAAATCTTTCCCTTTAAACCAAAGATAATGCTGGTTTTCATGCATTTTTTTTTTAATTTTTTTTTATGTTGTTTTCACTGTAATTGAAATAACTTCATTATTTTTATGCCATCATTATTATGAAGATATGGGATATCGGACAACGGAAAGGTTTTAACTAGTTCTTTTTTTTCCTGGACAGAGTTAATCAATTTTATTACCATTTAAGCTAAAATATTTAAAAAACATTCTATTTTGCCTGAAAGTAGGATTGTTTGTGCTATATTTTCAACAGTTCTCGGTGTTGGGAAAATACCAATATTTCTCTAGTAATATAAGAAACTCTATGTTAAATCCTTTTTAGAATCAATTTTGTTGTATTGATTTCTCGATATTATTTTACTTGCGATGTGGCCAGGACGATTTTTATCAACGGCCGATAATTGAGACTGGTTCACGATTTGAACAAATCGTTCCGTGTTTTGCGAGTGACACAAGAATTCTGAAAAAAGTTTTTACGTAAAGGGAATAGGTAATATATTTTTAAAAGCTCTTTATCAGGAATTTTAATAATTTCATCTTAAAATTGAAGCAATTCCTCTTATTACACTCTTACACAGAATTGTCGAAGTGCTCCCGGAGCACAAGCACGAGACCGAAAAATCTTATACGCCGCCATTCGTACTGTTCTGCTCTCATCTGTTATCATCGATACAAGAATATTTTCATGATGTGCAAAAAATCCGTTTAATTGGATAGAACACTTTACAATTTCCTGTACGTCGTCCGGCAAGTGACGCGTCCATTGAATGTACTTCATTAAGTGACGGCTTCCGTGAATTGATTGTGGTTTACTTTTCACTAAACAATTATGCAGAAGTTTCTTCTATAGTTAAAAAAAGAGTAAATAATAAAACGAATCCACAGAGAATCGCAAATATTTTTGGTTCAGATTTGCTACCGATCTAAATGCGTTACCACACATTAAATGGATTCATTTATCTAAATTTCGTGCCAATACAAATCCAGATAATATAATAAACCAAATATCTCCAAAATTATATCTGCATATTTTAAATGACTCATCGTCTACAACACATGATTATCTAAATTGCTATCATAACGTAGGCGGCTTACGTACTAAATCTATGAATATGCTATTCTGAAGCCAATTCTGAATTTTTTGACCCTCAACTTTATAATGTTTTTCGTAAAGACCGTTGTCGTCATTTATCTGGTCGTAGTAGAGGTGGCGGAGTTCTTCTGGCCGTTCGCACAGCTCTTTCATCTACACAAGTTTCTCTAACAACATCTAATTCGACAGCGTCGCAAAATATCTTGGACTTAGATCAATTAATTATTAAAATAAATTTTGATAATAAACATAAACTATTTATAATAATAAGCTATATTCCGCCTGGGAGTTCATTTGAATTATATAAAATGCACATAGATAACTTTGTTAGTATTTTAAACAATTTAAATGATAACCTATATGTTATTGTAATGCGTGATTTTAACCTTAGTATTAATTGGATTTATGGTATTAATGATCATCATTAGCTACCTTTTAATATAACAAGCAATTGCGAGAGTGTAGTTGTCGATAGTCTTGCCGAATTTGATTTACGGCAAATGAATGGTATTTTTAATAACTGTAATAGACTTCTTATTTGATTTTTGTCGATAGTGAAATTAATTCACATGTCAACATCTTCAACTAGCCTTCATTACCTCATACCTGCCAACAAAATGCACTAAGCCTTAGTTTTAAATCTTACAACTATCCTAAGCCAATTCAAAATAGCACCTATAATTTTGACTTTTCTAAAGCAGATTTTAATAGTATTTCTAATTATATGAGCACTACAGATGGGCTGTCAGTTTTAATCAATGCTGACTTATCAACTAATTTTAACTTATTTTGGAACAAGCTAACAAATGCGATGAATTTATTTATTCCTAAGGTATTTGCTGAAATATCAACAAAGCCTAAATTCTTCAGTAGAGAACTTATAAAGTTAAGCAAAATGAAAAATAAAGCTTATAAACTATAAAATAAGTCTCCAAACAATGTTCAACTTCATGAAAAATACAGTTGCCTACAAAAAAATTTGACTACTTAAATAAATTTCTATATAAAAACTATATATTTCAGGAAGAATCAAAACTAAAAACCAATAATAGCAAGAGCTTTTGGCACTTTATTAATAGTAAAAAGAAATCGGCTGGTATTCCAAACACGATTCACTACCTTAACACTACTTCATCTGATCTTTCCACGATTTGTAACCTTTTTGCCAAATTCTTTGAATCGGTTTATGCCTCTCCAGTAACCAATCCATCGAGATTTCATTTAGAATCAATAGATAATTTAATCAATATCGGATGCATAGAATTATCCGTGTTTGAAGTTGCGAATGGTTTAAAGCAGTGTCGGGCAAAACAATACATAAACATGCAAGCTTGTGTCTGTGTCCATGAGAGAGCGACAGCGCTGGTTTTATTTACACTGTAAATAAAATGCATTTTTTTTATGTTTTATTTATATAATTGTAATTATTATGATTTATAATTATAATTATTATTATCATTTTTTATTATTTTAATTATTATTATTATCATTATTATAATTATTATTATCATTATTATTATCATTATCATTATTATTGTTATCATTATCATTATTATTATTATTATCATTATTATTATTATTATTATTATTTATCATTATTATTATTATTTATTATTTTACTATCATCATCATCATCATCATCATCATCATCATCATCATCATCATCATCATCATCATCATCATCATTATCATTATTATTATTATTATTATTATTATTATAATTATTATTATCATTATCATTATTATTATTATTATTATTATTATTATTTTTATAGTAACTTTTCAAATTCTATTATATCGTCTATATTTATGTTGCCTTCATAACTTTTAATGCGCAGTAAATCTGAGATATGTTCATCTGATAAACGGTTTCTAAATTTATGTTGGATAATTTTGAGGGTTGAAAATCCAACCTCGCAATCGTATGAGGAACTGAACATAGAATATATTTTGAAGATTTCATGTTTAATATTTGGATATGTTTCCTCTCTTACCTGTTTCCAAAAATGTTGACCCATTTCCAAGGGAAGGCTTATATCATTGCGCAGCATTGTTAGCTCTGCGTGTATTTCTGTTGGTTGGTCGTTAATTTTGCAAATTAAAGGATTATTATGCAATTCAATTGCGGTTTTAATTATCTGAAAATCTTGAAATCTTTTGTTATAATTTATTAATAACTCTTCAACAATCCTTGTATAGTCTATTAATTTATTAAAATTTAAATTATCTGACCATATTATCCTGGTTTTATCCAAATTGGACAGATCATAATTTTTTAATTGAATTATTAAAATATTTAGTTTGCGCTCAAAGTGTTCTACAATAGGCACTAGCTCAAAAATATGTCTGTTTTTACCCTGCAGTGACAGATTTAATTGATTTAATAAAAGAGTAAGGTCGCATAAAAAGGCTAAGTCTAATAAAAAATCTTTATTCTTAAGATTTGAAATTAAATCATCCGATTTTGAAAAGAAATTTTGTTCCAAAAACAGTAAAACTTCATTCCTCAAATCAAAAAGGCGTTGCAAGCTCCTACCACGGCTAAGCCAACGAACCTCTGTGAACAAAATTAAATCACCAAACTCGGCATCAAGTTCATCGAGAAAATCTTTAAATTTTCTGTGCCGTAGTGCATTATGCCCCCCTCGAATTGCATTAATAATTTTGATGGCTATTTCCATTACATAGGAAAGGTTTAACTCTTTCGAAAAAAGCGACTGCTGATGGATAATGCAATGAAAAGCTGGAATTTTTATATTATTTTTCATTAACCAACCTATCAGCCCTTGATTTTTTCCAGTCATCACTCTGGCTCCATCAGTACAAATCGCAGTCAACTTTTTTTTGTTAAAAAGTGAAAAAACATTGTGTTGTAGTATTTTAAAGAGGTTTTCGCCTGTAACATGCCCATGCATTGAAACAACGGAGAGTATTTCCTCTGTTGTTTGTAAGTTTTCATCAACTGACTTAACACATATGATTAATACGCTTCAGTTATTTATGTCCGTGCTCTCGTCAAGACATATAGAAAAAAATTTGCAGTTTAATAACCTTTGCTTAGTGGTAAAATATAAATATTTACAAATAACTTCCATTCGGCGAGTTATTGTTCGTCTGGATAAACGTATTTGTTCTACAATTTGTTGCATTTCATTTCCTTGCTCCCCAAAAAAACTGAAAACAACCTGACTTAATTCTTTAAAAAACATACCATCTTCATACGGTCGGCATTTTTTTGCCAAGGCCAATGACACAGCATAGGATGCCTTTTTAAATTGTAATGAAGAAATATTATGATGAATATATATATATATATATATATATATATATATTTTGATTAAAATCATCAGCAATAAACCCTAAAAAAATATTTAACTTTTAATTCGAAAAGCTTTAGTTTTCGTTCTTCTCCTAAAATTAAATTGAATTGTGCGTGACAAACCGAGTAATGCCTTTGCACATACATCAATACGGAACGAGAAACAGTGCGTTCGCATATAAGACATTGCGCTACAGCGTTTGTATTTTCTATAAAAAAGAAATCTAGCATCCATTTATCATTAAACATTTTTCTCTCTGTAGTTTCGAAGCGAGCAGAAGCGAGTTCTTGCCTTCTTGAATGCTTAACGTCAACTGACATGATTTGAATAGCAAAATTAAGCTCACAGCTTCTCATAAGCACGAACCAAAGTCATAACTCGGCTACTGTTCGTACGCCACACGAAATTTTTATTGTGTACATGTGAAAACATTGACGTCGGCAGCAAATCTAGCTCAATCACATGTGAATAGGTTTTTCAATTTTGCCCGACACTGGTTTAAAGCAATTAAGCACAGATAAACAGTCTAGGATGGATGGTTTCCCACATGTTCTCTTAAAAAACTGCGCTAAAGCATTAGCCCTTCCTCTTGTGACCATTTTTAATCAATCCCTTACCACTGGCAATTTTCTTCCGCAATGAAAAAATACTTTTATAAATCCAATTCACAAATCTGGCTACAAGAATGACGTTTCAAATTACAGACCAACTTGCAAAATATCGTCGATTCCTAAGTTGCTCGAAAAATTGGTTTACAACAGACAAACAGAGGTTTGTTACTCGGAAATCAACAGTTACTAATCTAACAATATCTTGCAATTATGTTTTAAATAGTCTTGAAAAAGTTTTTTAGTGTGATGCAATTTTCACTGACTTCTCTAAAGCGTTTGATAGAGTTTATCATAGTTTACTTATCGAAAAACTTGAAAGAATTGGTTTTCACTCAAATATTTTAAAATGGCTTGAGTCATATCTAATTGGACGCACACAATATGTGCGTATCAATAATAAACTTTCAGAAGTCATCCATGTTACTTCTGGCGTTCCCCAAGGTAGTCACTTAGCGCCTTTTCTATTCGTATTATTTGTTAATAACATTCCAAAAAATTTAAAGTCGTCACAATGTTTGATGTATGCTGACGATATTAAAATTTTTTTCTAGTTTAAAGTTCATAAATGATTGTTTGGATCTAGAGTTGGATCTGAATAGATTGTCAACTTGGTGCAAGGAGAACTTGTTGCCACTTAATATTGCGAAATGTCAATGTTTAACTTTTTACAGGAACTTTAATCCGTTTATGTACTTATGTACCCTTATAGACTGGATGGAGTAGTTTTATCAAGAATAACAAATATGAAAGATCAAGGTATAATTCTTGATCATAAGCTGAATTTCCATAGGCACATGGATTATTTGATAGCTAAAGCTAATTCCATGCTTGGCTTCATTTCAAGGAATTCAAAGGAATTTAATGATCCTTTTTCACTTATTTCTAGAATACTGCTGTATTATATGGGGCCCATTCTACGCAGTATCTTCTGATCGAATAGAAAGAATTCAGAGGCGTTTTACCAGACTAGCAATTAGCCGTTTGAGATGAAACATAGATATGCCTGCATATAAAGTAAGATGTCTTCTCCTCGGAATGCTTTCTCCAAAAACGCGTCGGAAATATTTTGCTTTAATGTTTATTCGTGATGTTATTTGTTATAGCATTAATTGTTCAGCTTTGTTACTTAAAATTGGATTTCATATACCACCGCGTTTAGAATTTATTTCATACTAGCTGAATACCCGGCTTAGCTCGGGAATTGGTATAAATAATTTTCGATTTCATTCGTCGATTTGAAAAAACTTTTCACAAACCTTAAAAGGAATTTTGTGTGCATCTTTCGGCACTTCGGCGAAATGAGCAAAATGTAGCTTCAACATCTGAATATAATAAGAAAAAGTTAGGGAAATCGCGATTTGTGTGTGCGTGCCGTCAATCGTTTGCAAAAATATATTTTCAATTTTTATATTGTATTCGATAGATTGCACATTTTTGAAAAAAATCAGAGCAAAAACGCCAACTTATGACGCAACTGACTTGCGCATGTGTTGATGCGTACTCAAATACCACAGAATTTGGCATCAGCTGTCCTGATTTGCGAAAAAAGAAAATGGAATATACCATAAATACACATAAAGAAGGAAAGAAGATATTTAACGCGCTTTGCTACGTCTTACTATATTTTATAGTACAGCGACCTCTGGGGTTCAAGATATAGCAAAATACATAGCGCCTAAAGACTCACCGCACCCACTTATAAAAATCATACTTATCCGATGAGTTGTTTTGAGTTTCTTGCGGTGTTTGTACAACAGCGCCCTCTGGTTTTCGAGATAGAATAAAAAAATAACGCCAAAGCCCTTTCTATACTCGATATCAAATACTATATATCCGATATAAAATAATATGACCCCTAAGCTAACCTGGTTAGGTTTATTTTGAACAAAATAAGGTATGATAAACTCATTCATTAGCAGTTAAGGAACATTCATTGTTTTAGTAGCAATCATCGCATAACTTGAATGATAACATTTCAGAGCCTATGTTTCCAAGCTGTTAATACGGATGATAGACTTTGCAATTTGTATTTTAATACGTTAGTCTAGTTATTATGCTCTCAAATGCATAAGCCAGAACTAGTTAATGTCTTCACAGAATAGGTATTCTTCAAGAACTGTCTATTCGAATGGTTGTAGTGGTGGTCAGAGTCTGTGACAATTTGATGTATAGTATATGGCATAAATTCGGAAAGTTCCATGTTATTGTTAAGTATTATGTGTAATGAAGTCTACATCAAGTGCAGGAATCGTTAAGAAACATTTATGTAGATATCATTCAAGTTATGCGATGATACTCGTACCTACTAAAACAATGAAGGTTCCTTAACTGCTAATGAATGAGTTTATCATACCCAATTTTGTTCAAAATTGGTTAGGTTAGCTTTTTTTTTTTTTTTTTAGACTTAACCAGCACTCAGGGGATGCCCCCTATAAATGCGAAAGCATTGTGTTGATTCGGAAGAAGGGTAATAGTTAGTTGGAGGGTGGAAAGATGGAGTAGTGTCGGCGAAGATTTGATTTAAATTTACACAGATTGAAACTGCCGGGAAACACGATCGCAGGGAGATTGTTCCACAATTTTACTGAGCGACCGAAGAACGAATTATCTCGGTAATGCGATGTTCTATTGGGCAAAGTTGCAATGGTAAAGGGATGGGCTTGGAGAGCAGCCCGAGTGGACCTAACTCAGGGCTCATATTATTATTACCTAAAATGTATGTATTAATAAAATGCGAATTTTTAATAATCCGATGTCTTTTATAGTCTGTATAATTTTGCGATATTTTGTTTTGTAAAAAAAAGTATTATATACTTTACTTAAAAAAATTACTGGTGTTTGATAATTTTTTTCATTTTGTTAAATTTTTTGAGTTAGTTTGGTAAAAAAAACCCCTGGTAACAGTTCGGTTGGCGAACATAGCTTGTTGAAGATAGTATGAAAATATATCTAACATGTCATCCAACAAGCAACGGGACAGTTTTTTTAAGCTTTCAAAAGAATCCAACATGTGCGACCATGATACAATTATCTAGGTAGTAGTGAACTGTCACTACTAGCTTGGCGAACATATCTTGCCCAAAATAATATAAAATATAGAACGAAAAAATTCAAAATAATAATAAAAAGGTAAAATATACATGCAAATGAAAACCTATGATCACCGCTTATAAGAAAATAGCCTGCTGTCACTACTACCTTGATAATTTTATAATGTGTGCGACGACATCATTAATTCTCCGACTTCAAGCAAAAAATTTATATCGGCTTCAGCAGAACTAAAAAAGGTTTTTAATCCAAAGCATACTTGATCGTAGATGAGGATGACGTTAAATGATGTTGATTGAATAAAATAAAAAAAAAAAATCAAAAGGCTAAATCTACTTTTTAAACATGATTATTTTTGAAGACGACTATACCTTTGATTAGCTTTTTTTCACCCTCATATGTATGCAAATATAAACAATAAAACACTTCAAACACATTGAAATGACCTTCATAAAACTATGAAGTTATGATACAAATTAGTTGAGGGTTCACTAAAAAGAAAATCACTTAAAAACATAACGGTAATTTTAATAATAACCACAATAAAATAATATTTGATCAAATATTTAGGGTGGGACCGGGGCCTGCTGAGCCTCCTATTATGTTTATTGTTCAAAAGAAAGATTATTATGTTTATTTTTCAAATATTTGTTTATTCATTTTCAAAGGCTTGTTTACTCTATATCGAAGGCTCTTTTTCAACTGTCTTCTTATGCTATATTTTCATATGTATATCTTAAATTAATTAGCCAGAAATGTACGATTGCTGACTAGGTGTTGTCATGAATAATGATAATTTACACTTTTGTGTATGACCGTTAAATGTGTCATTGATTACCGCATTGATTAGTTTGTTTAGCTGTTGATCTAGCTCGGTCAACTTGAGTCACAATGTATTAGATATCGCATTGGACTGGAGACTGACTGTAATCAACTTGAGTCATAATTAAATTAACACGTTATGTTTTACCAAAACATTATCCATGACACCTTCCCTTTTTGGGAAAAAAATCTTCATTTAATTTTAAGATGAATGAAGGCTTTTGGTTTTTTTGTTTTTTAATAATAAAGTATTTATAAATATTCTTAAAGTTACTTAATTATCAGATTATGAACTACTGGTAGTTGTATTAAAATATTTTAAAGTTATTTTTTTTTAAATTTATCGGCCGATATTACTTCTATCTTACATTGGTCTTATTCAATAATATTCTTAAATTAGATTTTTACTAATTTAATTTAATTTTCCATATCAATCAATTGATATATTTACTTACTACGCATAAAATTTGATTTATTATAATTTTAATCTGTTTTTATGTACTATTATAAATTTTGATTTTGTGCCGATTTTGCAATTTCCTGAATTGTCAGTATCAAGCACTTTATATGGGCCTTTAAAAAGATGACCCAGCTTGTGGTCTGTATCGTTTTTCAAATAAACCATATGTTTTGTTTAATAATTTGCGGTTTCGACTTTTTGTCATAGTTTTCTTTCGTTTTCTGTTTTGCTTTGTCTAATAGTTCTTTTGCTCGTTTTTGTGCTGTTTGCAGTTTAAATTTGAGTTCTGTCATGTAATTGCCAATCTACTTTTTCGTTTAACATAGTCATAAGATGTAACAGATTTTCTGTACACCAACTCAAAAGGTGTGTAACCATGTGTTGTTGATGGAGTTGTATTGTAGCAGTACGTAAAATATTTGAGCCAGTGGTCCCAATCTAGTTTATTTGTTGATATATATGATCCGTATTCGTTAAAAGTTCTATATGAACGTTCTACTGTACCTAATGTTTGATGGTGATATGGAGTAGATGTTTTGTTTTCTATTTTTAAAAGTTTGCACTTTTCATCAAAAACTTGGTTTTTATATTCGGTACACATATCTGTTAGGATTTGTTGTAAGAGTCCGTGAACTAGTATGCAATCTTCTACTATTGATTTGGCTGCTATGTTGACTGATTTGTTTGTAATGGGTACTGTTATCAGAAATTTTCGCAAAGTATTCAGAAAGTTGCAAATTATAGTAAGTGCATATTCGTTTCCATTGAACGATTTGGGGAGTGGACCTATCGTGCTAATTTGCTCGACATTAAAAGCTTTGGTTGGGGTAGGTGTTTTAATAAGAGGTTCTACATGATATATGCCAGCTTTGTTTTTTGACATTTTTCACAATTTCGGATGTATGACTTCACGTCTGAAGTCATGTTTTTCCAAACATATTGTCGTTTTAGTTTTTAGTTTAGTGATTCCTGGGTGGCCTCCAAATACAGGGTAATCATGATATTTTTTTAATATTTTAATCTTTTGTGTTGGTGAAGTAATTTTAGTGATTTTTGGTGTTATTGCGGTAGTTTCCTTGTTTAATTTTACGTTGCCTATATTATTAAATTCCTCAAAGTCGACGTATTTAAATAAATTATCATTAATAGCGATTTTTATATTCTTAAAGTTTGCATTGCTAACTACTGTTTCAAGTTTGGGAAAAAATTGAACTAATTCAATCTACCCATAAGCAATGAATTCATTAACATTTATTTCACATACCTTCTTTTTTCCATGGAATAAAATAAGATTGGAGAAATCATTTAATATTTCAATATTGTTTTCATTTTTGGTGCACCTTCTTTTACTTAAATGTTGTTTGAAGAAATTTATTGCCCAATGTATAGCAGTAAGTTCCTGTTCTATGACTAATTTGTTACTTTCTCCTTTCGTAAAGGTTTTAGAAGCAAATGCTATTGGCAATTGTATACCGTTCTGGTTTTGGCTGAGTACAGCGCCACATGCGAGTTTGCTTGCGTCGGTGGTTATACAAAACGGTTCTTCGAAATTAGGGTATTTTAATAGTGTTGGAGATAGTAGAGAATTTTTCAAATATTGAAATGCCTTTTCACATTCGAATGCCCAGTTCGGCCGATATTACTTCAACTGAACGATGCTTTTTTTCTTGATAATTTTCATGATGTGAGAAATTTAATATGAATCTTCTATAATAGTTGAAGAATGCTACGAATCGCTTGCATTCATCCCCGTTCGTTGGTTTTGGGTAGGATAAAATTTTACCAAATTTTTATTCATCTGGGGATATGCCTTGGTCTGTGCATTTGTGTCCCAAGAAAGTGACCTGTGAATTGAAAAATTTACATTTGTCTGGATGCAGCTTAAGATTTGTTTTTTTGCAAATTTCAAAAACGGATTTTAAATTCCTTAACATATGTTTCTCGGAGCATCCGATGACTATGAGATCATCCATGTATACAAAAGATTTGCCTGGTCCAAGCCCAGAAAAACCGATATTTATCATCCTTTGAAATGAATTGGGGGCGATTTTCAATCCAAAAGGTAATCCTTTGAATCTAAAATATCCCTGTTCGGTTGAAAAGGATGTGATATTTCTAAAAGTTTCTTCAAGCTCTATTTGGTGAATTACCGAAATTAAGTCTAAGCAAAAGAAATACTTTGCACGACCCTATTGATCAAGGATATCCTCAATCCTAGATAATGGGTACTTGTCTGAAGCTAGTTTTTTATTGGTATGTCTGTAATCAATTACTAGTCTCCATTTTTTTTCGAAGAGTTTGGTAACGTTTTTTTCGGAACTAAAAGTGTAGGACTGTTATATTTTGACACGGAGGATTCAATGATGTCATCTGTTATGAGCTTTTCTATTTGTCGGTTTATTTCGACCTTGTGAGTGTGGGGTGTTCTATAATTTTTAATGTAAGCCGGCGTGTTTTCATTTAAATGTAATTTTTGTTTATAGAAATTGTTGAATGTACACGCGCCGCATTCTAGAGCAAACACATCCCTGTAATCTGAAACGAGTTGCGCTAGTTTTTTCTGTGGTGTAGCGGAAAGTTGTTTCTTAATTTATTTAAGATTAAATTTTTTCGTTCTTGATTATAATTTTGTTTATTTGTTTTGACAACGAAATAATCGTCGAGGCTTTCTGTTCTAATATTACTTGGCATTATAAAAACATTTTTATCTGTTATATTAATTATTCTGACCTATGGGTTTTTAGAATTAACTATTGTGTTTGCTATGAAAATAACTTCTTTCAATTCTTGGTTTGGTATTAAAATCCCAATTCCTTCTCGTGATTTTAAAATTTCTAATGACCTCCGCTATTGCAGGAAGTGAGAGCATTTCCTCTTGAGGTGAATCTAATATTTCTACTTCTAGTTGCTTTTTTAAGAAGTGTGGTCTAATTATAAGCCAACTGGGACCAGAATATTGGTAGTCTAATGCACTGCTGACATTTTTTATGAAATCGTAACCGATTATACCGTCACAAGGTATTGGGAATGAGGCATCAACTATGTGGAAATTATGATATATTTCGAAATTATTAATGTCTAAAATTGCTTTTGTGAAACCAAGTCTTTTTATAGTACCACTTCTTATACCTTTTAAATTAAATATTTTATTCATATTTATATGGGTTGTTTTGAAAAGACTGATATCTGAACCTGTATCTAGAAGAACTGTAGAGGCTGAGTTACTTAAAGATGATTTTATTGTAATATAATTATATAAAGAGAGGTTGATATGCAGGATTTTATGTTTAATTAAATTGGTACAGTCCCCAGTTGGGCAGACTGGGGGCCATCTACGTTTTCCTACGTTTCTGCATATCTAACATTTCTATTAGAGTTGTTGCGTCCCCTATAACTGTTATTGTTGTTACGGTAATTTTTGTTTCGATTAGTGTTGTTCCTTTAGTTATCGTAGGAGTTTTCGTTTCATCTTGAGCTATACCTATTGTTTCGATTCCAAAGATTTCTTTGTCCGTAGTGTGAATTACTACCGCGACCACTATAGCTGCTAAAGTTGCGATATTTATTTATTTAATTTATTTGCGAATTTCTTGAACTTTCTGAGCTTAGTTCAAGGAATTTGGTGACAGCGTCACCTACTATTTGCAACTGACCTGCTCTCATTAACATTTTTACCTCCTCAGATTTCGAATTTGTTTTTATTGTCTTTACGGCATGCTGAGTGAAGTACTTTTTTGCTAATGCAGGCGTCAGACCGTCAGCTATATATGCCTGTTCCAATTGCATTGTTATGCTTTCGATTTCTTTGGCAAACTCTGCGTCACTTTTGTTTTGTTGCTTTACAGTAGCGAATTTGGTTGAGATGTTTTGTGATATGATATTGATAATGATATTTCACATTTGCGAGTAAAGTAGCTTTGATTTGTTAAATGGTGTTTTCATTATTAAATTATCTACCTGCTGCTTGAGTTAGTTTAATTTTAATTAGTGAAATAGCTATACTTTCATGGGTTTCTTTGATGGTGTCCAATAAATCTAGAGCGTTTACAAATTTATTTAAATTTTTAACTTTTCCATCGAATTCAGGCAACAGTTTTGTTGCTAGGTTAATGAACTCAACAGGTGTCATTTTGCTAACATTATTTGATTCTATTGACGAGTCAGATTCTTATTCAGAGTTTTCAACGTCACGAACTGCTTGAAATTTTAAATTAAGAAATTTAGTTTTTTTGTTGGTATTTCCTGTGGTATTTGTAACTTACAGAAAATAGTTTCTAATCTAATTTTAATTGAAGAAAAAAATTTTCAAATTCTAGTTTATGTATTGGACTAAGAAATGGATAAATTTCTCTACCGAGATTAGCTATTGTGTCATGTTGATATCCTAAAATACTGAGATGCTTTATTCGTGAGCCATGGTTGGTAGAGATGTTTTATTTACACATTTGAATGATTTGTCAAGAACTATTTTTATTTCTTCTAATTTGTCTACCACATTCTACCAGGTAACTGGGTTTGACATAATACGTGATTAATTTATAGAAATTGCACAATCGAGTACAAGTTTAATTACTTAATTTATAGAAATCGCATAATCGAGTTCAAGTTTTTCAACTTAAAATGATATATAAAACACAATAAATGGATATGAAACAATATAACTAAATGTATAACATACTAAAGGAAATATGAAATTGGCTTATTTTGTTATTTTCACTTGTTGGCTGGTTTGCATATAATTCTTGAAAAATGTCTGCACATATGTTGATTGTTTTTTGCACATTGTACGTATGAAAAAAACATTTTTTTTTTTTTTTTTTTTTTTATGGGAGCTATGCTTTATTATGAACCGATTTAAGTCATTCTCACAAAATTTCCTAATATTTACAAAAAAACTGTCAATGCCAAATTTCATTACTATAGGACAACTTCTTAATGCCGCCGCTTATATGAAAGTATTACACTGTGCAGCTGTGGCATATTGGTTGAGATGTGTGGATTGTATGCTATGGAACCCAGGTTCGAATCCCATCTGACACATATTTTTTTTTCAAATGATTTAATTTTTCGTTTCGGCCGTCCCCTCTCTGCATACAATGGAACATGTATACAATTCATACAATGTTTAACTGTTGATCTAGCTCGGTCAGCATGAGTCACAATGTATTACATATCGCATTGGACTGGAGACTGACTTTAATCAACTTGAGTCATAATTAATTTAACACGTTTTGTTTTACTAGAACATTATTCATTACACTCCCCCTGGCTGCGCCTATGCCCGTCCATCAATATTTTTGGGTATTTCACCCATTTCAATTGAGTTAAAATTGTGGGCGACCTTATAATGAATTAATCAATTAAATTAAAAAATGACTAATGGAACAAAAAAGCTGATTTTGGATTTAAGAAATGATTCGGAAAGGTGTTGATTAATATTATTTAAACTATTTTGGACAAAAGCTGTATTGGGTGCTGTAATGATAATTAATACGTTTCAGAATTAGTTATTAGATCCAAAATATACTCCAATTTTGTGGCACAGTATTCTATTTCCAGAATATCTTTACAGCCCAGTAGTTTTTGTCCAATTACTCCTGGCCAGTTTTGGGGGCCTAGTGCTTTTCCTAGCACTTCTTTTAGCAATGCCGTAAGCGGCAATTCATTAAAATGGTAAAGACAGACAAGCCACTGCAGCGGTCGGTGTAACTGCCCTTGCAAAGTGCAAATTGCACCATTATTTTTGCCTGTGTTGGTTCTAGTTCCATCACAGTTAACAGCAACCAAGTTGTTCAATGAAAACTTTTCTGATTTCAAAAAATGCATGATACCTGACGCAAGTCCTGCACCACTACCATCAATTGTTGTTTATATGATTTTTTAAAAATTTTGTCTTTCGGCTCCTACTATTCACAACGACTTGTTCCAAGGACCATTCTCTTTTGCCATCAAAAGAAATGCCTTTAAGCGCTTCACTGCATTTAGTGTCATTCTCAGCGTTGTCTATAGCTTAAGTGCGTTCTCTTTGGATCTTGTGTTGGTCAATGATAATGTCAACAATTTTTAAATCTTACAAGATCGTTGTTGCCAGTAAAGCGGCGAAACGATTTGACACATTAGCTCGATGAAAAGCAGCACAAAAAGGCGACAAAGGTATTTTTGACACTGGTACATCCAATAGATTAATCTTGTGATCTTCAGACGGTGGCGATTCTAGCTCGTATTCATCAATATCAGGAACATTAGTCGTGAACGATCCTGCGCTGCTTTCAAATTCCATAAATTGTACTGGAGGACAGACGCTTGAAGATTGTATTTCTGGTGCGGTATCCAGGGTTAACAACCTATTATTGCATTGATCAATGTAAAACTTCCAGCTCTGCAGAGACATTTGTTTCTCTCCAGTACATTTACACGGTAAATTTTAAATAAATAACAGCTCATCCCAGTCGATTTCATTTTAATTTCCCGGGTTTTTTACATAACAACGACAGCATTTAGAAATTTTTTGTAATTTTTTTGTTAGTGCCCATCTATATTAATAACTGGAATTTTGGCTCTAATCCATATATTAACAATTTTTTAAGGCAACTTCGTAAAATTTAAACAGTCCAAAAAACAACAAATACTTAACATCACAGTTCGTAGGTAATTTGGGATAATTTAATTTACACGGAGCGAAAAGCATCTTTAATTCAATTTATTTTTCTTTACTTAATAAAAAGTCTTAGTTCACACTATAACACAACAACAAGGTACGGCAGGACTGATCTTTTGCTATTTATTTTACTTAACAAAATTGCCAAATTCATACAAAATGTGTCAAAAAATTTTTTAAGATTTTTAATTTTTTCATATAATTGGCAGCTTTCATCAGTAAAAGTCAGTGGTGCGATAACTCTTTTAGTTGATTTGAATTTTAAGGCATTGTGTAATATTTTATCGAAGTTCATGTACACATCGTTAATCCTTGCATACATTATTTATGCAGCAGGTGTTTATTCCAAAATAGACTGTTTTTTAATATTTTAGTTTAAATGGTAATTAAATTGATTAACTCTGTACAGGAATAAAAAAATAAGTAGTTAAAAACTTTCCAACGATTTCTTTATAATGATGGTAGCATAAAAAATAATGAAGTTATTTGAATTTTAGTGAAAATAACATAAAAAAAAAAATAAAACAAAATAATGAAAATCGGCATTATCTTTGGTTCAAAGGGGAAAGATTTTAAATTTTTTGATGCAGTTTTGAAGATCTTTATTAGTACTATTATTTCTGACCGGTTTTTTTTTAACAACCACGCCAGCCGATATTTTATTAAAAAAATCATGATTATTGGGGGTTATTTAAAAATAGTTTAGCTAACTGGCGGTTATCGTGATAGCCAAAATATATTGTGAATCGTCATAAAATAGACCAAAATTCAATTTTAGTCGGAGGCATCCACACATTTTTTTTCTATGGAGGTCGAGGCACCTTCAAATACATAAATTGTGGAATTTATTATTTCACCTATATGTAAACTTATAAAAACGTTATGTTTATTTAAATCAATTAATAAAACTATACGTTACAGCTAGTTAAAACTCATGCTTCAATTTTACGCATGATTATCTTTAACGTACATCACAATACTATTATCTTTCAAGGGTTAAGGTACTTACTAAACTACGGATTCCTGCTATATCGTTAAATATTTGTTATACAAAAATTTGTACAACTTTTGTTCAAAACATATACGAGTATAATTATAACATAAAAAAAATGTACCTAAAATAAAAAGTAGCATAAAAAATACAGGTGCGTCGTTGGACGCACGAGAGAAGCGTAGGTTTTTTGCAGTTTCATAAATTTAATAATTTAATGGTTCATTTAATAAAATAGCTTTTAAATTTAAAAATTTTACATAACATAAAGTAAATTGTAATAAAAAGTTATAAAGGGGAACAGGGGGCGAACCTTCAAATGGCAACGTGTCTGACCGCCTCAACCTGGCGAGGCCAGCATTATCCATGTCGAAATCGTCTCAAGTCGACTCAAACCTTCAAGTGGTGTTCCCTGGGCAACGGCAAACTGGCATCCGTCAGTTTGACGGCTAATTTGAGCGGCGGGTCGATCCATAGACCTTAAACATGGAATGTGCGCAGGGTTTGGGTCCCGCCACATTACTACTGCCCAATGAAAACTAAACCAGCCTCGGATAAGAACCCCAATTACGTTGACGACCACCGCAAACGAAAAACGAACAATGATTTACGGATATGCACCTGGAATGTCCGGACCCTTTATAGGGAAGGTGCCATTATCCAACTGGCGGAAGCCCTCGAAACAATAAAATCTGACATCACCGCCATCCAGGAAATGCGATGGAAAGGGCAAGGCTGCTCTAAACATGCACACTGCGATATCTACTACAGCTGTCATGCGGAGAAGCGCGAATTCGGATGTGGGTTCGTCGTTAGCCGGAAACTACGCCACCTTGTTTTCCGGTTCACACCAGTGAACGAAAGATTGGCCACGATCCGCATCAAGGCAAAATTTTTCTACATTAGCCTTATTTGCGCGCACGCCCCGACGGAGGAAAAGGACGAAGCCGTCAAGGACGCTTTCTACGCTAGTCTTGAGGACATATATGACCACCTTCCGGTCCATGACGTGAAAATAGTCCTCGGCGATTTTAATGCGAAAGTCGGAAGGGAAGGCATCTTTGGCCCCACTGTCGGTCAGTTCAGTCTTCACGAGACCTCCACGAACAACGGTCTAAGACTGGTCGACTTCGCCAAATTGATCATGTTGTAATCGACGGAAGGCATGCCTCTAGTGTTCTAGATGTGCGTACATTTCGGGGGGTCAACATTGACCATTATCTTGTTGCAGCCAAGATCCGCATGCGATTATCCAATGCGAAGAACATACGCACAGGAATGCAACGAAAGCTAGATGTCGCTAAGCTGCAATTACAACCAACCAACCTCTGGACTCGACGACGCCGGCGGACTTTGAACGCATATATCCCACTCCATGCGCGCTGCCGCTGAAGAAGTCATTGGTTTCCGGCGCCCGCCACCTCGGAACCAATGGTACGATCAGGAGTGTCGCATCGCGACAGCAGTAAAATACGCCGCATATAAAAAAACGCTGCAGTCAGCTGCAACGTGAGCCGTGAGAGAAAACTACCGCGAAAAGTGGAAGGAAGAGAGGCGCCTTTTCAGACGCAAGAAAAGAGAGCAGGAAAAGCGTGAGCGTGAGGAACTAGAGGTATACAAGGGCAAGAAGGATGCGCGAAAATTCTATCAACAGGTTAAGCGTCTAACCCAAGGTTTCAAGCCCGGAGCATCCACTTGTAGAGACGAAAATGGATATCTGAATACGGATACACAGTGTGTGGACAGATTGTGGAGACGGCACTTCTCCAATTTACTTACTGGCGACGATTCCACCAATGCCGCCCATGGAGAGCGCAGTTCAGAGTCACCAATCAACGATGACCAAGTGGAAGTATTACCACCTAGCCATGAAGAGGTTCGAGTTGCTATTCAACGACTCAAAAACAATAAAGCAGCGGGTGCTGACGGCCTGTCAGCTGAATTGTTTAAAACCGGCGGCGATGAATTGATAAGGCGCATGCATCAGCTCATCAGCAAAATATGGCTACCAGAAAGCATGCCCGACGATTGGAACCTCAGTGTACTGTGCCCTATACTTAAGAAAGGAGACCCTACAATCTGCGCTAGTTATAGAGGTATCAGTCTTATTTCCATCGCATATAAGGTTCTCTCAAGCGTACTGTGTGAAAGATTAAAGCCGATTACAAAAACACTGATTGGACCTTATCAGTGTGGCTTTCGACCTGGTAAGTCCACCATAGACCAGATTTTCACGCTACGACAAATCCTGGAGAAAACCCACGAAAATCAAATTGACACACACCATCTCTTTGTCGATTTTAAAGCTGCGTTCAATAGCCCGAGAAGGGATTGCCTATACGCAACAATGTCTGAGTTTGGTATACCTGCAAAGTTGATTAGACTTTGCAGAATGACGTTGAGCAACACACGCAGCTCCGTCAAGGTAGGAAATGACCTCTCCGAAACCTTCAATACCGAAAGAGGTTTCAGGCAAGGCGATCCACTGTCTTGCGATGTCTTTAACATCATCATGGAGGGGATCGTACGAAAGGCCGGTGTGCATCGTAATGCCACCATTTTCTATAAAAATGTCCAGCTCCTTGCGTACGCTGATGATATTGATATTGTTGGCAGAACCAAGAGAGATGTTACCGCTGCTTTCGCCGCTATCGAAAAGGAATCAGCCAAAGTGGGTTTGACGATAAATGAGGCCAAAACAAAGTATATGCTGTCTACAAACAAGGGAGCGTGGCGTTTAGACTCCTACGTTTCATCCGGCAGCTATAACTTTGAAGTACTCAAGGAGTTTGTATACCTTGGCACCGCCATTAATACTAACAACGAAATCAGCCTGAAGATAAAGCGAAGAACAATAATTGCTAATAGGTGCTACTACGGGCTCAGTAAGCAACTAAGTTCCAGAGCCCTCTCTCGATCGACAAAACTAACACTCTACAAGACGCTCGTTCTACCTGTGCTGCTTTATGGCGCTGAGGCATGGGTAGTTTCGCAAACTGACGCAGCCGCTCTGGGGGTGTTCGAGAAATCGAGAAAACACCTTTCTCTGTGACAAATTGCAAGTTCTGGAAAAAAGCCGTTATCTGTTTTTTTCCACTTTGCGTTAACATTCATTGAAATTAAAGCAATATTTTTGCGCCACTTGAATAGAACATGCATTTAGTTTGATCGTTATATTTGGCACGTGGATTCATATTTTTAGTTGGTCGTTTTTTTTTTGTTAATTTCGACTGTTTAATTAAAAAAAAATAAATAAAATGGGTCCAGGAAAAACATTAACCGAGGCGGAAAAACGAAAAATCAAAGCTTATAAGGACGCTGGCTTATCTATGGCCAAAATAGCTAAAAAATCGAGAGAAGCCGGCTCGTTATATCAACATTTTTAAGTGATGAATTAAAATATATTAAGCTACTTATATTAAGAAAAGCGTAAAATTCTCACAACTCTTTGGCAGAAATCAGGGAAAAATGTGGTATCAAGGCAAGTCTCACAACTATGCGTCGTGTTATTTCAAAAGCTAAGCATATAAAAAGACTAAAAATCAAGAAGAAACCACTTCTTAACCCGGTTCGAAAACAGCAACGCCTCAGTTTTTGTCGTGAACATGTGACTTGGACTTCAGAGTGGCATCGAGTGGTCTTCTCCGACGAAAAACAAAATTAATTTGGAAGGTCCCGATTGCTACAGTTACTATTTCCACGACCTTCACAAAGAAACTCATCATTTGGACAGGCTGCATAGCAGAGCTGGAGGTATAATGGTGTGGGGAGCCATTTCTTATTATGTCACCTGCAAACTACATTTTATGTCCACCACAATGAATGCGTTGTCTTACAATGGAATATTGAAAGAGGCCTTTCCATACTTTCAAACCGTTTTTGGACCTCTGCGGTGGATTTATCAACACGATAATGCGCCAATACATACAGCTCGGGTAGTTAAAAAGTATATACGAGCCAAAATGTAGAGGCCACCCTACTCACCGGATTTGAATATCATTGAAAATGTTTGGGAATGGTTGGCATATATGGATCAGGACAACGATATTCGAGCTTACCCGAACTAACCCAAGCCATCGAATTAGCTTGGAGTTCGATTTCGCTACATTATTTGGGCAATTTGTATGGATCCCTTCCAAACCGGATGTATGAAGTTTTGGAGTAGAAAGGTGTCTCAACAAACTATTAAAACTGTTTTCTTTAATCTTAAATACACCATTTATCCTAAATTTAAGAAATGTTTACAATAAAATGAATCACAAGACTCTTAAAAGGTTTTTTTATTAAAGTGTCCTATTCAAGTGGCGCAAATTTAGGACCCCGCATTTTGCGGGATTTTGAATAATAATTGATTGGTAATACTTAAAGCTTTAGCATAAAATCTTCCTTTTGGTCAAATAATAACAATTTAATGAACTTTAATTTAAAAAAAAATTAAATCTCTAGCATGCTTGGTTTGGGAGCAATGGACGATAAAAAAAAAGACCTAAAGGGTCCTATTCAAGTGGCGAGGAGTGTAAAACTAAAACTATACTGCAGCACAACACAATACTCTTTTAATAGATTTTTTTGTGTGGCTATCAACAGATAGAGCGATGGACTAGGCATTGAAATGTCCGCGATCGATTCCCACGGCGGGCAAGAAATTTTTGGAGAAATCGAGTCCTTTAGAATCGATTTTATATAGCGAGTGAAATCAAGTGAACAAAAACTCAAGAGTTACGTTTTCTGTCATTCGTCTAGTGACAGTTGTGGTGCTCGGTTCTCAGCCACGCGAGAATGCGCAGCAAAATACCGACAACGAATAAATATCAACAAAATACGCATAGCAGCAATCTGCTTATTGAATTGAAAACTTATAGAAAATTGAATTGCAAATTCTTTTAACACTCCAAAAGTACTTGGAAGATTTTTATGAAATAAGTTTTAATGTATTATATTTGTGCTACAGCACAGAATGTGTGTATTTTCGTTTTGAAATTTCAATAGTAAGTATCTATATATAAGTATATAGATTTTATATAGTATTGTCTATATATAAGACAAGGTCGAGTTTCGACCGATGGCGTTCTCTAGTATTTTTTTAAAATGTTAAAATTTATATGAAATCATCCCCGATGCCATGCATTGCTTGGTCGTTTCTTTTCACCAGCTTATGTTTGAGAGAGTTTCAATAAACTCCATGTTGCTCTTTCTCTTTGTATGATCAGCTAGCACCAGGGATGATATTTGGGGGCTTTTAGGGCTTTTTTGAGCCCCGAATTTTTGATTTCATAAACCCCGAAGCCCTTTTGATTCATTTTAGGCCCTTTTAAAAAATTAAACTGAAAAATATCATCTAAGTAGTATGTCATCGATGTACAATTTTTAAGCTTTTAATGATATGATTTTAAATCGATCTCTGTAAAATAAGCTCTGTTGAGTTTTTTGAAATTATAGCTTTAGAAAAGCAAAAAACTTTAACAATTCTCATCAATTTTTTTTTAAGCTATTTTTGAGCTATATAAGCCTACACAGGTACGTTTTGGGTTGGCTACTGACATAGTATACTTGTAAAAATCTATTAAAACTGAAGAAAATGTTTAAAATATTTAAGTTCTTATAATTTGTATAATTGTGTTAGTATTATGAAGAATCATTACTATTTTATATTATTGATTGACATCCAAAGGGAAATTCTTTACAAACATTTGGCATCTACTATAATGGAAGAAGTATGAAGATTCCTGTACACCCTCCAAAAGAATGTCTAAATTTTCGAACCGATATTACTTGTAATAGTATCCCAAGGTAATTCTATAGGTTTAAGAATGGAATTTTGTGATGGACAGCATCATGCACGATACATTCCTTCGCTCCATCGTATACTTAAGTAGCCTTAACCGATTAAGTATTAAATGTCGTAAATTTTCAATGCATTTTCATTCATTTTGTTTTATTTTATTTGTACCAAAAATAATTTCCGGCAAATGATACCCTATATAAAACTTCACGCTCTTTCAGATAATGGATTCAGAATTTGTAAAAACGGCCAGAGAACCCAGGTTCGAATCCTCCATCTGACACAGAAAATTTTTTCAATTAAATTAATTTTTCTGTTCGGCCGTTACCTCTCTGCAGACAATGGCAAAACCGCAAGAGGCAAAACCACCTAAAAAAATTTTAGATTTAAAAATTAAATCGGTATAATACACATTCTGTTCAGAAAATAAAAGTCATTTCGAGTCATAAATTTTAAGATATGTAGTGTTTGGAAAAAAATTCAGCACAGCGGTCCCAAAATGGCTTTTCAAAAAAAATGGAGAGTGTGGAAACTGCAATGGAACATTTCCTGCCACCTTATTCGATGTGATTTAACTTAATTTTTTTCAAGGCTCCATAATTCAAAATTGTATAACATTTATGAAATAATTCTCTTTTAAATTCAGTAATTTCTGAATATAGTTTTTTTTTTTTTTTTAGAACTTATTTTGTTTTGTTATCATGCCCCTTTTGTCCCGCATCATTAATTCGTCTTCTTACAAGTCCTATCACAGACTCTTCGCTAAATTTCTCATATCTTTCTGACATTCTTATTTCTATAACCAAGGACTCAATCCGATTGCGGTTTTCTTTTTTAAAAATAATATTTCTTTAAAAAAGAAGAAATAATATTTCTTGGCGTATTTTTGTCTTTTGCAATCAATACGAGTACACAAGCCATTTTTCTAAGGTACAATAGGACCTCTATATATGAAATAAAATTTTTTTAAACGAAACAATTAAACTATATCACTTTAAACCAAACTGATCGTTTAAACTAAAGTGTGATATTTGGACAATAAAAAAACACGCTTAGGGTAAAACACTGAAATAAAAAAAAACACATGAAAATCTTCAAATTGTTTTGACTTCCCGAAACAGTAAATTTGGATATTTGTAGTCATGGCTGAATATTCAAATAGAAATTCTTTAATATTGGATTACCACTAAACGCCTCATTCTTGTTAAAAATGCCCTTATTTTGTATAAATTTTTGCCCTTTTTACAACTTCATCCCTGGCTAGCACAGCACAACTAAAAAATTGTGTGTGTTTGAATATGTGCGCATTCGCATCGTAGCCGTTGCACATATGAGTAGCTTGAATTAAAGTGCGCTTTTATTATAATTGATATAATAATATTAAAGCTTGGTTAATTATAAATCCAACAAGTTTATTTCATTGATATAAATAGAAAATCCGCCGAGTTATTTAATTTTAAATTTTAAGCATTAATCTGTTAAAAACAGCAAAAAATGAAAATCATGCTGTGTTGCATGAACTGAGTTTTTCGCAAGTAAGAACAAGCAAAACATAGTTATTTTGTTAATTTTGTAGTGAAGTAGAAATACTTTAAATTGAATAACTCGACGAGTTTTCAACCGATTTCAATTAAATAAAACTTGCTGGAGTTTAAATTAGCTAGATGTTTTTATTACTTCGAAATAAAGGGACATTTAGTATAAAACATGTCCACAAATTGGTCTGAAAGAGAAAAAATATGAAAAATTTAAGGAAATTTTGAATTATTTCATCATACAGATGAAGGTTTTTACGATACATAATTTTCCATATTTTCATTCTCTTTGGGTAAAAGATGTGCATTCAGGGCTCTATTTTCGAAAGCATTTTTTTTTTTCTTTCTTCAGACAATCTGAAGTCGCGCTATGATGTTGGCCGATTTCACCTTCTTTTGAAGGACACCAACTTCAGCGCCATCCTGATATTTAAAAAATATAAAATTTTATCTGCTTTTGTCTAAAGCCTCCTTTAATACAATTTTTGAAAGAAGAAGTTTAGATTTAGTTTCTGCTAGAACACTGGGAACGACTAGATATGGTACAACCATTGATGCGATGTTTCACGATTCGTAAATCACGTAATCTCTGATGTTCACGTATCATATTTTGGTTACCACAAACCTAATATTACAGTATTTATAAATGGCGTTACTTTTTATGAAATTCGTCAATTTACCTCATAATAAATTTATTTGTATAATGAGTTTGATTTTTCGTGTTTGAACATGGCTAAATATTAAAAAAAAGTGTTGCAATTCCTACCAAATAACTTAACTATAAAATAATATTAAAATTTAATAAAATTTAATAAACAATTTAGGACTACGAATTTCTATGATAATAATACAAGCAACAATTTAAGTATTGATTTATTTTTCAAGAAGAATTTAAGTCTAAAAAACCAAAACATTTTTAATTTTTTATAGCATAAGCGAAAAACAATTTAAAATGGCACATAATTAGATTTAAAAGTCGTTCTCTCTTCTTAGTTTCTAAAATTTTATAAAATTTTATAAAATTTTATAAAAGTTTATAAAATTGCTATTTTTGGATATAAGCCCTAAGAATGACTTTAAAATCGAAAATATATCCAATTTTAAAAGGGCTATTTATAAGTGTTTAAAAAATTAAGTTTTCTCTGTGAGAAAAAAGATATGTAACTATTTGTAAGATAATATAATTCTTGAAAAGACTTGTAAAGTACAAATGATCTGATATGCGTATTTTTGTTAACATCTTATTAATGTTATTTTATTTGCATTAACTAAAAAAAAAAAGAAATGGTATCTTGTGAAAATATTTGAACGCAAATGATCGAGAACTGGACCTTTTACTCTCTGAGGTTTGCCATTGCCTGCAGAGAGATGACGGCCGAACAGAAAAATTAATTCAATTGAGAAACTTACTGTGTCAGATGGGGATTCGAACCTGGGTTCTCTGGCATATGAGCCACACACTCTACCCACTACGCCACGGTCGCCATGGAAAAGAAAGAGAAAGAACATGTAACTTAGTATATAAAAAATGTATTCACATAAAAAATTCACATTAATAGATATGAATGAATATAGAGAAATCTTAGGAAATCAACATTAGGGAATATTTTAGAAGGTACACTCCTTGATTTCATAAAACAATTTGACAAGCAAATACATAAAAATTCTTTCCATTATACAGGGTGTCCCAGAATGCCAGTGAAAAAAACAGTTACAGGGTCACGAAATTTTCGGGGTTGCAAATCTATTGCTTGACCGTAATATTGAGTTATGGTGGTTACGTATTGATTTTTATTTAAATACTATATTTTATTTTCTAAAAAGCACCAACACTATTCTATCAACAGTATTCGATAAAATTTTTCGTTAGTATCGAAAATAAATGCAACCATATGCATAGAGTATAAATTATGATCTAGAGATTGCATCAACTCTGCTAAATCTCTGGCATGTGTCAACAGAGGTTAACAGAGTTTTTTTTTCTTCATGTTTTTAAATGAAATAACTCTGTTAACACATGCCAGAGATTTAGCAGAGTTGATGCAATCTCTAGATAAAATTTACACTCTATGCCATATGGCATAAATCGACATTGATGTTTAAATAATCTATTTCAATATTTTCTGCCGCTAAAATTACCTCTGATTGCATCATATTTAGAAAAGGTAAAATAATTCATTTTATAAAGTAAGTCTTATAAAAATTTTGTTTTATTTATGTAAAAGGTTTGCACAAATCTGTTAAAGAATTAACTTTTTGAGCCAATTCAGAATATAATTCAATTTACAAGTATACGAAAACATAAGTCATTTTATGCTTAAGATTTGTTTAATAAGTTTTATTTAAGTATTTTAAGTGAAACCTGTGGAATAAATTATGCCTTAAAAATAATTAGCAATCATAATAAAATATAATTTTTTGATATGATTTGGTGTTTAACATTTTTGAAAGTCTTAAAATCTGGTGCATTTTTGTGGACAAACGCATTTTTCGCCGTTTTAGTTGATTTTAGAATTGAAAATGTGGCAACACTGAGGAAATCTGTTAGGCTGAGCTCAGACGATGATCATTTAAACGGAATTCAATAAACTATTTTTACGCTCTTTCACATTTTGATTGCTGATCGGTCAGACGGCAGCGAATTGATTGGCGTTCAATTTTTGGCATATCATAAATTTCATTACTTTTTCTCACTCTTTTTATTTCGTGCTATAAAAAAATTCTTCTTACGTGACCAGTTGTGATATTAAGGTATTAGTGAGTTCATGCATGATGTAATCAATAAGGTAGTAGTCATGGTGGAATAAATATGAAGTATTTTCATCCGGAAAATCAGAAAAAATAGGCCACCTTATTTTGTCATTTTTTACTTATTTTTACTTCTTTTCATTTTCTGCTTTGTACCATTTTTTGGCATTTAATGATCGCCAAAAGAATCGTCACTACCACCTTGTTAATTGAATCATGGAATTATATTCACACAAACGGCGACCATAGGTTGTCATTTGGTCTTATATTTAACTTTTTACTTATTTTTACTTTTTACTAATTTTTACTTTCTTTCATTTTCTACTTTATACCATTTTTGACATTTTATGTTCACCAAAAGAACCGAACCGTTGCATCGTGCAATTATATTCACACAATCGGCGACCATAGGATGTCATTTGCTTGCACATACAACTTTTTCTTTTTCTTTACTTGTTTTTATTTTCGACTTTGTACGATTTTTGACAATATACGAAAGATGTAAACAAAAATAAGAAATTATATATACAAGCATATGACAAGCTATGGTCGCCGTTTGTGTGAAAATAGCCAAGCACCCTTATTTTTACACAACTTTTTTGTATTATCTTATAGTATAAAAGTTTTTACCTACTAAGAGACAGCATATTCGTAATTTTGCCACATAGAAACACTGTCCTGAACGATGATTGCTGTCATGTGCAGCGTTCAAAAATTAACAAATTTTGATTGCTCTACAATGTGTTCATCCGCTCTCGCTCTCACTGATTTTTGACAGTTTTGCATTGAAAGCAACAACAAAACATATCGAATGCCGTTCAAACAATCATCGTCTGACCTCAGTCTTAGCAGCAATTATTGAAGTAAAAACTCGCTAGTTTTTGTTAGCGTGCAACACATCACACTTTATATTCTTGTCATATAGCTTCGTGGTATTTACTCGATATTAAATTACAAGTATTTTAACTGTGCAACAGCTAATTTAAAACTAATTGGGGGTGTAATAGCGCCTTTAAATGGTCGGTTAGGTTAGGGTTTTAAAGTCTGTCACTTTCATCAACCCTTCGACGCTATGACAATAACGTATGCATTTAAACAGGCTCATAAATTTAAACTGAGACATCATTGTTAGGGGGTGCAAGCATGTTAACAAGTGCTTAAAGAACTCAAATAGAAACATGTAATTACGGTCGATTGTAGCACACAGATAAACTCAAGCAAGCAAATCAACATAAATGTTTAAAGCTTACGAGAGGTCTCTCTCGAATGTAAATAGAAACGTTTCACAAAAATTGTGAATTTTGACAGATGGTTGTATTTTAATTTGTGTTTTTTGATCTTAGAATTTATTTGTTGTTTTTTCTCTTCTTGGTACCAAAAACCATTTTTAATGTTCGAGGAAAGGGTAATTTGAGTTCTGATTATGATGATAAGAGTTACATCAGTGGATTATTTCAACCATTTCTATTTTTAAATTGATATTTCTTGTTAATGACAAAGTAGATTGTCAAAATATTTTGACTTAATCCGAAATTAGGATTGTTAGATAAATTTCACGATTAAAGTATTAGAGAAGAAGTGCTTTCATCCATTTTACTTTGAATAGCCATGGCTTGGGAGAGGTGATGGCAGGAACAAATTATTGTATTGTATTGTATTGTAAAAATATTTCTTTCTATTGAAAAAAAAATTATTACTTCAAGAAATCCAGGGAGAAGTTTTTTGGTGGTATTAGCATTTGAATTGAATCTACCAATTTTTCTTTACTTCTTTTATCAATACAATTAGATCCAATGAGTCTCTCTGATAGTCCTGGTACATACGTCATCGATTAATAGATTGTTGGAGATTCATCTGTGCGCGTCTTGTTTGTTTTTTGTTTGTGCTTTTTTATTAAATCCATCGTCGTTTTTCTGGGAAATCCATTTTAATAAGAATATTTGTTATCTTTACAATATTTCTCTTATGGAATTCTTTGTCGCTAATCGTCAGTACCTTTCTTATGAAATTGTTCGCTGCACCAAACCATTGGAACAAAAAACAGCATTAGCGGCCCACTGTGCAAAACTTGACCACTGTCCAGACTTTGACAATGTACAAATTTTACAACAAGAGACGAACTACGCGAGAAGATATACGCTGGAAATGCTACATATTATTAATATACCACCAAAACAAAGAATAAATTTCAAAACAGACACAGATAGATGCGCTCAAAGCTACAGACAGTTGATTAAAAAACAAAAGGCAACATAAAAATCAGTAGACAATGAAACGACGAAAGCGCGGGTGCAAAAAAAAGTTCAATTAAATACAGTTTAATTTAGTTTAATTTAAGGAAAAACCTGCTTGTTTGTATTTCTGTAACGTCTACCATAAATGTTAAGTGTTAAGCTTTCTGTTTAATGTTTAATATGTAAGTTTTTTATTTTCGCGTCCAAGAATGTTAAAAATTTTAATGTAAATATTTTTTGCTTAAACAGTGTCCCTGCTGATGAGCTCCGGCGGAGTTCGAAATATTGGACAAAATAAATAAGTTAATAAAAACAAACAAATATATTGCTTTATATTAATAAATTGACCTTGAGCCCGAAAAACAACAAAATAAAAAATAAAAATAAATTATGTATGCTACATAAAGCCCAAATTATATAATGGATTGATAATTATTGTGGATAAACAATAAATTATTTTTGCCATCAATCCTATGAAATAAATTGGAAGATGCATACTATGCTTGCTTTCAGGTATGTTCGTATTTTGTTTGCTTTGATGCAAGGGGGGCAATGGTGAGATGGTAGCACGTTCAACTTGCAGTCGAACTGTACGTGGTTCGATGCGAGTCGGAAACGGAAAAGTGCATTATTCCCGACACAGGTTTTTCGACAATTTTTTTTTTATATTTATAAATAAAAATATAGTTAACAAAATAATAAAACTGCAAGCACTGATCTAATTCTGTACGTGAATATTAAACTTTTCAGTAACTGTCCATAAACAAAAGGGACAATTAATATTTCTCATGATATCACTATGTTGAATTTACTAGTTGGCTTTATGAAAAAAGACAATTCTTGAACTACTACTGGTATGAAGGCAGACTGCTTTTTAACCATTTGGTTGCACTGAAGGAGGGAATGTTAATAAAATATATTAGCAATCTTCCCAGAAATTTAATTTTTGGGTAACAGTTTAGTTGTACCGTGCGTGGCGGCCACACACATATTTTTTTTATATATAAATCCGACTTATTTCAAAATCTCCCAAAAAAAAATTTCTGGTTGCTTGCCTGGTCGTCATAAGGACGAGCGCGGCATCTCGCATTAAAATCAAAATTGATTTTTTTTTATTTTCCTTCCAGAATAACAAGCACTATTTCCCATCATTCCTGGATAAAAAGCAGTATCTACAGAAACATAGTCAAAAATGCCGTATTTACATGTAGATGCAGCAATTTGCCTTTGTTTTTTATTTGTTTTTCATAAACAAAATTTTTTTCATTCATATAAAATATAGTTTATGTAAAATTAATTTTTTTCATTAGTTAATCTATATATATATATAAAATTGTAAAAAAAAAAATCTGTACATGAAATATTTTTTCGAAATTCTTTTTGCGTTGGACGTTTTGAGTGTCGAGGAGTCCGAAAATCGCATTTTTAAAATGTTTGTCTGTCTGTCTGTCTGTTAAAGCATCACACGAAAACTTAAATGAAACTTGGAATCTAGGTTCCTTATATACCCGGTCATAACATAGGCTACTTTTTATCCAGTAAAAATGGTTGGACCCGGTAGGGGGCGCTGTGATCGAAATCCAGGCATTCGTTTTTTCAGCTTATCTCCGAAACCGTTCATCCGATTTGCATGAAAATTTGTATCGAGAAGTTCTCGGACACGCTGAGTTTTTTTTATTTATCTACACCCTTCTATCTCGAACACTAGAGGGCGATGTAGTACAAATATTTTAAAAAACGTCAAAATACTCCTTAGTCGCTTATACGATTTGCATGAAAGTTGGCATATAGAGGTTTTCGAAAACGGTGAGTTTTTATGACTTATAAACTAGGTTCTATCTTGAACACCAGAGGGCGCATGGGTAAAAATATTTTCAAAAAGTCGAAAAAGTCCAAAACCATTTATCCGATTTGCATGAAATTTACCAAGTATAGGTTTTCGGACACGCTGAGTTTTTTGGCTTATCTACTCTTTTCTCTCTCGAACACCAGAGGGCGCTGTAGTATATATATTTTGGAAAACCTCGAAAAACTCCTAAGCCGTGCATCCGAATTGCATGAAAATTGGAAAATAGGGGTTTTCTGATACAGTGAGTGTTTTGGACTTATCCTTTTTGTGCTATCTTAAAAAACCAGAGGGCACTATAGTACAAATCTAAGGAAATCGTGAAAAACTCCAAAACTGCTCATCCGATTTGGATGAAAATTTGTAAATAGCGATTTCCGAGTACGGCAAGGGTTCTGTTGCTATCTTTTTTGCTCTTTCTTGAAACTAGAGGGCGCTGTTGTCCAATTTGTACGTGTGTATGTTATTAAACTGTTCCTAAATGGCTGCACGGATTTTGATGAAACTTTCTGTGTGTGTTTAAGTGGATCCCTGGATGGTTCAGATTCGCAAATGGACTCAGTAGGTGGCGCTGCGATCGGGTTCCATGAATTTGGTATTATAGTTTGTCTCCGAAACTATTCATCCGATTTACATGAAAATTTGTATTTAGGGGTTTTCGGGTACGGTAGTTTTTATGACTTATCTATTTTGTTCTATATTAAACAGCACAGGGCACTGCAGTACAAATGTTTTAAAAATCTCGAAAAATTCCTAGCTGTACATCCGATTTGCGTGAAAATTTGTACATGGGAGTTTTCGGATACGATGGGTATCTTGGACTTTTTTTTCTGCGCTATCTTAAACACCAGATGGTGCTGTAGTAGGAATCATTTAGGAAATCGTGAAATACTCAAAAACCTCTCATCCGATTTAGATAAAAATTTGTATATCGGATATATTGGATTTGATTGTCGAGTATGGAAAGGGCTTTGGCGTTATTCTTTTATTCTATCTAGAAAACCAGAGGGCGGTTTATAGAGGGTTGTATAAATACCGCAAAAAACTCAAAACAACTCATCCGATAAGTATGATTTTTTATAAGGGGTTTTCGGGTGCGGTGAGTCTTTTGGCGCTATGTATTTTGCTATATCTTGAACCCCAGAGGACGCTGTACTACAAAATACAGTAAGGCGTAGCAAAGCGCGAAGGGTAATAAATATCTTCTTTATGTGTATTAATATACCACTTTCATTTTTCGCAAATCAGGACAGCTGATGCCGAATTCTGTGATATTTGAGTACGCATCAACACATGCGCAAGTCAGTTACGTCGTTAGTTGGCGTTGTTTTGACATTTCAATTTCTTTTTTCAATGCTTATTTAATTTTGGTCCAGTTTGCTTGATTGCTCTGATTTTTTTCAAAAATGTGATATATATTGAATACAATATAAAACTTGAAAATATATTTTTGCAAGCAATCGGCGGCACGCACACACAACTCACGATTTCCCTAACTTTTTCTCATAATTTTCAGATGTTGAAGCTACATTTTGCTCGTTTCGCCAAAGTTACCGGTTTGAAGATGCACACAAAATTCCTTCTAAAGTTTGTGAAAAGTTTTTTTAAATCGACGAATGAAATCGAAAATAATTTATATCAACTCCCGAGTTAAGCCGGGTATTCAGCTAGTTGTAAATAAATATTATACATTCGGTTCTACCCCATTATTATAGATCTTATATATCGATAATGTGATTTTGACGACATTTTGATTAAAAATAAGCAAACTTTTTTCTTAATAAATGCGAGAAGTTATGTCGATACCTACTTTTTAAGTTTTCTAATAGCCTGAATTCGAAGAAAAAAGAAACAAAAAGCGGCAAATACAATGTTTTATGCCACAGTTTTTGCATTATTTGTAAATTCACTAAAATAACTTTATAATTGATATTGTACTTGGTTTAACTAATCTGACGAACTAAATTTTTATAACTATTCCATACTTTGTTCATGAAATATTGACTTTTAATTTTTAGGCGTCTTGCGGAGGATTTTGAAAAATGTAGATGCCGAACTCTTCCTTATAACGGGAGTATTATATCTTTATACTTATGTCAGGCGACATATTGCCAATGGAGACCGCTCACTGCACATGAAAAGCAATATATGTCACGATAAATATATTGATAACTATTGCTTTCCATCAACTGTCAGTTTGGTAGTTTGCCAGCCAATTTTTTCATTTCATTTTATTTTGTTATCAAGACGCTTCTTTAAATTCAAAAAATTTGTGTTTTTTTTGTCTTTTTTGCTGTTCTTCAGCAACTTCTTACAATTTTTTTAAATTTTTAAGCGCTTCAATGCGGCGAATATTCTTGTTTGACGCCATCTCACAAATGCTTATATCAAGATATGAAATGCCCTTACACAAAACTTCGTTTTGATATGGCTCATATCTGTCTGGCGAAGTGACACCTGATCGACAATAATTGCTTGCCTGTGGAGACGCCGGGAGAGACCGCAATCATTAATTGCTTGGTATGCGAGTTAACTGATATGTCGAAAAATGCTAAGCCAACCAGTGTTTCCAACAAATACCACATGTGAAGTTCAAACACGTGTAGAACTTCATTTGCCATGTTTTCTTATCTAACAACCACAAAGAAATCCTTTGAATAGTGTAATTTGATAATAAAATCTGTGTTTTTATGAATTTTGTTTAGTTTTATTTTCTATAAAATCAAAATTATTTTATCAAAAACGAATATTTAGAAAAAAAATAAACTTTGTGGACTATCTCCATAAAATTGCATCAGCCTTTGGTATTTATTTTCATATTAACAAGTTCCATCAAGTTCGTTGCATCGGTTAAAACCATAATTTAAAAAAAAAAAATTAATTTTAAAGTTTGGCAGAGTGCAGGGGATTAAAAAACTTTATTTTTGAAAGATTGATAAGGGCATTTGATTACGCAATTAATTTTATTTTGGAATCAGTAGGTTTAGACATGGTCCGCTATATCGGAATTGTTACGATTTTCAGATTTGAATCCGATGATCCGATATTTGGCCCATATTTCATACACGATTTCAGAAAAAATTAATCCGACATCCGATTTCACATATTTTCTTCATGTATGTATATAGAAATAGAATAAAAAAAAATGGGAGGCAGTTTTAAGATATTGTTAAAATAATCAATGGCTGCACATTTTATCACGAATGACGATTACTTTTGATGCCTTGCTATTACTTTTTTTCTTTATGTTTAAACTAGAGCCGAATTTGGATGATGAATTTTTAAATACGGATAAATTTCTCATTAGAAAACGTTAGAAACAAAATAATTTTTGTTGCAAATTATTAAATTCTATATAAAAGTCTTATTATTATTTTTACTATTCTATTTAGGACACAGTTGAAATTCATGCTGTGCTGAAATTGTGCGGTGATATTTAAAAAAAAAAAAATTAAGTATAGAAATTTGCAAAAAATTACGACATTTGTTATTCTTTACTGACCTTGCTCAAAGTTCAAGCCGCGGATGTCAGGTTTTTATATGGCATTATTATTGGAGTTTTTAAAAGAGGATGCATAGATTAAAAAAAAATCGAATTGGTCACTCAACTGACTGAGATTTTAATTTGATGATATCAAAGAACTGCCCGAATTTAATTGACTTTAAATGTATTTCACAATCGTTTGCAATGTATACATCGTATGAATGCTTTAAAATGTCATCATATGTTGGATCAATAACCTCTGCCATCTTTACGAATAAATACATTTCCAACATTATAAAAAGAACAGACCAGTTCCAAAAAACTTAAAGCTTAAATATGTTGCCTATCTTTCAAAAGCGTTCTTGATCGTTTACTTGTATAAATCATTAGAAGTTTACTTTGCATATGAAAGAGAAGTAGATTGCATTGATAATTCTCAAACTATTTATAAGAATTAATGTAACCCTGTTATCAAACAATTGATCAGAAAACGCTCGGTCAAATTCCTTTCAAAGGCTGGAAGGCATTTCGTTTTTTTTCGTTTAGTTATCAAAATGTTTTTGATATTTTTACGTTTTGTACTACCTCAAATCAATAAATTTAAGTACATTTTTTAAAGTTATGATTTTTTATTGAGTAAGAACAATGCACTTAATGAATACAAAAAATGCACTTAAGGGGGTCTTCTCATTGAGCAACTTTTTTTCCGACTTTTTTTTTGCATTTATTTATAGCTTGGGTAGTTGTGAATATGCCCCTAAACGGATTTTTAGAAATTCGAAATTCTTTAGAAGATACAGCCTTTTTTGTGAAGCAAGGTCTTCGTCAAAATGAGCTATTTTTTTTCGACTCATTTTCGAACGAAGCGGCATAAAGTAACCACCGAATTCCGTTGAAAATGTTTATTGTTAGGTAAAAACGTGTTTGCACACATATTCATACAAACATACGAATACACATTTCTGCTTATTTTAGGGGTTGAAGCATTTTTTGAGTCCAGGTGTTCAACTGAAAGCATCATTTAGTTCAGTTTGTATCGAGTTGAGCAACAGACGCGTGCGCTTCAGTGAACGGAAAAGTAAATTTTTCATAAATTTATTGTGATTTTTGTAAAATGGATCGGAAAAGTAATAAAAAAAAAAAAACGCCCAAGTGAGCGTCAGAATCGTGCTAAAAAACGCGGGTTTAGTGGAAATCAGCATCTTAGACCAGAGGATTCTGAATATACCAGTATATCGGCCAAGAAATTCAAGAATAACGAAGACGACGAAGTATCAATCAAAAACAATTTGAAGTATTGCATTCTCGAGTTCTGTTCTGTGTTTACCACGTTGTCAGCGTTGGTAATTTGTGCCTCATGCAAACAAAAAATTGAGTTCTCAGAAGCCTCACCAAATGGAGTTGGATTTAAAATCGCTTTGAACTGCGCCTGCCCACGCACAACATATATTCCTTCGTCACCTATGATCGGAAAATCATATGAAATTAATCGACGCTTGGTTGTTGCCATGCGGCTTTTAGGGATTGGGCCAAAAGGTATAACCATGTTTTGTGGCCTCATGGACCTCGGACAAAGTTTGTCCAACAATCTGTACTATACTATCCTACAAAATTTGTACGTTGCTGGAAAAGCCATGTACGAACATGTCATTTCAAAAGCTATTGGAGAAGAAAAAGAGGCTATGATCGAAGCGAATCCAGAGTGCGATCCCACTTTATTTACTGTGTCGGGGGATGGGACTTGGAAGAAGCGTGGCTTTGCTTCCCTTTATGGTGTCACAACTTTGATTGCCAAGCATACCAAAAAAATTGTTGACACTGTCGTAAAATCTCGTCTGTGTAACAGCTGCAAATATTGGGAAGCCAAGAAGGAAGAAGAGCCAGAGGCTTACCAAATTTGGCTTGATACTCATGACGAAGAATGCACCATAAACCATGAAGGAAGCTCTGGGAAAATGGAGGTGGACGCTGTAATAGAGATGTTCTCCAGGTCGTTTGAAACACACGGCATAAAATATGTAAAGTATATCGGCGATGGTGATTCGCAGACCTTCAAAGGTGTATTAGATGTCGACCCCTATGACGGTGACCCTATAGTGGAAAAGAAAGAATGCATTGGGCATGTGCAGAAGCGAATGGGCACGCGACTTCGAAAAATAAAAAAAGAAAATAAGGGCATTGGAGGCAAAGGTGCGGGCAAGCTCACCGACAAATTAATATCCGAGTTGACCACATATTATGGCCTTGCGATCCGCCGTCATCCTGACTCCGTGGAGGATATGAAAAAGGAAATTTGGGCCACTTTTTACCATAAGTGCTCCACCGATGATAAACCGCAACACCAAAATTGCCCCACCGGTGCGTCAAGCTGGTGCGCATGGCAGAAAGCAGCTGCTGAAGGTACGTTAGATAGCTTTCACCACACGTATGCACCTCTCGACAAGAAGGTGATGGAGGTAATAAAACCAGCTTACGAAGCGCTGTCGGCAGATAATTTGCTTGAAAGATGCCTTGGATCTGAAACTCAGAATTCCAATGAGTCCTACAATTCTGTTCTTTGGTCACTTTCGCCCAAACACATCAACTCAGGCGCACGCACCATCGAAGTGGCCAATTTCATTGCAACGTGCCTCTTCAACGACGGTTTTATACCCATACTTAAAATTATGGGTTTGATGGGTATTGCGATTGGCAAAAACGCATACGAATACGCACTATCTCGCAATGAAGACAGATTGAACCGATCAGAGACTCGAGCTGCGGCATCATCAAAAGCTGGCAGAACGGCTCGCAGAGCAGAGAGGGCAGCAGAAAGCAGTTTCTACGAAAAAGAGGAAGGTGGCCTGTATGGAGCTGGCATCGCCGACTAATATTTGTAAGTAAAAATTGTCAGCTCTTTAAAACTGCATTTAAACATTTTTGATTTTTTTTTTTTTTCCCAAAAAAATTACTTCAAACTTTAAACGCGTTTATCTCGAACCCACGTTTTTCGAACTGGCGGCCATGATATCTCCAGTTCAACTGAACCGATTTTCATGAAACAAAGTGGAATCGACGCAGAATTGTCACCATTCTCGGGTGAACCTCGACCATAATTTTAAAAAATTTTTTACTATTTTTTTTTACACTAAACTACAAAAAAAAAACCCGAAATTGAAATTTTTTTTTGAATGGCCGCCATTTTGTCAAAAAAAATCACAAAATTAAGCTTGAGGTTCACCCGAGAATTACATCTATACTGATTATAGCCCCGTTTTTTTTTTCATTTCAGACGCTCCGGAGACCCGGAATCGTGGCGCCGTGACGACACCTTTTTTTTCACCACCAACTTTGAAGTCTCATTACTTTTTGAACAGCCCACGTATCGAGGCAAAAAAATTTTTTTATTTACTTTGAACCTTTTGTAATGCAATAAATAAAAAAAGTTTTCAATTATTCTTTGCGTTTTCATATAAGAATTTTTTTAACAAGGGTCCAAAAAACGGGTTTTGAATGAGAAGACCGCCTTAATGAATTAACTATTGCAAAGAAAACCATATAAACCATTTAATTTAAATAAATACACATTTTGTGGCGGCTGTGGCGTAGAGGATAGAGTATGTGGCCCATACGCTAGAGAACTCTGGTTAAATTCCCATCTGACACAGAAAGTTTTTTCAATTGAATTATTTTTTTCTGTTCGGCCGTCACCTCTCTGCAGACAATAGCAAACCTCAGAGAGTAAAAACTGCCATGAAAAGGTTCTTGAGAACAAAAGCCGTTCGGATTCGGCATAAAACTTGTAGGTCCAGTTCTCGATCATTTGTGTTCAAACATTTCATAACACGCACAACACAATTGAACATAAGATGCTCGGTCAAAGTCCTTTCAAGGGCTGAAATGGCCATTTTGTTTTTTTTTTCGTTTAAATAAACCATATGTTCGTCATGTATCCACATTGTATTTTATTTTTATTGTTTAGTGGAAAATGCGACTCAAAAATTCTAGTTTGTTGTTGTTTATAAGAGTTTCATAAATCCGACGAGAATCCGATGAGCTGAGTGCAAAAGTTTCTATATGAAAATTTTTTTCGTGGCAACTCTGATTCCAACCAATTCGCTGACACTTGACTACGTTAGTTAGTTCTTCATTTCAATTGAGTTAATTTTTGCTATTTATGTGGTTTCTGACATTTGTACGTCTCATGCCTCAGGCTAAAAACCACAAATCTAAAATTTTTTCCATCTCAAAGCTATAATTTTCTCATCTCAATTTCTTTTTTTTTTCAATATAAAATGCGTAAAAAAGTAGTAAGTTTGATAAGGTAGACACCCCCATGTACAAACGATCTGTTGCCACATGTTCATTTAGTTGGCGGGTGGGACTTAGCCTTTCCTATAGTCTCACTGTTAAGGGTAAAAAAAGCGAGCATTTTGAAAATGTCACGCATGACACTTTCTGGTGCTACACACTTTTGTCCTTGCTCTTAGGTACATGCAAACATATTGCCCTCGAGCTCAAAGCAAACTGAGGAAATACTAATTATTTGCCACAAGAGCGGCGAACAAAACGAAGAAACTGCCTTTGCAAGGGGTGCCTAAGCAGCCGTGTAATTTACAGTTTAGTTTGGTTACCCGCATAGTTTCCACCGCGATAAGTATTTCAATTAATAAAGTAAGGATTTTTTTTTATCCATGAAATGAAAAATAAAAGCAATGCAAATTTTCGATTGGTGAAACATTTTTTCAAATGTAATGACTTTTCTCAATTTGTGCTTTAAATCATTTTTGTTGCAGTATATCTTCATGTATGTTAGTGTGGATAACGAGCGTTGCCTCATTTCCTGCTCGAATGGGGTCAATTTTTAACCTGCAGCCAAGATACAAGCAGGTGCTTTAAAACCTTTACCATGGATTGCTCATCAATAAATTTTAAAGCAGATGGAATCATCCACTCGTATTGAATAAACCAAGCAGCACTAGCAGTATGTATGCGTCGCTAAACACCTCCTTCAACCGGATATGCAGTTCGCACAGCACAGACGATATATGTAACCTAAGGCTCCAAATGCAGAAAAAAGACTAAAAAATCAAGTTCACGGAATTGGTCGAGATGCTTCAAATTTTTTGTTGAACGTTTTCAAAACGCAACAGCATGGAGAATAAAAAAAAAAAAACAAATTTCTATTTAGCAATAAGATGACAGAATAAAGAACTAATGTAGTCTTCTTAGTTATATAAAGCTTCTCAAAAAAGCAATATAGGGCAAGCAATGTTTTGAGATATAATCTAGGTCTAGTAAGTTTCTGTTTGCAAATGATATTCTCATCAAGGCAGAGCAAAGACTTAAATTTTACAACTGAATTCGATTTCAGAATACCCATTAAAATCAATTAGGATTTCCAACCTCAGTTCCTTCCTACCATATTGTTTTTAATACCAAAAGTTTTAATACCAAACCGCTAATAACCTTTCGGATTGTCACCAAATAAGTATATATTCAAAACAGCTGCAAATTTCAACATTCGCCAGGAACATGTGTTTCAAGAAAATAAAATTTTGGCAATCAGATTAATAAATCCCACGAAATTAAACTAAGAGTAATTTTTTTAATCCGTTTCGTGTCCCATGCCCCAGTCGTAGTCCTCACCCTGTGGTCCCTGTGGTCCCTGTGGTCCACTTGAGTTCAGTAAATTTATTGAATTAATGGAACGAATATTAATTTGAAGGAGCAAGTGAAGCTCCTATGGGACAACTTATTCGCAAAACGTTATCGGGATCAGATCTCAGCAATGGTTTGGCCGATTTTAAAATTCTTTTCTTTGAACAGCTCTTCACTTTTGAAACTAACTCCTGAACTAACAAAGCTGAATTTGTTTTAATTCAAAAAAGTTACTAAAATCAAATTCATAAATTAAAATGCATATTAGATTTACAACAACTTCAATAATTTCACTTTTGTTGTAATTTGCCGAATTTAGTGTCTTCAATAATGTTAACGCTGCGATCAAACGCATTGTTGTTTTTTTTTTTTTTTTTGATAATTTGACTTTGGTAGCTTTACTTTTAGTTATAATTGTTGTTGCACTCTTCAAATAAATTTTGTTGGAGTATGCGAACTAGACTACCATGAGCCAACATATTTGCAGAATATCATTGAAATCAAATCTCAGCAATAGGTTGACCGATCTTAAAATTTTTCACTGAACAGTTAGTTCTTCGCTTTTAAAACTAAAGCAGCACGAAGCCAAATTTTATTAACTCAACAAAATCAAATTCATATGCATAAACGCAAATAGTATTTGCAACAAATTCAAAGATTTTGTGTGTATTGTAATTCGCCGAATTCAATATCCTCAATAATATTAACTTGTGAATGACCGATTTTAAAATTTTTTTCATTCGCACTCAGTTCTTACTTTCTAAGAAATTCATTTTGTATCACGAATGAGCACACCTACGATAGGCAAGACACAAGAAGCATAGATCTTTGTATGGAATAAAATAGTGCTTCTCGTGTCTTGCTGATCGTTGGTGTGCTTATTCATGTTCCAAAATGAAGGCGTAAGACATGACGAAGCCCAAATTTTATTAACTCAAAAAATTATACTGAAATCAAATTAATAATTAATAATAATTTCGTTAACCTTGTCCATTGTAATGGACATGCATTTGAAATGAGTGTAGCGCAAATCTAACCGTTATTTTTGATAAAGAATGCATTGTAAACAGTGCATTGATCTATTCTTTCTTCTATTTTTGCCTTTCATTACGAGATTTATGTTCATAACAATAGCACGTGTCGATTCTATAAGACCATGTTGAGCCGAAAAGAAAACAAACAAAGTGAGCAGTATTGCCACTTTTTAAATCCCAAATTCCTCCAAAATTCCTCAAATTTAAATAAAATTCCTCAAAAAAGTTTTGTAACAATATTTTAAAGAATAAAAATTTAGATACGTATTAGTTTTTAAAATTTAGTTGCAGGCAGAAACGCTGGAGTATTGTATATTCCTTCCAAGCATTTTTTATTTAACCTGTTAACCACCAGAAGGACACTTTTTGGTAAAAACTTTCTGCAGAGAAATTTGTACGTAAAGTCCGAAAATAATTTAGAAAATACCTACTCTACACGATGAAATAGTTCGTTTCCATGGTGACCCCAGAAAAGTTTCTAAAATTATGTAATTTTAATCATGACATAAAAATTTTGAGTCGACTCGACGAAAAATATGGAGTCGGCTATAAGAAGAATTTAACTATTGATTAATAAATTATGTAAGAAAAATAGTAATTTATATATTTTGGCTGTCTGGTAATGAATTGTTTAATATTTCATTAAGGGTCGCAATGGAAAAAATTAGAGATTTTAAATCTTCCTTTTTGGGCTTTGATTTTGTGAGAGAAAAAATCGTAGTCAAAATATTAGCCAGATTTAGAAAATCAATTTAATCGCCTTTAATTATGCTTACGACATTAAGGAAAAATTTTAAAACTGTTAAAAATCACCGAAAAAACTGGAATTTTTTTAATTGTCAATTAAAAATTGAAAATAAAATTTTTAAGATTTTTTAACTATTGCATCGTGTAAAGCACCCTCAAAAATAGTGAGGGTCATTATTATTCTCATTATTATATATCATTATTATTCTGCTCAAAGTTTCAAACAAAAAGTGTCATTCTGGGCGTTAACAGTAAAATAAAAGAAATGGTACAATTGCCAAATTCCACAAAATTTCCTCAAAATAAAATCCCTCAAAAATTACTCACAGACCCTGTAAGTTCCTCACTTTTTGAGGAATTCCTCACAAAGTGGCAACACTGAAAGTGGGTGAAAGTTTTTTTTTCTTATTACATTTATAAATAAAATTATTTGCTTGTTTTATTGTTGGATGTTATAAAAAATAAATGCAAAATAGTAGTGAATGTGATAAAAAAACAAATTTTTTGTTTTACTTGGAAAAAAATTAGTAAAGATTAATGTCGATTATAATTACGGTGACCATCCGTCCTCTTTTAGAGAGGACAGTCCTCTTTTTTAGCCTCGTGTCCTTATTTGTGTCCTTATATTGTCCTCTTTTTTTAAAACTGTCCTCTTTTGTCTTTTTGTATGTTTAACTTCTTTTTAACCTCTACGGGCTTGAAATGGGTAGACATTTTTAGTCACTTTTTGAAAAATATCTTGAATGCAAGTATATACTTAAGCTTGTCGAGATTTCTTTGTGTCTACCGGCTAGTAATGCGCCAACAGAAAGAGCATTTTCTTTAAGTAATAATATTTGGACATCGGAGAAGTCGCAGTTAAAAGTAACTACTTGGGAATCTAAATTAATTACTAACTTCCAAATGAACAACACAGAGTTTAAAGTATTTTTAGAAAAAATTTAAACGATATTTTTAAAAAAAAATATATTTTACCTAAAAGTTTTTGTAAATTTTTTTAAGAATGAGCATGCTTATCAAATAAATAAAAAATTTCTCTGATATCCAAATATTATTATTTAAAGAAAATACTCCTTCTGTTGCCTCAAAATTTTCCATAATTTCTTGCTTAATCTTAAAAAAAAAAAATTAGGATTTATTGACATAACTGTGAAATAACTGACTGTGTTATTTATATATTAACATGTACATATTAACATATGAAAAAATTTTACTACTAGTCATTTATGTTATGTTTTATTAGATAAAATCTTAAGACATTATTTGTTTGTTAAGAAAAATATGATCTCAGTTAATTTCTATATAATTATTTTTTTTATAAAATTCCTAAAATAGCACAAGGGAACAAATTGTAAACTTTTTTAATACAACTGACAAAATTTTACATACTTGTTTCGGATTACAATTGTCTGACATTGTCTAAATGTACAGATACAGCGAAACACAAAAAAATTTAATAAGTAAAAAAAAATCGTTTAAACAATTAATATAAACTAAAAGCGTAAGAAATATTTACTTAATGGCATTAATTTTAAATTATCCACTATTAAAGATTATTTTGAGCTAAAAGAAACAGGTCTTATTTGGTAAATGACGTTGAATCTTCTTTTTTTAGGAACTAAAAAAATCTGCCATCATAGCTGAATCCCACCATCCTTGCTATCTAAGGAACCTCTCTCCTTCTTCATCACTCACCGCATCTAGATTATCAGGAAAAAAGTCTAAATGAAAGTGTAGAAAATGAATTTGAGCGATATTCTCCATCCAAAGTTTTGGTGCGACTGAAACAGTTCATTTACTAAAAGTTGATAGTTTTCTGATTTTTGTGAATTTGAAATGGCAAAACAATTTTATGCTTGTAGTTCTTTTGATTCAATTTTTGGGTAATTAGTTCATCCTTAACCAATTTTTTTTATTCGTGGACCTATAAAAACTTCTTACAGCTTAGCATCACTAAGTTGAGGGAAAACTGTCTTTAAATATTTGAATCCTTCGCTTTTCTTGTTCATTGCTTTTACAAAATTTTTTTATTAATCCCAATTTCATGTGTACAGTAGGCTTATTCTAGGTAATTCTAGCAAAATTATGAAACTTTGAATAAAACTGGTATTAAGCCAGCCACAACACTTTGATGACTTGATGTGTGAAAGGTGAGGTAATGTTCTGATTGTCAAGCCCTTGTTTCATTATGTAATTTTCTATAATACGAGTATTTATTGATTGAAGAATTTTATGTTTCTATTGTAAATAAAGCATTAATTTTTTTGAAGTTATATGTTTTGCTACTATGCTTTGCTTATTGTTGTTCTTGTGTGTCCTTTTTTTGGTTTGAAAATAATGGTCAGCGTAATTATAATGGACATGCTCAAAAACCTACTTCCATGATAATATTTTCTTATTTTTTTTTTTATTTACTTTATTTAGAATGTGTTTATCATAAATTTAGACTTTCTTAATTTTTGTCATTATTATTTCTTAAAAGATACTGAAAGGGTTGAAAAGTTTTATGTTGTAATTTGCCGAGTTACGTGTCCTCAAAAATTTGGACTTGTAAACTGACGAAAGCGCTGCCAATGCACAACGCAAACAACAATGTAAACGCATATGTTGTCTATGGTAATTTCTTATTTTTCTACTTACGTATTCAAACAATTGTTGAAGTCTTACTTTTTTAGCGTGTAAAACTTGTTTCTTGTTCGTTTCTTGCTGTATTTGCAGAATATTTATGATATCAGATACCGATAACAGTTCTTTCCCTCTAAAATTAGGTCGTGACAAAGCCAAATTTTAATACACTAAAAAAATTTTACTAAAATCAAATTCATACGCTTAAACCAGTGAAGCTCACGAAATTTAAGAACGGAGCCAATGATTTTTAAAACACAAAATCAAATTCAAAATATTGCGCACCGTGACTTTTGGCAAAGAAATTTATAAGCAAAAACAAAAACAAATCCAATCCAAAAACAATTATTTTTATTATTATTGATTGGTATCCATTAGTACAATAAAAACCAGATTATTTTTTGGTATAAAGAAAAAATTTATATAAAAATATATTTAACTTATATTTGGTAGAGAGTTCCATAGACTGATAACATTGCTGAAAAATAGCATTGTTGAGTTTTGAAAATTAAAAATAGGTAGGATTAGCATTGGGCTTCTGAGCGACTGACAAAGTTCCAATTTCTCATAGAGGTAAAAAGAGGTTTTGTGTTTAATAAGTTTGTTTAAGAAAATGCAGTTACGAGCATTGGGTAACTTGATGTTACAACCAAATATGCTGTTTCTATACTGAACTAAGTGATCAAATTTTCCTAGTCCATATACATACATATCTAGTAGCATGATTAACAGCAATTTTCAATTTTAGCTGGGAGCGCGAGTCTAGTTTGCTGTTGACATGTTCAGAGTACGTGATCACCGGTATAATGAGTTGAATACAGTGTTACCGTTTTAACTATTTATAGCCAAAATTGGCTATTTTCTTTTCCGCGGTCAGTTCTTGGCTATTTGGCGATTTTATTTTTCATTTGGCTATTTTTTATTCACCAGTGAATTCGTAAAAGAAAAAAAAAATGAAATAGCACCTCTATAAAAAAAAATTACAGACCCATTTTTACCTAGAGTTCACCACAGCACCGAATTCATATAAGTAAAAAAATTAAGCTGACATCCCTATGGTAACAGAACTACATCATTTTTAGACCCAAATAACGAACTCGGCTTCAGCGATTAATTTTTACGTAGTGTCTTAGATGGCAACTCTACGGAAAAAAATTACGTTATTTTTGAATTCTGACGACGGATTCGAATTCAGCGAACCATTTTTAGCTTATGTTCGCCCAGCACCTAATTCGTAAAAATTTAAATGTCAACCTATGATAAAAAATACCATCATATTTTGAAATTATGACAATGGCTTCAGAGTCATTGACCCATTTTTAACTACTTTTCTCCCCAGCACCGAATTCGTAAAAATTAAAATATTTAAGTGGCAACCCTATGGAAAAATACGAAATTTTGAATTCGGTAAAATTTAGGTGGCAAGCTTTGGTAAAAAAATTACATAATTTTTGAAATTCTGATAACGGTTTCAGTGACCCACTTTTTTAATGTTCGCCCACCGAATTCGTAAAAATAAAAAAAAATTAGGTAGCAACCAGAGACATGCATGAAGTACTTGAAAAATCAAGCTTCTTCAAGTACTTGAAAAATCGCTTGGTTTGAACTTGAAAAAACCAAGCAAAGCAAGCTTCGTATCAAACCAATCAAGCGCAAGCTTTTTTGCTCTGCTGCGCACAAAAACTTGAAGCGCTTGAAATTTTCGGCAATATACTTGGAAAGATTGAAATGTTCGGCAAAAGCTTATAATCTTGCAAGTATCCAAATAGTTCAAATAGCTCAAATTGGAAAAGTTTGTTGTCTTAGGGGTCGCTGATTGCGATTCTGATGTCAGAATATAAAAAGTTGATTGGACACTAGGGTGGCCCGTAAAAATACTTTTTTTGTGAGTTTGACAGATTTTGCCCTTTTTTGCAATCTAAGTCGGATCAATTATTTGGAATCTGATGTCAGAATATAAAGTTTTTTGACGCTAGGGTGGACCATACATTTTTTGGCCGTATTTTGCCATTTTTTGCGATATAGTCGGGCCAATTATTTACAACCTGGTGTAAGATAAAAAAAAATATTTTTTTTTTTGCCACTAGGGTAGACCCTTAAAATACGTTTTTTGTGTTTTTGCAATATAGTTGGACCAATTTTTAAGAATCTGATGTCAGAACGTTAAAAGTTTATCTGGACACCAGGACCCTAAAAATTTTTTTTTTCTGCAAGTTTTTGCCATATTTTTCAATTAAGTCGGACCAATTATTTGTAATCAGGCATAAGAACACTAAAAATTTTTTGAAACTAGAGTGGACCCTAAAAATACTTTTTTTGTTTTGATTTTGACAGATTTCGCCAGTTTTTGCAATGAAGTTGAACCAATTATTTAGAATCTCATGTCAGAACATAAAAAGTTTATTTGGACACTAGGGTGGACCCTAAAAATATTTTTTTTGGTCTTTGGACCGATTTCGACAGTTTTTGCAATGTACTCGGACCAATTATTTAGAATCTCATGTCAGAACATAAAAAGTTTATTTGTACACTAGGGTGGACTCTTAAAAATATTTTTTTGTGATTTTGACAGATTTCGCCAGTTTTCGCAATGTAGTCGAACCAATGATTTAGAATCTCATGTCAGAACAAAAAAAGTTTATTTGGACATTAGGGTGTACCCTAAAAATATTGTTTATGTGATTTTGGCAGATTTTGACAGTATTTGCAATGTAGTTGAACCAATTATTTGGAATATCATGTCAGAACATAAAAAGTTTATTTGGACACTAGGGTGGACCCTAAAAATATTTTTTTTGGTCTTTGGACCGATTTCGACAGTTTTTGCAATGTACTCGGACCAATTATTTAGAATCTCATGTCAGAACATAAAAAGTTTATTTGTACACTAGGGTGGACTCTTAAAAATATTTTTTTGTGATTTTGGCCGATTACGCCAGTGTTTGCAGTGTAGTCGGACCAATTATTTAGAATCTCATGTCAGAACATAAAAAGTTTATTTAGACACTAGGGTGGACCTTAAAAATATTTTTTTGTGATTTTGACAGATTTCGCCAGTTTTCGCAATGTAGTCGAACCAATGATTTAGAATCTCATGTCAGAACAAAAAAAGTTTATTTGGACATTAGGGTGTACCCTAAAAATATTGTTTATGTGATTTTGGCAGATTTTGCCAGTATTTGCAATGTAGTTGAACCAATTATTTGGAATATCATGTCAGAACATAAAAAATTTATTTGGACACTAGGGTGGACCCTAAAAATATTTTTTTGTGATTTTGTCCGATTACGCCAGTTTTTGCAATGTTGTCGGACCAATAATTTAGAATCTCACGTCAGAACATATAAAGATTATTTGGACACTAGGGTGGACCTTAAAAATATTTTTTTGTGATTTTCACAGATTTCGCCAGTTTTTGTAATGTAGTTAGACCAATTATTTAGAATCTCATGTCAGAACATAAAAAGTATATTTATACACTAGGGTGGACTCTTAAAATATTATTTTTTTTTGTGATTTTGTGTTACGCCAGGGTTTGCAGTGTAGTCGGACCAATTATTTTGAATCTCATGTCAGAACATAAAAAGTTTATTTGGACACTAGGGTGGACCCTAAAAATAATTTTTGTGTGATTTTGACAGATTTCGTCAGTTTTTGTAACGTAGTTGGACCAGTTATTTACAATTCATGTCAGAACATAAAGTTTTTTGACACTAGGGTGGACCAAAAAAATTTTTTTGTGATTTTGACATATTTCGCCAGTTTTTGTAATGTAGTTGGACCAATTATTTAGAACCTCATGTCAGAAAACTAAAAAGTTTTTCGAAAATAAAAATATTATATAAAATATTTACCATAAAAATATTTTTTTGTGATTTTGACAGATTTCACCAGTTTTTGTAATGTAGTTGGACCAATTATCTAAAATCTCATCTCAGAACAGTAAAAAGTTTTTTTGACACTAGGGTGGACCCTAAAACCACTTTTTTGTGATTTTGATAGATTTTGCCAGTTTTTGCAATGTGGTCGAACCAATTATTTAGAATCTCATGTCAGAACACTAAAAAATTTTTTTGACTCTAGGGTGGACCCTAAAAATACTTTATGTGATTTTGACAGATTTTGGAATATTTTACAGCGGAAAAATTGTCATTTTGCATTTGTTGAAAAAATGTCAGATTAAAAAAAATTTTGACTTTAGGGAAGGTACTAAAAATATTTTCTTTATGTTTTTGTACAAAAAAAGTTTTCATAACAATCTATATTAATAAAAATCAATTTCTGTTTGTATGTTTGTTTGTTTGACTTTTATACAAATCTAAACGGCTGAACGGATTTCGCTCAAACTAAATACGTGTACTACTTGCGTCCTAGATTAGGTTTGATTAGGTTGCATACTTAGTTTTTACCACGCCCCGTTTTACTGCCCACAAATCAATAAAAACCCAATATTTCAGACCGTTTCCATTGTTTGAGATTAAATGATATATAATTATTTATTATTTTATTTATCAACTTTTAAAACAGAATTTAAAAACAAAATGCTGTCTAAAATTTTTGGATCCAATCTATTTCTTTTCTCTGACACAATATTGCCATCAAAAGAAAAAACCCGCTCACTCGACGCACTACTGGTCGGAATTGAGAGAACTCTTTTTGCTAATACAGATAGTTTTGGAAAGTCGGTAGCATGATTTTCCCACCATTCCATTGCGTCAAAATTATTTTTTTATTCTGATTTTCATGTTAGAAAATGTAGCTGTTTTTTCTTCTGCAATAAATGGTGTTGATGGTGCCACATTATTTATAACATCAGGGAGAAAAAAGCAGAACTCTGTTGAATATGATTGTGTTTCTTGTATTGTTGGTATTGATGGAATATCTGAAATATTTTCTGATGAGTTTGGACTATTTTGAAGTGTAGTATCATTTAGAGGTAATTGATCAATGCAAAATTGTTTGACTTGAATGGCATCACTATTGTTTAATGTATAATTTGTAGGTGGATAAAGAAACACAGCAGCATTGTGAAATAAACTAAAATTTGTTATCCATTTATCATCAATTTCATATAATATATTTGTTTTTAAGGCGACAATCTCTACAGGGTCTTGTGGATTAGATTCGCATTTCTTACGCAGTGCTGTAATAGATGGGTAAACAAAGCTTATTGTCATGAACTTAGAACTCTGCAGTTTCTTTTTATACTCTTAGAATATAATACAATACATATTTTATACATATATGGGCATTTTCGGAAAAAAGTCCACCGTGACACGAAAATTAAAAGATATTAAAAAAATTATTATTTAATAATATTAGGTATCTTAGAGAAAAATTTAAATTTTATTGATTTAAGCAATTTGAACATAAACTCATTTACTTTGATAATCAAATCGCCTGCACTGTTTCACAAATGTAATTTTTATTATTAGTAAATGTTAAGTAACTGTTTCGTACACGTTTTTGTTTTAATAAAAAAGGAAGGCTTGGCTAAAAATAATGAAAAATCGTTTCGTTCGTTGTTTGTTAATGTATTCCTTATAGTGTCTGCAATATATACCTACATACTTTTTTTTTAAACGATTCCTGGCATTGCAGATTAAATAATAGTAAGTGTAACAACCGTGAATTTTAAAAATATATGCAAAATTTCGAAAAACCAAAACTTTAAACGCGATTTCTTCGAAACTATTTTTTTTTAAACGGTTCGATATATAACTCGAAATCTATTCGATATTGTTTGTAATTTTGTCCTTGAAGCATTCCCCCATATGTTTTGTTTTAAGCGTGCGATAACTGTGGCTATAATTTTAAAAAAATTTTTAGGAGTTATTAAAGAATAATAATTTCTTGTATCTAAAATTTTTTTTTTTAAAAATCTGTTTTTTTTTGTTTGTTGTTACACGTTACCTTAGAAAGGTATGCATTAGACTGGTCGTTAAAAATAAATTTGAAACCACCGGGCGGATAAAGTTTCCTTTTAACCTAAAAATATTGAAAATAAAATTTGGTGGCGATCGGATAAGATTTGATGGGCGCGCACTAGGCTCAAAGTTTGAGAAAACACGGGATATATGGGTAAATTTTTTTTTTAATCCTGAAACATATTCGCCTATTTTTTTTTAAATTTAGTAGATTGACAGATTCATTTTAAAATTTCCTTTTTAAAATGCTATCAAGGTCCAAAATCGGTTGAAAACTAACGAATTTACAACGTTTAGCAGCGCATTAATATGAGATATCTCTTACGTGCCTTAGTGAAAGGCAAAAAAGTAACCAAACCTAAATCACCTGTTATGACAAAACAAAAAATGGTTTTTACAGGGTATGAAAAAAGTATATGTTTGCATAAAAATACTTTTGACTACATAAGAACGTAAACAAAATAAATTGATATTTAATAAAAACAAGTGGTAAATAATATTAAGCTTCTAGAAAAAATCTTCCATATTTAACATTTTGTGTTTGTCTTCTTTGCTCGAAAAACAGCGTTATAAATTATCTCAAAAATTTGTTCACACTGAATTTTTCACAACACTTCAATTTGGTTCTATTTTTTTCATTTCGTTGCTTGACATGTAACGGTATTATACAAATGTTTGCGAAAAAGTCAATCATCATATACAATGAATGTACGACATAGCAACAGCATTAGTTATTGTTGTTGAATGGATGCATGGTAAAAGCAATGAATCTTTGAATGCACAACAAAAACGAATTTCATCATTCTGTTTCTGCTTCTTACATGCTAGTAATTGCTAGAGTTCTCGTTGTAAGTTTGTACTGACTGTTAGAAGGGCTCAGTCTTTTTTTTCCATGAAAGAGTTTAGTTGTTTATTTGTGTCCGTTTTAATAGTTTTTGTGTCCAGCTTTAAAATGTTTTTTAGTGTTAAAACTATAATTGCATGCGGTATTATAATTTGAAGTGAAATAAATATTTAAAAATCATTTGTAATGTCAACTGCACGCTCTACATCGACCAGAAAAGCAGCATCCAGCAATTGCTCAATTTAACTAGAATTTACCCGGACTCAATGTATAGTATTGATCTAATTGGCCGAGTTTCACATCAGATTATGGGTGCTAAGCTACCATCAAACCGTCAAGCCCTGCTGGTATTTTTCTTTAACAAGCGCATTGTAAAATTAACAGCGAAAGAAAGTGCTAAATTAGCAGTGAATATGGTATCAGTTTTTTGGCAACAAGCACGCCTGCCAGTACGTGAGTCGCATAAATGCTCTGAAAAATTGATTAAGGGGTTACATGACATTGACAGTTTTTTGAAATCGTTTTTTTTTAATAATTTTGTATTTTAGTAAATATTCTTAAGATTCTAAGATTCTAATTTCATTGCAAATTCCAACGGGTTCAAAAGTTACAGCCGGATTAGTGAGAGCGCATTTTTAATTTTTGCGCTACCTACGTACGGCAGCTGGTATACACTTGTTTTACTTGCTACCTGCCTTTTGGTGGTTGTTATTTCGTACCTACTTGAAGGGTGAAGGGTGAAGCCCGAATTGCTAAACGATTGCAAAAAACTATAAGAAACAACACAACACAAGATAACGAAGGCATACAGTACGAAGCAGGAATGGCAGATTGAAGGTAACCTTTTTTTTTCTTTGTTCACAAACTTTAAACGCGTTTATCTCAAAAATTTAAAAAAGTTTTTTTTCTAAATCGGACAATTTTTGCAACGACGAGGCCCCGTTTTTTTCTCTGCCGCCAGTTTGGAGCTCTATAAAACAATGTTGGAGTGAAAAATATATTTTTTTTAAATTTTTTTCTTGTAATTTGTTTAATTCTCTACAATAATAAATAATAATAAAATTTTGGAAAATGTTTGTTTTTGACTGAGTTATGAATTTTTAAAAAAAGGTCTGTGTTCTCTGCCGCGAATGTCATGTCCCGCCTTAAGTTGTACGACGAATGGACCCGAATTAAAAAATATTCCTCTAAGAGGACACCTCATCCAAAAAAGGCAATGTTTATTAATAATTTGGACGATCTCTTTGATATTGCACACGCTGACGCACTAAAGAATATTAGCATTGAAGAAGATAGACAATTTTTGTTGAAACAAAGAGAGAAAGGCCGTCCAGGTTCCATGGTGGGTGTCGACATGAATACGTATGGGCGAGAGAAACGATCGCAAAAGCGAAAGGAACTGGAGGAGCTCCGAAAGTTAAAACAATCAAGAATATCACTACAAACAAGAGGTAAATATAAATTTTTGAACATGACTCTTCCTCTACCTACTGAAATAATTAATTATTGTTTGAAGAACCTGAAATGAGGAGCATTGATAACACTAATGATGAAAATTCGGACTCTACAATGGACTTTATTGTAGATGTCGATGATGAAGTTGTGGTGACAGGAAGCGCCAAAAGAGGGTGCAAGCAATGGATCACACCACGTCTCTCCGCTGCACTCGGCGATGCAAAGGTATCAAATGGAAAAGCGGTGCACATTTCAATAGCAGCAGCAGCTGCTTTGGGTGTGGATATTGATGAACTTATGGAGTGAATAACATACGAAAAAAGCAACGTGAACTGGAATTAGCAAGCATCAAATCTGACTTTGCCGAAGATGTTATTAAACTTACTTTTAGTTTCTACTTTTTTGTTCCTACATTATACTTTTAATGATAATTTCTTTGGCAGCTAAAATTTTCGCAACTTGTTTGTTGCACTTTTTTTCTATTACGAGTACTTAGATAAATAGCGCGCGCTCACTGGTGGTTCATTGGGATGGCAAACTGATGGAAGCAGTAGTTGGCACAAACAAACTTGAACGCATCGCCATCCTCGTGAGCTACAACGGAACGTCAAAATTTCTCAGTGCCGCTATTATAGAACCCAGCACAGGAGAAATATTGCGGCTGCTGTTCGCGATGCATTGATCAGTTGGAACTTAATAAATCGAATTAGTGCCATGAGTTTCGACACCACTGCATCCAATACCGGTCAAAAAAATAGTGCTACAATATTCTTGCAAAAATATCTAGACCGGAAATTGATACAACTCCCATGTCGCCACCACATCTATGAAATTGTATTGAAAAGTGTATTTGAGTAAAACATTCTGGAACCAGTGGACCCGAGGTACCCATTTTTAATCGTTTTGCGGCTGTTTGGGACCAACTCGATCACCAACTATTTAAAAGCGGTCTAGAGGACGGTATTGTCTGTTCAAAAATAGACGATAAAGAATGTGAAGCAATCAGAACTTTTTGCCATCAACAATTAGCAAAAGATCACAGTCGCACAGACTGAAAAGAGCTTCTTCATCTGACACTCACGTTCCTGGGACAAGAAGTTGTTGCAGCTCAACATCCCCTGCAAGATTTATGGGTAAAGCAATTTATAGTCTGAAGATATTTATTTTTCGAGAGCAATTTAAACTAACAAAAAGAGAATTAAATTCACTGAGAGATGTTTGCATTTTTCTAGTCAAAATATATGTTAAAATCTGGTTTGGCTGCCCAAACGCCATAGCAGCTCCAAACCAGGATTTGGAATTTCTGAAAGACTCTATTGCTTATGTAAAAACCGATATAGAGATTTCCGACACAATTTTGTCGAAGATGAAAAATCAATTTTGGTACTTAACACCTGAGACCATAGCTTTGGCTTTTTTTGATGCTTGTGTTTCCCTTGAAGAAAGCGAAAAATGGTTAAATGCCTTCAATCAATGGAACCAAATGTTGAATTATTGGAGGGTCGAAGAATTTTAAACCCCAAAGTATTACACGCTAGCTCCTTGAAGGATTTTGTGTCGTATAAAAGGTACAATTTCTTCGCTGTGTTCGGTTTGTCTGCTTCTTTTTTGCAATATGATCCGTTAACATGGGAACGAAATGACGATTATCAAGATGCTCATACTTTTTGTCGAAACTTGTTTGTCACCAACGATACCGCTGAGCGAGATGTAAAATTTATGAAGGATTACAATCGCATTCTAACAAAAGCTGAAGATCAAAAATAATTAGTGTTTCAGTTTGTTGAAGTTTATTGAAAAAAATTTTCCTCACATAAAAAATCTTCTCTCATTTCAAATAAATTCTAAGTACATACTATATATTAGACATACTATGCATTACTAATATACAATTTTTTCCCCATTACATCCTATAGAGGGATATACTTTCTTCAATTTTATTTAATTTTTTTTTTAATTTAATTTTGGTTTATTGGTAATACCTATATGTTGAACTACAAAATAAAATAAAAACTGATTCCAACTGTTTCCTTAAATATAAAATATGGACTTACCAACACATAACTTTCTCTAACTTAGCGAACTTTCATCCGATTTTGGACCTTGATAGCATTTTAAAAAGGAAATTTTATTATGAATCTGTGAATCTAATAAATTTATAAAAAAAATGGCGAATATGTTTCAGAATAAAAAAAAAAAAATTTACCCATATATCCCGTGTTTTCTCAAACTTTGAGCCTAGTGCGCGCCCATCAAATCTTATCCGATCGCCACCAAATTTTATTTTCAATATTTTTAGGTTAAAAGGAAACTTTATCCGCCCGGCGGTTTCAAATCGGGGTAAAAAAGTTAAAATAACGACCAGTCTAGTATGCATTCTCAACTAAAAGGGCTCCATTGGGATTACTTTCCAGCGTTTAATTATGTTTAACTATGTTATGCCTAGCACAATCTGTATACATCCCCATATTTATCTATATCTCAATAAAAATAATTTAAATAATTTTCCTAATCCACAAATTCCTGGATTTTTCCAAATCCACATCACTTACCTCTTTTTTCCTCCTGATTTAGTATTTTTAATGCATTAGAACTATTTCTTAAGGGGGTCTTCTCATTGAGCAACTTTTTTTCCGACTTTTTGTTTGCATTTATTTATAGCTTGGGTAGTTGTGAATATGCCCCTAAAAGGATTTTTAGAAATTCGAAATACTTTAGAAGATACAGCCTTTTTTGTGAAGCAAGGTCTTCGTCAAAATGAGCTATTTTTTTTCGACTCATTTTCGAACGAAGCCGCATAAAGTAACCACCGAATTCCGTTGAAAATGTTTATTGTTAGGTAAAAACGTGTTTGCACACATATTCATACAAACATACGAATACACATTTCTGCTTATTTTAGGGATTGAAGCATTTTTTGAGTCCAGGTGTTCAACTGAAAGCATCATTTAGTTCAGTTTGTATCGAGTTGAGCAACAGACGCGTGCGCTTCAGTGAACGGAAAAGTAAATTTTTTATAAATTTATTGTGATTTTTGTAAAATGGATCGGAAAAGTAATAAAAAAAAAAAAAAACGCCCAAGTGAGCGTCAGAATCGTGCTAAAAAACGCGGGTTTAGTGGAAATCAGCATCTTAGACCAGAGGATTCTGAATATACCAGTACATCGGCCAAGAAATTCAAGAATAACGAAGACGACGAAGTATCAATCAAAAACAATTTGAAGTATTGCATTCTCGAGTTCTGTTCTGTGTTTACCACGTTGTCAGCGTTGGTAATTTGTGCCTCATGCAAGCAAAAAATTGAGTTCTCAGAAGCCTCACCAAATGGAGTTGGATTTAAAATCGCTTTGAACTGCGCCTGCCCACGCACAACATATATTCCTTCGTCACCTATGATCGGAAAATCATATGAAATTAATCGACGCTTGGTTGTTGCCATGCGGCTTTTAGGGATTGGGCCAAAAGGTATAACCATGTTTTGTGGCCTCATGGACCTCGGACAAAGTTTGTCCAACAATCTGTACTATACTATCCTACAAAATTTGTACGTTGCTGGAAAAGCCATGTACGAACATGTCATTTCAAAAGCTATTGGAGAAGAAAAAGAGGCTATGATCGAAGCGAATCCAGAGTGCGATCCCACTTTATATACTGTGTCGGGGGATGGGACTTGGAAGAAGCGTGGCTTTGCTTCCCTTTATGGTGTCACAACTTTGATTGCCAAGCATACCAAAAAAATTGTTGACACTGTCGTAAAATCTCGTCTGTGTAACAGCTGCAAATATTGGGAAGCCAAGAAGGAAGAAGAGCCAGAGGCTTACCAAATTTGGCTTGATACTCATGACGAAGAATGCACCATAAACCATGAAGGAAGCTCTGGGAAAATGGAGGTGGACGCTGTAATAGAGATGTTCTCCAGGTCGTTTGAAACACACGGCATAAAATATGTAAAGTATATCGGCGATGGTGATTCGCAGACCTTCAAAGGTGTATTAGATGTCGACCCCTATGACGGTGACCCTATAGTGGAAAGAAAGAATGCATTGGGCATGTGCAGAAGCGAATGGGCACGCGACTTCGAAAAATAAAAAAAGAAAATAAGGGCATTGGAGGCAAAGGTGCGGGCAAGCTCACCGACAAATTAATATCAGAGTTGACCACATATTATGGCCTTGCGATCCGCCGTCATCCTGACTCCGTGGAGGATATGAAAAAGGAAATTTGGGCCACTTTTTACCATAAGTGCTCCACCGATGATAAACCGCAACACCAAAATTGCCCCACCGGTGCGTCAAGCTGGTGCGCATGGCAGAAAGCAGCTGCTGAAGGTACGTTAGATAGCTTTCACCACACGTATGCACCTCTCGACAAGAAGGTGATGGAGGTAATAAAACCAGCTTACGAAGCGCTGTCGGCAGATAATTTGCTTGAAAGATGCCTTGGATCTGAAACTCAGAATTCCAATGAGTCCTACAATTCTGTTCTTTGGTCACTTTCGCCCAAACACATCAACTCAGGCGCACGCACCATCGAAGTGGCCAATTTCATTGCAACGTGCCTCTTCAACGACGGTTTTATACCCATACTTAAAATTATGGGTTTGATGGGTATTGCGATTGGCAAAAACGCATACGAATACGCACTATCTCGCAATGAAGACAGATTGAACCGATCAGAGACTCGAGCTGCGGCATCATCAAAAGCTGGCAGAACGGCTCGCAGAGCAGAGAGGGCAGCAGAAAGCAGTTTCTACGAAAAAGAGGAAGGTGGCCTGTATGGAGCTGGCATCGCCGACTAATATTTGTAAGTAAAAATTGTCAGCACTTTAAAACTGCATTTAAACATTTTTGATTTTTTTTTTTTTTCCCAAAAAAATTACTTCAAACTTTAAACGCGTTTATCTCGAACCCACGTTTTTCGAACTGGCGGCCATGATATCTCCAGTTCAACTGAACCGATTTTCATGAAACAAAGTGGAATCGACGCAGAATTGTCACCATTCTCGGGTGAACCTCGACCATAATTTTAAAAAATTTTTTACTATTTTTTTTTACACTAAACTACAAAAAAAAAACCCGAAATTGAAATTTTTTTTTGAATGGCCGCCATTTTGTCAAAAAAAATCACAAAATTAAGCTTGAGGTTCACCGGAGAATTACATCTATACTGATTATAACCCCGTTTTTTTTTTTCATTTCAGACGCTCCGGAGACCCGGAATCGTGGCCGCCGTGACGACACCTTTTTTTTCACCACCAACTTTGAAGTCTCATAACTTTTTGAACAGCCCACGTATCGAGGCAAAAAAAATTTTTTTATTTACTTTGAACCTTTTGTAATACAATAAATAAAAAAGTTTTCAATTATTCTTTGCGTTTTCAAATTAGAATTTTTTTAAAAAGGGTCAAAAAAACGGGTTTTGAATGAGAAGACCGCCTTAAAAGAAAACATTTATGGCGATTTAAATTTGTAGTTTGCTTGCCATTAAATTTTTTTATGCATTTACAAATCCGACAACAAACGCAGTTTTCAATAACCGTTCCGTCACCCCTTTGAATTTCTCCAAAAATGTCCCATACTTCACTTCTTCCTCTTTAGGGTGAAATATTAAAAGCACCAGTTTTAATATTATTTAAAACAATTTCTTCTGTTTCCATGACACTTGCTAGAGCGCAATTATAAAATCAACTACGATTCGTTGGTTTGTAGAGTGCTTTGTATCTAATATGCATGCTAATAAACTATTAGCACTTTTACGTCACAAAATTGACGGCCTAACAAAAGACATCAGAACGCTAAAATGCACGCAGACTGATGCTCCAACTGTCTCGTTTGAAATTGGATAATATGTGCATTATGGCTTAAGAGATTGCTTTACATACTTTGTGCGGCTACATAAAGTCGGCACAAGAATATTGGATATTGGAAGGGCTGCGTAAAGATGTTTTCGAATTGAAAAAGCGGTATCGCATAATAACTCCACTTTACCCATCAAAAAAAAAATTTAGCAGCGTTGACGATTTACTTCGGTTTGAAAAAACTGTTCAAGAAGATGTAGATAAATTTTTCTTGCTGGTAAGAATTCAAATTGACCAGTTTTACTATGATTTAAATTTTAAATTAATTTAAATTTTTAGAAAGAAATTGAAAAATATGGCAAAAACTTGCAGGAACATATAAAAAAATGTCCACCCTAGTGTCAAAAAAACCTTTTATATTCTGACATCCGAATCCAAATAATTGGCCCGATTGATAGCACAAAATAGTTTTTTAAAACAAAAAGCACAAAAAAATCATTTTTAAGGACCATTCTTATCAGCGGTCCATATTTTTCACAAACTATTTTTACAATTATTTATTTGGGTACGCCCTTGTGCCCAACAAATTTTTCTTTAACTCTGGCTTCAGTAACAGTAAATCACATTTTAAAAAAATCATTACTTTCGCAATCAAAAGCAGTCCAAACAATAATATTTTAAATATGTTTTACTTACTTTTCTTAAGCAAGTAGGTTGAATTAGTTGAAAATTCACAAACAAATTCAAGCTTTTCATTCTCTATGACGTACGTTTCAAGTATGCTGCCGCTTGTTTTTACTTCGTGCCGTTGATCACGCGTTCATAAATTCGGGCAACAAGCTGACGTCGACTTGACTAATTTCAATTATACTTGAACTTGATTAAAAAATTATCAAGTTCAAGCGTGCTTGTATTCATAAATTTAGCAAGTACTTGAAATTGCAAATGAATAAGCTTGTGCAGTTCTGATAGCAACTCATTTTTTTTAGCCTATAACCTTCGCATTATCTACAGTGGCGAGCACATGTGGATACATGAATAGTTGTGAAACCCTCAAAAATGCAACAATATCAACCAATGTTTTTTTTTAATTAACTCTTTGTTTAACCTCTAAAGATTTTATTGCTCGATTTTGATCTTTAGTCGCCGACGGTATAAAGGCAAAGAGGCCGAGCTAAGCCAGAAATGGCTTAATACAGATGCCTTATATCATGCCTTATATCATGCCTTATATCATGACATCTGTCAATTTTGCAAACTGTCACAATGAAGGCCACAATTTGCGCAGGGATGCCAAAGCTATGGAGTTTGCAATGCAACAGGGCTGCACTGAATGTGTCAGTTCACAATCCAGTGTAAATTTACTTTAACAACTCGGCCAAACTGACAAGAGATCGTCCTCGATCACATATTGCAATTAATATTTTATAATAAACATATCTCTGCAATATCTTAGTGTTTCCTTATAATAATTACATAGTTTATCTTTCAGTAGCGGTATCTCTATATGATTTCATTTAGTTTAGACAACCACTTAGGCATTCTTTTGGCTTCTACCACTCCATCATACTGTAACTGATTCAGGTGGCAGTTATCCCGACACAATTTTGTCGAAAATCCCGGATAACATATTTATCATTACCTCAGACTTTATGAACAACAAATGGCCCTTTATATTTAGACACCAACTTTTTATTTGTCCCGATTACTGTATCATCATTTCGAATTACAACAAAATCGCCCACATTATACATTTTTGGACTAGTGGAATGTTTTAAGATATAACTTAGGCTATACTCTTGAGAATCTTTAATGGCCTCAGCAGCTTTAGATCGGACTTCGCTAAAATCACGTTTTCCCTTACTGTCTTGTTTTTCGCTTAAATACTCAGTCAATTTGTCAACTTATTCAACACGCTGTCTCACCACAAACAGAAGCATACTAGGAGAATGTCTTGTTGTACTATGAACCGAATTATTGATGGCGTATTCTACCTGGGCTAACTTATCAACCAAGCCAGCATGCTCTGGAGGTTCACTTAATTTTCCGAGCATCGCTTTGATCACCCTGTTGACCCTTTCAACTGGACCATTGACCTGTGTTGATGCTACAGCTATTTTTACATACTCTATGTTCTTCATCAACAAATACTCTCCAAATTTTAAAGATGTGAAGCACGTTCCTCTAACTGATATAATTCGTCTCAGTCTACTATAGTAACTAAAATATTTATTTAAAGAAACTGTCACTTCTAGCGTGCTCGTGGAGTTGGTAGGGTATAATTTAACAAACTTCGTGAAAGCGTCAATTACGACTAAAACGTGTTTTCTTTTCGATTTTATTGCTGGCAGCGGTCCAAAGTGGTCAACATGCACACTGTGTCAAAAGGTATAGGACATTTGGGAATACTATATATCTAGATTTCTCTCAGTATGTCGAACAAGAGCACAGTACATAATACACTTCAGGCAGTTTTCAATAAAACATTTTATTTTTTCTCTCATTTTTGGAAACCAATAATACATACTCAAACTATCATAGGTTTTATCAGATGCATGATGGCATATTTTTGTACACTTTGTTCCATTTCTTGTGGTATATATAAGACTTTAACTCCACTTTTACGCACCCTAAAAACAAGTCCGTCTACTAAATCATAACACAGTACAACACATAATTTTAAGACTCAATTCTGACAATTGCACGTGAAAGTAGGCCCAAAATGAAGAACTTGTGCATCATTCGTTTTGTCTTCTTGCCTGCCAAAATATTTATAATATCGATTTGAAGTTAGCAACTATCGTATAGGGGAATTTTTCACGTTTTAGGCTCTTTTGTTTGACATAACTCGAAAACCACTAGTCCGATTTAGCTGAAACAAATTTAGAAAAATTAAGATACAAATTTCATTAAAAATTAATTACAATTCCTCTAATCTGTTCTTATACCGTTTTCCTATGTGTGCAACACTTTCGAAGTTAAAAATTAACGTATGAAGGAAAAAAAGTATTTATTGCCTAAAAATTAAAATTTTTTTTGTTTTAAAAATTCATAAAAAATCCAAAATGGAAAAAAGTGTCAAATCTAATTACTTTCACGTAAAGTCACATAACCTATGAGCAAAATAAGGCAAAGATCATGAAAATCGATACACGCGTTTCTCATTTATTCACAACTAAGTAAATGTATAAATAAAGCCACGTAACCTGTGAGTAAAGTGAGACATTTTTTGAGAAAATAAATGAATAAATTTATTTCAATTCCAATAATGTTATGAATGAATATACACAAAACTTAAAATAAAAATTCCGATATGTTTTAGAACATTTTCAATTATAATTATAATTATTGTCAATATCCATTCTCGTTGAAGTTGACGCTTGGGGTTCTGATGATCTTCTTTTCTTCGTAGGTTGTTGATATTCGTGGTCTGAGTATGCGTCGTCATCCGAGGAATCCATAATATTCAAGGGCTCGTTTTTTCCCATGGGTCCACCAATTTCAGTGTCATCTTCTTCTTCGGTGCTTTCATCTTCATACTGCATAATTTTCGAACTCCACCAACAAACCTCCGCCAGCATCGCATCTAATTTTTGCCTTTGAATCGCTCTTCCATTGGCATGGTCACCTGGTGGAACCTCTCTCCTTGTTCGTCTGATTCCTGAGGTAATTGTGCCAAAATGGTATCAAGGTGGAAATGCAGGAAATGTAATTTTAATGTCATGGATGCATTGATTTTTTCAAAATAATACAGCAACTTGTCCACTCGTTTCTGTATGTCATCTCGCTGTACTCGGTTCTTTCCTAAAACGCCTTCGACGACATCTTTCAGTGCGTTCCATGCATGTAGGTGGTTACTATGGTTCGAAAGCACATTTGTGAAAGATGCGCTTTTCATTAATTTCCTTATATCTGGTCCATTGAGAATACCTGTTTTAAATAAAAAAAAAAAAAACAAAAAAATTATTGGTAATGCGAATATATCGAAATGAAAAAATTTATATATGACAATATTTAAATACAGACACTTACCTTTTTTAATTTTAGCGTCACTGAGTTTTGGAAAGATGGATTTTAAACAATCATAGGCGTCCACAATATCCTAACCTACCACTGCAACGAATTTGCCAGCTATTCCTAATTTTATGTAGAGCGGTGGCATATCATCCAGGTCCTTCATCATAGGTTCATTGCGTAATTGTAATTGTTTGTTGAGCTCAGGAGTTCTTGCTTCCCAATCTTTACGTTGATATTGATTCCCTGTGTATCGTGAATTTTTTTATTTTTTTTTTATTTATTTATTTAGAAGCATTTGTACAACAAGAACTACGTTCTTTTATAGTATGACATAAAAAAAAATAAAATAAAATAAAATGATTACAACAAAAACTTATATTAAATAATAACAACGTATTAATTAATTACGCATACAGGTTATACAATCATGATTTCCAGTGAACATACATTAATCAAAATTTAAGCTTAATCATAGACATTTTGAAGTGTTATAAATTATTCAGAGAAAATGAAGGAAAACAGAAAAGGTACAGATACTAGAAGTTAAGAAGAAGAAAAGAAAGAATTCCAATTACAAAGGAAGCAGAAGTATTTTGGATAGCCGCCCTTTTCTATAATGCCTTGTAGTATGTTGACCACCTTCAGATCGCAACAAATCTTCCATTTGTGTTCATCGTATTTGATTTCCTTCAAAATGTTGGCCAATGATTTATACGTTTCCTCCTTGTTTGTGCTGAATCCCAATGGAATGGAAGGTTTTTTGTTTGTTTTGTGTAACAGCACAGCCTTCAAACTGGAAACTGAACCATCGATGAATAAACGCCAGTCACCAGCGATATAATCCATTCCAAATTGTTTCACTAAGCCTGGGATATCATGGCAGTACGTGAACGTATTTGCTTCGTCAACGGAATAGAATTTCTGAAAATCAGTTTGGCGTTGTCTGTATGATGTTGTGCTGACATTTTGCTGTGTGAGTTTTCTGCTCTTCAAAAATGATGTCAACCATTCGGAGTTTTGTTGTGATAGTCCCAGCTTGGCCTCAACGTAATCCATTTCGAGTTCTGTTATCGGTTGTGGTGCATTATTTATTGGGTTTTCCAATCTGCTAATGCTAATTTCCAATTTTATTTTATATCATTCACATTGGTGGGATTGGTGAAAACGGTTTCGGCTTGCAGGGACACAGTATCCATACTCGGAGGTTTAGGTGCATTGATATCAGCAAGGCGGTTAACTGGAAGTGTGGCAGTAAATGCATCAGTGTATACTTTTGTTTTCAATTGTTGTCTGTTTAATCCAGGACGAAAATTTATGCATGCGTAGCACCTGGATTCATCATGTCCAGTTGTGTCTTCCACCCAAATTACTGGCTTCATAAAAGACAACGTTGCACCTCTTCCATGTATCCAATTTACAAGGGTATTATAACGCTTTTTGCACACAGTGTTCGGCGTAAAATTTGAACCACTTAAATCTGCTTCATCAAAAAATCACAATACGCTTTTTTGAGTTCCTCAGTAAACAAATTTTTTCGATAGTGTTTGTTTTTTTTTAGGACGATATGACCACAAACGTAACAAAAATTATCCAATTTTGGGCACTTCTTATTTTCCATATTTATATATTTTATGTTTTCTTGTTATTCACTTTTAAAAAACTGGAGAAAAATCACTTTTACTGTCCGCGTTCGTCGGCACTGCCTGAATGACAAAAAATCGATCAATGCACACATATAAATACTACGTATTTTTCAATATTTTACTGGCAGGTACTTAAAAATGGGCGCATATTTTAAGGGTGCCTGGCTATATACCTGTTTCACCACTTGAACGTTTCAAATTGTGACAAACTTTCCAAATAATGACCACCCTTAAATGTGGGTGCAATTTCTGTAAAAAAATCATACAGGTAGTTATCATACATTTACTAGCGTTTATTGCTTCGCAATCATAAAAATCAAATAACCTTTTGTTTATTCCTTTTTTTTTAATTCTCAGAATCATTAGCGTTTATTGCTTTGCAATCATAAGAATCAAATAACCTTTTGTTTATTCCCTTTTTTTTTAATTCTTAGAATCATTAACGTTTATTGCTTCGCAATCATAAAAATCAAATACCCTTTTGTTTATTCCTTTTTTTTTAATTCTCAGAATCATAAAAAATGTGTCAATGTTTTCTCCAAATAATGTTGTGCCTATCTCGAGGAACTTTTTGAAATTCATACATTTACTTAATTGCGACTAAATGGGAAACGCGTGCATCGATTTTCATGATCTATGCCTTATTTTGCTCATAGGTTATGTGACTTTACGTGAAAGTAATTAGATTTGACACTTCTTCCATTTTGGATTTTTTATGAATTTTTAAAAAAATACTTTTTTCCCTTCATACATTCGTTTTTAACTTCGAAAGTGTTGCACACATACGAAAACGGTATAAGAACAGATTAGAGAAATTGTAATTCTTAATTTTTCTAAATTTGTTTCAGCTAAATCGGACTAGTGGCTCTCGAGTTATGTCAAACAAAAGATCCTAAAACGTGAAAAATTCCCCTATAGTTACTAACTTCAAATCGATATTAAAAATATTTTGGCAGGCAAGAAGACAAAACGAATGATGCACAAGTTCTTCATTTTGGGCCTACTTTCACGTGCAATTGTCAGAATTGAGTTCTAAAATAATGTGTTCAAAAATGTTGGACTGTGTAATTATTAACTTCTTCAATCTCTAGACGAGCCCGTATATCTCTAAAAGTGTCATCCCTTTCTTGAGCAACTTGAATCTGGAAATCTACGTCACTTTCATCTAAAATCGACGCAATCTGACAGCGACTTAACGCATCAACATGTCCCAGGGAAACGCCACAGCGATGCTTAATGGTATAATTCTCTAATTCCAGCGACCATCTTGCTATCCGTGGGCTTATCTGTTTCTTGCTGAAGTCATAGTGAGTCAGTTACAATCAGTTATTATTTTGAAAGGAATACCCCCCAGGTATACTCTTATTCGTCTTAATACATAGATTATGTCTTTTTATGTCTAACGTTTCTATTCGAAGCTATGATATTTAGATTCGGCTACTGAAGTGGTTTTTGAAAAATATGAAATAGGATGGAAGTTTCCATTATTTTGTCGTTGAAGTAGGACAACATTAAGCCCAATCGAGCTTGCGTCGCAATGTAGTTCAGTCTCTTTTACAGGTTTATAGATTGCTTGAACCGGAGATTCAGTCAGCTTGGTTTTTAAACAATCTTCGCCAAATATGTATTCAGTGTTCCTTTTCAGGAGTTTTAATAAAGGATTGGCTATTCGGAAAAACGATGATATAAATCATCTAAAAAATTAAAATAGTCTGATGCATGAGTGCAGTTGTTTTTGATTTGTTGGCAACGGGTATCTTTTAATAGCTTCTATATGAGCCTCACTGGGTTTTATTCCATCAGAGGAGACCGAATATTCCAAGTACTATATACTTCTAAGGCCAAACCTGCATTTCGAAAGATTGAATTTTAGTCCCTGTTGAGTCATTCGAAGTGACACAGTGCGTAATACTACTACATGCTCACTAAAATCAGTCGTGGCTACTAATATGTCATCCATACAAAATTATAATTTTTTTTTCGTCAATTAAATCCCTGAAGATATCATTAACAAAACGCTGAAATACAGCCGGGGCATTTTTGAGGCCAAACGGCATTTTTAAGTATTCATATGGGCGCGTGAGTGGTTTTGACTCACGATCACGCACGCTCACGATGAGTTTTCTTCTAATCACTCACGCTCACGATTAAAATTATTTTTTTAAAATTATTACTCACGATCACTCATGACCACGATGGAATTTTTTGGCTCAGGAGTGCTCACGAATAAAAGTGTTTAGCATTGGAGACGCTAGTGTAAAATTAGAAACATAAATTCAGTTCATATTCTATATCGACACATCTCATATAATATATGATATTATATTAAAATTGTATGAATACAAAAATTAGTTTGCACCAAAATGATTAATATTTAAATTTAAACCGCAGCACATCACTTGAGTTGAATTAAATTAATGAATTCATGAACCATTGAATTTAATTAATAAAAAGTAATCTTCGAAAAGCAAACAATCAACTTAAATCTATATATTAATTAAAGTTATTATTTAAAAAAAGTAATCTACCCAAATTTTCACCTAGGAGTCTGGATCTTCTCTCCTCTAAAATACGACCAGATACTGAAAAAGCTCTCTCACTTGTGGCAGAACTTGTGGGTATATGTAGTATTTGCCTGGAAAGTTCCTACAAAAGAGGAAAGTCTACTGCTTCCTTCCAAAAACCAAAAAGCTAAAATATCGCTAGTATTTTGGTCTACATTTTTATTTAAATACATAAGAACATCTTCATCAATATTTTCAAAATTTTTTTTACTGTTCTCTTCAATTTGGTCCTTGAAATCGTTAAATGGTTAATCGTATCTTGTCCTCTTTGAAACAAAAAAAACGAAATGGCCTTTTCAGACCTTGAAAGGACTTTGACCGAGTTTCTTATGATCAATTGTGTTGTATGTGATGTGAAATGTTTGCACACAAATGATCGAGAACTGGACCTACATGTTTTACGCCGACTCCGAACGGCTTATGTTCTCAAGAAGCTTTTAATGAAAGTTTTTACTCTCTGAGGTTTGCCATTGTCTGCAGAGAGGCGACGGCCGAACAGAAAAATTAATTCAATTGAAAAAATTTTCTGTGTCAGATGGAGGAATCAAACCTGGGTTCTCTGCCGTAAGAGTCACACACTCTACCCACTACGCCACGGTCGCCATTGTCTTCTTTGAAGTAGATAGAAAGCTGTCCAGCAGTTGTATATCAGCTTCAGAATTGTAATATAATTTTCGCCCTTGTTTTTTATTAATATTATCTTTTAACATTGATTTTAGTCAGTGGTCAGTGTTGCATTTTGTATGCAATTGGTAGAAAAATCGTAAAAAAATCATTACTAAATTTTGCACAGATTTAAAACATAAAGATAAACAAGTCGTGACACGAAGAAATATAAGTCACACACGCTCACGAACGAGGAAAATTTAATCACGCATGCTCACGAATATTTCGTGATTTTTTTTATAGGTTCACACACGATCACGACGTGATTTGTTGTGACACGCGCCCATCTCTAATTCATATTGCCCATTATGCGTTACTCCGCCAGGTCTAGCTTGCGCCTGCCTTCCCAAGCCAGGATAAAGGAGGAGGATACGTCCTGCAAACGTAAAAACTGATAGGGCCAACCAAGAGCTCGGGGTGGCGCCCATCTTGGTAGCAGGTCATATTCGGTATATCGATATGAAACAAGCCTGCGAAAGTATAGCAATTGACCTTAAAACTTGTTAGTACGGGGACAGTCTTTACCCGTCAGATGGGGTAGACCCTATCTATCCACCGCATGGAGACCTTAATTCGGCTGGATAAACAGACAATGAGTATTTATATAGAAGAGAATTTTTTTCGCTCTGAAGTTTTAACTCATTGCAATCCTGATTCAAAAATATCAGTCCACGAAAAATCTTCGAGAACAGCGCAGTCGGTATTTGTGCTTCGAAAGATTTTATCTTCGAAAACATCGCTCTTGGTATTTGTGCAGTCGCCGCCATGACTGTTGTTCGCTCTCAGAATATATGAAAGTGGTTTGACTGGTTTTTTTCTTTTATTGAAATAGATTCTGCACAATGCTTACATTTTTGGCTGGACGGACTTGCATGGATTTATTTCAATATGCCAATTAGATATTTGAAAGATTCAGGTATTTGTATGAAAATATGAAATGTTTTTTTTTTCTCAATATTTTTATGTAAATTCGTTTTTTTTAGGTCAAATAGGAAATTTTTTATTCATTTCAAGTTTAATTTAATTCAATTTAATTTGAATAAATTTTTCATCTAATCCAATTTATATTTTCAAATAAATTGGATTAAATGAATTTTAATGTTACATTTTTTAGCTTTAGATAAGTTTTTAACTATCTGAACTTAATCGAACTTATTGTAATTTTAAAAAAATTGGAACAAATAAACTTTTTTTGACCACAGTTTTTGCCTGGCTTGCTTGTTTGTTGCATGCATTTATTTCAATATGAAAATATTAAGTATGAAAATGTTTTTTTCCCAATATTTCTATGTAATTTCATTTTTTTTAGGTCAAATAAAACGTGTGGCATTTAATCCAATTAATTATATAAGTTAGCAAGTGTCAGCTAACTTTACCTTTCCACTGAAAAACTCTACACGCGCATCCGCTCCAAATCATTTCTGCAGCGTAAACGGGAAATTATGCACACGTTCCTGCTTAAGAATAATATCCAGCACAACAACAACAATAACAGCAACGATGACACGTTCCCGCTTAAGTAATAAGATCCAGCACAACAATAATAACAGCAACGACGACGATAGTAGCAGAGTGCAGCGACTACAACAACAACAACAATAACAGCAACGATGAAGATATTAGCAGAGTGCAGCGACTACAACAACAACAACAATAACAGCAACGATGACGATATTAGCAGAGTGCAGCGACTACAACAACAACAACAGCAACAACATAGCGTCAGCAAACAATTACCTTCTCAACAATAACAAGAACAACAATAACAACAACGATGGCAGCAACGGCAAATTAAGGTTTAATTAGTTTTCCTTAAGCTAGTTTTTGAGCAGTTCCACTGTTGAATCAATCGAATAAAGATCGTAAGATCATAAAAATAATTTTCATAAAAACTTTTTATTTAGAAAAGTTAACTGGCGCCCAACGTGGGGCCACAAAATAAATTCTTTATCTAAAAGAAAAACTAAAGTGGCCGTGAGCTCGAACTCACATTAAACAAGCGAACAATTTTTCTATGTTGAAAAAACATTAAACAAGTGAATAATTTTTCTATGTTGAAAAAACATTAAAGAAGTGAACAATTTTTTGTATGTTGAAAAACATTAAACAGATTGCAAAAATATCAAACAAATGCAAAATTTTTCTATGTCGAAAAAACATTAAATAAATGCAAAATTTTGAAAAAACATTAAACAAGTGAATAATTTTTCTATGTTGAAAAAACATTAAACAAGTGAACAATTTTTCTATGTTGAAAAAAAAACATTAAACAAGTGAATAAATTTTCTATGTTGAAAAAACATTAAAGAAGTGAACAATTTTTTGTATGTTGAAAAACATTAAACAGATTGCAAAAATATCAAACAAATGTAAAATTTTTCTATGTCGAAAAAACATTAAATAAATGCAAAATTTTGAAAAAACATTAAACAGAATGCAAAAGCATCAATCAAGTGCAAAATTTTTCTATGTAGAAAAACAGTCAACACCTTCAATATTTTTCTGTGTCGATAGAAGAACATTAAAGAACATAAAATACTGGCACAGAATAAAGTGTCGGATCAAATTAAAAACAGAAATTTTCCTGCGAGCATAAATTTGCATGTAATTTAAATAACTGCCAAAAAACTCCAAAATTTTTTACTTGTAAAAATTCGCATAGCAAAAGGAATTATCTATTAAATTTTGAAAATATCTACATATAAATAATAAAAGCAAACTTACCCAAACTTGGAGTGAAACCGTACTCACCTGAAAGGAGAAAGAAAAGTTAACATTGTGCGTAGCTAGGGTTCGGACCCTGAACAAGTAAATGCGTAGAACATTGAAAATTTAAAGAAACTACGAGCATAAAATTTGCTATGTGAACAAATTTAAAAAATTTATTTCTGTGTTGAAAGAAAATGTGAACAGTTATAAATACGGAATTTCTATGTTGGAAAAAATATTTGAGCAAATTTCTATGTGAACAATTTTAAAAATCTTTGTATGTTGCAAAAGTTATTTGAACAAATTTTAACAAAAACTTCTATCTTTGAATAAAATTTTTCTATGAGGAAAAAATAAACTAAAGTGAATTTTTAGCAAAAAAGATATAAAATTAAAAATACAAGTTGAACGTTTTGAGCAAATTTCTATGTGAACAATTTTAAAAAAATCTTTGTATGTTGCAAAAGTTATTTGAACAAATTTTAACAAAAACTTCTATCTTCGAATAAAATAAAATTAAAAATACAATTTGAACGTTTTAAATAAAGGCTGTAGAAATTTATTTCAATAAACTGAATTAAAAGTGAACTTACCTGAGAGGAAAACGATTCTTACCTGAAACGAGAAAGAAGAAATAAATTGAGTTAGAACGAAAATAAAGGATAAACTACGGACTACAATAAACGCTGCGCGGAACAACATGGAAGCTGTTAAGTTGCTGTAAGTAAAGTGCTCAGCAGGCATAGGCAGGAATTTTAATTGAGATTTATGTAAATTGGATCTTTAAACATTCTATTATATTTTCCCATAATTAAGTCCTATAAAAAGCAAATAGTTCTTTCTTTCAAGAAATAAATAAATAAATTACCTTAATAAATAATTGTTAAACCCAAGTTTTTAATTAAGTGTTCAATCGAAACAAAATTTGTTTACTCTTTCTTTTTAAAAAAACCCAGTTACTGTGAATAAAAACTATTTTTTTAATTAATTAAGTAATCGAAAATGGATGCTCAAACATTGCAAGGTTTATTAAATGCTGCTATCAGAGCAGCCACAGAACAGAAGTAGAGTTTTTGGGTTTTATGGTGTCAGGCAATGGAATTAAAACTTGTCCTGAAAAAATCAAAGACATCATAAATTACGAAGTGCCGAAAACTCTGAGAGCACTGCGATCTTTTTTAGGCTTAGCGGGATACTACAGGCGTTTCGTAAGGGATTACGCGAAAATTGTAAAACCGTTAACAAAATTCCTTAGGGGAGAAAATGGACATATAGGGTCCAACCGCTCTAAGAATGTCAAAATAGAATTCGATAACGAGGCACTATCGGCTTTTGATAAAGTAAAAAAAAATCCTTGCATCAGAGGATGTTCTCCTTCTCTACCCAGATTTTGAAAAACCATTCGACTTGACAACGGACGCTTCCTCCCACGCAATTGCTGCCGTTTTATCACAAAATGGCCGACCAATTACAGTGATATCGAGAACACTGTCGAGTACTGAGGAAAATTACGCCACAAATGAGCGTGAGTTACTAGCCATAGTGTGGTCACTACAGAAATTACGTAACTATTTGTACGGGACCAGACAACTAAGTATTTTTACAGACCATCAGCCTCTTACCTTCGCAATATCTGACAAAAATCCAAATGCAAAGATTAAGAGGTGGAGAGCCTTCGTAGAAGAATTTTCACCAAAGCTTTTCTACAAACCGGGTAAGGAAAACTATGTTGCCGATGCCTTATCTAGGCAACAATTAAATAAATTAGAAGAATCCTCTGAATAAGAGGGTGGTACTCTTCATAGTGAAAGCTCCTTGACAAAAACCATACCCACTGTTATAAATCCACTCAATTGCTTCAGAAATCAAATAGTGCTTTGCAAAGGGAATAAAACTGAAAAGGTAACAAAGATAATTTTCAGGTCAAGATTAAGACACACCATCACATACGTAAATCTGGACGACCTTCTAATAACACTCAAAGAGGTAGTAAACCCAAATGTTGTAAATGCACTATATTGTGACCTACCAGTTCTTGCACAAATCCAAGACAAATTATTAGCAGCATTCCACTCAGTCAAATTCCGCCATACAAACCAAATTGTAATAGATGTCGTAAATCGAGATGACCAAAATGAAATCGCGGTGGCCGAACATAATCGAGCCCATCGAAATGCACGAGAGAATATGCAGCAAATTCTGAAGGATTATTATTTTCCTGAACTTAGACAAAAACTGAAGGAAGTAATATCAGCGTGCAGAATCTGTCGTGAGGCCAAATATCAAAGGCATCCTAATAAAATCGAAATAGCTCCAACACCCATTCCCTCCCACCCTGGAGAGATATTGCATATCGATATCTACTCTACTGATCGACAGCACTTTCTCACGTTAATAGACAAGTTTTCAAAATTTGCAATCGTAAGCCCCATTCAGTCTAGAGCAACCGTTGACATAAAGCAACCCCTCATAAGCATGATTGGTTTCTTTAAAAACACAAAAACTGTTGTTTGTGACAACGAACGTTCGCTTAATTCCGAGACAATAAAGACAACTTTAAAAAATACTTTCAATATATCAATTTGCACCACACCCCCGTTCCATAGTGTTAGTAACGGACAAGTCGAAAGGTTTCATAGCACCCTTACAGAGATAGCTAGGTGTACTAAGCTAGAAGGAAATATTTCAGATACACCCGAACTAATATCACTAGTTGTTACTAAGTACAATAGAACAATTCATTCGATTACGGGACATAGACCCATTGACGTAATACATTCAGCACCCGAAGCATTAATAGAGGAAATCAAACAAAAAATTGCAAAAACTCAAGAGAAAAACCTGAAATATCACAATAGGAACCGTCGCAAACGAAGCTTCAAACCTGGTGACAAAGTTCACGTAAAAACAAATAAGCGAATAGGCAACAAATTCACTAAAGTCTATATTGAAAAAAGTATTCAAGCAGATCTGGGAACAAAAGTTCTCATTGATGGAAGGGAAGTCCATAAAGACAATCTAAAATAATCTTTTTTTTCTCTCCTCTCTCTCTTTACTATTTCAGACTTATCCTACTAACAATAACCCGGTGGACTCACGCGAAAATACTTAACTACACCAGCTCCTATTATATCCCAGTAACTGAAGGAATGGTAGCCACTTACGACCATTTTGAATTTTTATTACACATAACAAACTTAGCAAACTACTAATTGCATCGAAACAAACGCAAATAGACACAGGACATTTATTTGACCTAGCCATTGCTAGAAACAAGGCCGTAATAACAAGTATTGAGAATGCCATTTACTCGATTACTCTAGCAAAACTAAACATTGTAAATCCAATAATTCTAGATAGCAAAGAAATTGAAAATGTATTAACTGCTGAGCATTTTGCCAACGTTAGCATTAGCGATATCCTAAGCGTATCAAAAATAAAAGTTTTCCGAGATACTGACAACATCTATTTTGTAATTAAATACCCAAAAATTTCCAAAATATGTAATAAAATTAAAATACTGCCAGTAATACGTGAACACAAAATATTAAATTTAGAAACCGACACTGTAGCCGAGTGTAATAAACTACACCAACCGCTAGATAACTGCAAAAATGCGACTGCAATAACATTTTGCCAATATCTGAAACAAAGTTCCTGCATACAACAATTACTAAATAATCATAAGGCTAACATTAAAAACATTGGTCACATCGCCAGTCTGAAAGAGTTAATTCACCTGCGTTCCAGACAGTGGATGGTCATTTTCATATTCATCACAGCACTTTTTGTAGTAATTTTTGTGGGCCAACTGATCGCCAAAAAACGTAGAAAAAATAACAATATCATGGTCCTCGATAGAGTTCTAAAGGAAGCCGGGGACGACTTCACTCCAAGGGGGGAGTAGTTAGCAAGTGTCAGCTAACTTTACCTTTCCACTGAAAAACTCTACACGCGCATCCGCTCCAAATCATTTCTGCAGCGTAAACGGGAAATTATGCACACGTTCCTGCTTAAGAATAATATCCAGCACAACAACAACAATAACAGCAACGACGACACGTTCCCGCTTAAGTAATAAGATCCAGCACAACAACAATAATAACAGCAACGACGACGATAGTAGCAGAGTGCAGCGACTACAACAACAACAACAATAACAGCAACGATGACGATATTAGCAGAGTGCAGCGACTACAACAACAACAACAGCAACAACATAGCGTCAGCAAACAATTACCTTCTCAACAATAACAAGAACAACAATAACAACAACGATGGCAGCAACGGCAAATTAAGGTTTAATTAGTTTTCCTTAAGCTAGTTTTTGAGCAGTTCCACTGTTGAATCAATCGAATAAAGATCGTAAGATCATAAAAATAATTTTCATAAAAACTTTTTATTTAGAAAAGTTAACTTATATCCAATAGTCCGGTCAAAATAAACATTTCAAATTGCATTAACTCGCATAAAGCTGAAAAGTGGCATAGACCTTCAGTTCACGAATACAAATAATATGTGAAAAGTCCCCGTTGATCCGATGCTTGCTAAAAAAGATATTCGAGGTCAAAGGTCAAAAATATACGTTTTTTGTATTTTTTTCGTAAACGGTAAATATATCGCGAAAATGGTTAAAGTAAAAGTTGTAGATTATTAAATTTCCTACAAAAAACGTTCTTATACTTTTTTGGTACGACCCACCATTCCAGAGATATTCCCGTTTGAAATACTGGATTGGATGCCTACGCCGCCTGCATACAGAATTATACGTTAAAAAAATAATTTTTTTTGTTTGTTTCTGTTATACATTCAAAATTTAATCTATATGTACAGTCTACAGCTGGTATAACCTTGAGCGGCAGCTGGTTTCTACTCTATTGTTCGGACGGTGGTGGTTGAAAACCAGTTTTAATATATATATAAAGAACATACATATATAATATTTGTGCGTCAACTATATTTTTAGTGTTGAATGTTTCTTTGCATTGAAAATACGTACTCGTTACTGCTGCTTTTTATCACGATTTGTATTGTTTAATAGTTTTTGACAAAAATGTCGAATTTGTGTTATATTTGTAGTAAATCTTTGACTGAAGGTGACATTGTTGTTGTTGAACGTGGAATGAAAACTTTAATTGATTCAAGTGTTGAGAGAAATGATGGGTTTTTTGAATACCTAAGTAATAGTGAATCTGTAACCATTCATACGCAATGCCGAAAAATGTATACTCGTAAGAGTTCTATTGCTACAGTTAAAAGGCAGCATGACATAGAACAAGCTAGTACATCTAAAATGTCTGAAATCAGTCCACCGCGTACTAGAGCGCAGCTAAGTGAACCTGATTTTAGTTTTAAAAACTATTGCTTTTTTTGCGGCAATAATGCAAGTGAAGAGGCTGAAAAAAAACAACCGCAAAAGTGTAGGCGTAAAATCTGTAAAGTGTCTACATTAGAATTTAAAGAATCTATTATGAAGATAGCTCGAAGTCGTTCTGATGATACTGCAAAAAATGTTATTGCTCGCATTGAGTATGTGTATGATTTAGTTGCTGCTGAGGCTAAGTACCATATTAATTGCTACAACTCCTTCTTGAGACCCACTACTGGGGTGAAAAGCTGTACATCGAAAATAGTGATGATTGCCAGTTTTCATTAGATGAATTAAAAAATATTTGTGAAATTCCAACTATAGATAGCAGAACAATTAAGATGCGTTTGAAGTTGAAGTATGGAAATAAAATTATTTTAACTGAAAAACCCGGAAAAGTAACATTTATTTGTTTCATCGATAATCAGCATCATATTCAAGCAAGGAGAATTATTTAGCTCTATTTTTGATAAATACGTTCAGTATATACATAGACATTTTGGTCAAAAAGTGACAATTGTATTTGATGGTTATTCTGATAATAAAAAAAAATATTAAAGCTGCAGAACAACACCGTCGATCTACAAAAACATCTTCATCTGCGGATTTTGTTTTTGATGAATATATGGCTGTTCCAACCAATCAACAAAAATTCCTGGCTAATACTCACAACAAGTCGCGCTTTATTTCAATTTTATGTGATAAATTTAAAGCTGCAAACATTTCAGTGAAACAAGCTGATAACGACGCTGATGTTCTAATCATTGAAACAGCAATAGAACAATTTAATACAACAAATTTAACTATTGTTGTTGGTGAAGATGTGGATTTATTAATACTACTCACTGCGCGTTCCAGTTGATGAGATTATATATTTTTTAAAACCTGGAAAGGCCGGACAACAAACAAATATTTATTCATCGAAAAGTTTATCTGCCTATCCCAAATGTGAACAAAATATCTTATTTTTACATGCAATAACTGGCTGCGACACTACTTCAGCATTTTTTAAAAGGGGTAAAACATCAGTCTTCAAATTATGTGAAAAACGTAATGATTTAATTAATTACGCGGAAGTATTTAAAGACATCAATTCCTCTTCACAACTCATCGTCTCAAATGGAATTCGCTTCTTCTTGCTATGTATGGAGCTCCAAAAAAAATTGATTGTCTCGATAAATACAGATATTTAAGTTTTGTAAAAAATACCCGAAATAATAAAAGGGTAGAATTATCTTGCCTTCCACCAACATCTGCCGCTGCTTACCAACATTTATGTCGAGTGTATTATCAAATCCAAGTGTGGCTAGGCAATGAATTGAATCCGGAAGACTGGGGTTGGACATTAGTAGATAATACTTTGGTGCCAATTCATACTTTACTCCCACCTGCTCCAGAAAAACTTCTGAACACCATTTTTTGCAACTGCAAAAAAGGTTGCAGTGGAAACTGTGGCTGCAAAAAAGTTGGATTGTTTTGCTCAGTAGCATGCACTTATTGTCAAGGTCAGTCTTGCTCTAATACTTTATCAATTGCCTCAGGTGAAAATTTAAATGATATCGACGAAGAATCATCTGATGAATTTTTATTTGAACAATGTACAGATATACAAGAAGAAGTAGAAGAAAACCAAGGAGAAAACGAAGACATTATAGTTGAAGTTGAGCTCGAAGACTATCAGTCAGATTAAAATTTTTTTTAAATCAATTCACATAATTTTATGAAATAATTTCCAATAATACCATATTTTATTTCATATTGTATTTTTTAATAATACACACTAAACACTGAATCACGTCTGGTGGAATATTCCTATCGGGGAGACCACGTTAAAAAAAAAGCGCCGAGCACACTACCTCATAGGTGGTGCGGAAATGTGTGCATATTACGCAGAGTACGGCTCTTCCTACTTTTGGGATCGCCATATCTCTGGAATGGTGGGTCGTAGCAAAAAAGTATAAAAACGTTTTTTATAGGAAATTTAATAATCTACAACTTTTACTTTAACCATTTTCGCGATATATTCACCGTTTACGAAAAAAATGCAAAAAACGTATATTTTTGACCTTTGACCTCGAATATCTTTTTTAGCAAGCATCGGATCAACGGGGACTTTTCACATATTATTTGTATTCGTGAACTGAAGGTCTATGCCAATTTTCAGCTTTATGCGAGTTAATGCAAGGTTAGCCTTTTTTTGTGTCTATTTTGACCGGACTACAAATAAATTGGATTAAAAGAATTTTAATGAGTTCATTTCATTTCATACTTTTTTCAAGTTATATCAATTTAGGTGTGAAATTTCATTTATAACAGAATAAGTTATAGCAGCAAATTTAAAAAGAAAAAAAAATGCGCCGCCACCGGGCTTCGAACCAGGGAATTTTTATTACAAGGCAAACACTTTAACCAGTGTCCGCCGCAACTTAATTGAAGGATTTCTTTCTTAATAACAAATAACAGCAAGTTTGATGAAATCAAATCAAAATTTTCCTAAACAAATTTAAATACGCTGAAAATAACGTGTTGTAAGGAAAACATTTCCTTTTTTTTCAACTTCCCAATTAGATATTTGCTTTCAGAGGAAAACTTTCAAAGGTTTTCAATTAACTTGCAGGTATTTAATTGGCAAATTGAAGTATGAAAAATTAAATGTTATTTTTTTAATGTAAAGGATAGCAACAACAAGCAGAATATAAAAAAATGCATGCAAATTTCTTTCTTCCATTTCAGCTACCCACACACATGCATGCGAACAAAAACAATAACAAAATTATTCAATGAATTTGTCTTTTTTTGTTTGTATCATCGTAGAAAAAATATTTTAGTACTTGTAAATAATACAAATTAAATAAATATATTTATAAATTTTCTAATTAGAAATATTAGAAGAAAACATTTCACATACAAACCTGCAAGTGGATTGAAAACAAGTTAATTCAAAACCTAATATCTAATTAGGAAGTTGAAATAAATATGTGCAAGGAGAAAGCGGCTAAATAATCTAAACATTATGCTAAAAAATATAATTTAAGGCAATTTATTTGAAGGTCTAATAAATTGCATTCAATGAAGCGTTTTCTATTTGACTTGAAATAAATAACATATAGGTTAGAAACATTAAAAAAATAACATTTTATTTTTCATACTTCAATTTGCCAATTAAATACCTGCAAGTTAATTGAAAACCTTTGAAAGTTGCAAAATTTCTAATTCGGAAGTTGAAATAAATTTGTATTTTATACGTGCACGAATATTTTCCTTACAACACGTTCTTTTCAGCGTTTTATTCGTATTTATTCGTTTAATTAGTTTAGTTACATAGTTTCAACATAGAAACTAGAACATAGAGATAGAAAATAAATAAGTAAATTTAGTAAAAAAAAAAATGTTTAATTTATTCGTGTTAAATATGGTAAAATTAGCTAACATTTTGTCCTTGGGTGCATTTCAATCTAATCAGAAATGAAGAAAAGACGAAGATGTAGACTTGGCTCACCAAAATGTCCTAAAAAAAAATAAAATGCCGTCTCAGTCCTTGAAAGGACTTTGACCGAGCTTCTTATGATCAATTGTGCTGTGTGTGATGTGAAATGTTTGCACACAAAGGATCGAGAACTGGACCTACATGTTTTACGCCGACATGTTTACTCTCTGAGGTTTGCCATTGTCTGCAGAGAGGTGACCCGAACAGAATTATTAATTCAATTGAAAAAATTTTATGTGTCAGATGGAGGATTTGAAACTGGGTTCTCTGGCGTAAGAGTCACACACTCTACCCACTACGCCACGACCGCCGCGCTAATATAATCAGACTTTTAATCAGAAGCGCCAACTTCAAAGCATTTGTATTCATCAAGAAATTAATATATATATGATAATAAAACAAATAAGAAAAAAATTAATATAATAAGATTTGTCATGGGAAATATTTTCTGAAACTATACCTATTTGTTTGGTCGTTACGATGTTTTTTGGAGAAGTGCGCCTTTTTGTAAATTTCGAGTTTGAATATTTTTACGAAAAAAGTTTGCAAAAGTCGAAAAATAAAAATTTTTCAAAATGCAAACAAGAAATGCACTAAGGTCAGTTTTGAGCTAATTTGTGCAAAAAATTAAAAAACCCGAAAATCGGATAAAATAGTTATAGCTGTTGCAACTTGACTTTTTTTCAAAAATCCTTCAAGTGCCCTTTTCTGGCATAGATTTATAAGTCAAGTTAGCATAGTAAAACAATTAATTTTATTTATATTAGATAAATTTATTCGCATTTTTAAAAAAAAACTAAAAATGTATTCATTTTAAAGATTGTAAAATTTGCCAGCATTTTGTCATTGAGTGAATTTCAATCTAATCAGAAATGAAGCAGTTATAGCGATTTTTCTATACCTTCATACTTCAAAATAGACAAAATCATAAAAACATCATTTCTGACTATCGACGAAATTCACCCAAAAAATAAAAAAAAACAGCTGAGAAGTAGCAAAAAATCCAAGGCGAAAGCAAAAACAAAAAAAAATCAGTCAAACCAGTCGACTGAACCAGAATTCCTGCAAATAATGCATGCAAATTTCTTTCTTCCATTTCAGCTACTCACACACATGAATTGAGTTGTGGCCGACTGCTTACGTGTTTGCCTTGTACGCAAAATGCCCGTGTTCGCGGCTAGGAGATGCGAGTTGATTGCTACCTGTTTTTTTTTTTTTTAATTTGCTGCTATTAAATGCAAGATTTTCTTTTTGACCTAAAAAAAAATTTTATGTAGGTTATTACAAATATTAAAAAATATTGTATATAAAAATCCTTTCATATTTTCATGCAAATTCCTGAATCTTGCAAATATCTAATTGGCATATTGAAATAAATGCATGCAATATACCAGCAAACCAGGCAAAAAATGTGGTAAAAAAAATTTTATTTATTCCAATTTTTTTTAGGAAATAAAATAAATTCCATTAAGTTGAGATAATTAAACACTTTGAAAAAATAACATTTCGTATTTTCATACTTCAACTTGAAATAAGTATGAAATGAAATGAAATGAAATGAAATAAATGTATGCAAGCAAAAGCAGCAAAAAAATGTAACATTGTACATACTAAAAAAATTCAATTATGAAATTTATTTGATATATATATATATTGATAATATAAAAAATTTCCTATTTGCCCTTAAAAAAATTAAAAACAAAGAAATTCTGAAAAAAATCATTTATTTTCATACCAATCCTGAAAATAATATATACCTATATTATATGAAAAATTTCCTATTTGACCTAAAAAAATTAAAACAAAGAAATTCAAAAAAACGCATTTATTTTCATACATATCCTGAAAATAATATCTAATAACTGATATATCTAATTGTGTTATTGAAATAAATCCATGCAAGCCCGTCCAGCCAAAAATGTAAACATTGTGAAAATTTATTTCAATAACACAAAAACCAGTCAAACCAGTATACAGAATGTAGAATATAATAATGCAAAATGTAAACATTGTGCAGAATTTATTATAAAAACCAGTCAAGCCAGTTTCAGCCAGTTTATAGAATCTGACAACAACAACGGCAACTGCACAAATACCGGCAGAAATGTTTTCGCATTACACATTTCGAAAACACTTCCCCAAGAGTCTTATTTGCATGCTGGATTTTCAGCGAGTAAAATTGAGTGAGCGAATTGAGTTCTCTTCCTTTAATATATATACTCTTTGCTCATTGGTTCTGCCTTAAGACTGAAAAACCAGTAGGAACAAGGCGAAGTTTACGCAACCCAGTCAGAACAAGACATTACCTATCGATGCCAGGGTAATCGCTAAGGGTTTTGTGATTTTATATACAAAAATAGTGGGTATTTGTGATTATTTGATAGTGATTTATTGAAGTAAAAAAAACAAAAAATTATATCTATATATATAAAAATGAATGTATGTATGTGGGTATGTGGATATGTGGGTATGTGGATATGTGTGTATATCACGTATATACCAAAACCACCGAACCAAACTTTATGACATTTTTAGGGATACTGAAACAACATTCTGGAAGTGTTCCTGTGAAATTTGGTGTTGATTGGACAAGGGGGCGTGGTACCTCCCATACAACCCAAATTGGCTATATCGCCCACAAACCAAAAAAAAAAATTCTATATATCAGACGGTTTTAAACGTATAAAACTAAGATTTGGTAATTTTGTTCAGATAGTTACTTTCAGTGACTGTACAAAAAATGGGCGTGGTCACACTATATCTACGCCCACTCTTCAACTCTTCAATCATTTTAATTCCTGAGATGTTCAAGTTTTGATAGTGAATCTTGGTACGCAGGTGATATGGGTCCAAGTGGCAGTCACTATGTAAATATAAACGTTATCACGCCCACTTTTTCGAAATCATGCTTATTCCTGCGTTGTACGCGTTTTGATAGAAACACTTCATATGCAGGTGCTCTAAGTGGCGGTCATATATATATATATATATATATAAAATTTGCCACGCCAACTTGTACCACCCGCAAATAAAAAAAACAACGCGAAATGGCCAATTTCAGCCCTTGAAAGGACTTTGACCAAGCTTCTTATGATGAATTGTGTTGTGCGTGTTGTGGAATGTTGGAACACTAATGATCGAGAACTGGAGCTACAAGTGTTATGTCGACTCCGGAACGGCTTATAATTTACCTGAATATAATAATTTTAATACCTGAGATGTGAACATTTTGATAGTCAAACTTGGTATGTAGGTGCTATAGCTCCAAGTCGGGGTCACTTTTTATATAAATTTTGTCACGCCCACAAATCCGTAAAAAGTATATAAATCAAAATTTACAGTAAAAGAATAAAATTTAGTAGATTAGTTCATATGGTTCCTGCCAAAACCCTTAAAAAAACTGGCGTGTCGCACTTTATCTAAGCCGACTTTCCAGAAATCATTGCAATTTCTGAGCTGTACATGTTTTGATAGTGAAACTTGATATGTAGGTGCAATGGGACCAAGTGGAAGTGTTCCTGTGAAGTTTGGTGTTGATTGGACAAGGGGGCGTGGTACCTCCCATACAACCCAAGTTGGCTCTATCGCCCACAAACCAAACAAAATGCTATATATCAGACGGTTTCAATCATATAAAACTAAAATTTGGTAATTTTGTTCAGATGGTTACTTCCGGTGACTACAAAAAATGGGCATAGTCACCCATCTCACAATCGTAGATATAGTCACAACAATCGTTTTAATTCCTGAAATGTTCAAGTTTTGATAGTGAATCTTGGTATGCAGCTGCAATGGATACAAGTGGCAGTCACTATGTAAATATAAATGTTGTCATGCCCACTTTTACCGCCCACAAACCAGTAAAAACGTTTTATATCAGACGGCTTTTGCCGTAGAAGACTAAGATTTGGTAATTTAGTTCGTATGGTTACTGTCGTCCAATGTACAAAAAATGAGCATGTCCCCACAATATCTACGCCCACTTTATCGAAATCATGCTTATTCCTGAGTTGTACACGTTTTGATAGTGAATCTTGGTATGCAGGTTCTATAGGTCCGAGTGGCAGTCACTATGTAAATATAAATGTTGTCACGCCCACTTTTACCGCCCACAAATCAGTAAAAATGCTTTATATCAGACGGCTTTTGCCGTAGAAGACTAAGGTTTGGTAACTTAGTTCGTATGGTTACTGTCGGCCAATGTACAAAAAATGGGCATGGCCGCACTATACATACGCCCACTTTATCGAAATCTTGCTTATTCCTGAGTTGTACACGGTTTGATAGTCAATCTTGGTATGCAGGTGCTATTGGTCCAAGTGGCAGTCACTATGCAAATATAAACGTTGTCACGCCCACTTTTACCGCCCACAAATCAGTAAAAATGCTTTATATCAGACGGCTTTTGCCGTAGAAGACAAATATTTGTTAATTTAGTTCATATGGGCACTGTCGGCAACTGTTAAAAATGGGCGTGGTCGCAACATATCTACGCCCACTTTTCCAAATCATGCTTATTCCTGAGTTGTACACGTTTTCATATTAACACTTGATACGCAGGTGCTCTAACTTACCACGCCCACTTGTACCATCCACAAAAAAAACAAAACGAAATGGCCAATTTCAGCCCTTGAAAGCACTTTGACCGAGCTTCTTATGATCAATTGTGTTGTGCGTGTTGTGGAATGTTTGAACACAAATGATCGAGAACTGGACCTACATGTTTTATGCCGACTCCGAACGGCTTATGTTTCCAAGAAGCTTTTCATAGCAGTTTTTATTCTCTGAGGTTTGCCATTGTCTGCAGAGAGGTGACGACCGAACAGAAAAAATAATTCAATTGAAAAACTTTCTGCGTCAGGTGGGATTTGGACCAGGGTTCTCTCGCGTATGGGCCACACACTCTACCCACTACGCCACGGCCGCCACTTGGATTTTTTTTACCTACAAATTAATAGAACTTCTATAAATCAGACGATTCTCATAGTTAAATACTAAAATTTGGTAATTAAGTTCATACGCTTACTCTCGACAGCTTTGCTAAATATGTGCATGGTAGCACTGTACCTGTGCCCACTCTTCAGAGATAATTTTATTTAATTTATTTATTTACTTATTTATTAATGTACTATAGTTAATTACAATTTAAAAATTATAACTAAGTAAGCACTAGCTGCCAGGGCTATCGGTTAGAAATAATTTTAATTCCTGAGATGTGAACGTTTTGGTAGTCAAACTTGGTATGTAGGTGCTATGGGTCAAAGTGGCGGTCACTTTATATATAAATATTACCACGCCTACTTTTAACGCTCACAAATCCATATTAGACTTTTTTTACAGTAAAAGACTAAAACTTGGTAGATTAGTTCATATGGTTACTGCCGACTTTTCAGAAATCATTGTAATTTCAGAGCTGTACGCGTTTTGATAGTGAAACTTGGTATGTAGGTGCAATGGGACCAGGTGGCTCTCACTATACATATAAATGTTGCCATGCCTACTTTTTCTGCTCATCTATCTATCTGTAAAAAATGTATGTATATATACTAAGGCTCCTCATAAAAAAAGGCGTTCGGGTCGGTTCCTCAAAATAACGCTTTATGTTATGATGATTCCCCAAATATTTCGACTGTACCGATAGCCATCCGTGAGCTGGAATAAAAAATTTTAAGTTGGTTGATAGTTTAAAAATATTCATTTATTCGATGGTTAAGAGTGATTCACACGTTGAGTGATTCACTCATAAAAAGCTTTGATTAGCCTCAAACAAGTAATGGTTAATATCGAATATCGAATTGATTCACTCATATAAATGTTCGATTAGTCCAATCACTGCACAAAATACAATTCTAATCTGTATTGGCCAAAAACATGTTACATTATTTATGAACAGCCCCTTAAAAATAATTATATATATACTTTTTTTTTTGCAAACATCTGTTGACCAGAGCTGCCAAGTATGGGGACTTGTCCCCATTTTGAGGATTTCAAATCAGTTTTGGGGATGAATTTTTTAGTTTGGGGGTGAAGGATTTGGTGAGGATATTCGTGTCTATCTTGGGGATTATTTGGGGATTTCAGAGGAGAAAGAAAAAAAATTCAGTTAATTTTTGTTTTCAAACTTAAATTATCAGTGGCAAATAATAAAAATGAGAGCATACCTTTAATTTCGAAATTTGAATATCTGGCAATATAATAGAAAAACAATCGAGTAAAACAAATTTTTCAAAAACAAACGAGTAAAACGAACACGCACGTTATCAATTTTCAAAGAATGAAATAAAAGAACGATGCAAGCAGGTAAAACCCCGAAAATAGCAAAAAGAATTTATAGGAAGGAATGGGAGTCTGAAGTTTGGGCTAAAGGTAAATATATAATATATTTTGTAGATTTTCTTCACAGATTAAGAAAATGTTCCTTTAGGATGGTTGAAATCGATAGATTGCGCTCCGGTTTCTATGCAGTCAACCGCCGACCAACTTAATACAGCATGGTGCTGCACTTGCAGGACTTCCTTGCGTCCACAGAAGAAAGATTTAAAGAAGCATTCAGAAACCGATCGCCATAAGTATAATTTGACTATTCTGCATCCAAAAAACTCATTGGAAGATACGGTAAGACACCTGTGCAAGGAAGACACCTGTGCGATGTTGTCCATCAATAAACCAGTTCCGTAGTCACAGGAGGCTCACGTTTTAAGGATTGAAACTCACTCTCTGTTTCAATATAAACTTTTTTATGTTTATTTACATAAGACTGGCAAAATTACATATCTTAGTATAATTTTGGCCATAAAATTTAAATGTCTGCCACAGACGATTTTTGACTAAGGGCAGTGTGTGGTGTGTGCAGTGTGTGGTAACAATTTTTTTTTTTAGAAGTTATGTTCAATCAATTTTTTTATAGGAGTAATATCCGATTCCGATGACACCAAAATATTGGATATAAAAATAGCTGTGTTCATTGACAAACATACTTCGGTTGCTTCTGTTGACCATTTATGTGAACTATTGCGATCAGCTGGTAGCAAAGAAAATCCATTTGAAAAACTGAGGTTGCATAGAACAAAATGTTCCGACATCATAAAATTTGTGGTTGCTCCAACGCTTCTTAAAGACTTAGTAACAGCTATTGGCAACAGCAAATTCTCGCTTATTGTAGATGAATCTACAGACATATCTCGGATGAAGTGGATGTGTATGTGCGTTAGATATTTCAATAACGATGCATTAAAAATAATGACCGATTTTTTGGGAATGTATCTTGTGGAAGAGGCAACAGCAGAACTTCTTCACAAAGGATTAATAAAATATTTAAAAAATGTTGGTCTTAAAATAGAGAACATTCAAGCAATAGGAACTGACGGTGCAAGTAATCTTTGCGGTTCCAAAAAATTCTTGTTTACTTTACTAAAAAAAAGTAATCCAAAATTAATGCTATTGAAGTGTACATGCCACTCTTTAAATCGGTGTTGCTCAGAAGCATCAAAACTCATTTCAAATTCTGTCGAGTTTCTTGTAAAAGATCTTTACAATTATTTTTGTCGCAGTCCACTTCGAACCATCAAATATAAACGTGCCTTCGATCTTATTAATACAGGAGTCGATTCAATTTCATTTAGAAAACTTGTGCAGTTATCAGGTACATTTAAATCTTGTTTTGTAATTTATAAAAATTTTATTTAATTGAATCTACCAGGTACTAGGTGGCTTTCGTATGGATCGGCTGTAAGCCGTATCATGGAACAATGGATTGAGCTTAAATACCACTTCTCGCTAATTGCAACTGAAGAAGGCGACCGCACGGCACAGCTTATATATTAGGAATTGACTGATAAAAAAAACCATTTGTATTTAATTTTTTTAAATCCTATCCTCAATGAGATTGACAAGATTAACGTTACATTTCAAAGCGACAAAGTTGACGTTGGTAGTGCTTGCGACAATATGTACCTTACAATTCTATCATTTGCATCTAAAATTTGTACACCATCGTTTTTAGTTCCTAAAATAAACAACGAGGAGATACTTTTAAGGGAATTAAAAGAGGTATTCAATGCTGAAGCGACATTTTTGCCAATTGATTCTGTGGACTTAGGGACTGAATTTGCAAGAGAATTAAAACGGGCTTATTTAGGATCTTCCGATAAAGAAGAACTTCAAAAATGTTGTATAAGCTATGTGAAGCAACTTAGTAGATACGATATGGCGATTCTGGATCAGGTGGCGGGTGGCGCAAGCCGATGACGTCACGCCCGGCACTCAAGTATGAACGGATTTCTGCTTGTGCTGGTGGACGGACAGACAAAAAACCGCAAGTTGTTTTTGCTTTAAGCGTTGATCATGTTCTTATCAGTGTTTGTATGTTTTATGATTTTTTTTCATACTCCTAGCATTAGTTATAGCAATGACTCAAATAAATATATATCTATAAGATTTCTAACGTAGACTGCGTGGTGGCATACTTATCAGAGTTCGCATGAGTAAACGAAATACATAGCAACCAGGAAGAGTCAAGAAGTTTCTAGAAGCTTTGAGATGTAGAAACTTCGAGAACATTTTAGAAGCTGACAACAACATCACCAACAATTTTTTTCAAGTTAAAGGTGTTAAGTCCCAAGCTTCATAGTTCATAAAACCACAAGTCGGTAGTGGTAGTCAAGCGAGTTCTTATCAGTGCTTGCATGTTTTGTTTTTTCTTAACCCTCGAATACCTAATAGCAATGACTCAAATCCTGCTGGTTGGCTTTAGCTGAAATGATATGACTTGCTATATGAAAATATATATATTAATATGGGTTGAAGCAATTTAGGTACGGCGAAGGTTGAAGGGTTAAAGAATTGTTTATAAATTTATCATAATGGTGCTAAGTATTAGGTGCGAGTATTAGATTTGCATAAGTAGTTTAAGAATTGGATGACAACCATTTAAAACATAGGCGTATATATAAATATCTATTCGTCAGTTGGGGGGACATCGGGGTAACAAGCCCCCGCTTAATAACCATCGGCCAAGTCGCTTATACCCAGCAACTTCTCCGCCGCTGTATTTTATTTTAAGTAAACGAAATACACCGCAACCAAGAAGAGTCAGGAAGTTTCTAGAAGCTTCGAGATGCAGAAACGTCGAGAACAATTTAGAAGTCGACTTATGTTATTGTATGCCGATTAGGTCACCCATCCCCATCCCGATACGGATTTTAATTTAATTTCATTTCAATTTCAATACTAATTTCAAGGTTAAAGTGATAAGAGTCAAGCTTCATAGTAAGCGCACTCATAACCCGCAAGTTCAAGATAAGGCAGCAATGTAGAAGTTCATGGTTTTGTGTTACTTCTAAAATAATTTTGGCGTGTTACACCAACAACAATAAGTGGTGCAATAGCCTTGAATCCAACGACATCTAGCAATGGTTGGGATTCCCGCATATAATAACTTTGTTGAAATTTTGTATACATGTCATATAGTACAGCATAATGTACCATTTCAAAGCGACTATTTAAATCATCATAGGGATATGATTCAGAGTTTATATATATACTTTTAAATTAGATATATTACAATGATCAAATATATTTCCTTCCTGTTTACTTTTTTCTCTTTGTAAACCGATTATAAGAAATCGTGGTCTTTCATTTTGCGGTGAAAGCTTTACATTCCATAAAACTTTTGTTTCCTTTGATAGTATAGGATTTATATGATAGTCCCAACTTCTAAACGCCATTGGTATTACCAAATTTTCGTTTTTAATTATCTTGTACATTTCCAATTTTGCAAAGTAACCCAACCAGCGTTTCTTAATGCGTCACTTTCAGCTTTATTCAATGATACGAAATTTTTCATGGTTGATGAAAGTGCAAGATTACGTCTACGATCAACTTCAAAGCCATTAATTTCATATCGAATTTCATCGAGCAGATATGAAACAAAGTGGTTTTTTAAATTTCACACCTGTTGTTACTATATCATTTCCTCCTTCCTGTTTTACTATAAACCTATGAATGTAAATCATACTCTCACTTGGTAAGACGAAGAGATCCTGATTTTGAATGGGTATACGAATCTCATCGTTATTGTTAAACGATTTTTGGTATGGATAGTAACTATGATAGTCTCTTTTTATAATACTCTCATCGTACATAGGTTGTTGAAGTACATTGAGTATTTCATTCATCTTGAATTATTGGTTGATTGATTATCGATATTGTGATCAACCATGAAAAATTTCGTATCATTGAATAAAGCTGAAAGTGGCGCATTAAGAAACGATAATTAAAAACGAAAATTTGGTAATACCAATGGCGTTTAGAAGTTGGAACTATCATATAAATCCTATACTATCAAAGGAAACAAAAGTTTTATGGAATGTAAAGCTTTCACCGCAAAATGAAAGACCACGATTTCTTATAATCGGTTTACAAAGAGAAAAAAGTAAACAGGAAGGAAATATATTTGATCATTGTAATATATCTAATTTAAAAGTATATATATAAACTCTGAATCATATCCCTATGATGATTTAAATAGTCGCTTTGAAATGGTACATTATGCTGTACTATATGACATGTATACAAAATTTCAACAAAGTTATTATATGCGGGAATCCCAACCATTGCTAGATGTCGTTGGATTCAAGGCTATTGCACCACTTATTGTTGTTGGTGTAACACGCCAAAATTATTTTAGAAGTAACACAAAACCATGAACTTCTACATTGCTGCCTTATCTTGAACTTGCGGGTTATGAGTGCGCTTACTATGAAGCTTGGCTCTTATCACTTTAACCTTGAAATTAGTATTGAAATTGAAATGAAATTAAATTAAAATCCGTATCGGGATGGGGATGGGTGACCTAATCGGCATACAATAACATAAGTCGACTTCTAAATTGTTCTCGACGTTTCTGCATCTCGAAGCTTCTAGAAACTTCCTGACTCTTCTTGGTTGCGGTGTATTTCGTTTACTTAAAATAAAATACAGCGGCGGAGAAGTTGCTGGGTATAAGCGACTTGGCCGATGGTTATTAAGCGGGGGCTTGTTACCCCGATGTCCCCCCAACTGACGAATAGATATTTATATATACGCCTATGTTTTAAATGGTTGTCATCCAATTCTTAAACTACTTATGCAAATCTAATACTCGCACCTAATACTTAGCACCATTATGATAAATTTATAAACAATTCTTTAACCCTTCAACCTTCGCCGTACCTAAATTGCTTCAACCCATATTAATATATATATTTTCATATAGCAAGTCATATCATTTCAGCTAAAGCCAACCAGCAGGATTTGAGTCATTGCTATTAGGTATTCGAGGGTTAAGAAAAAACAAAACATGCAAGCACTGATAAGAACTCGCTTGACTACCACTACCAACTGGTGGTTTTATGAACTATGAAGCTTGGGACTTAACACCTTTAACTTGAAAAAAAATTTTTGATGTTGTTGTCAGCTTCTAAAATGTTCTCGAAGTTTCTACATCTCGAAGCTTCTAGAAACTTCTTGACTCTTCCTGGTTGCTATGTATTTCGTTTACTCATGCGAACTCTGATAAGTATGCCACCACGCAGTCTACGTTAGAAGTCTTATAAATATATATTTATTTGAGTCATTGCTATAACTAATGCTAGGGTTATGAAAAAATATCATAAAACATACAAACACTGATAAGAACATGATCAACGCTTAAAGCAAAAACAACTTGCGGTTTTTTGTCTGTCCGTCCACCAGCACAAGCAGAAATCCGTTCATACTTGAGTGCCGGGCGTGACGTCATCGGCTTGCGCCACCCGCCACCTGATCCAGAATCGCCATATCGTATCTACTCAACTTCTTAAGAAAATGCTTTTACGGTTGCCCGAAAATATAGGAACATTTAGAAAGTACAAGCTTTTTTCTTTAACCCGTTGTGGCAATGCTTTTAGCCATGACAACTTTTTAAATGTGAAAGATGTCATTACTGATTTTATTGATCCAATAGTTTCTTATGCTACTTATGAGAATCAATGGAACAAGCTGGCATTCGTCGATTGGAATAAACATTTTGGTAAAGCATCACCACATAATTTAATAAAATTTTGGCCTGTAGTATACAGTTATAAAGATGGCTCTGGAAATTGTTATTTTAAAGAGCTTGCTGAGGTTGTTTTACGTATGTTGGTTGTTCCAACAAGTAATGCCTGTGTAGAAAAAATGTTCTCCATTATGAACATTACAAAATCAAAATTACGCAACTCAATGCATTATGAACTTTTATAGGCACTTTTGCGCATAATTGTTTTTTTAAATGTATTTTCTATATGCTATCGGAACTTCGTTCCAACTAAAGACATGTTAGCTCGCTTTAAATCGGCAAATATGTAAACAAAAAATGAAGAACAGGACTTGACTGAGCAAAATGAAATTGACGTCTTTCAGACAGTTAACAACATACTGTAAAATTACATTTTTGAAGTTATTGAATATATTTTTATAACGTCAGATTTTAAAGACAAACACATTTTCATTTTTTTGATTGGTTTTAAAATTTTATATAAAAAGGAAATTATGTATTACAACTCAACTAAGTTGACTAAATGCAACTACATTTTTTTCGTATAACGTATTACATACATTTCAGTTGAACAATGTAATTTGAAAATTCTTAAAAGATTAAAGAAAAGAAACTGTATTGTTTAACTGAAATTTATGTAATACGTTGTACGAAAAAATTAAGTTGGAATCACGTTTTGCTTCTCGTGCCAATTTAAGAATTTGGTGTTTTTGCTTTATGGTAAGGGTGCGATATATCTAAAAATATTAAAGAAATTAAAAATTACTGTAATATTTTATATACAACTTTTTAAATAGAAACCATTATTCCTTGATCATTTTCGTGTAACGAAAAGCATTTTTACATTTTTTATAATATTGAACATTGGAAATGTTCAAAATATTTTTCTTAAATGTTATATAAATAATAAACAAGATAAAAAAGAAATAAATTATAATAAATTTAATGGCAAATATGCAAAATGGCATTTATAATTGAAAATGAAAAATAATAAAAAGAGGTAAATGTTTATATTATTGTTTAAGGAGGTTTTGAACCATTGTTCTCTAGTTGTAATTTTTATTATTCAATTTTGGGGATTTTCGAAAAAATGTGGGGATTTTCGAAGAAGTTTGGGGATTTTGGGGATTTAAGAAAGGTCAAATGGGGATGGGGTGCTCAGAATATCTGGCAGCTCTGCTGTTGACTGACATACACATTTATTCATGTCATTTTTATTAATTAGCCTTTTTTTAATTTAAATTATTAAATCAATAAAAAAAAGATCACTTGGCAATGATATCCAGTAACGAGTAACGAGAAAATTACTTAATAGCCTTAATGCCAACTTAAAAAATCAGTTGAGTGAAAAAATCATTCGATAGCTAAAATGAGTCAGTTACTAACTATCGATAGTTGAAATGACTCGATTGACTGATTGTTCCCAACACTACTATAAACAATGGAACAATTCTAGTTTAATGAATCCGCTTAAATTTAAAAAAGTTATTAAAGTTGACGAGATATCATAAGCTCAGTCGAAGCCTTAATAAATTAAAGACCATTAATTTATTACCATCAGCATAATTGAATATAATTGACATTTACCTTTATTTTTCTCCATTATTCTGTTGCTGTTTCAAAAACCAGCATTGTTGAGAAAATAACTAACATCAAAGACAGTTAGTTTATGGGAGTATTCTGGGTTGGAAGGTTGTTTTTAGACCCTTTTTAAAAAACTTCTCATTTGATAACGCAAAAAGTTATTTAAATCGTGTTTTTTTTATTGTATTAAGAACATATTAAATTAAATAAAAAATCTTTTTCCTTTGTACGAGGGCTGTTAAAAAGTTGTCGGCCTTCAAAGTTGGGCGTCGAAAAAAAAGTTAAGCTGCTTGCGGCCCGGATAACTCGACTTCGGATCGACTGAAATGGAAAAAGTAAACGGCGTTAGATTCAGTACAGATGTAATTCTGGTCCCTACCTCAATCATAATTTTGCGACTTTTTTTTACAAAAAAGCGGTCATTGAAAAATGAAAAATCGATTTTGGGTCTTTTTTTTTAGTTTAGTTTAAAAAAAAAAAGTAAAAACTGTTTAAAATTGTGATTGAGGTAGGAAGCTGAATGGGGACAATTCTGCGTCGATTGCACTCTGTTTCATAAAAATTAGTTCGGAACTACGGGAGCAATCTGGGCTCAAAAAACGTGGTTTCGAGATAAAAGCGTTTAAGTTTGAATTTATTTTTTGCATCAAAAAAAAAAAATTAAATGATAAATTTGAGCATGCAGTTTTATTATGCGTCGATTCTGCGTCAATTGCGCTTGGTTTCATCAAAATCGGTTGAGTAGAACCGGAGAAAAGTGATGTTTTCGATGTTCAAAAACGTGATTTTGAAAAAAACTCAAATAAAATTTTAGGCAATAAAACATTTTTTTTTTTTTGTGAAATACTTAGATATATCAACCTGCAACGCCAGCCCCATAAAGAACTCTTTCCTCTTCTTCAAAAAATGAGGACTCTGTGCTCTTCGGGCAATTCTATCTTCATTTGATGCGGCCAGAGCGCTGGCTTCGGACCTTTTCAAACGTTCTTCGTTCCGAGACATGGCGAAATCATATGTGACGTGTAATCGGGATGCCCATTAGGTTCATTATTTTAAGTATTGGCAAAAAACCCTTCGTTAAATATGACAGTTGCAATATAATTGGCAATCTCAATAGTGCGTGCGCCGGTGTGCATATGTTTCGGTGCGAATAACCACAGCACTCCGTTGATTTCTATTACTTTTCCTATCCATTGTCTTTAGCATCATTTTTATCAAAACTGTACTTTTCAAAACTGTATGCGCGCACACGTCCGGTTTATAACTCTATTCAAAGTGAACTAAACGCTGCCAACATTGGAATACCTAAGCTCTCAAATGTGTATTCATTTATTTTTAAAATGCGTATATAAACAAGTTACTACCTACTAAAGAACGCGTTGAATGAAATTCGGTGGTTGCTTCAAACCTTTGCATCCAAAAAGTACCCAAATTAAGAAAAACGTATTTTGGCGAAAACATTGCTGGACAAAAAAGGCCATATCTCCTAAAGTATTTAGAATTTCAAAAAACCCTTTTAGAACGATATTCTCAAATATTCAAGCTAAAATTGCTGCAAAAATTAAAAAAAAATTTTCCAACCAGGAATACTCCCTTAATTAACTTTACTTTATTGGATTGTAGCTGTTTTTCCGTATATCTGCATTTCAAAGTTAAAGTTGATTATTAAGTGGGGCTTTGAACTTTACGCTTCGAGTATAAAAAAAGAGAGCAAAATATGTGACTTCTTAATGAATCAAAATTTACATATTATATATAAGGTACAAAACCAGAAGAGAATAACCCAGCGTCCACTCAAGCAAGTTCGAAAAACTTAATACATCCAAACATTTTTGCTAGCCCACTCGCATTTTCAGACTTGCAGCGCTACTCTCAAGGAAATTTCAGAGGCAGTGAATTTTAGCACTTGCTGCAAGTAAATGTCAAAAAGGGGGATTAAAGTTATGATTTTTACTGATTTTTCCGGGATTTTCGCAATTTTATTCTCGTTTTCTAGCTTCTTCATTTCAAGCAGTACTGCAATTGCAGGGAGAACCTTCGCATTCGACGACATTTTTGAATGAACTTGCACTTGCACATGTTGACGCTGAAGCAACTTGCAGCTAATTTCGAACTTTTTCGAAGACAATATATATTCCCTACTTGCAAGTGATTGCATGCACGTGAGGACGCAGGGTAAAGTAAATTATTAAATGTGTACTGTCATAGCACAGCCAGCTTACGGTGAGCTACGTAGTAATAACAATAGATTTTTGTGTTTCGTTTTCTTTTCTTTCATTCATTCTTTTGTCACTTTGAATGACTACATTTCGTCATAACCAAATGTCAATGCGCTCACTGGCCAGCTAACCTAATTAGCAGCTCAAAGTACAAGCACAAGTGCAATCGCAGCACAAATTCTCAAACACCAATCGATGAATCAGTGAGGAAGCGAAACAAATGTGGAACGAAATTTTAAACTGCAAAACTTAAGTAACAATGAAATAGTGGGGAGGAGTTTAAGAAATAGTATAAGAATTGAAACATTATTATTAGTAGTATTTTTGTTTTAAATAGCAGAACAATTTTTAATAAAGACAAGTTTTTATTTGATCATAGAAGCGGAATGAATGTCTAATGAAATTCTTTCTCCATTCTAATAAGTACGGCATTTTGGACATAAAAACAGCTTGGCCTTATCTTCGACATTTATTATTTTCCCTGAGTAAACTTAACCTGAAAGCATAAAGACATTACAATTACACAATATAATTACAAATGTCAAAATGATAGAAAGGCGTTGTCATACGGCATTCGACAAAAGTAAGTAAAGGCACTTTCACAGTGCAGCGACAGGCGTTAACAATTCTCAAACATCCTGCCCGGTCGAGTCGCCTGACTCGAAATCGTTGAAGTCCACGAGGCGGCATAACTTCTGAACTGTCCGGGTGCAAGAGCCATTAGCGGTCTTAAGTGTATCCTTACGGACCAGACCATCGCTTCCCGAATGAACCGTGGTCACCCGTCCTAAGCGCCAGTGTTTCTGGTAAATTCTCGTGCCTGACAAGGACGATGTCACCAACGGCGATGTCATCGATGCGCTTTAACCATTTACTCCGGGCTTGCAGAGTCGATACATATTCGTCACTCCATCTCTGCCAGAATTCCTGATGAATATGACGTACCCACTGCCACTGCTTGAGACGGTTTACTGGTATATCAGTAACAGAAGGCTCTGGTACTGCGAATAATGGGGCTCCGATGAGGAAGTCTCCTGGTGACAAGGCCGATTTATCTTCTAGATCATCATATAATGGAGTGAGTGGCCGCGAATTCAGGCACGCTTCGATTCGTGCAGCCAAGGTCAGCATTTGGCTGTGCCACATAGACTGCGTGCCGATGATACGAACCAGATGATGTTTTGCTGATTTAACAATACCCTCCCATTGGCCACCCTGACGCGGAGCACTAGGAGTAATAAAAACGTCAACGCCAGCAAGCGCACAAGCAAGTCCACAAGCAAGCGCACACATAGCAGTGGCTATAGCAGCGCAGGGAGCGCCAGTTGCATCCTCACCACAAAGGACGCTGACGCTACAATATAAATGGTAATGAGGATTATTCAGTTTTGGGTACGGCTCGCTCATCTGGTCAGGAACATTCTTGTGTTGTATTTCCAAAGTTTTTATCTTTTTTTTTGAGTTGGTTACTTTGAATGAATTTAAATTCTTTAATCATAATGGACACAGTGCCCAAGTAGTCAATATATCCATCAATTACATTGTCACTTAATATGAAATATTAATTAAAAACTAAATAAAATGAGATGAAATTTAAAAAGAAACAATTTATGAATATTTAAATAATTGTAAACTCCACCAGAGTTTTGTTAAATTTACTTAATGATAACCTTAAAACAAATAGCATAAAACTATGTAAGTGTATAGCTCAGTATAAGCATATAATAGAAAACAAAACTGTGTTAAAATTTGCAAGAGACTAAAAAGTTAAATTATGTATAAATTATAAATTTGCCTAGAGTGATAATACTTATGTGCACAGCTAAAAACATAAAATTTTTCTATAGTTAAAATTAACTGCAGCATTTTAAATAATAAAGTAAATAATGAAAAAGAAAAACTAAAGTATTAGTTACAATAGTTAAAATGCTTGCATGCAGAATTTTTTTGTTACAACAAATAAGTGTTGCAATAATTTGGCAACATCTAAGCATATACTTGCAGAATGTCTTATATATTTAACCACAAGATAAAAACAAGCAAAAAAAATAATATTAATTGAACAAAATTTTCTATTGTCCATTTTTATATGCATGTTTTATTCAACTATTATTAATATAAACTTATCTTACAGGAGATTTAAGTTAGTCTTCATTATGAATCCGGCATGGTGCGCATCAAATCGGCAGCAGTTAATTTAAAGCACAATAACAACACAGTATGCAGATAACGTTTTGGGTAAAACATATATACTAATGGGCAATGGGCTTTCTTAACGATAACTTGTATGCATAATTTAGTAAATTTAAATCGAAGTATAGTAATATCAAGCTCAACATGCAAGCAATTTAATATTTTAAATTATTTCCCTTTATCAACCTGAATTAAAATGTAAATAGAACTATACCTCGTACACATTATCATTCCTTTAAACTTAGTTCTTTATATATTTTTTTTTCTTATTTATGTAAAAGTAACAAAAATAACTGAATTATGTTAATTTTTCCTAAAAGTAGATACTAATTTTACGTTAAGCACCATTATTGTTTGAAATTGTGAATGGTGAAGTTTATTTCGGATAATATTAAATTAAAAATAATCTTATAAAATGAACCAGTAAAGTTCTATTTATTTGGTCGTGGGGAGAATGATTTGCTTTAGGGGAGGATTAATTTTTTTTGTTTGCCCCAATCCTCCAAGGTAGGGTGGGAATAGTGCGGGCAGAGTCCTATCACCTGGACTCACGAGTTGGTTGACGGTTGGGTGAGCCTGGGGCTCCCAACCTTTTTCCTTGTTTTTAAATATATTGTTTTTATTTCTTTTCAGGTTCCGGTAATTTTTTTTTTCTCTTTCTCGTTTTGGTTTGAATCATCGACGCGATTTTTTTTTTATGCACGTGAAATTATTTGTAGGCGAGGGTACACGTGGACGGCCACAACGAACCCCCCACATCTCACTGAACTGCTAGTGATGGCAAACCAGCACGTGCAGTCGTGTCCAACCTCGTGTCCGCGGGTCACCTGACCAGGGGCGGTAGTGTCGGCTGAGGGAGCAGGAGCCCTGGCTATTAATCTGTGCAGGAATCACAGGGGCGCATTCACCGTGCGCCCTCAGAAATATCGAGCCAGGGCTGCTGCTTCATTTGCCGGCCTCACCGTTCAGCAATGCCAGACGCAACCAAACGTTTGAAAATCTTTTTGATTTTTAAAATTTACGGGTGACCTTTTCCGTTCCGCTACAAATTGGCGTCCAACGTGGGGCCTTCTTGTTTAGTGGAATAAGAACCATATGGCGAATTTAAATTTGAATTTTAATAGCAACGTTTTTTTTAATCCGCTTTTGGTCGTGGCTCATTTTCCGCTCCTCTAAAACTTATATGTATTATTTGAAATGACAAAATTAGTGGCAATAGTGGTTGCGTTGGTACTCTATATGAGAATACCCTACAATTGTTATACTTCTTAATTTTATTGTATGTAAAAATTTAGACATTAAAATTTTGTTAATCAAAAATGTTCATTCTTAAAAATAATTCTTATAAAATATAATTGTGTTGTGCTATAAAAAAAATAAAATAGTGTTAATAAAAAAAATATATGTAGTACCAAAAATAAGCGATCCCGCATACTATCCTGGCGCATAAGAAAAATCTTTGGAAACAAAAAAAAAAAATATACACACAGATTTGTCATCTCACCTACACACGCCTGAATTCAATCAATTAATTGAGGAACAGAAAAACTGCCTTATAGAACACTCATTCGCTATTCTCGTTAGTATTTGTAACGACAGCAAGCAAATCAACGGCAAATAGAGCAAAATCTGAGGAACGCAACACAATCCTGCACGAGCGTTTCTAAGCTGAGAAAAAAAAAAGACAAAAACAACAGCAACAAGTATAAAATAAAGATTCCAATACTGTAGCAGCAACAGCAAAATAATCAGCAATTTTATCTGACGCCATCTACAACTATCACTACAGCCACATTCAGGCAACATCAACTGCACCATCATACCTCAACAACTACAATTCAACAACAAAGACTGCATAAGCAGCAGCGACAACAACAACAGCATAAGCAGCAACAACAACAACAATAACATGACTACGTAACACAACGAACATTGAACTTCAAACCTCAAGATAACTTTAAATCTTTATTACTATTAATTTATTAAAATTAGTTATGTATCTTAGTTATTACCTAATATTACTGTTCAGATGCATACACCTGAACACTTTATTAATTAATTAATTAAACTCAACGCACAATATAAACAAGGTATGAATGTGTGTCATCACTTAAAAGCTGCTTCCTGATGTAGACGATGGTCGCGATGACACACTTCTGCTTTGTTTCTCAGTTCTGCTGTATCTACATTTGTTGGTATTGATTGTAGTTGGGTCAGCAACTGAAACATATTTGCGCTGACGCAGAATTACACCAACAAAAACTTATTTTAATATTTCGTTTTCTTCTTGTTATTGTTATAAATTTATTATAAGTAGAAATGTATATAAACCTCTTACAGCAAACAATAAAAAACAGTTATAATTCAACTCACAAACAAACGTTTGTTTTTTTACTTTTACCACGAGTTTTTACTTACCATATCTGCATCAAAAATTGTACAAGGTTCAAGTGCCTGTGCACCTGTATTGATCCTTTTGGTATAAAAAATCAAATATGAAATTTAATTTCGTAAGCTGTGTGACCGCAAAAAGGACGCCGCAAATAAAATTAACCAATCGTTTAAGAGAATTTGAAGACTTTCTTTAACAGCTTGTGGAGCACACCGCATCCACAATGAACATAGAAGAGTTGGTAAAGCAACAAAATGAAACCGCAGTGGATCTGCAAAAGTTGATAGCCAAATGCAAGAAGGCGCCATGTGATCGACGGACGCCAGATTTCGTCGATGCAACGGTTAAGGAACTCGATGAGTTGTTGGCTCAATTCAATAAAGTCGACAATATCATTCGTAGTCTCCATGGCAGCAAGGATGAGCATTCATACTTCACTAAGGACATGCATGGTGTAAGATACCGAGAATTCTGAGATACAATGGAACTCTTTAGGACGAATTACACTGGATCCAGTCAAGCCAAGGGTCCGCTGAAAGCATCACAAACTGCTCCAAGGAATGCTGATCGACAATCAACGAACAACATGGAACAACGTGGTGAAAGACGAAAGTTGCTGAGGAATCAGCGCGCTGTGATTCAAGCACTGACACAAAACTTGAATGAAGTGCTGGGGCATCGTGAAACAGAGCACTCTCCATCATACTACATACACCATTAAGGCAGCAGTAATAGAAAAGCACATGATGAATTTAGCAAAAAACAATGCTGCTATATGGGAGTCAACTGATGATGTCATCGAAGAATATACTCTGCAGACATACTACGAGCTCAAGGCGAAGGCAGAAGAGGTATTGATTCAGCTTCATCAGCACATGATAGTGGAGCAATCATTTCACGCGCCGAGAGGACCACAGGCAGACATAGATGTTCCATTGTCAAGGATAACGTTGCCTAAATTTAATGGCAACTACATGCAATGGATTTCTTTTACGGATTTATACACCGAATTAATTCATAATGTGGCCATGAGTGATGCAAAAAAAATGCATTACTTAACAACTTCCTTAGAGAATGAACCGCGAAACTTAATCAAGGACCTTCCATCAACCGGAAGTAACCACACTAATGCTTGGTCAATCATCACTAGTCGTTGCGACAGTAAACGACTTCTGGTGACGACATTACTCAACAAACTGATGTCACAATCATCATTTAGAAGGGAGTCATCATCTGCACTGAAAGCGCTTCATGATGTCACCAAAGAATGCATTCATGGACTTAAGGCTGAAGGCATTCCGGTTCAACATTGGGACGTCATCCTGAGTCATATACTGTTACAAAAAATAGATCAAGACTCGCAAACAGCATTTTTACAGAGCTTGGACGACAATAAGCGATTGCTGACCATGAATGAAATATTCAAGTTCCTTGAGCGCAGATTTCAATCGTTCGAGGCTCGTGGAAGAGCAGAATCATCCTCAACTTAGACAAGTGCGGTAGCAACATCCCTTCAAACAACGAAGAAAGGTGCGTGCTCTGTTAGCAAGCAGATCATAAAATCTATGCATGCAAAACATTTTAAAATGCGAACATTCATCAAAGGTGGAATTAGGTCAAAACCCACAACCGCTGCATAAACTGCTTCAAGGCTGATCATCACACGTTGGAATGCAAATCACGGAATTGCACAAGGTGTGCTAAAAAACACAATACCCTACAACAGGCGAGGCCAACACGTCGACAGCAAAGTTTTTGAAAATAGCCCACTTAGTTAAAGTTGAACAACTTACTTTCACTTGAATTCATTTTTGAAAAATCTTAGTTCGATAATTTATTCTTATGCAAGGTACTCGTACAATATGGTAAGTAGCAATTTAGCCGTTTTGACCACAAACGATACAATTTTGTGTACAATCTCATTACAACTTATCAAAAATATCAAAATTTTTTTATATTGCGTACAGCAGACACAACTCAATACAACGAGCCCACAAATTTAGGGTGTCCCAAATAAGTTAAAGTTGTTTTCGTAAATGTAAATAAAATTTGGTGTACCTAGCACCACGGGAACCCGTGTCGACTTGCATCGATACATGTAATGTCATGTACTTGAAATGAGAAAAATGTGTTAATTTTTTAAAAAAACCCAAATAACTTTTGTCCACGTGTAAATTTTAAAATTTCTTTAAAATAAGCCATCAAACATAAGAATTGGACGAAAACTACCAGAGTTGTGATTTTTTACTTTTCGAAAAAAAACTCCGTTTTGTTCTTGTTTCATTAAAAAAAAAATCGTGAAAACTCCAAATTTGAAAAAAATTCAAATAAAATCTTGTAGAAATATTTTCTTAAACTATGCAGATGCAAAAAATTTAATTAATTTTCAAAAAAATAGCATGGATGTCTCAAGCATAATCTTAAGCTCGTTTTTTTATAAAAACAAAAAAAAAGGCGAAATTCGGAAAAAAGTTATAACTGAAACTTGACTTTTTTCAAAACTACTTTACATATTTCTCAATCGGAGTGACTTTAATAATTCTGATTTTTATTTGAATAGTTTTCAATTCCAGTGTTGCCAACATATTGTTTTTTCATTCCGTTTCTTTTTATGTTGGATTATGGTATTTCAACGAAAAAGTCCCTTAAAGCCGAAAAATGCTCTTACATTTCAACACTTATGCACTAATTTCACTCATTTATATTTAGAACACACGAAAACTAAATTTCTGCTCATTTTTGCTCGTAACTTGCATGAACATGTTTGAATGAATTTCGGTACGGGTTGTCGAAAAATTATATAAAAAATTGGTTTTTCTTAAAAAAAAACTATTAAAAATAGTCGAATGCGTTTGGACAATTTACAACGGCCACTTCGATGAATTTTTTAACAATTCCCAATTTTATGTGGAGAGGTGGCAGCAAGATGTCTTGAGTATTGTCTATTAAAGGTGCATTCCTCAGTTTATGTTGTTTCATTTGTTCCTCCACACTTCCTCTTGGTCTCCACGAATTACATTGGTATTGATTCAGAGGTGAGCGCGAATCCCAATTACAAAGAAAACAAAAGAATTTTGGAAAGCCGCCCTAATCGATGATCCCTTGCAAAATGTTGATGACCTTCAAATCACAGCAAATCTTCCATTTATTTTGTAGTATTTGATTTTTCCATTATATCTTTCAATGTTTCATAGCTTTCTTTCATGTTAATACCCATTGCTAGCGGAATGGAAGGTTTTCGGTTACAACACATGCTACAACACTGCTTTCAAGCTTGAAACAGAACCATTAATAAATAATCTCCACTCACTAGCGATGTAGTTCATTCCCATTTTTACCACCAAAGCTTTTACATCGTTGCAGTAAGCGCACGAATTGTCATCATTTAGAGCAGTGGTTCTTAAGAGGTGGTCCGTGAGCATTCCGCAAGTGGTCCGCGAAGTCGTAACTATAAAGTTTGTAATTTTTGCTTTTTTAGGTATTTATGATAGGAATAATAAAAAAAATGAATTTTTATGATAAAACTATTTTCTAGGATATTAATGAACATCCGTACCAGGTTGTCAATGAAAGTGTTGACTGGGCTAGCGATCAGAGTTTGTTAACTGAGACATTTTCTTTGATATTTATTTGTGTAAGTATACAGGGGCAGGGCTTTGTAAGGTCAGCTGGTACTAGATTTTTCATCAAACATCTTTACTTTTATCTTAATTTCGCCATGTTTACTTTCTTATCGTGTGGTTGTCTCTGTTGTACACATGCAGTTGTTATCGTTTTGTTGTTGTTTTTATAAGCAAAGTTTTTTTTGCATTCTTTTTAATCAATTTGAACTTTTTTAAATCAAGTGTCGTTTTGTTTACAGATTTTATTTGGTTTCAGAAAATGACAGCAAAGCGGAAGTATGATTACATCAGCAATTAAATCAGATACGGTTTTATTTCAACAGAAAGAAACGGTCTCAATGTGTCTTATGCGCAATTGTTCGAAGCCTTAAGACCGGCAAAGTCATCTGTCATCATTTTAGAAAGTCATCTGAAGACAGTTCATCCCAATGTTTGTGAACGTCCGCCACAATTTTTTGAAGGTAAATTGGCAAATCTAAAGAAATCACTTCTTGGACCCAGCGGAGCATGTTATGAATCTTCGGAAAAAACATTGACTTCGTTGTTTCATATTTCAAAATTGATTACGAAAGCAAAAAAATCTCACACAATTGGTGAATCTGTAATAAAACCTTTTTTGCTCAATGCTGCCAAGCAAGTCTTAGACATCGAAGCTGAAATGAAATGAAAATACAAGAAATCAAATGACACGATGAGGTTGCGTATTAAAAAATTGTCAATCGATATTGAAGAAAAAGTTGTGGATAATGTAAAAAAGTCCATATTTTGCGGTGCATTGTGATGAATCTACAGACGTTGCACAATATTGTCTTGTGCTTGTCAGGTTCTTAAATCAAAAATTATTTAAAGAAGAAATAGTTTTTTCAGAGGAACTGGAAAACATCTCACAAGGTTCAGACGATATGAAAACTATTAGACAATACTTTGATGTCTGAACATGGTGTTATGTGGGAAAAGCTGACTGGCTTTTGTACATATGGAGCTCCTGCTATGCTTGATTCTCGGTCTGGTCTTGCAGTCATAATAAAAAAATAATCCATCAGTTTTAACAACGTATTGCATGATTCATCGCCAAGCATTGGCAGCCAAAACTCTTCAGACGGACAGGTATCAGTCTTTAAGATTACTTACATACTTACGACATTTTTCGCTGGAGCTTCGTCAGCCATACGATGGACATGACCCAGCCAGCGTAGTCGCTGCACAGTTATACGCCGAACTACGTCAATGTTTTCGTTGAGCTCATACAGCTCGTGATTCATTCGTATGCGATAGTCATCGCTGATTCGAACAGGACCGAAGATTTTGCGAAGAACTTTTCTCTCGAACATCCCCAGAGCAGCTGCGTCAGCTTGCGAGACTACCCATGCCTCAGCGCCATAAAGAAGCACAGGTAGATGAAGCGTCTTGTAGAGTGTTAGTTTTGTCGATCGAGAGAGGGCTCTGGAACTTAGTTGCTTACTGAGCCTGTAGTAGCACCTATTAGCATTTATTGTTCTTCGCTTTATCTCCAGGCTGACTTCGTTGTTGTTATTAAGGGCGGTACCAAGGTATACAAACTCCTTGACTACTACTTCAAAGTTATAGCTGCCGGATGAATCGTGGGAGTCTAGACGCCACGCTCCCTTGTTTGTAGACAGCATATACTTTGAAGTCTTCAAGACTGAGGGTAAAAGTCTTGAAGATTTTTGGAGCCAAAAAACAGGTTATTTTTATAAAATTCAAGATATTTGCGGTATTTTACTCTGTTTTCAACAAGATACCTATGCGAACAGGGATTCTCGGCGCTATTATAAATAAAAAACAAACACAGACATAGTTTGGATGCTAAGAATGATATGCAGGTAGCTTTAAACAATACCGAACCGAACCAAGAATTTAGCAATTAATCAGACAAATGCAAGCTCAAAAAACTTATTAGTAATGTGTAAAATAATTCTGAGTATAAGTAAATGTTTCCGATTTTTCTCTTATAATAAATAGGTTTTGTTACCTATAATTTTGGTCATATTTTCCCCTTTTCTGATAATAACATGGGTGGTCCTTTACTAATGAAAAACAGGTTAAGTGGTCCGCCATCAATAAGAGGTTAAGAACCACTGATTTAGAGTGTAGAGGCTCTGAAATTCCGCTTGCCGTTTGCGGTACGCCGTAGAGTTCACATTACCATGTGTGAGTTTTCTTTGCTTTAAAAACGCTGTCAAAAATGGCCACAATGAAATCCATTTCCATTTGTGTTATTAGTTGTGGTCCATCTCTTCCCTGTTGGGGCTCATAATCGGTATCAAATGGATCTTCATAAGTAACACCACTTGCTCTAGTCATTCCTGTACATTCTGTACTACGATATGGAGTTGGCGGCCTTGGTGATACAAAATTTTCAGATGCAAACACTGGTAGTGTGGCTGTTACAGTTGCTTTATAAGTTTTGTTCCTCTCAGCATATCGATTTAAACCACATGTGTAATTTACGCATGCCATGAGATAGTTATAACATTGGCGACACACTGTATTAGGTGTGTAATTTTCACCGGTCAAGTCTTCTTCGTCGAAAAACAACTTATATGCTCTCTTGAATTCACTAGTTAAATGACTACTTTAATGATTATTTTCCTTTTGAATTTTTGTATAACTTTTTTTTCTGATTTGATGACCGCAAACGTAGCAAAATAAATCAATATTTTCACACTGCATATTGAAAATGTCAGTTGCCAATGTTGTGTGCGAATTCACTTTTTTTACTTTCACTTTTTCACTTTCACCGCTGAGCTCTCGTTGACGTCGCGCTGTGTACTGCCTCGATGTGAGCGTCGTGTCGCTTTTATCATGAATGAAAGAATTTATAGATTACGACATCCGCTTATTTTACCGTTAAATGACGTAATTGGAGCCAACTGTTCCTATTTTTTTTACTTTCACTTTTTCACTTTCACCGCTGAGCTCTCGTTGACGTCGCGCTGTGTACTGCCTCGATGTGAGCGTCGTATCGCTTTTATCATGAATGAAAGAATTTATAGATTACGACATCCGCTTATTTTACCGTTAAATGACGTAATTGGAGCCAACTGTTCCTATTTTTTTTACTTTCACTTTTTCACTTTCACCGCTGAGCTCTCGTTGACGTCGCGCTGTGTACTGCCTCGATGTGAGCGTCGTGTCGCTTTTATCATGAATGAAAGAATTTATAGATTACGACATCCGCTTATTTTACCGTTAGATGACGTAATTGGAGCCAACTGTTCCTATTGGCTGAAAATGTTCAGCTGTCAAACTCTTCAATTGTATGTAAACAAGACAGTGAGACATTTTAATTTTTTACATCATATAATTTGATACTGCTAAAATAAAAATATTTATTCAAGAAAATGTAAATAAAACAGTTATTTTAATTATGTTAATATTTTACTAAGATCAAAAAACGCGAAACCAAATTGATCATGTTGTAATCGACGGAAGGCATGCCTCTAGTGTTCTAGATGTGCGTACATTTCGGGGGGTCAACATTGACTCCGACCATTATCTTGTTGCAGCCAAGATCCGCATGCGATTATGCAATGCCAAGAACATACGCACAGGAATGCAACGAAAGCTAGATGTCGCTAAGCTGCAATTACAACGGACTGCCGAAGCCTACTCCGCTCAACTCTCGGTTAAGCTCAACCAACCAACCTCTGGACTCGACGACGCCGGCGGACTTTGGGCGCATATATCCCACTCCATGCGCGCTGCCGCTGAAGAAGTCATTGGTTTCCGGCGCCCGCAACCTCGGAACCAATGGTATGATCAGGAGTGTCGCATTGCGACTGCAGTAAAAAACGCCGCTTATAGAAAAACGCTGCAGTCAGCTGCAACGCGAGCCGTGCGAGAAAACTACCGCGAAAAGAGGAAGGAAGAGAGGCGCCTTTTCAGACGCAAGAAAAGAGAGCAGGAAAAGCGTGAGCGTGAGGAACTAGAGGTATACCAGGGCAAGAAGGATGCACGAAAATTCTATCAACAGGTTAAGCGTCTAGCCCAAGGTTTCAAGCCCGGAGCATCCACTTGTAGAGACGAAAATGGAGATCTGAATACGGATACACAGTGTGTGCTTAGATTGTGGAGACAGCACTTCTCCAATGTACTTAATGGCGACGATTCCACCAATGCCGCCCATCGAGAGCACAGTGCAGTGCCACCAATCGACGATGACGGAGTGGAAGTATCACCACCTAGCCATGAAGAGGTTCGAGTTGCTATCCAACGACTCAAAAACAATAAAGCAGCGGGTGCTGACGGCCTGTCAGCTGAATTGTTTAAAACCGGCGGCGATGAATTGATAAGGCGCATGCATCAGCTCATCAGCAAAATATGGCTAGCAGAAAGCATGCCCGACGATTGGAACCTCAGTGTACTGTGCCCTATACTTAAGAAAGGAGATCCTACAATCTGCGCAAGTTATAGAGGTATCAGTCTTATTTCCATCGCATATAAGGTTCTCTCAAGCGTACTGTGTGAAAGATTAAAGCCAATTACAAAAACACTGATTGGACCTTATCAGTGTGGCTTTCGACCTGGTAAGTCCACCATAGACCAGATTTTCACGCTACGACAAATCCTGGAGAAAACCCACGAAAATCAAATTGACACACACCATCTCTTTGTCGACTTTAAAGCTGCGTTCGATAGCACGAGAAGGGATTGCCTATACGCAACAATGTCTGAGTTCGGTATACCTGCAAAGTTGATTAGACTTTGCAGAATGACGTTGAGCAACACACGCAGCTCCGTCAAGGTAGGAAATGACCTCTCCGAAACCTTCAATACCGCAAGAGGTTTCAGGCAAGGCGATCCACTGTCTTGCGATCTCTTCAACATCATCATGGAGGGGATCGTACGAAAGGCCGGTGTGCATCGTAATGGCACCACTTTCTATAAAGGTGTCCAGCTCCTTGCTTACGCTGATGATATTGATATTGTTGGCAGAACCAAGAGAGATGTTACCGCTGCTTTCGCCGCTATCGAAAAGGAATCAGCCAAAGTGGGTTTGACGATAAATGAGGGTAAGACAAAGTATATGCTGTCTACAAACAAGGGAGCTCGGCGTTTAGACTCTCACGTTTCATCCGGCAGCTATAACTTTGAAGTAGTCAAGGAGTTTGTATACCTTGGCACCGCCATTAATACTAACAACGAAATCAGCCTGGAGATAAAGCGAAGAACAATAATTGCTAATAGGTGCTACTACGGGCTCAGTAAGCAACTAAGTTCCAGAGCCCTCTCTCGATCGACAAAACTAACACTCTACAAGACGCTCGTTCTACCTGTGCTGCTTTATGGCGCTGAGGCATGGGTAGTTTCGCAAACTGACGCAGCCGCTCTGGGGGTGTTCGAGAGAAAAGTTCTTCGCAAAATCTTCGGTCCTGTTCGAGTCGGCGATGACTATCGCATCCGAATGAACCACGAGCTGTATGAGCTCTACGGAGACATTGACGTAGTTCGGCGTATAACTGTGCAGCGACTACGCTGGCTGGGTCATGTCCATCGTATGGACGACGAAGCTCCAGCGAAAAAGGTGCTCGAAGCGAGGGTCGCTGGTCAACGACGACGAGGGAGACCATGCCTCCGATGGATGGACCAGGCTGAGGAAGCCCTAACCGCACTTGGTGTATCCGAATGGAGAAGGCGCGCGCAAAGCAGAGGCGCCTGGCGAGAGCTGATGAGGTCGGTCGAAATCCGGACACGGGTTGTCACGGCCACCTAAGTAAGTAAGTAAGTAATATTTTACTAAATTTTCTTTTCTTAGCATATGTATTTTTTGAAATTTCAGCTTTAGTATTTTCATACGAAACTACATACATATTTAAAAAACAGTTTTTTAACGTTTTTATTGCCATCAATTTGCTTTGCTTCAAGTAATGTTTTCTTAAATATCCACTTGTAAGCAATATTTCCTCCCCATTTAATGCATTGAAAATTGCATCAAATGATTTAAGCGTCTCCATTAAAGCTTGTGAAGGCTTGCTAAGACCACCGTCACTAAGCGATTACCAACTGATTACCGAAGCAATTATCAACCGATTACCAATTACCGAAGCGATTACCAACCGATTACCAAAGCGATTGAAAACCGACTACCGAAGTGATAACCAACCGTTTACCAATTATCGAAGCAATTACCAACCGATTACCAATTACTGAAGCGATTATCAACCGATTGCCCATTACCGGAGCGATTACCAACCGAGTACCGAAGCAATAACTAACCGATTGCAGATTACAGAAGCGATTACCAACCAATTACCGAGTCAATTGCCGATTACCCAACCAAAGTAATTGTGATAATAATATATTCAAAAATATATATTCAAAAATAGCAGTTTATCATTGAATGACGCATAAATTGATAAAAAAGAGGTAAAAAAGTAGAACGCGTCTGATTTGCCGACTCTAGCTACTTCTGAAATGCATAACAGCTATGTTGTTTCATAGCTTTAAGTTTTCACTTCGGTCGGCAGTCCGCCCACTGCCTACTTTTTTTTATATATGTTAACACGATCGCCTAGCGACAGCGGCCGTTGACCTATATTACCGTTTTATGCAAAAGTTACCCAACTCCACACACGAGGCGCAAGATCAGCGGTTTCAAGAAATAGTGCAACAGTTACCCAACACCGAGAATTCTGAGATACAATGGAACTCTTTAGGACGAATTACACTGGATCCAGTCAAGCCAAGGGTCCGCTGAAAGCATCACAAACTGCTCCAAGGAATGCTGATCGACAATCAACGAACAACATGGAACAACGTGGTGAAAGACGAAAGTTGCTGAGGAATCAGCGCGCTGTGATTCAAGCACTGACACAAAACTTGAATGAAGTGCTGGGGCATCGTGAAACAGAGCACTCTCCAGCACACTACATACACCATTAAGACAGCAGTAATAGAAAAGCACATGATGAATTTAGCAAAAAACAATGCTGCTATATGGGAGTCAACTGATGATGTCATCGAAGAATATACTCTGCAGACATACTACGAGCTCAAGGCGAAGGCAGAAGAGGTATTGATTCAGCTTCATCAGCACATGATAGTGGAGCAATCATTTCACGCGCCGAGAGGACCATAGGCAGACATAGATGTTCCATTGTCAAGGATAACGTTGCCTAAATTTAATGGCAACTACATGCAATGTATTTCTTTTACGGATTTATACACCGAATTAATTCATAATGTGGCCATGAGTGATGCAAAAAAAATGCATTACTTAACAACTTCCTTAGAGAATGAACCGCGAAACTTAATCAAGGACCTTCCATCAACCGGAAGTAACCACACTAATGCTTGGTCAATCATCACTAGTTGTTGCGACAGTAAACGACTTCTGGTGACGACATTACTCAACAAACTGATGTCACAATCATCATTTAGAAGGGAGTCATCATCTGCACTGAAAGCGCTTCATGATGTCACCAAAGAATGCATTCATGGACTTAAGGCTCAAGGCATTCCGGTTCAACATTGGGACGTCATCCTGAGTCATATACTGTTACAAAAAATAGATCAAGACTCGCAAACAGCATTTGTACAGAGCTTGGACGACAATAAGCGATTGCTGACCATGAATGAAATATTCAAGTTCCTTGAGCGCAGATTTCAATCGTTCGAGGCTCGTGGAAGAGCAGAATCATCCTCAACTTGGACAAGTGCGGTAGCAACATCCCTTCAAACAACGAAGAAAGGTGCGTGCTCTGTTAGCAAGCAGATCATAAAATCTATGCATGCAAAACATTTTAAAATGCGAACATTCATCAAAGGTGGAATTAGGTCCAAACCCACAACCGCTGCATAAACTGCTTCAAGGCTGATCATCACACGTTGGAATGCAAATCACGGAATTGCACAAGGTGTGCTAAAAAACACAATACCCTACAACAGGCGAGGCCAACACGTCGACAGCAAAGTTTTTGAAAATAGCCCACTTAGTTAAAGTTGAACAACTTACTTTCACTTGAATTCATTTTTGAAAAATCTTAGTTCGATAATTTATTCTTATGCAAGGTACTCGTACAATATGGTAAGTAGCAATTTAGCCGTTTTGACCACAAACGATACAATTTTGTGTACAATCTCATTACAACTTATCAAAAATATCAAAATTTTTTTATATTGCGTACAACGAGCCCACAAATTTAGGGTGTCCCAAATAAGTTAAAGTTGTTTTCGTAAATGTAAATAAAATTTGGTGTACCTAGCACCACGGGAACCCGTGTCGACTTGCATCGATACATGTCATGTCATGTACTTGAAATGAGAAAAATGTGTTAATTTTTTAAAAGAACCCAAATAACTTTTGTCCACGTGTAAATTTTAAAATTTCTTTAAAATAAGCCATCAAACATAAGAATTGGACGAAAACTACCAGAGTTATGATTTTTTACTTTTCGAAAAAAAACTCCGTTTTGTTCTTGTTTCATTAAAAAAAAAATCGTGAAAACTCCAAATTTGAAAAAAATTCAAATAAAATCTTGTAGAAATATTTTCTTAAACTATGCAGATGCAAAAAATTTAATTAATTTTCAAAAAAATAGCATGGATGTCTCAAGCATAATCTTAAGCTCGTTTTTTTATAAAAACAAAAAAAAAAGGCGAAATTCGGAAAAAAGTTATAACTGAAACTTGACTTTTTTCAAAACTACTTTACATATTTCTCAATCGGAGTGACTTTAATAATTCTGATTTTTATTTGAATAGTTTTCAATTCCAGTGTTGCCAACATATTGTTTTTTCATTCCGTTTCTTTTTATGTTGGATTATGGTATTTCAACGAAAAAGTCCCTTAAAGCCGAAAAATGCTCTTACATTTCAACACTTATGCACTAATTTCACTCATTTATATTTAGAACACACGAAAACTAAATTTCTGCTCATTTTTGCTCGTAACTTGCATGAACATGTTTGAATGAATTTTGGTACGGGTTGTCGAAAAATTATATAAAAAATTGGTTTTTCTTAAAAAAAAACTATTAAAAATAGTCGAATGCGTTTGGATAATTTACAACGGCCACTTCGATGAATTTTTTAACAATTCCCAATTTTATGTGGAGAGGTGGCAGCAAGATGTCTTGAGTATTGTCTATTAAAGGTGCATTCCTCAGTTTATGTTGTTTCATTTGTTCCTCCACACTTCCTCTTGGTCTCCACGAATTACATTGGTATTGATTCAGAGGTGAGCGCGAATCCCAATTACAAAGAAAACAAAAGAATTTTGGAAAGCCGCCCTAATCGATGATCCCTTGCAAAATGTTGATGACCTTCAAATCACAGCAAATCTTCCATTTATTTTGTAGTATTTGATTTTTTCCATTATATCTTTCAATGTTTCATAGCTTTCTTTCATGTTAATACCCATTGCTAGCGGAATGGAAGGTTTTCGGTTACAACACATGCTACAACACTGCTTTCAAGCTTGAAACAGAACCATTAATAAATAATCTCCACTCACTAGCGATGTAGTTCATTCCCATTTTTACCACCAAAGCTTTTACATCGTTGCAGTAAGCGCACGAATTGTCATCATTTAGAGCAGTGGTTCTTAAGAGGTGGTCCGTGAGCATTTCGCAAGTGGTCCGCGAAGTCGTAACTATAAAGTTTGTAATTTTTGCTTTTTTAGGTATTTATGATAGGAATAATAAAAAAAATGAATTTTTATGATAAAACTATTTTCTAGGATATTAATGAACATCCGTACCAGGTTGTCAATGAAAGTGTTGACTGGGCTAGCGATCAGAGTTTGTTAACTGAGACATTTTCTTTGATATTTATTTGTGTAAGTATACAGGGGCAGGGCTTTGTAAGGTCAGCTGGTACTAGATTTTTCATCAAACATCTTTACTTTTATCTTAATTTCGCCATGTTTACTTTCTTATCGTGTGGTTGTCTCTGTTGTACACATGCAGTTGTTATCGTTTTGTTGTTGTTTTTATAAGCAAAGTTTTTTTTGCATTCTTTTTAATCAATTTGAACTTTTTTAAATCAAGTGTTGTTTTGTTTACAGATTTTATTTGGTTTCAGAAAATGACAGCAAAGCGGAAGTATGATTACATCAGCAATTAAATCAGATACGGTTTTATTTCAACAGAAAGAAACGGTCTCAATGTGTCTTATGCGCAATTGTTCGAAGCCTTAAGACCGGCAAAGTCATCTGTCATCATTTTAGAAAGTCATCTGAAGACAGTTCATCCCAATGTTTGTGAACGTCCGCCACAATTTTTTGAAGGTAAATTGGCAAATCTAAAGAAATCACTTCTTGGACCCATCGGAGCATGTTATGAATCTTCGGAAAAAACATTGACTTCGTTGTTTCATATTTCAAAATTGATTACGAAAGCAAAAAAATCTCACACAATTGGTGAATCTGTAATAAAACCTTTTTTGCTCAATGCTGCCAAGCAAGTCTTAGACATCGAAGCTGAAATGAAATGAAAATACAAGAAATCAAATGACACGATGAGGTTGCGTATTAAAAAATTGTCAATCGATATTGAAGAAAAAGTTGTGGATAATGTAAAAAAGTCCATATTTTGCGGTGCATTGTGATGAATCTACAGACGTTGCACAATATTGTCTTGTGCTTGTCAGGTTCTTAAATCAAAAATTATTTAAAGAAGAAATAGTTTTTTCAGAGGAACTGGAAAACATCTCACAAGGTTCAGACGATATGAAAACTATTAGACAATACTTTGATGTCTGAACATGGTGTTATGTGGGAAAAGCTGACTGGCTTTTGTACATATGGAGCTCCTGCTATGCTTGATTCTCGGTCTGGTCTTGCAGTCATAATAAAAAAATAATCCATCAGTTTTAACAACGTATTGCATGATTCATCGCCAAGCATTGGCAGCCAAAACTCTTCAGACGGACAGGTATCAGTCTTTAAGATTACTTACATACTTACGACATTTTTCGCTGGAGCTTCGTCAGCCATACGATGGACATGACCCAGCCAGCGTAGTCGCTGCACAGTTATACGCCGAACTACGTCAATGTTTTCGTTGAGCTCATACAGCTCGTGATTCATTCGTATGCGATAGTCATCGCTGATTCGAACAGGACCGAAGATTTTGCGAAGAACTTTTCTCTCGAACATCCCCAGAGCAGCTGCGTCAGCTTGCGAGACTACCCATGCCTCAGCGCCATAAAGAAGCACAGGTAGATGAAGCGTCTTGTAGAGTGTTAGTTTTGTCGATCGAGAGAGGGCTCTGGAACTTAGTTGCTTACTGAGCCTGTAGTAGCACCTATTAGCATTTATTGTTCTTCGCTTTATCTCCAGGCTGACTTCGTTGTTGTTATTAAGGGCGGTACCAAGGTATACAAACTCCTTGACTACTACTTCAAAGTTATAGCTGCCGGATGAATCGTGGGAGTCTAGACGCCACGCTCCCTTGTTTGTAGACAGCATATACTTTGAAGTCTTCAAGACTGAGGGTAAAAGTCTTGAAGATTTTTGGAGCCAAAAAACAGGTTATTTTTATAAAATTCAAGATATTTGCGGTATTTTACTCTGTTTTCAACAAGATACCTATGCGAACAGGGATTCTCGGCGCTATTATAAATAAAAAACAAACACAGACATAGTTTGGATGCTAAGAATGATATGCAGGTAGCTTTAAACAATACCGAACCGAACCAAGAATTTAGCAATTAATCAGACAAATGCAAGCTCAAAAAACTTATTAGTAATGTGTAAAATAATTCTGAGTATAAGTAAATGTTTCCGATTTTTCTCTTATAATAAATAGGTTTTGTTACCTATAATTTTGGTCATATTTTCCCCTTTTCTGATAATAACATGGGTGGTCCTTTACTAATGAAAAACAGGTTAAGTGGTCCGCCATCAATAAGAGGTTAAGAACCACTGATTTAGAGTGTAGAGGCTCTGAAATTCCGCTTGCCGTTTGCGGTACGCCGTAGAGTTCACATTACCATGTGTGAGTTTTCTTTGCTTTAAAAACGCTGTCAAAAATGGCCACAATGAAATCCATTTCCATTTGTGTTATTAGTTGTGGTCCATCTCTTCCCTGTTGGGGCTCATAATCGGTATCAAATGGATCTTCATAAGTAACACCACTTGCTCTAGTCATTCCTGTACATTCTGTACTACGATATGGAGTTGGCGGCCTTGGTGATACAAAATTTTCAGATGCAAACACTGGTAGTGTGGCTGTTACAGTTGCTTTATAAGTTTTGTTCCTCTCAGCATATCGATTTAAACCACATGTGTAATTTACGCATGCCATGAGATAGTTATAACATTGGCGACACACTGTATTAGGTGTGTAATTTTCACCGGTCAAGTCTTCTTCGTCGAAAAACAACTTATATGCTCTCTTGAATTCACTAGTTAAATGACTACTTTAATGATTATTTTCCTTTTGAATTTTTGTATAACTTTTTTTTCTGATTTGATGACCGCAAACGTAGCAAAATAAATCAATATTTTCACACTGCATATTGAAAATGTCAGTTGCCAATGTTGTGTGCGAATTCACTTTTTTTACTTTCACTTTTTCACTTTCACCGCTGAGCTCTCGTTGACGTCGCGCTGTGTACTGCCTCGATGTGAGCGTCGTGTCGCTTTTATCATGAATGAAAGAATTTATAGATTACGACATCCGCTTATTTTACCGTTAGATGACGTAATTGGAGCCAACTGTTCCTATTGGCTGAAAATGTTCAGCTGTCAAACTCTTCAATTGTATGTAAACAAGACAGTGACACATTTTAATTTTTTACATCATATAATTTGATACTGCTAAAATAAAAATATTTATTCAAGAAAATGTAAATAAAACAGTTATTTTAATTATGTTAATATTTTACTAAATTTTCTTTTCTTAGCATATGTATTTTTTGAAATTTCAGCTTTAGTATTTTCATACGAAACTACATACATATTTAAAAAACAGTTTTTTAACGTTTTTATTGCCATCAATTTGCTTTGCTTCAAGTAATGTTTTTTTAAATATCCACTTGTAAGCAATATTTCCTCCCCATTTAATGCATTGAAAATTGCATCAAATGATTTAAGCGTCTCCATTAAAGCTTGTGAAGGCTTGCTAAGACCACCGTCACTAAGCGATTACCAACTGATTACCGAAGCAATTATCAACCGATTACCAATTACCGAAGCGATTACCAACCGATTACCAAAGCGATTGAAAACCGACTACCGAAGTGATAACCAACCGTTTACCAATTATCGAAGCAATTACCAACCGATTACCAATTACTGAAGCGATTATCAACCGATTGCCCATTACCGGAGCGATTACCAACCGAGTACCGAAGCAATAACTAACCGATTGCAGATTACAGAAGCGATTACCAACCAATTACCGAGTCAATTGCCGATTACCCAACCAAAGTAATTGTGATAATAATATATTCAAAAATATATATTCAAAAATAGCAGTTTATCATTGAATGACGCATAAATTGATAAAAAAGAGGTAAAAAAGTAGAACGCGTCTGATTTGCCGACTCTAGCTACTTCTGAAATGCATAACAGCTATGTTGTTTCATAGCTTTAAGTTTTCACTTCGGTCGGCAGTCCGCCCACTGCCTACTTTTTTTTATATATGTTAACACGATCGCCTAGCGACAGCGGCCGTTGACCTATATTACCGTTTTATGCAAAAGTTACCCAACTCCACACACGAGGCGCAAGATCAGCGGTTTCAAGAAATAGTGCAACAGTTACCCAACACCGAGAATTCTGAGATACAATGGAACTCTTTAGGACGAATTACACTGGATCCAGTCAAGCCAAGGGTCCGCTGAAAGCATCACAAACTGCTCCAAGGAATGCTGATCGACAATCAACGAACAACATGGAACAACGTGGTGAAAGACGAAAGTTGCTGAGGAATCAGCGCGCTGTGATTCAAGCACTGACACAAAACTTGAATGAAGTGCTGGGGCATCGTGAAACAGAGCACTCTCCAGCACACTACATACACCATTAAGACAGCAGTAATAGAAAAGCACATGATGAATTTAGCAAAAAACAATGCTGCTATATGGGAGTCAACTGATGATGTCATCGAAGAATATACTCTGCAGACATACTACGAGCTCAAGGCGAAGGCAGAAGAGGTATTGATTCAGCTTCATCAGCACATGATAGTGGAGCAATCATTTCACGCGCCGAGAGGACCACAGGCAGACATAGATGTTCCATTGTCAAGGATAACGTTGCCTAAATTTAATGGCAACTACATGCAATGTATTTCTTTTACGGATTTATACACCGAATTAATTCATAATGTGGCCATGAGTGATGCAAAAAAAATGCATTACTTAACAACTTCCTTAGAGAATGAACCGCGAAACTTAATCAAGGACCTTCCATCAACCGGAAGTAACCACACTAATGCTTGGTCAATCATCACTAGTTGTTGCGACAGTAAACGACTTCTGGTGACGACATTACTCAACAAACTGATGTCACAATCATCATTTAGAAGGGAGTCATCATCTGCACTGAAAGCGCTTCATGATGTCACCAAAGAATGCATTCATGGACTTAAGGCTCAAGGCATTCCGGTTCAACATTGGGACGTCATCCTGAGTCATATACTGTTACAAAAAATAGATCAAGACTCGCAAACAGCATTTGTACAGAGCTTGGACGACAATAAGCGATTGCTGACCATGAATGAAATATTCAAGTTCCTTGAGCGCAGATTTCAATCGTTCGAGGCTCGTGGAAGAGCAGAATCATCCTCAACTTGGACAAGTGCGGTAGCAACATCCCTTCAAACAACGAAGAAAGGTGCGTGCTCTGTTAGCAAGCAGATCATAAAATCTATGCATGCAAAACATTTTAAAATGCGAACATTCATCAAAGGTGGAATTAGGTCCAAACCCACAACCGCTGCATAAACTGCTTCAAGGCTGATCATCACACGTTGGAATGCAAATCACGGAATTGCACAAGGTGTGCTAAAAAACACAATACCCTACAACAGGCGAGGCCAACACGTCGACAGCAAAGTTTTTGAAAATAGCCCACTTAGTTAAAGTTGAACAACTTACTTTCACTTGAATTCATTTTTGAAAAATCTTAGTTCGATAATTTATTCTTATGCAAGGTACTCGTACAATATGGTAAGTAGCAATTTAGCCGTTTTGACCACAAACGATACAATTTTGTGTACAATCTCATTACAACTTATCAAAAATATCAAAATTTTTTTATATTGCGTACAACGAGCCCACAAATTTAGGGTGTCCCAAATAAGTTAAAGTTGTTTTCGTAAATGTAAATAAAATTTGGTGTACCTAGCACCACGGGAACCCGTGTCGACTTGCATCGATACATGTCATGTCATGTACTTGAAATGAGAAAAATGTGTTAATTTTTTAAAAGAACCCAAATAACTTTTGTCCACGTGTAAATTTTAAAATTTCTTTAAAATAAGCCATCAAACATAAGAATTGGACGAAAACTACCAGAGTTATGATTTTTTACTTTTCGAAAAAAAACTCCGTTTTGTTCTTGTTTCATTAAAAAAAAAATCGTGAAAACTCCAAATTTGAAAAAAATTCAAATAAAATCTTGTAGAAATATTTTCTTAAACTATGCAGATGCAAAAAATTTAATTAATTTTCAAAAAAATAGCATGGATGTCTCAAGCATAATCTTAAGCTCGTTTTTTTATAAAAACAAAAAAAAAAGGCGAAATTCGGAAAAAAGTTATAACTGAAACTTGACTTTTTTCAAAACTACTTTACATATTTCTCAATCGGAGTGACTTTAATAATTCTGATTTTTATTTGAATAGTTTTCAATTCCAGTGTTGCCAACATATTGTTTTTTCATTCCGTTTCTTTTTATGTTGGATTATGGTATTTCAACGAAAAAGTCCCTTAAAGCCGAAAAATGCTCTTACATTTCAACACTTATGCACTAATTTCACTCATTTATATTTAGAACACACGAAAACTAAATTTCTGCTCATTTTTGCTCGTAACTTGCATGAACATGTTTGAATGAATTTTGGTACGGGTTGTCGAAAAATTATATAAAAAATTGGTTTTTCTTAAAAAAAAACTATTAAAAATAGTCGAATGCGTTTGGATAATTTACAACGGCCACTTCTATGAATTTTTTAACAATTCCCAATTTTATGTGGAGAGGTGGCAGCAAGATGTCTTGAGTATTGTCTATTAAAGGTGCATTCCTCAGTTTATGTTGTTTCATTTGTTCCTCCACACTTCCTCTTGGTCTCCACGAATTACATTGGTATTGATTCAGAGGTGAGCGCGAATCCCAATTACAAAGAAAACAAAAGAATTTTGGAAAGCCGCCCTAATCGATGATCCCTTGCAAAATGTTGATGACCTTCAAATCACAGCAAATCTTCCATTTATTTTGTAGTATTTGATTTTTTCCATTATATCTTTCAATGTTTCATAGCTTTCTTTCATGTTAATACCCATTGCTAGCGGAATGGAAGGTTTTCGGTTACAACACATGCTACAACACTGCTTTCAAGCTTGAAACAGAACCATTAATAAATAATCTCCACTCACTAGCGATGTAGTTCATTCCCATTTTTACCACCAAAGCTTTTACATCGTTGCAGTAAGCGCACGAATTGTCATCATTTAGAGCAGTGGTTCTTAAGAGGTGGTCCGTGAGCATTCCGCAAGTGGTCCGCGAAGTCGTAACTATAAAGTTTGTAATTTTTGCTTTTTTAGGTATTTATGATAGGAATAATAAAAAAAATGAATTTTTATGATAAAACTATTTTCTAGGATATTAATGAACATCCGTACCAGGTTGTCAATGAAAGTGTTGACTGGGCTAGCGATCAGAGTTTGTTAACTGAGACATTTTCTTTGATATTTATTTGTGTAAGTATACAGGGGCAGGGCTTTGTAAGGTCAGCTGGTACTAGATTTTTCATCAAACATCTTTACTTTTATCTTAATTTCGCCATGTTTACTTTCTTATCGTGTGGTTGTCTCTGTTGTACACATGCAGTTGTTATCGTTTTGTTGTTGTTTTTATAAGCAAAGTTTTTTTTGCATTCTTTTTAATCAATTTGAACTTTTTTAAATCAAGTGTTGTTTTGTTTACAGATTTTATTTGGTTTCAGAAAATGACAGCAAAGCGGAAGTATGATTACATCAGCAATTAAATCAGATACGGTTTTATTTCAACAGAAAGAAACGGTCTCAATGTGTCTTATGCGCAATTGTTCGAAGCCTTAAGACCGGCAAAGTCATCTGTCATCATTTTAGAAAGTTATCTGAAGACAGTTCATCCCAATGTTTGTGAACGTCCGCCACAATTTTTTTAAGGTAAATTGGCAAATCTAAAGAAATCACTTCTTGGACCCAGCGGAGCATGTTATGAATCTTCGGAAAAAACATTGACTTCGTTGTTTCATATTTCAAAATTGATTACGAAAGCAAAAAAATCTCACACAATTGGCGAATCTGTAATAAAACCTTGATTGCTCAATGCTGCCAAGCAAGTCTTAGACATCGAAGCTGAAATGAAATGAAAATACAAGAAATCAAATGACACGATGAGGTTGCGTATTAAAAAATTGTCAATCGATATTGAAGAAAAAGTTGTGGATAATGTAAAAAAGTCCATATTTTGCGGTGCATTGTGATGAATCTACAGACGTTGCACAATATTGTCTTGTGCTTGTCAGGTTCTTAAATCAAAAATTATTTAAAGAAGAAATAGTTTTTTCAGAGGAACTGGAAAACATCTCACAAGGTTCAGACGATATGAAAACTATTAGACAATACTTTGATGTCTGAACATGGTGTTATGTGGGAAAAGCTGACTGGCTTTTGTACATATGGAGCTCCTGCTATGCTTGATTCTCGGTCTGGTCTTGCAGTCATAATAAAAAAATAATCCATCAGTTTTAACAACGTATTGCATGATTCATCGCCAAGCATTGGCAGCCAAAACTCTTCAGACGGACAGGTATCAGTCTTTAAGATTACTTACATACTTACGACATTTTTCGCTGGAGCTTCGTCAGCCATACGATGGACATGACCCAGCCAGCGTAGTCGCTGCACAGTTATACGCCGAACTACGTCAATGTTTTCGTTGAGCTCATACAGCTCGTGATTCATTCGTATGCGATAGTCATCGCTGATTCGAACAGGACCGAAGATTTTGCGAAGAACTTTTCTCTCGAACATCCCCAGAGCAGCTGCGTCAGCTTGCGAGACTACCCATGCCTCAGCGCCATAAAGAAGCACAGGTAGATGAAGCGTCTTGTAGAGTGTTAGTTTTGTCGATCGAGAGAGGGCTCTGGAACTTAGTTGCTTACTGAGCCTGTAGTAGCACCTATTAGCATTTATTGTTCTTCGCTTTATCTCCAGGCTGACTTCGTTGTTGTTATTAAGGGCGGTACCAAGGTATACAAACTCCTTGACTACTACTTCAAAGTTATAGCTGCCGGATGAATCGTGGGAGTCTAGACGCCACGCTCCCTTGTTTGTAGACAGCATATACTTTGAAGTCTTCAAGACTGAGGGTAAAAGTCTTGAAGATTTTTGGAGCCAAAAAACAGGTTATTTTTATAAAATTCAAGATATTTGCGGTATTTTACTCTGTTTTCAACAAGATACCTATGCGAACAGGGATTCTCGGCGCTATTATAAATAAAAAACAAACACAGACATAGTTTGGATGCTAAGAATGATATGCAGGTAGCTTTAAACAATACCGAACCGAACCAAGAATTTAGCAATTAATCAGACAAATGCAAGCTCAAAAAACTTATTAGTAATGTGTAAAATAATTCTGAGTATAAGTAAATGTTTCCGATTTTTCTCTTATAATAAATAGGTTTTGTTACCTATAATTTTGGTCATATTTTCCCCTTTTCTGATAATAACATGGGTGGTCCTTTACTAATGAAAAACAGGTTAAGTGGTCCGCCATCAATAAGAGGTTAAGAACCACTGATTTAGAGTGTAGAGGCTCTGAAATTCCGCTTGCCGTTTGCGGTACGCCGTAGAGTTCACATTACCATGTGTGAGTTTTCTTTGCTTTAAAAACGCTGTCAAAAATGGCCACAATGAAATCCATTTCCATTTGTGTTATTAGTTGTGGTCCATCTCTTCCCTGTTGGGGCTCATAATCGGTATCAAATGGATCTTCATAAGTAACACCACTTGCTCTAGTCATTCCTGTACATTCTGTACTACGATATGGAGTTGGCGGCCTTGGTGATACAAAATTTTCAGATGCAAACACTGGTAGTGTGGCTGTTACAGTTGCTTTATAAGTTTTGTTCCTCTCAGCATATCGATTTAAACCACATGTGTAATTTACGCATGCCATGAGATAGTTATAACATTGGCGACACACTGTATTAGGTGTGTAATTTTCACCGGTCAAGTCTTCTTCGTCGAAAAACAACTTATATGCTCTCTTGAATTCACTAGTTAAATGACTACTTTAATGATTATTTTCCTTTTGAATTTTTGTATATATTATACATATTTTCACACTGCATATTGAAAATGTCAGTTGCCAATGTTGTGTGCGAATTCACTTTTTTACTTTCACTTTTTCACTTTCACCGCTGAGCTCTCGTTGACGTCGCGCTGTGTACTGCCTCGATGTGAGCGTCGTGTCGCTTTTATCATGAATGAAAGAATTTATAGATTACGACATCCGCTTATTTTACCGTTAGATGACGTAATTGGAGCCAACTGTTCCTATTGGCTGAAAATTTTCAGCTGTCAAACTCTTCAATTGTATGTAAACAAGACAGTGAGACATTTTAATTTTTTACATCATATAATTTGATACTGCTAAAATAAAAATATTTATTCAAGAAAATGTAAATAAAACAGTTATTTTAATTATGTTAATATTTTACTAAATTTTCTTTTCTTAGCATATGTATTTTTTGAAATTTCAGCTTTAGTATTTTCATACGAAACTACATACATATTTAAAAAACAGTTTTTTAACGTTTTTATTGCCATCAATTTGCTTTGCTTCGAGTAATGTTTTTTTAAATATCCACTTGTAAGATATATTTCCTCCCCATTTAATGCATTGAAAATTGCATCAAATGATTTTAGCGTCTCCATTAAAGCTTGTGAAGGCTTGCTAAGACCACCGTCACTAAGCGATTACCAACTGATTACCGAAGCAATTATCAACCGATTACCAATTACCGAAGCGATTACCAACCGATTACCAAAGCGATTGAAAACCGACTACCGAAGTGATAACCAACCGTTTACCAATTATCGAAGCAATTACCAACCGATTACCAATTACTGAAGCGATTATCAACCGATTGCCCATTACCGGAGCGATTACCAACCGAGTACCGAAGCAATAACTAACCGATTGCAGATTACAGAAGCGATTACCAACCAATTACCGAGTCAATTGCCGATTACCCAACCAAAGTAATTGTGATAATAATATATTCAAAAATATATATTCAAAAATAGCAGTTTATCATTGAATGACGCATAAATTGATAAAAAAGAGGTAAAAAAGTAGAACGCGTCTGATTTGCCGACTCTAGCTACTTCTGAAATGCATAACAGCTATGTTGTTTCATAGCTTTAAGTTTTCACTTCGGTCGGCAGTCCGCCCACTGCCTACTTTTTTTTATATATGTTAACACGATCGCCTAGCGACAGCGGCCGTTGACCTATATTACCGTTTTATGCAAAAGTTACCCAACTCCACACACGAGGCGCAAGATCAGCGGTTTCAACAAATAGTGCAACAGTTACCCAACACCACACACGAGGCGCAAGATCAGCAGTTTTAACATTCTGCAGTAAATGCATGATCGGCATTTAAGGTCTTTTATTTAAGTCTAGCCTTAATACTTTTGTATTTTAGAATTTAGTCTGCTTTAAATATTGAAATAAACTACACGGCTCGGTCTAACAGTACCAAATCTAGTTTTATTTTTTATATGTGGCCAATGAAAAACTTTACTTATACACACATTTTTGCTTCTAATGTTTTAATTATTTGAAGATTATCTGCATGGAGGACAATAGCGCTTGGATTGCTTTTGTCGGTGCTTGTATGCATTTCAATTTCTTTTGCAACTACATTTGTCACAGAAGCACTGCTATCATCGTCGCTACGATTGCTTAGCGCTTCATTTGGCGTCGAAGTAACTGTTGGAACCGCTCCCAGTTGTAATTTAGGTGCAAAGCGTTTGTTAAAGCCTATTTTAAACTATTGAGTAAATAACTGCAAACAAAAGTCCGTATCAGCAACCCATTTCGAATTTCATATCTCTTTCAAAATTTCCCTGCTTGAAATTTTGAGAACAAATTCGCTCATTTTCAATGTTTGCGTGCTACATTACAAAATTTTTGTAATGTAGTTTTCTCTGAAAACGGAAAAAGTGTACACTCTTCTCACTTACTATATTAATTATATAAACACATTTCATTCCAACATAAAAATTTTTGTTGCTCGAAAAATTTCTTGAAATTTGTGCCCACTGCACACCTCATGTTTGAGTTTTGTTTTGTTTATTGTTTTGGTTTTTATTTGTGCCGAAAGTTAAACACTTAAACACTTAAAACACTTCACTTCGTACACTTCTCTCTAAAAACTTTTAGTTTTAATTAATTTTATAGTATTTAATACACATAATATTAAAACAAACAACGAAATAAGTTTTTACAATCAGCTGCTGCGAATATAGTATTTAGCGAACTGTCAAAAAAAGGGTCTCCATCTCTTAGTAATTTTTTTAATATTTTTGATAAAAAAATAATTTCAACATATTTAGACGTTTCTTTTTATAAAAAGATAAAGTAAATAGTCAAAAAATAAAGTTCTGACATATATTCCGCAATAAAATCATTTTAAATTCAACAGGTATGTTAAGTGAAAATACATCTCAATAATTTATGTATTAACACGTAGAGATGACAACTTTCTATCTATTCTCTATCATTCTTGGGTTTTATATTGTGTGCTGCGTCCCTTGTTGCGTGTGCTGAGCTTACTGCATTGCCTGTGCTGCTGCGGTCGGTGCGTGATCGCGTGATACCTAAGCGGTACCTAAACGGTGTTAACCCTTGGATAAACACATGGTTCTGGCCAGGCATATTTCATTTTTGAGCGTTAATTTAACATACAAGACATTAAACATGACAACATGAATTCAATGCAGATGTTTGCTTCCAGGTAGTTTTTTGATACAAGTTTTTTTGATTTTCAATCACAATTTCACAATTCACAAATTCAGTTCACAATTCACAGTTCACAATTTCATCTTTATGACAAGAGCTACAATGTGTTTCCAGGTATTTTTTTTATATTTTGGGTTGTTTTTATGTGAATTCAATGCAGATGTTTGCTTCCAGGTAGTTGTTTGATAGTTTGGACACGGGAACTCATCCACCAGCTTGAGAATTTTTATTAGAATGCACTATCAGTGAAGGTACAGTGCACTCACACACTCGGCCTCCTGACTGACAATTATTTACTTTCAAAGTTTTGAAATCAACATTCTTTTTAAGAAATCGTTTATTTTCTTACACTTCAACTGTTTTTAAGCGAAATTTTGGCTCCCAGAAAGTACTTTTGTTAGAAAAACCTCACTATCTCCGGTCTTAGAAGGGTTAATGCGATGTATTATACCTTAAAAAAAAGCTTGAAGTGTTGTCTTTTACTGAGTTTAGGAAGAAATAAGTTTACTAGGGCTGTTTTTTGAGAAAACGAGATTTTTATTAAAAAAGTGAGGTTAAAAAATTTTTTTTATTTTAATATACAGATTTATAGCGTTTTCAAAGGTCTTCTCAATGATACTCATCTCAACCAGATCGGATAAGAAATGGGTGAGATATAAGCGATTATATACTCTAGCTATAAAGGCCTATATATCAAGAAGTTGGATCGGTCTCCTTAAAAAAACTTTGGGGTTTTAATCAGCGCTGTACCAAAGAAGGTACCAGGCCAAAGAAAATTGGCGCATTTTTTATAAAGTAGATTTGTTCGTAAAAGCGGAAAATAAAAAAAAACGCTTTTTAGGCCATTTTTCGCTCATTTTTTAAAGTTTTTTGCGATTTTGACCTTGAAGATGAAGTTTTTTTTTATTTTAAATGTTTACAATATGCTTACAATGTTTGTTCTTTATGACAAGAGCTACAACTTTGCCTCAGAGAGTAAATCAAAATTCCGAACGGTTTGCAAGATATGAGCTTGAGAACATTATCAGTTTTTTCCAAAAATGACACCGTGGCCCCACTTCTTTGGGGGCCCATAAAAAAAAAACCTGGAGGACTTTGGGCAAAACTGCGAGTCTTTTTTTTTTTGTCTTTTATCACGTAATGGTGTCCGTATATGGTTATTTTTTTTCGTGTTGCACTGTGTAATGATAAATAATGACATTACAATTAGTTATGCAGTAGATAATATCATTGTTTTCTAATAAGTATAATTTTTTTAGTACAGCCAACTTTCTTATTTTTTTAAATATGTTTATGTTTTTGGTGTCATTGAAAAGAAAAATGAATAAATTACAAAATTGATTTAAAAACAAAATTTCATTTACTACGCAAAGTTCTGAGGAATTTGCACTCAAAGTTGAAATTTGGAAATTTCAACCGATTGATTTCTTCTTCACACGGTCACAGCTCGGTAACGGTTAAGTTGGTGGGGTTTGTTGATATACCGTTGGAAAGGTGATTTCATTTGCTTTAAAATGAGTTATTAAAATAAGTTTTATGTAAGTTACTTTTTCTGCTAGAAACAATAACGTGAATCAAAGTCGTGAAATATTAATTAACCCTGTAGCTCCTAAGAATGTGAAAATAGACCCCCCCCCCTCCAATACGATTATTTGCTCAGCTCGACATAATCTTTCAGCTATATAGACAAATTCTGATACATTCTGAAGACCGGAAATATCAACTCATAGTACTGAGAAAGGACGCCACACAAGATCTACAGTACTACCAGCTTAACACGTTAACATACGGCACTCGGTCAGCATCTTATTTATCAACAAAATGTCTCCAGCAGCTAGGCAAGGAATGCAGTTCTCAATATCCACTCGGATCTGACGCGCTGTTAAATGATTTCTATGTTAATGATTGTCTAACAGGTTCCGACAGTTTAGTCACAGCATTGGAACTACAACTACAACTTACAAAAATATTACAACAAGGTGGATTTCGATTGCGCAAATGGTGCGCTAATCATCCAAAATTGCAGTCAATTCCAGCCGAAGACCAAGAAGTCAATCTTGATTTTGATGATGACATCAACAGCGCAGTTAAAACAATGGGATTGACATGGTTACCAAAAACCGACAGATTCTGTGTAAAGGTCAACATCGTACCGGCCACTAGAATTACGGAGCGAACGGTCATATCAGATGTTGCAAACATTTTTGACCTATTAGGATTACTATCTTCAGCAGTTGTCACCGCCAAAATCCTCATTCATCAACTTTGGCAAACAAAATTAAAATGGAATGACAAGATTTTGCGAAGAGTTACAGCAAGTAACTAACACGCATCTTCCAAGGCACATCTTCCAACAAGGAACAAGAACTTCTGTGCAGACACATTCTTTTGCTGATGCCTCAGAACAAGCATATGGTGCCACCGTTTATGTCAGATCCATTGACAATAACGGAACAATCATTGTATGACTATTATGCGCAAAATCTCGTGTGGCCCCTCTAAAAACACAAACCATACCGAGATTACAACTCTGTGCAGCACTCCTCAGCTAGTGACAAGGGTAAAGAATGACTTGAAGTGGGCATCTGCTCCGGTATATTTCTGGACCGATTCAGAAATTGTTCTTTCATGGATAAACTCCAGCTCATCAACCCTAAAAACATTTGTCGCCAACAGAACCGCAAGGATTCATGAGCTTTCTTTGGCAGCACAATGACGGCACGTTGCTTTCAAGCAAAATCCAGCTGACGTTCTATCGAGAGGCCTACTACCGTCTGAATTACCCAGTTGCAACCTATGGTTAAACGGACCCATCTTTTTGCATGGAAAGATAGAAGGATGGCCCAAGGAATATTCAAAAAACCAGAGTCAGATAACAACATAGAAAGAACACAGTATCCGCAGCTGCCACAGTCGAAAACAAGCCAGATGATATCATACACAATATCCATAACAAAAATTCATTCAAAGTGCTAACAAGAATGGTAGCTTACATGATTAGGTTCACACGACATGCCATACATAATGTTCAAGAACGCGAAATCAAAGTTTTTCGCACACCCATCGAACTCAAAGGGGTGCTTTCAATGATAGTTCGTGCTGGAAACAGTAATGGTTGAAATAGAAGCAATACTTAATTCTAGACCATTAACGCCAGTGTCTACCAACCCAAAAGATGTAACTGCCCTAACGCCAAGACACTTCCTGATTGGCGAACCACTGACATCATCAGTCGATTCATATGCCACACAAAACAACGTATCTCTATTAACAAGGTGGAAGTTAGTGTCTCACCTAAAGTTCTGGACGCGGTGGTCGCGAGAGTACCTGCACGAACTCAGACAACGTTAAACCAGATATGATGGTGACAATTCAAGAAGATAATTTCCCACCGCTACAGTGAGCAAAGGTGCCAAGACATACACTGGGCACGACAATATAATAGTAATGTTACTTAAACGCTTAATGGATGAAATCATTCAGAAAAATCAGCTTCTCAAAATACACGATACATCTGGATCTAGAAGAGGTGCGTTCAACATCGTCGGCAATGTGGCTTATTCCCTATTCGGAGTTCTTGATTCACAGTACGCAGAAGAAGCCGCCAACACGATAGAAAAAATTCGTCAAAATGAAGATCATCATCTTAAAGGTCAATTTCTCAATCAGACCTCGTTTTTGGACAGCACGATACATATAATAAAAAAGAACCAACAAGATATCGAAGGAGAATTTCTTAAGGTTGTCAATTTCTTAATTGACCAATTTAAATTATCGTTTTGATAACGTGCAACAAGAACTAGATAACCAAAGTATTGCTCAATCAGTTCTCGAACTGGCTCTTCAAACCACAGTGGAGATACTAAATGTTCAACGCATTCAAGACTCACTTCTCGACATATTGACAGATACACGCCACGGAAAGCTAAGCCCAGAGCTCATCTCACCTCTGCAGCTGCAACGTGAGCTTATCAACATCAAAGCAAATCTTTCGAGCCATCTAATGCTACCCACTGAGGAATTAATACAATGATACAGTTTGCTGACAATTGAGGGACGTGTCGCCACCAATTACGTGATCTTTAAGCTCAAGCTACCATTAATATCCACTGAAGATTTTGAACTACTACATCTTACTCCAGTGCCATGGCAACTTATCAATTCATTTGTCAAAATTCATTTACGTTTCCCATACTTGATTGTTACCCTGTATCGAGATCAATATTTCCCGCTAAAGGAAGCCGATTTAAAAATGTGCACAACAACTAAAAGAGACCGCTACTTATGTCAACAAAATCATCCACAGTATAAGAAAGGATCTGACATCGCAGTGTGTGAATTAAACTTACTAAACCACATTTCTAAAAACACATAATGCTCCATTGAACACACAGAAGATGGGCCTCACTGGCTTCAATTACACAACTTCAACTCATGGATCTGCATAAACGCAGTTTGTGACGCAATCGTAACACCAGTCGCTATTCAACGTTCTGGACTTTAATCAATTAATGAAAATTGCATCATTAAACAGCAGCTAATCAGCATCCATGGTCACAATATGCTTAAATCGACCAGTCACAAATCATACACTCCGACTATGCTCACGTCTGATTTAGTTCTCACTTCAAAACCAATAACATCAGTCAACAACATTTCCCTACATTGCATCCTGCATATAACGCAGCTATCAGCAATAGAGCATGAACTCTCTAGTCTTAGAGTTGATTTACCCAACAAAATTCGACCAGATGACATTCATCATTACGCAATAAGCTATTCCTGCATCATTTTCATCATATGTATTCCCTCCTGGATTGCTTGGAAACATTGCCATAGGTCACGTAGCAGCGGTATTTCTGCACCGCAGCCCGCCCCGAGAATCCACGTCAACACACCAGGTACAAGTCTACAAGATGACACAGAATTTATCACCGTTTATTAAAATGAAAGTTGATCGACATCGCTCAATGCCGGGGAATATGTTCAGATGCATAATTCTGACCACCTTAATTGAATATAATGTACAACATAAACAAAGCATGAATGTGTGTCATCACTTAAAAGCTGGTTCCTGGTGTAGACGAAGGTCGCGATGACACACTTTTGCTTTGTTACTCACAATCAGTTCTGCTGTATTTGCTTTTGTGTGCATTAATTGTTATTGGGCTAGCAACTGAAACATATTTTCGCTGACTCAGAATTACACCAACAACAACTTATTTTAATATTTCGTTTTCTTCTTGTTATTGTTAAAACTGTATTATTAGTAGAAATGTATATAAGCCTATTACAGCAAACAATAAAGAACAGTTATAGTTCAACTCACAAACAAAACCACGAGTATTTACTTACCATCATCTGCATCAAAAATTTTACAAGGTATAAGTGCATCTGCAATTCTACAACAATCCGTAAGGTCAATATTGGTACAAGCACCTGTATTGACAACAGCTATAAGGGATTCAACAATTACTTTTATTATTACTATTATTATTATACCATTTTATCGTCACTTATTACTACATTAATAACAATACCTTAATTTAAATTTTGAACTTAATTAAATTTAATTAATAGTTAATTTTAGTTTAATTAATAATTTAATTAATAGTTTCATTTTAATATTTTTCCTATCGTAAATCTGTCTCCAATTGAAACTCTCATTCAATATTTTAAATATTTCATAAATTGTATTGACAAGATCTTCCACTAAAAACAACTCACTACAAATTAACACAAATTCAAACACCACCGACGACGATACCTTCCAAACACCTCCTTCCAACCCATCAACACCAATACTCAACTCACCACATCTAACAATGGAGAACACACACACAAATTTTTAAAATGAAAACGCACTCATCGCTCATATTCCAATCACACATAATTCAATCAAACTACAAACATTTTGGATCGATTCACCCGACGCGTGGTTTGTACATGTTGAAATATTATTTAACTTACACAACATCAACGATGATAGCATTAAATTTCAAAACGGTTTAATCACGTTACCACAAAATGTCATCAAAAATATTAGATATTATTCATCCACCTCCAAACAGAAACAAATACTATCATTAAAAATTCCCTATGTAAAAGAGTTTCTCTTAGCGGGGAAGGTTAGAACAAATCTTTTCCAATTCACAATTCGGAGATCGTTAGCCGTCAGAATTCTTTAGAGATTTGAAAGCTCTAGCGGGTTCTGATTCAATTATCGGGCGTGAATTACTTTTTAAGTTGTGGCTTCGTAAATTGCCACAACATTTACAAGTGCATCTGACTACTTTACGTGATAAAAGTGTCGAAGAAAAAGTTTTATTAGCCGATAAAATCCATGAAGTAACAAGCAGATCTCAAAATTTAACAATTTGCAGCATCAATAACAATTCATTGGAACAATGCATTCAAAATTTAACACATATTACTGCGAAACTCTACCAAGATCTCAACCAAATAACACTGGATATCGCTGAAATTAAAACAAGAGCATTATCTTAAGAACGGAATCATTACAACTCAGACCTGGGCGTATTGCGTTAAATGAGGTAATGCATTGATGATTTTTCCGTACTTTAATCAAATCAATGATAATGCAAATTTATTCAATTACCATTAACAGATCTATTCTGCGCGTTACCGGTAATAGTAATCTTGTTACCGAAATTTGTTACCGGTCTTAGTATTTGGTATTCTGTACACTCGGTAACGCTTTCAAAAGCCGTAAGCTCGTTTAAGAACAAATAACACTCTTTTCTTGCATCTGGCTGTTTTGCTTGTTACCACCTAAGGAGATGGTAACAATATTCACTGGTAACGCTTGCTTGTAGAATACCAAAAGGATGTAAATGTTACAAAAAGGTGAGTTTCTTCGGTAATAAGATTAACGTTACCGCGACAGAATCAATCTGTAAATGTAACAGCTTTAGTTACATTAGTTAGTGCATTAATTTATACACTACACTAATTTCTTATCAAAGTAATACATTAATAAATAACTATCATTAAAGTATATGATATATAATGCACTAATATTGCACTATCACTAAACCGTATTACGAATAATGCACTATTATTGCAGTATCACTAAAAAGCATTATGGAGTTATGCAAAATATTTTTTATTGAATGAAATCCAGCTAAACTTTAACAAAAATAATTCAATGTAACAACCGAAATTAAAATATTTTTCAAATTTAAAAAGAAACTTCTAATGTAAGTTATTTTCCCTAATTATAACTAAGCTTTAAAAATTTTCGTCTGAAAGACTCCGCCTGCGCTCGACTGGAGCAGAAGAGGTCAGAGGTGTATTGTATTCTAAAAAAACTTCCCGAATTAGGGGAAATCTCTGAAAGCATCCGAATGATATATCGTTGTCTGCCAAATACAGATCCAATTTTTGTCTGGTGTCGTGTTGTTCTGTCTTCTGATGAATCTACAAATTAAATAGGAGCAGAAGAAAATCAAATTATTCTTTTTCTATGCGTTTTTGACAAATGTTGGTCGACAAAAGAACTGTCTCCTACCTTGCAATAATAATATCATAGCCTGTTTCAATAGTAATTAATTATTTTTTTACAGCGTTGTATTTTTAAAAAATTAGTGCTATTTACAGAGATGAAAACCTTTTTTGAGAAGCTTACCAAGATTTATTCGTCCACTTAATAGAGAATTTCGTCAGCCTAATAGAGGTTATTTTTATATTTTAAAGCAGATATAAATTCGTACGTATCTGAGAAAATAACTTGCATCAAAATTGGTTGGACAGTTTGTTAGTGATAATGCAATAATAGTGCATTATTCACAATGTGTTTTAATGATAGTGCAATATTAGTGCATTATTTATCATACACTTTAGTGATAGTTAAATATTAATGCACTACTTTGATAATAAATTAGTGTAATGTAAAAATTAGTGCACTAAATCTGTTATATTTAATGGTAATGTAAAAATATTTACACTAAAATAAATTTTCATCAATTTAATGGTAATGTAAAAGTAGTGCAAATTGCCCAGGTCTGTTCCAACTACAGACGATTCTCCAAACGAAGAAATACAAATTCAACAGACGACAATTGCTGGTACCACAGAAAATTTAAAAATAAAGTATTTAAATGTATATAACCATGTTATTTTCAAAATATGGTATCAGTAAAAATTTGAATAATTCCAATTCAAATAATTTAAATTAAATCGTTCCATCATAACGGTGACACATGTTGACTTTACTGTTAAGCCTGCTCCCCGTCTTTTCATTTTTGACAAAATTAATAAACTCAAATTTCTAATTGACACTGGAGCAGATGTTTCAGTAATACCTTCTTCTAAATTCAAAAGTTTAAAAAAAAAAAAAATATGATATTAATGTGACAGCAGCAAATGGCTCTAAAATAGAAACATTCGGATCAAAACTTCTCAAAATTGATCTGAACTTAAGACGTGACTTCGAATTTCTATTTTTATTAGCAAATATTTCAACACCAATCATAAGAGTAAATTTTTTAGAAAAATTATATTTAATTTAATTTCAACTACAAATTTAAATACATTTGGGTCTTCTGGTTTTTGTGATATTTATTCATTAAAAATACCAATCACAGAAAACAAATTTACAGAACTTTTAATAGATTTCCCTTCAATAACATCATAACCAAATTACAACAACACAGTAAAACATCACACTGTACACGGAATCGGAACCAAAGGCATTTTATAATTCTCACGACCACGTCGTTTAGATCCAATCAAACTCATAATTGTTCGAACAGAATTTGAATACCTAGTCAAAATCGGTGTTTGCAGACCTTCAAGTTCTTCTAGCTCATCTTCTCTTCACCTGGTTCCCAAAAAAAAAACCAAATAACTGGAGACCATGCGGCGATTACAGAAGACTTAACTGCACAGACAACCCTTCTAGACCGCTATCTACTACCACACATTCGCGATCTCAGTATCGAACTCAAAGATAAAACTAAAAAAATCTCTTCATAGATACATTCCGATGCTAGCAGCAGAACTAAACTCACTGCATGACATGCTTACATCTGCAAACAAAAGCTAAATTAAACAGTTCATTTCGACCAATAAATCCACATCTGCATTTGAAAAAGCACGATCACTTTTTGCTCAAAAAACTCTACTTATTTTGATAAACATGCTCAGCTATCACTATCTGTTGATGCATCAAACCTTGCAATTGGAGCCTTTTCACAACAATTCGCAAACAACGACTGGATACCTCCAGCATATTTTTCAAGAAAACTAAGTACAACAGAAACCAAATATTCAACATTTGACCGATAACTTTAAGCCATGTATCAAGCAATAAAATACTTTAAACACTTACTAGAAGGAAGAAATTTTACCAATTTCACCGACCACAAACATAAGCTTTAAACTCAAAAACAGATAGATCTAATAGGCAAACAAGACACTTAGAATAAATGTGAATAGCACAATTCACAAACAATATTCAATACATTTCAGGAAAACAAAACATTGTCGCAGATACACTATCACGAAATCCCGAAATTGATTCAATTTCATCACAAGACATACATTTTTCAACACTATACAAAGAACAACAATCAGACATAACACTTAACGGTGATGCCGTTCAGTGAAGCAGCCGCCTTGACTTTTCTATATGGAGGGCACACGGTGAATGCGCCCCTGTGTGCATCACACAGACGATTAGTCAGGGCGCCCGCTTCCCCAGCCGACGCCACTGCCCCTGGTCAGGTGACCCGCGGAAGCTTGGTTGGCCGCCACTGCACGTGCTTGCAAGCCAGTGTGCTAGCAGTTCGGGAGATGTAGGGGGATTCGTTGTGGCCAACCAATGCGTGCCTTCCACGCACAAATAATTTACGTGCATAACAAAAATATCGCGTCTACGATTCAAACCAAGAAAACAAAAAAAAAATTAGCGGAAGCTGAAACGAGAAAAGAAAAACTATCTATAATTTTAAAAATAAAAAAAAAGGAAAAGGTTGGGAGCCCCGGCTCACCCATCCAACAACCACCACTCGAGCCCAGATGTTAGAGCTCGGCCCACGCATCCCACCCTACCGTGGAGGACAGTGGGGCAAGAACAAATTTTGTTTAAAATAAAAAGATTAGTGTTTCATCTTAACAATATCTTTTAATTAATATAAATTATATTAGATAAATTTACATCGAATGCTTAACCTTGCTCTGTGTAAGTACAAAGATTTGTTAATTTAAATTTTTATCTTCATGTTTATTTAGGCTTTGTTATAAAAAAAAATTGTTATTTTTATTTAAATTTAATTTAAATAAGAAAATTATTATTTAAATTGATTTTTAGAAATGAAAATCTTAATATACAATTTATTTTTTATTTTTTTTTTTATTTTTGTGTTATTAAACTTTATTTTATTAAAATAAAGTTTTTAATTTAATTTTATTTTTATTTAAAAATGATTCATTAGTTTGGATTTTATTTAATTTATAATTTATTTATTTATATTCTTTATATATACTTATTTATATAAACATCATTAAAAGCAAAGTTAGTGTTTCATTTGTGTCAAGTGCTTGTGTCAAGTGTAATATCGTGTTTCTCCCCTCTCTTTTAAAAAAAATTTTTGTCGTGTTGGCCATTAGGTTAAAGTGTACTTTGTTATTTTTAATTTTGGTTGCATGTGTTTGGTGTCTAATGAGGCGGGGTTTATTTATAATTTTGTGTTCTATAACTTCGAAGGGACCATCGTAAGGCTCTTGGAGAGTTTTTCGAATTGTGTCATTGGGAACGAAGACAAATTTACAAGTACTGAGTGCTCGAGGTATATATGCTTATAAGTTAGAGTTATGATGTACATAGTTTGATTGTTTACTTTCTACGACCTTTTTAAGTTTGGACAAGGTGTACGACGAATTAAAAATCTGACTATTGTGTACTATCAATTTTTGTGGTAACCTGAGTGTTTGACCAAAAACCATTTCAGCCGGTGAAGCCTTAATATCTTCTTTTACCGTGGACCTGAGCCCTAGAAGAACTAGTGGTAACTCTGTGTACCAGATTGTTTGGTTGTTACTCGCAATTAAGAAGTCTTGAGTTGGCGGTGAAAACGTTCCACAATTCCGTTAGCTTGTGGATGATAAGCAGAAGTGGTGATGTGTTTGCTTCCTAGGTTTTTGGCGAAGTTTCTAAATGTTGTTGATGTGAATTGAGGTCCTCGATCGGAAGTAATTTCTAGAGGAACTCCAAAACGTGATACATATGTATTCTTTTTGAAGTGTGTCTACAATAGTACTAGCGTTGGTATCTTTAAGTGGATACGCTTCGGGCCAACGTGTGTTTCGGTCAACTAAGGTAAGTAGATATCTGTAACCATTTGATATCGGTAAGATATAAGATCTATGTGAACATGCTCAAAACGTCCATGTGGAATGCCTATTTTTTTGGGATTGTTTTGTGTATCTGTGCATCTTTGATCGTTGGCATCTAACGCATTCTTGTGACCATTTGTTAATTTGTGTGTTCATTTTGGGCCAGAAATATCTCTGTGTTCTTAGTCGTCGTAAAACTCGTGTACCTGGGTGTGAAATCTTATGTAATTGTTCGAAGATTTGTTTCCGTAATGTTAGTGGGATGTATGGACGTGTTCCTGTACTCGTTTGTTCGCACCAAATTTTTATGTTAAGAAGTGGAAGGTGTATTTGTTCAAAATTGTATGTGTGTTTGCTTAATATCTCCTATAATTCCGAATCTGTCGTTTGTTCTTTATGTAGAGTTCTGAGATTGATATCTGAGGTTGTGAAAGCCTCTATCTCAGCCCGTGACAGTGCGTCTGCTACGACGTTTTCTGTACCTTTGATGTGCCTAATGTCGCTTATAGATTGCGCGATGAATTCTAAGTACCGTGTTTGTCTTGGCCTTCTTTCTGTCTTTGAGTGTAATGCTGAAGGGAGTGGCTTATGATCTGTGTAGGTTGTAAATGTTCGTCCTTCTAAATAGTGTCTAAAGTGTTTGATTGTAAGATAAATCGCTAAAAGTTCGCGATCAAACGAGCTGTATTTCGTTTCGGACGCTGATAATTTTTTAGAAAAGAAAACTAATGGTTCTATTGTGTGATTGTGTTCTTGTTGTAAGGCTGCGCCGATAGCAGTGTTAGATGCATCTACAACGATAGAAAGTTTTGCTTTGCTATTAAAATGATTAAGTAGCACTTCCTTAGTAAAACTTTCTTTTATCGTTGTAAATGATTCTGTTGTGTCATCTGTCCATGTTAAGTGTTTGTCCTTTGTTTTGGATGCTGTTGTTACCATTTTGTAAACGTGTGTGAGTGAGTGTGCTAATTTTGGTATGCATATGTGGTAGTAATTTATCATCCCGATAAATTTCTGCATTTGTTTAACTGTTTCGGACTTTGGGTAGTTAACTATGCATTGAATTCTATCGGGAGATGGTTGTATGCCTTTTTTTGAAATGTTATAACTCAGGAAATTTATATTGTCGACACCGAAAATGCATTTGTTTGGTTTTATGTTAAGTCCGTATTTGTCTAATCGTTCGAACACTAAATTTAGATTTTTGAAATGTTCTTCTGTTTCGCTGGCCACTAGAATGTCGTCAAGGTAAACGAATTTGAAATCTAATTCTTTTAGAACTTTATTAATAAATCGCTGGAGTGCTTGAGCTGCATTTCTTAAACCAAACGGCATTCTTAAAAACTCAAATATTCCAAAAGGTGTCGTAATCGCGGTTTTGTGAATGTCTTTAGTGGCCATGGGAATTTGGTGGTATGGTCTTATAAAGTCTAATTTCGAAAAAATGTTTTTGTTATGTAGGTCGATGGATAGGTCGTGAATGTGTGGTAGAGGGTAACGGTCTGGGACTGTAATTGCATTTAGTCTTCTATAGTCGCCACAGGGCCTCCATTCGTTTGCATCTTTCTTTGGAACAAGATGTAGTGGGGATGCTGACATGGAGTCTGATGGACGACAGATACCTGACTTGACCAAAAACCTCGAACTCCTTTTTTGAGATTTTGTATTTGTTTGAGTCCAAGCGTTGTTCTCTTGAAAATGGTAACTGTCCTACGGTAGTGATGTGGTGTTCTGTTGTGTGTTTAACTGGTTTATTGTAGCCAGGTTTCTGCTATTAATGATGGATAGTTTTGAGTATGTTTGTGTACTTGTTGTCTGTCCACTGTCTACCACTGTCTATCAGGAATTTAATTTTGTTGTCGTTGTCGTAAATAAATAAACGGCGTGTCAGTGTAGTTTGACTTCCATCATTAGCCGTCGCAATGATGGAACTACTAAGTTTGTTGAGTTGTGTTGTGTTGTGTTGTGTTTTGAACAAACGCGCATGGCTGTTTGCATCGTCTAGCTGCACTACCGTATCTAAAATGGTATCTACATACCCAGGGGTGTCAGCACGTAACTTGATACAATCGAGGATTGTTGATCGACGTTGAACTCGAAACAAATGTTTCTTGGCATCACGTATCTTGAAACGAGTTTGATTTTGATTTTTACTTAAAAATATCATTGTGAACTATAACGTGAAGTGTCAAACTAAAAATTTATACTTTTTTAAATTTCAAATTCGTAAATAATTTTCTAAGTCCAAATAAAAAATCATGTTTTTTGAATCGGAAAGTGAGGATGAAGAAGGACGAAATACTAAAATTAGTAGGAGGTGTTTCAGAGATGAAAGCAACCCACTAGAAATATGTGAAAATGAGTAAGTGTTCAAAAATAAAAGAATAGCATCGTCATGTTAACATTTTTTTCTAAGCTTTGTGCCCTTACAGCCATGGCTTCTAACACCTTATCGCAATTCAGTGGAGGGAAGTGCAGAGATACGGCTTAATAATATCCATTCCGTAGCCAGAAGCCAAATTGAAAGAACTATTGGCATTTTAAAAGGACGCTGGAGGTGCCTGTCCAATGAGCGAAAACTTAGATTTGACCCAGAAATCGTCAGCCGAATTATTAATGTGTGCTGTGCTTTTCATAATGCCTGTATTCATTTTAGGCTACCATTTGAACATGAAGGTACAAGTACGGTGACATATAGCACAGAAGCTAATGTGGTTTCAGACTCAAACTTAAATGATAATCTATCAAGAATTGCCCAAAATATAAGAAATTATATTAAAAACTCTTTATAATTCTTCTTTTTAGATAAAATAACTCAAAATAACATTTCATTGCCAAATAAATAAAAATAACTTAAATAAAACTCTTCAGTGGTAAATTTCGTCCTTGGGCTGATGTCTTCAACAATGCATAGGTAATCCTCTTAAAAAAAACTTAAAACTTTTGGTCTTGCTCTATTTTAACACTCAACATTTTTTCTTGCAATTGCAAAATTTTTAGTTCGTTCTTCTCGTGTTTTTCTTCGACCTCAAGTCTTCGTTTTTGAGTTCTTTGACCGTTGGAAAGAATTTCATAAATTGCGTCCAATTTAGTATTTATTGTAGCAGTGGCAGTTACGTATTGCTGCATTAAATGCTCTTTGGTTCCTTTTTTATTGGAACGGACATTTCTTTTTTTGATTTGAGCTACTTAATATATGCTGCGTTTTAGAATCTAAACACAAATAAGAATCTAAGGCGTAATTGAAGATGAACGAAAACTCAAAATTTTTTGTGGAATATATGTATTAAGACCTTCTAAGCTCAAATCCGGAAAATTACACGCCGTTATCATTGGTTTAGAAGTTATAGGGCTCGAAAGTAGGGAAAATGATCATCCTAAACCTGTAATTTCATCATATCGTTAAAACCCATGCATTACTTTTAAAGATATAGCTTTTTATATATTATGCACACTTGGCGCTTTACCCTTTTACGAAATAACCTAAACTAACAAGGAAAGGTCCCCAGGTGTCACTCGCCTATTTGAATGATTTTCGAATATGAAAATGATTTGAATAATTTTCGGATATGAAATAATGGATATGATTTTCGGAGTGACACCTGGGAAAGATATAGAATGTGAAATGCTATATCTTTAAAAGTAATGGATGGATTGATAGCTCGTTGAAAAGATAACAGCATAACCTTTCTTTTGGTACCCATAATGCTAAGTTTTGCAGGAAAATGAAAAAAAATCACAAGTTTTTCACGTCAATTTTCTCAACTATCGAGCCCTGTAACTTCTAAACCATTTGAGAGCGGGGCGAAATATTCTCACCATTAGCTTTTTTAGTTCCAAATACACATTCTCAAATAAAAAAAAAAATATTAAAAAAACCATTTTCACTCATCTTCAATTATTCCGAATCTAACTACCTTCATATTCAACGGCTGGTTCTTCTCTAGGAGTGTTCTCATCGTTTTCGGTTTCAATTTGGAAGTTTGCAACTAAATCTTCCCAAACGTCTGAGCTTTCAGGTTGTATGTTCCTGCCAGAGTTATTTTTCTGTTCATTGTTTTTGTCATTATCGTTATTATTGCTGTCAGCAAAATTATTGGTCCGTGCTCCAAAGGATTTTGCTGTAGGAACTCCTTCAACTGCTGCTTCCAGGCCGGTGCACTCGATAATTTTTCCTACAGTTCGACGATGCTTTTTTGCATGTAGGGCCCTCCGCCCGTGCCCTTTAAGTGAAGCTTATTGCTTCTTAGTTAATTTTTTACCATATATTTTAGGTCACTCCAAGTCTAAAAGAAAGTTATATAAAATAGATTAGATATAACTTACTAAAAGTTATAAATTATATAACAATCACCTTTTTCCAATCTTTTATATCTTTTTGTGGAGGACCCTTTATGTTTAGGGAACTTGCAACTTTTTCCCAGAGAAGACTGCTGGCTTTTGGACAGTTTTGAGTATCCCTTTTGCTTAGGCTTGATTACCACTCATAAAAATGGTCAAAATCTCAGTCTGTTTTTTGTTAATGGACATATTTTGCTTAGGTTCCATTTTTATTCGAATAAAATTCCCGCAGACAACCACTATTTACTGCAAACTGATTTTTTTGTTTCAAACTTCATATTCAGCATTGTGTGCTGCCAAATCTGACGATACGAATCAAAGATAGTCGATTGAAACAAAATATGTGGTAGCAACTGTCGATTGTATCGATGAAACTCGATTTTAATATGTTACGTGCTGGCACCCCAGTTGGCCGGTCACTGTCGTGACACACTTTTTGAAGGAGATCTACGCCTTGAAAAGCTTCTGAAATTTGAGCGTGAGCGATTGTATCGTTCGCTTCTTAATTCTTAAACCTCAAGTGAGAGTTTGTTGAAACTTTCTTATACGAGTATCTTTGATGTGGTTTCAGCAAACATCTGCGTTACCATGTTTAGGTCGGAATTGGGGACAGATCTCATTGTGTGACGGGAATTATTGCCAACTGCCGAAACTTCAGATTCTGAGATAACTTCCCATAAGTTATTTGTGAGCGTTAACTAATCGTCTAGTTCCCTATGACCAGATCCGGTCAAAGCGATATTAAGGCTTTTGGGAAGTTTACAAAGCCATATTTTGTAAATTAAGTCGCTATCGACTGTTGAGCCTGCTAGCGTGAGAAGTTACCTATAGAATTGAGATGGTTTTTGGTCTCCCATCTCTGTACCAGATAATATTTTGTCGAACCTCTTGGTGTCACTTAAAAAGTGTCGGTTAATCAAAATTTTCTTTAAACCTTCGTACAAGTTTGTGGCAGGGGGCTTTTGAATAAAATTGAGCACCGTGACAATTACCTCCTGCGGTAGAGCAGTGACTACCCTGCAGCGTCAAGAACTGGTACAAAAATAGTGAATTCACTAGTACTAAGAAGACAGCTACTAGTACCTCGCCTATCTCCAAGCAATGCTTTTGACTGTCGCATTTAACATGGGCTTGTCCTACGAAAAGAGTCAATTTTCACTCACTGCATCAACGCGTACTAGTGCAAGAACTGGTTCATTGGGAAATATATTGCACTAGTGCCTTGGGGCAGATATCGCACCAGTTCTAAATTTGGGTCTCTCGGGATAGATATTCGACATTGTTTTTCAAACACATTAAGACAATTTAAATTTAATTTAATATATTAATATATTTAATATTTATTTTAATATAAATATACATATGTATAAACACATTTACATATTTATAGTATAACAAACAACACAGCAAACTCTTGGGACTGCAGTAGGTTGTCTGCATGCAGTTAGCAATTAAACACTCACTCCATCTCCATTGAGTCATTTATCTCCATTGAGTCATCCACTTAATTTTTTACTTTCGTTTTTCTGGCCTAACTTTATTTTATTCAATTATATTTCGGTATATTTAACACTTTTTAACAAAATAGAAGAAATGCCGGCAAAAAGAAGAAAACAACAAAATTCAAGTTGAAGCCAAACCGGCATGGATATACGTTTATACGCGCAGCTCGCTAAATAGCTTTGTTTCACTTTCTCTAATCGAATTTACTAGCGCGTTTTTGTCTACTAGGGTACGATAGATAACTAGTTCGTATATAACCTTTAAGTACTAGCACAAAAATAGTGCACTGTGAATATTGTCTACCAGCTCGCTGCAGGGTAGGTACTCGTATTTTGTCAGTCGAAACGGCCTTGGTTTGAAATTGAATTTCTACATGGGCGAACCATGCGTCGGGACACATAGTCCAAAATTATGGCAATTTGACTGATGTTGCGAGTATTTCGGGATGCACTGGTTCATCAAGTGGATTTAAATTTATTAAAGAATGGTGATGGTCACCTTCGCTAAAGTGAGAGGGGTGTGTGGGAGGGTTGGAAGTGTGTGGTGGTGGGGATGTGTGAGAAGGGTGGGTGGGCGTATGTAGAAGACTCATTTTAATATACTATTATGTACCAAATCAACTTTGTGTACCTATTTGTTTTCTATCTGTAAATTGGGTGCAGTGGAATGCCTACGGAGTAAAACTACCGACCCTTCTGACCCGATCGTTTGCCAACCGCGTAAAAGCTAAATGTATCGTGTGCCTCGTGGTAAGCCATTAAATTGGAACAAAACCTTTCGAAAAATGTTTATAAAAATAATAAAAAGAAAAAAATTTACAAAAATTTTACAAAATTTTAAATAATTTGTGGTTGTTTATCTGGTTATTGTTCTTGTTGCGTTGTTGTTGTTGTCCCTGCAGCTGACGTTGCTGTCGCTCCTACTGATGTTGTTGTTGTTAATGCTGTCGCTGCTGCTTATGCTGTTGTTGTTATCGGTATAATTTTAGTTGTCGTTGTTGCTTTTTGTAGTCGCTTTAATGCACATTGGTTTTGTTTTAGCTGGTAGTGTTAGCGTTTAGCGTGCGACGAGTAGGCGAGAGATTGTGAGCTGCTGCTGCTGTGACGGTGATACTGAAGCAGATGAGAAAACGTTGTTGATGGTTGGTTTCTTCACGTGGCAGTGCAGGAGGCGACAATGTATGTTGTGGTGCGTTAGTTAAGCACCTAAAATGGCGTCGCATTGAATGTGCTGTTGACTAGTGTTGGCAACCAAAAAAAAAATGTGGCGGCGACTGAGGTTGTTGAATGATGCAGGAGTTGCTACTGCTGATGCTGAATGTTTCGTCGGCTGAAGTGAGTGCAATTATCCTTTTGAGATGACGTTAGTCAATGTTTGCTCCTCTTTTTTTTCTTGCAGTTTTTTAAGCAGTGACCGTGTCTACTGAGTGGAGGTTCGGCATTTTGTTTTCAAGCAGTGACCGTATCAACTGCGTGGAGGCTCCTGGCAAATTCGCCAGTATAGCTGTTATATTTAACGCGCTATTTAAGTTTTTTTTTTACTTTTTTATAATATAAATGATTTTATTGTTCCCCCCGGGGAACAGGGGGCGAACCTTCACATGGCAACATGTCTGACCGCCTCAACCTGGGGAGGCCAGCATTATCCATGCCGAAATCGTCTCAAGTCGACTCAAACCTCCACGTGGTGTTCCCTGGACAACAGCAAACTGGTATCCGTCAGTTTGACGGCTAATTTGAGTGGCGGGTCGCTCCTTAGTCCTTAAACATGGAATGTGCGCAGGGTTTGGGTCCCGCCACATTACTACTGCCCAATCAAAACTAAACCAGCCTCGGATAAGAACCCCAATTACGTTGACGAACGCCGCAAACGAAAAACGGACAATTATTTACGGATATGCACCTGGAATGTCCGAACCCTTTATAGGGAAGGTGCCATTATCCTACTGGCGGAAGCCCTCAAAACAATAAAGGCTGACATCACCGCCATTCAGGAAATGCGATGGAAAGGGCAAGGCTACTCTAAACAAACACTCTGGGATATCTACTACAGCTGCCATGCGGAGAGGCGCGAATTTGGATGTGGATTCGTTGTTAGCCGGAAACTACGCCACTTTGTTTCCCGGTTCACACCTGTGAACGAAAGATTGGCCACGATCCGCATCAAGGCAACATTTTTCTCCATCAGCCTTATTTGCGCGCACGCCCCGACGGGCTCTACGCTAGTCTTGAGGACGTATACGACCACCTTCCGGTCCATGACGTGAAAATAGTCCTCGGCGATTTTAATGTGAAAGCCGGAAGGGAAGTCATCTTTGGCCCCACTGTCGGTCAGTTCAGTCTTCATGAGACCTCCACGAACAACGGTCTAAGACTGATCGACTTCGCCGCGGCGCGAAACCTGATAGTAGCACCAGATTTAAGCACCTCGACATCCACAAGGCCACCTGGCTGTCCCCGGATCAAAAAACGCGAAACCAAATTGGTCATGTTGTAATCAGAAGGCATGCCTCTAGTGTCCAAGATGTGAGTACATTTCGGGGGGTCAACATTGACTCCGACCATTATCTTGTTGCAGCCAAGATCCGCATGCGATTATGCAATGCGAAGAACATACGCACAGGAATGCAACGAAAGCTAGATGTCGCTAAGCTGCAATTACAACGGACTGCCGAAGCCTACTCAGCTCAACTCTCGGTTAAGCTCAACCAACCAACCTCTGAACCCGACGACGAACTTTGGGCGCATATATCCCACTCCGTGCGAGCTGCCGCTGAAGAAGTCATTGGTTTCCGGCGCCCGCAACCTCGGAAGCAATGATATGATCAGGAGTGTCGCATCGCGACTGCAGTACAAAACGCCGCATATAGAAAACGCTGCAGTCAGCTGCAACGTGAGCCGTGCGAGAAAACTACCGCGAAAAGAGGATGGAAGAGAGGCGCCTTTTCATATGCAAGAAAAGAGAGCAGGAAAAGCATGAGTGTGAGGAACTTGAGGTATACCAGGGCAAGAAGGATGCACGCAAATTCTATCAACAGGTTAAGCGTCTAACCCAAGGTTTCAAGCCCGGAGCATCCACTTGTAGAGACGAAAATGGATATCTGAATACGGATACGCAGTGTGTGCTGAGATTGTGGAGAAGCACTTCTCCAATTTACTTACTGGAGACGATTCCACCTATGCCGCCCATGGAGAGCGCAGTTCAGAGCCACCAATCAACGATGCCGGAGTGGAAGTACCACCACCTAGCCATGAAGAGGTTCGAGTTGCTATCCAACGACTCAAAAATAATAAAGCAGCGGGTGCTGAAGGCCAGTCAGCTGAATTGTTTAAAACCGGCTGCGATGAATTGATAAGGCGCATGAATCAGCTTATCAGCAAAATATGACTAGCAGAAAGCATGCCCGACGATTGGAACCTCAGCGTACTGTGCCCTATACTTAAGAAAGGAGACCCAACAATCTGCGCAAGTTATAGAGGTATCAGTCTTATTTCCATCGCATATAAGGTTCTCTCAAGCGTACTGTGTGAAAGATTAAGGCCGATTACAAAAACACTGATTGGACCTTATCAGTGTGGCTTTCGGCCTGGTAAGTCCACCATAGACCAGATTTTCACGCTACGACAAATCCTGGAGAAAACCCACGAAAATTAAATTGACACACACTGTCTCTTCGTCGATTTTAAAGCTGCGTTCGATAGCCCGAGAAGGGATTGCCTATACGCAACAATGTCTGAGTTCGGTATACCTGCAAAGTTGATTAGACTTTGCAGAATGACGTTGAGCAACACACGCAGCTCCGTCAAGGTAGGAAATGACCTCTCCGAAACCTTCAATACCGAAAGAGGTTTCAGGCAAGGCGATCCACTGTCTTGCGATTTCTTTAACATCATCATGGAGGGGATCGTACGAAAGGCCGGTGTGCATCGTAATGGCACCATTTTCTACAAAGGCGTCCAGCTCCTTGCGTACGCTGATGATATTGATATTGTCGGCAGAACCAAGAGAGATGTTACCACTGCTTTCGCCGCTATCGAAAAGGAATCAGCCAAAGTGAGTTTGGCTGTCTACAAACACGGGAGCGCGGCGTTTAGACTTCCACGTTTCATCCGGCAGCTAAAACTTTGAATTAGTCAAGGAGTTCGTATACCTTGGCACCGCCATTAATACCAACAACGAAATCAGACTGGAAAAAAGGCGAAGAAAAATAATTGCTAATAGGTGCCACTACGGGCTAAGTAAGCAACTAAGTTCCAGAGCCCTCTCTCGATCTACAAAACTAACACTCTACAAGACGCTCGTTCTACCTGTGCTGCTTTATGGTGCTGAGGCATGGGTAGTTTCGCAAACTAACGTAGCCGCTCTGGAGGGGTTCGAGAGAAAAGTTCTTCGCAAAATCTTAGGTCCTGTTCGAGTCGGCGATGACTATCGCATCCGATTGAACCACGAGCTGTATGAGCTCTACGATGACATTGGCGTAGTTCGGCGTATAACTGTGCACCGACTACGCTGGCTGGGTCATGTCCATCGTATGGACGACGAAACTCCAGCGAAAAGGTGCTCGAGGCGAGGGTCGCCGGTCGCACGACGACGAGGAAGATCATGCCTCCGATGGATGTGCCAGGCTGAGGAAGCCCTAACCGCGCTTGGTGTATCCGATTGGAGAAGGCGCACGCAAAGCAGAGGCGCCTGGCGAGAGCTGATGAGGCGGGCCGAAACCCTGACACGGGTTGTTACGACCACCTAAGTAAGCAAGTAAATGATTTTATTTTATTTGAACAATTTTATATATTTTTATAATTACTTTTTATAACAATTTTAAGTAGTGTAATTGCTGTAATCTGAAAATCAAAAATAAAAATTTTTGTCATATAAAATTTTAATTTCAAGGAAAACTTAATTATATAAACATCATTAAAAGCAAAGTAAATTTGTCAAGTGTTTGTGCCAAGTGTAATATCGTGTTTCTATATTGTAGTGGTACTATTGAGTCACCACGGTACTTTTTAATTTCCCTACTTTTTATAATTTTGCAGTACTTTTTAATTTTCCTACTTCTTTTATAATTTTTTCAGTACTTTTTCATTTCCCTACTTCTTTTTCAATTTTTCAGTACTTTTTAATTTGCCTACTTCTTTTATATAAATTTTATTTTAACAAAAAACGAAATGGCCATTTCAGCCCTTGAAAGGACTTTGACCGAGCGTCTTATGACCAATTGTGTTGTGTGTGATGTGAAATGTTTGCACACAAAATGATCGAGAACTGGACCTACACGTTTTACGCCGACTCCGAACGGCTTATGTTCTCAAGAAGCTTTTCATGGCAGTTTTTACTCTCTGAGGTTTGCCATTGTCTGCAGAGAAGTGACGGCCGAACAGAAAAATTAATTCAATTGAAAAAATTGTCTGTGTCAGATGGAGGATTCGAACCTGGGTTCTCTGGCGTAAGAGTCACACACTCTACTCACTACGCCACAGTTTTATTTTAGGTTAATTAAATTTTAGTTAATTTTTATTTTAGTGTGCTAAAATCTTTATTTAATTTTAGTTTATTTTAATAAAAATTTTTATTTAATTTTTATTTTAGTGTACTAAAATCTTTATTTAATTTTAGTTTAGTTTAATTAAAGTTTTTTTTATATAAATTTTTATTTTAGGATTATACAATTTTATTTCATTTTTATTTTAGGATTATAAAATTTTTGAAATCAAGTTTCAATCATCAAGTTTTTTTTATATAAATTTTTATTTTAGGATTATAAAATTTTATTTATGCGATGTGTGCATGAATTGTGTGATGGATGTGGTCACTTTGTGAGCCGCGGAGTGCAACAGCTGGCAACTTTTAGTGGCGATTGTTGTGCGCCGCTGTATCGCTTGAGTTCAGCTGCTACTTTGGGTGTTTTTGTGGGCACGTTTGTGCGCCGCAGTGTGCAACAGCTTTTAGTATTGCAGCAAATGTTGCCCGTTTGTTTGCCGCTGGTATTGCGGTGGCAGTTGCTGTTCCAGTGGGGGTGTGCCACTGTATGGGTATGGATGATGTGATGGATGTGGGGGTTATTTGCGTGTGAGCCTTACACTGTTGGCGTGTTTGGCGAGGTGGCCGTGATGGTCCTGCGGTCGATGGCGAAAAAAAAAAAAATGTTAGAATGAACAGCACGCAGAATATCGCAGAACTTACCTGCGATGCTGTCGGTCGATCCGTTGCCAGTTACGGGTTATCGCCACGATGGTCTCCAAGAAAAGATAGGGAAAAATTTTCTTTTTTCACCACAAGTTCCCATTTGCCTGTCCATTGTATTAAGGACCCTATAGACGAGCAACTAATCGCAAAACTGGTTGATAAACTGGTAGCAGGTTTTTGAAAACAAGTCGTGTGAAGATGAGTTGAGGTGTCATTATTAGTTTTTCAACCAGTTTATCAATCTGTTGATAAAAATTAAAAAATTTTGATATTTTGCGATTCACATCAACCAGTTCTTCAACGATGTGTTTGTAGCCAAATCAACAACTAAACGTAAGATTCATAGTAAAAAAAATATTTGCATTTATTTTCAATATAATATGCGCGATGTTTTCAAGCAAAGATAACAAGATAGGAAACATCTGTGGGGAATCCTTGTTCACCTAAAGTTAAACACACTTACACGGAAAATTGGTTCACCACGAATTTCTTAACACTCATCTGGCTTTGTTTTTGCTCAACTGTCAATTTGCAAAAATAGTGAGGTGAATATGTCAGTTGCTAATTATGGTACTTAAGAGTTACTGTAAAGTGCATTAATTATTATCAAATAGGCTAAACATATTTATTGTTGTACTGTAGCTTGATGTTAAATTAACTTTTATACATAAAAAACACATTATTTTCTTCCAAAAAGTAAACAATTTTTACATGGAAAATTCGGGTTAAAAATACCAGCTGTTCAAATTTATGAATGAAATAAATTAGTAGTAGAGTTGCCAATTTAACTTTTTTCAGGCTAGCTTTTAATATGAAAAAAAAAAAACTTAAGATATCGATGAGGTGTTATAGTGGTCTGTTTAGCCACTAAATTATAATGTTTGGATTGGTTGTTATTAGCTACACATAGATATCTTTTATGAATCCTCAACAATGATCATAGAAGATAAATTGGGTCTACGGGATGTCAAAAAACATGCTGAAAATTATAAAATCACGTAAAATAATATATTTTGTTATTACTTGCCCAAGTATATAGCCATTATTGCTCATATGTTCTTATTCTTTATGAGACAAAATAGTGTTCGGAATATATTTATATATGTAACAGTTATTCCCGTAAAATTCAGAAATGAAGTACGTAATGTTGGAAATTGCAGTTAAAAGGTTTGCTGACTAAGCCGTATTATATTTCATCTAAAAATTATACAATAAAATACTTAGGGTAAGTTTTTGAGTTCGAGTCAAATTAAGCCGAGCTTATCTCACCAAAATTGGACGTTTAAGCTCCGCTTAACTAGATATTTTAGCATTCGTATAAGTTAAGTTGACTTAAACTATCATGTGATGTGTTTCTTTTTTGCCTAAATTGAGTTTAAACTGTGTCGCTACTATTTCCATTTTTATTTTTAATAGTTTTTTTAACATTTTTTTCCCACATAATAATTTAAAAAACTTTATATTTTTCAGATAAGCTTTATGCCGCGTTTCCATGTGATCTTCTATTATCTTCTAGTATCACATTTTTTGTAAGAAAGAAATAGCATGTGAGCCCTTCTTTATGGCATTGATGAATGTGAGTGTGAAACAGGTATACCTTTTTCATTTTTATAGCATGTGATATCCCCTATGATGCTAGGAGATCGAAAAAGTTCAACTTCTTGAACTTTTGCTATAAAAGTTGATCACATGCTATAAATATGACATTCATTTTTATAGTTGTGGTTTTTGTGCTGTCAAGCTGTCACTTTTATTTGCGCCAATATTAATTGTTTTGAAATAGTACAGAATAACGAATACAAATTGGAAAATAAAGAAAATGAAATCAGGTCAAGGGGTATGATTTAAAATAAATAAACATTCTTGGTTTTTCTTACCATCGCGTGGCTAAGCAATTAATGCAGATGATTTCCCGACTCGGGAGTATGCAATTTAGAGTTGGCCAGAGAGTTCCTAAGCGCATTTATGGAAAGCATCAGTGATTTTTTTCATTAATTTGGTGCTTGGTAGATTCACCAAAACTTATTTTTTCAAACTTTTTTTTTAATATTTTTTTTCGTGTGTATTTCACTGATGCTGCTGCAGTTGTGGCACACGAATTGGATTACCTGTAACACCTGATGCTGTCTGCACAATAATAATTATATAAAACAATTTAAAAGATACTGAAAGATCACATGGAAACGCGGCATTACTATTTTTTATTTTGAAGCAGTTATTATGAAACATTATGTGAAAAAATTAAATTAAAATTCTTAAATTGTTTTTCAAGTGGTGCATTGACACCACATACATTGCAGACACAAAGCCACTATACAATAACCCATATTTAACTAATCATATAAAAACTAAGCTTGCGCAAATTAAAAAAAATGGCTTTAAAATTTTTTTTTAGGAAATTTAAAAGTCTTCTTGATTTTGTACTTCTAAAAACCAAGCAGAAATGTAAAATCTATATAAAAAAAATTTAAAATAATGATAAAACTGTATTTTTTACGAAAAATATACCCTTTTTCCAATAGCACATTCCTAAACTAAAAATAGATACTTTTGAAGTGGCTTAATTTTTGCACTGCATAAAAATAGACTTCAAATATCCAAAAAGGGATAAGTTGCAAACACTGGATTTACTAAACGGAAAATCTGATCCGTTTAGTAATATCCTCCTTATTACAAATGCCTCTACAAATGACCAAGCCTCCCGTACAAGCGGCCACTATGTGCGATGTGCTGAATTTATTATCGCTCGTGAATTTTTAAATCGCTTGTTTTTATTTGATGCAAAATTTTTGTAGATCTATAACCACATAATGGGAGGCAGATGGGGTGTGGGTGTGTTCAGAAGAAATGTTGAGGGGCAAAAAATAATAGGACCAGCTCATACATTTCACTACTCTAGGGTTAATTCTGGAGAGATATGAATACTAATCGACACTTTTTGTGTTTTCGCATTGGGACCCAGAGAAGGGTGGCAGATGGGGGTAGGTATGTTCAAAAGAAATATTGTGGATCAAAAAATAATAGGACCAGTTAATACATTTGACCCGTCTAGGAGTTCAGTTACGGACGATATAAACCATTTTCGACATTTATCTCTTTTGTGTTTTTGTAGGAGGACCCCAAGAGGGTGACAGAGAAAGGTGGGTACGTTGAGAAGAAATATTGGTGGTGAAAAACATACATTTTATCCCTCTATAGTGCACCCCGGGGAGCTATGAATGTTTTTCGTTAATTTTTTTCCTATTAAGGACCTGCTTTGAGCTAGTGAAAAAATTGTAATAAATTGTATTTGGAATTGCCAAAACTTGCGAACGAAAAACATTAAATGAATGAAATGCAGAGAGCGCACTTCAAGTCAGTTTTTTTGAGAAGCGCAATATATGAACGAAAACTGTTAAAGAGAAACGAATCACTCTAAACAGATAATGAAAGAGCGTTCATGTTTTTTTCTTCACGAAAGAAGAAAGCAAAGTGAGCTGTTCGTGAATTGGATAATATTGATGAGGAGGAGGTAATCATGCTCTTCACTTGAGAGTTTTTCCTAACCCTCACTTCAAGTCATTGAAATGTCTTAAATTGTTTGTGTGTATGCATGTTAAGCAGCGTGGCAATAAAAATACAATACCAAAGCATTCTGTGATTATGCGGTTACTTCTACAGTTCATGAACAAAAGAATGTAGTCAGCTCTTCACGAAAATGAATATGAGCAGGTTTTTTAAAACTAAAAATTACCCAATATTCGTGAAACTTCATGAGAGCAAATACGAACACTGCTTCTACTTGCTCTAAATATGCATTTTAATGTAGAAATAATATTCACAGATTTAAGTAGTTCCATTAAATCCAACTTTATATTTTACGCAAATACATGATCAATGCAATTTTATAAAGCTTAGAGATAAACATATGCCATTTCGCACCAGCGCAATATTTATGCTATCCAAGAGAATTCTTAAGAAAACAATCAGAGTTGGCAACTCTGATGGCATGAAACTTTCACAAATCGGTAGTGGTGAAAATAAAAATCCATTTATTATGTAAAAATATGCAAATTTGGTTTGGCGATAAAAAGCAAAATAAGAGCATGCATGTAATTATTTGGGTGTTAAGCAGATTCCTGTAACACAACTTAAAGATTAAAACATTAATGTACTCAATCCATGCACTATTTTTCTTGTTTGAAAACGAAGTTTCAGCAGAAAAAGAAGAAGAGCGTTCTTTTTTCTTATCTCACCACGAATAGCGGGGGCTTGTGTAAGCTAACGGGGGTTTCTGAAAAATTAAATTTTTCAAAAATATTGACAAATACAACAACGGAAGAAATTGGCAATCTTTGAAAGCATATATTAACCAAAATAAGGGGATGCAATGATCAGTTTAGGTTGCAAACTTGTTATTGCAGCCCAACTTAAATATTTATGTAATAAAAAACAGATGATATGCATTATTTTAAGGGGTTGCAAAGTGATTTCTTTTAGAGTTTGCGGCTTATGAAGAACAAGAGTGGCGTTCAGGGTTGCATTTTTCAGTTCACAAATACATGCAAATCTTCTTTGAGATTATGATTTTTATGATTTTTCCTATCTTGTTATCTTTGTTTTCAAGAAGAAAAAGTTTTTGTACTGGAATTGAAAAATTGGTCCAAGTGTGTGTAAGTAAAACCATGATACAATAATAAGGTAGGGTCATGATACAATAATAAGGTAGGGTAAGGAGATTCACCACACCCATAATACAATGATAAGGTAGGGCCGCTTCGCTGAGTGCTCTCACGCGTCAACGAAGAGTGGATAATAAGAAGGAACATATATGTCAAAACGACGAATTTCGTAGAAATTGCAAATGAAGAAAATATTTTCATTTTTCCAAGTTGCAAACAGTGCGGTCGCGGGTGTTAAATTTGTGCAAATTTGAGTGAAAATATTATAAAAAAAAGTGTAATAAAAACTATAAAATGTGAAAGAAAGTCTTAAAATTGCAAAAAAAAACCTGTAACAGTTTTAACCTAAAAACAACTGCGAAACGTGAGCATAAAGAAATTCGCGATGAACAGCTGATTTTGACACCAATCTCGCCTTATTCTGCCATTCCTCTCCGAGTCGACCCTACCTTATAATTCTGCCATGACCACACCGACCTCGAATGTCAAAATGTGTTTTAGCATTGCCACTTTTCTGTATTATTGATAAATGTGAGACAAATAATAAGAAAGGAAATTATTTGTTGGATAAATAAGATAAATTAGGACAAATGTGCTTACAATGAAATAAATCGCTGTTTTGTGATTTTAAAGCTTTTTTTTCAGTAAATTATTGCATATTAGATTTAGTTTAGTTTTTTGTGTACTTTATTTCATATTTAAAATTTTTATTCTAATGTCCACTATAAATGTAATACATAATTTTTTATTGACGTTTGACGGAGAAACTGTTGAACCTAAATCACAAATTAGAGTTTGAAAATTGTCACATTGCTTTTATTTAATCTTTTTATTTAATCTGCTGCAACTTTTAAAAATTTAAATTTTCTTTGTTTCACGTTGTATGAAAGATGGCTGATCTTCTTTTTGACATTATTAAAAATTTTAAATTAACTATAAAAATATATTTACTTAATATATTCACATCAGAACGATTTTATAGCGAATGGCCTATGGGCAAATGGCGAATGGAAAAACCAAAAAATACTTCAAAACTTTTCTAACAATAAAATAATGTTCATTCCCGATTGCCAATGGCTACATTTAATTATTTCACTTTCGAAGCGAATGGCGAAGCGAAATATCAATATTAAAATATATAGTGCATTAAAAAAAAAATTTAAAAAATTGTCTAAAAAATGGAAACAAAGCGATATTTTATCAAAATCATTGCGTCGAATGTTACACATTCCAATTTTTGACTAATTGCCCAAGATCGTTCCTGTATCATGGGCAAACGTCTAAAGGCCCTTAAGGCTCTTATAGACGAGTAACTAATCGCAAAACTGATTGAAAAACAGGTCGATGGTTTTATCTATAGACGCATGAAACAATTTTTCAATTCCAGTACAAAAAGTTTTTCTTCTTGAAAACATCGCGCATATTATATTGAAAATGAATGTAAATAATTCTTTTTACTATGAATCTGACTATTAGTTGTTGATTTTGCTACAAACACATCACCAGTTGAAGAACTGGTTGATTTGAAATCGCAAAAATTAAAATTTTTTAATTTTTGCCAACAGATTGATAAACTGGTTTAAAAAACTGAAAATAACACCTCAACTCTTCTACACACGATTTGCTTTCAACAACCAGCAACCAGTTCATCAAGCAGTTTTGCGATTAGTTGCTCGTCTATAGGGCCCTTTATAGACGGGCACATGATACAATAATAAGGTAGGGTAAGGAGATTCACCACACCGACCTCGAATGTCAAAATTAATAAATACTGTGCTGCCGTATCTTACAAAATATCCACGAAAAATCCGTGATTGTACTTTGCATTTGTGATGAATGTCTTCGCTGTGGCAAGATTGTTCTTTGAATTTTTGATGAATTTCTTAGCTGGGGTGACATGTTATAAATTCATTAACTTCGATGTTCGGCAATTCGTCAAAAATTGGAATGTGTAACACATTTGAAAAGCGATAATTTTGATAAAATATCTTAGATTCTTTAATATTGATATTTCGTTTCGGTGTTTGCTTTGAAAGTGAACTTATTAAATGTTGCCACTGGCAAAAGGGAATGAACATTATATATTATTATTAGAACATTTTTTAAGTTTTTTTGGTGTTTTTCTATTTGCCATGTGCCCATAGGCCATTCGCTATAAAATCGTTCAGTGATCAGTAGTGCACTTCAGTTATTGTTATTTGTGAATATATTAAGTAAATATGTATTAATAGTTAATTTAAAAATGTTTAATAATGTCATAAAGAAGTTCTGCCATCTGTCATATAAAGTGAAACTAAGAAAACTTAAAGTTCCAACAGATTTAATAAAAAGACTAAAAGGATGAAATACAAGCAATAAAAGCAAATGTGTTAATTTTCACAAACTAGTTTTTGATTTATCTTCAACGGTTTCTCCGTCAAACGGCAATAAAAAATTATGTATTACATTTATAGTGGACGTTAGAATAAAAATTTTAAATATGAAATAAAGAACACAAAAAACTAAACTAAATCTAATATGCAATAATTTACTGAAAAAAAAGCTTTAAAATCACAAAACAGCGATTTATTTCATTGTAAGCACATTTGTCCTAATTTATCTTATATATCCTACTAATAATTTCCTTTCTTATAATTTGTCTCACATTTATCAATAATACAGAAAAGTGGCAATGCTAAAACACATTTTGACATTCGAGGTCGGTGTGGTGAATCTCCTTACCATACCTTATTATTGTATCATGCCTTATTATTGTATCATGCGTTTGCCAATATACAAAGGGGTGCGTTTCGAAAATTTAGAACATTTGCTTACGAGGCTCTTAGACGTTTAAGCGTGTGACACACTTGCGTATTGATTAACAAGGTTCACAACAAGGTACAGCGATCGCAATGTTCAACTTGCAGTGTTAGCCGACGCATTCAAGATGCGACAGCTAAAAACGACATGTGATGGATGTTAGAGAAAAAAAATATCTGTATTAAAATAAAGAAAACTGTCAAATATGAATGCAAGAGAAAAAGTCAGATTTAAACTAAAGAAAATGTCAGAAATAAAAATAGTAAACTGTACAAAGTTGTATAACAAAAATTATCAGAATTTAAATGCTAGTAAACTGTCAGATTTCAAAATACAGAACTGTCAGAATTATATTAAAGGAAATGTCAGAGTTGAATAATAGGAACTGTCAGATTTTTATTAATGGAAAAATGGTTCGATGTGAATGAAAGAAAAATGTCTGGTTTTCACAAATTCAAAAGAAATGTCAGAATTTTAATAAATGAATACGGTCAGATTTGAATAAAATAAAAATGTTAGATATAAAATATAGTAAGCTGTCCGATTTGAATAAACGAAAAAACGTCAAATTTAAATGTATAAGAACGTCAAATTTAAACGAAAAGAAATGTCAGAATTTTAATGAAATGAAATGTCAGATTTAGATAAGAAAGCAACGTGTCGAATTTGAACGAGAGAAGAAAATGTCAGGTCAAATTAAGCAAGTAGGTCAGCTGTCAAAGTCAAAGTGTCAGCTGTCAAAGTCATCTGTCAGCTGTCACACCTCGAACGCGTTTGTCCTGCTATGAGCAGTATGTCACTCATGTTTGCATACGGCACTGCTAGGGCGAATTCCGGCCTCCATGTTCAAATGTGAGTTCAACTTCCCAGTCAAAGCTACCTTCAAACATAGAAGCAAGAACTCCCCATTTTGTGTACCGTTACACTAAATTCGACAAACTTCACTCGCTTTCACATCGTGGAGTTCGAACGACAAAAAGGTTAATTCAAATAAAATTCTTTTGGCCCAAAATGCGAAAGACATCAACGAATGGACATCCAGTTGCATTAAAGGCCAAAAATCCAAAATGAACGTTTATACAAAATCGCCAGTTCAGAAAATCGAGAGATTCGAACACATTCATATGGATCTAGTGGGACCACTACGAGTTTCGAGCAATTGCCGATACTTATTTACTATAATTGATAGGCATACACACTGGCTCGAAGTTTGTTTTTATTTTCAAGGACATTTCCACTCATACAATAATACACACCTTCATAAACAACCACATTCCTCGTTTCGGCACTCTATTAAAAATCAGTGTTGATCAAGGTACACATTTCAAATCATGCCTTTTCACTGAATTAATAAATATACTTGGTTCACATAAAATGCATACTTCTCCATATCACCCACAAGCCAACAGGATGATAGAACATTTTGATTGTCAATTGAAGTCGTCAATTGTATCTTCAAACGACGCGATACATTGGTCAGAACAATTACCATGGATTCTGCTTGGTTTACGAACTGCCGTTAAAGAAGATCTCAAATGTTCTTCAGCTGAACTAGTCTATGGTCAAACACTTAGAGTACCTGGAGAGTTAATTGTCTCTTACGTTAATAATGATAATAACAACCCTACTGAAACTCTGCAAAAGCTAAGAAAACATTTTTCCAAAATACGTTCGAACATAAACCATCACAATAAAAATTCCTTTTATTTACCAAAATCATTAAAAACTTGTGAATATGTATTCGTCAAAGTAAATCGATCATCGAAATTGCAACCGCCTTTCAAAAGCCCTTTTAAAGTAAAAGAAAATCATGATAAAATATTTAAAATACAACACGGATATACCACTAAATCAATAGCCATCGACGATTTAAAACCAGCTCACGTAATAAGTACACCATCACCCCAAACAATACCCACCCAATTACCCAAAACAAAAAAGAAAGTAACATTAATTAATTAAAAAACAAATTATATCAAATTGATTTTACCCGTTTCACTGGAGGGAGAGTATATGTAGAGGACATAAAATGTATGTATTAAATCATTTTAGACATTTGGTCCAAAAAATACACTCAGTTCTGTTTTACACGACTTTTTTTTACACGAATTTGATTTAACACGAATTAAAAATAAATCTTTATTTTGTTTTTACACGCTTTACTTTGATTTAACACGATTGACCCAAATTCTGAAAATAACAATTTTAGTACTAATAGTTTTCACCGCTATAAAATTTTTAATTTTTATTATACTCCCGTGTTGCCGCGTGTAAACATGCATGTCAAGAGTCGTCCCTATTGTATTGTATGTGTACTATATTGCTTTTTGCATTCTTTTCTAAGTTTCTCAAATTGTTTTTTTTACATTCTTTTATAAGTTTATGAAATTGTTTTTTTTTTGCATTCTTCTATAAGTTTATGAAATAAAAATATACGCAAATATTAGCTATAACGCTCCAATATGAGTTTAAAAATAGTTTATTGTATTATTTCTACAGATTTGTTAAATTTGGAACCAATCTTTTACTTTTCCATAAGTGCAATGCATTTTTTTACACGATTTTTTTTGCACGAAATCTTTGGGAACGTATCTTCCGTGTAAAAACAGAACTGAGTGTACTTGTTTTAATTGTAAATTATTATACTTGTTAATTGTACTGTAATTCTATTGTATTCTTATAACATATAATTGTGTTGTGATATAAAAAAAAAAAATAGTGTTAATAAAAAAAAATATATGTCGCACCAAGCCCACAAAGTTAAATTTAAAAAATCAAAAAAAAAATCAAAGCAAATATATGACAATTTACAGCATGCATGAAAATTGATTGAAGTCTCTTCCGTACTTCTTGATAATTTATCTCAATTTAAAAGAAAACTAATTCAACTTTGCTTGTTTTTTTCTTTTTTGAAACAGACCTTTTTGAAATGTTATCTCATTTGGCATTGTGCGCGCATCGACAATCAATGCAATCGTTAATTCTCGACAGTGCGTTTGAATTAAAAACTTTGTTGTCATAATTATATCTTGACACTCTTTCAAAAATTTGAATGCCAAAATTATATGTTGACACTCTTTTAATAAAAATTTCTTTAAGTTTTCATTAAGTAGAATAAAATTTACTTCCATTACAAATTGCGGGATTTAGGGAAAGTTTCTTATGTGAATGCTAACACTAGCAAGACCTTAGTTTGTGTAGTTTTTTATTCTGACAGCTCATTTCGTGAAGTATTTAAAACGCCGATCAAAGTACGGTACTCGCACGACCAACCAAACGGAGCATTGTTAATCAGCTATAAAAGTATTACAAATGTCAAACACTACTCTCTAGTGTCAACACCCTGTTACGTTACAGCATATCGTACGATATATGAGAGTGGTGAAATTCGTTTAACATCACTGGATTAAGCAATAATTTTACTGCGGCGAATTCGTCAAAACTAATTCAATTGTTTGCTTTATAAAAGAAATACGCGCAATAAGTTCTTTTTTGAAATTAAAGATTAAATCCAGTGATAAGCTTCTAAGCTTATAAAAATATATTCATAAAAAATATGCCCAAGAAAAAAGCTAACTCTAGCCAACTGCCTGTGATCGAGGTACATCCAACACAAGGAATTCCATCGCAATGTGGTATTGGAAAAATAAAGTCTGTCTTCTGCAAGGACTTTGTGTCGGTTTGACCAACATATTATTAAGTGTATTTTTTAAAATAAGCTGGTTTCTTTTCATAAATTTAACAATAAAGTACTTACGAGGAATGCACATTTTATCCAACTGAGTATTTGAACGTCATCATTGGACCAAACGGCACAGGCAAGTCTACTCTTGTTGCAGCTATAGTTTTGGGTCTGGGTGGGGATCCCAAGTTGCTATCGCGTTCCTCGTCAATACAAGACTACATCAAGAATGGCAAGACAGTGTCTCACATCCACGTAGAAATAGTTGCCGATGACGATGGAAAATTCATAGTCTTTCATCGAACTTTTAATGATGCCGGAAAATCCGAATACAAGGTAAAATTGTGATAGGAATGCGTATGACTAAGAAAGGTGACTCATTTCAACATATTTAATCAAAGTATTTTTGATATATTTTTAAATGGGCATAATTGTACTTTAGAGCCCAACCTCAGATATTTTATTTTTATTAGATGTATATGGGCCTCAAGCCTAATGGTGCAATAAAATTGGCCCGCTTTCGTATGGCTTACGAGATAAAAATCGTGAAAGTTTGAAAATTCAGTGCAATTTTTTAAGTGTGTGGCAGCTGGAAACTTAAAAACTCGCAGCGAAATGTCCAAACATTTTTTTTTTATACGATAAGATGATTAGCCCTTGTACGGAATGTTCAAAACAACATTTAACAGAGAAAACAATTTTATCACAAAAAAAAAAAAAAAAGACAAAAGAGGAAAATCGAGCGAAATGGCCAAAATTTCCTGTTTCCATCTTGCAAACACTAAAAAAATACTCTGAATTTTCAAACTTTCACGATTTTTATCTCGTAAACTATACAGGAGCGGGCAAATTTTATTGCAGCGTTAGGCTTAGAAGGCCCATATACATCTAAAAATTAAAAAATATTTTAGCTTGGGCTCTAAAGTACAATTATTCCTTTAAATGTCTACTGCTTACTAAAGTAATAAGTTAAAAGCTTAATAAAAACCTTTCCTAAATATTTGCATGAATGATGTGTGGAAATACAAAGGTCAACGAAGAAGTTGTTTCAAAAAATAATTTCTTAAAAGCTGTTGTAGAATTCAAGATACAAATAAATAACTTGTGTCAGTTCCTGCCCCAGGATCGAGTACAGGTCAGTGAAAAGCCCAAAAGCATACAATTATCATGAAATAACTTTATCAACAATATAAAAAACTTATATTGCAGGACTTCGCCAAGATGAATCCACAAGAAATTCTTGAAAACACTATCACATCCGTTTGCCGGCCTGATGTTATTTCGGATTTTGCCAAGCTCAAAGAACTTCGGAAGCATCAACTTAATGGAAAGAAGTCCATGGAAAATGATTTAGTAAAGCTCAGAGAATCAATTACACGGCGCGAGGAGTAAGAAAACTGACCATAATCTTAATTCAATGATTGCGCTTATTTTAATAATTTCATCAAAATCAGACTTAAGCAAATCTTAGAAAGATACAACGCTAGAAAGCAGTTTATAGAAAAACTAGACATTTGCAATGCCAAAAAGTTGTGGTTGGAAGTTAGTGAAATCGAAAAAAAAGCACAGGAAATAAGCAACGACTTGAAGGAAGCCACAAAAAGTTTTACACAACGCAAAAAAGCATATGATAGTGTAATAAAAAATCAGGAAGAAATAGTTAGAAAGTCAAATAAATTAATGGAGGAGGCAAAAAAGAAGGTACGAACAAAAAGCTACGTTATAGTAATGTATACTTCAACGAAATACTGTCGGTTTTAAGTCGCCTAAACCGCGGAACAAATTAACATAAAATTTTAAATTTGTGAAATATAAGATTTCGAAAAAGTAATAAGCTATATTAATTTGTAAATTTGGGCGGTTCATAAAATACAAACATTTTTTGAAAAAGTTGATATAACTTTTGTATCAGCAATGTATCGGCATCTCAAAACTGATTTAAATTTTTTTTTTCTACTTTCAAAATGGCTGTCATATTTGTCTTGCTACCTACTGTAGGATGTGTGATATATGATAGGTAGTTTGTTGTTGTTATGTACAGTGTAATCAGGATATTTTTGAGACTATCAAAATATATTTTTATATATTAACACTTACCACGCTATAGTACATATGGCTAGAGAGCCGCACTGTTCATGAAATGAAAAGCTCTAGAACATGAAGCCGCATTTAGTTCTAATCAAAGTCTAATTTTATTATCCTTTGTCTTAGATATTTAGGCATAATTTACAAATATTTTCTATAATGATAATCTACCAGAATTTGCTCCCATAAATCTCCTCCCATAACCATAATTCCAACTCGGATTGGTTATTCATTCAATTTTCTCTGGATAAATATTTTGTTTCATTATGATTAAAAAAAAAAAATGTCCATCTAAGAAAAGCGTAACCTAAGCATAGCTCTGGTGAAGTAATTTTCTCATAAGACTGCGAAAACAAACTGATTTTGCGATACGAATACGTGTCGTATACGTAAAGTTTGGAATAAGAAAATTAGACAAAAAAGAGTAGTCATTGGAATGTATTCGTACTACGCCAAGGCGTCGCAAAAGCGGTACGTTTACGTTACACTGAAGTGGTACGAATACGTAACTCCACCAACGATATAAGTAGAGAGAAAAAAAGGAAGGATAACTCTTGCCAACAGGTGTTACTTTGGGCTCAGTAGGCAATTGAGAAGTACAGCCTTCTCTCGACGAATAAAAGTCACGCTCTATAATTCACTAATCATACCTGTCCTGTTATATGCAGCACAAACCTGGATGTTGAGCAGCTCTGATAAAAAGTCTATGAGCTATCGAGAGAAAGGTACTTCGTAAAATCTACGGACGATTCTGCGTTAATGGTGAGTACCGAATACGATGGAACGATGAGCTGTATGAGTTATTCGCCGACATCGACATAGTAAAAATCATGTTGAGCGGATGGAAAGCGACGCTCCAGAGAAGAAAATATTCGATTCGGTACCCAGCCGCGGTCAACGTAGAAGAGGATGACCGTATCTCCGTTGGAAGGACCAAGTAGAGTACAACCTGACAAAACTTGGAGCTTCCAACTGGCGCTAGCAAGCGCAAAACGGAAATGGCTGGCGCAAATTATTACACCAGGCGAAAACCGACTTACGGTTGAGGGCATCACCTAGGTAAGTAAGTAAGTGGTACTTAAGCACCAAAATGGTAGCACCAAAATGGTAGGTTTACTTACTTACATACTTACTTATGTGGCCGTAACAACCCGTGTTTGGGCTTCGGCCGACATCATCAGCTCTCTGCTTTGCGCGCGCCTTCTCCAATCGGATACACCAAGTGCGGTTAGGGCTTCCTTGGCCTGGTCCATCCATCGGAGGCATGGTCTCCCTCGTCGTCGTTGACGCTGGAGCTTCGTCGTCCATACGATGGACATGACCCAGCCAGCGTAGTCGTTGCACAGTTATGCGCCGAACTATGTCAATGTCTTCGTAGAGCTCATAAAGCTCGTGGTTCATTCGGATGCGATAGTCATCGCCGACTCAAACAGGACCTAAAATTTTGCGAAGAACTTTTCTCTCGAACACCCCCCGAGCGGCTGCGTCAGTTTGCGAAACTACCCATGCCTCAGCGCCATAAAGCAGCACAGGTAGAACGAGCGTCTTGTAGAGTGTTAGTTTTGTCGATCGAGAGAGGGCTCTGGAACTTAGTTGCTTACTGAGCCCGTAGTAGCACCTATTAGCAATTATTGTTTTTCGCTTTATCGTTAAGCTGATTTCGTTGTTGATATTAATGGCGGTGCCAAGGTATACGAACTTCTTGAATACTTCAAAGTTATAGCTGCCGAATGAAAAGTGGGAGTCTAAACGCCGCGCTTCCTTGTTTGTAGACAGCATATTCTTTGTTTTACCCTCATTTATCGTCAAACCCACTTTGGCTGATTCCTTTTCGATAGCGGCGAAAGCATCGGTAACATCTCTCTTGGTTCTGCCGACAATATCAATATCATCAGCCTACGGAAGGAGCTGGACACCTTTGTAGAAAATGGTGCCATTACGATGCACACCGGCCTTTCGTAGGATCCCCTCCATGATGATGTTGAAGAGATCGCAAAAAGTCGATAAAGTCGACAAAGAGATGTATGTCAATTTGAAAATTTGACGAAAATTAAATTGACACACAAAATGGCACGTTTACGTAACTGAAAAATTACACCGATAAGTAAAAAATTGTTCGACACGCTTATATCAGTTCGTGATCGTAACGAAAAATCGGCTCGTCAAAGCGGCTCGTTTACGAGGAGTTTTACGTTGAAATAATTCCGTCTTATTTTTATATGAAAAACTGTGCAAGTGTTAGTGAAACGGCGTTCCATATACGGTACGGTTTTTTTTTTCGCAAAATGCGTTACGTTTATTTTTCTTAGAAGGGTCTTAAATAAAAAAAGTTTAAATAAATGAAAAATAAAAAATATAAATCTAACGCTTAGGGCCAGTTTTTCAGTACGAATTAAACTTGAGTTAAAATAAACCAAGTTTAACTCACCAAAACTATATTTAAACTCGGTTTAACTGTATATTTTAGCATTCGTTGAATTTAAATTGACTTAAATTATCATATAATGTGTTTCTTCTTTGCCTAATCCGAGCTTGAACTTCCAATTTTAGTGAGTTAAACTCGGTTTAATTTTACAAAAATTTAAACTTGAACTGAAAAACTGGCCCTTAGTCGCGCAGTCAGTTGGTTTTGTCAATGATGTTGCCTTGGACGCCAAGCCATTAGTGCGATGTTCCTTAATTCCTTCTTGCCAGTGTAAGTCGGTGTACTCTGGGACGAGCAAAATAAAAAAGTAATACGAGAGCCGTTTGATAATTCAGTGAAAAATTAAACATGGAATGATTTTTACGACAAAAAACGTTTAAATTTTCAATATAGTCTCCTTTTAGCTCGATATACTTCGTCCAATGTTCCTTCAATTTTTTGATCCCATCCGAAAAATACGTTTTCGGAAGGACCTCAAAATAGGCCTCTGTTTCGGTGATTAGCTCATCATTGGTGGTAAATCTCTTTCCGCCGAGCCATTTTTTCAGGTTTGGAAAGAGTAAATAGTCGCTGGGGGCCAAATCTGGAGAATATGCTGGATGAGGAAGCAATTCGTACTTCAATTCATTAAATTTTGTGAACGCGCGCATTGTCTTGAAGGAAGAGCTCTTTTTCCTTGCCAAATGGGGACGTTTCACTTTCATAGCGTCGTTGAAACGGTGCAATTCGGCTGCATACCATTCGCCACTGATCGTTCTTTTCGGTGGAAGGTAATCGATGTAGATAATACTGCGTGTATCCCAAAATGCTGTCGCCATAACCTTTCCGGCCGATGGCATCGTCTTCACCTTCTTAGGAGCACGTTCGGTCGGTGAAGTCCACTGTTTCGACTGTTTCTTTGTCTCTGGTGTGTACTGATGGATCCATGTTTCGTCCACGGTTATTAATCGACGGATAAAATCTTTATCTTTGTTCAACATCGCCAAACACGCCTTTATATCAGTCACACGATCGCGCTTATGGTTGAGAGTGAGCAAACCTATCTTGCGGTTAATTTTTGACGTAGAATTACGTCATTCTCGGAGGTTAGTAGGGTGGTTGATTGCGATTAGGAATAGTTTTTATGTCACACTTTGAGCCTTTGGTGAGCTTAATGTAAGCACTTATTGGTCTGGTTGATCCTCACTGGGAGAAAAATTAATGTTGGAACTATCTAACTTTTATAAATTTTACACAATAACATTAAATATAAAGCCAAAATTTTATGCTTCTGTAATAGGTTAGGTTAGGTTGAAGCGGCTGTCTCCCCTGAGACACACTTAGGCCAATAAGGTCTATTGTGATACCATGGGTTAATTTCCCTCTCTATTTAAACCAGTTTGAGCTGTTGACAAAGCCAAGGATTCGGTAGACCGAAGTTTCTGAGAGATCATCGAGATCTCTATAGAACCATTTACCTAAGTGAAGGTGGCGATTTTTAGCTAGCGCTGGGCAAGTACACAGAAGATGTTTTGTAGATTCCTCCTCCTCCTCATTTCTGCAGCTTCTACAGAAGTCGTTGTGGAGGATGTTCGTTTTAGGGTGATTTTTGGCCAAACCTGACGCGCTGTATAACAAGTGCTACCCGTTGACCATCTATCGTTGGCTTTGTTTAGGGATAGCTCATTTGTGAGTAGTTTACATGTGGTGAGGGATATAGCAATACTTTCTTCTCTCATCGAGAGTTGTTTGGTTGTTCCGGTGCGAGCGAGTTCATCTGCTTTGCAGTTTCCTAGAAAGTCTCTATGTCCGGGAATCCAGCATAGGTGTATTTTGAGTTGCTCTGCCATCTCATTTTGGTATCTGCGGCAGCGAATTACTGTTTTAGATGTTGTTTCAACAGATTCTAGGGCTTTCAAGGCGGCTTGACTGTCAGATAGTATGTAAATATCCTTGGAGGATATTGCATTCATCTGAAGCCAAGTTACTGCTTCATGTATTGCGACTACTTCCGCTTGGAAGACACTGCAATGGTCGGGGAGCCTGAAGGCTAGATTAATGTTCAATGTATCAGAGTAGACTCCTCCTCCCACCCTGCCATCTAGTTTTGATCCATCTGTGTAGATTCTGATGACATTGTTTGGTGGAAGGTTTCCAACCGCCCACTCATCGCGGGAGGGGATGGATACATCAAATTTCCTGTCAAAGAAAAGTTTTTGTGTGATGTAGTCTACGGATTTGGGTATCGGAGGAAGGAACTTCCTAATGCTAGAGTGTCCTGATTTGCCCTCTCTCCATTGAGAGGTGGCCATTAGACGGATGGATGTATTGGTACCCATCTGTTTTACTAGGATATCAAGTGGTATAAGGTGGAGCATAGTATCTAATGCATCTGTAGGAGTGGTTTTTAATGCTCCACTGATGCAGAGCTCAGCTGATCTTTGAACTTTGCGGAGTATGTTGAGGTGTGTTTGTTTGTCCAGTGGTTGCCACCAGACAATTGCACCATATAGCAATATTGGCCTTACTACTGCTGTGTAAAGCCAGTGAGTAACACTTGGCTTTAAACCCCATTTGTTACCCACTGCCCTTTTGCATGAGTACAGGGCTATATTAACTTTTTTGGCTCTCTCGAGCAGATTGGGTTTCCAGTTTAATTTTCTATCCAGGATAAGGCCCAGATATTTCGCTTGATCTGAGAAGCTAAGTCTTATGTTTCCCAGTTTTGGAGGACTGATAGTTGGTAGATTGTGTTTTCTTTTGAAAATCACTAAATCCGTTTTTTCAGGGTTGACGCTGAGTCCACAGCTATTAACCCATTGTATGAGAGTATTAAGGCCGTTTTGCATAATATCTATATATATATATATATATAATATATATATATATATATATATATAATATATATATATATAATATTATATATATATATATATATATATAATAATATTATATAATATTATATATATAATATATTATATATATATATATATATATATATATATATATATATATATATAATATATATAATATATATATTTTCCAGAAGTGACAATAGCAATGTCGTCTGCGTAAGCTATCACCTTGCACCCCTCATGTTCCAGTTTCTCCAGCAGCTTATTAACTGCCAGGTTCCAGAGTAGGGGCGAGAGAACCCCTCCTTGAGGAGTTCCCTTTGGTACAGATCTTAGCGTGGATGCCACACCGAGATTTGCACTTATAATCCTGCCTACTAGCATTTGATTTATAAGTGCTCCCAGCGTGGCATCCACCCCAAGCTCCGTTAGTGCATTTGTGATAGCCTCTGCTTTGACGTTGTTGAAGGTACCTTCTATATCAATAAAAGCTATCATTGTATATTCCTTTTGAAGAAGAGATTTTTCAATGATGGAGACTATGGAGTGGAGAGCTGTTTCCACGGATTTACCTTTGGTGTAAGCGTGTTGTGCCGATGACAGAGGTTTATCTCCTATCTTTTGTCTCAAGTGGATTTCTATTAATCTCTCGAGAGTTTTTAGCAGAAAGAATGAGAGACTAATTGGTCGAAGGTCTTTTGGGCTTACGTGTGAGCTTTTGCCCGCCTTCGGTATGAAGACTACCTTCACATGCCGCCAAGGTGTGGGTATGTGATTCAGGTCTAGGCAGCCTTGGAAGATCATCGTAAGCCATTGCTTTATGATATCGTAAGCTTTTTGTAATTCTATGGGGGCTATGCCGTCTGGTCCTGGTGACTTAAACGGTTTGAAGCTTTCAATTGCCCATTTGAGCTTTGGTTGTGAGATAAGATCGAGGGAGTTGACAGTGGGTGCGTATTCCTCCTGGGTTGGAGTATTACCTATTTCTGAACAACCAGGGAAGTGAGTTTCTACTAAAATTTGAAGAGATTCTTCACTGTTGGTGGTCCATGTTCCGTCTTCTTTCTTCAAGAAGCTTTGGTTGGAAGGACTAATAGTTAGAATTTTTCTAAGCCTTGACACCTCGGAGGTTTGTGTTACATTTTCACAGAAGGTTCTCCAGGACTGCCTTTGTGCTTTCCGTAATTCTTTCTTATATTCTTTAAGAGCCATTTTGTAGTTGGTCCATGCATCGATAGATCCAGTGACTTTAGCTTTGTTGAAGAGTTTTCTGCTCTTATTTCGGAGTTCTTCAAGTCCGGTCTTCCACCAAGGTGGCTTTTGTTTCCCCTTTGGTGTTTTGAGCGGACATGCGATATCTAGAGCTTTGTTCATGGACTCAGTTAGATTAACAACCAGGTTGTCCAGGGATTTTTTACAGGTAGGACGATTCGGTAGTCCATATGCGAGATCTGTTTCGAGTGTATCTATGTAGAGACCCCAATTGACTTGTTTAAGATTACGAAAGCAACGTGATCTCGGACAACTGTAATAGCAAGGACAACAACCAAAGCATAGCCAATACAAGAAAAAGCGCTGCATTTACTGTGCTTTATTTCTTCTTTATTTATTATGACTGTGCTTACAGAGAAACCATCTCGAAAATGAACGCAAGCTATATAGAATTTTCTCAGCTTTTCAATAAAAATACTAAAAAAATTGTAAGATGTGGGCGCAAGGGCATGCAAATTAAATTTTAACCTTTCTTTAAAAGACCTTCCCAAATATTTTTAATAAGGTACTATTTTTTTCGAAAAGGTTATGTTTTGTATATAAAAAATATTTTTTATGTATAAAAATATATTATTACTGTTTTTTTTAGTCCAACAAAAAGACATGAAAAATAAAAGAATTCATGACTGAAACATTTTATTAGAGGAATACCATAACTGATTGTAGCTGAAATAATAATGGTAATAAAAAATTTTGTAATATTTTTCAGATTGGGAAAGTTACAAAAAAATCCCATATGATGACCTCTACACTTGGACGATAATTGGTGGAATCGCTCATATATTTCACATTAAAAATATATTTTGTTAATTTTTTGGGGCCAATTTAAATATGAATATATTTATTTGAGTTCAATACAGTTGTTTGGCCATTCCTTCCTAATTACTTACTTACTTAGGTGGTCGTAACAACCCATGTCCGGGTTTCGGCCGACCTCACCAGCTCCCCCAGGCGCCTCTGCTTTGCGCGCGCCTTCTCCAATCGGATATACCAAGTGCGGTTAGGGCTTCCTCAGCCTGGTCCATCCATCGGAGGCATGGTCTCCCTCGTCGTCGTTGACCAGCGACCCTCGCCTCGAGCACCTTTTTCGCTGGAGCTTCGTCGTCCATACAATGGACATGACCCAGCTAGCGTAGTCGCTGCACAGTTATACGCCGAACTACGTCAATGTCATCGTAGAGCTCATACAGCCCGTGGTTCATTCGTGGTTCATACAGCTCAATTTTTAAATATGGCAAAATATATATTAAACTTTTTCCTGACGTTTCGCCACTTAGCGACATCTTCAGGGGAGATTTTTTTTATTTCTTATCTAAAACCACAAATATAAACAACTAGCTTATACCCTAGAGAGTGTAGCTTTAGTGAAGCTATGCTTTTATAGTAAGTTCGTACCGAGTTTTATTGATGTGTGACTTATTTCGAAAACTATACCGGATATTTGGGGTGCTGAAAAAGTACCACTCCCCTCGTCCAACGCCCATAAAATGTTACCAGTGGAACGGCATGTGTAAATTGAGGTCGGATACTGAATTCAGAGGCTGTGCGACCTACAAAAAAAACCAAAACTGTTCGATATCGAAAATTTTTAGGTGTATTTAAGGTGCGTTTTACGATCGGCAGCAGACTTCATAGGAACCCTCTCAAGGCTTTGGTATAAAAATTGGCTTAGCGGTTTCGGAGTCCTTACGTGATATACACATTAGGCCGGGTCGATTTGTGGGTAGGCAAAAAAATCGCCCATTGCTCTGTGAAAATCGTATTCTAGGGATCAAAATAAGAAACTTTGCCGAAGGAACCATACCTCTAAAACGAATTCTGATGTCCCCCAATTTGGGTCGAACTTTTGGGTAGGGGCAAATTTTGAAAAATCCCACTTTGACCCATTTAGAGCGCTCCAATCGAGTCCAAATGTATGACCGACCCCCACTAACTTTGGAGGCTTGACCCACCCATGCCATTGGCACACCCCCTGGAACCCCCTGTGGGGTTCCCCATACAAACATTTCAAAAAATCACCAGTTTTGGCACTTTACATGAACAAATCAGCGAAATGCCTATGTTTTTTTCTTTTTGGAGTTTTTTTTCTCTTTAGAAATTTATTCAACCCTTTTAAAAAACGAAGGTATCACTGTGACACAATTGCAAATCGGAAAATTGCTTGTGTGCGTTTTTTAAGGCACCACAAGACACAGCTGCATGTCGTAAACTTACTTGTGTAGTTTTTTTATAGCACCTACTTAAGAAATGAAGGCTGTTTTTACAACCCTTTTTGTGGGTATTTTATGGCACCTTCTTAAGAAATGCGCGTTTTATGCAACCATTTTAACAATTAAGGTATAACTGGAATGCACCGCAACCCTTTTAAAAAATTAAGGTATCACTGCGAAACAATTGCAGATCCTAAAATTGCTTGTGTGCGTTTTTAAGCCACCACAAGACACAGCAGGTAGAATTGAAATTACCATTTCATTCTTATTACCTCGTCTCGTAGACCATATATAACGCAACAGTTTTTGTGAATGCATTAAGTCGTTGTGAAGAACTCAAAGTGTGAAGTGCTAATTTCAGATAAAAAAATATTTAAAAAAAAAATAATAAGTGAAGTTGACCATTCCAAATCAAAAAGTTTACAATGAATCCACCATCCTCTACACCGCAAGATGAAGCAACAACAACATCAACAACTATCGAAAACCCAATGAGTCATATACCCAAGCACGATGTTACTGTTTTTGGTGTGTCTACTGATTTGACTGATCTTAATTTACCAACCCATCTGGATATCTTGAGATATTATTTTTACTTAAGCGAACGTGCTAAAACAGAACAAAAAAAGTTTTCCCATAAATCATTCACTATTCAAGTACAAGATAAGTTGAATGGAATTTGGGAAAAACTTGGTATGGAAATAATGCTGAAAAAAAGTGTATATAATAAATTGAATAAATTGCTTGACAAGTATCATCAAGAGCAAATCAAAAGAAGAAACAAAACCCAACAATTTACAGAGTATGTAAAATCTCTGGAAACAATTTTTTACATTGGAACATGTAAATTCGATTTGAAGGCAGCTCCATGTGCATGCGGCTGGGTTCCCGAACGCCTCAAAGAGTTCATGCACGATCAACATAACCAGAGAAGACTAACAATGGATGCAGTTGTGATGGAAACTGAAGAGCAAGGAGCAACGTCTATGTCATCAATGCCAACATACCAAGATCCCGATGATTCAACATACGCACCGCCACCGGTTCAAGAAGATATGGATAGAAGCACAAGTTCACAATACACAGAGAGATACGATTGTTTTAACTTTGCTTTGGTATGTGACAGATTTGGTGTGCCTGATAGAGTAGCATCGGCATTGGGAACCGCTCTTTTCCAAGATTTTAAAATGAAAGATAAGCATGGCAAACCTCTCATCATGGATAAATCGAAAGTTCGCAGAGAAAAAGAGAAATGCAGACAATAAGTGGTTCGCAAACGGTTAGATCATACCAATTTGTTAGCGTTTTCATTCGATGGCAGAAAAGATGATACTTTAACGACAGCTAGCTAAAGTTGATGAGAACTATCATACTAGGATGGTAAAAGAACCTCATCTTGTTATTTTGAGAGAACCCAATTCTGAATTGATTGGTTACGTAAGACTGGAACATGAAACCGCTGAATACAAAACAACCAAATTAAATGATTTTTTCAACGATAAAAATATATCGCTGGATGCATTAATTGGAATATGCACTGACGGTGAGCCAACAAACACTGGCCCACACGGTGGAATTATACGACGATTCGAATTGCTGTTAAAAAGACCATTACATTGGTTCGTTTGCCTTCTACACTTCAACGAACTTCCGTTTCGGCATTTGTTTGAAGCTTTGGATAAATCAACCAGCACTGGACCAAGATCGGCAACCGGAAAACTGAGCCGTCAAATCGAAACTTGTGAAACTCTTCCGGTAAGTTATTGCTATCACTCATTTATTATAATTATCAACCATTTTTAATTATTTTATTATTATATATTTTCAGGTGGTGGACGGCTTCCAGAAAATTGAGTTGCAAAATATGCCCCCGCTCCAGAAACAAAATTGAATTTTCCACCAATTCGAAGTACTTATACGACATGGCCCATGCAATTTCTAGCGGCGTGGTTTCGGTGGATCTGGCTAACATCAAACCAGGGAAAATTGTACATTCTCGGTGGCTCACCAAGGCCGCTAGATTATTACGATTATATGTGACAACGGAAAATCCAGATGCAAATTTAAGAATTGTGGTTGAATTTATAATTAAATGTTATGTGCCAATGTACTTCAATATCAAGTATTACAGCTCTGTCGTGTACGGCAGTGCATTATTTTTCAACTTCATTAGTTGGTCACGATTTCTAGAACCTCGTTTACGCAAAATTGTCAATCAAGTAATTACAGATAATTCATATTATGCGCATTCGGAAAATATCTTGTTATCAATGTTGTTTGATGATAGCAAAGAAAAGCGCGACTGTGCTATCAACATAATTCTACGCTATCGAACAGATGTTGACGACCCAACGCAACTTAGAGCTTATTAAAAACCAGATATAATGTTTAATTGCACAAGTTACACGGAAATGATCAATATGAATGACATAAATAATGTATTTGAACCACCATTCACGCGAAGCATTCCGTACGATACATTGAAAGAATATTTAAATCAAGATGATCCACCGTTTAATGATCCAAAAATTGCATCACACATACAAAGAACGGAACGACATGTTCAATTGCTAGCTAGCGTTTCCAAACGGGTTATACCAGAAAATGTAGAGGCTGTTATGGCGATGACATTAGAGAGCCGTGCGAAATTGCCCAGACTTGAAAGTAAAAAAGACTTCAAACAATAATTTTTTTAGTTTCTTTTCTATAACTAACTTAAATTAATTTTTTCATTTACATATGTTCTGACTAAATAAATTTCAAAGGAGTAAAAATAGATATTATTATAAATAAATAATAAATATAATTATAAATAAATAAATAAAAATAAAGAAAAAACATAGATTTTTTGAAATGTTTGTATGGGGAACCCCACAGGGGAATTCCAGGGGGTGTGCCATTGGCATGGGTGGGTCAAACCTCCAAAGTTAGTGGGGGTCGGTCATACATTTGGACTCGATTGGAGCACTCTAAATGGGTCAAAGTGGGATTTTTCAAAATTTGCCCCTACCCAAAAGTTCGACCCAAATTGGGGGACATCAGAATTCGTTTTAGAGGTATGGTTCCTTCGGCAAAGTTTCTTATTTTGATCCCTAGAATACGATTTTCACAGAGCATTGAGCGATTTTTAAATCGACCCGCCCTAATACACATATACCCACATACTTATATACATTAAGTCGCCTCACGCTCCTTAGAAAAAAAAGTTGCTTAGTCCGGTTCTTCAAAATAATCCATAGCTTATGTTACGATGATCCCCAAAAAATTTCGACTAAAAATATTGCCTGGTATGGTAGTTAGAAAAAAACAAACGGTCAGAAATAAGAGTAATGAAAAAGTTCTTTTGCATCAAAAAATCGTAAATTTTTTCCGTTGGACCAAATTGTTTTAACTTTTTTCATATTATTTTCACTAAAATTCAAATGAATTTTTTCCCATACTACTTTTAGTTAAATAAATTGTAAAATGTAAAAAATGTGAAAATGTAACAAAAAAAATTAATTTTAATTTGAATTTTAGCGAAAAAAATATAAAAAAAAAAGTTACAAAATTCATGAAAATCCGCATTACCTCTGATCCGACTGAAAAAATTAAAAACTGATTGGTGCAGATATCTATTAAGTCTGACCGTTTGTTATTAAGAACATAAGAAGACTGGTCAATGTCCTTTCAAGGGCTGAAATGGCCATTTCGTTATTGTTTTTTTTTATTTCAAACTATTCCAGCTCAAGGATGGCTGTCGGTACTTTCGAAATAATTGGGGAATCACCATAACATAAAGCGTTATTTTGAGAAACCGACCCAAACACCTTTTTTTTGTGAGGAGCCTTAGTATACAAACATACATTTTTTACTGATAGATAGATGAGCAGAAAAAGTAGGCATGGCAACATTTATATATATAGTGACCTCCACTTGGTCCCATTGCATCTACATATCAAGTTTCACTATCAAAACATGTACAGCTCAGAAATTACAATGATTTCTGAAAAGTCGGCATAGATAAAGTGCGACACTCCCATTTTTTTAAGGGTTCTGGCAGTAACCATATGAACTAATCAACCAAATTTTATGCTTTTACTGTAAATTTTGATTTATATACTTTTGACGGATTTGTGGGCGTGAAAAAATTTATATAAAAAGTGACCGCGACTTGGACCCATAGCACCTACATACCAAGTTTGACTATCAAAATATTTACATCTCAGGTATTTAAATTATTTCTAACCGATAGCCCTGGCAGCTAGTGCTTACTTAGTTATAATTGTTAAATTGTAATTAACTATAATACATAAATAAATAAATAAATTAAATAAAATTATTCCTGAAGAGTGGGCACAGATATAGTGCTACCATGCACATATTTTGCAAAGCTGTCGAGAATAAGCGTATGAACTTAATTACCAAAGTTTAGTATTTAACGATGAGAATCGTCTGATTTATAGAAGTTCTATTGATTTGTGGGTAAAAAAAGTGGCGGCCGTGGCGTAGTGGGTAGAGTGTGTGGTCCATATGGGAGAGAACCCTTGTTCGAATTCCACCTGACACAGAAAGTTTTTTCAATTGAATTCATTTTTCTGTTCGGCCGTCACCTCTCCGCTGACAATGGCAAACCTCAGAGAGTAAAAACTGCCATGAAAAGCTTCTTGAAACCATAAGCCGTTCGGAGTCGGCATAAAACTTGTAGTAGAAACTGCCATGAAAAGCTTCTTGAGAACATAAGCCGTTCCGGAGTCGACATAAAACTTGTAGCTCGAGTTCTCGATCATTTGTGTTCAAACAAAGTTTGTGCTTGGTCAAAGTCCTTTTAAGGGCTGAAATTGGCCATTTCGTGTTGTTTTTTTTTATTTGCGGGTGGTACAAGTTGGCGTGGCAAATTTTATATATATATATATATTGACCGCCACTTAGAACACCTGCATATGAAGTGTTTCAATCAAAACGCGTACAACGCAGGAAGAAACATGATTTCGAAAAAGTGGGCGTTTATATGGTGCGACCACGCCCATTTTTTAATAGTTGCTGACAGTGACCTGATGTACAAAATTATCAATTCTTAGTCTTGTACGGTAAAAGCCGTCTGATATAAAGCATTTTTGTTAATTTGTAGGCGGTAAAAGTGGGCGTGACAACATTTATATTTACATAGTGACTGCTACTTGGACCTATAGCACCTGCATACCAAGATTCACTATGAAAACGTGTACAACTCAGAAATAAGCATGATTTCGATAAAGTGGGCGTAGATATAGTGCGGCCATTCCCATTTTTTGTACATTGGCCGGGAATAATCATATAAACTAAATTATCAAATCTTAGTCTTCTACGGCAAAAGCCGTCTGATATAAAGCATTTTTACTGATTTGTGGGCGGTAAAAGTGGGCGTGACAACGTTTATATTTACATAGTAACTGCCACTTGGACCCATAACACCTGCATACTAAGATTGAAAACTTAAACATCTCAGGAATTAAAATGATTGCTGAAAAGTGGGCGTAGATATAGTGTGACCACGCCCATTTTTTGTACAGACACCGAAAGTAACTATCCGAACAAAATTACCAAATCTTAGTTTTATACGATTAAAACCGTCTGATATATAGCATTTTTTTTTGGTTTGTGGGCGATAGAGCCAATTTGGGTTGTATGGGTGGTACCACGCCCCCTTCTCCAATCAACACCAAACTTCACAGGAACACTTCCAGAATGTTGTTTCAGTATCCCTAAAAACTTCATAAAGTTTGGTTCGGTGGTTTTGGAGTCTATATGTGATATACACACATATCCACTTACCCACATATCCACATACCCACATACATACATTCATTTTTATATATATAGATTTTTCAAAATCAATTAACCAAAAACTTACTTTACATTAATAGATACATTTAATTAATTTTCACAATAAAACATGACTTTAAATTACAAAAAAATTTTACATGACATAAAAATTTTTAAAAAGCAGAAAAAATTTAACACAAAATTTAAACGAAACTATTATAGCCTATACGTCAATTGATACTGCATAGTTGTTGTTTATGTTGTCAGTGACTTCTTTGAAATTTATTGCTCTTTTTGTTGTATTCTTAAACTTTCTAATGCCATTCTTCTTTTTGTTTTGTTTTCAACGTTCAAGATTCTTAGCCTCAAAATCAGCTGTATGGCCTGTAGTCAATATATGTTGTGCTAGCGCTGTTGTTGTTTTTTTGTGTTTCTTATGTCCAGCTTGTGATCTGTCATTCTTATTTTTAGCGCTCTTTTTGTTGTTCCTATATAAGTTTTGTCACAACTATCGTGTTCGTCGCCTTTGCATTGCAGTTCGTATACAACGTTGTTTTTGTCTTCCGTTTTTAATTTTTGTTTTTGTGAATATTTGTAAATATTATGCAAATGTTGTGTTGCCCGCTCTTATTATTTTTCGTATGTGTGTGTTGCCCGTCAGTTTTGGTATATTCCCTGTAGGAAAATCAACTAATTTAAAAGTAGTTGATAAAGTAGTTTTTTGTCAACCACAACTAGTTGAAATTCTGATTTTTCCATAGAATTCTTTTTCCATAGAACGAACTAACATATTTTGTATGGTGATGTCCGCTAAATAAGTCAATTGACTGTCGTCTGCATATATTTTCAACTACTTGTTAAATTAGTTACATTTAAATTATTTTTTTAATTGCTTTAAAATAACCAATTGAAAACTATTACTGATGGCCAAAAGTTAATAATATTTGATGAAATAACATGGTTAAATATATATAAGCTTGTAATCTAATAAAAATTTTCAATTAAAACATGCCAACATCAGAGTAGTTGCCGCCTTAATATAATTCAAAGTAGTTTATCAATCACTGGTTTTTAAGTAGTTTTTCAATTACTTCATATATTCAAGTGGATGCCGCCTTAATATAATTCAAAGTAGTTCATATACTGGTTTATTTTAAACTAGTTTTTAATTAGTTGTTTTTAAAAACAAGTTAGTTTGTTCCTAAAGGGTATGTTATGCCTAAGTACGTTTTTTCTTGTTAGTGTTGCCAGACTGTTTGTTTTGATCTGTTACTTCCCCTGAAAAAAATCTCCCCTGAAGATGTCGAAGAAAAAGTGACGAAACATCGGGAAAAATTTAATTTTAATTTTACCATATTTAAAAATTGCAATTAGGAAGGAATGGCCAAACAACTCTATTGAATTCAAATAAAAAATATATTTTGTTTGTTAAAATTTAAATTTTCAATTTAATTTAGAATATATTTAAGTTCTTTACTGCAGGAAAAATAATAATTTCATATTATTCCGAAATATTTATTTCCATTTATTAAACATAAGATTGAATTACATTTATTTTTAGCCAACATAAAAATTAACAAGAATAACAAATTTATTACCAAATATATCAAACAAAAAATTCTACGTCCACATTTACGATACTATCTAAACTGTGTCTTTTGACGTAGAATTACGTCATTCTCGGAGGTTAGTAGGGCGGTTGATTGCGATCAGAAATCGTTTTTATGCCACACTTTGAGCCTTTGGCGTGCTTAAAGTATTGATCGTACAATGCTGATTTAAGCACTTGTTGGTCTGTTTCATCCTTACTGGGAGAAAAATTCATGTTTGAACTCTCTAACTTTTATAAATTTTACTCAATTACATGAAATATAAAGCCAACATTTGATGTTTCTGTAATAGCAACGACAACAACCAAAGCATACCACAACTCAAGAAAAAGCGCTACATTTACTGTGCTTTATTAAATCTTTTATTTATAGTGGCTTTGCTTATAGAGAACCCATCTCGAAAGTTAACGCAATCTATATAAAATTTTCTCAGCTTTTCAATAAAAATATAAAAAAAAAAAAAATGTAAATGGGGGCAAGGGCATAAAAATTAAATTTTACTTTGTAACCTTTCTTTAAAGGGTCTTCCTCAAAAAGTTTTAATAAGGTACTATTTTTTCGAAAAGGTAGTGTTTTTTTTATAAAAGAATATTATTACTGTTTTTTTAGTCCAATAACAAACCATTAAAAATAAAAGAATTGGCCGATAATTGATGGAATCACTCATATATTTCATATTAAAAATATATTTTGTTCGTTAAAATTCAAATTTTCAATTTAATTTAGAATATATTTAAGTTCCTCACTGCATGAAAAATAATTAATTCATATTATTCCGAAATATTCATTTAAATTAATAAACATAACATTGAATTATATTAATTTTTAAACAACATAAAAATAAACAAGAACAACGAATCCATCGCCAAATATATCAAACAAAAAATTCGACGTTCACATTTACGATACTATAGAAACTGTCTTTTTTATGTCCAATTGATTTCGCAAAATGTTCCACATCCATTCGTCTGAGATGCCTACGGCATCAACAGTCTCGCGTACTTAAACTCTGCGATTGGCCAACACAATATCGTGAATTTTAGTGACCATTTTTGGTGTGGTGGCCTCATTTGAGCGTCCAGAACGTTCGACGCCACTTGTGCTTGTTCTACCGCATCGGAAATTAGTAAACCGCTTCTCAATTACTGAAATTGATGGTGCAGAGTCCCCAAAGTATTTATCAAGCTTTTCCTTGGTTTGGCTGATGGAACACCCACGAAATTCACTTTTTCCCCTAAAAGAAGGTGTAGCTTTAGTGCAGATTGGAAGAACTTTTTCATTACTATTATTTCTGACCGTTTGTTATTTTTAACTACCGCACCAGTAAATATTTAAAAAAAAAACTCGATTTTTAGAGCATATTTCAATCATTCCGTGGCATACTGGTTGAGGTGCGTGGCTTGTATGCTATAGAACCCTGATTCGAATTCCGAATCTAACACAGAAAGTTTTTTCAATTGAATTAATTTTTCAGTTCGGCCGTCATCTCTATGCAGACATTGGCAAACCTCAGAGAGTAAAAACTGGCATGAAAAGCTTCTTGATAACGTAAGCCGTTCGGAGTCGACATAAAACTTGTAGATCCAGTTCTCGATCATTTGTGTTCAAACATTTCACAACACGCACGCATAAGAAGCTCCGTCAAATTTTTTTCAAGGGCTGAAATGGCCACTTCGTTTTGGTTTTTTTTTCTTTTTATTTCCAAATTTATTTCCAAATCATTCCAGCTCACGGATGGCTATCGCTACAGTCCAAATATTTGAGGAATCATCATAACATAAAGCATTATTTTGAAGAACCGACCCGAACACCTTTTTTTCATGAGGAGCCTTAGTATACATACTTACATACATTACAGATAGATAGATGAGCAGAAAAAGTAGGCATGGCAACATTTATATATATAGTGACCGCCACTTGGTCCCATTGCACCTACATACCAAGTTTGACTATCAAAACGTTCACATCTCAGGAATTATAATTATTTCTAACCGACAGCCCTGGCAGCTAATGCTTACTAAGTTATGATTTTTAAATTGTTATTAAATATAGTACATTAATATATAAGTAAATAAATAAATTAAATAATATTATTTCTGAAGAGTGGGCGCAGATATAGTGCTACCATGCACATTTTTTGCAAAGCTGTCGAGAGTAAGCGTGTGAACTTAATTACCAAATTTTAGTATTTAACGATGAGAATCGTCTGATTTATAGAAGTTCTATTAATTTGTGGGTAAAAAAAAACCAAGTGGCGGCCGTGGCGTACTGGGTAGAGTGTGTGGCCCATACGCGAGAGAACCCTGGTTCGAATCCCACCTGACACGGAAAGTTTTTCAATTGAATTCATTTTTCTGTTCGGCCGTCACCTCTCTGCAGACAATGGCAAACCTCAGAGAATGAAAACTGACATGAAAAGCTTCTTAAAAACAAAAGCCGTTCGGAGTCGGCATAAAACATAAACAGGTCCAGTTCTCGATCATTTGTGTTCAAACTTTCTACAACACGCACAACACAATTGATCATAAGAAGCTCGGTCAAAGTGCTTTCAAGGACTGAAATTGGCCATTTCGTTTTGTTTTTTTTTTGTGGGTGGTTCAAGTGGGCGTGGAAAATTTTATCTATATATATAAAAATGAATGTATGTATGTGGGTATGTGGGTATGTGGGTATGTGGATATGTGGATATGTGTGTATATCACGTATAGACTCCAAAACCACCGAACCAAACTCTATGAAATTTTGAGGGATACTGAAGCAACATTCGGGAAGTGTTCCTGTGAAGTTTGGTATTGATTGGGCAAGGGGGCGTGGTACCTCCCATACAACCCAAATTGGCTCTATCGCCCACAAACCAAAAAAATTGCTATATATCGGACGGTTTTAATCATATAAAACTTAAATTTGGTTATTTTGTTCAGATGGTTACTTTCGGTGACTGTACAAGAAATGGGCGTGGTCACTATATCTACGCCCACTTTTCAGCAATTATTTTAATTCCTAAAATGTTCAAGTTTTGATAGTGAATCTTGATATGCAGGTGCTATGCATACAAGTGGCAGTCACTATGTAAATATAAACGTTGTAACGCCCACTTTTACCGCCCACAAATAAGTAAAAATGCTTTATATCAGACGGTTTTTGCCATAGAAGGCTAAGATTTGATAATTTAGTTTATATGATTACTATCCGCCAATATACAAAAAATGGGCGTGGCCGAACTATATCTACGCCCACTTTATCGGAATCATGCTTATTCTTGAGTTGTACACGTTTTGATAGTGAATCTTAGTATGCAAGTGCTATGGATCTAAGTGGCAGTCACTATGTAAATATAAACGTTGTCACGCCCACTTTTACCGCCCACAAATCAGTAAAAATGCTTTATATCAGACGGATTTTGCCGTAGAAGACTACGATTTGGTAATTTAGATCGTATGGTTACTGTCGGCCAATGTATAAAAAATGGGCATGGCCGCACTATATCTACGCCCACTTTATCGAAATCATGCTTATTCCTGAGTTGTACACGTTTTCATAGCCAATCTTGGTATGCAGGTGCTCTGGGTGCAACTGGCAGTCATTATGTAAATAAAAATGTTGTCACGCCCCCTTTTACCGCCCACAAATCAGTAAGAATGGTTTATATCAGACGGCTCTTGCCGTAGATGACTAAGATTTGGTAATTTAGTTCATATGGTTACTGTCGGTCAATGTATAAAAAATGGGCATGGCCGCACTATATCTACGCCCACTTTAGCCTGCATAGCCAATCTTCGTATGCAGGTGCTAAGGGTGCAAGTGGCAGTCACTTTGTAAATATAAACGTTGTCACGCCTACTTTTACCGCCCACAAATCAGTAAAAATGCTTTATATCAGACGGCTTTTGCCGTAGAAGACTAAGATTTGGTAATTTAGTTCATATGGTCATTGTCGGCAACTGTTAAAAATGGGCGTAGTCGCACCATATCTACGCCAACTTTTTCGAAATCATGCTTATTCCTTAGTTGCACACGTTTGATAGTAACACTTGATATGCAGGTGCTCTAAGTGGCAGTCAATATATATATATATAATTTGCCACGCCCACTTGTACCACCCACAAAAAAAACAAAACGAAATGGCCAATTTCAGTCCTTGAAAGTACTTTGACCGAGCTTCTTATGATCAATTGTGTTGTGAGTGTTGTGGAATGTTTGAACACAATTGATCGAGAACTGGACCTACATGTTTTATGCCGACTCCGAACGGCTTACGTTCTCAAGAAACTTTTCATGGCAGTTTTTATTCTCTGAGGTTTGCCATTGTCTGCAGAGAGATGACGGCCAAACAGAAAAATTAATTCAATCGAAAAACTTTCCGTGTCAGGTGGGATTCGGACCAGGGTTCCCCTCGCGTATGGGCCACACACTCTACCCGCTACGCCACGGCCGCCACTTGGTTTCTTTTTACCCACAAATTAATAGAACTTCTATAAATCAGACGATTCTCATCGTTAAATACTAAAATATGGTTATTAATTTCATACGCTTACTCTCGACAGCTTTGCAAAAATTGTGCATGGTAGGACTATATCTGTGCCCACTTTTCAGAAATAATTTTATTTAATTTATTTATTTACTTATGTATTAATGTACTATAGTGGGATCCGTACGATATGTCGAAAAAAAAAATTCCGAAACCTAAAATGTCGAAAAATTTAAAGCCTTGCTTCACCGAACATATTTTTGATCGAAAAAAAAAATGTCGAAAAAATGTAAAAGGTCGAAAAAACATCGAAATTGTCAAATTTCAAATAAAACAACGAAAATTGTAGTTAAACTATTAGTTTTATTTGTTTTGTTGCCAGTTATGCAAAAAAAAACATAATTTCATTCAGTTTAAATTATAATAGACACTCAGATATACAAATCAAATTAAAATTAATATTTCAGTATTTTTGCAGATAGAAAACAATTACTAAATTCAGTTACAATTTCAGAAATAGAAGTATTTACAAACAAATTTTACATCGGCACATATTTCAAAGTCACTTTTCTACATATAAGGACGTATAAATATAACAAACTAACATTTACAGAAATACTAACATAATGAAGTGGAATACGCTAAATTTTTTAAAACCTCCATTTTAGAATACTCGTTTGTTTTACTAAGGATATTTTCAATACGTTTCCTTCTCTTTTGATAGGCTGATTTAGGTTTAGTGGCACATTCGGAATTGATTAAATTAATTTTATTTTTAACTACGATGTATTCGTCTTTCAAACGACTTATTAATTTATACACTCCCACATGTGATTTATCAATAAGTATTTGCATTCTTCTGTGCCATGCTTCCACTGAATTCTGAGTTGTTGGAACATTTATATGCATTTGATCAGATATTGACCAAAACGATGGTGGATAAGCTAAAGTAACTGGTGCTTTTTCTCCAGACGATTTCCGTTTTCTGGAAGTTCCAATCACATAGTTTTTTTCGAACCATTTTAAAAGTTCTGAGCAATCATTGCTAATGTGTGGTTTAAGTTCATTGTAATACTCCAGTATTTCTTCAGGGTTCAAAAAAGCTAAACATTTTATCATTCTTAAATGCAAAGAAAAATTTTCGTCTCTGCCGTATTTTGAGGCAAGTTTCTGATTTTGAACCTTACGCCATAATATCTGTCCAAAATGGAAGAAGCATCCTTTATTAACGACGTCGGGAAAGAACGATTTAGTTACCGATATTATAGCTTTTTCGAAATCACTAATAATAAAATCAGGATTAAGATTCACATTGTGAACACATGCAACATGAAAGATTTCGTAAAACACTTCATTGTAACATTCTATTGTCTTTCTGCTCATTATACAATAAATGACAGGGACAACTTGTTCATTTAAAAATGCATGGATAGTGAAAAGTTGGCGCATTATTGTCGGTACAATTTTAAACGTACCGTCCATAAGCCACACACGTGATTTTTGTAGTATTTTTAAGTTCGCTATACTCCCAAAGATTAAAATCTTTTCCTTTTCAAAACTTTTCTCCGACAACAAAAATGTTTCACCTTCCACGGTTTGAAGATATTCTGGAACACTAATTTCGTCTAAACTCTTAGGCTCTTTTAACATATTATCTCTCACTCTCTTAATCTTTTGCAAGCAATTTTTAGGTTTTGGTATGTACGTTCTACAATCACGGTTACACTGAACAACTGCTGAATTAATTATTTGTGATGGTTTATCATTGGTTTTTTCTGCACGAAGTTTTAGATTTGCATTAGTTTTATATATTTCATGCTCATATGCAAGCGGATCATGACAGTGTTCGAAACAATTTTTTTTAAGGTGGTGCTTATCACGATGTATCACTGTAATCACTCGTGCTTTACATTGGCACTTATTTTTTTTTTCGCACTTCCAATAAAATGCATCTTTATATTGTTTTTCGAAGTAATAAACGAAACCATCAACTACTATTTTATTTTTTCCATTATTTGAAGTAACAGTAAAAATATTATTAGACATTCTTGGACTCCACGTATAACATATATTTAGAAACGATTGACTGTGACTAAGGATTGGATTGTAAAAAAATCATGAAGCATGGTAAACAAAAGTGTAATTTTGTTGATTTCAAGATAGTTACCGTTATCTCATTGAACTAATCAATGGGAGAGTTGCATCAATTTACAAAATGCTCACTTTATTTTAATAGAATAACAGTTATCGTTAAGAGCTTCTATTTTGCAAAAGAAAAAGTAGAAACAGAGAAATAAAACACAAAAATAAGTCATAAGTAAAATAACACAATAACAAGTTATCTCATTGAACTAATCAATGGGAGAGTTGCATCAATTTACAAAATGCTCACTTTATTTTAATAGAATAACAGTTATCGTTAAGAGCTTCTATTTTGCAAAAGAAAAAGTAGAAACAGAGAAATAGAACACAACAATAAGTCGAAATAAATGTAAATAATGATGTGCAAAAAGCGCGCGCGAACACTTCCCGAATGTTGCTTCAGTATCACTAAAAATTTCATAAAGTTTGGTTCGGTGGTTTTGGAGTCTATACGTGATATACACACATACCCACATACATACATTCATTTTTATATATATAGATAACATAATTTTAAAAGAGTTATATTCTTAGAAGCGCCGAAGTTTTAATATGCAGAAATGAAAATGAAAAGTTTGGGAAAAAGTCAATGCGCGCTGTTATTTATTTTTTTAAAAAAATATATAATTTGTCAAATGTTCCCCACGGTGGGGCACATTTGACTTTTTCTGGTTCACATTTGACAGCCATACTTTCCGTGATATTTTTCCGGTTTAAGTGTTATTAAGCTTTACTTTAAAGTAAACTTATATTTTAGAATTTGTTTTTGAATAATTTCTTAAAACAACAGTCAGTGTATTCATACTTATTCAAGCGTATGATAGAAAAACATATCAACGCTACATAACTTTGAAAAATAGACAAAATCCAATAGTTGGTCTTTTTTTTTAAAGATGCGAACCAATGCTAAAGAAATACTGGGCATTAGAAAACGCCTTATTATATTTAACATTGATAAATGTTCAATGAGGTACTTTTTACATTTGTCAAATCTGCACCTTCTACAAAAGTCAAAGGTGCCCCATTCTACTCACCGTCTGATTTTTTAATTTTTTGCAAAGTGTATAACACTTCAGATAAACTCACTTTTTATTTTCATAACACATATAAACAGAATAACCAATTTTGTAAAATGCTTAATAAAACGTCTTTTATTATTTAAGGGAAAGCTTACGTCCGAGCTACCGAAAATTACAACTGGTCGCGAAAATAGAAAAACACGTGCAACTTCATTACGCATTAGAATATAATTGTGAATTTTTTTGACGCTTCGTCAAGTGAAATTAGGGTACTTTTCACATTGTTACATTTTTGATAAAAACCCTTTTTCACACTACAGAGAGTGCCCCAGTGTCAAATGTACCCCGTCCTACCCTACTACTCTCATGTCTTCCATACAATCCTAATTTTAATTGTTCCCAAATTTTAAATGTACTGACAGTACGTTCACAAAGTCCATAGGAAGACACATAGATGTCGTTACTCGATTTTTTTCCATATGGTTTTTATTTAGTACCAACCTTCAAACGATGCCTATTAAAATTTGACAACAATCTGACAATTGATTCGTGAGTTATAGCATTTTGTGTACAACAATGTTATTGAAAAAATTTAAAATAGTGAATTTCGAGTTTTGATAAAGCATTGCTCTTTGACGAAAAAAAATACAAGGAAAACCAAACAATGGCTTGATAAACATTATCCGGACTCTGCTCCATCGAGACAAATGGTAGAAAAGTGAATTGCTGAATTTAAACGTAGTCGTACCAGCACAAATGATGCAGAGCGCAGTGGACGCCCAAATCAGACTGTTATTTCACAAAACATCAAAAAAATCCACAAATTGGTTATGAACGATCGCAAATTGAAGGTGAACGAGCTAGCTGACATTGTAAAGATATCAGATGGTAGTGTTTTTACCATTTTTTTTTTACCATTTTACCACCAGCTGAGTGGACAGCAGTCGACGAACCGAATCCAAAGCGAGCAAAGACCCATCAGTCGGCTTGTAAGGTGATGGCGTCTGTATTTTGGGATGCGAAAGGAATAATATTCATCGTCTATCTCCAAAAAGCAATCACCATCAACAGCGACTATTACTGTGCATTTTTGAATCGATTGAAGGTTGAAATCGCCAAGAACCGGCCACATTTGCAAAAGAAAAAAAGGTGTTGAATTGGGCTTCGAATTGTTTACCCACCCACCGTATTCTCCATATTTAGCCGCCAGCGACTTTGCTGTTTTCAGATCTCAAGAGAATGCTTGCTGGAAAAAGAAATCATACTATAAAAGTGGTTGAAAAATCGCTATACTCGTTGTATCGCTCCCAAAGGCAACTATGTTGAATAATGTAATTGAGTTTTATCAAAATTTTCTTTTTTTCTTACTTATCGTACGGACTTATTGAATGACCTGTTATTTGCTCAATTTTAAAAATTCAGATTTATTTTTCTGCTTAATTTTTACGCACTTCTTTAAATTTACACAAAATAACTAATGAGTTGATACCCTTACTCTTGCATACTAAACAACCTTCTTGATTATAGCCATGAATCACTCTTTTCACTTGTCGTTTACTTTGCCGTTTTGAGTTTTACTGTTCACAGAAAATAAACAAAATATATTATATCTACGTTAAGAAGTTTAGCTTTTACCCCAAAAAAAATAGTAAATAATCTGAAAATTTATTCGTTTTTCGAAATTTTTTCTTCTTTCCTTCTCCTTTTTCTAATAATATACTGTTTGTTAAAATTGGAAGAAAAATGAATTTTTGGCAATTTTAATGCAGAAATTTCGTTTTAAAATAGTCGTAAGTTTTTTATTATGGTGTGCTTTAAGTGTTATTTTTTTGCTAGTTTTTTAAAAGCACTACCATGGTACAATAATAATAAGGTTAACAAATCTTAAATTTTAGGTTTTTTTGTTAGGAAAAAAAACAAATTTTCAAAAACCATTCGCAAGAAATTTTAATGTGCCAAAAAATGCCAAAAAAATCCAAAATTGAGTGAACAAATTGGAGATTTTTTCCCCCAAAGTTGAAGATATATATACAGTAGAGCGGGTCGAAAAAAAGTTTGATAAAACCACCCGCTATTTCAAACCTGACCTCGAAGGGATTCCAAAAACAAAAAAAAATTTTTTTTGGACCACCGGGAAAACAGTCGAAATGGTCTTTTGTCTATAACTTAAGTAAAACATATCCGAGCTTTAAAAATAAGTCGTTTAAAAGTGCTTTACAAGTACTACGTTTTCTCTTCGGAGCATTTGTACTTCCAAAGTCATATTTGACTAGAAAGCTCTGTTAGCCCGATTTACCCCCTAAAATTTTTTTTTTTATAAAATTAAAGTCCTAAAAATTTGTTTACATTTTGTCAAAATAGATTTTTTAATAAGTTTAAAAACAAAGAAATAATGGTTCAAATATTTGGTACAACACATTTCCTATTATACATACATATACAGCCATGGACACATAAATAGCACAAATGTCAATTTATTTTTTAAACGTTTCGTTTAAACCTAATAATGCATTCATTAACTGTAGTTATCATTTTTTGAGACTCCAGTGTGACGTTGCTTAAAACTCCGAGAGAGATGTACCGTTACTCACTTTTATTTGCTTAGGCCATCTCTTTCTGTATAGGCATGTACGATCTGCATGTACGAATAGCACACATGTTAGTTGGTGAATAAAAGTTAACAAGATCGGGTGTTTGTAAAAATTTTAGAGTTTTATTCAGTTAATTTCGCCTATTCTAAATAAAATGGGTCGTGGTATACATTGCACCCCGGAAAAAGGTATATAAGTCGAAAAGGCAAAAAACCATCTGAAATCGCGGATATTCTCAAAATTTCGCGAAAAATGGTCTATAATGCACTCAAGCTGGTTACATCAAATGTTTCAAATAATTTCGAGAATGATCCGCGCAATCCTAGACCGCGTAAAACCACCGATTTTACTGATAGACTAATAGTTCGCAAAAGTAAGGCTGATCCTTTGAAGTCAGCAAAGCAAATTATGAGGGAAATAAATTAAGAAAATAACCTTAATGTTTCAAGAAAACTAGTATTTCTTGTAGTAGTTCAAGAAAACAGACTGCATGTACATGAAGCTAATCTTTATGGACGCATTAGTCGAAGAAAGCCGCTCTTAACAAAAACATTTAAAGGATCGTTTAGCGTTTGCAAGGGCCCATGTGAATAAAGAAGACCAATTTTGGAAGAACGTGCTCTGGACTGACGAAACTAAATTAAATAGGGTTGGACCAGATGGAAAAACTTTTGTTCGGCACCCCAAACGCCAAGACTTGAATCCGAAGTATACAAAAAAATCATTAAAGCATGGATGAGGAAATTTTATGGCTTGGGGAGCTTTTTCCTGGAACGGCGTTGGGCCAATTTTTCGTATACCAGGAATAATGGATAAAAATATGTATTTAGATATTCTTAATAACCAGATGGGACCATTTGCATTTGAGAACATGCCCATTAGGTGGACTTTTATGCACGTAATGATCCAAAACACACAGCAAAGGTTGTGATTGATTGGCTAAAAAAGGAAAAAATAAATATTTTGAATTGGCCGGCTCAAAGCCCAGACCTCAATCTCATAGAAAATTTATGGAATGATGTGAAGGTCAGCATTAGCAATCAAAATTTTCGAAATTAAGATGAGTTATGGAGTGGAATTGTGGAGAAGCTTGTGGAGAATATGGGACGAAGATGTCGGGCTGTTTTGGACAATTCGGGATACAGTACCAAGTACTAGTAATATTAGTAAGCTCATTGTAAAATAAAAATGTCTTTTTTCAGAAACCAAATTGTGCTATTTATACGCCCACTTCAGCTAAGGAGCAATTTAAGATTTTTCATTAATTTTCTAATTTTTAATTCGTAATTACAAATTTACCACTGATTTTAAGTTTTTAATGATTAAACTAAACTGAGGTAAACCATGAATTTACCATGAAATAAATTATTTTTTTCCTCTATGTATTTTATTTAAATTTATGTGAAACACCCTACATGTATTTTTGTGCTATTTATGTGTCCACGGCTGTATGAAATATTTTATTTTTTATATCAAACAAAATATCATTCGACGAAATACGGCCCTATACCGTGACTAAACCTCCGCCATGCGTCAACTTTGGGATAAGGTTTTTCGGTCGTAGTTCTTCATTCGCTTTGCTGCATATTTTTTGTTTGTTATCGCAACCGAATAAATTGTACTTACTCTCATCGCTGAACAACACATTTGTAAAGAAACCTGTCGATGTGTCGGTATACAGTAATGCAAGGCCTAGTCGCTTCTTATAGTTAATTTGACTGATGAATGCTTTTTTTCGGCACTCGGCTATAAATTTCGTTTTCTCTCACAAAATACATTAAGAATGTGGTTGATTACCGAGATGTTTCGAACTTCTGTTGTTTTTGAATTTTTAACCACAACTTCTAATTTATCGATTAACTCTTTGAGAAATTTTAGGTGGGCGACGACTTCTAGCTTCAATAATTTTTGCAATAGATTTAAACAAATTTCCTTTTTTTGAATGTTATGTTTTGCTCTCGTACTTCAAGACAACCTTTCTTTGTATTTATCAATTAAAATTTTATTTTATTTTAAAATAATAAAATTATCAATTTTAAATTATATTATTATAATTTAAATAGCAAATATTTTCTAAGAAAAAATGTCTCTTTTGCTTGTCATATCTTAAAAATCAAATCTTATAGTTTGTCTTATCTTAAAAAAAATGTTTCTTCAGGAAAATATTTTAAGATTTAACCCTTAACGGCCACGCCTCAGCCAGGCCACACGGCGTAACTCATTACCCACACTCAAAAACCTAGTTGTACAAGACATATGAAAGTTTTAAGCTAACCGATTGTTTCATGTTTGTTGAAGAGTTCTTTAACATTTCTAATGATTTTTGTCTGTCATTTTATAGATGGCGTTCTAAAAACTGGCCATATATGTGAAAATTCAGCAATAATGGGTTTTTTTTTATTAAACAATTCATTACTCCGCCATTTTTCAATATTGAGAGCTAAAATTGTAGGATTGTACGGACAACATTACCATATCATAAAAAAACAGTATCTGCCGTTCACTCAAAAAGTAAATTAATTATACAAAACTACTTGAGGGAAAAATTAAAAAAAATAAAAAATACAGAAAAGTGGAAAAAATATTATTTTTATGTGTATGATCAAAAAAAATTATTTTGAATCCTATTTTATTCACCAGCAAACGCGCGGTCTTCAACCGATCAACAAACAAAAGACCTGTTAGTTAAGTGTTGATTAAGTTAACGGCAAATTGTGGCTCCGCTTAGCAGCTAATCAGAAGAACCTCCCCGCGTGCTCCTCCGCCAAAAAAAGAAGAATACTTTACTTGAACTTAATTAAGGCAGTCTGAAGCGTTTTTTCATTTAAAATAATAACGACAAACACAAAGCACAAAACAATATCACAAAAAAAATAAACAAATGACAGCTGATATGCAGTTTTTGCGTATTCACAATTGAAAAATTCACAATTAGTGATGTAATCGACGGATGCTTAACTAGCACTTTGTGAAAGCAAAATTATTTTTTTTTAGCTATCGTATGGTTAAGAGCTACACTAACCGGGCATTGAAAAGCGGCCCTAAGTTTGTAAACACAAAATCGAAAAAATATAGATATGCGTTTGAATAAATACACGCGCCCCACTTATTCACGAATATTATTGTATTCGTTCATTCGAAAGAGAAGGTATACCATCACCGTGGACACGTATACATTCTTAGGTTGCGGCCAGAGTGAATGCAGATGCAGACAGGCAGGCAGACAGGCACATGCAGTAACCTGCACAGCAAATAAGCCGTGCAGAGTGAATCCGGACAGATTAGTACGAGTTGTCGTACGATCAGTACGACAAAACAGACTGGCACTGGTTTCTCGTAGCTGATTTTGGGGTTTTCTGCCGAATTTTTAATGTTTTTAGGAAACTATGTTTCTAAGCACATTTTTATGAAACAATTCATAATTGTGTAAAAATAGTTATATAATAATTTCTCGTATTTTATAAAAATTGGTTATTGTTTTTAATGCTTGTATTCGTTTTCTTTTTTACATGCTTATCTTTTGTCGTCAATAAAAAAAATTTCTCTGCATGAATTCTGTGCCACGCTTATCTAAAGCAATTACATACACACCAACAACAGCAGGTTGTAAATTTCCTTGAACTGAAGAGTTGGGTGCGCGAAACAAGGCATTGTTAAGAATGAGAATATTTGTTATAAAATCATTATTATTGTGCTAAAAACGCAGTTTTCTTAAAAAATTACAAAAACGGCACAAAAAAACTAAAATCAGTTATGATAAACCAGTGCCAGCCTGTTTTCCGTACTGGTGCCTGTATGCCTGTCTGCATGTCTGCATCTGCATTCACTCTGGCCGCAGCAATAGATGTCAAAATAGCCAACACTTAGTAATTAAACGAAAAAAAATCTATTTTCTCACGCAAACGCGAAACTTTTTTGTCAAAAAATAGTTCGGAAAGTATCTTGTCAAATTTTTTATTTACGGGCATTGAGACAAAAATTGTTCATGTATATTTCATAACCTATAACCCACGTGTTATCCTACAATAAACTTACAGTAGATTTATTCAGTAAACAATATCATATAAAAAAAAAACTATATTATTTCACATGAACATACAAGATATCATAAGGACTACACAGAAAAAAAAGAGTAGAACTTTTACCTAAAAATGTATAAAATTCAGCTAAAGTAATCCGGTGATTTTCAGTCAACGAATTTGTTTAGGTGCGCTACAAATTTCTAAATGTTAATGTATTACATTGTATTAGGTAGAGTGACGGCGAAAGTAAATTAAGCACCTAAGTATTTAGGTGTACTTATTTTTTACGCTGAAATCCTTACTCCCTCATTAAGAAAGCGTTATAATTGGCTTTGCCGAAGCCAAAATAGGCATCTCTCTGTGCAGTCCATCCATAATATTTGTGTATTCAAATTATTGTAAGAAATATTTCCACATCCAGTGTCCAAAATGTACAATGTACTGCTCATCTAATGGCCTAGTTATGTTCGTTATGCAAGTAGCAAATAGTGAGTAACAAATCGAGTGTTGATTGTGCACAACGTAGATTAACTTCGGACATGTTGTCCATAAATTAAGGGGGTCCTCTGGTAATCCGAAAAAATTTTTTCGATTTTTTTTTTTCATATTTCTATTGCTCAGATACTCAAAAACATTTTCCCAAAAGGATTTTTCAAAATTCGAAATAGTTTAGGAGATACAGGCATTTTTGTGTAGGTATGTTTTCGTCAAAATAACGCATCAGCAAAGTTGTTTATTTGCCTGCAGTCATTAGTCGAAAATTCTGTGGAATTCTTCCAAAATATGTATTGATATTACAAAATATACACACACAGTATGTATACATGCAGTATGTATACATGCATGTTTTGATTTAGGGGTTGAAATGATTTTGAGCCCAGGTGTTCACATGAAAGAAGCAAACGAACGAGATTCAGTTTATTTTCGAACGATGAAAGCTACGCGTGCGCGATAACTGCTGTTGTAAAATAAAAGAAAAATCGTTTTGTGTTTTTTTTTTTGCTATGGATAAAAAAAGCCACCCAAACGCGCCGCGTAAGTACGCGTATCGAACAAAAAAGAGGCATTTCCGTGGAAACCAGCACTCCCAAGTAGAGGACACCGACTTTGCCAGCACATCGGCCAAAAAATTGAAGAAAACGCAAGACAATGAAGTCATCATCGAAAACAACCTCCAGTTCTGTTTCTTGGAATTTTTTTCATTTTTCCAAACGCTTGCTGCTCTGGTTATCTGCGCCCAATGTAAATAAAAAATTCGATTTGGAAAAACATGTATGCGTGGAGTCGGCTTCAAAGTGAGTCTGCAGTGCCAATGTAAAGCTACACAGTATATTAATTCTTCGCCGGTGGTCGGTAAATCTTTTGTTGTAAATCTCCGGTTGATATTTGCCATGAGATTGCTTGGAATAGGGAGAGAAGGTATTAATATGTTCTGCGGATTAATGGACATATGCCAAGGATTGTGCCTTGATGCGTACTATGGCACCTTGAAAAACATGCATGTGTCTGCTAAAGCAGTTTACAAGCAGTGCCTGTTGAATGCGGTTAAAGAAGAGCAGGAACAGCAGAAAGAAAAAAATCCTGACTGTGACTCCTCATTGCTGACCGTTTCAGGGGATGGCACCTGGAAAAAACGGGGATTCTCGTCTCTTTTTGGTGTCACTACGCTCGTCGGTAAACATACCAAAAAAGTGGTAGACTCCGTTGTCAAATCAAGCCTTTGCCAGGCATGCAAAATGTGGGAAAAAAAAAATGACTCTGCAGACTTCGAAGAATGGTACGAATCGCACCAGAAAACATGCACAAACAACCACAGTGGGAGTGCGGGCAAGATGGAGGTAGATGCCGTGAAGGAAATGTTTGCCTCATCGATCGAAAAATATGGCATAAAATATGAAAAATATATTGGCGATGGCGACAGCAAAACCTTCAAGGCCATTATAGACCTTGATCCGTATAACGGCGACCCCGTTGTCACAAAAAAGGAGTGCATCGCTCACGTGCAAAAACGCATGGGCACACGGCTGCGCAAGGCCAAAAAAGAAAACAAAGGCATCGGTGGAAAAGGCACTGGCAAACTGACAGACAAAGTCATAAGCGAGCTGACTACTTACTATGGACTTGCTATTCGACGTAATAAGGACTCTGTGGAAAACATGAGAAAAGAAATATGGTCAACATATTATCACAAAAGTTCAAGTGATAGTAATCCACAACATATGTATTGCCCACCTGGTGAGTCCAGCTGGTGCGCCTATCAAAAGTCAGCAGCAGAAGGCTCATTAGCCTCATTTCACCACACGTACGCCCCACTTGATGGAAAGGTTCTGCAAGTAATGAAGCCCATATACGAAGCGTTATCATCCGACGATCTACTCAACCGATGCACTGGATGTGAAACGCAAAATTGTAACGAATCGTTCAACTCGCTTTTGTGGACCTTTGCGCCGAAACATATCCACTGTGGTGCTACCACAGTCGAAATCGCAAATTTTCTGGCAACCTGCATTTTCAACGAAGGCTTCACAAGTATTTTAAAAATAATGTCAACAATGGGTATTGTCATCGGCCCACAAGCCGAGATGTATGCTGAATCTCGCGACGGAAAACGACTTCAACGCTCAGAGCTAAAAACGTACGCATCATCGAAAGAGGGTCGCACAGCCCGCAGAGCCCAAAAAGCCATGGAAAACTCGTTTTATGAGATGGAGGAAGGCACACTTTATGGGGCTGGAATTGCCGATTAATATTCGTAAGTATTGTATTAAAAAAATATGTGTTAATGTCATTTGTGTGCCTCAAAATTGAAGTCAAAACTTTAAACGCGTTTTTCTCGAAACCATGTTTTTCAAAACTTTGCGCACGATAACTCAAACAGTTTTTGACCGATTTTGATATATGAGGCATGAAACGACGCAGAATTTACGCCGCTATAGCCCCTACCTCAAACTTGCCGAAAAAATAATGGTTACTATTTCTTTTCTACACTAGACTACAAAAAAAAAAAGGTCGAAATTCGATTTTTCATTTTCAAAGTGGCGGCTCCCCCCCTAAAAAAATTTCGATTTTTGTTTCCGAGGTAGGGGCTATAGGGACATTCATTCTAAGTAACTGAATATTTATTTTTTTTTTTTCAGACGATGTTTACACTTGGAATCGTGCGCAATTTGGACCCACCTTTTTTCCGGAGAACCTCGTTACCAGGCCGAGAACTTTCTGAACGGTCCATAAATTCACTTTTTCAAAATTTTGTATTTTTTTCAATAAATTAAGCTACCCAAATCAAAAAACGGAACTAAAATATCTTTACTCGTTCTCTTTCCACAATATTTTGAAAAAAGGCTAAAATTTGGCATAGATTACCAGAGGACCCCCTTAACGCACAAAATCTTCTAAAGATTAACTGTTCTTTGGCTAAACCAGGGCAAGACACTCAACAAAAACGAGAATTCAAAATTAAATTGAATTAGATCTTAAGTTTACGTTCATCTTAAATTTGTAAAATAAAATTATAATTTTATCTTTATTTCATTTCATTTATTTCAATCTTTGGGCAATAATTCCTTACAGATTAACAGCATAAATATAAATATTAGCTATATACAACAAAGTATTTTAAAAATAGTTCATAAATTAAATGAAAACTAAAATAAATCTATTTATTACTTAATTAATTTGATATAGTTTTATGTAGAATATGCAGAAATATAACTTCCGGACTGGTTCAAAATAGACTTGATACATAATAAAACATTATTCAAAAAATATAATTTAATACAGATTTCATTTAATTTCTAAGGAACAAAAAAATCTAAATTAAATTTAAAATTAATATAATTTAATAATAGCAAAGCTCGATGTATTGGTGCACTAACTGCATAATTAGACCGAGACATTTCCAAGTAAAACGCTTAATTTTTGGCTGCTCTTGCTAAAGCATTGAAATTAACCATTTCCAATATCGCAGGGCAACCAACAAAACCATTAATGATATCAAAAACAAAAATACAAAATACTTCTACTCCAAAGATTTTCATCCTATTAAGAGACATCTGGTATTATATGAAGGGGGCAAACATAGAGTATTGCACGAACATAATATTTTCATTTGTTCGTTCGTTAGTTCGTAGAAAAAATTCTGCAAATGAATAAAATTTTAATTTCTATTTTCTACGAACGAATAACTATTTTCTATAACCGAACATCAATTTTCTACTAACAAACGAACGAACATCTATTTTCTACGAACAAACGAACGAACATCTATTTTCTACGAACGAACGAATGAACCAAATATTTATATTTTTTTCTACGAACGAACGTTCGTGCAAGGCTCTGGGTAGACCATCAATGTTCAATGAGCGTAAGGCTGGAAATTATGAGCCTAATAAAATGGGTTCCAAACAATTGCTGCATATTCCAGCCTTGATCGTACGCGAGGGTTAAACAAAGTTTTCAAAGTGTACGGGTCCAGAAAGCATACTCTATTACGACAAATGATTGTTAGCATGGCATAGGCTTTTGGATCAATATAGTCCAGATGAGAAATAAAAGTAAATTTACAATCAAAAACTACACCTAAGTCCTCAATAAACAGAAACCAAAACAGTATAAGTTTCATCAGCACCATCACAACCGGTTTTAGCAGCAACAACAACAGCATCAGCACCAGACATAGAAATCGAACTAGCGTCTAAAATAGGCAGCACAACAACTGCGTTAGAACTAGGACTTCATAACACATGATGTTCATTGAACATCAACAAAACAAGGCAGACTTTGGCATTGCTCTGAATTGAGAGCAACATTAGATGGAGCTGGGTTTGAAGAACTCTTAGAATTTGAATTTGGTCGTGGCGTAGTGGGTAGAGTGTGTGGCTCATACGTCAGAGAACCTAGATTCGAATCCTCCATAGAACACAGAAAGTTTTTTCAATTGAATTAATTTTTCTGTTCGGCCGTCACCTCTCTACAGAGAGATGGCAAACCTCAGAGAGTAAAAACTGTCATGAAAAGCTTCTTGAGAACATAAGCCGTTCCGAGTCGGCATAATGCTGGTAGGTCCAGTTCTCGCTTATTAGTGGTCAAACATTTCAAAACACGCACAACAAAATTGATCATAAGAAACTCGGTCAAAGCTCTTTCAAGGGCTAAAAGGGCCATTTCGTTTTTTTATTTCCTACTAGATAACTCTTCATGTTGTCCTTAAAATCCTTTATTGTTCTTATTAGTTCTAATTTTCCTTTATACTATCTTAATGAGCACACTTATAATTAAACCTTGAAGCTAGTAAGGGGGCGTCCATTAATTACGTGAGCCGTGTACGGTGGCGGAGGCGTTAAGCCGAATCTGACTCACTCACGTCGGGAAGAGGGGTTCTCGCAAAGATTACTTAATTTTAATATTTATCGCGATTATGCGAGCTGCACAAAGTAGCATAGAAGCATAGTAGCCCGTCGACTTAGTAGAGCAACAGAGCTTCTGTGTGCAAGCGATAATGGCTTAGAGTGGCTAAATCAAAGCGACGTTGAAGGAGCAGATGATTTTACTAACAATCACATGGACATGCTGGTTTCAGTAGTCACTCTTGAGACCGCACATGAGTCCCCATTGACTGAATTAAAATGAATATTCTTTCACCAATTTTAGAAGTTCTCATTTAAGTATTTTATTGTTCGATTTTTTCATTGCGATTTTAGACTACGATAAAAATAATTAAATATATGACTTTTTTTTTAATAATTCCAATACAATTAAGCATAGATTAATATATTTACACTAAAAGCATGCATTTTGAACAATCTCACGTAAGATTAGAGGAGAGGGTAGGGGGTCGGGCCAAATCTCATGATATCTCGCTAGGGGGGGGTCAAAATCACCCCACGTAATTAATGGACGCCCCCTAAGACAGATAAACTTAAACCTATTAAAAATGCAGACCTCTGACCGACCTTTTTATTTCTATTCCAACGTTTTCAATTTAAACAAATCTGAGATTGAAAACATTAGCAGCCTTATTTAATAGATTTTCTTAAAGGGGCACATATGTTAAAAATTTAAAAATAAAAATTTTTTTCGGGTTTTTTTTTTTCATAGAAGGAAAAAAGGTGGTTTTAAATTTTGCACACATATTTATTAACATTTAAAGAATACAAAAAAGTTTTTCAAACATTTTAAAGCGGTTTTTGACGTTATTTGATTTAAAAAAAAAAAATGCAAAAAATTGACGGTGTACTAAATAAATCGTTTTAGTGGCTATCGCCCGAACTAGGATAATTTTTTCCGCCGAAAAAAACAAAATCGCGGACGATTTTGTAACCGCACTCATTTTTTTTAAATGGCCGCCATTTTGTTTTTTCGGCGGAAAAAATTATCCTATTAATTTTGTTTTTTTTTTCCTGATGATCCAGACTAGTGATATCCTGTACACCGTCAATTTTTTGAATTTTTTGTATTCTTTAAATGTTAGTAAATATGTGTGCAAAATTTGAAAACTATATCTTTTTTCCTTCTATGAAAAAAAAATTCCCGAAAAACATTTTTTGTTTTAAATTTGCCCCTTAACCCTTATCGGTCCCTCATATCAATTTGATACAATTTTTGTCTTTCAAGTTGAATAAAAAAAAAAACTGCCCGATGGAAAGAACCGGTTTTTGGGAAAATAGCATGATTTTGCCTGTAGAATCGGGCTAATGAGTTTTTAATGTTCGGGCATTTCTGGTTTTACCTGAGACGAAATAGTTACGAATCGGTCCCTCGAATCAACTTGATACAATACATCTGCCGATGGTTATTGCAGTTGTTTTTTGGGTTAGGCTCGTTTTATTTCATTTTTTTGTTTTCAGTATGTTCTTGAACACACACGAGTGAAGATTGAATTGAATTTGTTTGAAGTGATAAGTGATTTTAGTGAATTTTGAAGTGATTTTTATCTGCCGCATACTTTCATTGCGTTATACATACATTCAATTGATTTCAAAAAAATGGAAAAAATCTACGTGAAAACCGTCAAAGAGACGAATATGATATCGATTTCGAATCTGGAAGTGAAGCAGAAGAATCTCCAGAAGATAGTGACGATGATTTCACAATGGAGGAAGAATGCGTTGCAGAAATGAGTGAGCATTCTGATGAGTGCGATGTTGAGCCACTGGAACAAAATGTGGCAGAAGAAATTGCCAGAAATGCAACAGCAAAATATTTGTCAAAAAATAAAAAAATTCAATATTCAATGGAGCCATTTGAAAATAACCGAAGAAATTCATATAGGCACGATGATAATATTGTTTCAGGTAAAAAACGTACCCTTCTTGTTTTGTGCTTCATATTCAGTGTTTGCACCTTTTTGTTGTTGTTGTAGGACCAAAACAAGTTGCAGCTGCTCATGTTGTAGATGCTTTGTATGCATTTGATTTGTTTCTGCGACTGATAGATAATACTATTTTGAATATGACGAATTTATATGGTTTGCGGAAATACAAAGAAGAATGGGAACAAATAGATATGGATACTCTACATGCGTACTTCGGATTGCTACTGCGTGCTGGTGTGTATCGTTAGTATGGTGAATGTGTTACACAACTCTAGAATGAGAAAACTGGTCGACCAATATTTCGAAACACAATGTCACTGAAAATGTTAAAAAAAATTCATGGATGTATCAGATTTGACGATAAAGAAGAACGTAATGCCAATACTGCTTCTGTCCGTTATAAATTGGCACCGATACGCACCATATATGAAAAATGGAACCATAATTTGCAAGTTGTATACATTCCAGGCAAAAATGTTACAGTAGATGAACCGTTTTGACAATACATACCGTCGAAACCGGCTATATACGGCATAAAGATTTAGGTTTTTGGCCTATTCAGCTACCTGGTATGTTTACAACACGCAAATTTATGTTGGTCGCAATCGCAACGCCGCTTCAGAGCGCAATATTGGACGCCGTGTTGTTTTGGATTTGGTAAACGGGTTGTCGGAGAGGAACATCACATGCGACAACTTCTTCACATCTTATGAACTGGCTGAAGAGTTACATAAACGCCGAATGACTATTCTGGGCACTATACGGAAAAATAGGACTGACATTCCTCCAGTATTGTTTGATATGAGGAAGAAACCTGTGTATTCGAGCGTTATTGTATATGACCACAAATAACAAGCCATTTTACTGTCGTATGTGCCTCGGCGTTATAGATATGTTACACTGCTCAGTACATGGCACAATGCCGTCGTTATAAGTGGAAATGCTGAGAAGAAACTGAATCTAATTCAGGATTATAACAAAACCAAGAGTGGCGTGGACAGTATGGACCAGATGGTGGCTACCTACACCTGCAAAAGGAAGATAAATCGGTGGCCAATTGCAGTATTTTGCAACATGTTGGTCGTGAGTGCATTGAATGCATATATAACGTATATTTCGCTATTTCCGGCTTGGAAAAACAGCAAAACCAATAAAAATATACGTCGTCGCATATTTATTGAGGAGCTTGGAATGACTCTTGTGCAAACAAAAAACATAGAAAATCGGAAATCTCAGCCTCGAAGGCTCAATATTGAAGCACTACCGCCGATTACCCATTTGCCAAAAACTACGAAACGCGGACGTTGTTACATATGTACATATAAAAACAATAAAATTTTGTATTCAAATCGTTGTGATAATTGTAAGAATTATGTTTTTAATGATCATCATTATATTTGCGAAAAATGCGCTAATAAATGCACATAGCCACAAAAATAATCATTTTTGACATTTTTCTCTTTCAAATTTTCATTACTTATAAATGTATTTTCTAAATTTAAACTTATGAAAACAATAAAATAGAACTACAAAAATATAAAACAATCAGTTTTTTTAATTTTTAAAACGATTTTCTTAACTTTTTTTTTGAATGTCTATCAAATTGATACAATGGGACCGATTCGATGCATTTCCTAGGGGACCGATGAAGGTTAAACAATCGTTCAACGCTTGTTTAGGTACTAAACCTCTGCACGGATTAACTCGTTTCTACTACAACAATAGTGCATTCGGTGTGGAGTTCAGTAGTTTAATTAACACCATAGCATAAATAGTCTCAAACCGACTTTCAACATATTTCTTTGGAAACGAGTGATAGTTATGTTTGATTCGTCCCGAACGACTCAAACATAACATAGCCGGTAGCATTCGTAGGACAAACGAATCTAAACCAAACATAACAGAATAAGGGATTTGTAAAAGATTAATACTGTATAAATATATGAGTCGAATGTTATGTCCACAACAATTTAAGATTTTAAAAATTGAAATTGTACATACGATGGCAGAATTAGACGGTTGCAATTTAGACTGTCAGAATTTTAAAATTCAAGATGGTTAATAGCGTTGCCACCTAAAATTTTTTTTTCACGAATTCGGTGATGGAGCAAACACTAGGTAAAAATGGGTCGCTGAATCCAAACCCGTTGCCAGAATATCAAAATTGTGTAATTTTCTTAACAGTGCTGCCACAGCAACCACAAATTCTTAACTCGGATGACAAAATAACAAGAGAAATAATTATTTACGAAAGTTCAAATATTATTATTCATGATGAATTCAGCGTATTACAGTGGTGGTGTTTATGCACAAAAATGAGTTCCCCTTGCTCTGAAAATTAAGTTGCATAGTATTAGCTACGACAGCAAGCAGTGCAGCTTCTGAAGGGGTTTTTTCAGTAGCACGGAATTTAATAACTGAAAGAAGATGCAGCATTGCATCAAATGCAACTTCAACCAATAAAATCATGTTGCCAACCTCATTGTAATCGACCATGGAATAATGTTAAAAAACTGAAAAAGCTGAGTGCGCATCACAATAATGTTATTTATTACAAAATTCCTAAAAATTGAATTTTTTGTTAAATAAAAAATGTTTGCTCAATCACTTCCAAATACATTTACTAATGCATGCATATATTAAATTATGTATTCTTTTGAATTCTAAATAAAATTTGTTTTCTAGAAATGTTTGTGTCATTCACTAGTTTTATTGAGAAGTTTAAATTTGTTTTATTTGATTGATTTTATTTTGATTTTGTATGATTTTGTGTAAAAGAAAAAACAGTTTTGGGGTCCACCTTAGAGTCACATAAAATTTTTGAAATTCTAACATCAACTTCGAAATAAGCGACACTCTGCCAGCGCATGTACTAAATGTGTTAAGCAAAAACCCATTTTTACCAAGTGTTTGCTCCAGCACCGAATTCGTGAAAATAAAAAAATTCATCAGATTCGAAGTCAGCGACCCCTTAAAACTGTTAAATGATGTTTAAAACTCTTGAAAATCAGGGATGGAAAATAACGATTATTTTTAAATTTTTAGACCAAAAGATCATGTATAAAAAGTTATTGTAAAATAATTTTAAATGTAGCAATGTGATGCTAGGGAGTCAGAGATCTCGATTTTGACATGATTTTTTTTTTATGATTTTTAAGATAAAAAATCACCTAAACCAATTATTTTTGACCGATATTTTTTCGATCAAATATAACAATTATTTTTTGATCGATCAGAAATAAAAGTTATTTGTAATCGTTATTTTTTTTAATCAGAAATAAAAGTTATTTTTTAATCGTCCAACCAACCAACGTTTTTTTTGTCCAACCAATCATTGATCGAAATTTTTCCGACCAGTTTAAAAAAATTATTTTTTGACTTAAATGATATCGATTAGAATTAAAATCATATCAATATTTACGCATGTTATTAAGTTCAAATTAGAAAGTTATTGTGCATATGAAAATTAAAATTCATACTTACCACCCTTCGACCCCACGTTTACTGTCATACAAACAAGTTGTCTTAGACAATTTTGACAAGGATAGGGACAAGATTTTTGACATGGATTTGGAAAAGTATTTGGATAAGTATTTTGTCAAGGATTTTGCCATGGACTTGGACAAGGACATGCGCAAGGATTTGGATAAGTACTTGGACAAGGATTTGAATAAGGACCACAGACCAAGGTTTTAAAAAAGGAAAATGTGGAAAATAGTTGTAGTAATCGAAAACGTAAGTATTAAACAATAGTAGAACAATAGCAGACAGAGGGTTGCTGATTTAGAATCTGATGTTAGAATTTGAAAAACTTTTTTGAGACTATGGTGGACCCTCAAAACGTTTTTGTTTACTACATATTCCACATGACAGTATTAGACAGTCGCTGATTTCGAATTTGATGTTAGTATTTAAAAAAGTTTTTGGACGCTAGGGTGACCCCAAAAATGTTTTTATTTTGTTTCACACATTTTGTGCATGCGCTGCGCTAGCAGATTTAGACAGTCGCTGAGTTTGAATTTGAGGTTAAATTTCAAAAACTTTTTTGACACTAGGGTAGACCCTGAAAATGTTTTTGCTTACTACATTTTGTACATGGCAGTATTAGACAGTCGCTGATTTCAAATTTAATGTTAGCATTTAAAAAAATTTTTGGACCCAAATTGTGGACCCAAATATGTTTTTTTTATACATTTTGTGCATGCGCTGCGGAATCAGAGTCGCTGAGCTTTGATATTAGAATTTTATAAATTGTATGTGACATTAGAGTAGGCCCCAAAAATTTTTTCTTTTTTACACATTTTTTACATCAAATAAATATTGTCAAATACAATTTTTGAAATTCTTATCAGCGACTCTAAATCAGCGATCCCTAATACTGCCTGCCAGCCCATGTACAAAATGTGTAAAAATAAAGAAAAAAATATTTTTGGGGTCCACCCTAGCGTCAAAAAATTTTTGAATTCGAACATCAAATTCGATGTTAGAATTTTAAAATTCTGACATCAGTTTCGAAGTCAGCGACCCTTTAACACTGTTAAATTATTTTTAAAACTCTTAAAAATACATTTTGGTAGGTGGCAACATTCCTTTAAAAAAAATTAAACAATTTTGGAAATCTGGCAACGGATTCGGTTCAGCGACCCATTTTTACCTAGTGTTTGCTGCAGCACCGAATTCGTGAAAATAAAAAAATTTTAGGTGGCAACACTATTAACCATCTTCTAATTCTGCCATCGCATGTACAATTTTAATTTCCAATTTTTAAAATCTTAAATTCAATTTATGCACCGAATGTTATGTTGTTGCGAACATAACATTCGACTCATATATTTATGCTGCATTCATCTTTTACAAATCCTTCATTTCTTCATTCCTCATTCATGTTATGTTTGGTTTAGATTCGTTTGTCTGACGAATGCTACCGGCTATGTTATGTTTGAGTTGTTCGGAACGAATCAAACAACAATCACTCGTTTCCAAACGAATGTGTTGAAAGTCGGTTTAACCCTTTCGACCCCACCTTTATTTTCTGTGGAACGAACATTCTTCTTTTACTTTTAAGCATGTTGTATTTGTTCAGCAAGTGTAGTGGCAAAATTTCAAGTTGCCACGCCCGTCCGTATGGGCGCTAGAATAAGTTACTTTTACTATGAAAAATTTTTTAAACTAAACCTTTAATAGTGCAACTTGCACAAATATTTAATTTAATCTTTGCTTAAAAGTATTTCATTAAAACATTTATCAAACTTATTATATTATTAAAAAAAAATAAATATGAATTACGTCTTTATAAATTTACAAGCATATTTTCGAAGACACAGCTGCAGTCTTTTGAAAATAATTTTGCTAAATGATTCACAAATGAGTTCTTATTTGGTTACACTTCGTGTAGACACATGCACTTACCGTTATCTTTACGGTTTAGCAATCAAAAACAAAAATAACGCTGATCGTATGCCGACAAGCGAGCGAAGTTGCTCTCAGGCAACTTTGGGGTCGAAAGGTTTAAGACTACCCGTGCAGAGGTTTATTAGGTACGCGCTGTTTAAGGCTTAACGCGTCCTCTACGCAACATTGCTTATATTGCTATTTACATATAAGCATTTTTTTATTCATTGCTTAATTTTGTACAAATCTTTTACAAAAATTAAGAATTCTTGCACATTTGCCAATCTGTTACTGAAAAAAGTACTATAAAGGCCGGATATGAAGCATGTCTATGATCAGGCGCGAAATCAGAGGGAATTTTGAGGTTTAAACCCCTCCCGAAATTCTCGGAGAACCTGTATTTAAATGTGATGTACTAGTGTTTATTATGTGGTCTAAGGGTACTAAAAAGAAAATCATAGTTTTTTTTTATAATAATTTTTTTTAAATATTCACACCTGAGTTCTGTTCTTGTTGTTTTTTTATGTTCTTTGTGATATCGCGCCCTTAGCTGTAAACAGTCATACATCGGTGATTCTATGTCAAATCGGACGTTTTTGTCCAAAAAGTGATTTTGGCGATAACGATTATTTTCAAATTTTGCACGTTAATAGTACTTAAAAAATAGAAAATAATTATTTTTATTTATTTTTTTGTTTTTGTAATTTTTACACAGTGGAAAATAAAAAAAAAATCAAAATTTGCCATTCGGACATGTAGGAAAACAACTATATCTTCAAAACTTTAAGTCCTACAAAATGTTCAGTATTATCTTAAGAGTTCTTTTTCACATTTCACATTTTATAAATGTGCAGTTTCTTACAAAAACATTAATGAAAAATTAAAATTTCTTTGACCACTTAAAATTTCATTCTAATTTTTGAAGTTCAGCATGACTATTTTTTTGGAGATTTTAAAACGTGTTTTTTTGCACTTATAATATTTTATAATTTTCAAGCTAGTAATATACATCCGAAAGCTTTTAATTATGCTTCAGATTTATATAATTTTTTGCTTATTTTTTTTTATTTATTTCTTTTATTCCTTGATAAAAGAAAATCCATAGGAGGTATGCTATCTGAAAAATTAAAAATAACATGAAGAAGTACAAAAATACTTAAAATCTCACTTTTAGTTTGAAGTTTTTAAAAAAAAATTCGCTTATAATAGTAAGCTATAGTTATAATAGTTATAATAGTAGTGGTGACCTTGAAAAATGTGAATTACTTTCCAAAAACTTAAAATTTTTTATAAAAGTGTTGTTAAAAAACTACACCACAAAGAAGATCATCTCGACTTCTCTTAAATATCTCCTAAACATTTTTTTTGTAGGAGTAACGGTTTGAAGATGTAGTGGTTTTACTACTGTCCAAATGACAAATGTTTATTGTTTTTCATTTTTTACCGTGTATAGCTTGCAAAAAAAAAAAACATGTGCGTCGTTTGACACACGAGAGAAGCGAAGCTTTTTCACAGTTTTATGGACTACGCAGATTAAAAATGTGTCTGCGAAGCAAAATTAGTGAGGACCGATTGAACGGTTTGACGTTGTTGAACATGCATAGTGAATGGAAATAACGTGCGAAAATGTAATCCGCATTATATCGAAAAAGCCAAGAAAAGTGAATATCATTTAAGATAACAATCTAAAAAACAGTTGATTTGATTTACTGATAACATATTTCATAAATATACTATGCATATCGTCGTTGGGCGTGCAATACTGCGTATATTGCAAAAAGCCCAAAATTTAAATTTGGATTTAAATTCAATTTGATTTAATTAATATAGGGCGGATTTTCCATTAAATGCTGATTTCAGAACAAAGCAAGTATATAATTTCAATAAATGTTTTCAGTTTAGTTGAAAATCAAATTCAATAACTGCAAAAGAAAGCAGTTTTTATGCACTCCTGTAGAATTTTACTAATACCGTGTGTGTGTGTATGTGCAAGTGGCTGATACGCGGTACTGCTTGCCCAACGACGATACATATATAGCGTACATTAATATTTTTAAACCCTCCCCCCCGAAATGTTTTCCTGGATCCGCCCCTGTCTACCGTAATAGCAATTTACACATTGAAGACAGAAATGACTGTTGTGTTGTGAACCGTAATAGGCCTATAAAGCATTTCAGGCCGTGAACGGTTAAGTAGTGGAATGTGTATTTGTTCAAAATTGTCATAGTTGGGCATTTTGCAGTACCAGTAAAATTTCAAAAATAAATTTTTACTGATAATGAAATTTTATTTGCATTACCAATAAAATTTTACTGATAATGCAATTCAGTTTGCATATCCAGTAAATTTTTACTGATTACTGAAAAAAATTGCAGTAAAAATAAATTTTTACTGGTTACTGAAAAAAATTGCAGTAAAAATAAAATTTTACTGATTACTGGAAAAATTTCAGTAAAAATAAATTTGTACTGCTTTCCGAAAACAACTGCAGTCAAAAATTCTTACTGATCATGAAATTAACCAAATAAATACAATAAATCATTTAAAAAAATACGATTAATTTTTTTAATCATGTTTTATATACTTGCTATACGCTGTTAGCTTACCACTTATTTGTAAACCCCGGCCGGTTGAACAACTTAAAAGATTTTATTCGGAAACAAAACCTGGATCATTCATAGAATCGTCACTATCGAAATGTGTTCAACTCATATTATATTTCTTATTTATTGACACTTGGAATATTAGTTATAACGATAACACGCGACAAAGTATGACTCAATATTCTTTCTTTATTCTTTAGCCTTACTAAAAAACTGATATTAAATTTTAGCGTCAGCTTTTTAGCAGCTGTAGCTAAAAGCTTTAGTAGCAGCTGTAGCCTCTGCTAAGCTTATGCTTAGAAATCTTTTTAGAGCTGGAACTAATTAGAGCCAGCTCTAAATTAGTTTTTTTTGTAAGGCTGTTTGATTGCACAGTGATGGCAAATATCAAATTGGTTGACCTAAAGAAGCTGAGTTGTTACAAACGCTGAGTTGTATAAGCTTACGCCATTTATTTCCTCTGGTTAGAGTGCGTTGAATTTTCAGTTCTATTAGGAAGTTTTAGTAATCAGTCAAATTAGACTGGTAATGCAAATTAAATTTCAGTAGGAGATTTTTTTACTGCAATTTTTTTTAGTAATCAGTAAAAAATTAATTTTTACTGCAATTTCTTTCAGTAATCAGTAAAAATTTATTTTTACTGTACTTTTATTCAGTAATCAGTTCAATTTTTTTTACTGAAATTTCAATCAGTAATCAGTAAGAATTTACTGGCAATGCAAAATACATGTAATTATCAGTAGAAATGTACTGGTAATGCAAATTAAATTTAATTATCAGTAAAAAATTACGGATTGTTATTTTTAATGCATTTAATATATTCTGCAGTGTGCCCATGTATGAAAATTGTAAGTATGTTTGTGTAGTATCTCTTGTATTTCTGAATCTGTTTCTGTTTTTTGTGTAGAGTTCTGAGGTTGTGAAGCCTATATCTCAGCTCGTGAAAGTGCGTCTGCTACGACGTTGTTCGTGCCTTTGATGTGTCTGATGTTGCTTGCACATTGCGCTATGAATTCTAAGTGTCGTGTTTGTCTTTGATTTCTTTCTGTTTTTGAGTGTAATGCTGAGGAGTGGCTTATGATATGTGTAGACTGTGAATGTTCGTCCTTCTTAATAGTGGCTAAAATGTTTGCTTGTAAGATAAATTGCTAAAAGTAAGCGATCGTACGTGCTGTATTTCGTTTCAGACAGTGATCATTTTTTGAATAGAAAGCTAATGGTTCTATTTGATGATTGTGTTATTGTTGTAGGACCGCACCAATAGCAGTGTTACATGCATCTACAACGATAGAAAGTTTTGTTTTGCTATTAAAATGATTAAGTAACACTTCCTTAGTAAAACTTTATTTTATCGTTGTGAATGCTTCTGTTGTGACATCTGTTAATTTATCAATCATATTTTAATACCCAGTACATGAACTGGTATTTAATTACGAGAATGATTAAATTATTGTTGAGCTTCTAGTACATGAACTAGAAACTCCCGCTGAAATAAAACAATCTTGGTTCTTGTAGTTTGAATAACACTTTGCAATTAATTTTATTGAACATGAGAATTTAATATTTATACAAAATTAACATAAATATATCAATGGCATAAACAAGCAAATCACTTAAGTATAAGAATCTCAATAATAAAAAAAACAATCATAATAAGCAAAAATATATGTTTGTAAATATATGTATCAAATAATCAAGTGTTATTAATGTTAAATGCATTATTGTAGTTTTTTGTGAAGCATTAAGGCAGCGGACAGAAATTCGCTTGCAGAAGTGTCGAATTGCTGTTCGCTTAGCGTGTAGCTGCATTAATGCAGTTTATAAACATTAGAGCAGCGGACAGAAATCGCAAGCAGAAGTGTCGAATTACTGTTCCGCTTATCGTGTACAAAAAAGTGTGCATAATTGTGAACCTTTTATTTGAACAAAATAAGTGCAGTGAACCTTAGTTTTTTATTATATGAACAAAATTAATAAAACTTGTGCATGCAGCAACATTCTCCCCCGCGTTGAACGGATGTTCAACATCCAGCCGTACTTTTATACATCCACGCAGAAACTGTTAGAATACCGTGGAGCTACTTGGAGAGGAGTGTTAAGACATTACATCTGATAGTGGACGTTCTTCCATTGGTGAGCTTGTAGGTGTCGCTTGAGAAGCCATTGAAAGAGTTGCTCTGCGCTGCCTATCGTGCCGCTTGAACATGATGAACGTTTGATGTCATAATAGATAATTGAAGGCCCAGTGATAAAAACATCTGGAATATTTGCTCTTTCTGCGCCTCCTCTTTACTGTGCCGTAATTGGTTTTGGATTTCTTCTTTGAAGTCATAGGCCTGGATGATCCTGACGATAACTTCTAATGCATGTTCTTGTTCGATTGTCGATAGAACGGTGTGTTTCGATCTAGACTCTTGTTTGCACCTAGTATTGTTTATAAATCTTAAGACGTAGCCAATGATTCTTTGAAGTGTGCTAAATGAATTGTGATGATTGATTTGATTAATCCACTCGCCGTTGGCTTGCCCAGTGATCAATGATATGGCTGTATCTTTTTTCTTTTCGATGTCAGACGGTGTTTGCAGCTGGTTAGACCACTTTGGCGGCCATAGTTCTTGTTTGCCATGTAGAAATATCGGTCCTTGAAATCAAAGTGCATTGTCAGCCAATGCCTTTGCTGAACAGCCTTGCAGCTGGTTAGACCACTTTGGCGGCCATAGTTCTTGTTTGCCATGTAGAAATATCGGTCCTTGAAATCAAAGTGCATTGTCAGCCAATGCCTTTGCTGAACAGCCTCTTGATTATATGTCAGCTAGATTTTGCTTTGAGCTAACATGTCGCCATTGCAAAGGTGAAGTTAGCATTTGAATTTTTGCTACTCTGTTTGTCACAAAAGTTTTGTATGAAGATGATTGTGCATTTGTCCAATGAAGCACAACTTCTGAATCCGTCCAAAAGAACATGGTAAGATTTTGTATCTGACAATCTGTTTTCACTCGAGCTGCGAATTGGGAACCGAAGAGTGCGGCACAAAGTTCTAGTCTAGGCAACGATTGTGTTTTGAGTGGTGCAACACGGGTTTTTGCGGATAATAACAGCGTTATTATCTACCATCCTTCAAAGTTGATCGTAAGTATGCTACCGAAAGCTTTTTCGGAAGCATCAATAAAGATGTGTAGTTGAGTTGAAGATGACGGTTCTCCCTTGAATATGTGTCTGCCTTTTTTGAGATTGTGTAGTTGAGTTGAAGATGACGGTTCTCCCTTGAATATGTGTCTGCCTATTTTGAGATTGTGTATTTGAGTTGAAGATGACGGTTTTCCCTTGAATATGTGTCTGCCTATTTTGAGATTGTTTAAGTTGCGCTCAAATTTTCTTGAAATGCTTTCCATGTGGCGTCGAGATCTGATTGTAGTGCTTCATCCTAGGGTTACTTTATTTGCCATAGATGCTGTATGAATAATTTTGCCTTAACAATTACGGGTGCTAATAGTCCCAATGGATCAAACAGTCGTGAAAGATCAGAACTGATTGTTCGTTTAGTAACTGCCCGCTGCCAGGATCCAGCGTTGTTCTGATGCAAAATAAATCAGCCTTAGGTAACCGTAGTAAGCCCAGCGTTTTTATTGAATCAATTGTTGTCCTTAGAGAAATCCGAATTCACTTCCTGGTCATGTTGTGGAATATTTGTCAAAAGTTTGGGATGATTGGCACACCATTTTGGTAATTTGAATCCATGTGTGCTGAGTACTTTGATCAGTTGCTGTTGCATTTCAATGGCTGTAGCCAGATTGTCTGATCCTCCAAGACCATCATAGACATAAAAATTGTCATGTAACATTTGAGCTCTCAAATGATGACTTAGCATGTTATCGTTTGCGATTTGTTGCAGACATTTGGTCGCCATGTACGGTGCTGCCCGTGTGCCATATGAGACGGTGCTTAATTGATGAAACTGAATTTCTGCTGTTGGATTTTCTCTCCAGATAATGAGTTGATACCGTTGATCTTCTGGATGTATTAGGATCTGCAGATAAATCTTCTCGATATCGGTTGTGAAAACAAAACGTAGCAACCGAAATCGTGTAGTATTGAAAACAGTTCACTTTGAACTGTGGGCCCCGTATGCATCAAATCATTTAATGCATACCCTGTCGTAGTTTTGGCGGAGGCGTCAAACACTACTCGCAATTTGGTAGTGAATATCTCTGGTTTCAGCACACAATGATGAGGATTGAAGTATTTAGGGGATGATATTGACTCAAGGTTGACCTTCTTCATGTGTCCTAATCTTTCGTACTCTCTCATAAATTCCACATATTGTTTTCGAACTTCCACGTTTCTCTGAAGACGCCGTTCGAGACCAAGAAACCGATTGTGGGCCGTCATTCTTGATTCTTCAAGTACTGCTGGATTTTCGAGAAATGGTACTCTTACGATGAAGCGTCCCTGGTAATTTTTGCGCATATTTTGGAAAAAGTGTGTTTCGCATTGTTGTTCTGCTAGTGGCACATCTTTTTCAGTTGTTTCAAATTCATCCATCTTCCATAACATTTCAATCGCCTCGATTAGTGGACCATCTCTGCTATCGGTATCCGTTTTGATCCCGAAAACTGCACATGTCAATGATTTTGTCGATGGTTCAGATGATCCACATTTTCCGCTCACAGTCCAACCAAGTGAAGTGTTTTAGATAACTGCACCAATAGTCGTTAACCTTATATGACCAGGTACCAGCAGACTGAGGTGAAATTCGGCACCAAGCAAAATGTCAATCTTATCTTGCTTGTAGAAGTCTGGATCTGCCAGTTGTAAGTTGGCTGGGATTTTCCAATTTGAGGTATCCAACTGATGATTCGGTTGAGCTGTGATAATGTTTGGAAGTACAAAAGCTTCCAAATTTGTTGAAAAATTGCCACTATTAGATTGCATCTTGAAATTAGTTCTCTGAGTGATCTTATGGGCATCACCAATTCGTTCAATGCACAAAGACGCCTTGCTTGGAGATATGGATATTCTCTTCATGAGACGTTCTGAAACGATGTTAACCTGCGACCCGGAGTCCAGTATTGCTCTGAATTTTCCTGAATTGCCATTGGCCGCAGTGATTTTTACTCTTGCTGTTGCAAGTAGTTGTGGCGGCCGTTTCGTAGTGGGTAGAGTGTGTGACTCTTACGCCAAAGAACCCAGGTTCGAATCTGACACACAGAACATATTTTCAATTGAATTAATTTTTCTGTTCGGCCGTCACCTCTCTGCCGACAATGGCAAACCTCAGAGAGCAAAAAACTGCCATGAAAAGCTTCTTGAGAACATAAGCCGTTCGGAGTCGGCGTAAAACATGTGTAGGTCCAGTTCTCGATCATTTGTGTGCAAACATTTGACATCACACACAACACAATTGATCATAAGAAGCTCAGTCAAAGTCCTTTCAAGGGCTGAGATGGCCATTTCGTTTTTTTTTTTTTTTTTTTGCAAGTAGTACGTATTAAAGAGCTGCACGGGTATGTTTGCAAGACATTTGTTTGTGGTTCGCATGCTCACTCCATTCAACTCTCATCTTTTACAGTATGTAAACATAAACAACTTAGATATCAAGAACAAATGAGCATAAAGCATAACGAAAACAAGAAAAACGATTACTTTATCAAAGCAAGCATGTAAAGTAAAATTGAAATGTGTTGAAATGCTCAGTGTTGGACACTGAGGTCTTGGTTATTATATTTTTATATTTTAAAATGATTAGATAATGAAAACGAATAAATAAAAAGCATAAAACGAATATAAAATTAACGAAAAAACAACAACTTGCCAATAAACAATGTATAATGTTATTTTGTGTTTAAAAGGGTTTTCTGTTTCATAGAGCAAAAAAAATCACGTCGGATGCAGTTATTTATTATTATTATTATTATTTATTTATTATTATATCTATAACATATTTGTTTTGCTTGGTGTGCTCGTTCTTTTTTCCATTAATTTGGTTGACTCTATTTGATCGTATCGAATGTATAGAGCATTTAGAAATAATGAGAAAGTGCATAACTTGGTGAGAGGGTAACAAATGCTGTAGAGTAAGCACTTTTTTGTAAGACAATGCTGTATTATGTTTGCTTATGCTTTAAAGAATAAAGTAAATAGAGAACAAGACAATAAAATGCTCGATGAAGTTTATTGAATAAAATATATTCATGCAGCGCTTTAGTACGTATCCTTCAGTTAACACGCTACTTGCTGCTGCTGATGAAACTGTTGCATTTGGAATGTTATTAATTGCTTCATCGGCTGACGGTGTTTTTGGAGTTTGTTTCTTTTGGTTTTCAATTTCTACATGTAGCAACGTGTTATGTTTCTTATCGCACTTGGTGCAACATCTTGATTTGCAGTTATTTGATGTGTGATCGTTTTTGAGACTGTTGAAACACAGTGGTTGTTTTTTGAGCTGCTGTTTTAACGGCCGATAATCCTGGTGCTGTCTGTTGAGGAGCTATGCTTGGTAACTTTTCTTTTTCTGCTTTCAAGCGAGTGGCTTTTGTTTGGAAAATTTTTCGATAATTGGTCGTAAATCTTTGATTTTGTCGTAATATCCAGATATAAAGTACTCCTGTTGCATAGGTTGTTCGGTTACTGTCCGTAATTTTTCATCCGTTTTTTCGAAGTCGGCCCAACATGCAAATGCAAAGAAGTTTATTTGTAAAGATATTCTAGCACATAAACTATCTCGCCGGGGCCTCCAAAATATTAATTTATCAATCAAATTTAAATTCCCAGTACTTGAATTGGTATTTTATTACGAGAATGATTAAATTATTGTTGAGCTTCTAGTATATGAACTAGAAACTCCCGCTTAAATAAAACAATCTTGGTTCTTGTAGTTTGAATAACACTTTTCAATTAATTTTATTGAACATAAGAATTTAATATTTATACAAAAATATATCAATAATATAAACAAGCAAATCACTTAAGTATAAGAATCTCAATAATAAAAAAAGCAATCATAATAAGCAAAAATATATGTAAATATGTGCATCAAAAAAACGAGTATAAAGCCCGTATGATACTTGATTTTTTTTGTCCAATTTTAAAATCTGAAAACAAGTGGCGCGTGGGCAGGACAGACATATTTTGTAAAAAAAGGATAAACGTTGTTACTTTTTTATTTCTGGTATTTTGAAGAGCAGCTATATTTAATAAATTAATATTAGCTACACACATCAATTCCACTTCAGCATACATTAATATTAAATAGTTTTGTTTACTCTAAAAATGTCAAATTAATTATTAACAGCACAGTTAATATTTGATCGAAACTTAACGAAGAACGAATTGAAAGAAACGGCAAAAAAATGCAAAGAAAATACAGTCCTTCCTACAAATTGTTCTACAATTCGTACTATATGCGTTCTCACTCACACAAATTGAATCCATGCATTCGTACTATTTGAACTGCTCTAGTTTTCATTTTCAATGATAAAAATTGAGCAAAATAATGGAGTATCATACAGGCTTAATTAATGTTAAATGCATTAATGCAGTTTTTTGTGAAGCATTAAGACAGCGGACAGAAATTCGCTAGCAGACGTGTCGAACTGCTATTCGCTTAGCGTGTAGCTGCATTAATGAAGTTTTTAAACATTAAAGCAGCGGACAGAAATCCACAATAAAGGCTAGCACAAATGCATGTTTCAATTCAAAAAACTCATCGAACCAAAAAGCAATTCACGCCAAGCCATGCCAACAACCCAACTAAATCATGCATGCCATTTCAACGACAACGCCAACTCAAGCATGTCGTTGCAACCGACTTCTTAATTCATAGGTTGCATGGCTTATTGAAAACATGTGTTGAATCACTGTGTCATACATGTGTTTGATATATGACGCTCTATGTTGTGTATTTGAATGTAATGCTGTTCATAATATGAAAAAACACAATTTGCTTATATATCCCTTTCAGACCGTGATGCATCGATTGTGCGGGTAAGTTTCAGTCTCAATATCCTCACTTCTTTTTGACGAATGTTATAAAGATTGACATGTATCGATTGTGCTGATTGTTGCGTATGTTCGCTTCTCACATTGTTCCGTTATTCGTTTTACAGTTACTTAAATATTCGCGGAATTCTTGTTTCATATTTTAATTTTGTCAAAATGAGCCGTAAAAGTAAGTTGTGCTTCAATTACTAAAGTACTAATAGCGAAAAATTAGTGAAGTGGACAAATTTAAACTTAAAAAATACTTAATTTTTATAAATCAAAAAGACTGAGGTCAATAATAAAAATAATTTGAAAAATTTATTTTAAGGGAATTTCCTTGTTTCGACCGAGATGCATCAAGTATCCGAGCCCTAAAAATACATGAAGGGTATGAAAATAGAAAAACCTAGATATTGAATATGTTTTCATATTATGCAAAGAAAATATATTCCAAAAATCGTAAAAGAATTATTTGTAGTTTGGCGTCAGGTCTCAAAGGGATATATATCGCTAACTTAATATAGAAAGGCCCTATCTCAAAAGGCCCTAAGTCAATAGGAGAAGGAGAAAACTTAATAAAAAATGAAGTTCTGTAGTTTCGAATTTTTTGTAATCAAATTTTTTTATTAAAAACTATAAGTGATGTAGCGATGTTACAATTCTTTTTACTGTAGAAATTGCAGAACTTTGTTTTTTATGAAGTTTTTTTCTTCTCCTATAATGTAAAAAAAATTGAGTTAGGGCCTTTCTATATTAAGGTAACGATATATATATATATTTTTTTATTTAAGAATTTTTTTTTTATTTAAGTAAATTATTATTATTTATATATATAAGAATTCATATTTAAATCAAAAAATAAAAAAAAGTAAGAAGTATGTAATTCAAAATATATTCCAAAAAAATTAAAATGATCAAAAAATATTAAAAAAGATGTAAATATACATGAAATAATCAATAACTAATATTAACAGCATCAGCACAAATACTATTTATATCTAAATTGCTGTTAAGAAACATTACTTGGTCGACATTGTTTGGATTTTTTCCAAGTACTGACCTTCTTTCAGACAATAAGTGGCGTGCCTTGGAAAAAACTCTTTCTGATGCTGCTGGTGTTGCGAATACGAGACAACTTAGTTTATAAAGCAATGGGTACTCCCTTTGATGTGTCTCCCACCACTCCAATAAATTAAATACAAGGATTTTACTGAAAATACTGTTTCAGTCTCGTATCTGAGGATTTGATAAAATACCTCATCCTCTTGATTTAGCACTGTCGAAGTTTGGACAAAAGCACTAAATGCATCTCCGTCACCATCTACAAGTTCTGTTAAAATATCGACGTTGACAGGATTCTCATAAAGTTTGATCATCTCCTTGCATTTTTCTAATATTCTTCTTTTTTCACTCTCTTCAAAATTCTGCAACTTATTTGCAGGTGGGAATAAAAACAGTGCTATTTTGTGTAAGTTATTGATATTCGGCTCAATTACATTAATAATATGATATAGCAATTTTTCCTTTATTTTTTTGAGCATTTCAGAATCATTTATTTGAAAACACCTGCATATTGTTTTTAGTTTGTGAATTTGTGGATAAACACAATGCAGAGTAGGGTAGGCTGCACCCTCCAACATCCTTGACGACTCCTCAAAATGTTTTAAGACCTCCACTAATTCATTGATTTTGCACAGATTTAGATGGCAAATTCTTCTGGTCTCATTTTTTTCTTGGAGTATTCGACTTATATCCGCCCAGTTTTGTTGCACTGATTTCAATAAGTAGAATATTGTATTCCATCGGGTTGGCGTGTAACTTTTGAGAGTTGTATTGAGAGTACTGTTTATCCCTGTCTTTTTAAAATATTTGACGAGTTTCGCGCAAGCTGTTGAAATCAAGCTGATTTCTTCAACATCAGCAATAGCTTTTTCGACAACATTATTGAGCAGATGGTTGATACAAAAAATGTGTCTGTCATTATTGAAGGCCGTCTTCATGTTTGACCCCCTATCAGTGACTACAGTTACCATTTCATTAAATTCGCAATCAAAGTCTATTAAAATTTTTACGATTTTCATTTTTATGTTACAGCCTGAAGTGAGTAAAAATTATATTAACATTAGACATAAGAAAGCCCCTTAAAAATCAAAGCTGGTTTTTTCATGGCTTACCCCCTTAACTTTTTTGTATGATGTTAAAAGAAATGTAAATAAAATTTTGTTTACCTAGGACCATGGGAACGGGAACCGTGTCGACAAGCATCGTTACATGTCAATACTTGGTATTGATTTTGACAAGTGCTGTCGACGCTCTGAGAAAATTGGTTGTTGTCAAGGCTACCTTGTTAATAATTATATCATGCTTCTCACTTGAACCACCTTCAATAATTCTAAGAAATTTTTCTAATTTTTAGTCGAAAAAATTTTCGAATTTCAAGCTTGCCAACATACCGTTTTTCAATTCTGTTTTTTTTTTAGGTTGGATTTAGGTATTTTAACGGAAAAGTCCCCAAAAGTCAAAAAATACTCTCATTTTTTAACACTTATGCACTAATTTCACTCATTTATCTTTAAAATACACGAAAACTAAATTTCTTCTCATTAAGAGCACGACAACCTGTGGCAACATTCATCGAAACATGTTTATACTATTTACGTAGAAGGCACGTTCCAAAATAAGCAAAAATCTCATTTTCAGGGATAAATGATTGAAGTTAGTGAATAAGTGTTAAAAAATTAAAAAAAAAGTCAAGATTCAACATTTATAACTTTTTTCCCCGAATTTCGGTTTTTTCAATTTCTTGTAGAAAATAGCTCACGACTATGTTTAAGGCATTCGTGCTGTTTTTTGTTCAACTTTTGCATTTTTGGATTTTTGGTAATGTTTTTTGTAAAAATACTCAAACTCGAAATTTTCAAAAAGGTACACTTCTAGAAAAAAAATTCATAACGACCAAGTTATTCAACATAATTACAAAATTTTATGCATATGCATTAGGTATAGTTAAAAAACAGATTTCCAAAAGATTTCTTTTAAATTTTTTCAAATTTGGATGTAATAGATTTTTTTTAATGCAACAAGAACAAAAAAGAGTTTCTTTCGAAAAGTAAAAATCACAACTCTGGTGGTTTTCATCCAATTTTAATTTTTGATAGCTTATTTTAAAGAAAAAAAATTTTTAAATATTTTGAATAAGAACCGGCATTTTCAAAATTTACACTTCTACAAAAGTTATATGGAGTTTTTTTAAAAATTAGCACTTTTCCCATATTACCAAGTACTGTCATGTACTGATGCTTGTTGGCACGGTTTCCCGTGGTCCTAGGTACATGAAATTTTATTTACATTACTCTTAACATCATACAAAGAAATTTAGGGGGTAAGACATAAAAAAACAGCTTCAGCAATTTTTAAGTGACACTCTATTACACATACGCTACAAAACAAATCTGTGTGTTGCACGTTATCCATTCCCCTCATCGCAAGCATCTTATTCACAATAGTTCCATTCTTAATACAGTGAACTGTGGCACCAATATATGATGTCCTCAAAAAGTTGTCCGTCCACAAGTCGCAGGTAATGGTAAAACCGTTGTTTTTAAATCAGCTTAATTCTTCCTTCAATAAAAAACTCTGCTCATCATAAAGGCTGGCGACATTTCTGGCCACTGTGGTAGAATGAGGTAACAGGTTTTTCAAGTCCATATTTTTGCCAAATGTGTGCCCGGTGTTAGGTATAAACTGTACCAAATTACAAAGACCTACGTCGTTTATTACGTTGAAGGGCCTACAGTTACCAACAACCCTCTGAACCACTAATTGTACACATTTTTACACTTTAACTTCATTTTGATTTTCTTTATCCACTTTATATTTTTTGTAGCAGTGGTGCCTTAAAAGATTTGATGTACTGCGTACGCTGCACTTGTACAAACCTTTGCATCGATCACAAATGACAATATTTTTTAAAATGTTACCATCACACTGTTTTATGTCCATACATATATTAAAAACCTCACTTTTGCCTTTCCTTTTTACTAAAGTGTATTCCCCACTATTCATTTTTTCTTTAATTTTGTCTTTATCACTTTCGAGACTTTCCATTTTTTAACTCAGCCGTATCTACGCTGCACAAAGTTTGTTTGCCACAAAGACTCCAATGACTCAACCGATTTTCTAACCAAACTCACATAACGGTACATAACATGGTGTCTTCATACCGATTTTAATGAGTTGTCCTGTGCACCATGCAAAACTTTCAGTAAGCCATGTCATTATCGAACTGAATGAGGTAATTTGTTTGAATCATAGCTAGCACTGTTGTAGCAAGCTCCACTCAACAAGTTTAAACATCATGTCTTGGCTTGACAGTGAGTTGCTGTCGCAGAAATCATTATTCAAGCAATTCGTCCTACGCTAGCCTTTAATCCACAAGCAGAAGTGCCGAACTACTGTTCCGCTTATCGTGTACAAAAAGTGTGCATAATGCGGTGAACCTTTTATTTGAACAAAATAAGTGCAGTGAACCTTTGTTTTTTATTATATGAACAAAACTTATAAAGCTTGTGCGTGCAGCAACAACATCTGTCAGGTGTTTGTCCTTTGTTTTTGATGCTGTTGTTACCATTTCGTAAATGAACTGTTTCGGGTTTTGGATGTTAATTATGCATTGAATTCCATCGAGAGATGTTGCCCTTTTTTGAAATGTTGTAACTCAGGAAATTTATATTGCCGACGCCGAAAATACATTTGTTTGGTTTTATGTTAAGTCTGTATTTGTCTATTCGTTCGAATACTAAATTTAGATGTCTGAAATGTTCTTCTGTTTCGCTGGCCAACTAGAATGTCGTCGAGGTAAACGAATAGAAAGTTTAACTTTTTTAGAACTTCATTGATAAATCGCTGCGTTTCTTAAACCAGACGGCATTCTTAGAAACTCAAAAATTCCGAAAGGTGTAGTAATCGCGGTTTTGTAAATGTTTTCAGTGGCCATGGGAATTTGGTGGTATGCTCTTACCAAGTCTAGTTTCGAAAGAATGTTTTTGTTATGTAGGTCTATGTATATGTCGTGAATGTGTGGTAAAGGGGAACGGTCTGGGACTGTAATTGCGTTAAGTCTTCTATAGTCACCACAGGGTCTCCAGTCATTTGCATCTTTCCTTGGAACAAGATGTAGTGGGAATTCTGACATTGAGTCTGATGGACGACAGATACTTGACTAAAAAATCTAACTCTTGTTTTGCGATTTTTTATTTGTTTGAAAATGGTTACTGTTCTTCCGTAGTGATGTGGTGTTCTGTTGTGTGTTTAACTGGTTTATTGTAATCGGGTTCTGCTGTTAATGATGGATAGTTTTTGAGTATGTCGGCGTACTTGTTGTATTGTGTAATTAATTTAGGTAGTGATGTTTCGGTGTATGCAGTGATTGCGTTAACGGATAGTTTTGTAAGTGGATCTATCAGTTTCTTATATTTCAGGTCTATCAAGAGCCCATATTTCGTTAAGAAATCTGCTCCTATGATAGGTTTTGTAATGTCTGCAAATATGAATGTAAATGGGAATTCACGTCTGAGTTTTAAATTAACATTTTGTAACTTCTTACCAAAAGTTGAAATTGTGCTACCGTTCGCTGTTGTTAGAATCAAGTCTGAATTCTTTTTGTGGGATTTTAACTTGTTTACTGGAAGTACTGACACTCGCCCCACTGTCTATCAGGAAGTTAATTTTGCTGTCGGTGTCGTAAATAAATAAACGGCGTGTTAGTGTAGTCTGACTTCCATCTTTAGCCGTCGCAATGATGGAGTCATTAAGTTTGTTGGCTTGTGTTGTGTTGTGTTGTGTTGTGTTGTGTTGTGTTGTGTTGTGTTGTGTTGTGTTGTGTTGTGTTGTGTTGTGTTGTGTTGTGTTGTGTTGTGTTGTGTTGTGTTGTGTTTATGACAAATGCGCATGGTTGTTCGCATCGTCTAGCTGCACTACCGAATCTAAAATGGTATCTACATACCCAGTTGGCCGGTCGTTGTCGTGATACACTTCTCGAAAGAGATCTACGCCTTGAAAAATCTCTGGAATTAGAGCGTGAACGGTTGTATCGTTCGCTTCTTAATTCTTGGTCCTCAAATGAGAGTTTGTTGAAACTTTCTTAAATCTTCGATGTGGTTTTAGCAAACATTTGCGTTATCATTATCAGCTCGGAATTTGGAACAGATTTCACCGTGTGACGGGAATTATTGTTAATTGCCGAAACTTCTGATTCTGAGATAACTTCCCATAAGTTATCTGCGAGTTTTAACTGGTCATCTAGTTCCCTATGACCAGATCCGGTCAAAGCGATGTTAAAGCTCTTGGGAAGCTTGCGGATCCAAATTTTGTAAACTAAGTCGCTATGGACTGTTGAGCTTGCTAACATAAGGAGTGACCTATAGAATTGAGATGGTTTTTGGTCTCCCATCTCCGTGTCAGACAATATTTTGTCCAACCTCTTGGTCTCACTTAACGAGTGTCCGTCAATCAAAATTTGTTTCAAGCCGTCGTATAAATTTGTAGAAGGAGGTTTTTGAATAAAATCGAGCACCGTGATAATTACCTCTTGAGGCAGAGCAGTGACTAGGTTCTCATATTTTGTTTTATCAGTCGAAATTGCCTTGGTAAAATTTATAAAAAATTGGCAACAACAAAAACAAAATTAATGAATTTTAGCTAAGGTGTTTTTAATGTAGTGTTTCGTAGTTGGTGTGTTTTATATGTGGTGGTATTAAGTCGCCACATATATATACTAGCAGACCACAGTGATTCGCGGCTTCGCCACGGACGTTTTTTTTAACAATAAAGAGCGGTTTCACGTTTTTTTACTCCAACAAAAACTTTTGAACGCCGTTCAAACGATCACCGTGTGACATTAGCTCTGAAGAGAATGCATGTGAAACGAAATAAAAAATTTTTTCTTTTGTTTTGTCTTGCAGCTCAGCACTGCATTTATATGTATCTCTCTTTTCGCCTTGCGCGTGGCCCTTCTGTTTTTTTATGTTATGCAATGCTAGCTAAGCAGAAAAAGAGAAGAGAAGGGAAGAGAAGAACATGGATTTTATTAAAATTCTCGCATCACGAACACGTCAAAAGAAAACGATCAAGCAATTCGTGGCATCGGGAACAGTCTTGCCACTTAGTAAAATTTCATCCTACCAAACCTTTTCTCAAAACCTACCAAAATTATTCTCAGCCTACTAAAAATTCAAAACATAAAAAAATTAAATCATCAACTTAACTGTCCGATTAGAAATTTTTTTCTTAGTAGGTTGCCACATGTGTCTATGACAAGGCTGCCAAATATCAGCGTCTCTCGTTGACATTTGGTAAAGTGACAGTGTCTGGTTTACAACAACTTTTTTCGTGTCTTCGATTTTTACGATGAAAGAAAAAAATTTAGCAACGAGTTTGTATCAAATTTTGTGTTTAAAATGTTTTCAACTGTGCCGATACGCGTAAAATGTTGGTGAAATGTTACGGTGACTCTGACCTAACGTATTAGAAGGCAAACAAGTGGTTAAACCGATTTGTGAGTGGCCAAGACAAAGTAGAAGGCGACCCTCGTACCAGGCGGCCATCGTGTTCGACTACCGAAAAAAACGTTGAAAAAATCTAAGAATGTTGGTCAAAAATTGCAAATTGACGATTAGAAAGATAGCAGAGGACGTCGGCATTTCAATTGGATCCGTTCAGAACATTTTGAAGAATGAATTGGGCTTGAGACGTGTCGCTGCGAAGTTGGTATCGAAAGAACTCAATTTCATGCAAAAGAGAGACCGAGTTGCTATCGCGAAAAACATGCTGGAAATGGTCGAAAACGACGAATCATTCATCGAATCCATCATTACTGGTGATGAGACATGGGTATACGAATATGGCATGCAAACCAGGCATCAGGCGAGTGAATGGCGGTCGCCAGACGAACCGAGACCGAAGAAACCACGTCGTTTTCAGTCAAAAAAGAAGGCGATGTTCACTGTTTTCATGGACTACAATGGTGTAGTTCACCATGAATGGTCAAACGGCCAACAAACAGTAATATTTGGGCGTTATGAGACGTTTACGTGAAGCAATTCGCCAAAAAAGACCGCAGTTGTGGCAAAAAAAATCATCAATTTTTCACCACGATAATGCACCATTGCATAATGCTCATAACCATCCAGCACGTTAATCATCCAGCAGCCAGAAAATTCACCTGACCTGGCTCCGTGTGATTTTTTCCTGTTCGATCGAGTCAAAAAACAGCTTCGAGGAACGCGTTTCACCAGCAAAGAAGAGGTCATGGAAAAATCGGTGAACGCTCTGAAGGCCATCTCAAAAACCGTATTCCAGAAAGGACGCACAGTGTGTCTTTTTCAATTTTAGCGTGCCAAAACTCATATCTCAAAAGTTGTATAGCTAGAGACATGAAATTTGATAATTTTGTATTCAAGACCAAAAAAACAACTGTCACAAAAAATGGACGTGATCCGCCAACTACCAAGCTTACCACCCATACAACTGGAAAAAGTATTATTGGTATAAGTTTGGATGCATGTATGTTTTAAAATATGCTATGTATGCGATAGAATTTGGTATCTAAGTTTATCTTGTCACTTGAAACCTTTCGGCAAAAAATGGGTGTGATCGGTCAACTGCCACGCCTACCTCAACTGTATGTAAGCCTACTTCCTATATCACCAGAAAATTCAATAAATATAAATAAAAAATTTTGAGCTTTATTTTCGACCTTAATTATTCTGAATCGGAATCAGAATTCGCTTCAATAAATTCTGGAGCCTTTAGTAGTTTTATTACATCTACTATTAAATTAGACCGTTTATATATGGGTGGTTGTCGCAAAGAGTTAATAAACGGATCAGAAGAAATTAAAAGTCTGTGTAGCAAATCTTCATTTGTGTCAATTCTAGAAGTCTTTCTGGTAAAGCTTTCTGTAAAGTGTCTGCTATCTTTGTTTTTGGCTTCCTGAGCTTCTTCAGAGAGCTGGCCTATTGGAAGCATGCATGAACTCATAATCCTTTCGCCATGAAACAGAAACTTAAAATTAAAATAAAGTAAACTTTATAATTGAATATTAAAGTTTTCAATGTTACTTTATGAACTGTTACTGGCATGTACGAGGGGTGCCTTTTATATTTCGGGATTAGAGAACAAAAACAAATATTAATCATCGAAAATCACTTTATTGTTTTTCACAATATTCTCCATTAAGATCTATACACTTTTGCATGCGTTTGAACCAATTGTCGAAGCACTTTTGCCACTCTGATTGAGGTATCTCCAAAACATGCATTCTGAATGCCGCAACCGCTTCTTCGGGCGTCGAAAATCGTTGTCCACGCAGTTTATTCTTCACGGTTGGGAATAAAAAGAAGTCATTCGGTGCCAAGTCAGGACTATACGGCGGATGACCCATCAAATCGATGTTTTGTGTGCTCAAAAATGCAGTTGTTTGAGCCGATGTGTGAGAGCTCGCATTGTCGTTGTGAAGAGTGATCCGTCTTCGGCGGTTGGTTTTCCTGATTTCTTGGAAGACAACTGGCAAACAAATGGTTGTGTACCACTCAGAGTTGACTGTTCTGCGTTGTTCTAGTGGTACGGTTGCGACATGTCCATATTTTCCGAAAAAAACAGGCGACCATTTGCTTGGAAGTGCTTCGTGCGCGAAGCACCGTGATCGTATTTTTTGAGCATTTCCTTCGACCAATCGACACGAGCCTTTTTTTGAGCGATTGACAAATTGTGTGGGATCCAACGCGAACAAATTTTTTTGACAGTCAAATGTTTATGCAATATTGAATGTATGATGGTCCCACTTATGCCTAAGGTTGCCTCAATCTCACGATAGGTAACATGACGATCTTGCAATATCAGTTCGCGCACAGCATCAATGGTTTTCGGAACAACAGCTGATTTCGGACGACCTTCACGAAATTCGTCTTGGAGTGAACTACGACCACGATTGAATTCACCATACCATCGATAAACACTGGGCCTTGATGGAGCTTCATCGCCAAAAATTGAATTAAGTTCATCCATGCACTGTTGCTGTGTTAATTCACGTCGAAAGTTGTAAAAAATAATCGCACGAAAATGTTCACGATTTAATTCCATTTTTAGACCGAGATAAATCTTTTAAGTTACTATAAACAACACAAATAGCGCTCGTATGTCAAGACGTTCTGAGTACGTATAAGCCAACAAATGTCAAACTTTGCGATAGAGCTTTCAGTTGACAGATTGCAACACCAGGGTTGCCAAATCCCGAAATATAAAAGGCACCCTACGTAGTACCATGCATAGTTAGCCAAGTAAAGGTTCTTGTTTCCTCAGCAAACTTTCCAAAAGCAGTTGGGTCTATTGGAAACCCACAGTCTAAGCATTCTGTGAAACCGTTGAATAAGTTCCAAGCAAATGCCGGTTATTTCCGAAGATAGCTCAGCATTTCTAAAAAATTTCCTAGCAGTGTTGCCATTATTTGTATTACCACTTTTTTGTTTAGGCATGTCAACTAAAAGCCCCATTTCACTTCTAAATCTCTGCTGAATATATAGCTTTTTATCTAGAACTTTCTTCTCAAGCTCAGCACCTCTAGCTTGCCATTTTTTAAAGCCGTGTTTATACGCAATATGGAGCAAGCATTCCATAAACCTTATCCAGGCATGCAATGGCGAAAGTCCAAAAGAAAGCTTTGCCTCATCAACTAATTTTTCTGCAATGTATTTCGCTTAATTCATGAATCTAGGTGCAGCATGACATATGTAACAAGTTTGTGATGACGTATTTGAAGATAAGGCATTACATACTTTGCCATCAATCATCCATAAAATAAATGTTGCCTTTACCGTTATGTTTAGTTGGTCTATTATTACATGTGTAGTAGGCCGGGTCGATTTGTGGGGAGGCAAAAAAATCGCCCATTGCTCTGTGAAAATCGTATTCTTGGGATCAAAATAATAAACTTTGCCGAAGGAACCATACCTCTAAAACGAATTCTGATGTCCCCCAATTTGGGTCGAACTTTTGGGTAGGGGCAAATTTTGAAAAATCCCACTTTGACCCATTTAGAGTGCTCCAATCGAGTCCAAATGTATGACCGACCCCCCCTAACTTTGGAGGCCAGACCCACCCATGCCAGTGGCACACCCCCTGGAACCCCCCTGGGGGTTCCCCATACAAACATTTCAAAAAATCGCCAGTTTTGGCGCTTTACATGAAAAAATCAGCGAAATGCCTATGTTTTTTTCTTTTTGGAGTTTTTTTTTTTTAGAAATTTATTCCACCCTTTTAAAAAATGAAGGTGTCACTGTGGCACAATTGCAAATCGGAAAATTGCTTGTGTGCGTTTTTTAAGGCACCACAAGACACAGCTGCATGTCGTAAACTTACTTGTGTAGTTTTTTTATAGCACCTACTTAAGAAATGAAGGTTGTTTTTACAACCCTTTTTGTGAGTATTTTATGGCACCTTAAGAAATGCGCGTTTTATGCAACCATTTTAACAATTAAGGTATCACTGGAATGCACCGCAACCCTTTTAAAAAATTAAGGTATCACTCTGACACAACTGCAGATCCTAAAATTGCTTGTGTGCGTTTTTAAGCCACCACAAGACACAGCAGGTAGAATTAAAATTACCATTTCATTCTTATTACCTCGTCTCGTAGACCATATATAACGCAACAGTTTTTGTGAATGCATTAAGTCGTTGTGAAGAACTCAAAGTGTGAAGTGCTAATTTCAGATAAAAAAATATTTAAAAAAAAAATAATAAGTGAAGTTGACCATTCCAAATCAAAAAGTTTACAATGAATCCACCATCCTCTACACCGCAAAATGAAGCAACAACAACATCAACAACTATCGAAAACCCAATGAGTCATATACCTAAGCACGATGTTATTGTTTTTGGTGTGTCTACTGATTTGACTGATCTTAATTTACCAACCCATCTGGATATCTTGAGATATTATTTTTACTTAAGCGAACGTGCTAAAACAGAACAAAAAAGTTTTCCCATAAATCATACACTATTCAAGTACAAGATAAGTTGAATGGAATTCGGGTAAAACTTGGTATGGAAATAATGCTGAAAAAAAGTGTATTTAATAAATTGAATAAATTGCTCGGCAAAGTTTCTTATTTTGATCCCTAGAATACGATTTTCACAGAGCATTGAGCGATTTTTAAATCGACCCGCCCTAATATACACATATATATATAAATAGGGCACGGATTTCCATGCTTGTTTTTATTGGATATCTTGATAGCGAAATAGTTAAATAATGTTTGCAAATCATGAAATTTTCTTGAAAATGGCATTCAATCGTTTTTGTATGTTCTGCATATTTTGCAACTTATTACTTAAAATGCATTTTTCGTTGCAAATTTTAAAGTTTTTTAAATTTTTTAATATATTCAAAAATTTCGTTTATTTCTTCATCTAAAATCCATTTAAAAATTTACAATTTCTCTCTAATATTTAATACGACTTCTATTGGTGGATGGAATATTGCAGATGAATAAAAATTGCAGAAAAATTAAACCTTGTCCTTTAAAAAAAACGAAGGCTTCCAAGAAATGAGGAAAAATTCAAGCAATATGGACTTAAAATAAAGATAATTGTTTTTCAAACTGTTCAGTGAGTGAACTGATTTCATTGAAATATGTTCCTATTTCAACTGTTAATTACGATCTGTTAAGAACGATAATTTTCAATCGGGAATACTTTATTTTCGAAAACTTCAAACAAAATTTTATCGTTTATGCCAATTGGGCGATAACTTAAGGTTGGTCTCATAATTGCGATAATTGCAATAGTTCTAATGTTTTTGTTTTTTATAGCTTTTGTTTGTATCCAAAGTTTTTTAGTTTTAATAGTTTTTTTCTGAAAATAAAATATGTAAAAAAAAACATTTTTATTGTATATTTAAGTGGCTGTAGTGTATTTTTGTTGCATGATTTTGAATTTTGAGTTTGCATAATACGGGCATATTTGTGAGATTTTAGTACATGAAAATCCTTGCCCTATATATAAATAATATACATATGTAAGTGATCATTTTCTGAGGTTTACATATTAAAAAATTATCAGGCAAATTGTAACTACAATAAGCCTTTTAAAAGGATATATATAAAAAATTAATTTTGAGAGCTTGCCATGTTGAAAAACAGCAAGCAAGATCTTCAAAAAAGGCGAGGCCAACTTTATTTTAGGACAACTTGCCAGATAATGTTAGATGGATTAAATAAAAGTATGTCTTAACCGCCATATGTATATTTTACCAAGTCGTAATTTTTATTAAATGTGATGAAAGTGGAGATTTAGAGAAATATCTCTGAATCTCAGAAGAATATGAAATCCTATAAGCAAATTCCTGGTCTTAAAAATATTTTTTATTTAACTAAGTTAATAAAGACAAAAGACTTGGTGTATCCGATTGGAGAAGGCGCGCGCAAAGTAGAAGCGCCTGGCGAGAGCTGATGAGGTCGGTCGAAACCCGAACACGTTGTTATGGCCAACTAAGTAAGTAAAAAAAGACAACGTCGATGTAGACATTTATCGATGTACACATTAAATTGAGGTCGAATACTGAATTCCGAGGCTGTGCGACCTACAATTCCAAAACTGTTCGATATCGAAAATTTTTCGTGTATTTAAAGTGCCTTTTACGATCCTCACCAGACTTCACAGGAACACTCTCAAGGCTTTGGTATAAAAATTGACTTAGCGGTTTCGAAGTCTTTACGTGATATACACATATACCCACATACGTATATACATTAAGTCGCCTCACGCTCTTTGTTCAGAAAGAGCTGAAAAAAAAATTGTTCAGTCTCGTTCTTCAAAATAATCCATCGCTTATGTTATAATGATCCCCAAAATATTTCGACTAAAAATATTGGCTGGTATGGTAGTTAAAAAAAAAACAAACGGTCAGAAATAAGAGTAATGAAAAAGTTCTTTTGCATCGAACGAACAAAAATGGCCATTTCAGCCCTTGAAAGGACTTTGACCGAGCTTCTTATGATCATTTGTGTTGTGTTTTTTCAACTGAATTAATTTTTCTGTTCGGCCGTCATCTCTGCAAACAATGTCAAACCTCAGAGAGTAAAAACTGGCATGAAAAGCTTCTTGAGAACATAAGCCATTCGGAGTCGGCATAAAACTTGTAGGTCCAGTTCTCGACCATTTGTGTTCAAACATTTCACAACACGTACAACACAATTGACCATAAGAAGCTCGGTCGTTTCAAAGGCTGAAATTGGCCATTTCGTTTTGTTTTTTTTTTTTTTATTTGTGTGTGGTACAAGTGGCTGTGGCAAATTTTATATATATATATTGACTGCCACTTAGAGCACCTGCATATCAAGTGTTACTATTAAAACATGTACAAGTCAGGAATAAGCGTGATTTCGAAAAAGTATGCGAAGATATAGTGCGACCACGCCCATTTTTAACAGTTGCCGACAGTGACCATATGAACTAAATTACCAAATCTTAGTATTCTATGGTAAAAGCCGTCTGATATAAAGAATTTTTCCTGATTTGTGGGCAGTAAAATTAGGCGTGACAACATTTATATGTATATAGTGACTGCCAATTGGGCCTATAGCACCTGCATACTAAGAGTCACTATCAAAACGCGTACAACTCAGGAATAAGCATGATTTCGATAAAGTGGGCGTAGATATAGTGCGGCCATGCCCATTTTTTGTACATTGGCCGACAGTAATCACAAGAACTAAATTACCAAATCTTAGTCTTCTACGGCAAAAACTGTCTGATATATAGCATTTTTACTGATTTGTGGGCGGTAAAAGTGGGCGTGACAACATTTATATTTACAAAGTGACTGCCACTTGCATCCATAGCACCTGCATACCAAGATTCAATATCAAAACTTGAATATCTCAGGCACTAAAATGATTTCTGAGTTGGCGTAGATATAGTGTGACCACGCCCATTTTTTGTGCATTCACCGAAAGTAACCTTCTGAACAAAATTACCAAATTTTAGTTTTAGTTTTTTGTATGGGAGGTACCACGCCCCCTTGTCCAATCAACACCAAGCTTCACAGGAACACTCGGAATGTTGCTTCAGTATCGCTAAAAATTTCATTAAGATTGGTTTGGCGGTTTTGGAGTCTATACGTGATATACACACATACCCACATATTCACATACCCACATACATACATCAATTTTTATATATATAGATAGATGAGATTTGACGAAATGAAAGCATTTTGTATTTTTGAAGAAAAAAATACTTTAAAATGGCCGCCATTTAGCGAATTCTTAACCGATTTCGATAATCTTGATTATAACGGAAAGGTATTTTTACGTACAATTAATTTTTATTTGGATACCCAAATATCGTTAATGGAATCTTATTTAATTAAAATTAATAGAAACACCAAATTTTTATTTTAATTTAAATTTAAGAAAAATACAGGAATTTGCTTTGCCACACGATTCATTTTGTATTTTATCGTATTTCGTGTTACATATCCTTATTATACATGAAATTCTACCGTAAAGAAGTAGATTTTGTTTTTCATTTCCAACAAGGCAAATGGCCATAAAAATTCAATGAATGTCGGCACAACAATATTTTAGCACTTCAACTTTGAAAATTAATAAAAAAAAAAAAATTGTGACGACATTTAGAGGTCAGACCAGGTGCGATGGACTCTCAACATATCCCTCTTTGAGAATTTCTATAAAGTTTAGTTGTGCTTTTTTAGCCGTCACACTGTGATATTAAATTTTCTTGTTGTAATAAACAGAAGCAACAAAGAAACTATAAATTTGTAAGAAAAACGGTGTCGGAAAAAAATAAAAGTGTCGTTTTTGAAATTTCACTCAAAATATTGAGTGAAAAAACAAAATATCTGGGGACCTACTGTGTATTGCAATGCGCCAATCAATGTGATGCGGAAATGAAATTCGATGCGTGCGCAAATCCGTACAATCAAATCAATTTTGCTAACATTTTTTGTCGCATCGCAATAGAGAGTAGGGCCCCTGATATTACATTGAACCACAACTTTCAAATTACAACTTTCAAATTACAACAAAATATCAAAATATTTTCATTTTAAAATGTCACTTTCAAATTTTAAATAGTGGTAGATTGAGTCTAAAATGAGTAGATTTGAAAAAATAGGTATACCATGGTAATTTTTTCACGCTTAATTATTTTTATTGCAAATAATTCTCATATGATGTTCTTAAGACAGTACTGCATCCACTCTTTATATACCAAAAGGGAAAAAATAATAATTGTAATATAATTTTTAAAATTGAACTTGTGCAATAATTTTTATAAAAATCGTTAAATTAAGTCTGAAATAAAACAGCGGTGGATTAAGGAATAATGCAAATAGAGGGTGGTATTATTATTGGTGGTATAAACCAATAATAAAAGTGGTATAAACCAAAAAAGTGGTAGACTTACCACTATTGTGGTAAAGTGACAACATTGTTGATGACTCTTGTAGCCAGTAGTTTAGCAGCTATCGGAACAACAAAAATCCGTTAATAGATTATTGTGATGTGCTGCAACAAAGTTTCAGTTAATATTGAATCAATGACTACGTAACGAAGATGTTTGGATCGATGGCTAGTGTATAAAACTCTTAATCGGTGGCTAACGGTGGATGTTAATTTGCCAAAAGGTCAACTCAAAAGTAGATTAAAAATAGTTATGTAATTAGATCTATGTATACGCATGGTTAGTTGTTACGTCTTGTGTTGTCCCTTAGCCCAACCCATTCATTGGTAAGTAAATTTTTCCCACATTAACTTGTTTGTGGTCACTGGTAGCATTGATATTTTCCAATGATTACTGGGTCGTGGCTTTAGATAGGTTAATGGTGAGGAAGTTCGGAAAAGCTGTAGTACCTGAACTCTATTGTTATTGCATGTAATAAAAAGAAAACGAGTTAGATCCCCACAGCGGACCAAAAAATTATTTTTAAATATTTGATATTAAATATTAAATTTTCTTGTAATAAACTGGAGCAACAAAGAAACCATCAATTTCTAAGAAAAACTGTCGAAAAAAATGAAAGTGTCATTTTTGAAATTTCACTCAAGACATTGAGTGAAAAAAATATGTATCTGATATTGCATTGAACCATCACTTCCCTCCGAATTACAACAAAATATCTAAACATTTTGATTTTCCGCTCTGATCTTATATACGAAAATAAATTCTAATATACTTTTAACAATTTAATTCGATAACTTTTATTAATAGATGGACATCTCCAAAAGTATTTTTGAAAAAAAAGATAACGTCTCACAACAAATAGAAGAATCAAAGAAAAAAATCCGTGAAGCCAAAACTGATTTTGAGGTTCGATTTATTTTAAATAAAAAAATATTGAGTATCTCTAATGGTATCTTATTCTATTGCAGAAAAAAAAGCGTGAATGGAACGAAAGACAAGATGACTTGCGCAATGAAGCAAGAATGTTAGAGGTTATTGTTGAAGATCTTAAAATCGCCACCGCTACTCTTGGACAGGACACAGATAGAGAATCAAAAGTAAGAGTTTTGGTAGGAAAAATGGATATGTTTAAGCTTGAAATCAAAACGAATGTGCAAAAGCGTTCAGATATTAATAAAAGATTGGATGAAGAGTTTTCACCTGAAATTCAAATGATTAAGAAACGCATTGAACGATCAAAAAATGTAGCGGCGCAAAAGTTGCAGGTATTATAAATAAATTTCCCATTAAATATCAATTAAAATAAGTGAACCAACTAAAACATTTATTCATGTACAAGCTTTTGCAACATGATTTTCCTGATGTCCACAAAGCTGTGATCTGGTTAGAAGAAAACCGTGATCAATTTCAAGGAGCTATATATAAACCGATGATTCTAGAGGTAATCTGCCATATATTATCTTTCTAAAAAAAAAAAATCAATTTAAACAATGTTTGTTTTCAATAGCTTAATGTGCCTGACCCAAAAAATGCACAATATTTCGAAAATACAATTCCACTCAGAGATCTGTTGTCGTTTGTGTGCGAAAATAAAGCTGATGTTTCAACGCTAGTCGAAGAATTGTGCATTAAGCAAAAACTTTCTATTAATGTTGCTCACTCACCTCCAGCTACTGAATGTAGATACAAGCCTAATGAACCGATTAGAAATTTGGAGTAATGATTACTGTTTATTGAATATGAACAAAAAAGTAATACAGATAATCTTCCTTTAGACAATTTGGCTTCAACGCATACCTGATTGATTTACTAGATGGCCCACCGGCAATATTAAATTATTTGTGTTCCTTGTATAAATTACATAGTATTCCAATTGGCTCGGAACAGGTTAATAAATGTACCGATATTATTCCAACCAATATTCGACAGTATTTTGGAGGTAAGTAAAATGATGGCATGTAAATAGGTCAAAATATTAATATATCGTCACTGTAGTAATACTTGATTTTTAATTTTTGGAAATTCTTCAGAAGTTTACAACTAGAGTGACCATAAATTCAAGTCCTAACCACTTTTAATTCGTTTGCCTACAATTTTTTCATTTACACTTTCAGAACTATTTTTGCACTATTATTGAATAAACATTTAATATACGTATAATATAATGTAAAGATGCACAAATGATGCCATACAAAATAAGGTAACAGAAAAATTTACTCTAATTTCTGTCTTTGAGCTAAATCAGGAAAAGTTAGAATGAGATAAAAAGCATCTTTAGAATTAGAAAATATCCCAATTTTTATCACTCTCTATGTTTTATGGTGTTTACACTTTTATGAAAAAAAAAAAAATAATGATTGTCTTAATTGACGTACTGTCAATTAAAAATCAACAATTGTATATACTTTACCGTATCGAAAAAGTATTTTAGTACACACAGAAAAAAATTTCTAGAATATATAGAAAAAATATTGAGCTCACCACAAATAACTTAAGTATATTGAGATGAAGCTTAAAGCTCTCTTCTCATTTGCTATATGAATTTGTCGCAATGTGAAGCAGAATAAAGCAACTTTCACTTATATATATTGGAAATTTTGCAGAATGGGAAATCGCAGTATTAGTGGACAAAAGGCAACGTTCGATTATGACCCTTTCTTTTGTAAATATTTTGTTATAACTTTTTCGACATTCATTTGAGGGTTTCTAAATGGTGTTTTAATCCACTTCAAGAAGCCGTAACCTTCTTCTCTGTCGTTTGGAAGAGTTTACTGTTTTGCGCTGTTCACATCGTGAAATTGTTGTAGTTAGCAAATTGTTTGTGTCGTTCACATTGTCAAATTTTTCGTCAAATTTAATTATTGTTTTGATCACCGAAGTGAAAGCATCGCGATGACGGAACAATTAGTGACAGCACTTGTTAAAGATTTTGTGATGGAAGAACAAGCAGAAGAAGCTAGTATTAAAAAAAGAAGAAAGAAGAGATTGTGTCTGAAAGAGTGTATGAAGGTAAGGACGAAGTATACCCAAACTCGTTTGCTTAAGCAATTGGAAGAACTTGCCCAGAAGATTACAGAAACTTTTTAAGGTTGAACGCCACGGTCAATGAATAACTTCTTGTAAAAGCAAACACATATTCACATATTCTTGGGACCTTTAATATACATATTTTTAAAAAAATTTGTAGATCCTTGAAGATTGAAAAACAATAAAAAAAATAATTTTCATAACTTGCTTGCGTTATAGATGGCGCCAAAGTCAAAAATCCGGTGTCCATATGGAACAGAGTTAATCTCAGGATTTGCTGGGCCGACTTTGAAAAACCTTGTTTTATTTTCCTTATCAACTTATTCTCTAAGGCAATATACCAAAAAATCTTAAAAAATTAAAAAAAAAAATATATTAGCAAAGGCAAAAGGTCCAAAAATGTGGTCGATTATTTTTGAAGTGAAACTTTTATAGCGTATACAACAATACGGTTAGCTAGATGGAGGGTAAAACCAATGTAACGAAATGGTTCTTACGAAAACAATAACACAGCAATTCTCTGCACTGGTTGTATAAAAACGAAAAAATTGCTATTTATAAATTTTTCATATGTTTGCTTTCACCGAGGATTAGAACTTACTACGCTTGGATCCAGAGTCGGCTGTTCTAACCACTGAGTCACGGAGACATATTTTATTGAGTAGCTCATACTTACGTTAAATTTTACAATCAGTGGTTCTTTCCTTTCTTTTATGATTGAATTGAGTCTTTCGTTCAATACTCTAAATGTACATTACGGTCTAAAAATTTGAATCTGAACGTAGATTTTTTCAGAATATTAGCATACTTTTAGGCATTTCTCAAATTGAGTTTTGATAAATTCAGAAAGCAATTCTCGAAGTAGGCCTTGCATTGATTGATTTGCTGCAATATTAACGAATGCAATTTTGAATCTCAAAATTGTTTTATTCTTGGGTCTGTGAATTTTCATATAAATACTATATCTTTCATATAATTCAAATGCAGTTTTTAACAAACATTTACAGCGAAATTAAAAAAAACGCATGCTGTGATATTTGAACACACAATCTAATGGTTATAAGTTCTTCCATTATCAACTGAGTTACCGGACTACCTACTCTCCATTTAAATAATTCAAAGGAATTTGCTGCATAAGCCAGACTTGCAGAATATTTGATATGATAATATTGGTATGGTTCAATTATGTATGGAACAAAATATCGGCCAAATGGCCGCCGCGACCTCGGCGGCACACCTCCATCCGATGTTCCAAATTTTCGATGACGCTGAGGCATAAGTGAGGTTCTATGTCGTTAATGTGCCGAATTATCTCATCCTTTAGCTCTTGAATTGTTGCTGGCTTATCGACGTACACCTTTTCTTTCAAATAACCCCAAAGAAAGAAGTCCAACGGTGTCAAATCACATGATCTTGGCGGCCAATTGACATCCCCACCACGTGAGATAACACGGCCATTGAATTTGTCGCGCAAAAGAGCCTGTGTGGCCTCGTTAGCTGTGTGGAAAGTGGCACCGTCCTGTTGAAACCACATATCGTCCACATTCATATCTTCCAATTCGGGGCATAAAAAGTTCGTTATCATCTCACGATAGCGAACACCATTCACAGTAACTGCCTGACCAGCCTCATTTTGGAAAAAATACGGCCCTATGATGCCGCCAGCCCATAAACCGCAGTACGAGCTGTACAAGCATGCACTGGTGTTTTCACATCTCCTACAGACCCGGTTTGCTCAAATTTTTGCACGATTTTTCCGATTGTACGCACATTTGGACGATTAAATTGACCGAAAAAATCACGACGTGCACGATACGCATTTTGATTTGAAAGCCCATTTTCATAATAAGCCTGAATAACTTTAACGCGTTTGAGTGATTTGTGTCTAACTAAGTGCAAACCTATTTAGACGAGTGTTGAGCATAGGCACTTGGACCAATACTCAACTGATGTAATGTTTGATCACCGAATGAATGTTTTGCGATCTTATATCAAATAAATACAAGTTTTTTTATTACAAGTAAACTACTTGTAAAAATAAAAATTTCCTCGAGCTTGTGTTTCTTTAAGCCACACTTGTAGACTACAAGCTACAAGTCAGAACTCCTGTTTTCACAAGTTTCGAAAGTACTTGTAAATTATTTTCATGAAATTTTTTTAAAACCTTGTAGCTTGTGTGCATCTGTCAAGTTTTCAAATAGAGTCCTGAGTCTCTTATTTACAAGCCCAAATAAATCAAAAGCCTAAAAAATTAAAAAAATTAATATTTATAAAAAATAAATATTCATAAATAGTGATGTGGTCGAGCGACTCAAGTGATGATGAGGAAGCGATTGTTGTTAGAAGAATTTCAACTTTCAGACAGAGGATTGATTATGAACATTTTGAGTTCTCCTACGAATTTAATTAAAGATTTCGTCTTAGCGATGATAAATTGGAATACCTTGCTAACCTTTTAGGTCCCCAACTGAAAAGATGCACTATAAGAAGCAATGCGTTATCAGTGAAACTGCAATTGCAAATTGTTCTCCACTGGATGGGAACCGGAACCCAATATCATGCTGTTGGAGATATGCATGGCGTTAGCAAAGCCAGTGTCTGTAGAGCAATTCACGACATTACAGCTGCTTTGAATAATACTTTGCTTAAGATTAGCGTAAAGTGGCCAGAAAATGTGGAACGTTTTTTTAACGTTCAAGGAATGCCAATGGTCTGTGGTTGCATCGATGGGACACTAATTAAAATTGATGCCCCTTCTCAGCACGAGGAAGTGTTTGTAGACCGTCATGGGGGCCACTCAATAACATGCATGCTTGTTTGTGGACCCGATTTAAAATTTTACTACACATATTCCAACTGGCCTGGAAGTACACACGCTGCTCGAGTTTTAAGAAATAGCGGGTTGTTTCAGAAAATGGAAAATGGCTGAAGACCTATTTCAAACGGAATACTCCTGGGAGACTCTGCGTATCCTCTGAAGGAATGGTTGATTCCTCCCATAATATCAAACATTAATGATGAGGAAACTCCGCCAGGGTTGCGCCTGCCTGTCCCAAGCCAGGATAAAGGAGGAGGGTTGTTTGTAGGATACGTCCTGCAAACATAAAAACTGATAGGGCCAACCAAGAGCTCGGGGTGGCGCCCATCTTGGTAGCAGGTCATATTCGGTATACCGATATGAAACAAGCCTGCGAAGGTATAGCAATTGACCTTAAAACTTGTTAGTACGGGGACAGTCTTTACCCGTCAGATGGGGTAGACCCTATCTATCCACAGCATGGAGACCTTAATTCGGCTGGAAATACTGGATGTGAAGTGTTGGCATGCCTGCGTCAAAGTATCAACTCTTCGGCTTTCCGAGGTGTTGCTTGTCAAGAGTTTGACTCGCACCCTCAAACTGGCACGGCAGTCACTGAGGGAAGTGTTGACGTTGGTTGTTTAAACTAAGGGTTCTCATACTGAGCACGGCAGTCCCTGAGAACAATGGCCAAGATGGTATGTCTGGATGTTGTAATCCGAACGGCCAGAGTAAGAGTGGCAATTGCAAAGGTCCTTCAAAGTAGGTACCGGTCATGCGCAATAATTTTCCCGTTGAGTCGGCAGCTGCAAGTTGTTAGACTAGCCTTTAAGTGCTCATTGAGCACAGTCATGCATAAGAATGCACTTTTTCATAATTGCATTGGTGTATTCTTGGTCTTTTTGCGGGGATGTTGTGGATCCTCATCTGTCGGGATCGAGTTGCCCAGATGACTGTCGTGGGTTGTGTGAATGCTACACAGGTTTAGATTGACCGGCGGGGTCGCGCAATGGTACGGCCGGGCTGGCATATCTGTCTTAATATGCAAGAGATTGGGTAGGTCTCGTCTCCACTAGTAGATGGATGGAAGTACGTCGCTACGGAAGTCTAAACTGGTACTGCTATTACGGGCAGTATGTAATTATTCATAACGCTCCTAATCAGTAGGGCACTGGGTGATGCTTTGTGTTTGTGAAACGGCTTCCATGTTCGTGTTGCCACACCGGATGCCCCGTATGTTTTACTTGTTAAAACGTAAACGGGTCCGTGTTGTGGTTCAACACAAAGTTCATGGTTGTCTGTTCCATTAACTATTACCCTAGATTTTAGATAACCCAAGTTGCTTAAGCCTAACGGCAGGCGCACTTGTTAATCTTAAACTCAATTAATGATGAGGCAAACAGGCGATTTCTAAGAGCTCATAAATCCACTCGTCGATTAATCGAAAATGCCATTGGAGTTTTAAAAGAGAAGTTTCCATGTTTTAACTTACGTGAAATCTTTCGTGCTCAGTGTATTATTATACATACATATTTTAGTTACATCTCCATTTAGTTTAAAAAATAAAAATATAACCTGGGGTTGTTTTTCTTCAACAAAATTTTATTAAAATCCATTTTAACTAAAAGCTTTTTATTTAAAAATAATCATTAATTCATTAATAATCACAAATTTCATTAGTTTGTAATTATTTTAATATTTAAGTAAAATTAATATTATAAATATGCATTTATTTTGCATTAAAATCTATAAAACTTTACGACTAGCTAATCATCGCTAGTTCGTTCACAACTAAAATACTTATAACTTTAAGTTAAAAACTTTGATTTTTGAATTATTAAATATGGTTAAGGTTCGGTACTTTCTTCGTTTATAATTAAGTTATCACTTGCTATAAAAATAAAGTTATTATTGTCGATTATTTCATCTTGAATAACGGATGTGAACTTTGATCTCTTAATGTTCGTTGACTTCTCCAACGACAATACTTCAAGTTTTTTTTTTGTAATTTTGAATTTCAAAGAACTCTATTTGTAGCTTCAATTTTCGCCGTTTGAGTTGCTTTTCTTGTTCCGCATCAGAGTGAGCTTTGGACCCCTGAGTTACAAATTTTACACCTAGAAAAAAAACTGAATATAGACATATTTAAAAATAACGAGAAAATTATACAGCTAAACATCGGAAACCATTCACAGTAAAAAGCAAAATTAAATACTAAAAATATTAACTGAAAACTTTCAATCAATATATCTAATAAGACCCTTGACGTACTATACAGAACTCAAAAATTGAAAACATATTTTTTGATTATAGATTTGGGTTATATATTTAAGGTCATGACAAAGTCATTTTCTGTACCATTTATATTTCCCATCCACATTAAGATGTGGGCAATTGAAAACTGATGGCTTGATAACCAACATGGCTTAATTGAAGCACTCAAACATATTGAGCAAAATAGTTAGGTCACAGTTTACCTCTTTTTGATGCAGGCTTGACCATGTCCGAATGATTTTTTGGTGATTGTGAACCGCAATTCATTATTACCGAAATATCTGTATCAAAAGTAATGCCATTCGAAGACTTTATTTCCATCAAATCCGTTGCGCCTAACCCTTCGACAATAGGCGAGTCTTTTCCAATTATTTCAAGGACGAGGTCATCAATTGGTGTCAATTGTTGGTTTTTACCACCAGCAGCACCTGTTTTTGCGGCGTTATCTCTTTTAGCCTAAAAATATATATAAAGTAATTGGCTAAAAACAAAAACACTGAAACTTACCAATGTCCCTCTTTTAATGTTAGACCAAAATGTGTAGCGGACATACGAATATGTTTTTTCAGAGCTTATAAGGCCCATTGATTGATAAGATTGAGTTATTTTTTTCCACTCCGCTACTTTCGTATCCTTGGTCAGCGTATCAGAAAATTCATCAAATAGAATTGTTTTTGATAATATTAAGCTGTTTGCAAATATGAAAAATAAATAAATATCTTCACGTAATATTCCTTCACAAAAATCCAACTTAATAATTTTATTTTAGAAATTATTAAAAATAAAACATTTGTCAACGGCTGACTGTCATTTATTTTCGAAATAAATCCACAAGTTGTAAAGATGAAAGTCACTAGAACTCGTTTTCATCTACGCACTGAAGATTTCTAATCTTTTGTCTTATTTTATTTTTATTTGCTGCTGTCGAGATATTCTGTTTACGTTAATTTAAATCCAGATAAATAAATCACGATATATTATAATAAATAACAACTGAGAATAGTATCATATGTTTAGTCAGACTTAGCATAGCTTAGTAGCCATGTAAGCAGCAGCCACCTCAGTTGAACTTCACCCGGTTGGCAACACTAGGCCGAGGTGAAAAGCACACATATGAAAAACAGCGAAACAACAGCTGACACGTAAACTCACCACATCATGACTGTGTAAGACAGTTGGAGTGACTTAAGCAACGCGCAGAAAATAAAAATTCATTCACGCGACAGCGGCCAAACTGGTAAGGCATATATAATTATTTAGCTCCTGCAAACCTTTTTCCACTCGTTAAGCCATAGTGGATAACAATTCCTTTCCTAAGTCCAATCAACGCGTCAAGCCATAGTGGATGACGATTGATTTTCCTAAGTCCTATCAACGCGTCAAGCCATAGTGGATGACGATTGATTTTCCTAAGTTCTATCAACGCGTCAAGCCATAGTGGATGCCGATTGATTTCCCTTAGACCTGCCTACGCGTCAAACCATAGTGGATGACGATTTATTTTTCTAAGACCTGCTACGAGTCAAGCCATAGTGGATGACGATCCTTTTTCCTAAGACCTGTCTACGCGTTAAGCCATAGTGGATAACGCATCCTTCTCTAAGCCGACGTGCTAAGCTACAGCGGGTGACGATGTTGACAGCTGACAGGATACGACACCGGGAAACTACGTCGAAGTCAGGATAATTCTAAGTGTAAACTTACATTAAATAACTATACCATAAGTAACTAGCATTAAAGTGAATGACACAACACAAAATTAAGAATGAGTGATATATTGTAGTAAAACTGTGAACTATCTATTTTTTTTAAACAATAAAAGTGGAATTGAAATTTACGTAACTTGTAATAATTTTTTTGTGATCGAACCCTGGACACCGGCGAGTGATACCTCGGCTAAAAGGTTCGTCACAAAGTGTAGAAAAATAACAAGACTTGTAAACCGTTTTTGAGAAACGGTTTTAACAAGCACTTGTAAACAAAATGCTTGTAACTTGTGACTTGTAGACTTGTAGTTTTGAGAAACAGGGCCCTGGTGTCACGAAAGTAAAAAAAACTGTGATCGAATTCTGTACTTGAATATTGAAGTTTTCAGTAACTGTATATTAACAAAATGGACAATTGATATTTTCCATGATATCGCCATGTCGAAAATGCTAGTTGGCTTTATGATAAAAAGATAGTTCTTGAATTACTACCGGTATGAAGGCAGACTGCTTTTTAACCATTTGGTTGCACTGAAGGAGGGAATGTTAATAAAATAAATTAGAAATCTTCCCAGAAATTCCTTTTTTGGGTAAAAGTTTCACTTCTTTTTTTTTTCCAATCTTCAAGGATGTATAAGTTTAAAAAAATTATGTTAATATTTATTAAAAGGCCGAGGTAATTATCTTTAGAAAATTGCTTACTTTTTCCCTATCCGAAACTGTAATGATACTCCGTATTAAAGGCTTTTAGCAACGTTTCGATTCCTGGCAACTGGACAAAGCTATTCAAAGTTGAGGTTTAACAGCTAATTTGATACGCTTACTATGTCATCTTTTTTAAGTGACAAAATCGCACTAGAAAATTTCACAAGTGTTCACATTGTCAAATTCTTCGTCAAATCTTGGTTTTACAGCAGAAAAATTAAAATATTTAAATTTTTTAAATATTTTTTGTTTTTTATTTAAATGATTATTTTTATTTAAATTTTTTATTTAAATGAAAACATTTAAATAAACCAGTCACACTATATTTTCGTTTTCTAACCGGTTGTTAGTTGTTGTTGGACGTTGTCATTTGTATATTTGTATATTTTTTTCTTTTTGCACATAATATATTCAGATTATGAATTGAAGCTACGGTTCCTTTGGATCCGGGGACCATATTTTTCTGAGTGTACTTAAGCCCTAAGAAACGTAAAAATTACACAGACCTACAAAAATTAACAAGAAATAGAAACAAGAAATTTTCTACGTATTTTTGATTCTAACTTCGAATATAGCCGCAGAAATTCTTTATCACATGGTATTTTGAGATATCCTAACCAAAAAGTATAAAAAACTTTTTTAAGGTTCTACATTAAGGCAAAGTCTTTTCAAGACATTAAATCTGATATGGTAGTCGGAAGTTATAGTATTTCCCTTCCAAACACGCTTTGGATTATATCGATATCTTGTTTTTTCTTCGAAATATCTTGAATTAAAATTTGTTTTAATTGCACATTGTATGAATATTACACAAGTAACAGCGCCCTGGATGTCCGCTGGATTTTTCCTAGGGAGGGGCGAAGAAAGTCTACGTGGAAAGTTCACTTATTTGGGAATTATTCTGGAATGCTCGTTAAAAAAGATGACCTATGGATTTTGCATGCAAAGAGGCTCCGCTTTCACATAGAAAAATTTTTATTTTCACACAAAAAAAAAAAGACTGCTTATGCACAGAAAAAGCACTCTCCTTTCACTTTGCTTCAAAAATATGATTTATCTATGCGTAAAAACTATGCGTTCGGATCAACACTTTCTCTATCTTGTAATTCAAAGAAATAGCGGAAGTAGAGTTTTGCGAAGTATTTTCTCTTTGTCGTAGCTGTTATATTGATATGTTTAAGCAGTTTGTTTGACTTGGGTTATGTTGAATGTTATTTAATTAAGTTTTTAATCTATTGTTTACAATATATGTCACAAAAATGTCAAAAATTAAAATTATTTTTGAAAATTATTTAAAAAACAAATGTGATCACATATTTTGTTTAAACCGCGATTCCACAGTCGATTTTCATGAGCGATAAAAGTTGGAAGCCTACCAAACTTTGTTGTAAATAGCTTGCAATTTGAAGTTTTGTAAGAAAATTTGGGCTTTCACATTAGAGGTTTTAGAGGATCCCACAAATTGACCTATATGGTGTAATGGCTGGCATAACTGTAAATTAAGCATTGCGGTCAACTACACGATCCTACATGTTGTCAAACCTCATTAAGAAATTTTCAAGCTGTAAGGATATTGCCTCTGACAGCGGATAATCGCATGAAAAATGTTTTTTATTCATATTTTTGCAAATGCTATCAAATTTAGTATAATTTCTGGTTCGAATTTGATAAGAATATTACAATATAATAATATTATTATTATTATTATTATTTTTATTATTATTATTATTATTATTATTATTATTATTATTATTATTATTATTATTATTATTATTATTATTATTATTATTATTATTATTATTATTATTATTATTATTATTATTATTATTATTATTATTATTATTATTATTATTATTATTATTATTATTATTATTATTATTATTATTATTATTATTATTATTATTAATATTATTATTATTATTGTTATTTTTATTATTATTATTATTCTTATTATTATTATTATTATTATTATTATTATTATTATTATTATTATTATTATTATTATTATTATTATTATTATTATTATTATTATTATTATTATTATTATTATTATTATTATTATTATTATTATTATTATTATTATTATTATTATTATTATTATTATTATTATTATTGTTATTATTATTATTATTTTTATTGTTATTATTATTATTATTATTATTATTATTATTATTATTATTATTATTATTATTATTATTATTATTATTATTATTATTATTATTATTATTATTATTATTATTATTATTATTATTATTATTATGATTATTATTATTATTATTATTATTATTATTATTATTATTATTATTATTATTATTATTATTATTATTTTTATTATTATTATTTTTATTATTATTATTAAAATTATTATATTATTATTATTATTATTATTATTATTATTAAAGACCCCTATCGCGGCGTTTTTTTATGTTAGTTCGAATTTTTTTTTAATCCACCTTCGAACTTTGCAGTCAAATGCCGATTTTCAGTATATTGTTTATATGGTTTTTTTGGCTATAACTCGTCGACTTATTGATATTTTTTCAAACTGTAAAAGCCAAATTATTGCTAGAGACCTGTGCAACAATAAAAATTTTTGTGGTGCTTATGAAGCAAAATGTTGGAAAAATTATTTTTTTTTTATGCTTTTTGAAAATATTTTCCACAAAACTAAGTGTTTTTGAAGCGAAGCTTTTTAGTCCTCGTTCTGTGATTTGCTTGGAGTGAAATCTGAAAAATTTTCGACAGATTTTTTCTTGGAAATTTGATGGTTTCTTTGTTGCTAGTGCCTATTACAACAAGAAAATTTAATACTTTAATATTAAATACTAAAAATATTTTCGGCTGGCCCGTGGGATCGAACCCACGTCCTTTTATACGAGAATCAAACGCACAATCCACTAGGCCACAAAGACTTGTTAGAAATAGTTGTTAATTCAATCCTAATTATAACAGAAGCTATGCTGCAGTAGATCGTCACCATCTATCAATAGATAGAGGATTGTGTATTTGCTACAACTATCAAAAATTTGCATTTATTTATTTTTTATTTATTTGCCTCCAGCATCAGTTTGTTTGTATTGTGAATGCGTTTATGGTGCTGTTGGAATAGACTATAAATTATTATTTAGAGATTGCATCAACTCTGCTAAATCTCTGGCATGTGTTAACAGAGTTTTTTTTTCTTTGTTTTTAAGTGAAATAACTGTTAACACATGCCAGATAATAATTTACACTCTATGACAAGTGCGTTGACAAGTGATTTTTTAAATGTCAAAAAATAGATATCAATAAATATGGAATTAACAAACGCATGCATGAATCAGTGCAGCCAAGTTCACAACCATGTGTGAAGAGTCAAAATGGAGAGTCGCTGGCATTATATGCCCGTATATGTAATTGGCGTGGAAATTTGACATTCAACAATAAAAAAAACAGTAAATATGTTTTCTGTATATATATTATTTATTTTATGTTATTTTAAATTTTTGACTTTAAAAGTTAATTTATTAAAAAGAAAAAATTATTAAGCTATCAAATCTATGTAACTGCGAAAAAGCTTCGCTTCTCTCGTGTGTCCAACGACGCACCTGTGTTTTTTGCTTTCTGTTTGATCTATAATATGCTTCTCAGTTTCTTCAATAAATTTAATTTGAAGAGAAAATGGTCCTAGTCGATAATTTGCGTTAAAAATCCCAAAACCATTAAATAAATAGCGATTTAGGTAGAAGTAATTAAAAAGGGAAGTTCCAAGAATTATTAATCAGTAAAACAACTTTTTTGTTTTCAACCACCGCAAAGGTAGCGATTCTTTTCAATTTCGTACGCGAAATAATTTCAAAAATAAAGATTCAGTTAAGACTCGAAACTCAGCCGAAGCTGATGTCTTAATTTTCGCTCGGTCGTGATAAAATTCGCTATAAATTTTTTGGAACTTATTTCATTTTGTGAGTGATTTAAGTAAAGTGCATCGGTTTCATAAAAATAACAAAGAAAACATTGTAAAATATATATTGTATTAAAAATGTCGTAACCAAAATGTAATATGGACCATTTTTGTAATGTTTGTGAACGTTTCATTGCAAGCGATGAAAAATGTGGCAATGCGAGTGATTTTTTTTTGGAAGCCTATAAACAATATTTCTCGCAAGAGATTATCACTGACGTAAACTATGCCCCTAAAAAAGTTTGCTTTGATTGCTATTCAACTCTGATGCAATGGAAAAGTGAAAAGAAGAAGGCTATGCCTTTTGGTATACCAATGATGTGGTTAGACAACAGCCCGCATCAAGAAGAAATTTGATATGGATGTATCAACTACCATAAAACTTTGAATATAAGGAAAGCAAAGAATAAAACTTATATAGCAGTGCCAAGTGCCCAATAACCATTACCGCACTCAGAATTCGTTCCAGTACCAACATACCGAAGTATTGATCTTCAAACAGATATCAGTACTACATCAAAGGACCCAATCCTAGTCACACAAAACCAATTGGATGAAATTGCTGCAAATTTGTGTTTGACTCAGAAAAAATCAGAACTAATGGCTTCATTTTTGAAAGGAAATAATTTGCTGGCGAAAGGTACCAAAGTAACAGCATATCGAAAACCCCAAAAAGAGTTAGAAAAGTTCTTCAATGTGAATGATGCAAAAAATTTCGCTTATTGCAACTATATTGAAAAGTTAATGGAGACGATAGGGTATAAAAAAGATGATTGGCCTTTAAAAAGACCTATAAAAAAGATGATTGGCCTTTATTCATCGATAGTTCACTAATCAGCTTAAAAGTTGTGCTTTTGCACAAGACAAATATAATGCCTTCTGTTCCGATTGCGTATAGCACTGACACTAGTGAAACTTTCGATAATTTGAAACACATTCTGGAAGTAGCCATTTTCAAGTCAATATTTATTATTATTGTCAGCAAAAAGTTTTCAGAAATATTACAGTTAGAATTTTCGTTGATTTGCATGTTTAACGGAAGCTTCAGTGCTGAATATGTCTTTCTTCCCCCTTCCAACACTGTCGCAGCAATTCCGGTAGATGCGCGAGCCAACGCAGTGCCACTTTGAGCGCATATTGCTGCTAATACCAATGATATCAGGAACTTTTTCCCAGTTAAGCACGAGTAAGCACGCTTGCGTTCCAATTCACGAATCAATACATCTCTAGTTTGACGTATGGCTGCTGAAGTGCCACGCACCTCGTCCAACGCCCATAAAATGTTACCAGTTAAACGGCACGTGCAAATTGAGGTCAAATACGGAATTCCGAGGCTTTGCGACCCATAATTTCCAAACTATCCGTTATCTCAAATTTAGGTTGTATAGAAGCTGTCACGCCCACCTACTGCTAGTCAGCCCACCTACTGTTAGCCCACATACTGTTAAACTATACCGTCAGTCGTTTTTAAGTTTCAAGTAGCTGAACAAACCATGATCTATTTTTATGCATACAGAATTTTATTTTATCAACAGGCTGCGCTGTAGACAGTCATTCCGTTTGACAATTCAGCATATTGTTTGTTCTTTCTGAATGAAGATTTTCCGGTATTTTTATAATTTTTCATTGATTTTTCGAGTAAAATACTTTACATTTACGAAAATGTTTAATTAAATGGGTCTAAGGATACGACTAAATAGTAAGTTAGTACCGAGTTTCATTTATGTGTGACTTATAGTTCGAAAGTTATACCGAAAATTATGGCTGCGGAAAAAATGCCACGCCCCTCGTCTAAAACCCATAAAATTAACCAGTGAAATGGCACGTATAAATTGAGGTCGAATACCGAATTCCTAGGCTATGATTTATAATTATAAAGCTATTCAATATCGAAAATTTGGGTTGAATGGAAGCGCTGCTAAAACATTCGCGCAAGTGCAAGTTTTTCTAAACTATACCGTACTCGAATAAAATCTACGGCCAAAATTTCAGGTCAGTCGGCACATCAGTCAATTTTAATTAATGATTTCTGAAAAAGTTGTCATAGCTACAATTTGACCACGCCCATTTTTTGTACAGTTGCCAACAGTAATCACATAAGTAGATACAATATGGCGGTTCTGGATCAGGTGGAGCGGTGGAGCAAGCCGATGACGTCACTCCGGTCCAGCGCCATCTAGTGGGGGCTTTTTTTTGGCTAAAAATGTGCAAAGGTGTATGTCTTTGCTAAAAGCTATCAAAAATTGGCAAGTTTGGTGTATGTCTTTGCTAAAATCTATTAAAAATCGGCAAGTTTGGTGTATGACTTCGCTTTAAGCTTTTAAAATTGGCAAGTTTGGTGTATGTCTTTGCTTTAATCTTTTAAATTGGCAAGTTTGGTGTATGTCTTTGCTTTAAACTTTTAAATTGACAAGTTTGGGGTATGTCTTTGCTTTACACTTTTAAAATTGACAAGTTTGGTGTATGTCTTTGCTTTAAGCTTTTAAATTGGCAAGTTTGGTGTATGTCTTTGCTTTAAACTTTTAAAATTGGCAAGTTTGGGGTATGTCTTTGCTTTAAACTTTTAAATTGGCAAGTTTGGGGTATGTCTTTGCTTTAAACTTTTAAAATTGACAAGTTTGGTGCATGTCTTTGCTTTTAAGCGTTGATGGTAGTCAATCGAGTTCTTATCAGTGTTTGCATGTTTTGTTTTTTTCTTAACCCTCGAATACCTATTAGCAATGACTCAAATTCTGAGTGACGAGCTTAGCTTAAATGGTATGACTTGCTATATGAAAATATATATATTAATATGGGTTGAAGCAATTTAGGTACGGAGAAGGTTGAAGGGTTAAAGAAATGTTTATAAATTTATCATAATGGTGCTAAGTATAAGGTGCGTGTATTAGATTTGTATAAGTAGTTTGTCTAAAATGTTCTCGAAGTTTCTGCATCTCGAAGCTTTACAGACTCTTGAATTTATATAAAATATAGGCCAGAGGCGAAGATTTTGCTGAACGACTTGACCGGGGATTGAGACTTGTACCTCAGATGTATCCCACTTATATACGCCTATGTTTCAAATGGTTCTCATCTAATACACAAACTACTTATACAAATCTAATACACGCACCTTATACTTAGCACCATTATGATAAATTTATAAACATTTCTTTAACCTTTCAACCTTCTCCGTACCTAAATTGCTTCAACCCATATTAATATATATATTTTCATATAGCTAGTCATATCATTTCAGCTAAAGTCAACCAGCAGAATTTGAGTCATTGCTATAACGAATTCGAGGGTTAAGAAAAAAAACAAAACATGCAAACACTGATAAGAACTCGCTTGACTACCACTACCGATAATGTAGTGTATAAAATTATGATCAACGCTTAAAGCAAAGACATACCCCAAACTTGCCAATTTTAATAGTTTAAAGCAAAGACATGCACCAAACTTGCCAATTTTAAAAGCGTAAACCAACCTTGCCAATTTAAAGCTTAAAGCAAAGACATAGACCAAACTTACCAATTTTAAAAGCTTAAAGCAAAGACATACACCAAACTTGCCGATTTTGAATAGATTTTAGCAAAGACATACATCAAACTTGCCGATTTGTAATAGGTTTTAGCAAAGACCTACACCAAACATGCTAATTTTTAATAGCGTTTAGCAAAGACATACACCTTTGCACATTTTTTAGCAAACAAAAACCCCACTAGATGGCGCTGGGGTGCGGGCGTGACGTCATCGGCTTGCTCCACCTGATCCAGAACCGCCATATTGTATCTACTCATATAAGCGAAACTACAAATTTAAAGTCTAATATGTCAAAAATTGTCTGAAATATACTACTTTCATTGATTTGTTGACGGTAAAAGGGGGTGTGGCAACTCACTTTTAGTATAGTTGTCGACAGTAAGCATACAAACTAAATTACCAAATTTTAGTCTAATACGACCAACACTATCTGAACTATAGCATTTTTATTGATTTGGGGGCGGGAGAAGGGGGTGTGTCAGACTTTTCTTTTTATCTAAATCTTTGTTGAACAATTGCGAACAAACCCGCAGAAGGAAGAATTTATATTTTATTTATAAAAATTAATGTTAATATTTATATTAATATTTATATTAATATTAATAATATAATAATAATAAAGTTAAACAATAAATTATTTATTTAATTTATTATATTTTAATTTTTAATTCATTTTTTATTATTATATTTTATACAATTATTTGATATAAAATTGTAAAAAAGTCAAATGTATATATTAGGGTGGGTTGCCTTATATGGAAGAAAAAATTAATATAAAAAGTCACCATAGAATAAAAGCTTATGTTGAAAGCATTTCAACACCATACAATTTTTTTTTGGGTGTCCCGAAAAACAGCCAAAATGGTCTTTTATTCATAACCTTGACATTTCTTGTCTGATCAAAAAGTGCAGTATATCATTGGAAAGGTCTTAAAGAGTGCCACCTTGCATACTTATATGTTACTCAGATGTCATATTCAGGTGGATATTTCAATTTATATTTAGTTTTTCACTTATAACCCCAAAATTCCGATCAATCTAAACAAAAAACAAAGAAATTAGCGCGAAAAATTAAGTGCAAACCAATTAAGCACAGAAAAAGCGAAAAACGCGGTGGCAAAAACGCGTAATATGACCAATATTATCATTTTGGTTATTTATAGCCAAAATTGGCTATTTTCTTTTTGGAGGTCAGTTTTTGGTTTTTTGACGATTGTATTTTCCATTTGGCTATTTTTTTATTCGGGGGTTTTTTTTATTTTGACGAAAACTAATTTTTGTCCTAACCTAAACGATTTAAAATTTTTTCGCAATGGTGAATTTTCCCTTTATGTGAACAGGTCATGTCAATCGTGCAACACAACGCAATTAGGCTGTGTTCAAAATTGCAACTAATTCAGAAACACTGCACAAAAAGAGCTGGCTACACTGACCTCACAAAGCCGACTTTCTTTGCCATTTGTAGTGAGGCTAGTGTGGACAGCGCTTTATGCGAATTGTTGCTGAATTAGTGACAATTTTGAACACAGCCGAATTACAATAATTCGGATGGTGGTAACTCAAATCACTTGTCACTAAAGAGTAGGCAACAATGATGGCTTTTATCATAAAATGGAAATAGTGAAAAATTAAAAAAATTAAGAAACTTAAGCAAAGTTAAGAAAATCAGCATGGAAGTTTTTGTTTTTTTTTTAAATCTATACTATTAATAAATCTGTAGCCACTTTTTATGTTCACTCATCACGTTTAAACGACAACTCAGATTTTTATAAAATTTTGTACACATATTTATAGGTCAGCAGAGAGTGCAATAGGATACTTTATTTTAACCTATTAACAACCAATGTTACTATATGGAAACATATGCGTCTCGAATTTTCATTAAATACTGCATAATATTTCAAAAGTTTTAGTGCCAGTTTTTTAAAAAAAGTAAAATTAGCATGCAATAATAACTTATTTCTGCTCAATGGCATACATAGTTTTCACCAAAATGTTGCTTCAAGTCTAAAAATGTCTGTTTTTATGGTTTTCTTTCGGCCCTAATGGATTAAATTGCACTTCGGTTAAACGAGAACAAAATCAATAAACGCTTTTAAATTTCCTTCAATTTGATACCAAAATCATGTATGTAGTTTGAAAACTGTGAAAAATTTTAGTACCAGATCTTTTTAGTATTAATTATAAGCTGAGAATGAGAGAAAAACGACTTGAAATTCACACTTTTAGCTTTGAAGGCAAATATTTCAGTCAGTTTGCAATGGATTTCAATAATTTTTTTTTAAAAATGTTGTTTGTTAAAATATCCTTCAAACATAAGTTGAAATTTTTACTAAACCAAAGTATTAATATTTTTAAAAATTTTTTTAAAAAATGTTGAAAAATTTTTAGTTTAAGCCAAAAAATTAGATAAAAGTTGTTTTTGTTGTAAAAAAAATTAAATCCAAAATTTAGGTTTTCGATTTCCTATCAGATGATATAACAATTTTAAGGTTAATAATTTGTAGTATTACTTAAACAATAAAAAATCGTTTTGGTAGCGAAAAATCAAGCCTACCCACTATCAATTTTTGAATGAAAACTTTTTGAAAACCCGGCGAAGCGGCGGGTTTAAGCTAGTACATGAATAAATATTTTGGTTATTTTTTTTATGTTGGCTATTTTTATTTTGTGTTCTGGCTGAAAAAAAATTTACTTCGGCAACACTGAATATGACCTGCTCCATTTGATTTTGTGTATTATTCATACAATCGCGAACGCGCAACCGCCAAAACTGCGCGTGCCGCCGCGGTTCGTGGCGACACAAGTGCATAATATAGCTCTCTCATTTTAATACATGCAAATTTCAATATTAAAAACGAGTGTGGCACCGCCTTTGCGGTTAATCAGCGTAATTTTGCCCCAGCCTTAGGCAAGCAATTTTTTGAAAATATAATTTTTTTTTTAATTGGTTTTTGTTGTACAACTATTCAAGAATATGTAAAAATTTAAATCAATCCCGTTTATAATACAGATTCTTCAGCGTTTAAAACCCGTGCACAAGACTACTAATCGATTAAACCGAAGAAGCTGTTAAAACGCGTGATGTTCGCTGTATATGTGTATGTAAAAGTGTATGTGTTTATGAAATGTTCTATGTATATGTGCTAGAGATGCAACGGATATCCGGCAAACCGTATAGTTGCCTAAATTTACTATTCGGCAGGATGCTGGATTGTAACTCAATATCCGGTATCCGGCCGGCCGGATAGTTTCTTTAAATTATTTTATTTAAAACAAATCTTTGTTAAGTAAATAACAATTAAATAGGTAGCGTGTGGATACCCCTCCTGCGTTTCGCTTTTTTTAAAGGCTCAGCATCCCCAAAAATTATAATTTTTTAATGGTTTTTAGCTTAAATCGCAAGAATATCGACATTTTTCTTAATTTCTATATGCTCGAATTTGAACATTTTTGATTTTGGCAAACAATTATGGGGATACTTTGGAATGTTCGTTTTTCGATTTTTGAAAAATGGTGGGGTGAAGCGTTCCACCAAATGAATCTTTCCGTTTTCATGTATAAACATCAACATAAATCGGTTTAATGGCCTCGGACAGGCTCCTAAGTCAGCAAGAAACTAAAATACCGAATAAAAGTCATCGAATCAAAATTTATTATTCATCGCTAACATCGAGGTCAGAGTCGCAGTTTCGACAAGTGTAGTAGCCACGGTTGCCCATGTCGACGCAAAACACACACACACAAAAACACTAAATACGCATTAAAATGGAGTTTGTGAGGTGAAACGTTTCATTTTGAAAACACGGCTGGCATCACACAGCCACTCGATAGATATTTCACAAACACGTCATATTTTTTAAGTACAATATTAAACCAATTATTAAACCACCAATTAAACCAAAACTGTCACTAGACGAATGACAGAAAACGTAACGCTCGAGTTTTTGTTCAACCAAAGATCATCTATATTTATCTATCTATAAAATTCTTCTGTATATGGTTTTGTCACTGAACTCCTCCTAAACGGCTTAACCGATTTTGATGAAGTTTGGCATGTGTGTGCGGCTGGGTCTGTGTTTAAAGGGGTATTTGAGAGTATAACTCACAAATGCAATGAGAAATTGTCATGATTCTTTCACTACACCATTACTTTATAGCAAACAAAGTTACAAAAATACAAAATGAATAAAAATAAAAAAAAAACAAATTAATTTTTATTTTAATTTTTTTGGCCAGCTAAGGGTCGTTTCCGAAGTAATTTTTTTTCGTAGAATTGGCCCATCATGTCAGGATTTTAAGGTATTTGAGGTTATGTACACGAAAAATGGCTACTTCTGAGGGTGAATAAAGGATGAACACCATTTCTTAAATTGTTTTCTTTTTATTTTCTCATGAAGTTCTATTTTTTCCCTTTAAAATGAGATCTGAAATGGTACCGTACGATGATATATTCAAAAACTATGGCTATTTGAAAAGGACGACCGCAAGCAAAAATGTACAGTCAGTGAAGTAGCTTTATATGCAAACCTAGATTTTGTCATACATTTTTTCTTGCGGACGTTTTCTTCAAATGGCAATAATTTTTTATAAAATCATCGTACGGCACCATTTCAGAGCTCATTTTAAAGAGAAAGAATAGAATTTAATGATAAAATAAAAAGAAAATAATTTAAACAATTTTGTACATCCTTTATCCAACCTCAAAAGTAGCTATTTTTCGTGTATATAACCTCAAATATCTCAAAATCCTGATATGATAAGCCAATTCTGAGCACGGGTGTTGCATGCGGATTCTATGCAAAAAATTACTTCGAAAACGACCCTCAGATGGCCAATACTATTGCAATCCTAATATTTACAGACTTTTGTTACTGATGCACATATAATTATATCCTATAGTAGAATAAAGGCTTACTACAAGCTTTGTAGATAACGGTAAATTTTAAGAGTAAAGGACAAGGAAATTCTTGTATGACCTATTAATTAGATAGCAACCAATTTTTCTGCATACTTATGTTGCATGCTTTAAACGTTGTACGTTTTTTTGTCGCATATAATTATTTCGCAGACTGTATGTCAATGTACTGGCTTATGTCAACATTTTATGAAAACCGCGCGAAGCGCAGCGGAGCGCGCCCGGGTATATTCTAGTATCTATATAAAATAAAAATATGTAATATAATAATATAAATAATATAAATAATATAAATAATATAAATAATATAAATAATATAAATAATATAAATAATATAAATAATATAAATAATATAAATAATATAAATAATATAAATAATATAAATAATATAAATAATATAAATAATATAAATAATATAAATAATATAAATAATATAAATAATATAAATATAAAAATATAAAAATATAAAATTGTAAAAAAAGAAATCTGTACATGAAATATTTTTTTAACTTTTTTTTGCGTTGGACATTTTGAATGACGAGGAGTCCGAAAATCGCATTTTTAAAATTTTTGTCTGTCTGTCTGTCTGTTAAAGCATCACGCGAAAACCACTCGATGGATTTAAATGAAACTTAACATTTAAGTTCCTTATATCCCTGGTCAACATATAGGCTATCTTTTATCCAGTAAAAAAGGTTGCATCCGGTAGGGGGCGTTGCGATCGGGTTCCGGGCATTTTATAGATTTTAGAGATTTTATAGTTATCTCCGAAACGGTTCATCCGATTTGCATGAAAACTTGTATGTAGAGGTTTCCGGATGCGGTGAGTTTTTAGGACTTATCTACTCTGTTCTATCTTGAGCACCAGAGGGCGCTGTAGTACAAATATTTTGTACGTCGAAAAGCTCCTAAGCTCCTAAGGGGTTTTCTGATACGGTGAGTGTTTTGGATTTATCTTTTTTGCGCTATCTTGAACAATAGAGGGCGCTGTACTACAAATCTCCTAAAAAATCGTGAAGCACTCCAAAACCGCTCATCCGATTTGGATATGGCTGTTGTACAAATACCGCAAAAAAGCTCCAAACCACTCATCCGATAAGTACGATTTTTATAAGAGGTTTTCGGATACGGTGAGTCTTTCGCGATATGTATGTTGCTATACCTTAAACACTAGGGGGTGCTGTACTACTAAATAAACTACTGTACTACTAATAAATATCTTCTTTTTTTCCTTAGGTGTATTATATTAAAATTATATTAAAGTTTCTTTTTATCGCATATCAGAACAGCTGATTCTGTGGTATTTGGGTAAGCGTCAATACATGCGCAAGTCAGTCGCGTCGTACGTTGTTGTTTTGACATTTCAATTTCTATTTTCAGGGCTTATGTAATTTTTATCCAGTAAAAAAAAACTTAAAAAATATGGATTATTCGCAAAAAATTTGTGAAGGAAATTGGTCAAAAACGAGGTAAAAATTGAAGATACATAAAAATAACGTATGAAAGAATAACGTAAGAAAGAAGCTAATATTTAATATATGTAAATATGTACAATCTTTTCAAAATTTCTTAAGGTTCATTAATTTTAAAAATTTACCGCTAATCACTCATAGTATATATTTTAAAACAATAGAAATTTTTGGTAAAATGAATTTTTGAACATATCAATTTCACCTGAAGCAAGAAAAAACTTAAAGTTTTGACTTTCGATGCAAGTTACTCTGCTGTTTTTAAATACATTTAACTCATATCTGTTTTGCCTGAAACGTCAATAAAAGTACTTTATAAAAATAATAATAGCAGTTAGCTTAGGGTTTATATTTTTTGAATCCTTTTTCAAGAAAGGTCTATAATATTGAATGCTTTCTTGAAAAATGGTGCAAAAGTTTTTGTTGCAAAAATATTTAAGTATTTGAGTATTTAAGTATAATAACAATACAACTATAAATATTGTGAAGCCTTAAAAACAACACACAACGATTACGTCCACAATAATAACACATGACCTTCGCATTTTTAAAATTTTTGCCTGTCTACCTGTATGTCTGTCTATCTGTCTGTTTGTCTGTTAAAGCATCACGCGAAACCACTGGATGGATTTAAATGAAACTTGACATTTAGGTTACTTATAACCGTGGTCAACACATAGGCTACTTTTTGTCCAGAAAAAAAGGTTGATAACGGTAGGGGGCGCTGCGATCTGGTTCCAGGTATTCTTTTTTTTAGCTTATCTCCGAAACCGTTCATCCGATTTGCATGAAAATTTGTATGTAGAGGTTCTCGGATACGCAGAGTTTTTTGAACTAATCTACTCTGTTCTATCTCAAACACCAAAGGGAGCTGTAGTACAAATATTTTGAAAAACCTCAAAAAACTCCTAAACCATGCATCAGATTTGCATGCAATTGGAATATAGAGATTTTCTGATACAGTGAGTGTTTTGGACTTATCTTTTTTGTGCTACACCAGATGTCGCTGTAGTACAAATCTCTTAAGAAGTCGTGAAAAACTTCAAAACTGTTCATTCGATTTGGGTGAAAATTTGTAAATAGCGATTTTCGAGTACAGCAAGTTTTCTGGTGCTATCTCTTTTGCTCTTTCTCGAAACTAGAGGGCGCTATTGTGCTGTTGTACAATTTGCACGTGTGTATGTTATTAAACTATTCCGAAACGGCTGCACCGATTTTGATGAAATTTTTTGTGTACGCTTAAGCGGATCCCTGGATGGTTCAGATACACCGGCACGTGGCGCTGCGATCGGGTGCTAGGCATTTTGTGTTTATTGTTTATCTCCGTAACCGTTTATCTGACGTTTAATCAATCATTGTAAGGTTATCCAGAAATTTGACTTTCCCTAAATTTATTTGAACAAATAATATTTTTACGCTGTTGAAAAAATGACAGCCAGGGTTGTGTAGTATTCCCGAAAAATAGGTATGTTTCAGTGTTTTGTTTTTTTTTTTAAGTTCTTTTTCTAAATGTTTGTGCTTACTGCTAAAAGAAAAGAAAAAATCAAGTGTGCTATCCTTAAATAAAATTAAATGTGTTTTGCATACATAAATTAAATTTTTTCAAAATTATTTTACGTCAAAAATGTGACCAGTACAATTTTTAAAACCCATAATATAATTTTGATTCCAAACAAACAAGTAGTAGAAAAAGTAGTAGTCAAATTTATCTTTAGTATTTTGTATTATGAAAAAGTATGATATTCAAGCAACTACGTGATTTTTATGTCATTAAGAAATTGCTCTTTTGCTCTCCTCTTCAAATCAGGGTATAAATTCTTATTCTTGTGAGAAGACGTCAAATATCTGGGCAGGCTGATAATAATAGAATCTTGGTCGGGACAGAATTAAAATTCCTATTAAAAATTCTGTTGAGCTCTGGAATTGAAAAAATTTTGGACTCGTGCGTTTCTCATTACCATGCGCCTGTATTGGAAACTAGAGGGCGTTATTGTACAATTTGTAAGTGTCTTTGTTATTAAACTGTTCCTAAGCGGCTGTGCCGATTATGATGAAATTGTTTGTGTGTGCTTAGGTGGATCCCTGGATGGTTCAGATTTGCAATTGGACCCGGTAAATGGTGCTGCGATCAGGTTAAAAGCATTTTGTTGTTATTGCTTATCTCCGAAACCATTCATCCGATTTACATGAAAATTTGTATATAGAGGTTTTCGGATCCGGTAAGTTTTTATGACATATCTACTCTGTTATATATTCAACACCAGAGGGCGCTGTAGTACAAATATTTTAAAAAACCTCGAAAAACTTCTAAGCCGTACATCCGATTTGCATGAACATTTTTACATAGGGGTTTCGGATCACTTGGTGTATCCGATTGGAAAAGGCGCGCGCAAAGCAGAGGTGCCTGGCGAGAGCTGATAAGGTCGGCCGAAATCCGGATACGGGTTGTTACGACCACCTAAGTTTCGGATACGGTGAGTATGATGAATTTTTTTTTCTGTCCTTTTTTTGAACATCAGAAGGCGCTGTAGTACAAATCTCTTAAGAAATGAAGGACGAAAATTTGTATATAGAGATTTTTGAGTATGGAAAGGGCTTTGGCGATATTTTTTTTTGTTCTATCTCAAAAACCAGAGGGCGCTGCTGTACAAATACTGCAAAAAAAGCTCGAAACCACTCATCCGATAAGTATGATTTTTATAACAAGTTTTCGGGTACGGTAAGTGTTTTGCGCTATGTATTTTGCTATATCTTGAACACCAGAGGGCGCTGTACTACAAAATACAGTAAAGCGTAGTAAAGTCCGAAGGGTGATAAATATCTTTTTTTCTTCTTTATGTGTATTTATATTCAACATTCTTATTTTCGCATATCAGGACAACTGATGCCGAATTCTGTAGTATTTGAGTTCGCATCAACACATGCGCAAGTTAGTTGCGTTGGCGTTGTTTGTTGTGCTTATTTTCAGTGCTTATTTATTTAATTGTTATCCAGTAAAAACAGACTTACGAAATAATGACTTATTCGCAAAAAATTGGGAAAAGAAATTGTCAAAAACGTGGTAAAAATTGAAGGCACATAAAAATAACGTATGAAAGATTTCTTGACCATAAAAATATCTGCAAAAATATGACATTGGCTAACATTGGCAATCTCTTACGAACAGGCTACAACTTCGTAGCAATTGTAAAATTGGCAATTTTTCTTTTTAATATATGTAAATATTTAGTACATATTTACTTTTGCACATATTTATTTTTTTTTAAATTTCTTAAAGATAATTAATTGAAAAAATTTACCGTTAATCACTCATAGCATTTATTTCAAAACAATAGAAATTCTTAGTAAAATGAATTTTTGATCTTATAAATGTTACCTGCAGCAAGAAAAAATTATCAGAAATTAAAAGTTTTAACACTCGATGCATTTTGCTCTACTGTTTTTGAATGTATTTAACTCAATTCTTTTTTGCCTGAAACGTCAATAAAAGTACTTTATAAAAATAACGATAGCAGTTAGTTGGGTATTTATATTTTTTGATTTTTTTTTCAGGAAAGGACCATAATATTTAATGTTTTCTTTAAAAATGTTGCAAAAATAATTTAAATTCAAAATTGGCTTTTTGACTCCTTTTCATATGACATAACGGTGATGTGCAAAAGTTATTTCAGTTTAACAAAAAAAAAAAAAAAATTAATTGTTTCTGTACTATTTACACTAACAAAACTCATTTTCTATTCCCTATTTCGAGCACCCGCCTACCCCCTTCTACTTTGTGGGTAGGCGGGTGTAAACTATTGTGTAAACCATTCTTTTAACTATATTTTTGATTTAAACAAATTTTGATTAATTCTTAAGAAATACTAAGAATGTTTGGTTTTTTATATCTATATATTTATTCCTGTGAGGGTCCCCTTATTCCAGCAAATCTACAAATACTACAGCAACACTTGATATATCATTAGAAAGGTCTTGAGGTGTAGTAAGCCGAAAATTATTAGATTTTTAAAAAGTGATAGCGTTTAAAGTTGAGAAAATGGTAAAAAGATTTAAGACACGAACTCGCTCCAATGTGAATGAGAAAGTGTGATTTCCAAAGCGTAGTAGGGAACTACCCCGATTTTCGGGGCGTTATCACTAGTGTATATTTATTTCTTTAAGAAAGTATCTTTAAATTATAAATTTTGTGAATCCTTAAAAACAACACACAAAGGTTGCGTCAACAATAATAGCACATGAACTGTCTTCAAGTTTAGTCGCTGGAACACATTAGATGCTACAGTCACATTATGACACAAGGTGAAAAGAGAGCATATATGTATGACAAAATTTACATAAATGATTGCCAAAAATTAGTTTTTGCTCTGATATCTTCAATAATGTAAAAATTATCGAATAAAATATAAAATGTGAAAATATACTTTTGCAAGCGATGGCACGCACAAACAGATCATGGTTTTCTTAACTTTTTCTCATAATTTTTAGATGTTGAAGCTAAATATTGCTCATTTCGCCAAAGTTACCGATTTGAAAGATGCACACAAAATCCCTTCAAAAGTTTGTGAAAAGTTTTTTCAAATAAAAGAATGAATTCAAAAATTGTTTATATCAACTCCTGAGTAAAGCCGGGTATTCAGCTAGTCTTCTTCTTCTATCTATCTTCTATCTTCTTCTATATATATAAAAATGAATGTATGTATGTGGGTATGTGGATATGTGTGTATATCACGTATAGACTCCAAAACCACCGAACCGAACTTTATGAAATTTTTAGGGATACTAAAGCAACATTCTGGAAGTGTTCCTGTGAAGTTTGGTGTTGATTGGACAAGGGGGCGTGGTACCTCCCATACAACCCAAATTGGCTCTATCGCCCACAAATCAAACAAAATGCTGTATATCAGACGGTTTTAATCATATAAAACTAAAATTTGGTAATTTTGTTGGGCGTAGTCACACTATATCTACGCCCACTTTTCAGCAATCGTTTTAATTCCTGAAATGTTCAAGTTTTCAGTCTTGGTATGCAGGTGTTATGGGTCTAAGTGGCAGTCACTATGTAAATATAAACGTTGTCACGCCCACTTTTACCGCCCACAAATCAGTAAAAATGCTTTATATCAGACAGCTTTTGCCGTAGAAGACTAAGATTTGGTAAATTAGTTCGTATGGTTACTGTCGCCCAATGTACAAAAAATGAGCATGGCGCCACGATATCTACGCCCACTATCGAAATCATGCTTATTCCTGAGTTGTACACGTTGTGATAGTGAATCTTGGTATGCAGGTTCTATAGGTCCGAGTGGCAGTTACTATATAAATATAAATGTTGTCACGCCCACTTTTACCGCCCACAAATCAGTAAAAATGCTTTATATCAGACGGCTTTTGCCGTAGAAGACTAAGGTTTGGTACCTTAGTTCGTATGATTACTGTCGGCCAATGTACAAAAAATGGGCATGTTCGCACTATATCTACGGCCACTTTATCGAAATCTTGCTTATTCTTGAGTTGTACACGTTTTGATAGTCAATCTTAGTATGCAGGTGCTATTAGCCCAAGTGGCAGTCACTATGCAAATATAAACGTTGTCACGCCCACTTTTACCGCCCACAAATCAGTACAAATGCTTTATATCAGACGGCTTTTGCCGTAGAAGACAAATATTTGGTAATTTAGTTCATATGGTCACTGTCGGCAACTGTTAAAAAATTGGCGTGGTCGCAACATATCTACGCCCACTTTTTCCAAATCATGCTTATTCCTGAGTTGTACACGTTTTGATATTAACACTTGATACGCAGGTGCTCTAATTTACCACGCCCACTTGTACCACCCACAAAAAAAACAAAACGAAATGTTTTGTAGTTAAAAATAACAAACGGTCAGAAATAATAATTCTTCCAATCTGCATCAATAAATTTTAAATTTTTACAGTCAGACCAGAGATAATGCAGATTTTCATTAATTTTTTAACTTTTTTTGAATTATTTTCACTAAAATTCAAATTAAAATTTTTTTTTGTTTTGCCATGTTACTTTTAGTCAAATAATTTATCTATTGATGATAAAATATAGTGTAAACTGAATAACTAAATTGAATGAAATTACAAAAAAATGTACACGTTTTTTACATTTTACAATTTATTTGACTAAAAGTAGTATAGGAAAAGATTCGTTTGAATTTTAGTGAAAATAATATGAAAAAAGTTAAAACAATCTATTAAAATCCGCATTATCTTTGGTCCAACGGAAAAAATTTAAGATTTTTTATGCAAAATTTTTTTCATTACTCTTATTTCTGACCGTTTGTTTTTTTTTTTAACTACCATACCAGGCAATATTTTTAGTCGAAATATTTTGGGGATCATTATAACATAAGCGATGGACTATTTTGAAGAACGAGACTGAACAATTTTTTTTCCTAAAGAGCTTGAGGCGACTTAATGTATATACGTATGTGGGTATATGTGTATATCACGTAAAGACTTCGAAACCACTAAGCCAATTTTTATACCAAAGCGTTGAGAGGGTTCCTGTGAAGTCTGGTGCTGATCGTAAAAGGCACCTTAAATACACCAAAAATTTTCAATTTCGAACAGTTTTGGAATTATAGGTCGCACAGCCTTGGAATTTAGTATTCGACCTCAATTTACACATGCTGTTCCACAGGTAACATTTTATGAGTGTTGAACGAGGGGCGTGGTACTTTTTCCGCACCCAAAATTTTTGGTATAGCTTTCGAAAAAGTCACACATCAGCTGTGATAGCTGAAAGCTACTCCTTCTTTTAGGGGATAAGCGCTGAGCGCAGCGAAGCGCGCCGGGTATAAGCTAGTATAATATAAAGATGAGCCACGTAGAATATTAAAAACAAAAATATTTTTCAGATCAATACGTAAGCTTTTGTGAGCGACATGCGAAAAAGCTTTAAATTATTGCTTGAAAAAAAGGTTTTCTATCTTTGCATAACTTTCTCCCTGCTATGTGGAGTCTAGAGAACCACTCAGAGTTTTTGGAGCTAAAATCAACATGTCCACGAAAGTTAAATATTTAGGGGTAACCCTTGATAGCAAACTGAACTTGAACGATCATGTAGAAGATAGGATTCAGAGAGCCAATAGGGTTCTGTTTCAGTGTAGACGCGTTTGTAGTCTCAAATGGGGGCTAAACCCAGAGTCTATGAACACTATGATAGTTAGACCTGTCATCACGTATGCTTCGGTGATCTGGTGGACAAAAATCAGCCAGAAAACCTTTAAGAGACTGGACAGAGTCCAACAGCTGGTGTGTGTTGAAATAACAGATGCAATACGCACCACTCCAACAAGCCATTGGAGGTTCTGTTAGGTATGTTGCCGTTGGATTTAGAAATAAAGAAACGGTACCGCTAACAGCCCTCAGGATGTTGCGATATGCTACGTGACATGGATCAACGGCCCTACATGGTCATAGGCGCATTTTTGATTTTGTACATAGTGATGTCAGGGAGACGGGTATGCCTATGGACGGAAGGCAGAGAGTAAGGATAACAGAAAAATGTTATAAACTCTTATAACAGATAGAGTGTCTGTGAAGAAATCGCTGGTAACGATATAAGTGTATTCACGGACGATGAATGGCAGAGCCGAGGCAGGCGTTTACTCAGAAGAGTTGAGCCTATCCTTGTACTGAGGGTAAAGAGGTTTGTGTTTGTATATCAGGCGGAAATGATTGGTGTGGTGCATGCACTGGACCACCTGATAGATGACCGATGGCAAGAAAATTGCTATTGACCTTGACAATCAGCCGGTGATTAGGTGCATCCAGCGTACAGACATCGCTTCGAGGTTGGCCATAGAATGTCTTACCAATCTCAATAGGTGCGCTCAGAAAAATTAGCTCACACTTATGTGAATGGGAGGACATTCTGGCATAGAACAGAATAAAAATGCTGATTCCTTAGCGAGAGAAGGATAAGCAGAATTCTGTGGACCAGAACCACGTATCGCCATAGGCGATAACATGGGGGCAGGCCTTCTTAAGCAATGGACCGTCTCGGAACACCGTAGAAAGTGGGAAGAAGTGATCTCGTAGTGAGGCAGCAAAAGTTATCAGATACAATCGAAGGACTTTAAGCTGGCTGTACTTTAAGCTGTACCATCTCAGGAAGATTAATCTGACCGAGGACGATACGTGTAGGTTATGCCTAGAGGAGCCGGAAACAGCAGCACACATTCTGTGCCAGTGTCCGGCGTTGGTAAGCAAGATTGACCATTCTGGGACGTCCATTTATTGGCGAAGCCGAGATTGGTCAACTGACCTACAAGAATATGCTTGAGGTGACAAAGGATGCTTATGTAAGGACCATGCTCACGTATGAGGGCTCCGAGCGGTAGCATTCTTTATCCAGTGGGGACGAAAAGGGACCCACTGTGGTCTGCTTCGGTCAATCCCCGATTTATTATATACAGGGTGTCCCGCAATTGAGTGCAACTATTTACGGAGCTGAAAGGTTATGTCAAGCTGAGCAAAAAATCGTATGGTAGAGGGGGGGGGGGGCTCCATTTTCACATTCTTAGGAGCTACAGGGTTAATTAATATTTCACGACTTTGATTCACGTTATTGTTTCTAGCAGAAAAACTAACTTACATAAAACTTATTTTGATAATTCATTTCAAAGGCAATGAAATCACCTTTCCAACGGTATATCAACAAACCCCACCAACTTAACTTTTACCGAGCTGTGATCGTGTGAAGAAGAAATCAATCGGTTGAAATTACCAGATTTCAACTTTGAGTGCAAATTTCTCAGAATTTTGCGTAATAAATGAAATTTATTTTTTAGATCAATTTTGTAATTTTTTTTAATTTTATTTTCAATGGCACCAAAAACATAAACATATCTTTAAAAAGAAAAAAGTTGGCTGTACTAAAAAAATTATACTTATTAGAAAATAATGATAAATAATGACATTACAATTAGTTATGTAGTAGATATCTTTACAGTAGATATATATCGTGCTTTACAGCAGAGATCACAACTGCATGCTTTCCCATTGGTAACGAGTGTCCTGTGTTTTCCTGTTGTATTTGCTTTTTTTTTTTTGTTGCTTGAACCATGCTGTGGTGATCCCCGCCTCACAGCAACAAAAGTTTATATTTGCTTGCATTGATTTCATTATTAGTGGATAATGTAATTTGGCAAATGTACGGATCGCAAATAACGATTATCGCTATCAATCAATCATTTTATAGCAATTATTTTTTGATCAATATTTTTTTAATCAGAAATAAAAGTTATATTTTGATAGCTTTTTTTCGATCAGAAATAAGACTTATTTTTTTATAGTTATGTTTTCGTTCAGAAATAAAAATTATTTTTTATTTCGAAAAAGTTATTTTTCGATCAAGAATATAAATAAATCATTAATCTATATTTTTTTTTTTTATATATAGCACACGTGGGCGTGAAGAGTGGTACGTATGAACTTATCGAAAATTATCGATAAAAAAAAAACTCTTATTTCTGATTGAAAAAAATAACACTCACAAAATGATTTTTTTTTCTGATCGAAAAAATAACAGGCTCATTCCACCAAAATTCGCCAAGGGTGGGCGCATCACCATCTAGAATAAAATTAACAAAAATATATGTAAGTGCTCCATTATTAGACACAACAAAAAACATTTTTTCAATTTTTTTTCTTTTACCGTTAGCCCGTGGTGCCACTTGACTCGCGTCGGGATCGCCCCAAAAACCGTGTTTTAGGGTTTTATGTTTTCCTTTATAACTTAATTTCTGAAATAAGTATTGAATTGATTCAAAAACAGTTTAACAGAAGATTAATTGTACTTTTTAATGGTGTTAAATTATGGCTTGCCAAGTAATGTTCAAGTTTTAATAAAATCACCTAAACTTTTGCAAAAATATTCAGTTTTATTCAATTTTAATCACCCTGTTTTTAGCATTTGAAATTTAAGGAACTTGATAATTTTTTCTAAATTTTTTATTTTGTTGCTTTAACATAGTTATATTTTTAAATGTATATAAATAAGTGCTAGTTTGCAGAAATATTGATTTTAAAATATGAATTTACGAAAAATGTGTCAACTTTCGGACCCTGTATCTCCGAAAAGGCACATTTTAAAAACCTAAAATTTTTTATATTTTTACCTTAACTAATTTTCAATAAACTGATAAATAACTGATTTTAAGAGCGTGTTTTTCCTTGTTTTTGAAAAAATGAGTTTTTAAAAATGTACTAGAAACCACTTTAATACAAAAAACGTGAACTTACTTCTTACTTACTTCATTGTATATAAAAGGGACACATCATCGAATGCCGTTATATTTTACATGAATCAAGTTTGGCATATTTACACTGTACTAATAAAACTGTAAGATGTTTAAAAATGTGCTATTTATTAAAAAGTAAAAAATTACTCATAATGCTGGCTTTGTATATTACAATCTGTGAATAAGAGGCATACATATTGTCATACATGGAGAAAATAAAAAATTTATATAAAGGTTAAGCTAAACTTGAACATTATTTTTAATCACTTAAATTTTTGCTGTACTCAATCACAGTGAGAATATAGAAAAAAATGAAAGTGAACGTAAATAGCTTTTAATAGTTTTTTCCGAGTATTATCTGAAGTTGCATGTGCTAAAAAGAACAAAAGAAATTATGAATAACCCTGTAGTGCATAGACTTTTTTCTTAAACAAAATAAATTGTATTAATTGATTTTTAAATTCAACAGAGGATAAATACAACTGTAGTTTACCTCTAGTTAACTTCTACTGCATTATATTAATTTCTTTTTAAAATTCAGAACTTTCCGTTTAGAAATGGTATCATATAAAAGTTTGCCAGCCTGTAGGAGACCATATATACTAGAGGGTTACAGTTATAATGAGAGAAAAAGTAATGCGCTCAGAGCGCTGCTTTAGAAAATCAAATAATAATAGGATGCATACTTAACCCGAATTCTCCAAGCGTGATGATATTATCACAGCTTCAATGGTTCAATTTAAATCTACATTACTCAGCCCAATAAAAAAAGTCAGGATAATTCAGGTTAAGAGATGAGGTTGGAAAGTTTAAAGAGAATGTGAATTTAAAATAGAGAATTTGGAAATTTTGGTACAATCATCAACACTGCCAAGTAATTATCATTGCGATCGGGTATTGATTATCATTGTATTCTGTCGATAACGCGCGCGATTTGTAAAGATAAGATTAAAGTAAGTTTAAGTAAAAAATCTTACGAAGAAAGTGCATAATATAAAAATGAAGTGCTCTGTTGGGATTTATTTGGGAAAAAAGTGTTACATAAAAGACTCTTTGGGAGAAAAAGAAGTGAAAAATGTGTGTAGTTAAAGTGAATATAATCTAAAACTTCTCAAGACTCGCATATTTCCAGGTGTTTCAACTATATGTAACCACCATGAAGATATGTTTTTAAAAACACACAAACTCGTTTAAAAAAAAAAAAAGGGTGCAATCCTTTTGATGCACACAAAAAAAATCCATAAACAAGCGTTTGATAGAGATTTCAACAGCATTTGCAAAAAAATATTCTACTGTAAATCTAGTTCCGGGTACATTTTTCTCCATTTCTTGTAAAAAATGGTCATAAAACAACATTGTGAAAAAGTTACAAAACGAAAGAGATATTCTACAGAAGATGAATCTGTTTCTTATTTTAATGAAGATCTTGGAAATGTAAATAATGCTTGCTCATCGCTCGGAATTTCACCTATAAAACTTAAAAAAAATTAACTCTGCCAAAAAAAAAAAACCGGCATTATAAAAGCAATTTAACAAATTTGCGGATACTTTAAAAAAAAAGCTAGAGAACACTTTTGATATTGGATCAATTGATAACTCCTCTAAAATTAATTCTTCTCCTAAACTTTGCAAAGACTATCTTAAACTAATTGATCAGTTGAAAATAAAATTTAAAAGCTTTACTGAGAAGAGCGAGCTAATTAAAATTATAAGCCTTTTGCCATCGTCCTGGTCTCGGGAAAAAATTCGCCAAGAGTTTGAAACAACGGAATATTTAGTGAGAAAAACGAAAATGCTGACTCAAAAGCAAAGTGTTTTACCTGAATTTCGGTGACAAAATAATCCAAAACTATCAGTAGATGTTTCAGATAAGGTAACTCAGTTTTATGAAAGTGATGAAAATAGCAGACTCTGCCCTGGCATGAAGGACTGCATTTCCGTTCGATGTGATGGAGGTTCCAAAACCAAGAAACAAAAGACTTGTGCTATGTAATCTTAAGGAATTGTATGAACAATTTAAAAACACACACTCAACAATTCAAATTGGATTTTCTAAATTTGCTGAGCTTCGTCCGAAATGGTGTACACTAGCGGGAACAAGTGGAACTCATTCCGTTTACGTAAATGTAAAAAATGTACAGGACTTGACAAAGTTCGAAAGTGTTTCTATGATAATTTAGTTTCAGGAAAAATTACGTATAAACAGTGGGTAAATACAGATAGATGCGAACTTGTTAGCATTGTTAAGTTTTGTGACGACTTCATTGAAGATGCTATTGAACAATTCCAACTTTTAAAAAAGCATAATTTTATCGCAAAGAGTCAAAGCAAATACTTAAAGAAAAGAAAAGAATAGAAGATCTATCGAATCATGAATGCATTATTTCAGGCGACTTCTCAGAAAACTTTACATTCGTAATTCAAGACGAAATTCAGAGCTACCACTGGGCAAAAAAGCAGGCTACTCTTCATCCTTTTGTCATTTATTATATGGAACATAATAATATTCAATCGAAGAGCTTTTGTCTCCATTAAGGTGCTTTTGCCATATATTAAAAAAGTTATTTATTTTTCCGATGGAGCTGCTGGACAGTATAAAAACCGGAAAAACTTTTGAAATGTGTGCTTTAATAAAGAAGATTTTGATTTCGATGCTGAATGGCACTTTTTCGCCACATCCCATGGAAAGGGACAATGCGATGGAGTAGGTGGTACAGTCAAAAAACTTGTAGCTAAGGCAAGTCTTCAATGTAAAGATATCCAAACAATTCCTCAGACGCTCGACTTTTGTAAACATAACATTCCTGGAATACCATTTTTACATGTTGAAAGCGAAGAAATAGAAAACAGTCAACCTAATTTGCAGCACAGATTCATGGACACTGTAGTATTGACAAAAACAAGACAAAAGCATTGCTTTTGTCAGCATTTCAAAAATTAGGACTTCTTTCATTTTTTCTTTCATTTGTTTTTGATTGCTTGAAATCTAACAATTCAACACATGACCATTTTGAGTAATTTTTTACTTTTTAATAAATAGCACATTTTTAAAAATCTTAAAGATTTATTAGTAAATATGCCAAACATACATTGTAAATATGCCAAACTTAATTCATGTAAAATATAACGGCATTCGATGATGTGTCCCTTTTATATACAATGAAGTAAGTAAGAAGTAAGTTCACGCTTTTTGTATTAAAATGGTTTTTGGTACATTTTTAAAAACTAATTTTTTCAAAAACAAGGGAAAACACACTCTTAAAATTTTATCAGTTTATGGAAAATTAGTTAAGCTAAAAATATAAAAAAAATTAAATTTTTAAAATGTGCCTTATCGGAGATACAGGGTCCGAAAGTTAACACATTTTTCGTAAATTCATATTTTAAAATCAATATTTCTGCAAACTTGCAATATTTATATTCATTTAAAAATGTAACAATGTTAAACAGGAACAAAATAAAACATTTAGAAAAAATTATCAAGTCCCTTAAATTTCAAATGCTAAAAACAGGGTGATTCAAATTGAATAAAACTGAATATTTTTGCAAAAGTTTAGGTGATTTTATTAAAACTTGAACATTACTTGGCAAGCCATAATTTAACACCATTAAAAAGTACAATTAATCTTCTGTTAAACTGTTTTTGAATAAAGTCAATACCTATTTCAGAAATGAAAAAATGTTTTTTGTTGTGTCTAATAATGGGGCATTTACATATATTTTTGTCAATTTTTTTCTAGATGGTAAGGCGACTTTTTTTTTTTGGATGAAATCTGATGGAATGAGTCAACATTTAATAACTGGATTTATGCCGACTCCTTTTGCCATTGTCTGCAGAGAGGTGAAACAGGAAAATTAATTCATTTGAAAAAACTTTCCGTGTCAGATGGGATCCGAACCTGAGTTCTCTGGCGTATGAACCACACATTACCCACTACGCCACGGCCGCCAAAATTTTGCATAAGTGTTGGTAAATATGTCTTATACTCTTTTTTTTAGGACTAATGGTTTTGAAGATATAGTTGATTAACTACATATCCGAATGACAATTTTTGATTATTTTTTAAACATTCACTTTATGATTTGCAAAAAAAAAATATAAATATATATGAAAAAATATGCAAATTCTTCTAATTTTTAAGCTCTATCGACGTGCAAAATTTAAAAATAATCGGAATCGTCAAAATCAATTCTTAGACAAAAGTGCCCGATTTGACATGGAATCACCGATATATCACTTATTACTGATACAAACACCTTTTTTCTACATTTATTGAAAAAACAAATGACTTTTTTATAGAACTAGCTTATCCCCGGCGCGCTTCGCTGCGCTCAGCGCTTATCCCCTAAAAGAACGCGTAACTTTAGTGAAGCCATGCTTTTATAGTAAGTTCTTACCGAGTTTCATTGATGTGTGACTTATTTCGAAAGCTATAACGAAAATTTTGTGTGCGGAAAAAGTACCACGCCCCTCGTCCAACACCCATAAAATGTTACCTGTGGAACGGCATGTGTAAATTGAGGTCGAATACTGAATTCCGAGGCTGTGCCACCTATAATTCCAAAACTGTTCGAAATCGAAAATTTTAGGTGTATTTAAGGTGCCTTTTACGATCGGCACCAGACTTCACAGGAACCCTCTCAACGCTTTGATATAAAAATTGGCTTAGTGGTTTCGAAGTCTTTACGTGATATACACATATACCCACATACGTATATACATTAAGTCGCCTCACGCTCTTTAGGAAAAAAAATTGTTCAGTCTCTCGCGTTCTTCAAAATAATCCATGGCTTATGTTATGATGATCCCCAAAATATTTCGACTAAAAATATTGGCTGGTATGGTAGTTAGAAAAAAACAAACGGTCAGAAATAGGAGTAATGAAAAAAATTTTGCATCAAAAAATCTTAAATTTTTTCCGTTGGACCAAAGATAATGCGGATTTTTATGGATTGTTTTAACTTTTTTCATATTATTTTCACTAAAATTCAAACGAATCTTTTCCTATACTACTTTTAGTCAAATAAATTGTACAATGTAAAAAATGTGTACATTTTTTTTGTAATTTCATTCAATTTAGTTAATCACTTTACACTATATTTTATCATCAATAGATCATTTATTTGACTAAACGTAACATGGCAAGACAAAAAAAATTTTAATTTGAATTTTAGTGAAAATAATAAAAAAAAAAGTTAAAAAATTAATGAAAATCTGCGTATCTCTAGTCCGACTGTAAAAATTTAAAATTTATTGGTGCAGATTGGAAGAACCACCGTTGTTATTTTTAACTACCGCACCAGTAAATATTTTTATAAAAAACTCGATTTTTAGAGCATATTTCAAACCATTCCGTGGCATACTGGTTGAGGTGCGTGGCAATGAGAGTATATAATAATCAAGAGTTTGCATGACTATCAGATATATTTTTTCTGCGTTTTTCGCTGAGTAGTTCCCAATTGAAAAATGCGGAAAAAAGTTAGAACTAAACGGAACTAAAAAGCTATGACATGAATCAAGAACTAAACGGGACTAAAAAGCTAAGAACTGAATCAAGTCGCATGTGCGCGCTTTAGCGCATGCGCAAGTGTTTTTTTTTTCAATACTGATTTGTGAATGAATGTGTGTAAGCAGTAGCGCATGTGGAAGTGTTTTTTAGGTCGATACAAATTTGAATGTATGTGTGTAAGCTGAAATGAAATAAATTTGGAATTTTTTATTTCAAGCAAATTCTTTTTGTTTTCTGTCGATATGATCTTACCCCTTTCCCTTCTCCCCGCTAGCACGCATGCGTGTGAATGAATGTGTTGTTGTTATTGTAGTCAGCTGTTAAGATTGTTTACATTTGTTGGTATAGTTAGCTAGAAATTTTCGGCGTTTTGAAGTTATTCTTATTGGAAGCTCTACGGTTGGCATTTTTGCTTAATAATATTTTTAGATAGATCCCTATAGCAACAAACTAACTTGTTTTTAAAAACAACTAATTAAAAAACTAATTTAAAATAAACCAGTATATGAACTACTTTAAATTATATTAAGGCGGCAACTACTCTGATGTTGACATGTTTTAATTGCAAATTTTTATTAGATTACAAGTTTATATATATTTAACCATGTTATTTCATCAAATATTATTAACTTTAGGCCATCAGTAATAGTTTTCAATTGGTTGTTTTAAAGTCATTAAAAAATAATTTAAATATAACTAATTTAACAAGTAGTTGAAAATATATGCAGACGAAAGTCAATTGACTTATTTAGCGGACATCACCATACAAAATAAGTTAGTTCGTTCTATGGAAAAAAGTCAGAATTTCAACTAGTTGTGGTTGACAAAAAACTACTTTATCAACTACTTTTAAATTAGTTGATTTTCCTACAGGGATATTATCAATTTACGAATTATTCAACACATAAACTGATATTACTCACAATGTTGATATGCAATATTTTTGTTACTCTTCATTTCAGTATAGCCAATTTTAATCAACATGAAAATTATTTATATACATTTATGTACCTATATTCTCGATATAACTACACTTGAAATTTTAAGTAATGCGAAGAAGTTTATGCGTAATATAGAGTGCTCTATGGCCGGGTAGTTTATTAAAATTTTTCTTCTTTCTTTGCTAACTTGTAAAAAGCTGATTTTAAGATTTTTTAAAAAAAAATAGCTGAAATAAATGCAATTAAAACAGTTAAAAAACATTTCACTTTTATAAAGTAAAAAAAACATTTTTAAAATATTATTTATTCTTATTATATTTTATTGCATACAATTTTTTTTATATCAATGACCATACGTTGACACCTCGTAACTAACGATTTTTTGAAATTGATATTTTTAATATTTTTATAAAAATGTTAACCAAGCTTTTTCTTCCAAATTGACAAACAGCACACCAAACAAAATCCCGATTTTATTTTTATAAATAAAATTGCTGATTGATTTTAATTGTTAATTTTTGTTAAGTATTTTGCTTCTCCTGTAAAACAAATGAATTTTTAGTTACGAGGTATCAACGTATGGCCATCGATATGCTATTATATATAAACAGTTGTTGTTAATAACTTCAATTAAATTTTTATGTAAAACTTTAAAGTTAACTGTAAAAGTAAAGAAGTGTTGTGAGCACAACATTTTCAATTTTGAAGCAAAACTGAATTTCAGTAACAGTTTTAAAATTTTTTTCCTATAAAATAACTAAACGATTATTGCCTAGGAAGAAAATTTTCAAAATTTATATACAATTGATTTTTGTAATTAAGTAAAAGAGCAAAGGCTAAGTTTGTATAACATTAAACATATTTATGATAATTATAAATGAAATAATAATAGTAACAACATATATATACATCTATATATATAAAAATGAATGTATGTCTGTGGATATGTGTGTATATCACGTATAGACTCCAAAACCACCCCGCCAAATTTTATGAAATTTTAAGGAATACTGAAGCAACATTCTGGAAGTGTTCCTGTGAAGTTTGGTTTTGTTTGGACAAGGGGGCGTGGTACCTCCCATACAACCCAAATTGGCTTTATCGCCCACAAACCAAAAAAAATGCTATATATCAGACGGTTTTAATCATATAAAACTAATATTTGGTAATTTTGTTCAGATAGTTACTATCGGTGACTGTACAAAAAATGGGCGTGGGCACACTATATCTACGCCCACTTCTCAGAAATCATTTTAATTCCTAAGATGTTCAAGTTTTGATAGTGAATCCTTGTACGAAGGTGCTATGAATACAAGTGGCAGTCACTATGTAAATATAAACGTTATCACGCCCACTTTTACCGCCCACAAATCAGTAAAAATGCTTTATATCAGACAGATTTTGCCGTAGAGACTAAGATTTGATAATTTAGTTTATATGATTACTCTCCGCCAATGTACAAAAAAGGGGCGTGGGCGCACCATATTTCCCCCCCTTTTTTCGAAATCATGCTTTTTCCTGCGTTGTACGCGTTTTGATAGTAACACTTCATATGCAGGTGCTCTCAATTTCAGCCCTTGAAAGTACTTTCACCGAGCTTCTTATGATTAATTGTGTTGTGCGTGTTGTGGAATGTTTGAACACAAATGATCGAGCACTGGACCTACAAGTTTTATGCCGACTCCGAACGGCTTATGTTCTCAAGAAGCTTTTCATGGCAGTTTTTACTCTCTGAGGTTTGCCATTGTCAGCAGAGAGGTGACGGCCGAACAGAAAAATTAATTCAATTGAAAAAACTTGGAATTCTTGGAAAACTTGGAAAACAGGTGGAATTCGAATCAGGGTTCTCTCCCATATGGACCACACACTCTACACTTGGTAATTAAGTTCATACGCTTACTCTCGACAGCTTTGCAAAAAATGTGAATGTTAGCACTATATCTGTGCCCACTCTTCAGCAATAATTTTATTTAATTTATTTATTTATTTATGTATTATAGTTAATTACAATTTAAAAATTATAACTAAGTAAGCACTAGCTGCCAGGGCTATCGGTTAGAAATAATTTTAATTCCTGAGATGTGAACGTAAAAGTGGCGGTCACTTTTTATATAAATTTTGTCACACCCACAAATCCGTAAAGAGTATATAAATCAAAATTTACAGTAAAAGAATAAAATTTGGTAGATTAGTTCATATGGTTACTGTCAGAATCCTTAAAAAAATGGGCGTGTCGCACTTTATCTACGCCGACTTTTCAGAAATCATTGTAATTTCTGAGCTGTACATGTTTTGATAGTGAAACTTGATATGTAGGTGCAATGGGACCAAGTGGAGGTCACTATATATATAAATGTTGCCATGGCTGCTTTTTCTGCTCATCTATCTATCAGTAAAAAATGTATGTTTGTATACTAAGGCTCCTCACAAAAAAAAAGGTGTTTGGGGCGGTTGCTCAAAATAATGCCTTATGTTATGATGATGATTCCCCAAATATTTTGACAGTAGCGATAGCCATCCGTGTGCTGGGATAGTTTGAAAGAAAAAAAAAAAACAAAAACGAAATGGCCATTTCAGCCCTTGAAAGGACATTGACCGATCTTCTTATGTTCTTAATAACAAACGGTCAGACTTAATAGTTAGCTGCACCAATCAGTTTTTAATTTTTTCAGTCGGATCAGATGTAATGCGGACTTTCATTAATTTTTCAATTTTTTTTTTTATATTATTTTCACTAAAATTCAAATTAAAATTTTTTTTTTCTTGCCATGTTACTTTTGGTCAAATAAATTATCTATTGATGATAAAATATAGTGTAAAGTGAAGAATTAAAGTAAATGAAATTACAAAAAAATGTACACATTTTTTACATTTTACAATTTATTTGACAAAGTAGTATGGGAAAAAATTAATTTCAATTTTAGTGAAAATAATATGGAAAAAGTTAAAAACAATCCATAAAAATCCGCACTCTCTTTGGTCCAACGGAAAAAAATTAAGATTTTTTAATGCAAAAGAACTTTTTATTACTCTTATTTCTGACCGTTTGTTCTTTTTTTTAACTACCATACCAGGCAATATTTTTAGTCGAAATTTTTTGGGATCATCGTTACATAAGCCATGGATTATTTTGAAGAACCGGACTAAGCAACTTTTTTTTCTAAGGAGCGTGAGGCGACTTAATGTATATACGTATGTGGGTATATGTGTATATCACTTAAGGACTCCGAAACCGCTAAGCCAATTTTTATACCAAAGGCTTGAGAGGGTTCCTATGAAGTCTGGTGCCGACCGTAAAAGGCTCCTTAAATACACCTAAAATTTTCGATATCGAACAGTTTTAGGTTTTTTTTGTAGGTCGCACAGCCTCGGAGTTCAGTATTCTACCTCAATTTACACATGCCGTTCCACTGGTAACATTTAATGGGCGTTGGACGAAGGGCGTGGCACTTTTTCAGCACCCCAAATATTCGGTATAGTGTTCGAAATAAGACACACATATATAAAACTCGGTACGAACTTACTATAAAAGTATGGTTTCACTAAAGCTACACCCTCTTTTAGGAGATAAGCGCTGAGCGCAGCGAAGCGCGCCGGGTATAAGCTATATTAATATAAATATATATACACATTTCGTTGACAACTACTGTCGTAAACTCTTGAAGTTCCAAGAAATAACCACTGTTTCAGAGGGTTAATTTTCACTTTGAAATCAATGATATCCTTGGTTGATGATCTGTTCCAGGACCCTGAAGTGAAATTCGTTATGTTAGGTAGGATAAACCAAGATTCCCTTGAAAATTACTTTTCTGTTCTTAGGACACAGCTAGGTAACAACACCGATCCATCTGTGAGGGAGTTTCAGTATCTCTCCGGACGAATATTGTCCATGAAGATCTTAAGAAAATATTTTCGTAGTCGTAATAAGAATTGTGAAGATTCTGAAACATCTAATAACAGTTTTGATCCGAAAAAACTGCAGATGGTTAAAACTTAAAAGACTAATTAGTGTCGCAAATTTATCGGATTGATTTTTAAAAATTATTCTTTTGTCACTTCGTCTGTTTGTATTTTTATCTATTTGTCTGTCAGCCTGTTAAGGTGTCCAATCGTATATAAACAAAAATTATATAAATTTGTTTATATATATATGATATATACATATTATATATATATATATATATATATATGTGTTATGCATATCTTAGATATATAATTTTGTAATTTTTGTAATAATGCGAATAATGAATATAGTTCATAATATATTTACAAATTTTATTATTATATACAAATAGTTATTATAGATTTTATATATTTATATTAATATATACTAATATATAAGAACTATAATAATATATAAATGTAAATAGCTAAATATTTAATAGTGAATATATAATGTATTTGCTCTTCTCTACTTACTATATAGTAAAATAAAATGAAAGCTTGAAAAACACATTGCTTGCGCATTATTGGGACAACTCAGTGGAAAATTGTACAGTTCTGAAAGTTCGACAAATGGACCTAATTATCATGACAGCAAAAACTTTATTATACCAAAATAGTTTATTATATTAAAACTTATATGGCGACTGTAAAAGAACATACTTTACTGTTAAAATTGCAATAATACCATATGCACAAAACAGCAGAAAACAAAAAGAATTTGCTTGAAATGAAAAATCCAAAATTTATTTCATTTCAGCTTACACATATACATTGAAATCAGTGTATCAGCTTACACACATAAAGGGTGATTTTTTAAGAGCTTGATAACTTTTTTTTTAAAAAAAACGCATAAAATTTGCAAAATCTCATCGGTTCTTTATTTGAAACGTTAGATTGGTCCATGACATTTACTTTTTGAAGATAATTTCATTTAAATGTTGACCGCGGCTGCGTCTTAGGTGGTCCATTCGGAAAGTCCAATTTTGGGCAACTTTTTCGAGCATTTCGGCCGGAATAGCCCGAATTTCTTCGGAAATGTTGTCTTCCAAAGCTGGAATAGTTGCTGGCTTATTTCTGTAGACTTTAGACTTGACGTAGCCCCACAAAAAATAGTCTAAAGGCGTCAAATCGCATGATCTTGGTGGCCAACTTACCGGTCCATTTCTTGAGATTAATTGTTCTCCGAAGTTTTCCCTCAAAATGGCCATAGAATCGCGAGCTGTGTGGCATGTAGCGCCATCTTGTTGAAACCACATGTCAACCAAGTTCAGTTCTTCCATTTTTGGCAACAAAAAGTTTGTTACCATCGAACGATAGCGATCGCCATTCACCGTAACGTTGCGTCCAACAGCATCTTTGAAAAAATACGGTCCAATGATTCCACCAGCGTACAAACCACACCAAACAGTGCATTTTTCGGGATGCATGGCCAGTTCTTGAACGGCTTCTGGTTGCTCTTCACTCCAAATGCGGCAATTTTGCTTATTTACGTAGCCATTCAACCAGAAATGAGCCTCATCGCTGAACAAAATTTGTCGATAAAAAAGCGGATTTTCTGCCAACTTTTCTAGGGCCCATTCACTGAAAATTCGACGTTGTGGCAGATCGTTCGGCTTCAGTTCTTGCACGAGCTGTATTTTATACGGTTTTACACCAAGATCTTTGCGTAAAACCTTCCATGTGGTCGAATAACACAAACCCAATTGCTGCGAACGGCGACGAATCGACATTTCACGGTCTTCAGCAACACTCTCAGAAACAGACGCAATATTCTCTTCTGTACGCACTGTACGCATTCGTGTGGTTGGTTTAATGTCCAATAAAGTAAACTGAGTGCGAAACTTGGTCACAATCGCATTAATTGTTTGCTCACTTGGTCGATTATGTAGACCATAAATCGGACGTAAAGCGCGAAACACATTTCGAACCGAACACTGATTTTGGTAATAAAATTCAATGATTTGCAAGCGTTGCTCGTTAGTAAGTCTATTCATGATGAAATGTCAAAGCATACTGAGCATCTTTCTCTTTGACACCATGTCTGAAATCCCACGTGATCTGTCAAATACTAATGCATGAAAATCATAACCTCAAAAAAATCACCCTTTACATTCAAATTTGTATCGACCTAAAAAAACACTTCCACATGCGCTACTGCTTGCACACGTTCATTCACAAATCAGTATTGAACAAAAAAAAACACTTGCGCTAAAGCGCGCACGTGCGACTTGATTCATGTCTTAGCTTTTTAGTTCCGTTTAGTTCTTGATTCATGTCTTAGCTTTTTAGTTCCGTTTAGTTCCGTTTAGTTCTAACTTTTTTCCGCATTTTTCAATTGGGAACTACTCAGCGAAAAACGCAGAAAAAAATATATCTGATAGTCATGCAAACTCTTGATTATAATATACTCTCATTGTGCGTGGCTTGAATGCCTTAGAACCCGGGTTCGAAATCCACCTGACACACAAAGTTTTTTCAATTGAATTAATTTTTCTGTTCGGCCGTCATCTCTATGCAGACAATGGCAAACCTCAGAGAGTAAAAACTGGTATGGAAAGCTTCTTGAGAACATAAGCCGTTCGGAGTCGGCATTAAACTTGTAGATCCAGTTCTCGATCATATGTGTTCACACATTTCACATTACGCACGCATAAGAAGCTCGGTCAAATTCTTTTCAAGGGCTGAAATGGCCATTTCGTTTCTGTTTTTTTTTTTTATTTCAAACCCTTCCAGCACACGGATGGCTATCGCTACAGTCGAAATATTTGGGGAATCATCAGAACATAAAGCATTATTTTGAGGAACCGACCCGAACACCTTTTTTTTATGAGAAGCCTTAGTATACATACATACATTTTTACAGATATATAGATGAGCAGAAAAAGTAGGCATGGCAACATTTATATATATAGTGACCGCCACTTGGTCCCGTTGCATGTACATCCCAAGTTTCACTATCAAAACGCGTACAGCTCAGAAATTGCAATGATTTCTGAAAAGTCGGCGTAGATAAAGTGCGACACGCCCATTTTTTAAGGGTTCTGGCAGTATGAACCATATGAACTAATCTACCAAGTTTTAGTCTTTTACTGTAAAAACAGTCTGATATGGATTTGTGAGCGTTAAAAGTAGGCGTGGTAACATTTATATATAAAGTGACCGCCACTTTCACCCATAGCACCTACACACCAAGTTTGACTATCAAAACGTTCACATCTCAGGAATTAAAATTATTTCTAACCGAAAGCTCTGGCAGCTAGTGCTTACTTTGTTATAATTTTTAAATTGTAATTAACTATAGTACATTAATAAATAAGTAAATAAATAAAATTATTTCTGAAGAGTGGGCACAGATATAGTGCTACCATGCACATGTTTTCTAAAAGCTATCGAGAGTAATCGTATGAACTTAATTACCAAATTTTAGTATATAACGATGAGAATCGTCTGAATTATAGAAGTTCTATTAATTTCTGGGTAAAAAAACAAGTGGCGGCCGTGACGTAGTGGGTAGAGTGTGTGGCCCATACGCGAGAGAACCCTGGTTCGAATCCCACATGACACGGAAAGTTTTTCAATTGAATTAATTTTTCTGTTTGGCCGTCACCTCTCTGCAGACAATGGCAAACCTCGGAGAAAAAACTGCCATGAAAAGCTTCTTGAAAACATAAGCCGTTCGGAGTCGACATAAAACATGTAAAACATTTCGTTTTGTTTTTTTTTTTGTGGGTGGTACAAGTGGGCGTTGCAAATTTTATATAAATATATATATTGACTGCCACTTAGAGCACCTGCATATCAAGTGTTACTATCAAAACGTGTACAACTCAGGAATAAGTATGATTTGGAAAAAGTGGGCGCAGATATGTTGCGACCACGCCCATTTTTTAACAGTTGCCGACAGTGACCATATGAACTAAATTACCAAATCTGAGTCTTCTACGGCGAAAGCTATCTGATATAAAGCATTTTTACTGATTTGTGGGCGGTAAAAGTGGGCGTGACAACTTTTATATTTACATAGTGACTGCCACTTGTATCCATTGCACCTGCATACCAAGATTCACTATCAAAACTTGAACATCTCAGGAATTAAAGGGTTGCTGAAAAGTGGGCGTAGATATAGTGTGACCACGCCCATTTTTTGTACAGCCACCGGAAGTAACCATCTGAATAAAATGACCAAATTTTAGTTTTATATGTTTAAAACCGTCTGATATATAGCATTTTTTTTGGTTTGTGGGCGATAGAGCCAATTTGGGTTGTATGGGAGGTACCACACCCCCTTGTCCAACCAACACCAAACTTCACAGGAACACTTCCAGAATGTTACTTCAGTATCCCTAAAAATTTCATAAAGTTTGGTTCGGTGGTTTTGGAGTCTATACGTGATATACACACATATTCACATACCCACATACATACATTCCTTTTTATATATATAGATAGATTACATGGTGTGCTGTTTTTTTGTTCAATACGTACGTAGAAAATATCAGTGTTTGAAATTGCTTGATTATTTTCAATGCATATGTAATTGCTTTGCTATGACTACAAAAAAGGAATCAGCGAAAGTAAAAAGCAAATGCAAAAAAAAAAATATCATTTTGCTTTAGTTACCTGCACAGAAATTTGTGCTTACGAAGTTAGCCGAATGGAATGCTTCGAAACGAATTTCAGCAACTGCCAGCAACTAGCTGTTGCTTTCGTTTTCTTTGCTTTGACTTAAGTTTTTTTGTCGCCTAGTTCTTGCAGACGAAAGAAATAGTGTATGCAGAGTTTGAAAATTGTTTCTGTGCTGGCTTAACAGCAATAATTTATTTCTGTGGCGTGCTGCTTCAGTCATTGAGTTTTTTTAAGCTTAAGCCATCTAAGCGTTTTCGTTGTTGCGTTTGTACTGAAGAGAAACAGCTCTACAACAACTGAAATACAAGAGTGTTGTAAGCAACGATTGTGGTTTTTTGCATATTTTTTGTTGATAGGAATTTTTTGTGTTGATACAAATTGAATGGTGACAGGATTAGATTTCAGGAATAGGTTGCCCAATTTTAAAACATTTTTAGCTGATCAATTTTTCGCGGCTAAAAATGACGTAATACGAGTAGTAATAGTTACTTACAATAACTCTTAAGTTACTTAGAGCAGTTTAGGAAATTGTTAACATACATATTTCTTTATGTATCTACTTATAGATACCAAGTGCAGCAAAAAAAATTAAAAGAATCTATTCAAATAAAGAATAAAATAAATTAAAAAAATTGATAATTTTGAATATAAAAATATATTATGAAAAACAAATACTTGGAAAAATTACGAATTTCTTAAGCCTGGTTTCCACTAGGCCAATTTCAATGACAACAATCACTGATGTCAGTAGCATATGACGTCAAATGCGTTTTCATTACAACCCAAAAACTGACATAAAATCGAATGTCAAAGACTGACGTTGAATTTATGTGTCAATCGATTGCCATACTGTTTTCACTTTCGTTGTTATTTGAGAGATGTCATAGTTTGACAGCTGTGCTTTTTTAACAAAAACTGCTGGAATTTTATTTTTAATTTCACATTTTCTTTGAAACTAATCAAAATGAACAAAAAAAATAAATTGCAGTGACTAGCGCTATTGTGTGTTTATTTTCAAGTTTAAAGGCCTGGAAAAATGAAAAGAAGAAAAAAAATAAAAAGGAGTGGTGGATAAGGCCCGGGCTGAGGGACAGAACAACCCATGGATTTTATGCCACGCTGCATAATAAACTGCGTGGGCGAGATCCGCGTTGGTTTAAACATTTTTTGAGGATGAACGAAGAGGTTTTTGATATTCTGGTGGAGCGGCTAACTCCATATATAAAGAAAAAAGACACGCGATTTCGGAAAGCCATTTCAGTGGGTGAAAGATTAGCGGTACCTAGCAACTGGTGATAGTTATTCCACCCTTATGTGTCTGTTTCTTATGGGAAAAACAACTATATGTCACATTGTTAATGAGACGTGCAGATGTATTTACGAGGCATTAAAGGATGAATTTTTAAAAGTAGGTATCCTGCAGCCTATTTGCAAATGCAGTCATAAGATATAATTTTATTAATGGTTCCGAATAGTCCAGAGGAATGGACCAGGATTGCTAACAATTTCGAACAACGTTGGAATTTCCCAAATTGTTGCGGTGCTATCGATGGGAAGCACATAATGATTCAAGCGCCTGCCAACTGTGGATCGGAGTATTTTAACTATAAGAAACACAACAGCATTGTACTAATGGCATTGGTAGACGCGGACTACAAATTTCTATTTGTAGATGTTGGAGCGTATGGACGAGAGTCTGATGGCGGTGTATTTTCGAGGCAAGATTTCACTGAATTTTGGTAATTTAGTTAAAAAATAATTTTAAAATTACAGATGTCCGCTTTCGGCTGCACTTGCTGATAACAGTATAAATTTTTCAGCTTTGAAACCTCTCCCAAACGAAGAAGGTCCAATGCCATTTGTTATCGTAGCTGACGACGCATTTCCTCTGAAGACCTACTTGCTTAAACCATTTTTTTACCGTGAGCAAGTCATGTCGCATAAAATTTTTAATTATCGATTGTCGCGAGCAAGAAATGTGGTCGAAAATGTGTTTGGAATTTGCGCTGCAAGATTCCGAATCTTAAGAAGGCCAATCGACCTAAACCCAGAAATTACAAAATTTGTTGTCCTCGCAATTTGTGCTCTTCATAACTTTTTGATTACGAGCAAGTCTGTGTATTTGAGGAAATCCGATGTCGACGATGAAATTAATGGTGTGGCGGTGGCTGGAGATTTTCGTGCAGAGCTAGGAGAAAACGAAAAGCTAGTTTCAATGCAATCAAGCAGCCATGGCCGTGCATCAGACAATGCAATGCGGACTCGTGAGCAATTCATGGAGTACTTCATGACACCACACGGAGAAGTACCTTGGCAATACAACAGGACCATTTTGCAACGTTCATTTTAACTTTATTTCAAAGTAAAAATGTCCACCGGTAGAATATTTGACATACTACGTTTAAGGCATATGGCCAATTTTTCTCATTAACGTTACACTCGAACGCATATTTCTGCAAATATATCGAACTAACTTTTTTCTAACTTTAGTTGTTTTGAAGAAATAAATAGTTTTATGTAGTCTTTAACGTTACGTAATTCAAAAAGTCAAAAAATGTTACATTAAAAACCACATAAAACTGGTTATATCTTCAAAACAACAAAATTTAGAAAAAAGTTGGTTCGATATATTTGCAGAAATATGCGTTCGAGTGTAACGTTAATGAGAACAAATTGGCTATATTAATATTTTTCCAAAAAATTGTTTACATATTTTTATGTAAATAAAAAACCATTTTTAAAATCTCGGTATATTTTGGTAAACTTGAATAGTTAACGAAGATGCATAAAAAATTTAACTAAATTGCTTCTTGAGGTTCAATTTGTGGGCGTGGGACCGAAGAGATAAACAAACGTGAGTTGAAACAATTGCGATATCTTACAAGTTATAAAAACTTTTAATTTTACTTTAAAAAACTTTAATTTACATTTTACGTAAACAGTTGTAATGATTCAGTTTTACTACAATTTAAACAATGAATAATAGAAGGAAATTTTTTGGTAGTTTTTTGATTGCAATAGTTTTTGTGGTTATATGTATGTTTAAAGTGGTCAGAGTGTTTTCCATTGGTGATCTTATAGGGTTAAAGAAAATTAAAGGCTTTGGAAATAAAAATGACATTTATTTCATTCACATAAAAAAAGGCACTTATAGCATATTAAACAAATATATTATACTATATTATATTATAAAGTTTAGGAACAAAAAGAAAACATATATTTCATTTCTATAGAACAGGCCAGAGCTGCAAAAGAATGCAATCATTTGTGATTTAAAATCATTCAAATTCCAAACAATGATTGGAAAAAATTAATGTAATCATATTTTCAAAACATTGATTGCAATCAATTTTTGAAATCATTGATTGGGAGCCTCGGATGCTTTAACCTGAAATTCCAAAACAGTTTTATAAATGGATGCTTTGAAATTGTTGGCTAATTTGGAATTTGTGGTCTCCCATTCCCGCTCGTTTGATGACACAAAATTGCCAACATCGTCCCAGAGATCAGTTTTTGAGACAGTGTTTAAAGTCTTCAAGGCACATTCCACAGCATTTGAATATTCGTCGTCTTAATTGCGATCGCGACGACTTCGTTTTAAAGACGCAGCTAATGTCAATGGCATTGAATCCTCAGCATCGTCTTGTTCAGTTGGAGAGTCTGGCTTCTACAAGTAATTTTGTTAATCGTAATCGAATACGAACGAACTAACGATCAAGGTAAGAAACTATGATCAAGCTCTGATTCCATCACTAATTAAAGCGCTTACTTCAGTCAAATTCGATATTGTAGGTCCTTCACCTCGCAAAGTAGGCTCCGAAAATAATAATGATTTGTGCAATGAGCTCATTGCACAAACTTTGCCAGCAGCTTGACCACTTTTTGTTGATTTCGATTTGTTTAAAGAAACCTAAATTTGATGCAATAAGTAAACGAATAATATAATCTGTTTTATAAAGAGATGCTTACACGAAAAGAGCAGCGGATACTATTCCATTTTGAAGACACCTCAGCTCGAGACATTTGCATTGCGCGTGCAACCTCTTGCCACATTGCTTCGCGCAAATTTCTGTCCCTATAGTCTTTTGCCAAAAAGTTCCACAGGCTTTCCCTTATCTGCACTTCTTCTATCAGCTGCTCTGTTTGTTGGCTTCTCCAGTTTTCCTTAATCTTTCTCTCTCGTTGTTTTTGGGAACTGCCACATTCACTTTGAGTCAAAATCTCTATTAAATCTTTTGAGTCGTTGTAGCTATCTTCCATGTTTCTAAATTTTGTGAATAAAAAATTAATTATGTTCATTTTTAGAGATATGGAAACTCGCAGACAAAACTATGAAACGTGCAGCTTTGTTGTCCACCTTGGAGCCACCGGAGGATAAGAAAATCACAACGCTTAATGTGAGAGCACAGCGAGATACGCTTTATAACCCTGGTGTCCCGTCAACAGTGTGGCTTCGGGCAGTTATTCAGCGGCAACGGCGTTTTTGGAAGCAATTCCAGCTGTACCAGGTAGTGATGGCGTTTTTATGTTCTTATCCTCCGGTGGCTTCAAACGATTAGCTTTTTATTCATAAATTGTATACAAAATATCATTTATCTTTCATTTTTTAACTATTTTCTGCAAAACGCATTTAAAACACAAATGTTAGATCAGCTGTTTCAGGCAACAATTGGCACAAATTGCCAACAGGTTGGCATTTCGATTTTGCTTGTCATTCGAAGATTTTTTGATTGACAATCAAAAAATCATCTGTTCTCACTTGTTTGTGATTTTATATAACAATAAGTGATAATATATGACAACAAACTTAATTGCAATACGTTTCGATTAGATTGACAACATTTTTCATTGAAAACTGACCTAGTGAAAACCAGGCTTTAATCGAGTTCGTCGTCTTCGAACTGCAAAAATTTTGCCAAAATTAGTTAAGGTGATGAAGAGACATTAAAATTAATATCTTAATGAATCGTTATATTATTTTAGGTTAATAAAAGTTACTGACAATGTGGATTTCACCAATGCCGCCCATGGAGAGCGCAGTTCAGTGCTACCAATCAACGATGACGGAGTGGAAGTATTACCACCTAGCCATGAAGAGTTTCGAGTTGCTATCCAACGACTCAAAAACAATAAAGCAGCGGGTGCTGACAGCCTGTCAGCTGAATTGTTTAAAACCGGCGGCGATGAATTGATAAGGCGCATGTATCAGCTCATCAGCAAAATATGACTAGCAGAAAGCATGGCCGACGATTGGAACCTCAGCGTACTGTGCCCTATACTTAAGAAAGGAAACCCAACAATCTGCGCCAGTTATAGATGTATCAGTCTTATTTCCATCGCATATAAGGTTCTCTCAAGCGTACTGTGTGAAAGATTAAAGCCGATTACAAAAATACTGATTAGACCTTATCATCAGTGTGGCTTTCGACCTGGAAAGTCCACCATAGACCAGATTTTCACGCTACGACAAATCCTGGAGAAAACCCACGAAAATCAAATTGACACACACCATCTCCTTGTCGATTTCAAAGCTGCGTTCGATAGCCCGAGAAGGGATTGCCTATACTCAACAATGTCTGAGACTTTGCAGAAAGACGTTGAGCATACACACGCAGCTCCGTCAAGGTAGGAAATGACCTCTCCGAAACCTTCAATACCGAAAGAGGTTTCAGGCAAGGCGATCAACTGTCTTGCGATCTCTTCAACATCATCATGGAGGGGATCGTACAAAAGGCCGGTGTGCATCGTAATGGCACCATTTTCTACAAAGGTGTCCAGCTCCTTGCGTACGCTGATTATATTAATATTGTTGGCAGAACCAAGAGAGATGTTACCGATGCTTTCGCCGCTATCGAAAATGAATCAGCCAAAGTGGGTTTGACGATAAATGAAGGTAAAACAAAGTATATGCTGTCTACAAACAAGGGAGTGCAGCGTTTAGACTCCCACGTTTCATCCGGCAGCTATAACTTTGAAGTATTCAAGAAGTTAATACCAACAACGAAATCAAACTGGAGATAAAGCGAAGAACAATAATTGCTAATAGGTGCTACTACGGGCTCAGTAAGCAACTAAGTTCCAGAGTCCTCTCTCGATCGACAAAACTAACACTCTACAAGAAGCTCGTTCTAGCTGCGCTGCTTTATAGCGCTGAGGCATGGGTAGTTTCGCAAACTGACGCAGCCGTTCTGGGGGTGTTCGAGAGAAAAGTTCTTCGAAAAGTCTTCTGTCCTGTTCGAGTCGGCGATGACTATCGCATCCAAATGAACCACGAGCTTTAAAAAAAGATTAGAAAAGACAAAGACAAAAAAAGAAAAGACAAAGATTAATTTCTTGGAATTATGTAACAAAAAAAAAAAAAAATAATGTTTGTAGGGTAGCTTAGTACCAAAAATGCCTACACTTTTTAATTAAATGCAAGGAAAATCAGCTACGTTTTCAATGCAGCTAAATCGTTTTATGAGACGTTTCTTGCATCAAAACTCAACATATGCTCTCTATTACTTTTTGATATTATGCTCAAATTCTCGCTTACTTATCTCTCGTTCTCAAATGTTTTAAATCGTTCGCTCGCTGACTCTCAAAGCTTTTAAGTGGATTTAATGCAGCAGTGCGCAAAAGGCTGCCCATGGGCGGATAGCTTTCACATGCATACGACGAGCTTTCAATTAAAACAGCTTTTTTGTCGAGGTGAGAACTTATTACACTGAATAAAACAATACAATCAGTCGATGTGCGAACTTCATGCTGTGAGGTTGCGGCCATTCAATTCTGCGTTGCCTTATTGAACACGACAACACATCATTAGCGCGTTTGTTCGCTTATTCGCTACAATCAGTCGTTGCCTAAAGTTGCGAACGTAGTAAACGCTTATTGCTGTGCCGAGCCAAAAAATACATTGGAGCAATAAAGAAACAAAGGCATGCATCTCTTTTGCTCCAATGTGTTTTTTGGCACAACAATAAGCTTTCACTATGGTCGCAACCTTATAGAACACGAGAAGCTATCATTCTCGTTATGCTGTGATCGTACGAATAAACAAACTACTGCTTTTCGTTCAGTGCAAACTTTTAAGACAAGAGCTGTGCAATACAATCACAAAAATGGGAATGTATTATTTTGAGCACCCATTATTTAATGCAGTGATGACCAAACGTACACAACTTAAGCTGCTTGCATGTATGTGCCACGTTTAAAGCTTCTCACTGAAAGAAATAGAACGTTAAAGCATTTTGAAAGCTTCCTGAAAGCTTTATGTACAAAAATAGTAACAAATAGACGCTAATAGAAAAATTATGAAATCAAAATCTAATTTTTTTTATTTCTTTTATATATTATTATTATAATTGTACTATTTATTATTATAGTATTGCAAATATTATTATATTTTTTATTATTTGTATTATGTATACATTTAAAACATAGTTATATTACCTTACATTTATAAATAAAAAAGAAAAAAAAAACGAAATGGCCATTTAAGCCCTCGAAAAGACTTTGACCGAGTTCTTATGATCAATTGTGTTGTTTGTGTTGTGAAATGTTTGAACACAAATGATCGATAACTGGACCTACCAGCTTTACGCCGACTCCGAACGGCTTATGTTCTCAAGAAGCTTTTCATGGCAGTTTTTTACTCTCTGAGGCTTGCCATTGTCTGCAGAGAGGTGACGGCCGAACAGAAAAATTAATTCAGTTGAAAAACTTTCTGTGCCAGATGGGGGATTCGAACCTGGGTTCTTTGGCGTATGAGCCACACACTCTACCCACTACGCCACGGCCTCCGCAATGAAATGGTATTGAAAAATATTTACAAAATTTAGTGGTAAACCATTAAAATTTAGTGGTAATGAAAAATTTTAATGGGAAAGTCATCAGTTTTCATTACCATTTAAAATTTAGTGGTAATGCAAATTTTTTCAGTATTATTAAAATTTTTCATTACCACTAAATTTTAGTGGTAATGCAATTTTTTCTTCAATTACCATTACATATTAATGGTAATGCAATTTTTTCCCCATTACCATTACATATTAATGGTAATGGACATTTAATTTGCATTACCTCTAGATGAATAGTGGTAATGATATTTTTAATGCATTATTAATTCAATGCATTATGTCCATCTATGATATATGGTGCGTATACATTTTTGAAAAAGCTCTTATCTCGCGAGCTAATTATGTTCGTAGCTGATTTAATGGATTTATTACCTTTAATGGCGGTGGCGCATCTTTATAATTATATGATCTTTGGTTCAACACATGATTTCACTCGCTATATAAAATCGATTCTAAAGGAATAAACTCCAAAAATAAAATATCAAATTTGACCAAGAAATTAATAGAAAAAGTAATTTAAAATTATTTTTTTACTTTGTATTGTTTTTGACGTTGGTTTTTTATTTGTTTGTTAAAAAGTTTTCATAAATGTAGGTACTGTATTGTGTACAGTATTTTGATTTAAAAAATATGGTCACCGTTTCTATGTATACTTCACAAACTTTTAAAAAAATATGGATACTACATACATTAAAGAAATATTACATATTGGTTAAAAAATACTTCTAAGTATGTTTATGAAAAAAATCGTTGGGAACGAATTATTTCTAGGTAGGGCTTGTGGAAATATATATATGTAACAAATATTTTTTTAAAATAGGTGATCAGCGTTACAATGTTTCTATATCAAAGTATTCGAAAGAACCGTCATTGATGCAATCTCGTATTCAAGGAAAACATATACTTCTCAGTTGTGATCTGAATGAGGTTCAAAATTTACAGAAAAGGTAATTTTCTCAATACGATCACATTCCAACGGCTAAAGTATGTACAATTTCTGCATGTGTATAGCTAAAATAGAAAACTACTTGAAACGAAAGGATTAGAATCATATAAAATAAGTTTATTTTCCTTTTGGAGCAAGTACGTATGTTTGGATCATATTTTGAATGCTTATAATCCTGCAACCACACGTTCCAGTAGAAAATGAGTGTCATGTTCGAAAATGGGCTGCAAATACTTTCGTGGCGACATTAGTACATTCTGCTCAAAATTGAACCGGACTGTGCGAATGAAATAACAACAGTTTCCATAATGCTAATGTTTTTTTTTAAGGCTGATAAGTAACATTATTATAGGCTTGTGCGTTAATTTTAAGTGCTATCTGTCACGTAATTTCTTAATGCTTTGCAAACAAGTTCACCTAGAGTCTGACCTGCGATTTTCATAATGGAAAAAAAGTTGAGCAAAGAGCGTGTTTGAAATTGTGTTTTACCAACGGAATATCTGGTCCAGATGCATTGAAAATGTTGCAGACAACCTATGAGGAGTCTGCTATCACGTACAACTTGCCTGACCCTTCTCGCGCAGCAACATCATTAAACCATACACGTTTGAAATTTCGGAATAAGTTTTAATACAAATGTGATTACATATATAACCACACCAAAATTGTATCAAATTAGATTATTATAATTAGAATTATTAGAATTTAATACTCTGTGTTTGTATTTAATTTTAAAACTGTTTTGGTTTAAATTTTAATATTAAAAAGTTAGCATTCAATTTTATTGCGCATAAGAGTACACACTTTATTTACATATTTGTTTTTATACTATAATTTTTAAATTATCTCCTATTGCAGGTTTCGAACTCACGTTATCATTAAAATGAGAGTTGTAAACAAAAATTGTAGCTTTATAAGCTTTGTTAACCGAAAAAGTTACTTTGAATCATAAGGCTTTTGAATCTTAACAATTTGAAAACTAAGACCTAAAGTACCCTCTTAGAAAAGTCACATAAGCGTAGCGCATGCGAAGTAATTTTCTCATATAAGACTGCGAAAACGAACCGATTTTGTGATTCAAAAACGTTCAAAAAGGAAATTAGACAAAAAAAGTAGTCATTGAATGCATTGGTACTACGCCAAGGCGTCGCAAAAGCGGTTCGTTTACGTTACCTTGAAGTGGTACGATATCGTAATGTTTAAGTGGTACGTATAAGTAGAACTAAAGTGATGCGTTTACGTAACTCAAAAATTACGCCGATAAGCAAAAAATTGTTCGACACGTTTAAATCAGTTTGTTTCCGTAACGAAAAATCGGTCCGCTTTCGTAACGCTCAAAGCGTCTCGTTTACCAAAGGGTATAAAATATCGTTGTAATTTGAATTGTATTAAAATTTAATACAAATTTATTTAAAAATTTTGTAATCTATTAAATAGTATTAAAATTAATACTTTTTCAATTAAAAATTGTTGTAATACTTCGCTTGTATTAAAATATAATCCAGGATTTCTTACCGTGTACAAAACGAAAAACCAGGACAAAATCCTTCAAAAATTAAGGTGATGCTGACTGTTTTCATCGATTCTCAAGGTGTTCACTCTCAATTCCTTCCTCAAGGTCAATTGGTCAACGGTCAATATTATTTGAGTGTTTTAAAGCGCTTGGAAGGGCAATTCATGGTTTTTGCACTACAATAATGCACTACAAAAGCAATGTCAATATCGTTCAACAATTAGCTTATTCGTCAGATATGGTCCCTATTCCTTGGACTTTTTCCTATTCCCTGACCTCATACTGCCGATTCATCAAAAAGAATTCGCAGAGGGTACTAAAGTATATTCCAAAATCGGCCTACCTAAAATGCTTTCAAGAATGGAAAAAACGTTGGCATATGTGTATCGCCTCGGATGGTGATTATTTTGATAAAAATAAAGGTGATAAAATAAATAATATAGAATAATTAACTGTTGTTGTTTTATTTACACAGTTCGGTTCAATTTTGAAGAGAAGGTAGATAGATGCAAGTTTAAAAAAAATTCGCTGAACTACATTGCAGGTCGCACAGTGTTTTGTCTAGAACAAACTAATTGGATAATATGCAAAATTTAAATTTTTCCGGTCTTCCATATAATCTTTTCTTGTTCTATTCTGGAAAAAACTAATTATGTCCAGCTAGCTCTTCTAGATAAAACACTGTGTTGTGTAGAAATTCAGGTTTTGATAAAAACCTTGGTACGGAAAGAAGCGTCTCACTAAAGTACGTTATAGAAATATTTCAACCACAAATTAAGTTCGAAAATATTGGGAATCATAAATAAAGTCAGATTACATGAATATTTCTCCCCTTAATACTCTTTTAATTCTTCAATCGCAGTCTTAACCGTCTACTGAAAGAATCTGATGTTTTGAAAAATGACCGAACATCAATCGAGGCCAAAATTAATGAAATTGAGTTCCAGTGCCAGGATTTAAATAACAAAAGACGTGCCATCGATGCGAACTTTGCACGTTTTAAACAATTGAAGGATCAACTTAAAAGACAAGAACTTAAAATTAGCAACTTAAAAGCGAATACTTTGAGTAAGTAGAATTGATTGCCGTTTAATTAAATTTTAATTAATAAATTTAATTTCATTGTCTTTGTTTTAGATTTTGCTGATATGGCAGAAACATTAAGAAAAAAAACTCAAATGCATTTGCGAAAAATAATTGAGTTGCAGAAAGAAAAAATTGAAATTCTCCATTCATACCAAAAAGCAATTGCAAATAAAAAAATAGCTGATGTTGCTATGCAAATGCATAAAGAACAGACAGAAGAGCTAACAAATGCCATAACTGAGGCAACTGATAATTTAAAACAGTCTCAGGTTAGTGAAATGAAAGAAAAAAAACTTTGTTTTAAGTTTTTTGTAAGCTCTCGCAAATATAAAACACTTATTATCCATAAAAATCAAATAAACATTATCATATTTGCTTAGATATTTAGGTTCCATAACTTTTGTACTTTTTTTTTTTTTAATATTTTTTCATATTCAAAGACATTTATGTTTTAAAGTTAAATCGCCCATTTCACACTGAAGTGTAATATCAGTTGTACTAACCATCTCCGATTTGGCTCAAATTTTGTTCTTAGATTGGTTTATTGTCTAGACAACCAAATCCAGAGTAAGAGATTTTAAGAATATTTTTCGTGGACCCACAGCCATGCAAATGAAATTTTCGTAAACATGATATCATTGGAAAGGTTATGTATTCTATTTTAAGGGAAAAATATAACGCTTTTGGAAAAATTGCTGTAAGTTGACCCATTCTTAATTTTAATGTTTAATACCATGCCAGCAACAGACACTTTAATTTTTTTTTTCATTTTCATTATATTAGTTTTTTTTTTTTACGTACTAAAGGGAGTGCTCTAAAAGGGTCCAAGTTATGGAGTAAAACGTGAAGTGTTAATGAAATTCCAATACAAATTCAACTAGCTGAGTCAGAGCAAATGAACTGATCCAAAAAAACGAAAGTTGGTTGCTAGACCAAATACATAAAAGTTGATATTTATACCCAGACGCGTACAGCGTAAGGGGTATATTAACTTTGTCATTCCGTATATAACGCCAAGAAGGAGGCGTGGCAGGTAAAGACAAATGTATATATTTTTGATCAGCATCATCTGCGTCGATTTCCGTATGTCCGTCTGTCGACACGATTACAGCCCCAATTTTAAAGTTATCGCGATGGAATTCAAAATATAAGTATATTTTTAAAAAAGAAAGATCAAGGCCAAATCGGATGCCTACCTCCCATACAAAGTGACTTTATTTTAACCGTAAAATGTCTTTAAAATCCTCAAAAATTAAAGAAATGCCTTAAAATTTGGCACGAAGATATGATCTTCAATTTAAATTCTGGGTATGATATTTGGAAAAATCGGATGAAAACCACGCCTACCTTCCAAACAAAGTGGCTTAATTTTAAAAGTAAAATCTCTTAAAAATCTGCTCAAATTAAAGAAATATCTTGAAATTTTGCACACAGGCTTTGATATTTAGTATAGAACATCACTGTGATATTTGGCAAAATCGGATGAAAACGACGCCCACCTCCCATACAATTTGGCTTTATTTAAAACGTAAAACCTCTAAAGAATCTACAAAAATTAAAGAAATGTTTTAAAATTTTGCACATATGCTTCGATATTCAATATAAATCATCTCTATAATATATGGCAAAATCGGATGAAAACCACGCTCACTTCCCATACAAAGTGGCTTTATTTTAAACGTAAAATCTCTTAAAAATCCACAAAAATAAAGGAAATATCTTTTAAAAATTAAATTTTGCACATTTGCTTTGATATACAATATGAACCATCTCTATGATATTTAGCAAAATCGGATCAAACCACGCCTACCTCCCATACAAAGTGACGTCATCAAAATGGAAAAACTTTCGTTAATATATAAACCTGAATGTCATGGTGTATGTCGTGGCTAAAGACTTCGAATATACTTCAAAATGGACGCGGGTGGAATTTTAGCTTCGGTACCAGAGAACTGCACAAGCCTACTTGAAATCGATTTCAAGTACTTGCTTAAAATACAAGTTGAAGCTAGCTTGAGCTTGATAATTTTCAATCAAGTCTGACTTGTGCTTGAAAATATATAAGCCCACGACAGCTTGCGACTTGCAAGTATGCCAGCTTACAAGCGAACGGCACGAAGTCCCAAGTAAAGGAAAAATTGATGCCTTCGGCAAAAAGATTGAAATTAAAGGCAAGTATCCAATTTAAAAGCAAGTATCCAAAAAATTTAATGAGCTTCTGTAGGAAAAGCTTAAGCGTATTTGGACTTCTAAGAGTTCTGTGGACTCCGTGGTTGGTAGTTTTAGGGGATAGCTGATTTCTGAATTGATGTCAAAATTTAAAATTCAAGATGGCGAATAGAGTTGCCAACTTGATTTTTTATTTTATTTTTGCGAATTCTTGTTATTTTGAAACTCGACAACGGATTTGATTTCGAATCTAATATCTCAGTTTTAAAATTTAAGATGAAAGATAGGCTTGCTACCTAAATTTTCACCATTGTGTTGCCACCTAGTAAAATGTATTTTTAAGAGTTTTAAACACCATTCAACATTGCTAAGGGGTTGCTGACTTCGAATCTGATGTCAGAATTTTAAAATTCAAGATGTTATTAGTGTTGCCACCTAAAATTTTTTTATTTTCATGAATTCGGTGCTGGAGCAAACACTAGGTAAAAATGGCTCGTTGAGTCCGAATTCCGTTGAGTCAGAATTTCAAAATTGTGTAATTTTTTCTTATAACAGTATTGCCACCAAAATGTATTTTTAAGAGTTTTAAACATCATTTAACAGTGTTAAGGGGCTGACTTCGAATCTGATGTCAGCATTTTAAAATTTAGATGGTTAAGGTGGGACATGACATTCGCGGCAGAGAAAACAGACATTTTTTTAAAAATTCATAACTCAGTCAAAAACAAACATTTTTCCAAAATTTTATTATTGTAGAGAATTGAACAAATTACAAAAAAAAAAAATTCAAAAAAATATATTTTTCACTCCAACATGGTTTTATAGAGCTCCAAACTGGCGGCACAGAAAAAAACGGGGCCTCGGGGTTGCAGCGCTGGGAGTTGCAAAAATTGACCGATCTGAAAAAAATGACTTTTTTAAATCTTAACAAAATTGGTTATCGTATGACACGAGCTTTTTTTTTTTAATTTTTTTTCAATTTTTGGTGATGTTCCAAACTTGAAAGTGTGTTTTTTCGAAAAAAATATTGACTTTAAAAATTCATAAAAAATCGAAAAAAAATTTAAAAAAAAGCTCGTGTCATACGATAGCGAACAAGTTTAAAAAAATACAAAAAAAAAATTTCGTCAATAAATGAACCCGCTAGTGCCGCAACCAGTACGAAAAACATGGTTTCGAGATAAACGCGTTCAAAGTTTGTGAACAAAGAAAAAAAAGGTTACCTTCAATCTGTCATGTCTGCTTCGTACTATATGCCTTCGTTATCTTGTGTTGTGCTGTTTCTTATAGTTTTTTGCAATCGTTTAGCAATTTGCCCTCACCCTTCAAGTAGGTACGAAATAACAACCACCAAAAGTCAGGTAGCAAGTAAAACAAGTATATACCAGCTGCCGTACGTAGGTAGCGCAAAAATTAAAAATGCGCTCTCACTAATCCGGCTGTAACTTTTGAACCCGTAGGAATTTTTCCATGAAATTTTTTTCTTAGCATCTTAAGAATACTTACTAAAATACAAAATTATTAGAAAAAGATTTAAAAAAACTGCCAATGTCATGTAACCCCTTAAAAAAACTACGTCGACAGGGCGTTTCTTCTTACATTCAATAACATGCGAATACACATGCAAAAACAATTATTTTGCGGCCGCTCGCACCATCGACGAGTAAAGGGTTGTTTTTTTTTTAATTTTAATAAAAACAAAAATAGAAAAAAAAATAATAAGATATTTTTATAATTTATAGATATTTATATGTTATATATTATAGATATTTATATATTATAGATAAAATATAATAAGAAAATTTTATTTTTAAACTAAATTTCTTAAGACAAATGTAATTGTTTTTGTTTTAAACATAAATTTACTAATAACTAAGGTAATTTTAAATTTTTAAGATAAAACTGGTGGTTTTTGATTTTAAAACTATTTTTTTTTCTGAGTGCACTGCGCCACGGCCGCCACCGTATATTATCTCACTATAATATAAAAATGATGCTTGAAGAATTGGTTTTTTTGCGTTGCTGCAAGTAAGCTCCAGAACTTCTGCACCGATTTTAGTAAAATTTTTACCTTTCTTACAATAATTTATTGTAGAGTGTCCATGTAAGCTCAGAATTTTTATATTTTAAATAGCTGAGAAGTTTTTGGCCAATAATGTGGCGCAAGTGGAAATTTTTATCAAATTTAGGTCTTTTTTGGCATTTCCTGCCTAAGTAGTAAAAGATATGTCGATATGATGTATGGAGGAATGAAAGATCGCACATAGAAGTATTTCATCGGTTTAGGCGACCAAAATTATTTATTTGGGTAAAGTTTCTAATCATGTATGTTTTTCGATTTTTGATATCCTTAATCCTTTACGACTATTGGGTCATATTGACCCACACCAAATTTTTTGTAGGTGCACTTTAAAACCGTTTTGTTACAACAATATTATTAATTTATGTTTGCTCACTGTTTATTTTTTATCCTTAACCCTGTGAGAACAATGGGTCATATATGACCCACCTATTTTTTTTTCATTATAAATAAACATTTTGTTTATAAAGCTACGATCTTCAAAAAATAAATACTTGACATTATTTACCATTAAAAATCTAAATTTTAAGTCAAAACCAAATATTGTAAAAAAAATATTTAAACCTTTTAAAAAAGTTTTTTATTATAAAAAATAACCATTCAATTTTTTAATCCGATGAGGAACTGCAGCATTCCGATTGAGAAAACGATTCCTCAGTCTTTTTTGTCAATTCACCACCATGAAATACTTCGGAGTAAGGTTCGGCTGAAAGTAGCATGCTAAGAGTTTCTTTTATAAACTGTTACTTATCTTTTTTGGTATTGGCCTCATTCCCGTTATCAGAGGATCAGAAGTTAACAGTAATCTGTTAAGTACATCCCTATTGCATGACACTCTTGAAAATTTTCTTGAAAAGTTTTGCCGGTATTGTCGGAAATGCTTATTGCGGGCTTCAGCGGCTTCTTCCGATAATTGGCCTATTGGAAGCAGAGCTTTTTCTATAACTATAGATCCATGATCCAATATCTTATGCATCGTAAGGGTCATCGGATGCCACGGGTAGAGTGCGATATATAGCTGTGCGGTTTCCTTGGTATAAGTAGAAAATTTATTTGTATTGATTTTATGACCACTTAATAATATTTCCAAACTTTTATGCGGTAAACCAAATTGATATCAATGCCAGTAATTTCAGATCCTAATTCGTAATTTTCGAAAAATCTTCGACTAGTATTGCCGCCATTGGTATTACCATTACCTGGCTTAGGCACATCCACGATCAGGCCCATTTTCGCTCGGAATTCTTTTTGAAGCTCTGTTTTCTTCTTTTGGACTATTATTTTGCCACTTTCTGTCCTGATTTGCCATTTCTTGACCGGAAGTTTGTAAGAAAGATGTAAAATAATTTCAAATAGACGAATTCTGGCGTGTAAAATGGAGAGACCAAAATTAAGTGCTTCCCGATTTACTTCATTGCTCAAAGTCAAATTATTAAAACCCTTAGAAGTCATGACACATGTAGCATTTCATTGTTGAAGAAGTGTTGGTGGCAGCATTGCACACTTTTCCATCAATCATAGTGAGCAGCATCTTGTGCTTTACTGAGAATGTTTTGTCTGCCATTGCCACATTAGTTTTTTGTGAAGCGTTTGAGGCCGTATTAATATAGGTTATTTCTTCATTTGTAGTATCAGCAGTTTCTTTAATAAACCTAAGCCTTATAGGACGACAATAACGTGGCGAGGACGGAGTTGGATTATGACAAAAGAACTCTGAAATAAATTAGCGTCGGAATCGGTAAAATTTTAAACTTTTGCTTATATTGCGCTTGTTGCGCGCCATCACAACCCCACTTCCATATTAAAAGTAAAGTGCTTCTCTCTTCTTCATTCAAACGTTCAACAACTTCTTTTAAATATATTAATAATCGTGTAACCGTATGATTTAGTACACTCTGTAGTTTAACTTCAGCACACGTTTCAGTAATGTACAATGCTTCCGCTTCAAGATAACAATCCAATTTTGCTTTCTGTAGAAGACTGTAACAGGGGTATATTTCTTTATTGGCATTCCTTATTATCCCATACTGTTTTCTTGAAAGTCCTGCTTCAACAAAAATTGACTTACTTACTTACTTAGATGGCCGTGACAACCCGTGTCCGGATTTCGACCGACCTCATCAGCTCTCGCCAGGCGCCTCTGCTTTGCGCGCGCCTTCTCCAATCGGATACACCAAGCGCGGTTAGGGCTTCCTCAGCCTGGTCCATCCATCGGAGGCATGGTCTCCCTCGTCGTCGTTGACCAGCGACCCTCACCTCGAGCACCTTTTTCGCTGGAGCTTCGTCGTCCATACGATGGACATGACCCAGCCAGCGTAGTCGCTGCACAGTTATACGCCGAACTACGTCAATGTCTCCGTAGAGCTCATACAGCTCGTGGTTCATTCGGATGCGATAGTCATCGCCGACTCGAACAGGACCGAAGATTTTGCGAAGAACTTTTCTCTCGAACAGCCCCAGAGCGGCTGCGTCAGTTTGCGAAACTACCCATGCCTCAGCGCCATAAAGCAGCACAGGTAGAACGAGCGTCTTGTAGAGTGTTAGTTTTGTCGATCGAGAGAGGGCTCTAGAACTCAGTTGCTTACTGAGCCCGTAGTAGCACCTATTAGCAATTATTGTTCTTCGCTTTATCTCCAGGCTGATTTCGTTGTTAGTGTTAATGGCGGTGCCAAGGTAAACGAACTCCTTGACTACTTGAAAGTTATAGCTGCCGGATGAAACGTGGGAGTCTAAACACCGCGCTCCCTTGTTTGTAGACAGCATATACTTTGTTTTACCCTCATTTATCGTCAAACCCACTTTGGCTGATTCCTTTTCGATAGCGGCGAAAGCAGCGGTAACATCTCTCTTGTTCTGCCAACAATATCAATATCATCAGCGTACGCAAGGAGCTGGACACCTTTATAGAAAATGGTGCCATTACGATGCACACCGGCCTTTCGTACGATTCCCTCCATGATGATGTTGAAGAGATCGCAAGACAGTGGATCGCCTTGTCTGAAACCTCTTTCGGTATTGAAGGTTTCGGAGAGGTCATTTCCTACCTTGACGGAGCTGCGTGTGTTGCTCAACGTCATTCTGCAAAGTCTAATCAACTTTGCAGGTATACCGAACTCAGACATTGTTGCGTATAGGCAATCCCTTCTCGGGCTATCGAACGCAGCTTTAAAATCGACAAAGAGATGGTGTGTGTCAATTTGATTTTCGTGGGTTTTCTCCAGGATTTGTCGTAGCGTGAAAATCTGATCTATGGTGGACTTACCAGGTCGAAAGCCACACTGATAAGGTCCAATCAGTGTTTTTGTAATCGGCTTTAATCTTTCACACAGTACGCTTGAGAGAACCTTATATGCGATGGAAATAAGACTGATACCTCTACAACTAGCGCAGATTGTAGGGTCTCCTTTCTTAAGTATAGGACAAAGTACACTGAGGTTCCAATCGTCGGGCATGCTTTCTGCTAGCCATATTTTGCTGATGAGCTGATGCATGCGCCTTATCAATTCATCGCCGCCGGTTTTAAACAATTCAGCTGACAGGCCGTCAGCACCCGCTGCTTTATTGTTTTTGAGTCGTTGGATAGCAACTCGAACCTCTTCATGGCTAGGTGGTGATACTTTCACTCCGTCATCGTCGATTGGTGGCACTGCACTGCACTCTGGATGGGCGGCATTGGTGGAATCGTCGCCAGTAAGTAAATTGGAGAAGTGCTGTCTCCACAATCTAAGCACACACTGTGTATCCGTATTCAGATCTCCATTTTCGTCTCTGCAAGTGGATGCTCCGGGCTTGAAACCTTGGGTTAGACGCTTAACCTGTTGATAAAATTTTCGTGCATCCTTCTTGCCCTGGTATACCTCTAGTTCCTCACGCTCAAGCTTTTCCTGCTCTCTTTTCTTGCGTCTGAAAAGGCGCCTCTCTTCCTTCCTCTTTTCGCGGTAGTTTTCTCGCACGGCTCGCGTTGCAGCTGACTGCAGCGTTTTTCTGTATGCGGCGTTTTTTACTGCAGTCGCGATGCGACACTCCTGATCGTACCATTGGTTCCGAGGTTGCGGGCGCCGGAAACCAATGACTTCTTCAGCGACAGCGCGCATGGAGTGGGATATATGCGCCCAAAGTCCACCGGCGTCGTCGAGTCCAGAGGTTGGTTGGTTGAGCTTAACCGAGAGTTGAGCGGAGTAGGCTTCGGCAAAAATCGACAGTGATTTTATTACAGTCATCTTTGAAGTTGATGCATTTATTTGTTGATCGCGAACGAATGCTTTCTTATATTTTGTAGCTGCCATAGGTGCACTGGTAATTTCTTTCAACACTAAAGCGGCATCTTTCTTACCGCTTTCTCCTAACTTTGACTGAGTTGCACAAGTAAGCACTTCTAAATTAGTGGTTTTGAGCAATTCTGCCGTTTTTCTTCTTTTGGTTCTCTCACTCGACTCAATAAATGGTTTTAATGGCCGACCTTGCCAATTCGCTACCCTTGGAATGCAAAATATGCCTTCAATCCATTTCTTAACAAAAATGTGTCAACTTTTCTGCCTGCATCAGCCCATCTGCGTTTGATTTCCGATTTGAAACGAGAAAAGTTTTTCTTTATTTCCTTCAAATCGTTGGCAGTAAAATCATCCAATCTCAATAGGTACTCCTCTAAGGATTGTAATTTGCCATTAAGGTCACATGCATTCTGCTGTTGCATTATATTAAATAGATATCTTCTCGTTAAAACTCTAACACTGGCTGGTGCTAAAATTTAAAGGAAATGACATAGATGCTTTAAGATTCGGACGAATTACTTTTTTAAATTGCTGCTTTTAAAAAGTCTGGTATTGATTATACACGCGCGATACCAAAACGAAAGTATTATAGTAAACTTACCTGCTTCTTGAGAATCCATAGTTGAATATTTCAACGGAGCACACGGTTAAAGAAAACGTAACTTTCTTCGCTCAAAAAACTCTACTTCCGAAAGCGAATTTCGTGATCTCACCGTTATGCTTAAAATCAATGCCGGGAACCCTCGAAAAAACTAAACTTTTTTTATTTTAATTCGTGGAAAATAAAATTTTTTTTTTTAAAAATTAACTTTTTAAAGATGCGACTATTGCGTGTTTATCAAAATTATGTAATGAAAAATCAGTGAATAGCTTATACATATATCTGCTTAATCAGAATTCATAGCATCCTTTTTAGCAGTCTCTACATAAAATTGATGATGCAGCAAGTGTTTATATTGCTAAGTTATTAATAAATATTTTTTTTTTTTACAAGAAGCATCAAGTTCCAGCTGTTTTAACGGTACATAGGCTTGTGCGAGGGGCGTGGAAAGTTATAATATTATTCTTTGGATATTGACTTTTGTATTGCATATGTTTTTTTCTAACCTGGCAGAAATTTATAAAACCGACCGAAATTTATAAAATACCCCTCAGTGGATCGTCGCACTTCCAACAAAAATGTCATACGTGTCATATACATATCTAGGATCAATAATTCTGTCGCAAAAGTTATATTTTAGTGAAAAATTTCATCAGTTTGTTGCAAGCAGCAATTTTTTGATTGGCCTCGATTGCTTGACAGTAGCAGAAGGTTCGTTTGGTTTCGCCAAAAAAGCCGCCCCATAGATCACTAAGCGCTCTCTGACACTGTTGCCAGGTCGAGGGAAATTTTTCTTTTTCGGGGATTTTTCTATCGTCTGTTAAGCTAAAAGGGAAAAAAAAGGGAAACATTTTGCCCCATAGAACAACAAAAGGAAATTACAATTTAAAATGTTTAAAACATGTGTAAAAGTGTCAAGTTGAAAGCGTTTCATATAATTCGTAATTCATTTTATAGCAAAATTAAACACTATTGTCCTAATTTATTTTTTATAAAATAAATTTGCCATTTCTCGGCCATAGTTGCATCTTATGCTTGTTGCAAAAAGTGGCCAAAAGAATGTGAGGAACTCATGCGATCAATTTCAAGTTATATTTCGGATAGCTCCGAGCGTTCAGCTGAGTTACAACAATTTCAGGAATATTTTGGAGTCGTTAAAAACAAGATTTTAAAACCAGTACGCGGTTCCTTTCGCTTCATCCTTGCGTTGAAAGGTTTTTGGATAACTGGGGGTTTTGCGTAGGTATTTCATTTGAAGACAAACTTGAATAAGAAAAGGATACAATCAAAGCTTATTTTTATTTGATAAAATGCCATATTTTTTTCGGTATTTTAATAAATTCAACGCTTAATTCCAAAGTAGAAATGTTTTAGTTCATTGCTTAATTCATGAAATGAAAATTTAAATTATGAGAATGGCAAAAATTTTCTTAATACTGTTTTTTTTCTATTGCCATGGGACGATCAACTTAAAATTTTAAAAAATCCCTTATGTATAATGTGCTTAGCTTCAATTACGTTTTTGTTGGTTATAAATGTGAAAATGAATGAGAATGATTGTTATATTTTTGTATTAAAGCAGTACTTCAAATGGTAAAACGTTTACCTTTTGAGGATTAAGCAGATGGAATTGTTATGTCTAAATGTGGTGCTTGATGTTGTAAAAAGTTCTGGCAAAACAATAGGGGTATTGTCTATGTCTTGTATATGCCGTTGCACGGTGCAAGAAATGCGCAATCCGTACAAATGCGACAACATTGGCCCGATTGCATATTTCCTATTCTTGCACCGTGCAAAGGCGATATACTAGACATAGAGAATACCCCTAGTTTGTTTTATTGCTTATAAATAAAATCAATCGTCACAAGAAATTGAAAAGAGACTTGAAAGTATGGAAGCTCTGGAACTTAGTTGCTTGCTCAGCCCGTAGTAGCACCTATTAGCAATTATTGTTCTTCGCTTTATCTCCAGGCTGACTTCGTTGTTGTTATTAATGGCGGTGCCAAGGTATGCAAACTATTTGACTACTTCAAAGTTATAGCTGCCGGATGAAACGTGGGAGTCTAGACGCCGCACTGCCTTGTTTGTAGAGAGCATATACTTTGTTTTACCCTCATTTATCGTCAAACCCACTTTGGCTGACTCCTTTTCGATAGCGGCGAAAGCAGGAAACATCTCTCTTGGTTCTGCCAACAATATCAATATCATCAGCGTACGCAAGGAGCTGGACACCTTTATAGAAAATGGTGCCATTGCGATGCATACCGGACTTTCGTACGATACCCTCCATGATGATGTTAAAGAGATCGCAAGACAGTGGATCGCCTTGCCTGAAACCTCTTTCGGTATTGAAGGTTTCGGAGAGGTCATCCTTGACGGAGCTGCGTGTGTTGCTCAACGTCATTCTGCAAAGTCTAATCAACTTCGCAGGTATACCGAACTCAGACATTATTGCGTATAGGCAATCCCTTCTCGGGCTATGGAACGCAGCTTTGAAATCGACAAAGAGATGGTGTGTGTCAATTTGATTTTCGTGGGTTTCCTCCAGGATTTGTTGTAGCGTGAAAATCTGGTCTATGGTGGACTTTCCAGGTCGAAAGCCACACTAATAAGGTCCAATCAGTGTTTTTGTAATCGGCTTTAATCTTTCACACAGTACGCTTGAAAGAACCTTATATGCGATGGAAATAAGACTGATACCTCGATAGTTGGCGCAGATTGTTGGGTCTCCTTTCTTATGTATAGGGCAAAGTATGCTGAGATTCCAATCGTCGGGCATGCTTTCCGCTAGCCATATTTTGCTGATGAGCTGATGCGTGTGCCTTATCAATTCATCGCCGCCGGTTTTAAATAATTCAGCTGACAGGCCGTCAGCACCCTCTGCTTTATTGTTTTTGAGTCGTTGGATAGCAACTCGAACCTCTTCATGGCTAGGTGGTGGTACTTCCACTCCGTCATCGTTGATGGGTGGCACTGAACTGCGCTCTCCATGGGCGGCATTGGTGAAATCGTCGCCAGTAAGTAAATTAAGTAAATTAAGTAAATTAGAGAAGTGCTGTCTTCACAATCTCAGCACATACTGTGCATCCGTATTCAGATCTCCATTTTTGTCTCTACAAGTGGATGCTCCGGGCTTGAAACCTTGGGTCAAACGTTTAACCTGTTGATAGAATATTCGTGCATCCTTCTTGCACTGGTATACTTCTAGTTCCTCACGCTCACGCTTTACCTGCTCTCTTTTCTTGCGTCTGAAAAGGTGCCTCTCGTCATTCTTTTTTTCGCTGTAATTTTCTCGCACGGCTTGCGTTGCAGCTGACTGCAGCGTTTTTCTATATGCGTCGTTTTTTACTGCTGTCGCGATGCGACATTCCTAATCGTACCATTGGTTCCGAGGTTGCGGGTGCCGGAACCAATGACTTCTTCAGCGGCAACGCGTATGGAGTGGGATAAATGCGTCCAAAGTCCGCCGGCGTCGTCGCGTGCAGAGGTTGGTTGGTTGAGCTTAACCAAGAGTTGAATGGAGTAGGCCTCGGCGGCAGTCCGTTGTAATTGCAGCTTAGCGACATCTAGCTTTCGCTGCATTTCTGTGCGTATGTTCTTCGCATTGCATAATCGCATGCGGATCTTGGCTGCAACAAGGTAGTGGTCGGAATCAATGTTGACCCCCCGAAATGTACGCACATCGAGAACACTAGAGGCATGCATTCCGTCGATTACAACATGATCAATTTAGTTTCGCGTTTTTTGATCCGGGGACAGCCAGGTGGCCTTGTGGAAGTCGAGGTGCTTAAATCTGGTGCTACTAGCTACATGTTTTGCGCCGCGGCGAAGTCGATCAGTCTTAGATCGTTGTTCGTGGAGGTCTCATGAAGACTGAACTGACCGACCGTGGGGTCAAAGATGCCTTCCCTTCCGACTTTCGCATTCAAATCGCCGAGGACTATTTTCACGTCATGGACCGGAAGGTGGTCGTATACGTCCTTAAGACTAGCGTAGAAAGCGTCCTTGACGATTTGATTTTATCAATCTAGGAGGACAAAAGTAAAAAAAAACATCCAAAAATTCATTTTTTTTCTTGAAAATAAAGCTAGTAAACACATAAAGCCATGCCAAAAGTTTGAAAATGATTGCTTTATCAGATATATCTAAAACAGCAGTCGTAAAATGATCCTTTTTGTGGTTTTCAAAGTTATTCTTAAGCCTCAAGATTATAATTTTTGTATTCAGTGCGCTGATTAAAGTTGTTAACTTTTAAACTTTTTTGCAATGGAAAACTTTTGTGAAAATATGTAGATTAATTCACAATAAAATAAGTCGCTTAATAAATCTGAGTTTAATTTAAATTAGCGATGGAAAATGCATCATAAATAAGAAAAGATAAAATCAGCTAACACTTTGATGGACTGCCAAAAAGTTTGTATGAATTCGTATGCATATAAATAGATTTTTTTATTAAGTTTCACTCTCATAGATAGTTCATACAAAAATTTAGCTGCTAGTTTTTGCAGATAATCAAAACATTTGTATTTTAGGAAGAGGCCTTAATATCTCAAGAATGCAACCTTATGATGTCAAAAAAAAAAGATGACAAAATCCCAATACCATCATTATAAGCTAATATTGCATACTAAGATACTATCTAAATTAAGCTACAATCAAAAATCTTGGACTAATTTTTAGCCCAATCATTGAAATCATGGCTTTTTCAATATTTTTTTTATTAAATTTCAAACTCTTCAAAAGATTAAAATTTTTCTTAATAAAGCGAGTAATAATAAATTTTAGGCTGGACCACTCTAGGATAAAATCAAGTACCAAGACATACAGGGAAATATTGCATAAAGGTTTGATAGCTTCGGACCCTGTGGTTAGCTCATATATAACAAAAGCAAACTATAATCCAACACCACTTGATAATGCATAACTGCAGGGAGTTATGGAACTTCTAAAATTACCAAGCACTGAATCAGAATCAGAGTTAAACAAAAGAATATAAGGAGTGAGAGTAATTCTACAAGCAAAAAATCAAATTCTGAATAACTATTACTTTGTTTATTCTTATATTTTAACAGCTTTTTGATAAAAACTTAATAGGTTTTTCTTTAGAAAACTAAATTTCTGCAAGTTCTTCTAAATAGGTATTAATTACAATAACAGAGAAGACACGCAATTTTGTGTTGTTCTAATGCAATTTAGTCTTTCAAAGTCAAAACATAAAGCGTGAATTTTCCTCTATAGGCAACTCAATGAAACACCCTGAAATTAAGAAGTTGTTTGAGATAGAACCCAGCTCCGGAACAATTTTTTTTTTTTAGGAATGAGCCAAGGAATCATATCACAAAAAATTTGAATTTTGTCCGCCTAGATTGGTCAAATCGCACACTTTGCGTCGGGGCGTGCGCGCAAATAAGGCTGATGAAGAAAAATTTTGCCTTGATGCGGATCGTGGCCAATCTTTCGCTGACGAATGTGAACCGGGAAACAAGGTATAGTAGTTTCCGGCTAACGTCGAATCCAAATCCGAATTCGCGCCTCTCCGCATGGCAGTAGATATCGCAGTGTGCTTGTTTGGGCAACCTTGCCCTTTCCATCGCATATCCTGGATGGCGGTGATGTCGTTAGCTTTTATTGTTTTGAGGGCTTCAGCCAGTTGGATAATGGCACCTTTTATATAAAGGGTCCGGACATTCCAGGTGCATATCACCACAAGGAGTTTTGAGTCGACTTGGGACGATTTCGACATGGATAATGCTGGCCTCGTTAGGTTGAGGCAGTCATACACGTTGCCATGTGAAGGTTCGCCCCTGATCCCCATGAAATATGCAATTTATAAAATTTTATCGACGAACTTTTATTTTAACATTGTCACACTCGAACGCAGAATCGGAGCGTATTTTTATACCCCAACGCGTACTGCGTAAGGAGTATATTTATTAGCTTTGTCATTCCGGTTGTAACGCCAAGATGGAGGTGTAACGGGCGATGAAATTCAAAACATAAGTTTATTTTTAAAAAAGGAAGATCAAGTTCGAAATGGGCCAAATCGGATGTAAACCACCCCTACCTCCCATACAAAATGACTTTATTTTAAATAAAAATAAAAGAAATGCTATGAAATTTAGCTCGGAAGCTTTGATCTTTAATTTAAATCCTGGGCATGATATTTGGAAAAATCGGATGAAAACCACGCCTCCCATACAAAATGTCTTTATTTCGAATGTAAAATTTTTTAAAAATCCACAAAAAATTAAGAAATGTAAAATTTTGCACAGCTTTGAAATTTAATACAAGCCATCTCTATGATATATGGCAAAATCGGATGAAAATCACGCCCAGTTCCCGTGCAAAGTGGCTTTATTTTAAACGTAAAATCTCTTAAAAATTCACAAAAATTAAACAAATGTTTAGAAATATTGCACATTATCTTTGATATATAATATAAACCACCTATATGATATTTGGCTAAACCGGATCAAACCACGCCTACCTCCCATTCAAAGTGACGTCATCAAAATAGGAAAACTTTCCTTAATATATAAAACTGAATCTCGTCGTGTATTTATAAAAAATTAACATTTACGCCTTCATAGTACTAAAACTTTGTATGCAAGTGTCAGAAATTAGTATTTTAACTAACTAAATATTCCAACTTAGTATTCTAACTTATTCATTTTGGTATTTTGTGGATGTTTCTGACTAAATTTAAATTATTATAAGAATTATTAGTATCAAAGTTAAGCAGTTGATCGCATTTTATTATTTTACGTTTAAATGTACTCATTTAAAAATTCTTTGCATAATTAAAAATAAAATTTTAAATGAATTTTAAAAAGCTACTACTAATTTTTGTTTTATGAATTTATGTTCAAATAAATAATAATTTGTTATAAAAAAGAAATAGATTAAACATGTTTTCTGTTTTAAAAATGCAATACATAAACGCTTATGTTTTTGAACTTGTTTTATATTGTTTTTTTAATGTTTTTGAACTTGTTTTATATTATTTTTATATGATTTAATGAATTTTTGAAACCTAAAAATTCGTATATCTAATAAAATTGTTGGAAAGAAATTTAAGAGATTTTCCAAAATTTTTAAAGGAAAAAAGTGATTTTTTATTTGTGTTTGTAGGTAAATATAGAAAAAAATACTGGCCACATTTCTCTCTGAGAGTAACTTTTCACATGTATACAAAGCTCATTATAATTCAGTCGTTCGCTGACGGTGATGCTGTGAGGGCTTGTGCCGCTTTGTGCTGCAAATTGTAAGAGCTAAGTGCGAGCGATTTGAGTGCGCACCAATACTAACAATACAAATAAAATGCAACTGTGTTAGAATGCCCAGCCCAGTATTGCCACTTTTGAAAGCTCAAATTCCTCAGATTTAAATATTAATCCTCAAAAAAAAATTTTTAACGATATTTAATTAAATTAAAATGATTTTGGTGGTTCATTTTTTTACTACGATTTTCTCTCAAAATGGCGGCTCAAAAAATTAAGACTTAAAATTTTAATTTTTTCCATAGTGATCATAGAAAAATTTAAAAAATAACACATTTTCATTACGAGATAAAAATTTTATTATGGGGTCGACTAAGCAGAATAAAATTTTTGATTATGTAAATTATGTAAGAAAAATAGTAATTTATATATTTTGGCTTTTTGGTAATTGTTTAATATTTCATTCAGGCTCACAATGGAAAAAAATACAAATTGTAAGTCTTCCTTTTTGGGCCGCCATTGTGAGAGGAAAAAACAATCGTAGTCAAAGTATTAGCCAGATTTGGAAAATAAAAACACTCTCACCACCTTTAATTGTGTTTCCGACTCTAAAAAAACTGTCAAAGTCACCGAAAAAACTGAAATTTTTTTCAAATGTTTATGTTTATAGATTTTAATTGTTTTGAATTGTTAATATTTTTCAACTATTGCATCGTGTAAAGTACCATCAAAAATAGTAAAATTAGGTTTCTTCTATAATAATTTCCGGGCTTATGATTATTTTTCTGCTTAAAGTTTCAAACGTTCTGGGCATTAACGAGTAAAATAAAAAATGGTTACAATTGCCAAATTCCTCAAAATAAAATTCCTCAAAAATTACTCACAGCCGTTGTAAATTCCTCACCTTTTGAGGAATTCCTCACAAAGTGGCAACACTGAGTGAAAGCTTATTGCTGAGCCAAGCCGCAAATTTCCATTGGTTTCTTTATTGCTTCAATGTGTTTTTTGACTCGACTCGGCAATAAGTGCTAACTATGTCCGCAACCTTGTTCTGCAACCCAACCCAAAATCGAGCGGCCACAACTTAACAGCATGAAGTTCGTACAACGATTGATCTTATCGATTGAATGAACAAACGCGCTAAAGATATGTTGTATATTCAATAAGGCAACGCAGAAGCGAGCGGCAGCAACCTTACAGCATGAAGTTCACACAGCGACTGATCGTATTATTTTATTCAGTGTAATAAGTTCTCACCTCGACTTGAAACCTTTTTTAATTGAAAGCTATGCATGTGAAAGCTATCCGCGGAGGACGTTGGCCCGGAAAAGAAGCAAGAAATTTGCGTTGCACTTGCTTCTGTTGGTGGTGGTGGCACTTGGTGGATGTTAACAAAAATGTTTAAGAAAAATTTAACTAATGCACCGGGAGATCGTTAGCTAACGAAAAAATTAAATTTTGGGCGGAAAACTTAACTTCCAAATTTCACACTGCGTTTCTGTTTCGAATTGCTTTTTTTAAGTTTTTTAAAATTTCTCAGCATTTTTTTCAAGGAAACGTCAAAAATTGTCAGCATACATAAAATCGTTGTCAGCTCAATTGTCTGCCTGCCAATTGAGACAATTGAGCTGCCGACTGAGAAAATGTGAGTGTGTTAGTAAAAAATGCGTGAGTGTATTGGAATTGTTAAGACAAATTGTCTGATGTAGAGCTGCGTTAAACCAGGTATGAACATAATATGCTCGCGAACTAAGAGCTTTTTCAAAAATGTATACGTACATATATGAATTCTTCCGCTGCGTTTTGTTTGTGCACCGAAAAGAAAATAATAAGGAAGCGATGCGTAGTTCTGTTATATTTGTTTACATTTGATACTTAAGAAACGCAGCGTTTTTTATTCATGTAAGCAATCATTGTTTTGTATTTGTATTTGTATTTGTATTTATTTATTTAAGATATGCTAGTACAACAAAATAAGTATCTTATAGTTAGAGCACTAGCCGTACAGTATTGTAAATCTAGAATGTATTTGTTTCTTATCTCTTATTTATCTTATTTTTATTAATTAACAAACATTTGTATTTTATTTAGCAAAAAGAAGACAATAATATATAAAATATATAAAAAAGAAAGAAGCTTAAAAAATTAAAAAAATGATTAAATATTTGAGTAATTAAAATAGCAAATTGTCGCTGTTATTGAATTATTCAGTTTAATAGGACACTTCACGTTGTATATAGAAAGGAAAACAAGAAAAGAAAAAAAAAAAGAAAAAATACAAAAGTTACTAGTACAAAATCACATATTTTAAGAAGTAAGGTAATAAAAAAGCTTGGTTTTAAATTAAGATGCATTCATAGTTTGCAAGTTTAAAATAGTTTATTTTATATATATCTTGTTTCACGGAAAATTTTGTCCAAACAAGGCCTTATTTAAAATCCCAAAAAATGTGTTACTAGGTACAGTGGCACATCTTATTTTATGCAGTGTACACTTTCAACTTTAAGGCTGTATATCAACGAAACAGGAGTATAAAAAAAAATGTGGCTTCATAAGAAGTCTTGTTTAACAATTTAACTTCGTTTATTAAGCAAAAAAACAATTAAAATAACTTAAACTAAGAAAACAAAAAATACTACTTAATTTCATGTCACAGCTTATCATATTTTATGCACTGAGGTTACTTCTTAAAAATAAACCTTTTTTGTGTATTTATTTTAGATCTTAGTACTTAATGTAATAGCCTTTGACTTTAATGACAGCATATAGTCGTTTTGGCATTGATTCCACTAATTTTTGTGTTGTTTCCGGTACGATTTTGCGCCATTCTTTCAAAATTGCTGTTTTTAGCTGTTCTTTGCTTAATATCGCATTTTTTCGGATATTGTTTTCGAACGTTGCCCACAAATTCTCTATGACATTTAAGTCAGGACTCTGAGCAAATGTCCGCCATTACGTGCGGGTAGCTCCATATTAGGATAGGCTTAGGATCGTTATCCTGATAGAGACGGAAAGTGTGGCGGTTTTTTCGGAACTGTGTAGCGAACTCTCTTTTAATATATCAATGTTCATAATTTGGTTCATATTATTGTCAATAAATAATACATTTCCAACACTCGCTGCAGACATACAGGCCCAAACCATCACACTACCGCTGTACAGTGTGTCTTTTTTAATTTCAGCATGCCAAAACTCATTTTCATTCCGAAAATAAATATTGTTAGAAAAAATGGGAGTGGTCGGACAACTACCACGCCTAGCTCCCATACAATCGGAGCAGTATTATTGGAATAACTTTAGTAGTATGTAGGCTATAATAATAAAACTCGGTTTCTTAGTTCATCTAACAATTAAAATATGTTTCGCCAAAAATGAGAGCGATCGGTCAACTGCCACGCCTACCTCCCATATAGCTGGAACAGTATTATAGGCATAAGCTTGGGTAAATGTTTTCTATACTTAATTTTTTAGAAAAATCAACCAAATAAATAAAATATTTAGAGTTTTTCTGTACAATTAACTATCTGAATCTGAATCAGAATTTTCTGTAAGGAATTCTCGTCCCTTGAGAAGTTTCACTACATCATCTGTTAAATTGGACCGTTTATATTTTGGTGGTTGTATAGAATTTATAAATGTATCTGAAGATATTAGTGCTATCCGGTTTGTTTAAAATGCTTTGTTTTTAAACATGTGTACGCTTTGTTGTTACCCACACTTTGAAAGCAAGCAAATTAGTTATACTTAAACAAGCAAATTAGTAATACATTCTTATATAGTACAAAATGTAGAACAACGAAATTTTAAATATAAATATGTATATTTAACTATCGTTATTAAATAAGCAAAAAAAATTTAATTTTGGCCAAGTAGTTTTCACTTGCGTTACATAAGAACCTTAGAAAAATCGGTGCATAGCTGGTTCCTGAAATTTAATGATATTAATATTATTTTTGTTTGTACAATTTGTTTGTTGTAATAATCCCTGCAAACGTTAACATAATGCAATTTTATTTGCACAATTATCCTATAATACTAAATGTATTAAAGATTGACATTAGCAGGTGCAGTTGACGATATGAAGATTTCTTTCTGTTCCGCAATGAAATCGCAATGGAATTTTTTTTAAATTTACTTCTCAAACACTAAATATTAACATAATTATAATTTCTAGGGTGACGAATGCTGAACATTATAAGATATATGGGCATTTCCACAAAAATGTCAACCATAGCTGAAAAATTTAATGTGTTTCGAAAGTGAATTTTTTTTATCTAGTAAAATACTGATATATGGTATATGAACTTCGCATTCTGAAAATTTCAATGCCTTAACTAATATTAAAACCCTCGTCTACTGAAGATATAGGACATGACACCTAGTAAGCTTCGACCATGGCCGAAATAAGATGTTAGTTTCTCTTCTTAATCTCTTTTCTCTCTTCTGTGATTACACATTTTCTTAACGGAAATTTTGTCGTGTGGGTTATGTCGCGTGAGTTACGGCAAATATTTTTTGGAAACTTAGAAACTCAATATATTTTTAAATAAGCAAAGTTCATCGGTAAAGTGGGGTTATTATGAAACTTCACTGTTTTCACATTGTTTAAAAATCTCAATATATTTTTAAATAAGCAAAGTTCATCGGTAAAGTGGGTTTATTATGAAACTTCACTGTTTTCCCATTGTTTAAAAATTAAAAACAAAAACAGTTTATATGATATGTTCGCTCAACAAATCGAATAAACAAAAATTAAAATTAAAATTACAAACTTTATTCAAACTTTATTTAAATAATAACTTTCAAGAGACAACCCCGACCATCAAATAAGACGATTGAAAAGCGACAAACTAAACAGCGGATCAGAGTCCACCGATTCACCGAATAAAGTCTTGTACTTGTTTGCCATCTGAAACTAATGTTTCAAATAACTGACCAGTGTACAAAAATTTAACTTAATTATTAAGATATATTATGATTAGTTTTAGGGTTCTCCTCGAACATTCCGACCCCCAAGGACAATAGTTCTTCAAGTAGGAGAGTAGACCGAAAAGGTATGAATGATTAGAAGTAAGGCCGATGAAGGTTATTGTTTTGTCGCCTGGTTGACTGGCTGCGCCTCGACTCGCAGCCGAAGTGCCATTACTTCCTTCATTACCATCGCCCGGATCTAAATTCGGAAGAAAACAAATTTTTCTGATTGGTCGTTTAATAAATTTACCATTGCACTTTAGTGTGACCACGCGAACCAAGTCGTCCTTGCCGGGGTGAACTTCTGAAATTTGTGCTAAGGGCCATTTTCCAGGTGGACATCTCTCATCATAAAGTAAGACCAGATCACCGATCTTTGCATTCGTGCGAGTAGATGCCCATTTTGGTCTTGATTGTAGTCGTCTTAGGTATTCCGAATGCCATCTCGACCAAAAATGTTGTTTTATCTGTTCCAGCATTCGCCAGCGGTTGTTGCCGGTTGTTTTAAAATCTAGTAGATTCTCATCTGGTATATTAATGGTAGGCTCACCAATTAGAAAATGAGTAGGTGTGAGTGCATCGCAGTTTTCAACATCTTCGTCAAGTGGACTCAGTGGTTGCGAATTTAAGCTGAATTCAATTTCAGCTAGCAGCGCAGCTAGTTCCTCATAGTATAGTACATGGTCTTGCATTATTCTTTTCAAATGATACTTGGTAGATTTCACGCCTGCCTCCAACAAACCACCAAAATGCGGAGATGCGGGAGGAATAAAATTCCAGGTTGTACCTTCTTCCGCTAAAAGTGCTGTCATTTCCTTCATGATTGAAGAAGTATTTCTAGCATGCATTTTTTGCAATGCAGTATCAGCACCTACAAAGTTTGTACCGCAATCTGAATATATTTGAGTACATTTACCTCTTCTTGAGACAAAGATAAAGCTTCAGTTGAAAGACTTGATACGGCTTCTAAGTGTATAGTTTTAGTTACCATACACAAGAATATGCATATGTATCCTTTTGAACTTTTCGAGTTTCGAAGTGATGACTGTCGAACATCAATGGGTCCAGCATAGTCAATACCGATATGGAGAAAGGGTCGAGCTGGCTTAAGTCGAATTGAAGGCAAATTTCCCATGAGCTGCTCAGCGGTTTTAGCGGTATACTTAAAACAGACCAAACAACGTTTCAATATGTATCCAATATTATCCAATCCAATAGTATCCAATATTTACAACGAACTAAATTCAACATCAATTGAATGCCTGCGCGTAATGTTCTAACATGAGCATCTGAAAAGATTAAGACAGTAAGTGGATTTTTGTTAGATAAAAGAATAGGATGCTTCATAGCTGAATTGTCCTTTTGGCTGGCAGCTATTGGATATCTGCTCGATTTCTTTAGAAAATCTATGCGTTGAGATATCAGAATAAGGCGATGTGTTGCCATTTGTATCTCTTGAAATGAGATATGTCCCGTATGGCAGTCACTCTTGTTGCTAGAGTTATGACATAATCGAAGTAAATAACTTGTTATTAGAAGCGTTTTTCTTAATGTGGAATAGTTTATTAATATATCTGGATACGACTCTGAATCCAGATTTTATGCTTGAACGGACCGTCGCTCCTCTAAAGATGTTTTTGCTGCTGGATCAATATCGGACGGCCAAAGAGGCAATAACATCTCTCAGCCAAAGAGGGCCATGCCACCATAGTTCATGGTTAACTAGATCTCGTGGCATAACACCTTTTGTTGCGCAGTCAGCAGGATTATCCTTTGTAGGTACGTAACGCCACTGACTTATGGATGTCAAACGTTGAATTTCAGCTACACAATTAGCCACATAAACGGTCCAGCGTATTGGTTGTGATCTAATCCAAGCTAATACAGTTGTACTGTCACTCCATAGAACTACCTCATCTATGGATCCCTCGAGGGATTCCGATACTCTGTTAATTAATTTTGCTAAGAGTTGTGTTGCATATAATTCAAGTTTTGGTATTGATAGTGTTTTAAGTGGAGCAACCTTGGTTTTTGCTTGTAATAACTGTATAATGATGTCTCCATTCTCAATGATAGTTCTTGAATAAACTACTGCAGCAAATCCTAATTCTGAAGCATCACCAAATCCATGTAATGAACATTTCCTCCATTTTTAAATACCAATATATCTATTAATCTGCACCTCTTTCAAGCACTTTAGTGTATTTCGATATTCAAACCACTCTAATCGTATATCGTCTGGAAGCAAATCGTCCCACTTGATACCAGCAAGCCATAATTTCTGGAATATCAATTTAGCAAGAATTGTTGTTGGTGCTACCCATCCCAAAGGATCAAAGAGTTTCGATGAATCCGATAACAGGCTTCTCTCAGTAGGTGTAGATGATGTATCAAAGTTAACTATAAATGAAAAACAATCAGTATATGGTTTCCAATATAAGCCTAATGCTTTTATAATATTACAGTACTTATTGGGCCTGGTAATACCTAACCATAATGAGTTTCTTGGAGAAGTAGTCCATTCTGATCTTTGTGTTGACCCTTTTTCAAGATTGAACCATATACATCAGCGCCCAATATAATATCGATTGGTCGTGATTTAAAATAATGAGGATCAGCAAGATTAAATGGTAAGCTTCGTGGTATCGTTAATGGCGAAACGCTTTGATTTGGTAAATTGATAAATTAGGCAAAACGAATGCTTCGACAGCGACAGAGAAGGCATCGTAATTTGAATATAATCGCATGTAAGTGGACTTCCGTGCATAATTGATTTGGTTAGAATTAATCCCATGCATTTTGAGGTGACTTGAATGAAAGGGAAGTTTGTATGTTTGGACAAACTGTTCAGTAATAAATGATCCTTGAGAACTCTGCTCTAAAAGTGCTCTTGCAGATACTCTACCATTTGGGGTTTCAATTTCAAGCAAAATTGTTGCAATTAAGATATTTGTTGAGTATTGCGGCTGATGCGCATCGAGAGTTGAAATATGATGATTTTGCAAACGACTGGGACTGGGCTTGGCTATGACATTTTTTGTGGTATCACTTGTAAAGTTATTGTGTAAGAGCGTGTGATGCTTCTGATGACACACTTGGCAAGTATAGCATGATTTGCAATCACAAGCCTTATGTCTGCTACTTAAGCAATTAATACAAATTGATAGGCTTTTCACGAACTTAATCTTATCTTCCGATGAATAGGACTTGAATGACCAACACGAATGTAGTGAATGAGATTTTTTGCAGCAAGGGCAAAATGAAGATTTGTTAAGAGTGAATGTCTTAAGCTGAGAGCGCGGTGGCCCATTCATAGATTTTGGTTTAGAGGCAGCTTCAGATGTGCCTAAGGTTTCCAACGTTCGGAAGGTACTTTCCAAGAACTCGAAAAGATTTTCAAGTTCTGGAAGTTCATTTGAAGCTCTTAATGTGTGCTCCCAATCTTTTCTAGTTTCAGAATCAAACTTTTGCACAGCTAGGTGTACAATCATTGGGTCCCAGTTATCCGTAGGGATTTTTAAATTAGCAAGTGAAGATAGACATTCCTTGGTAGTGTCTAATAAAGTTTTGATCGCTGAGTGCGAAGGCTTATTACACTTAGGAATGGCGAACAGTTTTTGGAGTAGCGTATCGACAATAATGCGCTTGTTGTGGAACCTGTCCTCTAACGTCTTCCAAGCAAAATCATAATTTGCTTCAGTTGCAAATATATGTCTTATCAAGTGTTCCGCCTCTCCCTTGACGGAGCTTTTAAGGTAGAACATTTTCTCAATTTTGTTCAGCTTATTATTATTATGAACGAAAGAAGTGTACAAATCCAAGAGAATGTTGGAACTGCAATCTTGGGTAGTTTTGTTTCTATACCCACGATTGCGTCCTCTCGTTGCACATAAACTTTGCTAGAATGGGGTGGTGTGCAGGGGTCTACATCTTTTTGAATAAAGTCTAAGAGTTCTCCCTTTAATTCAAAGTTTAACTTTCTATAATGATAATAGATTTCTTTTGTTAGGTAGGGAATATCTTTTGTTTCTATTGATGTTTCCTTTGCTAATTTTAAAATATCAAAATGATTTTTCTTTACCGTTTCAAAATTGGTGTTTAATTCATTCAACACTGTGGTGGAGTATCCTTTAGATTTGGTTTTTCGTTCACGTACTCAATTCAGTTCAATTCAATATTTATTCACATTCCTCCATCTAAAACTAGTAAACAATATTAAGACTATATTATAAATTTAATAATGACATTTCAATAAGATATATTAATATGAATAATAGAATTAATTAACACATTTCAAGATACTTAATATCTATTCTAGTGGAGAAAATGGTAATGACAACATTAGTATTAAAATACTGTGTACGTTGTTATGTTACAGAAAATTAAAGAAAAGTTTGACAGTAAGGCTAAGAGAGTGAAAAGAAAGAATGCAGGAAAGATAGAACGAGAAGGAAAAACAAGCTTAAAAGTTTGGCAAGTAATGCTTAATCTAGAGCAACGATTCTAAGCCATTGAAATCAAAACTAAACAACCAGATTTTACAATGTTTCAGAAATAAATTAAGAGAACTGCATTGTTTAATAGTAGTAGGCAATTTATTAAAAAGTCTGCAGGAGACAATTGGGTAGCTGTTACGACAATCTGTTGAACGAAAAAACGGAACGGTAACATTTTCGACAAAGCGTAATTTGTATGGAACGACAGACCTAAAGGTTTGGTGTTGGGTATTTAAATAAAATCTCTTAAGAGTATTATAATAATAAAGGTGCCGAATTGGCAGGATATTTAAATATTTAAAAAGTGGCAACGAAGAAGTTCTTTGGATAGTATTATACATTTTTCTTACAACACATTTTTGTAGTGTTAGTAAAGGGTTAATTTTATTTGCTTAAGCACCGCCCCAACAAGAAATTCCGTATTGTAATTTAGAATGAAAAAGGCCATAATAAAATTGCTTTGATGTAGATAGCGAGCACAGATTGCGTAATTGGTAAAATTTTCTGACAACTGACCGAAAATACATTTTTAGTGCGACAGTATGTTGACTCCAATTGAGTTTATCATCAATAACGACTCCAAGATATTTATAGTGATTGACTTGTTGAATATTAAAACAATTGGGACTACACGCGAACGTAGAGTTATAAGATTCAGATGAATGCAAATTAACAATGAACTTTTTGCAATTAGGATCGTGATATGTGATATCTATTTGGGGAGAAACTTGATCTTTTAAGTTGAAATACATTAGTCTCGTCTTATTATTTATTAGTAATTTATGCGAGGCAAACCATTTTCTTAATATATCCGTGTCATAGTTGATGTCTGCAACTAGATCGAAAAGTGTTGGAGAAGCATATGAAATACCCAGATCATCGGCGAAAGCTGTTACTATGCCGCGAAAATGCTGATCAAAAATTGATTTAATATAAATTAAAAATAGAATGGGACCCAGTACGGAACCCTGTGGTACGCCTAAAGTTATTATAGCATTGTTACTAAAAGCATTATCAATTTTTACTCTTTGAATACGTGATTTCAAATAAGATTCAAACCAGTTGTACATGCTGCCCCTAAAATCGATTGTGCGAAGCTTGTTTAATAAAATACTATGATCGACCATGTCAAAAGCTTTTGTTATGTCTACAAACATACCCGCGCACGACTTTCTGTCGTCAAGACCTTTAAGAAGGAAGGAGTAAAATTTAAGTACGGCATCCTCAGTTGATAGCCCTTCTCTGAAACCAAATTGACTTAACTGAAAAAATTAGTTTTCTTTAAAAAATCTAACATCCTTTTTTTTACTAGTTTTTCAAAAATTTTTGAAATTGAGGGTAAAAGAGAATAAGTCTATATTATGTATCATCTTTACTGCCCTTCTTGAAAAGCGGGATAACAATAGCTTCTTTAAGTTCATTTGGAAAAATTCAGAACAGATACATCGATTTAACAAATAAGACAGTATGTCAGAAATATTGTAAGCTATTTTTTTAAGTACTTTGTTTGAAATGTTATCTGCACCGCACGAGTTAGAATTGTTTAGAGAATTAATTATTTTTATTGTTTCCATGGCATTAACTGCTTCGTAGTAAAAACTTTGTATAGAAGAACGATCCCTCACTATAAAGTTAAGTTCATGGTATGAAGATGCGATAGAAGGGGCGGATATTGAAGTAAAGAATTTGTAAAATTCATTTGCGATTGTATAGCTGTCTGCATATGCATTCATTAATTTTTAAAGACTGGCCATAATCTCCTTTTTGAGTTCTATTTGTTATTTCATTAATAAGTTGCCATTGCTTCTTTAAATCGTTACCACAGTGAGAAAGTCTAGCTCGGTAATAGTTGTCACGGACAACAAGAATTTCCCCTTTAATTTCTTTCAACAGTGCTTTGAAACGCTGTTTTAAAGACAAATTAGTCGGATGCTTAGAACACTTTAAGCTGAGCTTGTTTTTAAGTTTGATTTTTTTCAATAGGCTGTCATTCATCCAAGGTTTTAGTTTTTTATCACTTTTTTTGTGAACTTGGCGTACATATGTAGCGTTATCGATATGTTTTTTGAGAGTGCTATAGAAAACAGAGTAAGCTTCCGAAGCCTCAGAGGAAGCGTAAACCTCCGTCCAAGATTCAAAGAGCAGACAGACATCTGTTCAATTCATTAAAATTAATGATAGGTATTGAATTCCAATAGGTCTGAGTAGGCCTATCATGACGTATGTTTAAAGCGAGACCTGTCATGCAGTGGTCAGTAACGTTGAGGTTGAAGTTAATGCAGTCATGGGCTAGTACATGATCTAAACAAGAGCCAGATAATAATCTAGTATCTTCATTCAAAAGTGAGTTTAAGCCATGTTTTGATAAAATTACAATGTATGAGTCCACAATATTATTATCGTTTAATAAATCTATATTGAAATCACCCAAAACTATAAGGTTTTGAGCATTTATGTTGTTGTACAAATTGATGGACTGAGAGTGAATTTTGTAACAGCAGATTATTGTAAATATTTCTTTGTTTATTGCGAATTTTACTTCTAACGCATCATAATATTACATCTTACAGTAGAACAGTTTAAATCGGATTTTATAAATACTCCAACACCTCCTGCAGCATATGAATCATTTGGAAATGCATAAAAATTAAAACCCGGTAATGAGAAGTTGTTAAGCCAGTTGTTAAGCCAGTTGTTAAGCCAGTGGTCGTCAATTTCTTATTGCTTGCGGCCCCCTTAGACGGCTTTAAAAAATTTGCGGCCCCCTTAGTAAAAAATTTTTTACAACATATTTTTAATATGTCCAACTTTTTTTAATTTTTTTAAGTCAAAAAACAGGAAATCAGAATTAATTGTATTAAAAAAAATAGGTACTTTAAAATAAATAATTTAAAAATAACTTGTATTAGTCAATAAACGGAAAATCAGAACTCAACGAATTCATAAAAAATATGTATGTACTTTAAAATAAATAAATAAAAAAACTTAATATAATAATATTATAACGATATTATAACATAATATTCAATAATAACAATATAATAGAAAATTTAATGTGATTGATGAGTACGACGTGATATGCATAAAAGTTCTATATCTGGTTCAATGTTGGAAAGTGAAGTTCTTAAATTATATTCCAGCGGTTCTGGTGATAACTGATATTTTTTTTATATTTTTTTTTTTTTAATTAAAAAGCAGATTCACACAAATATGTGATTGCAAAAGGAACTTAAATACATATTTAAAACCATATTTATTAAATCTGGATACTCCTCAATTCTTTTCATTTAAAATTCTAGTCTTGAATTAGTAGCATAACGTTTTATAAAGTTAACTGCATTCGAAACATCACTCAGAGCTTCAATCAGCTGACTACAAGTGTTTCGAAACGCTAAATGCTCTCTGTGAATAATGCAATAAAAAAATAATATGATGTAATCTTTGTTGAATCGTCTGAGGCTCCCCTGGAACTCGCTCGCGGCTCCCCAGGGGGCTGCGGCCCACCATTTGACGACCTCTGCCATAAGCTATCGCTAAACATTCATATTGATAATATTTGTAAAAAAACATCTTCACTGCTTGGATTTATAAAACGATGGGCCAAGTAATTTAACATCATGATTACAACAACTACAACGCTGTATTATGTCATCGTGCGTCCTCACTTGGAGTATGCAAGTCAAGTTTGGTCCCCAAGTTACAATGTGCACGGTGATCGAATAGAAAGAATCCAAAAACGTTTTGTTCGGTTTGGTCTAAGGGGTCTAGGTGGAACTGACATATTATACTGGTCAACAATTTTGCAACTTTTACGTGCCACACAAGCTTTGAAAGCTAATACTGTTTAAGCTTCTTCCCACGTTATTAAACTGAATTTGTTTTTTTTAGTTGGCCTCAGATTTTTTGTGATTTCGGACTTCGTGTTTTTACGACTTTGATCCTGTTTTTATGCTCTGGAATCCAAACCACTTAATGCAGAGCAAAAAGAAAAAAAACATCTTATAGAAAATAAAAAAAGCTTTTCAGTGGGGTATTTTTTTTTGTTTTTCGGCCATGTTTAGTCTGAGATATTCAGGTTAAAAATGAAATTGTTAAATTTTTTTGTTTATTTTTTGTTTATATTTAAAGCCATATTTTATAGTTTTATCGAGTTAAATATTAAATTTCCTTAATTTTGATACCAAAAACATAAACGTTTTCCTAGAGGAACAATTAAAATAAATTAAAATGAGCGAACAAGCTTCAAGCTTTAGTGCGAGTGTAATACTAAAGCTCAAGCTTTAGTGCGAGTGTAATACTAAAGGCAGAGAATATATATTTTATAAAGAAGCCAGTTCGCTCTTGAGATTAAACTCATTGTAATGGCAGAATTATAAGGTAGAGCCGAGTCGCTTAAACCTGGAAATTCATTAACTGCGTTTACATTTTCGTCCGTCTACTCGCTGGCGCAATTTACGCAAGAAAATTTTTGCAGAGTACAATAATTGCGTTTTGACTCCATTAAATTTCAGGACAACTAAGCTATTGAATGTTTTCTTTATTCTTGAAATACAATTTTTGGTGTATTTATGATTAATTATTAAAAAGAAATTGATTTTTAGTTACATACATTTTCAACATTTATCATAAAAAAGTCATGTTAAACAATAACTTATCAAAATATTTATTTATTTGAATTCATATTAAAGGGTCATCCCTGCAAATTTCAAAGAATGAACTTATTTCTTTTATTTCTTCTCGTTGTTGGCTATTTGAAACGAGCTGTCAAAAAACTACGCTAAATTGCGGTCCCTAACGTTACGCACGTAAACGTTGAACTCGCTCCCGTAAGCTTTCATGTTTTTCTATTATGATTGCGCCAGCGAGTAGACGGACGCAAATGCAAACGCAGTTAATGAACTTCCAGCTTAATGCCCTCACTGGTCAACGAATAGTGAATAATGAGAATGCCGGCTAGTTGTCAAAACGACGAACTTCGTTGAAATTGCAAACGAAGTAAACATGAAATGTTTCCAAGTTGTAAACTGTGCTGTAGCGTGTATTAAATTTGTGATAATTTAAGTCAGAATATTATAAAAATAATGTAATAATAACTATAAAGTGTGGAAGACGTCTTAAATTTGCACGAAAACTTGTAGCAATTGTAACCTAAAATCAACTGCGAAACGTGAACACAAAGAAACTCGAGATCAATAGCTAATTTTGACAACTAGCCAGGGTTTTCTCTGCTGCCTACTTCATTCTTCTCCGAGTCGGCCCTACCTTATAATTCATCCATGCTCATTGCAAATATAGCAAGCAAATGGAACATTTTCGAATTTTTTTCAAACCGAAGATTTTCGAATTTTTGTTTTCGAATTTAAATGTGCGCAGAAGCAATCTGCGGTGCAGCCGCCGCCATGATTCTTGTGTATGTTTTCCTGCACAATGTTTACGTTTTTGGCTAGACTTGCTTGCATGATTTATTTCAATATGCCAACTATGAAAACTATTTGAAAAAAAAATATTTGTATCTTTGAAAATACGAAATGATTTTTTTTTTCAATATTTCTATGCATGTGAATATTTTTTAAGTCAAATAGAAAATTTTTCATTTAATTTATGATATTTCAAATAAATTGGATAAATTAAATTTTTCATTACAATGTTACATTTTTTGCATTGTATTTTCAAATAAATTGTTACAAATTAACATTTGTTTCACCATATTTTTTGCCTGGCTTGCTTGTTGCATGATTTTTTTCAATACGCCAATTAGATATTTGCAAGATTCAGGTATTTGTATTTTTCAATATTTCTATGTAAATTAATTTTTTTTAAGGTCAAATATAAAATGTAATTGCGGATTTCACTCTAGATGGCTTTAGTTGAATTTTTAGGTTTCCTGACGTAATCGAAATGTCAAAAATATTTTGTTATTTGATAGTTGGTACTTCAACTGTCAATCAGTAAAAATTTTTTTTGATCGGTTGTGTAGTTTTTGCTTGGCGTTTGTTGAAAAATGGAAAACCAAAACGAACATTTTCGTCATATTTTGCTTTTTTATTTCCGAAAATGAAAAAACGCATCGCAAGCACACAAAAAGTTATGTACTGTTTATGGTGACGAAGCTTTAAAAGAACGGCAGTGTCAAAATTGGTTTGCCAAATTTCGTTCTGGTGATTTTTCACTCAAAGATGAAAAACGCCCTGGTCTACCAGTTGAAGTTGATGACGACCAAAGCATAGCAATAATCGATTCGGATCGTCACAGTACAACACGTGAGATTGCTATGTTTCATGTATGACATACATGCATTGAAAACTCGATACATGGGTTCCTCATGAACTGAAAGGAAATCATTTAACACAACGCATTAACATCTGCGATTTGTTAAACAAACGTAATGAAAATGATCCATTTTTAAAACGATAACTGGTGATGAAAAATGGGTTGTTTACAACAATTTCAATCGGAAAAGATCGTGGAGCAAGCCAGGTGAACCAGCGCAAACAACATCAAAACCTGATATTCATCAAAAGAAAGTTATGTTATCAGCTTGGTGGGATTACAAAGGAATTGTCTACTTTGAACTTTTACCACCCAACCGAACGATCAATTTAGATGTCTACATTGAACAACTAACAAAATTGAACAATGCAGCTGAAGAAAAGCGGCCCGATTTGACAATTCGAAAAGGTGTTGTACTCCAGCTTCATGTTCACATACATGAATTGAAAATCGCTTAACCCAACTTTGCTATGTACGAAAACTCGATATATGCGTTCCTCATGAACTGAAAGAAAATCATTTAACACAACGCATTAACATCTGCGATTTGTTAAAGAAACGTAATGAAAATTATCCATTTTTAAAACGATTGATAATTGGTGATGAAAAATGGGTTGTTTATAACAATGTCAATCGGAAGATATCGTGGAGCAAGCCAGGTGCACCAGCTCAAACAACATTAAAAGCTGATATTCATCAAAAGAAAGTTATGTGGGATTACATCAGTTTGGTGGGATTACAAAGGAATTGTCTACTTTGAAATTTTACCACCCGACCAATTCAGATGTCTACATTGAACAACTAACAAAATTGTACAATGCAGTTGAAGAAAAGCGGCCCGAATTGACAAATCGAAAAGGTGTTGTATTCCACCATGACAATGCAAGGCCACACACATCTTTGGTCACTAGGCAAAAATTATTGGAGCTTGGTTGGGATGTTTTGCCACATCCACCATATAGTTCTGGCCTTGCACCATCTGATTACTTTTTATTTTGATCTTTGCAAAATCCCTTGAATGGTAAAAATTTCAATAATAATGATGATGTCAAATCGTACCTGGTGCAGTTTTTTGCTGATAAAAACCAGAAGTTTTATGAACGTGGAATTATGATGCTGTCTGAAAGATGGCAAAAGGTCATTGCTCAAAATGGGCAATACATTACAGAATAAAGTTATTTCGTTCAATGAAAAAATTGTCTTTTATTTTCTAAAAAAAATCCGCAATTACTTAGTTGCCAACCTGATATTTGACCTAAAAAAAATAATTTACATAGAAATATTGAAAAATACAAATACCTGAATCTTGCAAATATCTAATACACATTTAGTATTCAGGTTTTATATTTATTCGAGGCAAATTAAACTTTTAGTCATAAAAGATTATCAAAGTTTACAATAACCAATTCAGTTTGAATATTAAATTAAAAGCATAAAAACAATACTTTTAAAACGTGTGTTGATATCCAAAGAAATAATTCATGCGGGTCGCTCAGCGTCTGCACCACAACTGACTTCGTCGATGCGTACAGTAGACTGTCCGTGACACATGCAACAAGCAAGCCAGGCAAAAAATGTGGTGAAAAAATGTTATTTGTTCCAATTTATTTGAAAATACAATGTAAAAAATGTTACATTGATATGAAAAATTTAATTTATCCAATTATTTGAAATATCATAAATTAAATGAAAAATTTTCTATTTGACTTAAAAAATATTCACATGCATAGAAATATTGAAAAAAAAAATCATTTCGTATTTTCAAAGATACAAATATTTTTTTTCAAATAGTTTTCATAGTTGGCATATTGAAATAAATCATGCAAGCAAGTCTGGCAAAAAACGTTAACATTGTGCAGTAAAACCTACACAAGAACCATGATGGCGGCTGCACAAATATCGGCAGCGCTTCTGCGCATATTTAATTTCGAAAACAAAAATTCGAAAATCTTCGGTTTGACAAAAATTCGAAAATCTTCCGTTTGCTTGCTTGCTTTATTTGCAATGAGTTTATTCTCAAGAGCGAACTGGCTTATATAATATGAACTCTCTGCACAAACATTTTAGTGGTTGAGTGACAGTCAGCGGCCATATTTGATTTAAATAAATTTAATAAATTTAGCAACGCGAGCATGGATGCGGAGATTTGTAAATTGTTATGAAATGCGATGTGAAAGTGAAATCGTATAAAAGAACTGTTATGAATTTATCAATTATGAAAAAATTTAAAAAATGCTGAGAAATAAGTTATTTTTTGAGATTTTTGTCAGTAGAAAAAAATATTATTTTTTCAGTAGAAAAAAATATTATTTTTTTATCGATATTTTTTTCAATTAGAATTAAAATTTATTTATTAATTTTTTCGATCAGAAATAAAAATTATTTTTTGATGTGTATGTTTTAATCAGAAATAAAAATAATTTTTTATCGATGTTTTTTTCAATCGAAGTTAAAGTTATATTTTGATTGATATTTTTTCGATCAGAAATAAAAATTATTTTTGATCTGTATTTTTTCAATCAGAAATAAAAATGATTTTTTTATCGATATTTTTTTCAATCAGAAGTTAAAGTTATATTTTGATTGATATTTTTTCGATCAGAATAAAAATTATTTTTGATCTGTAATTTTTTCAGTCAGATATAAAAATTATTTTTGTATCGGTATTTTTTCAATCAGAAATAAAAGTTATATTTTGATTGGTGTTCTTACGATGTTACGATGTACGAAAGTTAATTTTTTATTGATCCTTTTCAATCAGAAATAAAAGTTATGTTTTCATCTATATTTTTCAGTCAGAAATATAAATTATTTTTGTATCGATATTTTTTTTCAGTCTGAAATAAATGTTTTATTTTGATTGATTTTTTTTTGATAAGAAATAAGATTTTTTATGATCTGAATTTTTTCCGTCAGAAATAAAAGTAATTTGTTACCCATTTGCTTCTAGCGCGATAATTAATAATTAATAATCTTCATTGCTCAAAAATCACAACTTGAATGACGGTTTGAGCTTCAGGATGAATGATAATTTGGCCGTTACGAACAATTATTCAAAAGTGTTGAATTTTTAAGTGTCACTGATGATCGATAATGAGTACCACGCTTAAGAGTGCAAAATGTTTCATATGACTATATGTCTTGTTCACTTATTTTAATGTATTTTAATTGTAAGAGAATAATCATTCTAAGAGAATAATCATTCTAAGAGAATGTTTATTTTTTTTTTTAGCAAAATTAAGGGAATCTAATATAGAATACGGTAAAATTCATTTTTTTGAAATATGCCTTTAAATATAAAATAATACTTGTAAAAGTCAAAAATTTTAACAAAAAAATTAACAATTTTATTTTGAAGGTGGTTTTTTTTCTTTTTGCTCTGCAATTAGTGGTTTGGATTCCAGAGCATAAAAACAGGATCAAAGTCATACAAACACAAAGTCCGAAATCACAAAAAATCTGAGGCCAACTAAAAAAAAAAAACAAATTCAGTTTAATAACGTGGGAAGAAAGCTTAAACATTATTAGCTATCAAAGTTCGTGTGGCATAACCACTGTTGACCAGTGTTAGACCTTTCTCCTTATGAGAATCGTTTGAAACTGTTAAAAATGCAATCTTTAAGTCAACTCAACTCATAAAAGATGTATTCGAATTCCCAAAACTTCTTTCTCATATAAATTTTAACACTAATCGTATTTTTTGTTAAAAATTGCACAAAGCGTTACTTAAATTACCTGTACTATCCAAGTTAATTTGACGTCTACAAAATAATGTTGGAAAATAGAATAGGTTTTAATTAAAAAAGTAAATTTTTCCTATGCGAAACATAGTTGCAAACGATTCGTTTTTTTAACAATACATCATGAAAAAAAAATTTTAAATTTAAAATATTCAAAATTAAATTTTTTTAGAATTTTAACTGATATTACACTTCAATGTGAAATGAGCGAAATATGAAAAAATGTATATGCTACCTCATTAAAGTAGTTCTTTTTATTTACCAGAAAGTTGTTGATTCCATAAAAAACGCCTTAGAAAACTCGAAAAAAAAGCGAGACGGTAAAATGGTTCAAGCTCTGAATTCATCCAAGAACTGCAAACCATCTGATAGAAATTTTCCATACACTGAAATGTTCTCAGAGTTACCAAATGACTTGGAACAGCTCAAAGAAACAATAAATGATTTTGCTGCTCGCTTAGATTGTATGGGCGATGTGGATCAAGCGGTAAACAAATTTTTCATTTATCTAAAGGCTTATTGTAATATAATGTAATGTAAAATAGATTGTCACCGAATACGAGCGAAGATGTGCGGATATTGAAGCTTTAGAGAAGAGCATCGCAAATACTGCCAATGGCGACAAAGACATAACAGCGGATATAACATCTGTTTATACAAATTGGTATGCTGAAATTAGTAGGGTTGTAGAAACTTTAAATGAACATTTCGGAAAATTTATGGATTCTATGAGCTATGTCGGAGAAGTGCTTTTAGCAAAAAAAAATGATGTAAAATGCTAGTTCTTGATTTAGTTGTAAACCAATGCATATAATGTTTCATTTCAGTTCGATTTCGATTCCTATGGCATTCAAATAATGGTGCAATATCGTAAAAATGTTCCGCTTCAAGCTCTTGACAGACATGTTCAGTCAGGTGGAGAACGCGCTGTTGCTATTGCAGTTTACACCTTATCCTTACAACATATCACTCATGTGCCATTCCGGTGGGTAACTGCTTCTTAAGTCACTGAGTTATGTAGTTATTGAAAAATTTTTTGTTTTCAGTTGTGTTGACGAAATCAATCAAGGTATGGATGCCCGAAATGAAAGGAAAATCTTTGATATGCTCGTTGATGAAACAACAAAAACTGGAAGGTCTCAGTACTTCTTTGTTACTCCTAAGGTAAATAACTTTTGAGATTAAATTTAGAATGCAATTGTAAAAAAATTAATTTTAAATTATTTTACTATCCATAAAAATTAAATAATCGTCATATTAGTTTAGATATTTTGTTTTCATAATTTTGGTATTTTTTGTTTTTTTTAGTAAGAATTTACAAATATTTTTCAATATTCAAGGACTTTTGTCCTTGTCAATTTTTGCAAATATTTTTTTTAGGTTTCATGTCATAAAAACTAAATAATCGACTTTAAAGATTTAAAAAACCACATCCAAAAATTTTCGGATTTTTAACAATCTATTAAATGTAATTGTGTAATCAATTTTTATTTTGTCTCTGGAAATTTTCACAGAAAAGTCCATCGTGACCCAAAAAATTAAAAGTTATTAAATACTACTGCCCAATGAAAACTAAACCAGCCTCGGATAAGAACTCCAATTACGTTGACGACCACCGCAAACAAAAAGCGGACAATGATTTACGGATATGCACCTGGAATGTCCGGACCCTTTATAGGGAAGGTGCCATTATCCAACTGGCGGAAGCTCTCAAAACAATAAAAGCTGACGACATCACCGCCATCCAGGAAATGCGATGGAAAGGGCAAGGCTGCTCTAAATCATCAGATTGCGTTATCTACCACAGCTGTCAGGTGGGGAAGCGCGAATTCGGATGTGAATTCGGAGTTAGCCGGAAACTACTCCACCTTGTTTACCGGTTCACACCTGTGAACGAAAGATTGGCCACGATCCGCATCAAGGCAACATTTTTCTTCATCATCCTTATTTGCGCGCACGCCCCGACGGACGCTTTCTACACTAGTCTTGACGTATACGACCACCTTCCAGTCCATGACGTGAAAATAGTCCTCGCCGATTTTAATGCGAAAGACGGAAGGAAAGGCATTTTTTCTTCAGTCTTCATGAGACCTTCACGAACATCGGTGTAAGACTGATCGACTTCGCCGCGGCGCGGAACATGGTAGTTTATACCATCAGATTTGAACACCTCGAAATCCACAAGGCCACCTGGCTGACCCTGATGTCCTGTAATGGACGGAAGGCATGCATTGCATAAATTGGCTCCGACCACTATCTTGTTGCAGCCAAGATCCGCATGCGATTATGCAATGCGAAAAACATACGCACAGGAATGCAACGAAAGCTAGATGTCGCTAAGTTTCAATTACAACGGACTGCCGAGACCTATTCCGCTCCACTCTCGGTTAAGCTCAATCAACCAACCTCTGAACCCGACGACGCCGGCGGACTTTGGACGCATATATCCATATCCCACTTCATGCGGGCTGCCGCTGAAGAAGTCATTGGTTTCCGGCGCCCGCAACCTCGGAACCAATGGTACGATGAGGAGTGTCGCATCGCGACAGCAGTAAAAAACGCCGCTTACAGTAAAACGGTGCAGTCAGCTACAACGCGAGTCGTGCGAAAAAACTACCTCGAAAAGAGAAAGGAAGAGTGGCGCCTTTTCAGACGCAAGAAAAGAGACGAATATTCTATCAACAGGTTAAGCGTCTAACCCAAGGTTTCAAGCCCGGAGCATCCACTTGTAGAGATGAAAATGTAGATCTGGTTACAGATACGCAGTGTGCTCTGAAATCATTCTCCAATCTCTCCAAAGATCTGCTCAAAAAGAGACTCCAATTTCTCCAATCTACTTAATGGCGGCGATTCCACCACTACCGACCATGGAGAAAGCAGTTCAGCACCACCATCAACGATGACGGAGTGGAAGTACTACCACCTAGCCATGAAGAGCTCCGAGTTGCTATTCAACGACTAGGGATCGCAAAGAAAATCTAAAGAAAAGTATTTTTCTGTTCTTTTTGTTTCTTCTGAAGATCACAAACAGTATTTTTGTTTTTTATTGTTTTCGTTCTCCAGTTCAAACAGTAACACAAACCGAAGCAAATAGAGATGGAGAGAAAAACAAAATGAAATGTTTTGTTATTCAAATAGAAAACACTTCCTCTCGTTGTTATGCTTTTGAATCGCGGGAACAAAAGCAATCGAAATAAACTGTCTTTAGCGATTTTTTCCAGGTTGCAAATGGCACCGAAAATCGAAGACAGCAAAGATATGAGAGGAAAACAAAACACTCTCTTTCCCTCCATTTTTTTGAATCGCAGAAGCAAACGTAAAAAATGTTCGATCAGTACCGTTAAATTCGCCGATTCTGCGATTTAATTTAATTATTTTTACATTTTAAGTTCAATTTAATTTCTATTGCTTTAATTAGTGTTTCCATAGACATCGACAAAATGCCGCGCCCGGCTAATAGTTTTTTCAGTTTTTGAAAAAAAATGAAAACATTTTTCCTTGCAATAATGGTCAGTGTAGTGGCAAGGTGTCGCAACATAGCAGCGAATTAAGAAAGACATTTAAAAGTTATACAAGCTTAAATATGAGCACAATAAGCAGAAAAAACATATCTAATTGCTAAAAAACTTTGCTCAAAACATAAAATTATTTTTGAATTTCCATAGTAAAACGAAGGCAACATTTGTTTCTTGTTGTGTTTGCGATCGTGACAGCAAAATTAAAAAAAAAAAAAGTGTGTGTGTCAGCTCCGACGCGCGACTGGAGTTTACTCCTCTAGATTGATTACCTTGAAATTTGAGATGTATATAAAAGGTAAAAGGGGTGAATAAAGGCAACTCTTATATTACTAAAAGAATTGTATACTTTTTTAATTTTAAAATATATATTTATTACATATATTACATAAATTCATTATGAGGTAGGTTGATGAATTTCATTTAGGTTGGATTCACTGACCACCTTCAGCAAATTTTTGCGAAAATTAAAAAAATAATGTTAATCAAGTTGAAGAACGTGAGCTGAGAGCGCAAGAACTTCGCATAAAAAAAACGTGGAAAACTTGCTGAAGGTGGTTAGTGAATCCAGCCTAGTAGCAGACCTGGGCAATTTGCACTACTTTTACATTACCATTAAATATAACAGATTTAGTGCACTAATTTTTACATTACACTAATTTCTTATCAAAGTAGTGCATTAATATTTAACTATCACTAAAGTGTATGATAAATAATGCACTAATATTGCACTATCAGTAAAACGCATTGTGAATAATGCACTATTATTGCATTATCACTAACAAACTACCCAACTAATTTCTATGCAAGTTATTTTCTCAGATACGTACGAATTTATATCTACTTTAAAATATAAAAATAACCTCTATTAGGCGGACGAGATTCTCTATTAAGTGGACGAATAAATCTTGGTAATCTCCTCAAAAAAGGTTTTCAGCTCTGTAAATATCAATAATTTTTTGAAAATAAAAAAATAATAAATTGAAATGTTAAATAATCGATTACAAATTATTGAAACAGACCATGATATTATTATTGCAAGGTAGGAGTGACAGCTCTTTTGCCGACCAGCATTTGTCAAAAACGCATAGAAAAAGAGAAAACTAATTTTTTTCTTATTAATTTAATTTCCTTCTGCTCCTACTTAATTTGTAGATTCAACAGAAGACATAGAACAAAACGACATCAGACAAGAATTGGATCTGTATTTGGCAGACAACGATATATCATTCGGATGCTTTCAGAGATTTCCTCTGACTTCTTCTGCTCCAGTCGAACGCTTGTTTTCTTTTGCTGGCATGGTAAATACGCCTCGCAGGCGGAGTCTTTCACACGAAAACTTTAAAAGCTTAGTTATAATCAGGGGAAATAACTTAGATTAGACGTGTCTTCTTAAATTTGAAAAATATTTTAATTCTGCTTGTTACATTGAATTATTTTTGTTAAAGTTTAGTTGGATTTCATTCAATAAAAAATCTTTTGCATAACCCCATAATGCTTTTTAGTTATATTGCGATAATAGTGCATTATTCGTAATACGGTTAAGTGATAGTGCAATATTAGTACATTATTTATCATACACTTTAATGATAGTTAAATATTAATGCATTACTTTGATAACAAATTAGTGTAGTGTAAAAATTAGTGCACTAAATCTGTAATATTTAATGATAATTGAATAAATTTGCATTATCATTGATTTGGTTTAATAACGGAAAAATCGTCAATGCATTACCCTATTTAATGCAATACCCCAAGGTCTGCCTAATAGTAACGTCATAATTATTGTAATATTAGTGTTCTACCCAGTGTTCTACCAGAACCTAAATCTAAATTAACATCTTCTTTAAAAAATTGCATTATGGTCAATCCTTCATCTGTATGATGAAACAATTGAAAATTTGCTTAAATTTTTCATATTTTTTCGCTTTAAGATCAATTTGTGAACATATTTTGTATTTAACCCATATTTTACCGAGCATTTTTTTCTGTTTTTTTTCTTGTTAAGTATATTTCTAGACCAATTAAGAGCTTCTGAACCCGATTCCGTCGAGAAAAATGGTTCATATCTTACCGTTATCCCATTATATGCTGTTTGAAAGTGTTCGATGAAACGAACACTGGCTCTCACTCTATATACTAGACCTCTATACAAAATTTGATTTCTTTTTACAGATTTGTCAGTATTTTAAAATTTTATTTTAAGAGTTGTAGTAATAGTATTATAAATTGTATGATACAACAAAGTGAAATTTTTAAAGTAATTTTATTTTAAATTATAATGAAATTTAGCAAATCAATCTGCATGCAAATGCTTATTGCCTTTTTCACATAAATAAATAGTTGGCTTGCCACAACCTTTCAATTGGCAACGTCGAGGTTTATTTTGACATTGGCGGATGATAATATGTTCTTCGGAAACTGTTGGCATGTTTTTTGGACTTTCGAACTCTTCATCATTGTCAATCTTATCATTAGTTAATAGTAGACTTTCTATAACAGATATCTTGAAGTCTTTTTGTCTCAATGGTTTTTCTTTTTTGTATTTTGCGACCATGCAATGCAATTACCATGCATCCACAACAGCGATATTCAAAGTTTGAACCCATAACGGCCAATACCACTTCTTGCCTCGGATGTTTACGCGATAATTTTGTATACCGTTGTCATGTAAATCGACTCCACCCATCCCATTTTTTTGTTGAAACTGTCAAGCACCTTTGGCTGCCCATATTGGACATACTTTCCATATTCTTTTGGGTGTTGCTTGGTACCTGCATTTGCTTTTTTTCCATCGGCGAACGGTATGGAGTGGAAGAATTTGGTCGTAGTTCGTCGCAATTGTGACCTCTTTATTGTCCTGCCAACGGCATAAAGTGATCTGATTGACCCTGTCATGCATATGATCATGCTCACCGCGAGGTAAATTCTTACCAGATTTTAAATTTTCAGCTCCTCCAGCTACTCTGTTGCAGCGAACAGTACCAGAAGCACAGAATATTTTCTCTGCTAGCAAACATAGTAAATGATATGACGTAAAAAAATTATCAAAGAAAACTTCGTGCTGCGAAGGATTGTTACAATTGCTAAGCAACCGAAGAACCACATCTGCCCCCAAACCAACTTCCATATTATATTGGTCACTCTTTCCACAATATGGAAAAAAAGGAAACAAGTATCCGGTAGATGAACATAGACACCAAAATTTGTAACCAAATCGAATGGGTTTGCCCATTATAAACATTTTACAGGTATGCCGACCAAAGTATGGAACCATCTGCTCATCTATTGATAAATATTGGGCCCAGACGCCAAACTGCATGAATTTCTAGTTCATCAAATCAAAAAACGGACGAAGCTGAAAGCCATAGAAGTCGGATATTATTAGATTATGAAAACACATTATTGCCATAATATGAATGTACCTTTGCCATTTTATCGTTTTCATCCAAATTGTTGTTATCAGCAAAGTGAATATATTTCTTGATGCTGTAAAAAGTAGTTCGTGTCATTGCTTGTTTGACCATTGGATTGCCCATCTGCAGTTTGGAAGTCCAATAATCAGCAACTGATGGCAATGTTTGAATCCCTGAAAGAAGCAAAATCCCCAAGAACCGCTTCAAATACCCAGAGTTCAAAATGAAGTCACTGTTTTGCTGTCCTGCGTATCTGTTGGTTTCCGTTATTATATGATTCAAAACTTCATAATCATAAAATTTATGAAACAATTGGGAGTGTGACAAATCTTGTAATTGTTCGCACAGCTCACGCTGCTTGTCGACCAATGGGGCTGAATTTGGAGCAATGTCATATTTAAAGGTCTGTGTAGGTTTTCGAGACCATTTGGGCTTTGCAAAGGCACTTAGCGGTTTGTAATTTGTTTTCGCTTTCTTCGCTGGCGGTTGTGTTGCCTTTGATGGTACAGTCGTAATAACATCTTCATCCAAAAACTCCGGTCTGCCACTATCGACGTCAGTACTGCGCTCAGTTTCAACTTCGATGTATCCGGCCACTTCATTCAGAGCACTTGGAACTTCATTTATAGTAATAACATCATCATCAATATCCTCTTCGTCGGATTGCACGTCCACATCAGGTGGAATAATATTCACTGCTTGAATATCTTCCTTATCACTCCAACTCGAAATAATCTCCTCTACTTCTTTCATCGTCATCTTTTCAAAGCGCGGCATTTTCTAACACAACTTATTATATTGCTATATCACTTGGAACACAATTTTCTCTTTATATAGTAACAAAATGATTCTTACCTCTTGTTTTTATAAAAACCTCAAAAAAATATTGATAAACACGTCAATTTCTTATCAAAGCAGAAACTCAATGAAAGTGGTCAATTGCGCGGGAAAACAAGTCAGCCGCAGAAAGCGCGCAAAAAAATTGTCATACGAGTACATATAGGCTGAGAGCCAGTGTTCGATGAGACGAACACGAACTTTGAAACTTTTCTATGTGAGTCAGGTGTTGCTAAATGTTAATTTTTTTTTTATATTGTTTGGACCAGTGGCTAAAAATCCTCATCATTAATTTCTCTTTTTCTTCTAAATATATATTTTTAATATAGTTTAAAAGATACCTCTGTAAGGAAGGTGTTTTTCAACCCAACCCCACAAGGCAGAGCGAGGGGGTGGAGGCGATGGAATAGGTTTCTTAGAATTGCCAAAAGACCGAAGCTATTAATGAAACCAATTATCTTCCCCACATCATATATCATCATGGTTTTAAAATTTAATAAAAATAGGCAAAACTACTGTTCGATGAAACGAACAGCAGTCAAAGATGGGTTAATGGCCCGTTATGTCGTAGCAATAAAAAAATCCAGCTAATTGTAAATCCAGAAAGTTTTAGATATTTAATTGAATTATTATTATTATTATTCTATTCAAAGTACTTCTACTTCACTTCAAAATAACTATGTTTTATTGTTATTGCGAAAATCTCAGTTCAGGCAAAACAGCATGAAAAACAACGATTTTCTGCTGTTTTTAACGGATTAATGCTTATTAATAATTTAATATTAAATAACTCGATACACTTTTTAACTACTTTCAATGAAATAAAACTTGCTGGATTTATAATCAATCAAGCTTTTATATTAGCTACTAGCTTAAACCCGCCGCTTCGCCGGGTTTTCAAAAAGTTTTCATTCAAAAATTGATAGTGGTAGGCTTGATTTTTCGCTACCAAAACGATTTTTTATTGTTTAAGCAATACTACAAATTATTAACCTTAAGATTGTTATATCATCTGATAGGAAATCGAAAACCTAAGTTTAAAATTTAATTTTTTTTACAACAAAAACAACTTTTATCCAATTTTTTGGCTTAAACTAAAAAATTTTGAACATTTTTTAAAAAAATTTTTAAAAATATTAATACTTTGGTTTAGTAAAAATTTCTACTTATGTTTGAAGGATATTTTAACAAACAACATTTTTCAAAAAAAATTATTGAAATCCATTGCAAACTGACTGAAATATTTGCCTTCAAAGCTAAAAGTGTGAATTTCAAGTCATTTTTCTCTCATTCTCAGCTTATAAATAATACTAAAAAGATCTGGTACTAAAATTTTTCACAGTTTTCAAACTACATACATGATTTTGGTATCAAATTGAAGGAAATTTAAAAGCGTTTATTGATTTTGTTCTCGTTTAACCGAAGTGCAATTTAATCCATTAGGGCCGAAAGAAAACCATAAAAACAGACATTTTTAGACTTGAAGCAACATTTTGGTGAAAACTATGTATGCCATTGAGCAGAAATAAGTTATTATTGCATGCTAATTTTACTTTTTTTAAAAAACTGGCACTAAAACTTTTGAAATATTATGCAGTATTTAATGAAAATTCGAGACGCATATGTTTCCATATAGTAACATTGGTTGTTAATAGGTTAAAATAAAGTATCCTATTGCACTCTCTGCTGACCTATAAATATGTGTACAAAATTTTATAAAAATCTGAGTTGTCGTTTAAACGTGATGAGTGAACATAAAAAGTGGCTACAGATTTATTAATAGTATAGATTATCAATAACAATAAAAGCGCACTTTAATACAATAATACTTGTATGATGAAATTTAATACTTGTATGAGCAACGACTACGCACAAACCCACACAATTTTTTTGTTATTCTGTGGCTAGATGAACATAAAAAGAGAAGATAGAGGAGCAACATTTAGTTTATTGAAACTCTCGCAAGCACAAGCTGATTAAAAGAAAACGTCCAAGCAATGTAAGCAATGCGTGGCATCGGGGATGATTTCATACGAATCTTTATATTTTAATTAAATAAACTTAGTATTGAAATTTAAAAACGAAAATACCCAAATACTGTGCTGTAGCACAAATATGATATTTTAAAACTTATGCCATAAAAATCGGCCCAGTACTTTTTGAATTTTACAAAAACTTGCAGTTAAATTTTATCCAATAGCAGATTGCTGCTGTGTGTATTTTGTTGGTATTTCTTCGTTGTTGGTATTTTGCTTTGCGACGCTGACTGCGTAACGCTTGATTTTTTAGATAACGCTCGATTTCACTCGCCATAAAAATTTCATACCGCGGGCAATATATGAAATCGATTCAAAAGGAGTAAACTCCAACAAAAAATAAGTATTGTGTTCGCATAACACAACACAATAGTTTTCTTTTTCTCCCTATTTTCTGCTCTCTTTGGTACGCATTTCTGTTTGTAGCAAAGAGCCAAACGTAAGGAGATAGTGAGACTGTTTGCTTACGCAGCTGTAGTGTTAGTTTTTGCGTACAAATTGTTTCCAATCTCTGCCAACGACTCAAAAACAATAAAGCAGCGGGTACTGACGGCCTGTCAGCTGAATTATTTAAAACCGGCGGCGATTAATTGATAAGGCGCATGCATCAGCTCATCAGCAAAATATGACTAGCGGAAAGCATGCCCGATGATTAGAATTTCATCGTACTTTGCCCTATACATAAGAAAAGAGACCCAACAATCTGCGCCAACTATCGAGGTATCTGTCTTATTTCCATCGCATATAAGGTTCTCTCAAGCGTACTGTTTGAAAGATTAAAGCCGATTACAAAAACACTGATTGGACCTTATCAGTTTGGTTTTCGACCTGGAAATTCATCATAGACCAGATTTTCACTCTTCGACAAATCCTGGAAGAAACTGATGAAAACCAAATTGACACACATCATCTATTTGTAGATTACAAAGCTGCGTTCGATAGCCGGAGAAAAGATTGCCTATACGCAACAATGTCTGAGTTCGGTCTTACTAACTGAGACTGAGAAAGTCTTACAAACTTTGCAGGATGATGTTGGGCCACACATACAGCTCCGGCAAGGTAGGAAATGAACTTTCCGAAACATTCAATACCGAAAGAGATTTTAGACAAGGCGATCCACTGTCTTGCGATCTCTTCAACATCATCATCGTACGAAAAGGCCGGTGTGCATCGTAATAGCACCATTTTCTACAAAGGTGTCATATTTTTGAAGGAGGCACTGATATCCCCCAAAGAGAGAAAGTCTTATGCTACAGTTTACCAGACATTCACATAGAATGTGCTCTGTAATTTCCTCCTTCTTCTCGCAGAGTCTGCAGACATCTGAATTAGATAGTTCTATCTTTTTAAGATGGTATCTAAGTAAACAGTACCCTGTGCAATAACTTGTTAGAATTCTAAGGTCCGCTTTGGTTAACTTGAGTAAGTCTTTCGATTTAGCTCTGTTGAGAGTTATAAATTTCTTAGCTTGCCTTTGTCCATTAATATTGTTCCAGTGGCACCTAAATTTATTATATTCCCATATCCTAACCTTTTCCGCAAAGACGCCTTTAGCAACAAAGATGTCCAGCTCCTTGCGTACGCTGATGATATTGATATTGTCGGCAGAACCAAGAGAGATGTTACCGCTGCTTACACCGCTTTCGAAAAGGAATCAGCCAAAGTGGGTTTGATGATAAATAAAGGTAAAACAAAGTATATGCTGTCTACAAACAAGGGAGTGCGGCGTCTAGACTCCCACGTTTCATCCGACATCTATAACTTTGAAGTAGTCAAGCAGTTTGTATACCTTGGCACAGCCATTATTAACAATAACGAAGTCAGCGTTGAGATAAAGCGAAGAACAATAATTGCTAATAGGTGCTACTACGGGCTCAGTAAGCAACTTAGTTCCAGAGCCCTCTCTTGATCGACTAAACTAACACTCTACAAGAAGCTCGTTCTACCTGTGCTTCTTTATGACGCTGGACATGGGTAGTTACGCAAACTGACGCAGCTGCTCAGTTGCTGAGTGTTCGAGAGAAAAGTTCTTCGTAAAATCTTCGGTCCTGTTCGAGTCAGCGATGACTATCGCATCCGAATGAACCACGAGCTGTATGAGCTCTACGAAGACATTGACGTAGTTCGGCGTATAACTGTGCAGCGACTACGCTGGATGGGTCATGTCTGTATGGACATTGTATGGACAACGAAGCTCCAGCGAAAAAGGTGCTCGAGGCGAGGGTCGTTCGTCAACGGCGACGAGATTTTATTTTTTGCTCTTTTTTTTTTGAAACCAGGACTATGCCTACTATAAACTTTGGCACTAATTAAAGTGCTACCTAACAGCTTTAATTTAACCTTTCTTTCATTTTGAATGCGTACATCGGTCATTTTCGACATAATTGAAATGCCCCGCTTTATAACGAAAAATGGAGTTTGAAAAGCCTTTACACCAGATTTCATTACGATATCTTTAAACTTTCGGCTGTAATCGTGTCCCCAGACAAATGGTTATGACTAGGTATGAGCACCACTACATTTAAAGATTCGTGTTGTTTTGTGCTCGTTGCACTGAAAAAAATGTGTATGCATATTAAAAATTAAAAAAAATAAAACTGAATTCTTTTTGGTTTAATTGATAAGAATTTACCACAATTGGCACGGAATTAGGATAAATTATAAACATATGTGTAGTGAGCCGGCCAGATAGAAAAATAAAAAGTAGAATATGACCGAAAAAAAGACCGACCAATTGATGTTTATATATGGAGTTGAGGGAAAAAATTAATGAGAAAAGTGAACTGGAGTTAAGGTTTTCCAGTTTTGTTATAATAAATTAAAATTAAATCAGGCTATTTTAATTAATCAATTAAACTTTTAAAATTTCGCATAATATTAACAAAATAAGTTTAAATATTTATTTTGAATTTAATGCAAAAAATGCGCACTGCTCCCTTTGCAGAAAACATTATAAATCTTTTGAACATTTTTTTCATAATAAAATGCATGCAGGCATTAACTAACATTTGTTCGCTTATTTTTCTTAAAAGTGTAGCTTTTTAATTTTTTCGCTGTTCTCTTTTATCTTTGTCCGACAAAGATCTTACTCGCTTGAAGTCTTTTTCGACACTGAACTGATTTTTGTTTCTGCTCTTTGTTGTTGCGTCCATGGCAGAATTATAAGGTAAGGTCATCACGGAGAGGAATGGAGTAGAAAGCAGAATAAAGCTACATTGATGTCAAAATCAGCTGTTCATCGCGAATTTCTTTATGCTCACGTTTCGCAGTTGTTTTTAGGTTAAAACTGTTACAGGTTTTTTTTGCAATTTCTTCTTCACATTTTATAGTTTTTATTCCACTTTTTATATAATATTTTCACTCAAATTAGCACAAATTTAACACCCGCGACCGCACTGTTTGCAACTTGGAAACATAAAATATTTTCTTCATTTGCAATTTCTACGAAATTCGTCGTTTTGACATTAATGTTGGTTCTCATTATCCACTCTTCGTTGACGCGTGAGAGCACTCAGCGCAGCGGCCCTACCTTATCATTGTATCATGGTTGCGTCTTGTGTTGCTGCGTAAGCATTTACTCTCAATGCGCCATAGCTTACTCCGTGCCCATAGTTGGTTATGACCATGGTAGAATTATAAGGTAAGGCCGACTCGGAGAGGAATGGAGTAGAAAGCAGAATAAAGCGAGATCACGTTTCACGTTTCCCAGTTGTTTTTAGGTTAAAACTGTTACAGGTTTTTTTGCAATTTTAAGACTTCTTTCACATTTTTTAGTTTTTATTACACTTTTTTTATAATATTTTCACTCAAATTTGCACAAATTTAACATCCGCTACCGCACTGTTTGCAACTTGGAAACATAAAATATTTTCTTCATTTGCAATTTCTACGAAATTCGTCGTTTTGACATATATCTTCCTTCTCATTATCCACTCTTCGTTGATGCGTGAGAGCACTCAGCGAAGCGGCCCTACCTTATCATTGTATCATGGTTATGACTAGAGTCCGGATTAATATTTTTTTACATATTCTGTTTGCTAATAACTGCCACATATTTAATTAAAATTTAGCATTGTTTTTCTTTTTTTGACACACAAAATTAAACGCTTCAAGAAAAAAAAAAAATATATATGTTAAGATGTAATGAAAATACCTTTTAATGTAAATTTCTATCAATCTGGCAGGACTACATCGAGTAGTATTTGTATTGTTTTTGAAGTATTTTGAATTTGTTTTTGAAGTTTCTTTTAATTCTTACTGCATTCCTATTCTTTCATGTGTATGCACATTTGTCTAGTATACGGTTATCCCTTTCTTGCAATACAGGCATTCTAAATCATCGGGTGGCACCCATCGGGATTCAAACTCTAAGAATCAGTTTTAAGTCGACTTATGCAATACAATGGTTAAATCCAATATACCTTGGAATCAATAAGTAAAACGATCGTTTCGCAGTTTTTTGAAAATATTGCGAACGCCACATTTAAAAAGAAACCCAATTACTTGGAGAAATGCTACCAGGACCGTTTTTCTTTTAGAAACTTTGTAGTAAAAATACAAATTTTTCCGTCGATGAAACAACAGAGGAGTGTGGAAGTTATATTGCAAATATGCTAGCAGGAGTATTAAGTGAGTTAATCCTCCAGTAACGTTATTAATAAACACTGCAGCTTTGGAAAATACCAATCATTTAACAATAGCTTTAACTTTATGAACATCTTAATACTTCTTTGTTCCCCTGTAAGAGTACCACCAAAAATCATTAAGCTAATGGTGGCTGATGCTGCCGCTTATATGATAAAAACTGGAGAGTCGTTAAAAATATTTTACCCAGCTTTAATACTTTTTATCTGCATGACCCTTGCGTTAAAAAGGTTGGCCGAACAAGTACGCTTGGAATACCCTCTTGTTCATTCTCAATGGCAAAAGGCAATTAAAAAAAAAAAAATTTAATATTAATTTAATTTAAAAATTTCATTTAATTTTAATTTAAAAAGGCATTTTTAAAAGCACCGTTGAGGGGACAAAGATATCGGGAAGTAGCTCCTGACCTGCCCCTACCGCCCGATCCTAATTATTCACGCTGAGGCGTGTAGGATCGGAGCCGAAATTTTTTATGCTGATCATTTTGATGAAATAAAAAGCACTTTCCTCGATTTTAACGATGAATCACAATAGTGTGTTGTTGATAAAACTATCTGTGAACAACTGGCATTTATTAAAATGCACTCTTTAATTTTAACTTATGCAATAAAGAGATTCAAAACAACTCATTTACCTCTTATCGAGTCATTTTAAATAATTGAAAATGTATCCGATAAATTATTGTTTATTCCTGGTGCAATTGGCGTCCAAATGCAAAACAAAATATAACTTTAAAATGTTCTTGATCCTTATTCCGAATACAAAAGAATAAATCTAATTTGACAAATACATAGAGAACAAATTAAGGAAGAAATAGAACTTAATCCAATGGATATAGCAGCTATGCAATATATACTCCAATAACATCTTGTGATATTGAACGTTCATTCTCTAAGTGTAAAGTGTTTTTTATAAAAATTGATAATAAAACTGAAATTTTTTGCAACATATTTTTTTATTTATTTTATTGTTATCAGTCAAAACATTTACACACTATATGTTTACACACTATATGGCATTTTGTACTACATATAAATCCGGACCCTAGTTATGACTTATAAGGAAAGTTCCCTAGATGACACTCGCCGATTTGAATGGTTTTCGGATATGTGATAGAGGAAAAATCTAAGGTTGACATATTTTTTATACACGTACTCAATCGATGGTTTAGGGTTTCAAAATGGCGTTTCAAAATCAGCCATAATTTAATTTTTGTGTTTGACAAATGTGCTGTCAAACAAACGGTACTGAAGAGCCTTATTATGGCATCCAATTCGAAGGGATAAACTTTATTTGAATTAAGTTGGTTTAATTTTAACAGTATTTAGTCAATATCATGAGCCCGTACCCCAAATTGCTTTATTTTCATTTTTGTTTGATTTAGGACATTTTAAAGACTTACCTTTGAAGTAAAAACTTCTTTAGATGCATTGAACACTTTTTAGTAGAGGGCAAAACAATACATTTAAGTCATCGCGCTGTTAAACCCTGTATAATACTTCATTTTTTTTGCTCAATTTTTGTCATTGAAAATGAAAACTAGAGCAGTTCAAATAGTACGAATGCATGGATTCAATTGGTGTGAGTGAGTACGCATATAGTACGAATTGGAGAAATATTTGTAGGACGGACTGTATTTTCTTTGCATTTTTATTTGCCGTTTCTTTCAATTCGTTCTTCGTTAAGTTTCGATCAAATATTTACTGTGCTACTAATAACACTAAAATTTTCTATGGATAGGTTTTTGAGATATGATTTTTTGAAAAAATTTCCCCTTTTTCCAGGATGTAGTGTCGTAAATAGCAACCTATCTCGAAAACAAATTACCCAATTTAAAAAAAAAATTAAATCAAGACAATTAAATTACCTACAAATGCTTAGAACAAACTTTGACGGAATTAGAAGAAATTCGGCGAATTTTTTTTTTTCTAAAAAAAATTAAGTCGAATAATGTTTCAAAAATCTAAAAAAGTCGAAATCTTAAAAAATCTCTGTTTATAATTTTTTTTGAAGAAAAAAACACACTGCCTTTGAGGAAAATTCATGGTAGAATAATGAAGTTATAGCCCATTGAGTGAATGTACCGAAATTCTACTTTTTTATGATTTTTTCATTTAATGCCGGTTAATTTAATATAAACACTTCTGAAATTAATTTTTAATTAAAAACTTTTATTTTTAACGATATTAAATATCTACATAAATCCTTAAAAAAGCTTAAAAAATCCTTAGAAAGCGATAAAATAAGTTCAGAAAAGTATTCGAAAATTAAATTGTTTGGCAATGGTTTAAAAATTATTTTGTCCCTTTTTCGTCGATTGTATTCAGATATATAAAAAGAGGTATTATTCGCTTCCACTCAAGCCTTTAACTCAGAGTTAGGTACGATATATAAAAAGAGGTCTTATTCGCTTCCACTCAGGCCTTTAACTCAGATACGAAAAAGAGTACGCTACAAGCAGGTAAACAATGAGTATATATATAGAAGAGAATTTTTTCGCTCTGGAGTTTTAACTCATTGCAATCCTGATTCAAAAATATCAGTCCTCGAAAAATCTTCGAAAACAGCGCTTCATTGAATAAGTTCGATTATGTTCAGATAGTTAAAAACTAATCTAAAGCTAAAAAATGTAACATTAAAATTCATTTAATGAATTTGAAAAATTTGATGAAAAATTTATTCAAATTAAATTGAATTAAATTAAACTTGAAATGAATGAAAAATTTCCTATTTGACCTAAAAAAACGAATTTACATAAAAATATTGAAAAAAAAACACATTGCAAATATCCAATTGGCATATTGAAATAAATCCATGCAAGTCCGTCCAGCCAAAAATATAAACATTGTGCAGAATCTATTTCAATAAAAGAAAAAAACCAGTCAATCCACTTTCATATATTCGGAGAGCGAACAACAGTCATGGCGGCGACTGCACAAATGCAGAGAGCGCTGTATTCGAAGATAAAATCTTTCGAAGCACAAATACCGACTGCGCTGTTTTCGAAGATTTTTCGTGGACTGATATTTTTGAATCCGGATTGCAATGAGTTAAAACACCAGAGCGAAAAAAATTCTCTTCTATATATATACTCATTGTTGATACGCTAGATTTTTCCCTGTTCTTTTGTTGCTGACGTAAAACAGGTCAAACCGGCTTTCTTTTGTATTTTTTTAGTTGCTTATAGCGTACCCTTTCGCATACCTGCTTTTGAGTGAAAGGCTTGAGTGGAAGCTGCATGGAATTCGTTTTGGTTGATTGTATCTGATTTTTTGGGTAACCATAGGAATCCAGAATACGAAACATTTGTTCACGATTTACTTAAGAACTATGCAAAAATTGGTATGCATTCTCTAAATGAATTTAACTTTAGTACCTATTCTAATGCAGGTTTATCGATCTTATCATTCTTACAACATGCGCAAACATATCCTTGAAGATCCACTTCCTGCATTCTCACTTAGATTTTTTTTCCCCCAAACCTTGGTGACGTCAGTGACGAACACCGTGAACGTTTTCATCAACAAATGACATCCATGGAGAGACGCTATCAGTAATCCTGGAATTCAAATATGATGGGCGATTATATTTGGTTTCTCATTAGAGAAACTGATTCCGAATATAATCGAAAAAAAGGGAAAAAATCATTTTTAAAGTTTGCCATTGCCAAACAATTTAATTTTCGAATACTTTTCTGAACTTATTTTATCGCTTTCTAATTCAACATCTGTATCTTAATTCCTTTTCTATTTAAGTCAATATTTTTTTTGGTGTTCTTTTAATTCTGTACTTTTTAAGGATTTATGTAGATATTTAATATTTCGCTAAAAGTAAAAATTTTTAATTAAAAATTAATTTCAGATGTGTTTATATTAAATTAACCATAAAAAAGTAGAATTTCGGTACCTTCACTCAATGGTCTAAACTTCATTATTCTACCATGAATTTTCTTCAAAGGCAGTGTGTTTTTTTCTTCAAAGAACTATCTTTACGTAAAAAATGATAAACTGAAATTTTTTTTTGAGATTTCGATTTTTTTTTAGATTTTTGAAACATTATTCGACTTGATTTTTTTCAGAAAAAAAAATTCTCTGAATTTCTTCTAATTCCGTCAAACTTGCTGAGCCAAATGACAAAGTTTGTTCCAAGCATATGTAGGTAATTTAATTGTCTTGATTTAATTTTTTTTTTTTAAATTTGTTAATTCGTTTTCGAGAAGGTTGCTATTTATGACACTACATCCTGGAAAAAGGGGAAATTTTTTCAAAAAATCATATCTCAAAAACCTATCCATAGAAAATTTTTTTATTGTGATATTCTTGTTAAGAAGCCAAAGTCAATAAGAAAAAATTAGTGGCATGTGGAACACAGAATTTTTTTTTGGATTTTGGCGCCTCGTGTAATTAATTTGACATTTTTAGAGTAAAAAAAACTATTTAATATAAATGTATGCTGATTTGGAAGTGATGTGCTTAGATAATATTAATTTATTAAATGCAGCTGCTTTTCAGAACACCAAAAATAAAAAAGTAACAACGTGTGTAAAAAAGAAAGTGATGTGTGTAGCTAATATTAATTCATTTAATGCAGCGGCTCTTAAAAACACCAGCTATAAAAAAGTAACAACGTTTATCCTTTTCTTACAAAATATGTCTGTCCTACCCACTCTCCACTTGTTTTCAGATTTTAAAATTGCCCAAAAAAAATTAAGTATCATACGGGCATAAGCCTATGTGATACTTAATTAAATTGCTCATTTTTTGACTTGTGTGAAGTTAGCTGCCGGCGAATTGGGAAGAACATTTTTTTAACAGGGATATGTTATTAGCAGTACATTTTTAACAAAATTTTGTTATTAACAGCAGCGAATGCTGTTAATAACTGAAAAAATTCTCAAAAAATTTCAAATTCTGTTGAATAATTCTGTTAATAACATAGAACTTTAAAAAAGCTTTCAAACACTGATTAAGAACTGTTATCTTACAATTAATTATATAGGGGAAAGTGGGGAATAGTGGGTCATGGGGGAATAGTGGGTCACGGCTATTGCGCGATCATTAAACAAGTTTAAGAATTTCTAATAATTGGAATTGTTTGGTGTTCGTATAAAATAAGTTTTGATAAGCAATAGACTCGTCGACTTGCATCGCGATCTCTCTTGCAGCACCTTCTTGATAATTTATCAACAAAAGGTTTTATTTAATACTCATACTTTAGTTGTTTTTACAACATTTAAACGGAAATAAACGAAGGTAAATATGCAATTATCTCTCCTTTGCTATGAAAATTTTGATCCGCAAGTGGAATTTTTCATAAGCGCGCAGTTCCGCGCACAGGATAAGCTGAATTAAAAAAATTATCATATGGGGAAATGTGTGTCAGTTGTTTTGGGGAATAGTGGGTCACGTAAATTTTATTATTTAACAAGGTGAATTCCAAACAAAACACGGCAATATTTTGCTAAATTTAAAGTTCGGAAGATGAAGATGTAGACTTCTGCATAATATGCAAAAAAGACATGCCAATGACATTGAACAATAATAATTCGGTCAATTGCAACAAGTGCGATCGAGCTGTGCATATAAACTGCGCGAATCTAACTACCGTCTTCTTCACATGCAGCAATTGTTATTCTGATTAAAATTGACTTTAATTATCTATTTTTGTTAATTGAATTGCATTCTTTTGTTAGTTTTCACTGTTTAATAAACATTATGCGTTTCAATTCTTAATTTTTTTTTGTGACCCACTATTCCCCACCATTTTTGAAAATGTCGAAAAAACATGTTTCCGGATGACATACCAAAACTTTTTAACTACTTACAATATTAACAAACAATAAATGCAAAAAGTAAGGTAATGAAACGTACTATACTATACATTTTTAAATTTTGAAAAATGTGTATTTTTAAGCGAGTTATAGACCAATATAAAAACGTGACCCACTATTCCCCACTCTCCCCTACATTAAAACAGAAATGCTTAAAAAACGAATTCAGTAGAATCTTTTAATCTCCATTTCAAAAGTATAAACAGAAAATATTTGCAAATTTCATAATTAATTGTGAAAAAGTCAGATTTGTCTTTATCAATTTCCTAGTGGCCTGCTCGTAGACTTTTGAATTAATTAATCGGAAGTACAAAACAAAAATGTATATTGTATCAAAAAGTTGAGTACTGTATTATAAGTTATATGTGTACCCTAAACGGTCGGAATGATGAAGACTTTACAATTAATGTAGAATATTTTTCGTATGATATTACAGTATTACGAAAAATATTACCTACGAAGTTCAATTCATCGGAATATCCCTTATACCTTAAAGGAGAAAGGCCCTTGCTTACACCAAACGTAAACCCAGTGTATATTAAACACTTCCACTCGCCCTACTCGCTACAAGTGGCACGACCGCTTGACGTTTTTGTTCGCCAACATCAACGTTGCGCCAGCGTCGTGTCATTCGTGTCAGAATAGCAGATGAAGCCAATATCAGTTTTCACCCACACACCCAAATTCTGAAGAAGACATCAACTCACTGAAAACAACCCGGAATTCGACCTGCATCAACAACACAAAATTCAGAAGACAAAACTACAGAATCCCACCCACCCATACTGAAGAGGGAGAGATCGCAGCAACACACACAACAGAAAACCCAACAATCAACACAAGGTTTATGCGAACAGTTAAAAAAACACAATTCTTATATCTTCTATCCATATATATATAAAATTGTAAAAAAAAAAAATCTGTACATTGAATATTTTTTTGAAATTCTTTTTGCGATGGACATTTTGAATGACGCTGAGTCCGAAAATCGCATTTTTAAAATTTTTGTCTGTCTGTCTGTCTGTTAAAGCATCACGCGAAAACCGCTGGATGGATTTAAATGAAACTTAGGATCTAGGTTCCTTATATCTCCAGTCATAACATAGGCTACTTTTTATCCAGTAAAAAAGGTTGGACCCGGTAGGGGGCGTTGCGATCCAATTCCAGGCATTCGTTTTTTTAGCTTATCTCCGAAACCGTTCATCCGATTTGCATGAAAATTTGTGTGTAGAAGTTCTCGGACACGTTGAGTTTTTTTGACTTATCTACACTGTTCTCTTTTGGACACAAGAGGGCGCTGTAGTACAAATATTTTGATAAACTTCGAAAAACTCCTTAACCGTGCATCCGATTTACATGAAAGTTGGTATATAGAGGTTTCGGAAACGGGGAGTTTTTATGGCTTATATACTTCGTTCTATCTTGAACACCAGAGGGCGCTGCAGTACAAATATTTTAAAAAACGTCAAAAACTTCCAAGTCGGTCATACGATTTGCATGAAAGTTGGTATATAGAGGTTTTCGGAAACGGTGAGTTTTTATGATTTATAAACTAGGTTCTATCTTGAACACCAGATGGCTCTGTAGTACAAATATTTTAAAAAAGTCGAAAAAGTCCAAAACCGCTCATCCGATTCGCATGAAATTTTGTATGTAGAGGTTCTCGGACACGCTGAGTTTTTTGAATTATCTACTCTATTCTCTCTCGAACACCAAAGGGCGCTGTAGTACAAATATTTTTAAAAACCTCGAAAAAGTCTTAAACCGTGCATCCGGTTTGTATGATAATTGGAAAATAGGGGTTTTCTGATACGATGAGTGTTTTGGATTTTTTTTTCTGTGCTATATTGAACACCAGGGGGCGCTTTAGTACAAATCTTAGGAAATCGTGAAAAACTCCAAAACTGCTCTTCCGATTTGGATGAAAATTTGTAAATAGCGATTTTCGAGTACGGCAAGGGTCTGGTGCTATCCTTTTTGCTCTTTCTCGAAACAAGAAGGCGCTGTTGTCCAATTTGTACGTGTGTATGTAATTAAATTGTTCCTTAACGGCTGCACTGATTTTGATGAAATTTTTTGTGTGTGTTTGAGTGGATCTCTGGATGGTTCAGATTCACAATTGGACCCGATAGGTGGCGCTGCGATCGTGCTTAAGGTATTGTTATTATAGTTAATCTCCGAAACCGTTCATCCGATTTGCATGAAAATTTGTATATGGATGTTTTTGGATACGTTGAGTTTTTATGACTTATAAACTCTGTTCTATCTTGAACACCAGAGGTCGCTGTAGTACAAATATTTTAAAAAACTTCTAAGCTGTTTATCTGATTTTCAGGAAAATTGGTATATAGGAGGTGTTTTCTAATATGATAACTGTTTTGGACTTATCTTTTTTGTCTATATCGAACACCACTACTATATCGATCACCAGAGGGCGCTGTAGTACAAATCTCTTAAGAAATCGTGAAAAAGTAGAAATCCGCTCATCTGATTTGGATGAACAATTTTATTAAAGGATTTTCGTGTACGGCAACTGTTTTGTCGTTATCTCTTTTGATCTGTCTCGAAAAGTAATGGGCGCTGTTGTACAATTTGTACGAGTGTGTGTTATTAAACTGTTCCTAAATGGCTGCACCGATTTTGATGAAAATTTTTGTGTGTGCTTAAGTGGATCCTTGAATAGTCCAGGTTCGCAATTGGACCCGGTAGATGGCACTGCGATCGGGTTCCACGAATTTTGTTATTATAGTTTGTCTCCGAAACTATTCATCCGATTTACATGAACATTTTTACATAGGAGTTTTCGGATACGGTGGGTATCTTGGACATTTTTTTTTTCGCTATCTTAAACACCAGATGGTGCTGTATTACAAATCACTTTAGAAATCGTAAAACACTCAAAAACCGCTCATCCGATTTAGATAAAAATTTGTATATCGGATACACAGGATTTGATATCGAGTATGGAAAGGGCTTTGGTGTTATTTTTTTATTCTATCTCTAAAACTAGAGGGCGCTGTTGTATAAATACCGCAAAAAACTCAAAACAACTCATCCAATAAGTATAATTTTTATATGTGGTTTTCGGGTGACTCTCAGTCGGCGGTGAGTCTTTTGGCGCTATGTATTTTGCTATTTCTTGAACCACAGAGGGCGCTGCACTACAAAATACAGTATCTTCTTTTCTTCTTTGTGTGTATTTATATACCACTTTCTTTTTTCGCAAATCAGGACAGCTGATGCCGAATTCTGTGGTATTTGAGTACGCATTAGCACATGCGCAAGTCAGTTGCTTCGTAAGTTGGCGTTGTTTTGGCATTTCAATTTCTATTTTCAATGATTATTTAATTTTTGTCGAGTTACCTCGCGAATTGCTAAGAATTCGTTTTTGCTCTGATTTTTTTCAAAAATGTGCAATCTATCGAATACAATATAAAACTTGAAAATATATTTTTGCAAGCGATCGGCGACCGCAGACACAAATCAAGATTTCCCCAACTTTTTCTCATAATTTTCGGATGTTGAAGCTGCATTTTGTTTATTTCGCCGAAGTTACCGGTTTGAAAGATGCACAAAAAATTCCTTCTAAAGTTTGTGAAAAGTTTTTTCAAAATGACGAATGAAATCGAAAATTATTTATATCAACTCCCGAGTTAAGCCGGGTATTCAGCTAGTTTTACATAAAATACAATATCAAGAAACTTTGTATCCCTAATTGTGAATATTCCACTTTGCACTTTGTTTAACTCGAAATAACCCGTTATTTAATTTTTAATTTTTTTCGCCAATTGTTACCCAATCGTTAGACCCCCGAACAGCCCTTGCGTTTAATATCCAATATACAACTCAAAGATCTGATCGTACATTTTTGAGAAAATCGATCGAAAGTTGAAAATATGTGTTAACGGTACAAAACTGAAACTATCGTAGTTCTTAGACTTTAATTCATCGGGAAATCCTTTATATTGTTAAGGACGAAGGTCCTTGTGCTTAATGTCCGATATACAACTCAAAGATTTGATTGTACATTTTTGAGAAATCGATCGAAAGCTAAAAATATGTGTTAACGGAAAATCCCTTATACTGTTAAGAACGAAGGTCCTAATGCTTAATATTCGATATGCGACTCAAAGATCTGATCGTACATTTTCGAGAAAATCGATCGAAAGCAAAAAATATGTGTTAACAGTACAAAACTGTAACTACCGAAGTTCTTACAGACTTTAATTCATCGGGAAGTCCTTTCTACTGTTAAGAACGAAGGTCCTTGTGCTTAATATTCGATATACAACTCAAAGATCTGATTGTACATTTTTGAGAAAATCGATCGAAAGCTGAAAATATGTGTTAACGGTACAAAACTGTAACTACCGTACTTCTTACAAACTTTAATTCATCCGGAAATCCTTTGTACTGTTAAGGACGAAAGTCCTTGTGCTTAATATCCGATATACAAATCAAAGATCTGATCGTACATTTTTGAGAAAATCGACCGAAATCTCAAAATATGTGTTAACTGTACAAAACTGTAACTACCGTAGTTCTTACAAACTTTAATTCATCGGGTAATCCTTTATACTGTTAAGAACGAAAGTCCTTGTGCTTTATATCCGATATACAACTCAAAGATCTGATCGTACATTTTTGAGAAAATCGATCGAAAGCTGAAAATATGTGCTTATGGTACATAACTGTAAACACCGTAGTTTCTTATAAACGTACATTTTAAATTAGAAAATATTCTTTTTTATTTCTTCAAAATCAATAAAAAATTATTGTAAAACGCAACGTTGATTTAATTTATTGATTTCAAGTCAAATAAGGTTTTCATTGTTGTCAGCTGTCGTTAAAGACAAATGTTAAACTTTTGCCATAATCGAAAAAAATTGTGTACCTCTTTACTTCAACAGCAGTGTTAGCAGCACAAGGTGAATATTAGCCGACTGAAAATACAACTGAGGATGTCCATAACAACACGCAATAATTAGACTTTTTTTTAAGTTTTTCGCGTTTTGGACTGAATCCAATTCTACATATTAAAATATATGTAACTATTGTTATATTGAGCATACCAAGGGTCAATATTTTTACCGTTATTCAATACCAAATATGATGGTCCAGATCAGAGAACTGCATCGAGTCTATGATTCGAACGAATGACTATAAATCATCCATCAAAAACCGAAAGCGAGTGCGTGCGGTTGCGTACAACAACCACCACTTCCACGCCAAGCATCCCATAACAGCGATGAGCGACGAGTGCCGCTGCTTACAGTCATCGCTCATAAGAATGCCGCCCAATAATTCCAATGATTCTAGAGTCATTCCTTATGATTCTAGAGGCATTAAGGGAAATCGCATGCAGTTGTACCGCTGACATATTTTATTACACATATAATATATAAATTTGTTATTATATACATATAATACTAGCGGACTCTGCAAATGTATGAAAATAAATCTTAAAATAGTATTAAAAAATATTTAATTACATATACTTAGTAAAAAAAAATTAGTATTAGTATTAAAAAATATTTAATAACATATACTTAGTAAAAAAAATTTTTTATTATAAAAAAAATATTAAAATATTATTGATAAAAATTAGTGAAAAATTGGGAAAATATTATTGGAAAAAAAAATAAATAACATATAATTTTGCTTCAGTTAACTGCGCAGCAAGTTGTGCTTACGAAGTTAGCCGAATAAAATGCTTCGAAACGAATTTCAGCAATTGCCAGCAACTAAAGGGTGATTTTTTAAGAGCTTGATAACTTTTTTTTTAAAAAAAACGCATAAAATTTGCAACATCTCATCGGTTCTTTATTTGAAACGTTAGATTGGTCCATGACATTTACTTTTTGAAGATAATTTCATTTAAATGTTGACCGCGGCTGCGTCTTAGGTGGTCCATTCGGAAAGTCCGCTTTTTTATCGACAAATTTTGTTCAGCGATGAGGCTCATTTCTGGTTGAATGGCTACGTAAATAAGCAAAATTGCCGCATTTGGAGTGAAGAGCAACCAGAAGCCGTTCAAGAACTGGCCATGCATCCCGAAAAATGCACTGTTTGGTGTGGTTTGTACGCTGCTGGAATCATTGGACCGTATTTTTTCAAAGATGCTGTTGGACGCAACGTTACGGTGAATGGCGATCGCTATCGTTCGATGCTAACAAACTTTTTGTTGCCAAAAATGGAAGAACTGAACTTGGTTGACATGTGGTTTCAACAAGATGGCGCTACATGCCACACAGCTCGCGATTCTATGGCCATTTTGAGGGAAAACTTCGGAGAACAATTAATCTCAAGAAATGGACCGGTAAGTTGGCCACCAAGATCATGCGATTTGACGCCTTTAGACTATTTTTTGTGGGGCTACGTCAAGTCTAAAGTCTACAGAAATAAGCCAGCAACTATTCCAGCTTTGGAAGACAACATTTCCGAAGAAATTCGGGCTATTCCGGCCGAAATGCTCGAAAAAGTTGCCCAAAATTGGACTTTCCGAATGGACCACCTAAGACGCAGCCGCGGTCAACATTTAAATGAAATTATCTTCAAAAAGTAAATGTCATGGACCAATCTAACGTTTCAAATAAAGAACCGATGAGATTTTGCAAATTTTATGCGTTTTTTTTAAAAAAAAAGTTATCAAGCTCTTAAAAAATCACCCTTTAGCTGTTGTTTTCGTTTTCTTTGCTCTGACTTAAATTTTTAGCTTTCTGCTTCAGCCATTTAGTTTTTAAAGCTTAAGCCATCTATTGTATGTGTTTGTTTTGAAGTATTGAAGAAAAACAGCTCTACAACAACTAAAATACAAGAATGCTGTAAGCAGCGATTGTTTTTTTTTGCATGTTTTTTGTTGAAAGTCATTTTTTATTTTGACACAAATTCAACGAATGTTGTTGGTTCGTTGTATTTGCTGAATGATGACAGGATGAGATTTCAGGAATAGATTGCCCAATTTTAAAACATTTTTCACTGAACAATTTTTCGCGGCTAAAAATATGTAATACGAGTAGTTATAGTTAGTTATAATAACTCTTAAGTTACTTAGTGCAGTTTAGAAGTTTGTTAACATACATATTTCTTTATGTATCTACTTATAAAACCCAAGTGCAATAAAAAAAAAATAAAACAAATTTTTTCAATCGAGAATAAAATTAATTAAAAAACATAATTATTAATGAAGAAATATATTATTAAAGGCAAAGACTTGGAAAAATTAAAAATTTCTTAATCGAGTTCGTCGTCTTCGAGTAACGGCAAAGTTTTTGCCAAAATTAGTCAAACAAAGCAAGGTTTTTGCCAAGTGATGAAAAGTCACATTACAATTAATATCTTAATGAATTGTTATATTTTGTTAGTTTAATAAAAGGTTTATGGCATGGACCGAAAAAACCTGTTGTTTTAAAAATTTAAAGGATTTTTAATAGTTTTAAATTGCAAATGGAGATGGATTTCAGCCCGGTAGTTTTGGATATCTGGCATTATTATTTATATGTGGGCGGTAAAAGGGATGTGGCAAAATTTTTTCCTTAACCATCTTCTACTGAAGGAAATTTACTGCCAAAATTTCAGCAGAATCGGCCTAGTAGCTTTGATGACACAGCTTTTTTATTGATTTGTGAGCAGTAAAAGGGCGGTAAAAAAACAATGGTATCATAATATTGATTGTCAGCGGATTTACATATGTATGCTTAATTTCAGCTTAATCGGTTACCAACAAGTTTTCGAAATTTTTGCAAATTTTGACAGGCGTTCATACGAACGAACGAAGCAATTTAAATAAAAGCTTATAAAAACTGACTGAAGCAGCTAGCATTTTCGATTTTCGACTACAAGATCTAGAGCGACAAAAAAGGCAAGCCAAAGCAAAGGAAACGAAAATAACAACTAATTGATGTCAGTTGCTGAAATTCAATTCGAAGCAATTCATTCGGCTTACTTCGTAAGCACAACCTTCTGCGCAGTTAGCCGAAGCAAAACAATCTTTTATTTGTTTTTCGTATTTTCGCTTTGCTTTTGCATGGTTACTTACGACTTGTTAAGTAAGCATTTGCAAATGAAGTTTTCTATTTTGTTGAAAAATATGTTGCTATTTGCCAGCAATTCAACTACACTACAATGCACTACAAATAATAGACAACATACAAGGACTAAGTAAGTTTGCTACAATTTAATTCTTTGAACTAGCGATCCCCAACTTAGAAACTGGCTATTTATCTTAATCAACACCTAAAACACAAAAAAGGAATAGTGTATAAGTGTGAGTGAATACACACATATGTACACACGCTTCTCGCTCATGTTCAGCGCACCAGTATTGCCACTATAGTTAAGGATCACTACTTTAAAAAACAATGTTTTAAAAGTAAAGAACTAACAATAACATTTTGAATAGAAAGCTAAAAAATAGAAAACCAACAAATAATAATTGAAAATATAAAAAGCGGCATCTTTTCCTTAACACAAAGGCGAAAGGGAAAAAGTGAAGTGTGGACAGTTTTTGCCGAAATTGAAAGACAGGATGGATCACTTGTTTGCTGTCGCTTTATATGAGTGCTTATACGAAGCAATTTACAACAATTAAAAAAATTAATGAAGACGATAAAAAGAAAGCCATTGATATATGCACGACGTGGGTGGTTGAAGATTGCCGACCATTTTCAGCAGTAGAATGTTCCGGGTTTTTAAAAATGGTCGAATTTTTCATTAAAAATGGTGCTCAAAATGGAGAATACATTGTCGTTGCTGATTTAATACCAGACGCAACACCTTTATCGCGCAAGGTAGAGAAACTGTCTCACGAAAAAAAAAATGAGGTAAAAAAAAATCTACAAGAAATTGTCAACAATGGTGAAGCTTCTGTAACAATAGATTTGTGGACAGATAATTTTGTTAAAATAAACTTTTTATGCGCAACACAACATTTCATTAAGAATTTTGAATTATTTGATATTGTTCTCGGGATGAAATCTATGGATTATGAAAAGTCAACAGGAGCAAATATTTTAAACAAGCTTCAAAGTTTATTTAATGATTTTAATATTAAAAATTTAGAAAACATATTTTTTGTAACAGACAGAGGCAGCATCGTTATTAAGGCACTTGAAAAACATACAAGGTTAAACTGTTCTAGTCATTTATTTTCTAACATTTTGAATGCATCATTTGATATGTCTGATGATCTTTTAGAAACGACAACTTGCTGCAAAAAAATTGTTAAATATTTTAAAAAAGCTAACTCGATAGAATTCCCATTTCACAATGTTTCAATCAATTGTAGATAATTGGCTAAAAATAAATGAAATTCATGCAGCAGATGATGAAAGTCAACGACTATCAACATAAATATTTCAACACTCAAAAGCCTGGTGGAGCTTTGCATAAATTTTGAAGTTATTTTTAAAAAACTTCAAGTCTGCAGCTTTCTGTTTTGTAGTACCTTCAATTTTAAAATTCAAAAGAATTTGCGAAATAAATAACACTGATGTCAATACCATTTTAGAATTAAAAAGCAATATTTTGGAACAAATTGACTGGAAGTGGGTATCAAATTTGACAATACTGCATAAGGCTGCTGTATTTGTATATCCACCCGCAATATCTTTACAACCGAATGATTTACACGAATAAAAGAATTTTGCAATCATGAGCTGGAAAAACGACAAAATTTTGAAGCATTTTCAACCCCACTTGTTTTATCAACCTCGCAACAAGCAACCAATACTCGATCTTCTAGCCCGGTAACACCATCACATATTTCACCGTCAGCAATTACAGGCCATTCACACAACTTTACTTCATCAAATAATACTTTATTTACGTCAAATGATATTGGATTCTTCTTTACAAATTTGTTGCAACAATCAACAGTGTTTGCCAGAAACAATAAGAAAAGAAGTCGAAAGATATTCAAAGAAGAACGTAAGAATTAACGTAGATTTTAATGTTATTGAATGGTGGCAAGCCAACACGAAAAATTATAAAAATTTGACAAAACTAGCTATGAGAATTCATTCAATTCCTGCTAGTAGTGCTGCCTCAGAACGAGTGTTTTCTTTAGCTGGTAATGTAATTACAGAAAAGAGAAACAGATTGGCACCAAAAAGTGTTCAAAACATTCAAGCAATAAATAATAAAAAATATTTATTATGTTTATATAAATATATAATTTCATATAATTTATTATTATATATTATATATTTATTATATATTAAAGTTCTTTTTTATATAATACCTGTATTTTATGTATAAATGAAATGAACCTTTTATTTTTTTATTCAATTTTGTTATTAAAAACAAATATTTATTGTTTCTGATTAAACATTGAATTTTTTGATTTATGATAAATATAATTTAATTTAATAAAATTTTGTTATTAAAACAAAATTGACTTTTTCTTGATTAAACGTTGTATTTTTGATTTATTTTAAATATTATTTTATATAATTTAATTTTATTAAAAATAAATAATTATATTTTCTTGATTAAAAATTGAATTTTTTGATTTATGTAAAATATTATTTTATTTAATTTAATTTTGTTATTTCAAATAAATATTTATATTTTCTTGAATTTTTTAATTTATGTTAAAAATAATTTTATTTAATTAAATTTTTTATAAAAATACATACAAAACTTTATAATCAGCATTTAAAGTTTGGACTTAATGTGTTTCAATTATACTGGCAAACCTACCTTGCAGCAAAACTGAGTGCGTCTCTGTTTTGCTGAAAAAAAATATTTTGGCGTTTTGGCATAAACCAACAAAAGTAAAACAAGGAAAACGCTCGCCAATACTGAAGTGCACGCTAATCATTCAATGACTCTAGAGTCATTGAGGGTGCTTATAATCATATGCTTAGAATTCAGCAGTCTTTCTAATGAGCGATGACTGAAAGCAGCGGCACTCGTCGCTCATCGCTGTTATGAAAATGCTTCGCGTGGAAGTGGTTGTTGTTGTGCGCAACCAAACGCACTCGAACTCAGTTTTTGACGAGTGATTTATGCTCAAAACACATGTGCAGCTATTCTGCATGCATCGTTTTAAGTTATCTGCGCGCAGCGCTGCGGGTAAAATAGATGTGCAGATTTTTCTTGACAGGAGGCTGCATATTTTTCGACAAAGGAAACATCTCATTAATTAATTTATTTATATAAACAAGAAAAAACAAGCCAAAGAAACTTCTTTTTTAATGGCCGTCCAAGAGAAATATATTAAGTTATTGAAATTTCGCCATTTGCAATGTAAAAAACAAAAGAAATAAGTTTCTCTTCCATGTTCGTTTTGAATTAATTTTATTTATTATGATTTTTTGTCATCTGCAGTAATTGTTTCGTTGAGTTTTGATTTTGTGTTGTGGCAGCACTGACTATGCGCAGCAATTTTTATTTTGTTGACTACTTGCAAGAGTAGAGACTTGCAGCGCTGCGGAGTAGTGCAGATGTTTCATGTGTTCATCGCCATATGATCGAATGAGTTTTAATATCGCTGCAGCAGAATAGCTGCACATGTGTTTTGGGCATTAGAATCGTAAAAAAACGATTCGCTGCATGTCTCTGGTTCAGATCAAAATGCATGTATATCCCACTGGCTTGAAAAACGTTACTTCGTTTATCCAAAAAAGTGTTAAGTATGGTGTAACTATTGCGTTTTGTTGTGGACCTCCTCAATTGACGGTAGTGCAACTTAACCTGTAGAGCACCAGACATCGACGGGGTCGGGGTTCGAATCCCAATGATGAAAGTAAGAACCTATACATTTTTTTCGATATTTTTCGTTATTTTTTAGTTAAAGATAACTTAACATTTGCTTGCTGCAATTATAGCTCACAAAAGAAGTATAGTTGGTAAATTTTTCAGTTGCGTTAAGCGAGAAATGTCTTTGTGTGTACATATAAAAAAAAATTACATTATTTAAGTAAAATTACATTATATAAATTACAAAATTACATTGCATTTCCTCACCACCTTTGAGGTATGCAACATGGTGCGTTACCGATTTTTTTAATTTGGTGTTCGGTTCCCCTTTAGGTCTATTTCACCCGAAAATTGTATATTATTATTATTATTATCATTATTATTATTATTATTATTATTATTATTATTATTATTATTATTATTATTATTATTATTATTATTATTATTATTATTATTATTATTATTATTATTATTATTATTATTATTATTATTATTATTATTATTATTATTATTATTATTATTATTATTATTATTATTATTATTATTATTATTATTATTATTATTATTATTATTATTATTATTATTATTATTATTATTATTATTATTATTATTATTATTATTGTTTTTATTATTATTATTATTATTATTATTATTATTATTATTATTATTATTATTATTATTATTATTATTATTATTATTATTATTATTATTATTATTATTATTATTATTATTATTATTATTATTATCAGTATTATTATTATTATTATTATTATTATTATTATTATTATTATTATTATTATTATTATTATTATTATTTTTATTATTATTATTATTATTATTATTATTATTATTATTATTATTATTATTATTATTATTATTATTATTATTATTATTATTATTATTATTGTTTTTATTATTATTATTATTATTATTATTATTATTATTATTAATAATACCGGATACATATACATATACCGGAAATACACCGGACGCAACGTTACGGTGAATGGCGATCGCTATCGTTCGATGCTAACAAACTTTTTGTTGCCAAAAATGGAAGAACTGAACTTGGTTGACATGTGGTTTCAACAAGATGGCGCTACATGCCACACAGCTCGCGATTCTATGGCCATTTTGAGGGAAAACTTCGGAGAACAATTAATCTCAAGAAATGGACCGGTAAGTTGGCCACCAAGATCATGCGATTTGACGCCTTTAGACTATTTTTTGTGGGGCTACGTCAAGTCTAAAGTCTACAGAAATAAGCCAGCAACTATTCCAGCTTTGGAAGACAACATTTCCGAAGAAATTCGGGCTATTCCGGCCGAAATGCTCGAAAAAGTTGCCCAAAATTGGACTTTCCGAATGGACCACCTAAGACGCAGCCGCGGTCAACATTTAAATGAAATTATCTTCAAAAAGTAAATGTCATGGACCAATCTAACGTTTCAAATAAAGAACCGATGAGATTTTGCAAATTTTATGCGTTTTTTTTAAAAAAAAAGTTATCAAGCTCTTAAAAAATCACCCTTTAGCTGTTGTTTTCGTTTTCTTTGCTCTGACTTAAATTTTTAGCTTTCTGCTTCAGCCATTTAGTTTTTAAAGCTTAAGCCATCTATTGTATGTGTTTGTTTTGAAGTATTGAAGAAAAACAGCTCTACAACAACTAAAATACAAGAATGCTGTAAGCAGCGATTGTTTTTTTTTGCATGTTTTTTGTTGAAAGTCATTTTTTATTTTGACACAAATTCAACGAATGTTGTTGGTTCGTTGTATTTGCTGAATGATGACAGGATGAGATTTCAGGAATAGATTGCCCAATTTTAAAACATTTTTCACTGAACAATTTTTCGCGGCTAAAAATATGTAATACGAGTAGTTATAGTTAGTTATAATAACTCTTAAGTTACTTAGTGCAGTTTAGAAGTTTGTTAACATACATATTTCTTTATGTATCTACTTATAAAACCCAAGTGCAATAAAAAAAAAATAAAACAAATTTTTTCAATCGAGAATAAAATTAATTAAAAAACATAATTATTAATGAAGAAATATATTATTAAAGGCAAAGACTTGGAAAAATTAAAAATTTCTTAATCGAGTTCGTCGTCTTCGAGTAACGGCAAAGTTTTTGCCAAAATTAGTCAAACAAAGCAAGGTTTTTGCCAAGTGATGAAAAGTCACATTACAATTAATATCTTAATGAATTGTTATATTTTGTTAGTTTAATAAAAGGTTTATGGCATGGACCGAAAAAACCTGTTGTTTTAAAAATTTAAAGGATTTTTAATAGTTTTAAATTGCAAATGGAGATGGATTTCAGCCCGGTAGTTTTGGATATCTGGCATTATTATTTATATGTGGGCGGTAAAAGGGATGTGGCAAAATTTTTTCCTTAACCATCTTCTACTGAAGGAAATTTACTGCCAAAATTTCAGCAGAATCGGCCTAGTAGCTTTGATGACACAGCTTTTTTATTGATTTGTGAGCAGTAAAAGGGCGGTAAAAAAACAATGGTATCATAATATTGATTGTCAGCGGATTTACATATGTATGCTTAATTTCAGCTTAATCGGTTACCAACAAGTTTTCGAAATTTTTGCAAATTTTGACAGGCGTTCATACGAACGAACGAAGCAATTTAAATAAAAGCTTATAAAAACTGACTGAAGCAGCTAGCATTTTCGATTTTCGACTACAAGATCTAGAGCGACAAAAAAGGCAAGCCAAAGCAAAGGAAACGAAAATAACAACTAATTGATGTCAGTTGCTGAAATTCAATTCGAAGCAATTCATTCGGCTTACTTCGTAAGCACAACCTTCTGCGCAGTTAGCCGAAGCAAAACAATCTTTTATTTGTTTTTCGTATTTTCGCTTTGCTTTTGCATGGTTACTTACGACTTGTTAAGTAAGCATTTGCAAATGAAGTTTTCTATTTTGTTGAAAAATATGTTGCTATTTGCCAGCAATTCAACTACACTACAATGCACTACAAATAATAGACAACATACAAGGACTAAGTAAGTTTGCTACAATTTAATTCTTTGAACTAGCGATCCCCAACTTAGAAACTGGCTATTTATCTTAATCAACACCTAAAACACAAAAAAGGAATAGTGTATAAGTGTGAGTGAATACACACATATGTACACACGCTTCTCGCTCATGTTCAGCGCACCAGTATTGCCACTATAGTTAAGGATCACTACTTTAAAAAACAATGTTTTAAAAGTAAAGAACTAACAATAACATTTTGAATAGAAAGCTAAAAAATAGAAAACCAACAAATAATAATTGAAAATATAAAAAGCGGCATCTTTTCCTTAACACAAAGGCGAAAGGGAAAAAGTGAAGTGTGGACAGTTTTTGCCGAAATTGAAAGACAGGATGGATCACTTGTTTGCTGTCGCTTTATATGAGTGCTTATACGAAGCAATTTACAACAATTAAAAAAATTAATGAAGACGATAAAAAGAAAGCCATTGATATATGCACGACGTGGGTGGTTGAAGATTGCCGACCATTTTCAGCAGTAGAATGTTCCGGGTTTTTAAAAATGGTCGAATTTTTCATTAAAAATGGTGCTCAAAATGGAGAATACATTGTCGTTGCTGATTTAATACCAGACGCAACACCTTTATCGCGCAAGGTAGAGAAACTGTCTCACGAAAAAAAAAATGAGGTAAAAAAAAATCTACAAGAAATTGTCAACAATGGTGAAGCTTCTGTAACAATAGATTTGTGGACAGATAATTTTGTTAAAATAAACTTTTTATGCGCAACACAACATTTCATTAAGAATTTTGAATTATTTGATATTGTTCTCGGGATGAAATCTATGGATTATGAAAAGTCAACAGGAGCAAATATTTTAAACAAGCTTCAAAGTTTATTTAATGATTTTAATATTAAAAATTTAGAAAACATATTTTTTGTAACAGACAGAGGCAGCATCGTTATTAAGGCACTTGAAAAACATACAAGGTTAAACTGTTCTAGTCATTTATTTTCTAACATTTTGAATGCATCATTTGATATGTCTGATGATCTTTTAGAAACGACAACTTGCTGCAAAAAAATTGTTAAATATTTTAAAAAAGCTAACTCGATAGAATTCCCATTTCACAATGTTTCAATCAATTGTAGATAATTGGCTAAAAATAAATGAAATTCATGCAGCAGATGATGAAAGTCAACGACTATCAACATAAATATTTCAACACTCAAAAGCCTGGTGGAGCTTTGCATAAATTTTGAAGTTATTTTTAAAAAACTTCAAGTCTGCAGCTTTCTGTTTTGTAGTACCTTCAATTTTAAAATTCAAAAGAATTTGCGAAATAAATAACACTGATGTCAATACCATTTTAGAATTAAAAAGCAATATTTTGGAACAAATTGACTGGAAGTGGGTATCAAATTTGACAATACTGCATAAGGCTGCTGTATTTGTATATCCACCCGCAATATCTTTACAACCGAATGATTTACACGAATAAAAGAATTTTGCAATCATGAGCTGGAAAAACGACAAAATTTTGAAGCATTTTCAACCCCACTTGTTTTATCAACCTCGCAACAAGCAACCAATACTCGATCTTCTAGCCCGGTAACACCATCACATATTTCACCGTCAGCAATTACAGGCCATTCACACAACTTTACTTCATCAAATAATACTTTATTTACGTCAAATGATATTGGATTCTTCTTTACAAATTTGTTGCAACAATCAACAGTGTTTGCCAGAAACAATAAGAAAAGAAGTCGAAAGATATTCAAAGAAGAACGTAAGAATTAACGTAGATTTTAATGTTATTGAATGGTGGCAAGCCAACACGAAAAATTATAAAAATTTGACAAAACTAGCTATGAGAATTCATTCAATTCCTGCTAGTAGTGCTGCCTCAGAACGAGTGTTTTCTTTAGCTGGTAATGTAATTACAGAAAAGAGAAACAGATTGGCACCAAAAAGTGTTCAAAACATTCAAGCAATAAATAATAAAAAATATTTATTATGTTTATATAAATATATAATTTCATATAATTTATTATTATATATTATATATTTATTATATATTAAAGTTCTTTTTTATATAATACCTGTATTTTATGTATAAATGAAATGAACCTTTTATTTTTTTATTCAATTTTGTTATTAAAAACAAATATTTATTGTTTCTGATTAAACATTGAATTTTTTGATTTATGATAAATATAATTTAATTTAATAAAATTTTGTTATTAAAACAAAATTGACTTTTTCTTGATTAAACGTTGTATTTTTGATTTATTTTAAATATTATTTTATATAATTTAATTTTATTAAAAATAAATAATTATATTTTCTTGATTAAAAATTGAATTTTTTGATTTATGTAAAATATTATTTTATTTAATTTAATTTTGTTATTTCAAATAAATATTTATATTTTCTTGAATTTTTTAATTTATGTTAAAAATAATTTTATTTAATTAAATTTTTTATAAAAATACATACAAAACTTTATAATCAGCATTTAAAGTTTGGACTTAATGTGTTTCAATTATACTGGCAAACCTACCTTGCAGCAAAACTGAGTGCGTCTCTGTTTTGCTGAAAAAAAATATTTTGGCGTTTTGGCATAAACCAACAAAAGTAAAACAAGGAAAACGCTCGCCAATACTGAAGTGCACGCTAATCATTCAATGACTCTAGAGTCATTGAGGGTGCTTATAATCATATGCTTAGAATTCAGCAGTCTTTCTAATGAGCGATGACTGAAAGCAGCGGCACTCGTCGCTCATCGCTGTTATGAAAATGCTTCGCGTGGAAGTGGTTGTTGTTGTGCGCAACCAAACGCACTCGAACT